>CAJZBX010000559.1:0-1249640 GCA_914767735.1 Anoplius nigerrimus | reverse complement strand
GCATAGTTTTGTCAAACATCGATCGTTTCGAGTGGAAAGCAATCCGGCCGTCAATGGTGATTCATGGCCTGACAGATATAAACAACTATAACTCCGCTTCTATTCGTCGAATGCAAATCTGCGACATAGCAATTTGTAGCTTAAAACACGTCACATCGACCCACCTTGTGCCGATCTGCTTCGAACTTGCATAGTTTCGTCAAACATCGATCGTTTCGAGTGGTAGGCAATCCGGCCGTCAATGGTGATTCATGGCCTCACAGATATAAACAACAATAACTCCGCTTCTATTTGTCGTATGCAAATCTGCGACATAGCAATTTGTAGCTTAAAACACGTCACATCGACCCACCTTCTGCCGATCTGCGACGAACTTGCATGGTTTCGTCAAACGTCGATCGTTTCGAGTGGTAGGGAATCCGGCCGTCAATGGTGATTCATGGCCTCACAGATATAAACAACAATAACTCCCCTTCTATTCGTCGTATGCGAATCTGCGATATAGCAATTTTTAGCTTAAAACACGCCCCAACGAACCACCTTATACAGATCTGCGACGAACTTGCATAGTTTTGTCAAACATCGATCGTTTCGAGTGGAAAGCAATCCGGCCGTCAATGGTGATTCATGGCCTGACAGATATAAACAACTATAACTCCGCTTCTATTCGTCGAATGCAAATCTGCGACATAGCAATTTGTAGCTTAAAACACGTCACATCGACCCACCTTGTGCCGATCTGCGACGAACTTGCATAGTTTCGTCAAACATCGATCGTTTCGAGTGGTAGGCAATCCGGCCGTCAATGGTGATTAATGGCCTCACAGATATAAACAACAATAACTCCGCTTCTATTCGTCGTATGCAAATCTGCGACATAGCAATTTGTAGCTTAAAACACGTCACATCGACCCACCTTCTGCCGATCTGCGACAAACTTGCATGGTTTCGTCAAACGTCGAACGTTTCGAGTGGTAGGGAATCCGGCCGTCAATGGTGATTCATGGCCTCACAGATATAAACAACAATAACTCCGCTTCTATTCGTCGTATGCGAATCTGCGACATAGCAATTTTTAGCCTAAAACACACCCCAATGAACCACCTTATACCGATCTGCGACGAACTTGCATAGTTTTGTCAAACATTGATCGTTGCGAGTGGAAAGCAATCCGGCCGTCAATGGTGATTCATGGCCTGACAGATATAAACAACTATAACTCCGCTTCTATTCGTCGTATGCAAATCTGCGACATAACAATTTGTAGCTTAAAACACGTCACATCGACACACCTTGTGCCGATCTGGGACGAACTTGCATAGTTTCGTCAAACATCGATCGTTTGGAGTGGAAAGCAATCCGGCCGTCAATGGTGATTCATGGCCTCACAGATATAAACAACAATAACTCCGCTTCTATTCGTCGTATGCGAATCTGCGACCTAGCAATTTGTAGGTTAAAACACGCCCCAATGAACCACCTTATACCGATCTGCGACGAACTTGCATAGTTTCGTCAAACATCGATCGATTCTAATGGAAAGCAATCCGGCCGTCAATGGTGATTCATGGCCAGACAGATATAAACAACTATAACTCCGCTTCTATTCGTCGAATGCAAATCTGCGACGTAACAATTTGTAGCATAAAACACGGCCCAACGACCCACTTTATACCGATCTGCGACGAACTTGCATAGTTTTGTCAAACATCGATCGTTTTGAGTGGAAAGCAATCCGGCCGTCAATGGTGATTCATGGCCTGACAGATATAAACAAATATAACTCCGCTTCTATTCGTCGAATGCAAATCTGCGACATAGCAATTTGTAGCATAAAACACGTCACATCGACCCACCTTGTGCCGATCAGCGACGAACTTGCATGGTTTCGTCAAACGTCGATCGTTTCGAGTGGTAGGGAATCCGGCCGTCAATGGTGACTCATGGCCTCACAGATATAAACAACTATAACTCCGCTTCTATTCGTCGTATGCCAATCTGCGACATAACAATTTGTAGCTTAAAACACGTCACATCGACACACCTTGTGCCGATCTGGGACGAACTTGCATAGTTTCGTCAAACATCGATCGTTTGGAGTGGAAAGCAATCCGGCCGTCAATGGTGATTCATGGCCTCACAGATATAAACAACAATAACTCCGCTTCTATTCGTCGTATGCGAATCTGCGACCTAGCAATTTGTAGGTTAAAACACGCCCCAATGAACCACCTTATACCGATCTGCGACGAACTTGCATAGTTTCGTCAAACATCGATCGATTCTAATGGAAAGCAATCCGGCCGTCAATGGTGATTCATGGCCAGACAGATATAAACAACTATAACTCCGCTTCTATTCGTCGAATGCAAATCTGCGACGTAACAATTTGTAGCATAAAACACGGCCCAACGACCCACTTTATACCGATCTGCGACGAACTTGCATAGTTTTGTCAAACATCGATCGTTTTGAGTTGAAAGCAATCCGGCCGTCAATGGTGATTCATGGCCTGACAGATATAAACAACTATAACTCCGCTTCTATTCGTCGAATGCAAATCTGCGACATAGCAATTTGTAGCATAAAACACGTCACATCGACCCACCTTGTGCCGATCAGCGACGAACTTGCATGGTTTCGTCAAACGTCAATCGTTTCGAGTGGTAGGGAATCCGGCCGTCAATGGTGACTCATGGCCTCACAGATATAAACAACAATAACTCCGCTTCTATTCGTCGTATGCAAATCTGCGACATAGCAATTTGTAGCTTAAAACACGTCACATCGACCCACATTGTGCCGATCTGGGACGAACTTGCATAGTTTCGTCAAACATCGATCGTTTGGAGTGGAAAGCAATCCGGCCGTCAATGGTGATTCATGGCCTGACAGATATAAACAACTATAACTCCGCTTCTATTCGTCGAATGCAAATCTGCGACATAGCAATTTGTAGCTTAAAACACGTCACATCGACCCACCTTGTGCCGATCAGCGACGAACTTGCATGGTTTCGTCAAACGTCGATCGTTTCGAGTGGTAGGGAATCCGGCCGTCAATGGTGATTCATGGCCTCACAGATATAAACAACAATAACTCCGCTTCTATTCGTCGTATGCGAAAATGCTATATAGCAATTTTTAGCTTAAAACACGCCCCAACGAACCACCTTATACAGATCTGCGACGAACTTGCATAGTTTTGTCAAACATCGATCGTTTCGAGTGGAAAGCAATCCGGCCGTAAATGGTGATTCATGGCCTGACAGATATAAACAACTATAACTCCGCTTCTATTCGTCGAATGCAAATCTGCGACATAGCAATTTGTAGCTTAAAACACGTCACATCGACCCACCTTGTGCCGATCTGCTTCGAACTTGCATAGTTTCGTCAAACATCGATCGTTTCGAGTGGTAGGCAATCCGGCCGTCAATGGTGATTCATGGCCTCACAGATATAAACAACAATAACTCCGCTTCTATTCGTCGTATGCAAATCTGCGACATAGCAATTTGTAGCTTAAAACACGTCACATCGACCCACCTTCTGCCGATCTGCGACGAACTTGCATGGTTTCGTCAAACGTCGATCGTTTCGAGTGGTAGGGAATCCGGCCGTCAATGGTGATTCATGGCCTCACAGATATAAACAACAATAACTCCGCTTCTATTCGTCGTATGCGAATCTGCGACATAGCAATTTTTAGCCTAAAACACGCCCCAATGAACCACCTTATACCGATCTGCGACGAACTTGCATAGTTTTGTCAAACATCGATCGGCTCGAGTGGAAAGCAATCCGGCCGTCAATGGTGATTCATGGCCTGACAGATATAAACAACTATAACTCCGCTTCTATTCGTCGTATGCAAATCTGCGACATAACAATTTGTAGCTTAAAACACGTCACATCGACACACCTTGTGCCGATCTGGGACGAACTTGCATAGTTTCGTCAAACATCGATCGTTTGGAGTGGAAAGCAATCCGGCCGTCAATGGTGATTCATGGCCTCACAGATATAAACAACAATAACTCCGCTTCTATTCGTCGTATGCGAATCTGCGACCTAGCAATTTGTAGGTTAAAACACGCCCCAATGAACCACCTTATACCGATCTGCGACGAACTTGCATAGTTTCGTCAAACATCGATCGATTCTAATGGAAAGCAATCCGGCCGTCAATGGTGATTCATGGCCAGACAGATATAAACAACTATAACTCCGCTTCTATTCGTCGAATGCAAATCTGCGACGTAACAATTTGTAGCATAAAACACGGCCCAACGACCCACTTTATACCGATCTGCGACGAACTTGCATAGTTTTGTCAAACATCGATCGTTTTGAGTGGAAAGCAATCCGGCCGTCAATGGTGATTCATGGCCTGACAGATATAAACAACTATAACTTCGCTTCTATTCGTCGAATGCAAATCTGCGACATAGCAATTTGTAGCATAAAACACGTCACATCGACCCACCTTGTGCCGATCAGCGACGAACTTGCATGGTTTCGTCAAACGTCGATCGTTTCGAGTGGTAGGGAATCCGGCCGTCAATGGTGACTCATGGCCTCACAGATATAAACAACAATAACTCCGCTTCTATTCGTCGTATGCAAATCTGCGACATAGCAATTTGTAGCTTAAAACACGTCACATCGACCCACATTGTGCCGATCTGGGACGAACTTGCATAGTTTCGTCAAACATCGATCGTTTGGAGTGGAAAGCAATTCGGCCGTCAATGGTGATTCATGGCCTCACAGATATAAACAACAATAACTCCGCTTCTATACGTCGTATGCAAATCTGCGACATAGCGATTTATAGCATAAAACACGACCCAACGACCCACCATTTACCGATCTGCGACAAACTTGCATAGTTTCGTCAAACATCGATCGTTTCGAGTGGTAGGCAATCCGGCCGTCAATGGTGATTCATGGCCTGACAGATATAAACAACTATAACTCCGCTTCTATTCGTCGAATGCAAATCTGCGACATAGCAATTTGTAGCTTAAAACACGTCACATCGAACCACCTTGTGCCGATCTGCGACGAACTTGCATAGTTCGTCAAACGTCGATCGTTTCGAGTGGTAGGCAATCCGGCCGTCAATGGTGATTCATGGCCTCACAGATATAAACAACTATAACTCCGCTTCTATTCGTCGAATGCAAATCTGCGACGTAGCAATTTGTAGCATAAAACACGGCCCAACGACCCACCTTATACCGATTTGCGACGAACTTGCATAGTTTTGTCAAACGTCGATCGTTTCGAGTGGTAGGGAATCCGGCCGTCAATGGTGATTCATGGCCTCACAGATATAAACAACAATAACTCCGCTTCTATTCGTCGTATGCGAATATGAAACATAGCAATTTGTAGCTAAAAACACGTCACATCGACCCACCTTCTGCCGATCTGCGACGAACTTGCATGGTTTCGTCAAACGTCGATCGTTTCGAGTGGTAGGGAATCCGGCCGTCAATGGTGATTCATGGCCTCACAGATATAAACAACAATAACTCCGCTTCTATTCGTCGTATGCGAATCTGCGACATAGCAATTTTTAGCCTAAAACACACCCCAATGAACCACCTTATACCGATCTGCGACGAACTTGCATAGTTTTGTCAAACATTGATCGTTGCGAGTGGAAAGCAATCCGGCCGTCAATGGTGATTCATGGCCTGACAGATATAAACAACTATAACTCCGCTTCTATTCGTCGTATGCAAATCTGCGACATAGCAATTTGTAGCTTAAAACACGTCACATCGACCCACCTTGTGCCGATCTGGGACGAACTTGCATAGTTTCGTCAAACATCGATCGTTTGGAGTGGAAAGCAATCCGGCCGTCAATGGTGATTCATGGCCTCACAGATATAAACAACTATAACTCCGCTTCTATTCGTCGAATGCAAATCTGCGACGTAACAATTTGTAGCATAAAACACGGCCCAACGACCCACTTTATACCGATCTGCGACGAACTTGCATAGTTTTGTCAAACATCGATCGTTTCGAGTGGTAGGCAATCCGGCCGTCAATGGTGATTCATGGCCTCACAGATATAAACAACAATAACTCCGCATCTATTCGTCGTATGCAAATCTGCGACATAGCAATTTGTAGCTTAAAACACGTCACATCGACCCACCTTGTGCCGATCTGGGACGAACTTGCATAGTTTCGTCAAACATCGATCGTTTGGAGTGGAAAGCAATCCGGCCGTCAATGGTGATTCATGGCCTCACAGATATAAACAACAATAACTCCGCTTCTATACGTCGTATCCAAATCTGCGACATAGCAATTTGTAGGTTAAAACACGCCCCAATGAACCACCTTATACCGATCTGCGACGAACTTGCATAGTTTCGTCAAACATCGATCGATTCTAGTGGAAAGCAATCCGGCCGTCAATGGTGATTCATGGCCAGACAGATATAAACAACTATAACTCCGCTTCTATTCGCCGTATGCGAATCTGCGACATAGCAATTTTTAGCCTAAAACACGCCCCAATGAACCACCTTATACCGATCTGCGACGAACTTGCATAGTTTTGTCAAACATCGATCGTTTCGAGTGGAAAGCAATCCGGCCGTCAATGGTGATTCATGGCCTGACAGATATAAACAACTATAACTCCGCTTCTATTCGTCGAATGCAAATCTGCGACATAGCAATTTGTAGCTTAAAACACGTCACATCGACCCACCTTGTGCCGATCAGCGACGAACTTGCATGGTTTCGTCAAACGTCGATCGTTTCGAGTGGTAGGGAATCCGGCCGTCAATGGTGATTCATGGCCTCACAGATATAAACAACAATAACTCCGCTTCTATTCGTCGTATGCGAAAATGCGATATAGCAATTTTTAGCTTAAAACACGCCCCAACGAACCACCTTATACAGATCTGCGACGAACTTGCATAGTTTTGTCAAACATCGATCGTTTCGAGTGGAAAGCAATCCGGCCGTAAATGGTGATTCATGGCCTGACAGATATAAACAACTATAACTCCGCTTCTATTCGTCGAATGCAAATCTGCGACATAGCAATTTGTAGCTTAAAACACGTCACATCGACCCACCTTGTGCCGATCTGCTTCGAACTTGCATAGTTTCGTCAAACATCGATCGTTTCGAGTGGTAGGCAATCCGGCCGTCAATGGTGATTCATGGCCTCACAGATATAAACAACAATAACTCCGCTTCTATTCGTCGTATGCAAATCTGCGACATAGCAATTTGTAGCTTAAAACACGTCACATCGACCCACCTTCTGCCGATCTGCGACGAACTTGCATGGTTTCGTCAAACGTCGATCGTTTCGAGTGGTAGGGAATCCGGCCGTCAATGGTGATTCATGGCCTCACAGATATAAACAACAATAACTCCGCTTCTATTCGTCGTATGCGAATCTGCGACATAGCAATTTTTAGCCTAAAACACGCCCCAATGAACCACCTTATACCGATCTGCGACGAACTTGCATAGTTTTGTCAAACATCGATCGTTTCGAGTGGAAAGCAATCCGGCCGTCAATGGTGATTCATGGCCTGACAGATATAAACAACTATAACTCCGCTTCTATTCGTCGTATGCAAATCTGCGACATAACAATTTGTAGCTTAAAACACGTCACATCGACACACCTTGTGCCGATCTGGGACGAACTTGCATAGTTTCGTCAAACATCGATCGTTTGGAGTGGAAAGCAATCCGGCCGTCAATGGTGATTCATGGCCTCACAGATATAAACAACAATAACTCCGCTTCTATTCGTCGTATGCGAATCTGCGACCTAGCAATTTGTAGGTTAAAACACGCCCCAATGAACCACCTTATACCGATCTGCGACGAACTTGCATAGTTTCGTCAAACATCGATCGATTCTAATGGAAAGCAATCCGGCCGTCAATGGTGATTCATGGCCAGACAGATATAAACAACTATAACTCCGCTTCTATTCGTCGAATGCAAATCTGCGACGTAACAATTTGTAGCATAAAACACGGCCCAACGACCCACTTTATACCGATCTGCGACGAACTTGCATAGTTTTGTCAAACATCGATCGTTTTGAGTGGAAAGCAATCCGGCCGTCAATGGTGATTCATGGCCTGACAGATATAAACAACTATAACTCCGCTTCTATTCGTCGAATGCAAATCTGCGACATAGCAATTTGTAGCATAAAACACGTCACATCGACCCACCTTGTGCCGATCAGCGACGAACTTGCATGGTTTCGTCAAACGTCGATCGTTTCGAGTGGTAGGGAATCCGGCCGTCAATGGTGACTCATGGCCTCACAGATATAAACAACAATAACTCCGCTTCTATTCGTCGTATGCAAATCTGCGACATAGCAATTTGTAGCTTAAAACACGTCACATCGACCCACATTGTTCCGATCTGGGACGAACTTGCATAGTTTCGTCAAACATCGATCGTTTGGAGTGGAAAGCAATCCGGCCGTCAATGGTGATTCATGGCCTCACAGATATAAACAACAATAACTCCGCTTCTATACGTCGTATGCAAATCTGCGACATAGCGATTTATAGCATAAAACACGACCCAACGACCCACCATTTACCGATCTGCGACAAACTTGCATAGTTTCGTCAAACATCGATCGTTTCGAGTGGTAGGCAATCCGGCCGTCAATGGTGATTCATGGCCTCACAGATACAAACAATTATAACTCCGCTTCTATACGTCGTATGCGAATCTGCGACATAGCAATTTGTAGCTTAAAACACGCCCCAACGAACCACCTTATACCGATTTGCGACGAACTTGCATAGTTTCGTCAAACATCGATCGTTTCGAGTGGAAAGCAATCCGGCCGTCAATGGTGATTCATGGCCTCACAGATATAAACAACAATAACTCCGCTTCTATTCGTCGTATGCAAATCTGCGACATAGCAATTTGTAGCATAAAACACGCCCCAACGAATCACCTTATACCGATCTGCGACGAACTTGCATAGTTTTGTCAGACATCGATCGTTTCGAGTGGTAGGCAATCCGGCCGTCAATGGTGATTCATGGCCTCACAGATATAAACAACAATAACTCCGCTTCTATTCGTCGTATGCAAATCTGCGACATAGCAATTTGTAGCTTAAAACACGTCACATCGACCCACCTTGTGCCGATCAGCGACGAACTTGCATGGTTTCGTCAAACGTCGATCGTTTCGAGTGGTAGGGAATCCGGCCGTCAATGGTGATTCATGGCCTCACAGATATAAACAACAATAACTCCGCTTCTATTCGTCGTATGCGAATCTGCGATATAGCAATTTTTAGCTTAAAACACGCCCCAACGAACCACCTTATACAGATCTGCGACGAACTTGCATAGTTTTGTCAAACATCGATCGTTTCGAGTGGAAAGCAATCCGGCCGTCAATGGTGATTCATGGCCTGACAGATATAAACAACTATAACTCCGCTTCTATTCGTCGAATGCAAATCTGCGACATAGCAATTTGTAGCTTAAAACACGTCACATCGACCCACCTTGTGCCGATCTGCGACGAACTTGCATAGTTTCGTCAAACATCGATCGTTTCGAGTGGTAGGCAATCCGGCCGTCAATGGTGATTCATGGCCTCACAGATATAAACAACAATAACTCCGCTTCTATTCGTCGTATGCAAATCTGCGACATAGCAATTTGTAGCTTAAAACACGTCACATCGACCCACCTTCTGCCGATCTGCGACGAACTTGCATGGTTTCGTCAAACGTCGATCGTTTCGAGTGGTAGGGAATCCGGCCGTCAATGGTGATTCATGGCCTCACAGATATAAACAACAATAACTCCGCTTCTATTCGTCGTATGCGAATCTGCGACATAGCAATTTTTAGCCTAAAACACACCCCAATGAACCACCTTATACCGATCTGCGACGAACTTGCATAGTTTTGTCAAACATTGATCGTTGCGAGTGGAAAGCAATCCGGCCGTCAATGGTGATTCATGGCCTGACAGATATAAACAACTATAACTCCGCTTCTATTCGTCGTATGCAAATCTGCGACATAACAATTTGTAGCTTAAAACACGTCACATCGACACACCTTGTGCCGATCTGGGACGAACTTGCATAGTTTCGTCAAACATCGATCGTTTGGAGTGGAAAGCAATCCGGCCGTCAATGGTGATTCATGGCCTCACAGATATAAACAACAATAACTCCGCTTCTATTCGTCGTATGCGAATCTGCGACCTAGCAATTTGTAGGTTAAAACACGCCCCTATGAACCACCTTATACCGATCTGCGACGAACTTGCATAGTTTCGTCAAACATCGATCGATTCTAATGGAAAGCAATCCGGCCGTCAATGGTGATTCATGGCCAGACAGATATAAACAACTATAACTCCGCTTCTATTCGTCGAATGCAAATCTGCGACGTAACAATTTGTAGCATAAAACACGGCCCAACGACCCACTTTATACCGATCTGCGACGAACTTGCATAGTTTTGTCAAACATCGATCGTTTTGAGTGGAAAGCAATCCGGCCGTCAATGGTGATTCATGGCCTGACAGATATAAACAACTATAACTCCGCTTCTATTCGTCGAATGCAAATCTGCGACATAGCAATTTGTAGCATAAAACACGTCACATCGACCCACCTTGTGCCGATCAGCGACGAACTTGCATGGTTTCGTCAAACGTCGATCGTTTCGAGTGGTAGGGAATCCGGCCGTCAATGGTGACTCATGGCCTCACAGATATAAACAACAATAACTCCGCTTCTATTCGTCGTATGCAAATCTGCGACATAGCAATTTGTAGCTTAAAACACGTCACATCGACCCACATTGTGCCGATCTGGGACGAACTTGCATAGTTTCGTCAAACATCGATCGTTTGGAGTGGAAAGCAATCCGGCCGTCAATGGTGATTCATGGCCTCACAGATATAAACAACTATAACTCCGCTTCTATTCGTCGAATGCAAATCTGCGACGTAACAATTTGTAGCATAAAACACGGCCCAACGACCCACTTTATACCGATCTGCGACGAACTTGCATAGTTTTGTCAAACATCGATCGTTTCGAGTGGTAGGCAATCCGGCCGTCAATGGTGATTCATGGCCTCACAGATATAAACAACAATAACTCCGCATCTATTCGTCGTATGCAAATCTGCGACATAGCAATTTGTAGCTTAAAACACGTCACATCGACCCACCTTGTGCCGATCTGGGACGAACTTGCATAGTTTCGTCAAACATCGATCGTTTGGAGTGGAAAGCAATCCGGCCGTCAATGGTGATTCATGGCCTCACAGATATAAACAACAATAACTCCGCTTCTATACGTCGTATGCAAATCTTCGACATAGCAATTTGTAGGTTAAAACACGCCCCAATGAACCACCTTATACCGATCTGCGACGAACTTGCATAGTTTCGTCAAACATCGATCGATTCTAGTGGAAAGCAATCCGGCCGTCAATGGTGATTCATGGCCAGACAGATATAAACAACTATAACTCCGCTTCTATTCGCCGTATGCAAATCTGCGACGTAGAAATTTGTAGCATAAAACACGTCACATCGAACCACCTTATACCGATCTGCGACGAACATGCATAGTTTTGTCAAACATCGATCGTTTCGAGTGGAAAGCAATCCGGCCGTCAATGGTGATTCATGGCCTCACAGATATAAACAACTATAACTCCGCTTCTATTCGCCGTATGCAAATCTGCGACGTAGCAATTTGTAGCATAAAACACGTCCCATCGAACCACCTTATACCGATCTTCGACGAACTTGCATAGTTTTGTCAAACATCGATCGTTTCGAGTGGAAAGCAATCCGGCCGTCAATGGTGATTCATGGCCTGACAGATATAAACAACTATAACTCCGCTTCTATTCGTCGTATGCACATCTGCGACATAGCAATTTGTAGCTTAAAACACGTCACATCGACCCACCTTGTGCCGATCTGGGACGAACTTGCATAGTTTCGTCAAACATCGATCGTTTGGAGTGGAAAGCAATCCGGCCGTCAATGGTGATTCATGGCCTCACAGATATAAACAACAATAACTCCGTTTCTATACGTCGTATGCAAATCTGCGACATAGCAATTTGTAGGTTAAAACACGCCCCAATGAACCACCTTATACCGATCTGCGACGAACTTGCATAGTTTCGTCAAACATCGATCGATTCTAGTGGAAAGCAATCCGGCCGTCAATGGTGATTCATGGCCTCACAGATATAAACAACAATAACTCCGCTTCTATACGTCGTATGCAAATCTGCGACATAGCAATTTGTAGGTTAAAACACGCCCCAATGAACCACCTTATACCGATCTGCGACGAACTTGCATAGTTTCGGCAAACATCGATCGTTTCGAGTGGTAGGCAATCCGGCCGTCAATGGTGATTCATGGCCTCACAGATATAAACAACAATAACTCCGCTTCTATTCGTCGTATGCGAATCTGCGACATAGCAATTTTTAGCTTAAAACACGCCCCAACGAACCACCTTATACCGATCTGCGACGAACTTGCATAGTTTTGTCAAACATCGATCGTTTCGAGTGGTAGGCAATCCGGCCGTCAATGGAGATTCATGGCCTCACAGATATAAACAACTATAACTCCGCTTCTATTCGCCGTATGCAAATCTGCGACGTAGCAATTTGTAGCATAAAACACGGCCCAACCACCCACCTTATACCGATCTGCGACGAACTTGCATAGTTTTGTCAAACATCGATCGTTTCGAGTGGAAAGCAATCCGGCCGTCAATGGTGATTCATGGCCTCACAGATGTAAACAACTATAGCTCCGCTTCTATTCGTCGAATGCAAATCTGCGACGTAGCAATTTGTAGCATAAAACACGGCCCAACGACCCACCTTATACTGATCTGCGACGAACTTGCATAGTTTTGTCAAACATCGATCGTTTCGAGTGGAAAGCAATCCGGCCGTCAATGGTGATTCATGGCCTGACAGACATAAACAACTATAACTCCGCTTCTATTCGTCGTATGCAAATCTGCGACATAGCAATTTGTAGCTTAAAACACGCCTCAACGAACCACCTTATACCGATCTGCGACGAACTTGCATAGTTTTGTCAAACATCGATCGTTTCGAGTGGAAAGCAATCCGGCCGTCAATGGTGATTCATGGACTCACAGATATAAACAACTATAACTCCGCTTCTATTCGCCGTATGCAAATCTGCGACGTAGGAATTTGTAGCATAAAACACGTCACATCGAACCACCTTATACCGATCTGCGACGAACTTGCATAGTTTTGTCAAACATCGATCGTTTCGAGTGGAAAGCAATCCGGCCGTCAATGGTGATTCATGGCCTGACAGATATAAACAACTACAACTCCGCTTCTATTCGTCGAATGCAAATCTGCGACATAGCAATTTGTAGCCTAAAACACGTCACATCGACCCACCTTGTGCCGATCTGCGACGAACTTGCATAGTTTCGCCAAACATCGATCGTTTCGAGTGGTAGGCAATCCGGCCGTCAATGGTGATTAATGGCCTCACAGATATAAACAACAATAACTCCGCTTCTATTCGTCGTATGCAAATCTGCGACATAGCAATTTGTAGCTTAAAACACGTCACATCGACCCACCTTGTGCCGATCTGGGACGAACTTGCATAGTTACGGCAAACATCGATCGTTCCGAGTGGAAAGCAATCCGGCCGTCAATGGTGATTCATGGCCTCACAGATATAAACAACAATAACTCCACTTCTATACGTCGTATGCAAATCTGCGACATAGCAATTTGTAGCATAAAACACGGCCCAACGACCCACCTTATACCGATCTGCAACGAACTTGATTGGTTTCGTCAAACGTCGATCGTTTCGAGTGGTAGGCAATCCGGCCGTCAATGGTGATTAATGGCCTCACAGATATAAACAACAATAACTCCGCTTCTATTCATCGTATGCGAATCTGCGGCATAGCAATTTGTAGCTTAAAACATGGCCCAACGACCCACTTTATACCGATCTGCGACGAACTTGCATAGTTTCGTCAAACATCGATCGTTTCGAGTGGTAGGCAATCCGGCCGTAAATGGTGATTCATGGCCTCACAGATATAAACAACAATAACACCGCGTCTATTCGTCGCATGCAAATCTGCGACATAGCAATTTGTAGCTTAAAACACGTCACATCGACCCACCTTGTGCCGATCAGCGACGAACTTGCATGGTTTCGTCAAACGTCGATCGTTTCGAGTGGTAGGGAATCCGGCCGTCAATGGTGATTCATGGCCTCACAGATATAAACAACAATAACTCCGCTTCTATTCGTCGTATGCGAATCTGCGACATAGCAATTTTTAGCTTAAAACACGCCCCAACGAACCACCTTATACCGATCTGCGACGAACTTGCATAGTTTCGTCAAACATCGATCGATTCTAGTGGAAAGCAATCCGGCCGTCAATGGTGATTCATGGCCAGACAGATATAAACAACTATAACTCCGCTTCTATTCGTCGAATGCAAATCTGCGACGTAGCAATTTGTAGCATAAAACACGGCCCAACGACCCACCTTATACCGATCTGCGACGAACTTGCATAGTTTTGTCAAACATCGATCGTTTTGAGTGGAAAGCAATCCGGCCGTGAATGGTGATTCATGGCCTGACAGATATAAACAACTATAACTCCGCTTCTATTCGTCGAATGCAAATCTGCGACATAGCAATTTGTAGCATAAAACACGTCACATCGACCCACCTTGTGCCGATCAGCGACGAACTTGCATGGTTTCGTCAAACGTCGATCGTTTCGAGTGGTAGGGAATCCGGCCGTCAATGGTGACTCATGGCCTCACAGATATAAACAACAATAACTCCGCTTCTATTCGTCGTATGCAAATCTGCGACATAGCAATTTGTAGCTTAAAACACGTCACATCGACCCACATTGTGCCGATCAGGGACGAACTTGCATAGTTTCGTCAAACATCGATCGTTTGGAGTGGAAAGCAATCCGGCCGTCAATGGTGATTCATGGCCTCACAGATATAAACAACAATAACTCCGCTTCTATACGTCGTATGCAAATCTGCGACATAGCGATTTATAGCATAAAACACGATCCAACGACCCACCATTTACCGATCTGCGACAAACTTGCATAGTTTCGTCAAACATCGATCGTTTCGAGTGGTAGGCAATCCGGCCGTCAATGGTGATTCATGGCCTCACAGATACAAACAATTATAACTCCGCTTCTATACGTCGTATGCGAATCTGCGACATAGCAATTTGTAGCTTAAAACACGCCCCAACGAACCACCTTATACCGATTTGCGACGAACTTGCATAGTTTCGTCAAACATCGATCGTTTCGAGTGGAAAGCAATCCGGCCGTCAATGGTGATTCATGGCCTCACAGATATAAACAACAATAACTCCGCTTCTATTCGTCGTATGCAAATCTGCGACATATCAATTTGTAGCATAAAACACGCCCCAACGAATCACCTTATACCGATCTGCGACGAACTTGCATAGTTTTGTCAGACATCGATCGTTTCGAGTGGAAAACAATCCGGCCGTCAATGGTGATTCATGGCCTGACAGATATAAACAACTATAACTCCGCTTCTATTCGTCGAATGCAAATCTGCGACATAGCAATTTGTAGCTTAAAACACGTCACATCGAACCACCTTGTGCCGATCTGCGACGAACTTGCATAGTTCGTCAAACGTCGATCGTTTCGAGTGGTAGGCAATCCGGCCGTCAATGGTGATTCATGGCCTCACAGATATAAACAACTATAACTCCGCTTCTATTCGTCGTATGCAAATCTGCGACATAACAATTTGTAGCTTAAAACACGTCACATCGACACACCTTGTGCCGATCTGGGACGAACTTGCATAGTTTCGTCAAACATCGATCGTTTGGAGTGGAAAGCAATCCGGCCGTCAATGGTGATTCATGGCCTCACAGATATAAACAACAATAACTCCGCTTCTATTCGTCGTATGCGAATCTGCGACCTAGCAATTTGTAGGTTAAAACACGCCCCAATGAACCACCTTATACCGATCTGCGACGAACTTGCATAGTTTCGTCAAACATCGATCGATTCTAATGGAAAGCAATCCGGCCGTCAATGGTGATTCATGGCCAGACAGATATAAACAACTATAACTCCGCTTCTATTCGTCGAATGCAAATCTGCGACGTAACAATTTGTAGCATAAAACACGGCCCAACGACCCACTTTATACCGATCTGCGACAAACTTGCATAGTTTCGTCAAACATCGATCGTTTCGAGTGGAAAGCAATCCGGCCGTCAATGGTGATTCATGGCCTGACAGATATAAACAACTATAACTCCGCTTCTATTCGTCGAATGCAAATCTGCGACATAGCAATTTGTAGCATAAAACACGTCACATCGACCCACCTTGTGCCGATCAGCGACGAACTTGCATGGTTTCGTCAAACGTCGATCGTTTCGAGTGGTAGGGAATCCGGCCGTCAATGGTGACTCATGGCCTCACAGATATAAACAACAATAACTCCGCTTCTATTCGTCGTATGCAAATCTGCGACATAGCAATTTGTAGCTTAAAACACGTCACATCGACCCACATTGTGCCGATCTGGGACGAACTTGCATAGTTTCGTCAAACATCGATCGTTTGGAGTGGAAAGCAATCCGGCCGTCAATGGTGATTCATGGCCTCACAGATATAAACAACAATAACTCCGCTTCTATACGTCGTATGCAAATCTGCGACATAGCGATTTATAGCATAAAACACGACCCAACGACCCACCATTTACCGATCTGCGACAAACTTGCATAGTTTCGTCAAACATCGATCGTTTCGAGTGGTAGGCAATCCGGCCGTCAATGGTGATTCATGGCCTCACAGATACAAACAATTATAACTCCGCTTCTATACGTCGTATGCGAATCTGCGACATAGCAATTTGTAGCTTAAAACACGCCCCAACGAACCACCTTATACCGATTTGCGACGAACTTGCATAGTTTCGTCAAACATCGATCGTTTCGAGTGGAAAGCAATCCGGCCGTCAATGGTGATTCATGGCCTCACAGATATAAACAACAATAACTCCGCTTCTATTCGTCGTATGCAAATCTGCGACATAGCAATTTGTAGCATAAAACACGCCCCAACGAATCACCTTATACCGATCTGCGACGAACTTGCATAGTTTTGTCAGACATCGATCGTTTCGAGTGGTAGGCAATCCGGCCGTCAATGGTGATTCATGGCCTCACAGATATAAACAACAATAACTCCGCTTCTATTCGTCGTATGCAAATCTGCGACATAGCAATTTGTAGCTTAAAACACGTCACATCGACCCACCTTCTGCCGATCTGCGACGAACTTGCATGGTTTCGTCAAACGTCGATCGTTTCGAGTGGTAGGGAATCCGGCCGTCAATGGTGATTCATGGCCTCACAGATATAAACAACAATATCTCCGCTTTTATTCGTCGTATGCGAATCTGCGACATAGCAATTTTTAGCCTAAAACACGCCCCAATGAACCACCTTATACCGATCTGCGACGAACTTGCATAGTTTTGTCAAACATCGATCGTTTCGAGTGGAAAGCAATCCGGCCGTCAATGGTGATTCATGGCCTGACAGATATAAACAACTATAACTCCGCTTCTATTCGTCGAATGCAAATCTGCGACATAGCAATTTGTAGCTTAAAACACGTCACATCGACCCACCTTGTGCCGATCAGCGACGAACTTGCATGGTTTCGTCAAACGTCGATCGTTTCGAGTGGTAGGGAATCCGGCCGTCAATGGTGATTCATGGCCTCACAGATATAAACAACAATAACTCCGCTTCTATTCGTCGTATGCGAATCTGCGATATAGCAATTTTTAGCTTAAAACACGCCCCAACGAACCACCTTATACAGATCTGCGACGAACTTGCATAGTTTTGTCAAACATCGATCGTTTCGAGTGGAAAGCAATCCGGCCGTCAATGGTGATTCATGGCCTGACAGATATAAACAACTATAACTCCGCTTCTATTCGTCGAATGCAAATCTGCGACATAGCAATTTGTAGCTTAAAACACGTCACATCGACCCACCTTGTGCCGATCTGCGACGAACTTGCATAGTTTCGTCAAACATCGATCGTTTCGAGTGGAAAGCAATCCGGCCGTCAATGGTAATTCATGGCCTCACAGATATAAACAACAATAACTCCGCTTCTATTCGTCGTATGCAAATCTGCGACATAGCAATTTGTAGCATAAAACACGGCCCAACCACCCACCTTATACCGATCTGCGACGAACTTGCATAGTTTTGTCAAACATCGATCGTTTCGAGTCGTAGGGAATCCGGCCGTCAATGGTGATTCATGGCCTCACAGATATAAACAACAATAACTCCGCATCTATTCGTCGTATGCAAATCTGCGACATAGCAATTCGTAGCATAATAAACGCCCCAACGAACCACCTTATACCGATCTGCGACGAACTTGCATAGTTTTGTCAAACATCGATTGTTTCGAGTGGAAAGCAATCCGGCCGTCAATGATGATACATGGCCTCACAGATATAAACAACTATAACTCCGCTTCTATTCGCCGTATGCAAATCTGCGACGTAGCAATTTGTAGCATAAAACACGGCCCAACCACCCACCTTATACCGATCTGCGACGAACTTGCATAGTTTTGTCAAACATCGATCGTTTCGAGTGGAAAGCAATCCGGCTGTCAATGGTGATTCATGGCCTCACAGATATAAACAACTATAACTCCGCTTCTATTCGTCGAATGCAAATCTGCGACATAGCAATTTGTAGCTTAAAACACGTCACATCGAACCACCTTGTGCCGATCTGCGACGAACTTGCATAGTTTCGTCAAACATCGATCGTTTCGAGTGGTAGGCAATCCGGCCGTCAATGGTGATTCATGGCCTCACAGATACAAACAACTATAACTCCGCTTCTATACGTCGTATGCGAATCTGCGACATAGCAATATGTAGCTTAAAACACGCCCCAACGAACCACCTTATACCGATCTGCGACGAACTTGCATAGTTTCGTCAAACATCGATCGTTTCGAGTGGAAAGCAATCCGGCCGTCAATGGTAATTCATGGCCTCACAGATATAAACAACAATAACTCCGCTTCTATTCGTCGTATGCAAATCTGCGACATAGCAATTTGTAGCATAAAACACGGCCCAACCACCCACCTTATACCGATCTGCGACGAACTTGCATAGTTTTGTCAAACATCGATCGTTTCGAGTCGTAGGGAATCCGGCCGTCAATGGTGATTCATGGCCTCACAGATATAAACAACAATAACTCCGCATCTATTCGTCGTATGCAAATCTGCGACATAGCAATTCGTAGCATAATAAACGCCCCAACGAACCACCTTATACCGATCTGCGACGAACTTGCATAGTTTTGTCAAACATCGATCGTTTCGAGTGGAAAGCAATCCGGCCGTCAATGATGATACATGGCCTCACAGATATAAACAACTATAACTCCGCTTCTATTCGTCGTATGCAAATCTGCGACATAGCAATTTGTAGCATAAAACACGCCCCAACGACCCACCTTGTGCCGATCTGCGACGAACTTGCATAGTTTCGTCAAACATCGATCGTTTCGAGTGGTAGGCAATCCGGCCGTCAATGGTGATTCATGGCCTCACAGATATAAACAACAATAACTCCGCTTCTATTCGTCGTATGCAAATCTGCGACATAGCAATTTGTAGCATAAAACACGCCCCAACGAACCACCTTATACCGATCTGCGACGAACTTGCATAGTTTTGTCAAACATCGATCGTTTCGAGTGGTAGGGAATCCGGCCGTCAATGGTGATTCATGGCCTCACAGATATAAACAACAATAACTCCGCTTCTATTCGTCGTATGCGAATCTGCGACATAGCAATTTTTAGCTTAAAACACGTCACATCGACCCACCTTGTGCCGATCTGCGACGAACTTGCATGGTTTCGTCAAACGTCGATCGTTTCGAGTGGTAGGGAATCCGGCCGTCAATGGTGATTCATGGCCTCACAGATACAAACAACTATAACTCCGCTTCTATACGTCGTATGCGAATCTGCGACATAGCAATTTGTAGCTTAAAACACGCCCCAACGAACCACCTTATACCGATCTGCGACGAACTTGCATAGTTTCGTCAAACATCGATCGTTTCGAGTGGATGCAATCCGGCCGTCAATGGTGATTCATGGCCTCACAGATACAAACAACTATAACTCCGCTTCTATTCGTCGTATGCGAATCTGCGACATAGCAATTTGTAGCTTAAAACACGCCCCAACGAACCACCTTACACCGATCTGCGACGAACTTGCATAGTTTTGTCAAACATCGATCGTTTCGAGTCGTAGGGAATCCGGCCGTCAATGGTGATTCATGGCCTCACAGATATAAACTACAATAACTCCGCATCTATTCGTCGTATGCAAATCTGCGACAGAGCAATTCGTAGCATAATAAACGCCCCAACGAACCACCTTATACCGATCTGCGACGAACTTGCATAGTTTTGTCAAACATCGATCGTTTCGAGTGGAAAGCAATCCGGCCGTCAATGATGATACATGGCCTCACAGATATAAACAATTATAACTCCGCTTCTATTCGCCGTATGCAAATCTGCGACGTAGCAATTTGTAGCATAAAACACGGCCCAACCACCCACCTTATACCGATCTGCGACGAACTTGCATAGTTTTGTCAAACATCGATCGTTTCGAGTGGAAAGCAATCCGGCTGTCAATGGTGATTCATGGCCTCACAGATATAAACAACAATAACTCCGCTCCTATTCGTCGTATGCAAATCTGCGACATAGCAATTTGTAGCTTAAAACACGTCACATCGACCCACCTTCTGCCGATCTGCGACAAACTTGCATGGTTTCGTCAAACGTCGATCGTTTCGAGTGGTAGGGAATCCGGCCGTCAATGGTGATTCATGGCCTCACAGATATAAACAACAATAACTCCGCTTCTATTCGTCGTATGCGAATCTGCGACATAGCAATTTTTAGCCTAAAACACACCCCAATGAACCACCTTATACCGATCTGCGACGAACTTGCATAGTTTTGTCAAACATTGATCGTTGCGAGTGGAAAGCAATCCGGCCGTCAATGGTGATTCATGGCCTGACAGATATAAACAACTATAACTCCGCTTCTATTCGTCGTATGCAAATCTGCGACATAACAATTTGTAGCTTAAAACACGTCACATCGACACACCTTGTGCCGATCTGGGACGAACTTGCATAGTTTCGTCAAACATCGATCGTTTGGAGTGGAAAGCAATCCGGCCGTCAATGGTGATTCATGGCCTCACAGATATAAACAACAATAACTCCGCTTCTATTCGTCGTATGCGAATCTGCGACCTAGCAATTTGTAGGTTAAAACACGCCCCAATGAACCACCTTATACCGATCTGCGACGAACTTGCATAGTTTCGTCAAACATCGATCGATTCTAATGGAAAGCAATCCGGCCGTCAATGGTGATTCATGGCCAGACAGACATAAACAACTATAACTCCGCTTCTATTCGTCGAATGCAAATCTGCGACGTAACAATTTGTAGCATAAAACACGGCCCAACGACCCACTTTATACCGATCTGCGACGAACTTGCATAGTTTTGTCAAACATCGATCGTTTTGAGTGGAAAGCAATCCGGCCGTCAATGGTGATTCATGGCCTGACAGATATAAACAACTATAACTCCGCTTCTATTCGTCGAATGCAAATCTGCGACATAGCAATTTGTAGCATAAAACACGTCACATCGACCCACCTTGTGCCGATCAGCGACGAACTTGCATGGTTTCGTCAAACGTCGATCGTTTCGAGTGGTAGGGAATCCGGCCGTCAATGGTGACTCATGGCCTCACAGATATAAACAACTATAACTCCGCTTCTATTCGTCGTATGCAAATCTGCGACATAACAATTTGTAGCTTAAAACACGTCACATCGACACACCTTGTGCCGATCTGGGACGAACTTGCATAGTTTCGTCAAACATCGATCGTTTGGAGTGGAAAGCAATCCGGCCGTCAATGGTGATTCATGGCCTCACAGATATAAACAACAATAACTCCGCTTCTATTCGTCGTATGCGAATCTGCGACCTAGCAATTTGTAGGTTAAAACACGCCCCAATGAACCACCTTATACCGATCTGCGACGAACTTGCATAGTTTCGCCAAACATCGATCGATTCTAATGGAAAGCAATCCGGCCGTCAATGGTGATTCATGGCCAGACAGATATAAACAACTATAACTCCGCTTCTATTCGTCGAATGCAAATCTGCGACGTAACAATTTGTAGCATAAAACACGGCCCAACGACCCACTTTATACCGATCTGCGACGAACTTGCATAGTTTTGTCAAACATCGATCGTTTTGAGTGGAAAGCAATCCGGCCGTCAATGGTGACTCATGGCCTCACAGATATAAACAACAATAACTCCGCTTCTATTCGTCGTATGCAAATCTGCGACATAGCAATTTGTAGCTTAAAACACGTCACATCGACCCACATTGTGCCGATCTGGGACGAACTTGCATAGTTTCGTCAAACATCGATCGTTTGGAGTGGAAAGCAATCCGGCCGTCAATGGTGATTCATGGCCTCACAGATATAAACAACAATAACTCCGCTTCTATACGTCGTATGCAAATCTGCGACATAGCGATTTATAGCATAAAACACGACCCAACGACCCACCATTTACCGATCTGCGACAAACTTGCATAGTTTCGTCAAACATCGATCGTTTCGAGTGGTAGGCAATCCGGCCGTCAATGGTGATTCATGGCCTCACAGATACAAACAATTATAACTCCGCTTCTATACGTCGTATGCGAATCTGCGACATAGCAATTTGTAGCTTAAAACACGCCCCAACGAACCACCTTATACCGATTTGCGACGAACTTGCATAGTTTCGTCAAACATCGATCGTTTCGAGTGGAAAGCAATCCGGCCGTCAATGGTGATTCATGGCCTCACAGATATAAACAACAATAACTCCGCTTCTATTCGTCGTATGCAAATCTGCGACATAGCAATTTGTAGCATAAAACACGCCCCAACGAATCACCTTATACCGATCTGCGACGAACTTGCATAGTTTTGTCAGACATCGATCGTTTCGAGTGGAAAACAATCCGGCCGTCAATGGTGATTCATGGCCTGACAGATATAAACAACTATAACTCCGCTTCTATTCGTCGAATGCAAATCTGCGACATAGCAATTTGTAGCCTAAAACACGTCACATCGAACCACCTTGTGCCGATCTGCGACGAACTTGCATAGTTCGTCAAACGTCGATCGTTTCGAGTGGTAGGCAATCCGGCCGTCAATGGTGATTCATGGCCTCACAGATATAAACAACTATAACTCCGCTTCTATTCGTCGTATGCAAATCTGCGACGTAGCAATTTGTAGCATAAAACACGGCCCAACGACCCACCTTGTGCCGATCTGGGACGAACTTGCATAGTTTCGTCAAACATCGATCGTTTGGAGTGGAAAGCAATCCGGCCGTCAATGGTGATTCATGGCCTCACAGATATAAACAACTATAACTCCGCTTCTATTCGTCGAATGCAAATCTGCGACGTAACAATTTGTAGCATAAAACACGGCCCAACGACCCACTTTATACCGATCTGCGACGAACTTGCATAGTTTTGTCAAACATCGATCGTTTCGAGTGGTAGGCAATCCGGCCGTCAATGGTGATTCATGGCTTCACAGATATAAACAACAATAACTCCGCATCTATTCGTCGTAGGCAAATCTGCGACATAGCAATTTGTAGCTTAAAACACGTCACATCGACCCACCTTGTGCCGATCTGGGACGAACTTGCATAGTTTTGTCAAACATCGATCGTTTGGAGTGGAAAGCAATCCGGCCGTCAATGGTGATTCATGGCCTCACAGATATAAACAACAATAACTCCGCTTCTATACGTCGTATGCAAATCTGCGACATAGCAATTTGTAGGTTAAAACACGCCCCAATGAACCACCTTATACCGATCTGCGACGAACTTGCATAGTTTCGTCAAACATCGATCGATTCTAGTGGAAAGCAATCCGGCCGTCAATGGTGATTCATGGCCAGACAGATATAAACAACTATAACTCCGCTTCTCTTCGCCGTATGCGAATCTGCGACATAGCAATTTTTAGCCTAAAACACGCCCCAATGAACCACCTTATACCGATCTGCGACGAACTTGCATAGTTTTGTCAAACATCGATCGTTTCGAGTGGAAAGCAATCCGGCCGTCAATGGTGATTCATGGCCTGACAGATATAAACAACTATAACTCCGCTTCTATTCGTCGAATGCAAATCTGCGACATAGCAATTTGTAGCTTAAAACACGTCACATCGACCCACCTTGTGCCGATCAGCGACGAACTTGCATGGTTTCGTCAAACGTCGATCGTTTCGAGTGGTAGGGAATCCGGCCGTCAATGGTGATTCATGGCCTCACAGATATAAACAACAATAACTCCGCTTCTATTCGTCGTATGCGAATCTGCGATATAGCAATTTTTAGCTTAAAACACGCCCCAACGAACCACCTTATACAGATCTGCGACGAACTTGCATAGTTTTGTCAAACATCGATCGTTTCGAGTGGAAAGCAATCCGGCCGTAAATGGTGATTCATGGCCTGACAGATATAAACAACTATAACTCCGCTTCTATTCGTCGAATGCAAATCTGCGACATAGCAATTTGTAGCTTCAAACACGTCACATCGACCCACCTTGTGCCGATCTGCTTCGAACTTGCATAGTTTCGTCAAACATCGATCGTTTCGAGTGGTAGGCAATCCGGCCGTCAATGGTGATTCATGGCCTCACAGATATAAACAACAATAACTCCGCTTCTATTCGTCGTATGCAAATCTGCGACATAGCAATTTGTAGCTTAAAACACGTCACATCGACCCACCTTCTGCCGATCTGCGACGAACTTGCATGGTTTCGTCAAACGTCGATCGTTTCGAGTGGTAGGGAATCCGGCCGTCAATGGTGATTCATGGCCTCACAGATATAAACAACAATAACTCCGCTTCTATTCGTCGTATGCGAATCTGCGACATAGCAATTTTTAGCCTAAAACACGCCCCAATGAACCACCTTATACCGATCTGCGACGAACTTGCATAGTTTTGTCAAACATCGATCGTTTCGAGTGGAAAGCAATCCGGCCGTCAATGGTGATTCATGGCCTGACAGATATAAACAACTATAACTCCGCTTCTATTCGTCGAATGCAAATCTGCGACATAGCAATTTGTAGCTTAAAACACGTCACATCGACCCACCTTGTGCCGATCAGCGACGAACTTGCATGGTTTCGTCAAACGTCGATCGTTTCGAGTGGTAGGGAATCCGGCCGTCAATGGTGATTCATGGCCTCACAGATATAAACAACAATAACTCCGCTTCTATTCGTCGTATGCGAATCTGCGATATAGCAATTTTTAGCTTAAAACACGCCCCAACGAAACACCTTATACAGATCTGCGACGAACTTGCATAGTTTTGTCAAACATCGATCGTTTCGAGTGGAAAGCAATCCGGCCGTCAATGGTGATTCATGGCCTGACAGATATAAACAACTATAACTCCGCTTCTATTCGTCGAATGCAAATCTGCGACATAGCAATTTGTAGCTTAAAACACGTCACATCGACCCACCTTGTGCCGATCTGCGACGAACTTGCATAGTTTCGTCAAACATCGATCGTTTCGAGTGGTAGGCAATCCGGCCGTCAATGGTGATTCATGGCCTCACAGATATAAACAACAATAACTCCGCTTCTATTCGTCGTATGCAAATCTGCGACATAGCAATTTGTAGCTTAAAACACGTCACATCGACCCACCTTCTGCCGATCTGCGACGAACTTGCATGGTTTCGTCAAACGTCGATCGTTTCGAGTGGTAGGGAATCCGGCCGTCAATGGTGATTCATGGCCTCACAGATATAAACAACAATAACTCCGCTTCTATTCGTCGTATGCGAATCTGCGACATAGCAATTTTTAGCCTAAAACACACCCCAATGAACCACCTTATACCGATCTGCGACGAACTTGCATAGTTTTGTCAAACATTGATCGTTGCGAGTGGAAAGCAATCCGGCCGTCAATGGTGATTCATGGCCTGACAGATATAAACAACTATAACTCCGCTTCTATTCGTCGTATGCAAATCTGCGACATAACAATTTGTAGCTTAAAACACGTCACATCGACACACCTTGTGCCGATCTGGGACGAACTTGCATAGTTTCGTCAAACATCGATCGTTTGGAGTGGAAAGCAATCCGGCCGTCAATGGTGATTCATGGCCTCACAGATATAAACAACAATAACTCCGCTTCTATTCGTCGTATGCGAATCTGCGACCTAGCAATTTGTAGGATAAAACACGCCCCAATGAACCACCTTATACCGATCTGCGACGAACTTGCATAGTTTCGTCAAACATCGATCGATTCTAATGGAAAGCAATCCGGCCGTCAATGGTGATTCATGGCCAGACAGATATAAACAACTATAACTCCGCTTCTATTCGTCGAATGCAAATCTGCGACGTAACAATTTGTAGCATAAAACACGGCCCAACGACCCACTTTATACCGATCTGCGACGAACTTGCATAGTTTTGTCAAACATCGATCGTTTTGAGTGGAAAGCAATCCGGCCGTCAATGGTGATTCATGGCCTGACAGATATAAACAACTATAACTCCGCTTCTATTCGTCGAATGCAAATCTGCGACATAGCAATTTGTAGCATAAAACACGTCACATCGACCCACCTTGTGCCGATCAGCGACGAACTTGCATGGTTTCGTCAAACGTCGATCGTTTCGAGTGGTAGGGAATCCGGCCGTCAATGGTGACTCATGGCCTCACAGATATAAACAACAATAACTCCGCTTCTATTCGTCGTATGCAAATCTGCGACATAGCAATTTGTAGCTTAAAACACGTCACATCGACCCACATTGTGCCGATCTGGGACGAACTTGCATAGTTTCGTCAAACATCGATCGTTTGGAGTGGAAAGCAATCCGGCCGTCAATGGTGATTCATGGCCTCACAGATATAAACAACAATAACTCCGCTTCTATACGTCGTATGCAAATCTGCGACATAGCGATTTATAGCATAAAACACGACCCAACGACCCACCATTTACCGATCTGCGACAAACTTGCATAGTTTCGTCAAACATCGATCGTTTCGAGTGGTAGGCAATCCGTCCGTCAATGGTGATTCATGGCCTCACAGATACAAACAATTATAACTCCGCTTCTATACGTAGTATGCGAATCTGCGACATAGCAATTTGTAGCTTAAAACACGCCCCAACGAACCACCTTATACCGATTTGCGACGAACTTGCATAGTTTCGTCAAACATCGATCGTTTCGAGTGGAAAGCAATCCGGCCGTCAATGGTGATTCATGGCCTCACAGATATAAACAACAATAACTCCGCTTCTATTCGTCGTATGCAAATCTGCGACATAGCAATTTGTAGCATAAAACACGCCCCAACGAATCACTTTATACCGATCTGCGACGAACTTGCATAGTTTTGTCAGACATCGATCGTTTCGAGTGGAAAACAATCCGGCCGTCAATGGTGTTTCATGGCCTGACAGATATAAACAACTATAACTCCGCTTCTATTCGTCGAATGCAAATCTGCGACATAGCAATTTGTAGCTTAAAACACGTCACATCGAACCACCTTGTGCCGATCTGCGACGAACTTGCATAGTTCGTCAAACGTCGATCGTTTCGAGTGGTAGGCAATCCGGCCGTCAATGGTGATTCATGGCCTCACAGATATAAACAACTATAACTCCGCTTCTATTCGTCGAATGCAAATCTGCGACGTAGCAATTTGTAGCATAAAACACGGCCCAACGACCCACCTTATACCGATTTGCGACGAACTTGCATAGTTTTGTCAAACGTCGATCGTTTCGAGTGGTAGGGAATCCGGCCGTCAATGGTGATTCATGGCCTCACAGATATAAACAACAATAACTCCGCTTCTATTCGTCGTATGCGAATATGAAACATAGCAATTTGTAGCTAAAAACACGTCACATCGACCCACCTTCTGCCGATCTGCGACGAACTTGCATGGTTTCGTCAAACGTCGATCGTTTCGAGTGGTAGGGAATCCGGCCGTCAATGGTGATTCATGGCCTCACAGATATAAACAACAATAACTCCGCTTCTATTCGTCGTATGCGAATCTGCGACATAGCAATTTTTAGCCTAAAACACACCCCAATGAACCACCTTATACCGATCTGCGACGAACTTGCATAGTTTTGTCAAACATTGATCGTTGCGAGTGGAAAGCAATCCGGCCGTCAATGGTGATTCATGGCCTGACAGATATAAACAACTACAACTCCGCTTCTATTCGTCGTATGCAACTCTGCGACATAGCAATTTGTAGCTTAAAACACGTCACATCGACCCACCTTGTGCCGATCTGGGACGAACTTGCATAGTTTCGTCAAACATCGATCGTTTGGAGTGGAAAGCAATCCGGCCGTCAATGGTGATTCATGGCCTCACAGATATAAACAACTATAACTCCGCTTCTATTCGTCGAATGCAAATCTGCGACGTAACAATTTGTAGCATAAAACACGGCCCAACGACCCACTTTATACCGATCTGCGACGAACTTGCATAGTTTTGTCAAACATCGATCGTTTCGAGTGGTAGGCAATCCGGCCGTCAATGGTGATTCATGGCCTCACAGATATAAACAACAATAACTCCGCATCTATTCGTCGTATGCAAATCTGCGACATAGCAATTTGTAGCTTAAAACACGTCACATCGACCCACCTTGTGCCGATCTGGGACGAACTTGCATAGTTTCGTCAAACATCGATCGTTTGGAGTGGAAAGCAATCCGGCCGTCAATGGTGATTCATGGCCTCACAGATATAAACAACAATAACTCCGCTTCTATACGTCGTATGCAAATCTGCGACATAGCAATTTGTAGGTTAAAACACGCCCCAATGAACCACCTTATACCGATCTGCGACGAACTTGCATAGTTTCGTCAAACATCGATCGATTCTAGTGGAAAGCAATCCGGCCGTCAATGGTGATTCATGGCCAGACAGATATAAACAACTATAACTCCGCTTCTATTCGCCGTATGCAAATCTGCGACGTAGAAATTTGTAGCATAAAACACGTCACATCGAACCACCTTATACCGATCTGCGACGAACATGCATAGTTTTGTCAAACATCGATCGTTTCGAGTGGAAAGCAATCCGGCCGTCAATGGTGATTCATGGCCTCACAGATATAAACAACTATAGCTCCGCTTCTATTCGTCGAATGCAAATCTGCGACGTAGCAATTTGTAGCATAAAACACGGCCCAACGACCCACCTTATACCGATCTGCGACGAACTTGCATAGTTTTGTCAAACATCGATCGTTTCGAGTGGAAAGCAATCCGGCCGTCAATGGTGATTCATGGCCTGACAGACATAAACAACTATAACTCCGCTTCTATTCGTCGTATGCAAATCTGCGACATAGCAATTTGTAGCTTAAAACACGCCTCAACGAACCACCTTATACCGATCTGCGACGAACTTGCATAGTTTTGTCAAACATCGATCGTTTCGAGTGGAAAGCAATCCGGCCGTCAATGGTGATTCATGGACTCACAGATATAA
The DNA here is from genome assembly GCA_914767735.1 of Anoplius nigerrimus. Lineage (NCBI taxonomy): Eukaryota > Metazoa > Arthropoda > Insecta > Hymenoptera > Pompilidae > Anoplius > Anoplius nigerrimus. The sequence continues at coordinate 1,219,672 of CAJZBX010000559.1, read as the reverse complement.
ACAACTATAACTCCGCTTCTATTCGCCGTATGCAAATCTGCGACGTAGGAATTTGTAGCATAAAACACGTCACATCGAACCACCTTATACCGATCTGCGACGAACTTGCATAGTTTTGTCAAACATCGATCGTTTCGAGTGGAAAGCAATCCGGCCGTCAATGGTGATTCATGGCCTGACAGATATAAACAACTACAACTCCGCTTCTATTCGTCGAATGCAAATCTGCGACATAGCAATTTGTAGCCTAAAACACGTCACATCGACCCACCTTGTGCCGATCTGCGACGAACTTGCATAGTTTCGCCAAACATCGATCGTTTCGAGTGGTAGGCAATCCGGCCGTCAATGGTGATTCATGGCCTCACAGATATAAACAACAATAACTCCGCTTCTATTCGTCGTATGCAAATCTGCGACATAGCAATTTGTAGCTTAAAACACGTCACATCGACCCACCTTGTGCCGATCTGGGACGAACTTGCATAGTTACGGCAAACATCGATCGTTCCGAGTGGAAAGCAATCCGGCCGTCAATGGTGATTCATGGCCTCACATATATAAACAACAATAACTCCGCTTCTATTCGTCGTATGCAAATCTGCGACATAGCAATTTGTAGCATAAAACACGACCCAACGACCCACCTTTTACCGATCTCCGACGAACTTGCATAGTTTTGTCAAACATCGATCGTTTCGAGTGCAAAGCAATCCGGCCGTCAATGGTGATTCATGGCCTCACAGATATAAACAACAATAACTCCACTTCTATACGTCGTATGCAAATCTGCGACATAGCAATTTGTAGCATAAAACACGGCCCAACGACCCACCTTATACCGATCTGCAACGAACTTGATTGGTTTCGTCAAACGTCGATCGTTTCGAGTGGTAGGGAATCCGGCCGTCAATGGTGATTCATGGCCTCACAGATATAAACAACAATAACTCCGCTTCTATTCATCGTATGCGAATCTGCGGCATAGCAATTTGTAGCTTAAAACATGGCCCAACGACCCACTTTATACCGATCTGCGACGAACTTGCATAGTTTCGTCAAACATCGATCGTTTCGAGTGGTAGGCAATCCGGCCGTCAATGGTGATTCATGGCCTCACAGATATAAACAACAATAACACCGCGTCTATTCGTCGTATGCAAATCTGCGACATAGCAATTTGTAGCTTAAAACACGTCACATCGACCCACCTTGTGCCGATCAGCGACGAACTTGCATGGTTTCGTCAAACGTCGATCGTTTCGAGTGGTAGGGAATCCGGCCGTCAATGGTGATTCATGGCCTCACAGATATAAACAACAATAACTCCGCTTCTATTCGTCGTATGCGAATCTGCGACATAGCAATTTTTAGCTTAAAACACGCCCCAACGAACCACCTTATACCGATCTGCGACGAACTTGCATAGTTTCGTCAAACATCGATCGATTCTAGTGGAAAGCAATCCGGCCGTCAATGGTGATTCATGGCCAGACAGATATAAACAACTATAACTCCGCTTCTATTCGTCGAATGCAAATCTGCGACGTAGCAATTTGTAGCATAAAACACGGCCCAACGACCCACCTTATACCGATCTGCGACGAACTTGCATAGTTTTGTCAAACATCGATCGTTTTGAGTGGAAAGCAATCCGGCCGTCAATGGTGATTCATGGCCTGACAGATATAAACAACTATAACTCCGCTTCTATTCGTCGAATGCAAATCTGCGACATAGCAATTTGTAGCATAAAACACGTCACATCGACCCACCTTGTGCCGATCAGCGACGAACTTGCATGGTTTCGTCAAACGTCGATCGTTTCGAGTGGTAGGGAATCCGGCCGTCAATGGTGACTCATGGCCTCACAGATATAAACAACAATAACTCCGCTTCTATTCGTCGTATGCAAATCTGCGACATAGCAATTTGTAGCTTAAAACACGTCACATCGACCCACATTGTGCCGATCTGGGACGAACTTGCATAGTTTCGTCAAACATCGATCGTTTGGAGTGGAAAGCAATCCGGCCGTCAATGGTGATTCATGGCCTCACAGATATAAACAACAATAACTCCGCTTCTATACGTCGTATGCAAATCTGCGACATAGCGATTTATAGCATAAAACACGACCCAACGACCCACCATTTACCGATCTGCGACAAACTTGCATAGTTTCGTCAAACATCGATCGTTTCGAGTGGTAGGCAATCCGGCCGTCAATGGTGATTCATGGCCTCACAGATACAAACAATTATAACTCCGCTTCTATACGTCGTATGCGAATCTGCGACATAGCAATTTGTAGCTTAAAACACGCCCCAACGAACCACCTTATACCGATTTGCGACGAACTTGCATAGTTTCGTCAAACATCGATCGTTTCGAGTGGAAAGCAATCCGGCCGTCAATGGTGATTCATGGCCTCACAGATATAAACAACAATAACTCCGCTTCTATTCGTCGTATGCAAATCTGCGACATAGCAATTTGTAGCATAAAACACGCCCCAACGAATCACCTTATACCGATCTGCGACGAACTTGCATAGTTTTGTCAGACATCGATCGTTTCGAGTGGAAAACAATCCGGCCGTCAATGGTGATTCATGGCCTGACAGATATAAACAACTATAACTCCGCTTCTATTCGTCGAATGCAAATCTGCGACATAGCAATTTGTAGCTTAAAACACGTCACATCGAACCACCTTGTGCCGATCTGCGACGAACTTGCATAGTTCGTCAAACGTCGATCGTTTCGAGTGGTAGGCAATCCGGCCGTCAATGGTGATTCATGGCCTCACAGATATAAACAACTATAACTCCGCTTCTATTCGTCGAATGCAAATCTGCGACGTAGCAATTTGTAGCATAAAACACGGCCCAACGACCCACCTTATACCGATTTGCGACGAACTTGCATAGTTTTGTCAAACGTCGATCGTTTCGAGTGGTAGGGAATCCGGCCGTCAATGGTGATTCATGGCCTCACAGATATAAACAACAATAACTCCGCTTCTATTCGTCGTATGCGAATATGAAACATAGCAATTTGTAGCTAAAAACACGTCACATCGACCCACCTTCTGCCGATCTGCGACGAACTTGCATGGTTTCGTCAAACGTCGATCGTTTCGAGTGGTAGGGAATCCGGCCGTCAATGGTGATTCATGGCCTCACAGATATAAACAACAATAACTCCGCTTCTATTCGTCGTATGCGAATCTGCGACATAGCAATTTTTAGCCTAAAACACACCCCAATGAACCACCTTATACCGATCTGCGACGAACTTGCATAGTTTTGTCAAACATTGATCGTTGCGAGTGGAAAGCAATCCGGCCGTCAATGGTGATTCATGGCCTGACAGATATAAACAACTATAACTCCGCTTCTATTCGTCGTATGCAAATCTGCGACATAGCAATTTGTAGCTTAAAACACGTCACATCGACCCACCTTGTGCCGATCTGGGACGAACTTGCATAGTTTCGTCAAACATCGATCGTTTGGAGTGGAAAGCAATCCGGCCGTCAATGGTGATTCATGGCCTCACAGATATAAACAACTATAACTCCGCTTCTATTCGTCGAATGCAAATCTGCGACGTAACGATTTGTAGCATAAAACACGGCCCAACGACCAACTTTATACCGATCTGCGACGAACTTGCATAGTTTTGTCAAACATCGATCGTTTCGAGTGGTAGGCAATCCGGCCGTCAATGGTGAATCATGGCCTCACAGATATAAACAACAATAACTCCGCATCTATTCGTCGTATGCAAATCTGCGACATAGCAATTTGTAGCTTAAAACACGTCACATCGACCCACCTTGTGCCGATCTGGGACGAACTTGCATAGTTTCGTCAAACATCGATCGTTTGGAGTGGAAAGCAATCCGGCCGTCAATGGTGATTCATGGCCTCACAGATATAAACAACAATAACTCCGCTTCTATACGTCGTATGCAAATCTGCGACATAGCAATTTGTAGGTTAAAACACGCCCCAATGAACCACCTTATACCGATCTGCGACGAACTTGCATAGTTTCGTCAAACATCGATCGATTCTAGTGGAAAGCAATCCGGCCGTCAATGGTGATTCATGGCCAGACAGATATAAACAACTATAACTCCGCTTCTATTCGCCGTATGCGAATCTGCGACATAGCAATTTTTAGCCTAAAACACGCCCCAATGAAACACCTTATACCGATCTGCGACGAACTTGCATAGTTTTGTCAAACATCGATCGTTTGGAGTGGAAAGAAATCCGGCCGTCAATGGTGATTCATGGCCTCACAGATATAAACAACTATAACTCCGCTTCTATTCGTCGAATGCAAATCTGCGACGTAACGATTTGTAGCATAAAACACGGCCCAACGACCCACTTTATACCGATCTGCGACGAACTTGCATAGTTTTGTCAAACATCGATCGTTTCGAGTGGTAGGCAATCCGGCCGTCAATGGTGAATCATGGCCTCACAGATATAAACAACAATAACTCCGCATCTATTCGTCGTATGCAAATCTGCGACATAGCAATTTGTAGCTTAAAACACGTCACATCGACCCACCTTGTGCCGATCTGGGACGAACTTGCATAGTTTCGTCAAACATCGATCGTTTGGAGTGGAAAGCAATCCGGCCGTCAATGGTGATTCATGGCCTCACAGATATAAACAACTATAACTCCGCTTCTATTCGTCGAATGCAAATCTGCGACGTAACGATTTGTAGCATAAAACACGGCCCAACGACCCACTTTATACCGATCTGCGACGAACTTGCATAGTTTTGTCAAACATCGATCGTTTCGAGTGGTAGGCAATCCGGCCGTCAATGGTGAATCATGGCCTCACAGATATAAACAACAATAACTCCGCATCTATTCGTCGTATGCAAATCTGCGACATAGCAATTTGTAGCTTAAAACACGTCACATCGACCCACCTTCTGCCGATCTGCGACGAACTTGCATGGTTTCGTCAAACGTCGATCGTTTCGAGTGGTAGGGAATCCGGCCGTCAATGGTGATTCATGGCCTCACAGATATAAACAACAATAACTCCGCTTCTATTCGTCGTATGCGAATCTGCGACATAGCAATTTTTAGCCTAAAACACGCCCCAATGAACCACCTTATACCGATCTGCGACGAACTTGCATAGTTTTGTCAAACATCGATCGTTTCGAGTGGAAAGCAATCCGGCCGTCAATGGTGATTCATGGCCTGACAGATATAAACAACTATAACTCCGCTTCTATTCGTCGAATGCAAATCTGCGACATAGCAATTTGTAGCTTAAAACACGTCACATCGACCCACCTTGTGCCGATCTGCGACGAACTTGCATAGTTTCGTCAAACATCGATCGTTTCGAGTGGTAGGCAATCCGGCCGTCAATGGTGATTAATGGCCTCACAGATATAAACAACAATAACTCCGCTTCTATTCGTCGTATGCAAATCTGCGACATAGCAATTTGTAGCTTAAAACACGTCACATCGACCCACCTTCTGCCGATCTGCGACAAACTTGCATGGTTTCGTCAAACGTCGATCGTTTCGAGTGGTAGGGAATCCGGCCGTCAATGGTGATTCATGGCCTCACAGATATAAACAACAATAACTCCGCTTCTATTCGTCGTATGCGAATCTGCGACCTAGCAATTTGTAGGTTAAAACACGCCCCAATGAACCACCTTATACCGATCTGCGACGAACTTGCATAGTTTCGTCAAACATCGATCGATTCTAATGGAAAGCAATCCGGCCGTCAATGGTGATTCATGGCCAGACAGATATAAACAACTATAACTCCGCTTCTATTCGTCGAATGCAAATCTGCGACGTAACAATTTGTAGCATAAAACACGGCCCAACGACCCACTTTATACCGATCTGCGACGAACTTGCATAGTTTTGTCAAACATCGATCGTTTTGAGTGGAAAGCAATCCGGCCGTCAATGGTGATTCATGGCCTGACAGATATAAACAACTATAACTCCGCTTCTATTCGTCGAATGCAAATCTGCGACATAGCAATTTGTAGCATAAAACACGTCACATCGACCCACCTTGTGCCGATCAGCGACGAACTTGCATGGTTTCGTCAAACGTCGATCGTTTCGAGTGGTAGGGAATCCGGCCGTCAATGGTGACTCATGGCCTCACAGATATAAACAACAATAACTCCGCTTCTATTCGTCGTATGCAAATCTGCGACATAGCAATTTGTAGCTTAAAACACGTCACATCGACCCACATTGTGCCGATCTGGGACGAACTTGCATAGTTTCGTCAAACATCGATCGTTTGGAGTGGAAAGCAATCCGGCCGTCAATGGTGATTCATGGCCTCACAGATATAAACAACTATAACTCCGCTTCTATACGTCGTATGCAAATCTGCGACATAGCGATTTATAGCATAAAACACGACCCAACGACCCACCATTTACCGATCTGCGACAAACTTGCATAGTTTCGTCAAACATCGATCGTTTCGAGTGGTAGGCAATCCGGCCGTCAATGGTGATTCATGGCCTCACAGATACAAACAATTATAACTCCGCTTCTATACGTCGTATGCGAATCTGCGACATAGCAATTTGTAGCTTAAAACACGCCCCAACGAACCACCTTATACCGATTTGCGACGAACTTGCATAGTTTCGTCAAACATCGATCGTTTCGAGTGGAAAGCAATCCGGCCGTCAATGGTGATTCATGGCCTCACAGATATAAACAACAATAACTCCGCTTCTATTCGTCGTATGCAAATCTGCGACATAGCAATTTGTAGCATAAAACACGCCCCAACGAATCACCTTATACCGATCTGCGACGAACTTGCATAGTTTTGTCAGACATCGATCGTTTCGAGTGGTAGGCAATCCGGCCGTCAATGGTGATTCATGGCCTCACAGATATAAACAACAATAACTCCGCTTCTATTCGTCGTATGCAAATCTGCGACATAGCAATTTGTAGCTTAAAACACGTCACATCGACCCACCTTCTGCCGATCTGCGACGAACTTGCATGGTTTCGTCAAACGTCGATCGTTTCGAGTGGTAGGGAATCCGGCCGTCAATGGTGATTCATGGCCTCACAGATATAAACAACAATAACTCCGCTTTTATTCGTCGTATGCGAATCTGCGACATAGCAATTTTTAGCCTAAAACACGCCCCAATGAACCACCTTATACCGATCTGCGACGAACTTGCATAGTTTTGTCAAACATCGATCGTTTCGAGTGGAAAGCAATCCGGCCGTCAATGGTGATTCATGGCCTGACAGATATAAACAACTATAACTCCGCTTCTATTCGTCGAATGCAAATCTGCGACATAGCAATTTGTAGCTTAAAACACGTCACATCGACCCACCTTGTGCCGATCAGCGACGAACTTGCATGGTTTCGTCAAACGTCGATCGTTTCGAGTGGTAGGGAATCCGGCCGTCAATGGTGATTCATGGCCTCACAGATATAAACAACAATAACTCCGCTTCTATTCGTCGTATGCGAATCTGCGATATAGCAATTTTTAGCTTAAAACACGCCCCAACGAACCACCTTACACAGATCTGCGACGAACTTGCATAGTTTTGTCAAACATCGATCGTTTCGAGTGGAAAGCAATCCGGCCGTCAATGGTGATTCATGGCCTGACAGATATAAACAACTATAACTCCGCTTCTATTCGTCGAATGCAAATCTGCGACATAGCAATTTGTAGCTTAAAACACGTCACATCGACCCACCTTGTGCCGATCTGCGACGAACTTGCATAGTTTCGTCAAACATCGATCGTTTCGAGTGGTAGGCAATCCGGCCGTCAATGGTGATTCATGGCCTCACAGATATAAACAACAATAACTCCGCTTCTATTCGTCGTATGCAAATCTGCGACATAGCAATTTGTAGCTTAAAACACGTCACATCGACCCACCTTCTGCCGATCTGCGACGAACTTGCATGGTTTCGTCAAACGTCGATCGTTTCGAGTGGTAGGGAATCCGGCCGTCAATGGTGATTCATGGCCTCACAGATATAAACAACAATAACTCCGCTTCTATTCGTCGTATGCGAATCTGCGACATAGCAATTTTTAGCCTAAAACACACCCCAATGAACCACCTTATACCGATCTGCGACGAACTTGCATAGTTTTGTCAAACATTGATCGTTGCGAGTGGAAAGCAATCCGGCCGTCAATGGTGATTCATGGCCTGACAGATATAAACAACTATAACTCCGCTTCTATTCGTCGTATGCAAATCTGCGACATAACAATTTGTAGCTTAAAACACGTCACATCGACACACCTTGTGCCGATCTGGGACGAACTTGCATAGTTTCGTCAAACATCGATCGTTTGGAGTGGAAAGCAATCCGGCCGTCAATGGTGATTCATGGCCTCACAGATATAAACAACAATAACTCCGCTTCTATTCGTCGTATGCGAATCTGCGACCTAGCAATTTGTAGGTTAAAACACGCCCCAATGAACCACCTTATACCGATCTGCGACGAACTTGCATAGTTTCGTCAAACATCGATCGATTCTAATGGAAAGCAATCCGGCCGTCAATGGTGATTCATGGCCAGACAGATATAAACAACTATAACTCCGCTTATATTCGTCGAATGCAAATCTGCGACGTAACAATTTGTAGCATAAAACACGGCCCAACGACCCACTTTATACCGATCTGCGACGAACTTGCATAGTTTTGTCAAACATCGATCGTTTTGAGTGGAAAGCAATCCGGCCGTCAATGGTGATTCATGGCCTGACAGATATAAACAACTATAACTCCGCTTCTATTCGTCGAATGCAAATCTGCGACATAGCAATTTGTAGCATAAAACACGTCACATCGACCCACCTTGTGCCGATCAGCGACGAACTTGCATGGTTTCGTCAAACGTCGATCGTTTCGAGTGGTAGGGAATCCGGCCGTCAATGGTGACTCATGGCCTCACAGATATAAACAACAATAACTCCGCTTCTATTCGTCGTATGCAAATCTGCGACATAGCAATTTGTAGCTTAAAACACGTCACATCGACCCACATTGTGCCGATCTGGGACGAACTTGCATAGTTTCGTCAAACATCGATCGTTTGGAGTGGAAAGCAATCCGGCCGTCAATGGTGATTCATGGCCTCACAGATATAAACAACAATAACTCCGCTTCTATACGTCGTATGCAAATCTGCGACATAGCGATTTATAGCATAAAACACGACCCAACGACCCACCATTTACCGATCTGCGACAAACTTGCATAGTTTCGTCAAACATCGATCGTTTCGAGTGGTAGGCAATCCGGCCGTCAATGGTGATTCATGGCCTCACAGATACAAACAATTATAACTCCGCTTCTTTACGTCGTATGCGAATCTGCGACATAGCAATTTGTAGCTTAAAACACGCCCCAACGAACCACCTTATACCGATTTGCGACGAACTTGCATAGTTTCGTCAAACATCGATCGTTTCGAGTGGAAAGCAATCCGGCCGTCAATGGTGATTCATGGCCTCACAGATATAAACAACAATAACTCCGCTTCTATTCGTCGTATGCAAATCTGCGACATAGCAATTTGTAGCATAAAACACGCCCCAACGAATCACCTTATACCGATCTGCGACGAACTTGCATAGTTTTGTCAGACATCGATCGTTTCGAGTGGAAAACAATCCAGCCGTCAATGGTGTTTCATGGCCTGACAGATATAAACAACTATAACTCCGCTTCTATTCGTCGAATGCAAATCTGCGACATAGCAATTTGTAGCTTAAAACACGTCACATCGAACCACCTTGTGCCGATCTGCGACGAACTTGCATAGTTCGTCAAACGTCGATCGTTTCGAGTGGTAGGCAATCCGGCCGTCAATGGTGATTCATGGCCTCACAGATATAAACAACTATAACTCCGCTTCTATTCGTCGAATGCAAATCTGCGACGTAGCAATTTGTAGCATAAAACACGGCCCAACGACCCACCTTATACCGATTTGCGACGAACTTGCATAGTTTTGTCAAACGTCGATCGTTTCGAGTGGTAGGGAATCCGGCCGTCAATGGTGATTCATGGCCTCACAGATATAAACAACAATAACTCCGCTTCTATTCGTCGTATGCGAATATGAAACATAGCAATTTGTAGCTAAAAACACGTCACATCGACCCACCTTCTGCCGATCTGCGACGAACTTGCATGGTTTCGTCAAACGTCGATCGTTTCGAGTGGTAGGGAATCCGGCCGTCAATGGTGATTCATGGCCTCACAGATATAAACAACAATAACTCCGCTTCTATTCGTCGTATGCGAATCTGCGACATAGCAATTTTTAGCCTAAAACACACCCCAATGAACCACCTTATACCGATCTGCGACGAACTTGCATAGTTTTGTCAAACATTGATCGTTGCGAGTGGAAAGCAATCCGGCCGTCAATGGTGATTCATGGCCTGACAGATATAAACAACTATAACTCCGCTTCTATTCGTCGTATGCAAATCTGCGACATAGCAATTTGTAGCTTAAAACACGTCACATCGACCCACCTTGTGCCGATCTGGGACGAACTTGCATAGTTTCGTCAAACATCGATCGTTTGGAGTGGAGAGCAATCCGGCCGTCAATGGTGATTCATGGCCTCACAGATATAAACAACTATAACTCCGCTTCTATTCGTCGAATGCAAATCTGCGACGTAACAATTTGTAGCATAAAACACGGCCCAACGACCCACTTTATACCGATCTGCGACGAACTTGCATAGTTTTGTCAAACATCGATCGTTTCGAGTGGAAAGCAATCCGGCCGTCAATGGTGATTCATGGCCTCACAGATATAAACAACAATAACTCCGCATCTATTCGTCGTATGCAAATCTGCGACATAGCAATTTGTAGCTTAAAACACGTCACATCGACCCACCTTGTGCCGATCTGGGCGAACTTGCATAGTTTCGTCAAACATCGATCGTTTGGAGTGGAAAGCAATCCGGCCGTCAATGGTGATTCATGGCCTCACAGATATAAACAACAATAACTCCGCTTCTATACGTCGTATGCAAATCTGCGACATAGCAATTTGTAGGTTAAAACACGCCCCAATGAACCACCTTATACCGATCTGCGACGAACTTGCATAGTTTCGTCAAACATCGATCGATTCTAGTGGAAAGCAATCCGGCCGTCAATGGTGATTCATGGCCAGACAGATATATACAACTATAACTCCGCTTCTATTCGCCGTATGCAAATCTGCGACGTAGAAATTTGTAGCATAAAACACGTCACATCGAACCACCTTATACCGATCTGCGACGAACATGCATAGTTTTGTCAAACATCGATCGTTTCGAGTGGAAAGCAATCCGGCCGTCAATGGTGATTCATGGCCTCACAGATATAAACAACTATAACTCCGCTTCTATTCGCCGTATGCAAATCTGCGACGTAGCAATTTGTAGCATAAAACACGTCCCATCGAACCACCTTATACCGATCTTCGACGAACTTGCATAGTTTTGTCAAACATCGATCGTTTCGAGTGGAAAGCAATCCGGCCGTCAATGGTGATTCATGGCCTGACAGATATAAACAACTATAACTCCGCTTCTATTCGTCGTATGCACATCTGCGACATAGCAATTTGTAGCTTAAAACACGTCACATCGACCCACCTTGTGCCGATCTGGGACGAACTTGCATAGTTTCGTCAAACATCGATCGTTTGGAGTGGAAAGCAATCCGGCCGTCAATGGTGATTCATGGCCTCACAGATATAAACAACAATAACTCCGCTTCTATACGTCGTATGCAAATCTGCGACATAGCAATTTGTAGGTTAAAACACGCCCCAATGAACCACCTTATACCGATCTGCGACGAACTTGCATAGTTTCGTCAAACATCGATCGATTCTAGTGGAAAGCAATCCGGCCGTCAATGGTGATTCATGGCCTCACAGATATAAACAACAATAACTCCGCTTCTATACGTCGTATGCAAATCTGCGACATAGCAATTTGTAGGTTAAAACACGCCCCAATGAACCACCTTATACCGATCTGCGACGAACTTGCATAGTTTCGGCAAACATCGATCGTTTCGAGTGGTAGGCAATCCGGCCGTCAATGGTGATTCATGGCCTCACAGATATAAACAACAATAACTCCGCTTCTATTCGTCGTATGCGAATCTGCGACATAGCAATTTTTAGCTTAAAACACGCCCCAACGAACCACCTTATACCGATCTGCGACGAACTTGCATAGTTTTGTCAAACATCGATCGTTTCGAGTGGTAGGCAATCCGGCCGTCAATGGAGATTCATGGCCTCACAGATATAAACAACTATAACTCCGCTTCTATTCGCCGTATGCAAATCTGCGACGTAGCAATTTGTAGCATAAAACACGGCCCAACCACCCACCTTATACCGTTTTGCGACGAACTTGCATAGTTTTGTCAAACATCGATCGTTTCGAGTGGAAAGCAATCCGGCCGTCAATGGTGATTCATGGCCTCACAGATGTAAACAACTATAGCTCCGCTTCTATTCGTCGAATGCAAATCTGCGACGTAGCAATTTGTAGCATAAAACACGGCCCAACGACCCACCTTATACCGATCTGCGACGAACTTGCATAGTTTTGTCAAACATCGATCGTTTCGAGTGGAAAGCAATCCGGCCGTCAATGGTGATTCATGGCCTGACAGACATAAACAACTATAACTCCGCTTCTATTCGTCGTATGCAAATCTGCGACATAGCAATTTGTAGCTTAAAACACGCCTCAACGAACCACCTTATACCGATCTGCGACGAACTTGCATAGTTTTGTCAAACATCGATCGTTTCGAGTGGAAAGCAATCCGGCCGTCAATGGTGATTCATGGACTCACAGATATAAACAACTATAACTCCGCTTCTATTTGCCGTATGCAAATCTGCGACGTAGGAATTTGTAGCATAAAACACGTCACATCGAACCACCTTATACCGATCTGCGACGAACTTGCATAGTTTTGTCAAACATCGATCGTTTCGAGTGGAAAGCAATCCGGCCGTCAATGGTGATTCATGGCCTGACAGATATAAACAACTACAACTCCGCTTCTATTCGTCGAATGCAAATCTGCGACATAGCAATTTGTAGCCTAAAACACGTCACATCGACCCACCTTGTGCCGATCTGCGACGAACTTGCATAGTTTCGCCAAACATCGATCGTTTCGAGTGGTAGGCAATCCGGCCGTCAATGGTGATTCATGGCCTCACAGATATAAACAACAATAACTCCGCTTCTATTCGTCGTATGCAAATCTGCGACATAGCAATTTGTAGCTTAAAACACGTCACATCGACCCACCTTGTGCCGATCTGGGACGAACTTGCATAGTTACGGCAAACATCGATCGTTCCGAGTGGAAAGCAATCCGGCCGTCAATGGTGATTCATGGCCTCACATATATAAACAACAATAACTCCGCTTCTATTCGTCGTATGCAAATCTGCGACATAGCAATTTGTAGCATAAAACACGACCCAACGACCCACCTTTTACCGATCTCCGACGAACTTGCATAGTTTTGTCAAACATCGATCGTTTCGAGTGCAAAGCAATCCGGCCGTCAATGGTGATTCATGGCCTCACAGATATAAACAACAATAACTCCACTTCTATACGTCGTATGCAAATCTGCGACATAGCAATTTGTAGCATAAAACACGGCCCAACGACCCACCTTATACCGATCTGCAACGAACTTGATTGGTTTCGTCAAACGTCGATCGTTTCGAGTGGTAGGCAATCCGGCCGTCAATGGTGATTCATGGCCTCACAGATATAAACAACAATAACTCCGCTTCTATTCATCGTATGCGAATCTGCGGCATAGCAATTTGTAGCTTAAAACATGGCCCAACGACCCACTTTATACCGATCTGCGACGAACTTGCATAGTTTCGTCAAACATCGATCGTTTCGAGTGGTAGGCAATCCGGCCGTCAATGGTGATTCATGGCCTCACAGATATAAACAACAATAACACCGCGTCTATTCGTCGTATGCGAATCTGCGACCTAGCAATTTGTAGGTTAAAACACGCCCCAATGAACCACCTTATACCGATCTGCGACAAACTTGCATAGTTTCGTCAAACATCGATCGATTCTAGTGGAAAGCAATCCGGCCGTCAATGGTGATTCATGGCCAGACAGATATAAACAACTATAACTCCGCTTCTATTCGTCGAATGCAAATCTGCGACGTAACAATTTGTAGCATAAAACACGGCCCAACGACCCACTTTATACCGATCTGCGACGAACTTGCATAGTTTTGTCAAACATCGATCGTTTCGAGTGGTAGGCAATCCGGCCGTCAATGGTGATTCATGGCCTCACAGATACAAACAATTATAACTCCGCTTCTATACGTCGTATGCTAATCTGCGACATAGCAATTTGTAGCTTAAAACACGCCCCAACGAACCACCTTATACCGATTTGCGACGAACTTGCATAGTTTCGTCAAACATCGATCGTTTCGAGTGGAAAGCAATCCGGCCGTCAATGGTGATTCATGGCCTCACAGATATAAACAACAATAACTCCGCTTCTATTCGTCGTATGCGAATCTGCGACATAGCAATTTTTAGCCTAAAACACGCCCCAATGAACCACCTTATACCGATCTGCGACGAACTTGCATAGTTTTGTCAAACATCGATCGTTTCGAGTGGAAAGCAATCCGGCCGTCAATGGTGATTCATGGCCTGACAGATATAAACAACTATAACTCCGCTTCTATTCGTCGAATGCAAATCTGCGACATAGCAATTTGTAGCTTAAAACACGTCACATCGACCCACCTTGTGCCGATCAGCGACGAACTTGCATGGTTTCGTCAAACGTCGATCGTTTCGAGTGGTAGGGAATCCGGCCGTCAATGGTGATTCATGGCCTCACAGATATAAACAACAATAACTCCGCTTCTATTCGTCGTATGCGAATCTGCGATATAGCAATTTTTAGCTTAAAACACGCCCCAACGAACCACCTTATACAGATCTGCGACGAACTTGCATAGTTTTGTCAAACATCGATCGTTTCGAGTGGAAAGCAATCCGGCCGTCAATGGTGATTCATGGCCTGACAGATATAAACAACTATAACTCCGCTTCTATTCGTCGAATGCAAATCTGCGACATAGCAATTTGTAGCTTAAAACACGTCACATCGACCCACCTTGTGCCGATCTGCGACGAACTTGCATAGTTTCGTCAAACATCGATCGTTTCGAGTGGTAGGCAATCCGGCCGTCAATGGTGATTCATGGCCTCACAGATATAAACAACAATAGCTCCGCTTCTATTCGTCGTATGCAAATCTGCGACATAGCAATTTGTAGCTTAAAACACGTCACATCGACCCACCTTCTGCCGATCTGCGACGAACTTGCATGGTTTCGTCAAACGTCGATCGTTTCGAGTGGTAGGGAATCCGGCCGTCAATGGTGATTCATGGCCTCACAGATATAAACAACAATAACTCCGCTTCTATTCGTCGTATGCGAATCTGCGACATAGCAATTTTTAGCCTAAAACACACCCCAATGAACCACCTTATACCGATCTGCGACGAACTTGCATAGTTTTGTCAAACATTGATCGTTGCGAGTGGAAAGCAATCCGGCCGTCAATGGTGATTCATGGCCTGACAGATATAAACAACTATAACTCCGCTTCTATTCGTCGTATGCAAATCTGCGACATAACAATTTGTAGCTTAAAACACGTCACATCGACACACCTTGTGCCGATCTGGGACGAACTTGCATAGTTTCGTCAAACATCGATCGTTTGGAGTGGAAAGCAATCCGGCCGTCAATGGTGATTCATGGCCTCACAGATATAAACAACAATAACTCCGCTTCTATTCGTCGTATGCGAATCTGCGACCTAGCAATTTGTAGGTTAAAACATGCCCCAATGAACCACCTTATACCGATCTGCGACGAACTTGCATAGTTTCGTCAAACATCGATCGATTCTAATGGAAAGCAATCCGGCCGTCAATGGTGATTCATGGCCAGACAGATATAAACAACTATAACTCCGCTTCTATTCGTCGAATGCAAATCTGCGACGTAACAATTTGTAGCATAAAACACGGCCCAACGACCCACTTTATACCGATCTGCGACGAACTTGCATAGTTTTGTCAAACATCGATCGTTTTGAGTGGAAAGCAATCCGGCCGTCAATGGTGATTCATGGCCTGACAGATATAAACAACTATAACTCCGCTTCTATTCGTCGAATGCAAATCTGCGACATAGCAATTTGGAGCATAAAACACGTCACATCGACCCACCTTGTGCCGATCAGCGACGAACTTGCATGGTTTCGTCAAACGTCGATCGTTTCGAGTGGTAGGGAATCCGGCCGTCAATGGTGACTCATGGCCTCACAGATATAAACAACAATAACTCCGCTTCTATTCGTCGTATGCAAATCTGCGACATAGCAATTTGTAGCTTAAAACACGTCACATCGACCCACATTGTGCCGATCTGGGACGAACTTGCATAGTTTCGTCAAACATCGATCGTTTGGAGTGGAAAGCAATCCGGCCGTCAATGGTGATTCATGGCCTCACAGATATAAACAACAATAACTCCGCTTCTATACGTCGTATGCAAATCTGCGACATAGCGATTTATAGCATAAAACACGACCCAACGACCCACCATTTACCGATCTGCGACAAACTTGCATAGTTTCGTCAAACATCGATCGTTTCGAGTGGTAGGCAATCCGGCCGTCAATGGTGATTCATGGCCTCACAGATACAAACAATTATAACTCCGCTTCTATACGTCGTATGCGAATCTGCGACATAGCAATTTTTAGCTTAAAACACGTCACATCGACCCACCTTGTGCCGATCTGCGACGAACTTGCATAGTTTCGTCAAACATCGATCGTTTCGAGTGGAAAGCAATCCGGCCGTCAATGGTGATTCATGGCCTCACAGATATAAACAACAATAACTCCGCTTCTATTCGTCGTATGCAAATCTGCGACATAGCAATTTGTAGCATAAAACACGCCCCAACGAACCACCTTATACCGATCTGCGACGAACTTGCATAGTTTTGTCAAACATCGATCGTTTCGAGTGGTAGGGAATCCGGCCGTCAATGGTGATTCATGGCCTCACAGATATAAACAACAATAACTCCGCTTCTATTCGTCGTATGCGAATCTGCGACATAGCAATTTTTAGCTTAAAACACGTCACATCGACCCACCTTGTGCCGATCTGCGACGAACTTGCATGGTTTCGTCAAACGTCGATCGTTTCGAGTGGTAGGGAATCCGGCCGTCAATGGTGATTCATGGCCTCACAGATACAAACAACTATAACTCCGCTTCTATACGTCGTATGCGAATCTGCGACATAGCAATTTGTAGCTTAAAACACGCCCCAACGAACCACCTTATACCGATCTGCGACGAACTTGCATAGTTTCGTCAAACATCGATCGTTTCGAGTGGAAGCAATCCGGCCGTCAATGGTGATTCATGGCCTCACAGATACAAACAACTATAACTCCGCTTCTATTCGTCGTATGCGAATCTGCGACATAGCAACTTGTAGCATAAAACACGGCCCAACCACCCACCTTATACCGATCTGCGACGAACTTGCATAGTTTTGTCAAACATCGATCGTTTCGAGTGGAAAGCAATCCGGCCGTCAATGGTAATTCATGGCCTCACAGATATAAACAACAATAACTCCGCTTCTATTCGTCGTATGCAAATCTGCGACATAGCAATTTGTAGCATAAAACACGGCCCAACCACCCACCTTATACCGATCTGCGACGAACTTGCTTAGTTTTGTCAAACATCGATCGTTTCGAGTCGTAGGGAATCCGGCCGTCAATGGTGATTCATGGCCTCACAGATATAAACAACTATAACTCCGCTTCTATTCGCCGTATGCAGATCTGCGACGTAGCAATTTGTAGCATACAACACGGCCCAACCACCCACCTTATACCGATCTGCGACGAACTTGCATAGTTTTGTCAAACATCGATCGTTTCGAGTGGTAGGCAATCCGGCCGTCAATGGTGATTCATGGCCTCACAGATACAAACAACTATAACTCCGCTTCTATACGTCGTATGCGAATCTGCGACATAGCAATTTGTAGCTTAAAACACGCCCCAACGAACCACCTTATACCGATCTGCGACGAACTTGCATAGTTTCGTCAAACATCGATCGTTTCGAGTGGAAAGCAATTCGGCCGTCAATGGTGATTCATGGCCTCACAGATATAAACAACAATAACTCCGCTTCTATTCGTCGTATGCAAATCTGCGACATAGCAATTTGTAGCATAAAACACGCCCCAACGAACCACCTTATACCGATCTGCGACGACCTTGCATAGTTTTTTCACAAACATCGATCGTTTCGAGTGGAAAGCAATCCGGCCGTCAATGGTGATTCATGGCCTCACAGATATAAACAACAATAACTCCGCTTCTATTCGTCGTATGCGAATATGCGACATAGCAATTTGTAGCATAAAACACGTCACATCGACCCACCTTCTGCCGATCTGCGACGAACTTGCATAGTTTCGTCAAACGTCGATCGTTTCGAGTGGTAGGCAATCCGGCCGTCAATGGTGATTCATGGCCTGACAGATATAAACCACAATAACTCCGCTTCTGTTCGTCGTATGCGAATCTGCGACATAGCAATTTGTAGCTTAAAACACGCCCAACGAACCACCTTATACCGATCAGCGACGAACTTGCATAGTTTTTTCACAAACATCGATCGTTTCGAGTGGAAAGCAATCCGGCCGTCAATGGTGATTCATGGCCTCACAGATATAAACAACAATAACTCCGCTTCTATTCGCCGTATGCAAATCTGCGACGTAGCAACTTGTAGCATAAAACACGGCCCAACCACCCACCTTATACCGATCTGCGACGAACTTGCATAGTTTTGTCAAACATCGATCGTTTCGAGTGGAAAGCAATCCGGCCGTCAATGATGATACATGGCCTCACAGATATAAACAACTATAACTCCGCTTCTATTCGCCGTATGCAAATCTGCGACGTAGCAATTTGTAGCATAAAACACGGCCCAACCACCCACCTTATACCGATCTGCGACGAACTTGCATAGTTTTGTCAAACATCGATCGTTTCGAGTGGAAAGCAATCCGGCTGTCAATGGTGATTCATGGCCTCACAGATATAAACAACTATAACTCCGCTTCTATTCGTCGAATGCAAATCTGCGACATAGCAATTTGTAGCTTAAAACACGTCACATCGAACCACCTTGTGCCGATCTGCGACGAACTTGCATAGTTTCGTCAAACATCGATCGTTTCGAGTGGTAGGCAATCCGGCCGTCAATGGTGATTCATGGCCTCACAGATACAAACAACTATAACTCCGCTTCTATACGTCGTATGCGAATCTGCGACATAGCAATATGAAGCTTAAAACACGCCCCAACGAACCACCTTACACCGATCTGCGACGAACTTGCATAGTTTCGTCAAACATCGATCGTTTCGAGTGGAAAGCAATCCGGCCGTCAATGGTGATTCATGGCCTCACAGATATAAACAACAATAACTCCGCTTCTATTCGTCGTATGCAAATCTGCGACATAGCAATTTGTAGCATAAAACACGCCCCAACGAACCACCTTATACCGATCTGCGACGAACTTGCATAGTTTTTTCACAAACATCGATCGTTTCGAGTGGAAAGCAATCCGGCCGTCAATGGTGATTCATGGCCTCACAGATATAAACAACAATAACTCCGCTTCTATTCGTCGTATGCGAATATGCGACATAGCAATTTGTAGCATAAAACACGTCACATCGACCCACCTTCTGCCGATCTGCGACGAACTTGCATAGTTTCGTCAAACGTCGATCGTTTCGAGTGGTAGGCAATCCGGCCGTCAATGGTGATTCATGGCCTGACAGATATAAACCACAATAACTCCGCTTCTGTTCGTCGTATGCGAATCTGCGACATAGCAATTTGTAGCTTAAAACACGCCCAACGAACCACCTTATACCGATCAGCGACGAACTTGCATAGTTTTTTCACAAACATCGATCGTTTCGAGTGGAAAGCAATCCGGCCGTCAATGGTGATTCATGGCCTCACAGATATAAACAACAATAACTCCGCTTCTATTCGTCGTATGCAAATCTGCGACATAGCAATTTGTAGCATAAAACACGGCCCAACCACCCACCTTATACCGATCTGCGACGAACTTGCATAGTTTTGTCAAACATCGATCGTTTCGAGTCGTAGGGAATCCGGCCGTCAATGGTGATTCATGGCCTCACAGATATAAACTACAATAACTCCGCATCTATTCGTCGTATGCAAATCTGCGACATAGCAATTCGTAGCATAATAAACGCCCCAACGAACCACCTTATACCGATCTGCGACGAACTTGCATAGTTTTGTCAAACATCGATCGTTTCGAGTGGAAAGCAATCCGGCCGTCAATGGTGATTCATGGCCTCACAGATATAAACAACAATAACTCCGCTTCTATTCGTCGTATGCAAATCTGCGACATAGCAATTTGTAGCATAAAACACGCCCCAACGAACCACCTTATACCGATCTGCGACGAACTTGCATAGTTTTTTCACAAACATCGATCGTTTCGAGTGGAAAGCAATCCGGCCGTCAATGGTGATTCATGGCCTCACAGATATAAACAACAATAACTCCGCTTCTATTCGTCGTATGCGAATATGCGACATAGCAATTTGTAGCATAAAACACGTCACATCGACCCACCTTCTGCCGATCTGCGACGAACTTGCATAGTTTCGTCAAACGTCGATCGTTTCGAGTGGTAGGCAATCCGGCCGTCAATGGTGATTCATGGCCTGACAGATATAAACCACAATAACTCCGCTTCTGTTCGTCGTATGCGAATCTGCGACATAGCAATTTGTAGCTTAAAACACGCCCAACGAACCACCTTATACCGATCAGCGACGAACTTGCATAGTTTTTTCACAAACATCGATCGTTTCGAGTGGAAAGCAATCCGGCCGTCAATGGTGATTCATGGCCTCACAGATATAAACAACAATAACTCCGCTTCTATTCGCCGTATGCAAATCTGCGACGTAGCAACTTGTAGCATAAAACACGGCCCAACCACCCACCTTATACCGATCTGCGACGAACTTGCATAGTTTTGTCAAACATCGATCGTTTCGAGTGGAAAGCAATCCGGCTGTCAATGGTGATTCATGGCCTCACAGATATAAACAACTATAACTCCGCTTCTATTCGTCGAATGCAAATCTGCGACATAGCAATTTGTAGCTTAAAACACGTCACATCGAACCACCTTGTGCCGATCTGCGACGAACTTGCATAGTTTCGTCAAACATCGATCGTTTCGAGTGGAAGGCAATCCGGCCGTCAATGGTGATTCATGGCCTCACAGATACAAACAACTATAACTCCGCTTCTATACGTCGTATGCGAATCTGCGACATAGCAATATGTAGCTTAAAACACGCCCCAACGAACCACCTTATACCGATCTGCGACGAACTTGCATAGTTTCGTCAAACATCGATCGTTTCGAGTGGAAAGCAATCCGGCCGTCAATGGTGATTCATGGCCTCACAGATATAAACAACAATAACTCCGCTTCTATTCGTCGTATGCAAATCTGCGACATAGCAATTTGTAGCATAAAACACGCCCCAACGAACCACCTTATACCGATCTGCGACGAACTTGCATAGTTTTTTCACAAACATCGATCGTTTCGAGTGGAAAGCAATCCGGCCGTCAATGGTGATTCATGGCCTCACAGATATAAACAACAATAACTCCGCTTCTATTCGTCGTATGCGAATATGCGACATAGCAATTTGTAGCATAAAACACGTCACATCGACCCACCTTCTGCCGATCTGCGACGAACTTGCATAGTTTCGTCAAACGTCGATCGTTTCGAGTGGTAGGCAATCCGGCCGTCAATGGTGATTCATGGCCTGACAGATATAAACCACAATAACTCCGCTTCTGTTCGTCGTATGCGAATCTGCGACATAGCAATTTGTAGCTTAAAACACGCCCAACGAACCACCTTATACCGATCAGCGACGAACTTGCATAGTTTTTTCACAAACATCGATCGTTTCGAGTGGAAAGCAATCCGGCCGTCAATGGTGATTCATGGCCTCACAGATATAAACAACAATAACTCCGCTTCTATTCGCCGTATGCAAATCTGCGACGTAGCAACTTGTAGCATAAAACACGGCCCAACCACCCACCTTATACCGATCTGCGACGAACTTGCATAGTTTTGTCAAACATCGATCGTTTCGAGTGGAAAGCAATCCGGCCGTCAATGGTAATTCATGGCCTCACAGATATAAACAACAATAACTCCGCTTCTATTCGTCGTATGCAAATCTGCGACATAGCAATTTGTAGCATAAAACACGGCCCAACCACCCACCTTATACCGATCTGCGACGAACTTGCATAGTTTTGTCAAACATCGATCGTTTCGAGTCGTAGGGAATCCGGCCGTCAATGGTGATTCATGGCCTCACAGATATAAACTACAATAACTCCGCATCTATTCGTCGTATGCAAATCTGCGACATAGCAATTCGTAGCATAATAAACGCCCCAACGAACCACCTTATACCGATCTGCGACGAACTTGCATAGTTTTGTCAAACATCGATCGTTTCGAGTGGAAAGCAATCCGGCCGTCAATGATGATACATGGCCTCACAGATATAAACAATTATAACTCCGCTTCTATTCGCCGTATGCAAATCTGCGACGTAGCAATTTGTAGCATAAAACACGGCCCAACCACCCACCTTATACCGATCTGCGACGAACTTGCATAGTTTTGTCAAACATCGATCGTTTCGAGTGGAAAGCAATCCGGCTGTCAATGGTGATTCATGGCCTCACAGATATAAACAACAATAACTCCGCTCCTATTCGTCGTATGCAAATCTGCGACATAGCAATTTGTAGCATAAAACACGCCCCAACGAACCACCTTATACCGATCTGCGACGAACTTGCATAGTTTTGTCAAACATCGATCGTTTCGAGTGGA
This sequence comes from Anoplius nigerrimus, assembly GCA_914767735.1. Lineage (NCBI taxonomy): Eukaryota > Metazoa > Arthropoda > Insecta > Hymenoptera > Pompilidae > Anoplius > Anoplius nigerrimus. The sequence goes on along the minus strand of CAJZBX010000559.1, from coordinate 1,196,397 downwards.
AAGCAATCCGGCCGTCAATGGTGATTCATGGCCTGACAGATATAAACAACTATAACTCCGCTTCTATTCGTCGAATGCAAATCTGCGACATAGCAATTTGTAGCTTAAAACACGTCACATCGACCCACCTTGTGCCGATCTGGGACGAACTTGCATGGTTTCGTCAAACGTCGATCGTTTCGAGTGGTAGGCAATCCGGCCGTCAATGGTGATTCATGGCCTCACAGATACAAACAACTATAACTCCGCTTCTGTTCGTCGTATGCGAATCTGCGACATAGCAATTTGTAGCTTAAAACACGCCCAACGAACCACCTTATACCGATCAGCGACGAACTTGCATAGTTTTTTCACAAACATCGATCGTTTCGAGTGGAAAGCAATCCGGCCGTCAATGGTGATTCATGGCCTCACAGATATAAACAACAATAACTCCGCTTCTATTCGCCGTATGCAAATCTGCGACGTAGCAACTTGTAGCATAAAACACGGCCCAACCACCCACCTTATACCGATCTGCGACGAACTTGCATAGTTTTGTCAAACATCGATCGTTTCGAGTGGAAAGCAATCCGGCCGTCAATGGTAATTCATGGCCTCACAGATATAAACAACAATAACTCCGCTTCTATTCGTCGTATGCAAATCTGCGACATAGCAATTTGTAGCATAAAACACGGCCCAACCACCCACCTTATACCGATCTGCGACGAACTTGCATAGTTTTGTCAAACATCGATCGTTTCGAGTCGTAGGGAATCCGGCCGTCAATGGTGATTCATGGCCTCACAGATATAAACAACAATAACTCCGCATCTATTCGTCGTATGCAAATCTGCGACATAGCAATTCGTAGCATAATAAACGCCCCAACGAACCACCTTATACCGATCTGCGACGAACTTGCATAGTTTTGTCAAACATCGATCGTTTCGAGTGGAAAGCAATCCGGCCGTCAATGATGATACATGGCCTCACAGATATAAACGACTATAACTCCGCTTCTATTCGCCGTATGCAAATCTGCGACGTAGCAATTTGTAGCATAAAACACGGCCCAACCACCCACCTTATACCGATCTGCGACGAACTTGCATAGTTTTGTCAAACATCGATCGTTTCGAGTGGAAAGCAATCCGGCTGTCAATAGTGATTCATGGCCTCACAGATATAAACAACAATAACTCCGCTCCTATTCGTCGTATGCAAATCTGCGACATAGCAATTTGTAGCATAAAACACGCCCCAACGAACCACCTTATACCGATCTGCGACGAACTTGCATAGTTTTGTCAAACATCGATCGTTTCGAGTGGAAAGCAATCCGGCCGTCAATGGTGATTCATGGCCTGACAGATATAAACAACTATAACTCCGCTTCTATTCGTCGAATGCAAATCTGCGACATAGCAATTTGTAGCTTAAAACACGTCACATCGACCCACCTTGTGCCGATCTGGGACGAACTTGCATGGTTTCGTCAAACGTCGATCGTTTCGAGTGGTAGGCAATCCGGCCGTCAATGGTGATTCATGGCCTCACAGATACAAACAACTATAACTCCGCTTCTATACGTCGTATGCGAATCTGCGACATAGCAATATGTAGCTTAAAACACGCCCCAACGAACCACCTTATACCGATCTGCGACGAACTTGCATAGTTTCGTCAAACATCGATCGTTTCGAGTGGAAAGCAATCCGGCCGTCAATGGTGATTCATGGCCTCACAGATATAAACAACAATAACTCCGCTTCTATTCGTCGTATGCAAATCTGCGACATAGCAATTTGTAGCATAAAACACGCCCCAACGAACCACCTTATACCGATCTGCGACGAACTTGCACAGTTTTGTCAAACATCGATCGTTTCGAGTGGAAAGCAATCCGGCCGTCAATGGTGATTCATGGCCTGACAGATATAAACAACTATAACTCCGCTTCTATTCGTCGTATGCGAATATGCGACATAGCAATTTGTAGCATAAAACACGACACATCGACCCACCTTCTGCCGGTCTGCGACGAACTTGCATAGTTTCGTCAAACGTCGATCGTTTCGAGTGGTAGGGAATCCGGCCGTCAATGGTGATTCATGGCCTCACAGATATAAACAACTATAACTCCGCTTCTATTCGCCGTATGCAGATCTGCGACGTAGCAATTTGTAGCATACAACACGGCCCAACCACCCACCTTATACCGATCTGCGACGAACTTGCATAGTTTTGTCAAACATCGATCGTTTCGAGTGGTAGGCAATCCGGCCGTCAATGGTGATTCATGGCCTCACAGATACAAACAACTATAACTCCGCTTCTATACGTCGTATGCGAATCTGCGACATAGCAATTTGTAGCTTAAAACACGCCCCAACGAACCACCTTATACCGATCTGCGACGAACTTGCATAGTTTCGTCAAACATCGATCGTTTCGAGTGGAAAGCAATTCGGCCGTCAATGGTGATTCATGGCCTCACAGATATAAACAACAATAACTCCGCTTCTATTCGTCGTATGCAAATCTGCGACATAGCAATTTGTAGCATAAAACACGCCCCAACGAACCACCTTATACCGATCTGCGACGAACTTGCATAGTTTTTTCACAAACATCGATCGTTTCGAGTGGAAAGCAATCCGGCCGTCAATGGTGATTCATGGCCTCACAGATATAAACAACAATAACTCCGCTCCTATTCGTCGTATGCAAATCTGCGACATAGCAATTTGTAGCATAAAACACGCCCCAACGAACCACCTTATACCGATCTGCGACGAACTTGCATAGTTTTGTCAAACATCGATCGTTTCGAGTGGAAAGCAATCCGGCCGTCAATGGTGATTCATGGCCTGACAGATATAAACAACTATAACTCCGCTTCTATTCGTCGAATGCAAATCTGCGACATAGCAATTTGTAGCTTAAAACACGTCACATCGACCCACCTTGTGCCGATCTGGGACGAACTTGCATCGTTTCGTCAAACGTCGATCGTTTCGAGTGGTAGGCAATCCGGCCGTCAATGGTGATTCATGGCCTCACAGATACAAACAACTATAACTCCGCTTCTATACGTCGTATGCGAATCTGCGACATAGCAATATGTAGCTTAAAACACGCCCCAACGAAACACCTTATACCGAACTGCAACGAACTTGCATAGTTTCGTCAAACATCGATCGTTTCGAGTGGAAAGCAATCCGGCCGTCAATGGTGATTCATGGCCTCACAGATATAAACAACAATAACTCCGCTTCTATTCGTCGTATGCAAATCTGCGACATAGCAATTTGTAGCATAAAACACGCCCCAACGAACCACCTTATACCGATCTGCGACGAACTTGCATAGTTTTGTCAAACATCGATCGTTTCGAGTGGAAAGCAATCCGGCCGTCAATGGTGATTCATGGCCTGACAGATATAAACAACTATAACTCCGCTTCTATTCGTCGAATGCAAATCTGCGACATAGCAATTTGTTGCTTAAAACACGTCACATCGACCCACCTTGTGCCGATCTGGGACGAACTTGCATGGTTTCGTCAAACGTCGATCGTTTCGAGTGGTAGGGAATCCGGCCGTCAATGGTGATTCATGGCCTCACAGATACAAACAACTATAACTCCGCTTCTATACGTCGTATGCGAATCTGCGACATAGCAATTTGTAGCTTAAAACACGCCCCAACGAACCACCTTATACCGATCTGCGACGAACTTGCATAGTTTCGTCAAACATCGATCGTTTTCGAGTGGAAGCAATCCGGCCGTCAATGGTGATTCATGGCCTCACAGATAAAAACAACTATAACTCCGCTTCTATTCGTCGTATGCGAATCTGCGACATAGCAATTTGTAGCTTAAAACACGCCCCAACGAACCACCTTACACCGATCTGCGACGAACTTGCATAGTTTGGTCAAACATCGATCGTTTCGAGTGGAAAGCAATCCGGCCGTCAATGGTGATTCATGGCCTCACAGATATAAACAACAATAACTCCGCTTCTATTCGTCGTATGCGAATATGCGACATAGCAATTTGTAGCATAAAACACGTCACATCGACCCACCTTCTGCCGATCTGCGACGAACTTGCATAGTTTCGTCAAACGTCGATCGTTTCGAGTGGTAGGCAATCCGGCCGTCAATGGTGATTCATGGCCTGACAGATATAAACCACAATAACTCCGCTTCTGTTCGTCGTATGCGAATCTGCGACATAGCAATTTGTAGCTTAAAACACGCCCAACGAACCACCTTATACCGATCAGCGACGAACTTGCATAGTTTTTTCACAAACATCGATCGTTTCGAGTGGAAAGCAATCCGGCCGTCAATGGTGATTCATGGCCTCACAGATATAAACAACAATAACTCCGCTTCTATTCGCCGTATGCAAATCTGCGACGTAGCAACTTGTAGCATAAAACACGGCCCAACCACCCACCTTATACCGATCTGCGACGAACTTGCATAGTTTTGTCAAACATCGATCGTTTCGAGTGGAAAGCAATCCGGCCGTCAATGGTAATTCATGGCCTCACAGATATAAACAACAATAACTCCGCTTCTATTCGTCGTATGCAAATCTGCGACATAGCAATTTGTAGCATAAAACACGGCCCAACCACCCACCTTATACCGATCTGCGACGAACTTGCATAGTTTTGTCAAACATCGATCGTTTCGAGTCGTAGGGAATCCGGCCGTCAATGGTGATTCATGGCCTCACAGATATAAACAACAATAACTCCGCATCTATTCGTCGTATGCAAATCTGCGACATAGCAATTCGTAGCATAATAAACGCCCCAACGAACCACCTTATACCGATCTGCGACGAACTTGCATAGTTTTGTCAAACATCGATCGTTTCGAGTGGAAAGCAATCCGGCCGTCAATGATGATACATGGCCTCACAGATATAAACAATTATAACTCCGCTTCTATTCGCCGTATGCAAATCTGCGACGTAGCAATTTGTAGCATAAAACACGGCCCAACCACCCACCTTATACCGATCTGCGACGAACTTGCATAGTTTTGTCAAACATCGATCGTTTCGAGTGGAAAGCAATCCGGCTGTCAATGGTGATTCATGGCCTCACAGATATAAACAACAATAACTCCGCTCCTATTCGTCGTATGCAAATCTGCGACATAGCAATTTGTAGCATAAAACACGCCCCAACGAACCACCTTATACCGATCTGCGACGAACTTGCATAGTTTTGTCAATCATCGATCGTTTCGAGTGGAAAGCAATCCGGCCGTCAATGGTGATTCATGGCCTGACAGATATAAACAACTATAACTCCGCTTCTATTCGTCGAATGCAAATCTGCGACATAGCAATTTGTAGCTTAAAACACGTCACATCGACCCACCTTGTGCCGATCTGGGACGAACTTGCATGGTTTCGTCAAACGTCGATCGTTTCGAGTGGTAGGCAATCCGGCCGTCAATGGTGATTCATGGCCTCACAGATACAAACAACTATAACTCCGCTTCTGTTCGTCGTATGCGAATCTGCGACATAGCAATTTGTAGCTTAAAACACGCCCAACGAACCACCTTATACCGATCAGCGACGAACTTGCATAGTTTTTTCACAAACATCGATCGTTTCGAGTGGAAAGCAATCCGGCCGTCAATGGTGATTCATGGCCTCACAGATATAAACAACAATAACTCCGCTTCTATTCGCCGTATGCAAATCTGCGACGTAGCAACTTGTAGCATAAAACACGGCCCAACCACCCACCTTATACCGATCTGCGACGAACTTGCATAGTTTTGTCAAACATCGATCGTTTCGAGTGGAAAGCAATCCGGCCGTCAATGGTAATTCATGGCCTCACAGATATAAACAACAATAACTCCGCTTCTATTCGTCGTATGCAAATCTGCGACATAGCAATTTGTAGCATAAAACACGGCCCAACCACCCACCTTATACCGATCTGCGACGAACTTGCATAGTTTTGTCAAACATCGATCGTTTCGAGTCGTAGGGAATCCGGCCGTCAATGGTGATTCATGGCCTCACAGATATAAACAACAATAACTCCGCATCTATTCGTCGTATGCAAATCTGCGACATAGCAATTCGTAGCATAATAAACGCCCCAACGAACCACCTTATACCGATCTGCGACGAACTTGCATAGTTTTGTCAAACATCGATCGTTTCGAGTGGAAAGCAATCCGGCCGTCAATGATGATACATGGCCTCACAGATATAAACAACTATAACTCCGCTTCTATTCGCCGTATGCAAATCTGCGACGTAGCAATTTGTAGCATAAAACACGGCCCAACCACCCACCTTATACCGATCTGCGACGAACTTGCATTGTTTTGTCAAACATCGATCGTTTCGAGTGGAAAGCAATCCGGCTGTCAATGGTGATTCATGGCCTCACAGATATAAACAACAATAACTCCGCTCCTATTCGTCGTATGCAAATCTGCGACATAGCAATTTGTAGCATAAAACACGCCCCAACGAACCACCTTATACCGATCTGCGACGAACTTGCATAGGTTTGTCAAACATCGATCGTTTCGAGTGGAAAGCAATCCGGCCGTCAATGGTGATTCATGGCCTGACAGATATAAACAACTATAACTCCGCTTCTATTCGTCGAATGCAAATCTGCGACATAGCAATTTGTAGCTTAAAACACGTCACATCGACCCACCTTGTGCCGATCTGGGACGAACTTGCATGGTTTCGTCAAACGTCGATCGTTTCGAGTGGTAGGCAATCCGGCCGTCAATGGTGATTCATGGCCTCACAGATACAAACAACTATAACTCCGCTTCTATACGTCGTATGCGAATCTGCGACATAGCAATATGTAGCTTAAAACACGCCCCAACGAAACACCTTATACCGATCTGCGACGAACTTGCATAGTTTTGTCAAACATCGATCGTTTCGAGTGGAAAGCAATCCGGCCGTCAATGGTGATTCATGGCCTCACAGATATAAACAACAATAACTCCGCTTCTATTCGTCGTATGCAAATCTGCGACATAGCAATTTGTAGCATAAAACACGCCCCAACGAACCACCTTATACCGATCTGCGACGAACTTGCACAGTTTTGTCAAACATCGATCGTTTCGAGTGGAAAGCAATCCGGCCGTCAATGGTGATTCATGGCCTGACAGATATAAACAACTATAACTCCGCTTCTATTCGTCGAATGCGAATCTGCGACATAGCAATTTTTAGCTTAAAACACGTCACATCGACCCACCTTGTGCCGATCTGCGACGAACTTGCATAGTTTCGTCAAACATCGATCGTTTCGAGTGGTAGGCAATCCGGCCGTCAATGGTGATTCATGGCCTCACAGATATAAACAACAATAACTCCGCTTCTATTCGTCGTATGCAAATCTGCGACATAGCAATTTGTAGCATAAAACACGCCCCAACGAACCACCTTATACCGATCTGCGACGAACTTGCATAGTTTTGTCAAACATCGATCGTTTCGAGTGGTAGGGAATCCGGCCGTCAATGGTGATTCATGGCCTCACAGATATAAACAACAATAACTCCGCTTCTATTCGTCGTATGCGAATCTGCGACATAGCAATTTTTAGCTTAAAACACGTCACATCGACCCACCTTGTGCCGATCTGCGACGAACTTGCATAGTTTCGTCAAACATCGATCGTTTCGAGTGGTAGGCAATCCGGCCGTCAATGGTGATTCATGGCCTCACAGATACAAACAACTATAACTCCGCTTCTATACGTCGTATGCGAATCTGCGACATAGCAATATGTAGCTTAAAACACGCCCCAACGAACCACCTTATACCGATCTGCGACGAACTTGCATAGTTTCGTCAAACATCGATCGTTTCGAGTGGAAAGCAATCCGGCCGTCAATGGTGATTCATGGCCTCACAGATATAAACAACAATAACTCCGCTTCTATTCGTCGTATGCAAATCTGCGACATAGCAATTTGTAGCATAAAACACGCCCCAACGAACCACCTTATACCGATCTGCGACGAACTTGCATAGTTTTGTCAAACATCGATCGTTTCGAGTGGAAAGCAATCCGGCCGTCAATGGTGATTCATGGCCTGACAGATATAAACAACTATAACTCCGCTTCTATTCGTCGAATGCAAATCTGCGACATAGCAATTTGTTGCTTAAAACACGTCACATCGACCCACCTTGTGCCGATCTGGGACGAACTTGCATGGTTTCGTCAAACGTCGATCGTTTCGAGTGGTAGGGAATCCGGCCGTCAATGGTGATTCATGGCCTCACAGATACAAACAACTATAACTCCGCTTCTATACGTCGTATGCGAATCTGCGACATAGCAATTTGTAGCATAAAACACGCCCCAACGAACCACCTTATACCGATCTGCGACGAACTTGCATAGTTTTGTCAAACATCGATCGTCTCGAGTCGAAAGCCGTCCGGCCGTCAATGGTGATTCATGGCCTGACAGATATAAACAACTATAACTCCGCTTCTATTCGTCGAATGCAAATCTGCGACATAGCAATTTGTAGCTTAAAACACGTCACATCGAACCACCTTGTGCCGATCTGCGACGAACTTGCATAGTTTCGTCAAACATCGATCGTTTCGAGTGGTAGGCAATCCGGCCGTCAATGGTGATTCATGGCCTCACAGATACAAACAACTATAACTCCGCTTCTATACGTCGTATGCGAATCTGCGACATAGCAATATGTAGCTTAAAACACGCCCCAACGAACCACCTTATACCGATCTGCGACGAACTTGCATAGTTTCGTCAAACATCGATCGTTTCGAGTGGAAAGCAATCCGGCCGTCAATGGTGATTCATGGCCTCACAGATATAAACAACAATAACTCCGCTTCTATTCGTCGTATGCAAATCTGCGACATAGCAATTTGTAGCATAAAACACGCCCCAACGAACCACCTTATACCGATCTGCGACGAACTTGCATAGTTTTGTCAAACATCGATCGTTTCGAGTGGAAAGCAATCCGGCCGTCAATGGTGATTCATGGCCTGACAGATATAAACAACTATAACTCCGCTTCTATTCGTCGAATGCAAATCTGCGACATAGCAATTTGTTGCTTAAAACACGTCACATCGACCCACCTTGTGCCGATCTGGGACGATCTTGCATGGTTTCGTCAAACGTCGATCGTTTCGAGTGGTAGGGAATCCGGCCGTCAATGGTGATTCATGGCCTCACAGATACAAACAACTATAACTCCGCTTCTATACGTCGTATGCGAATCTGCGACATAGCAATTTGTAGCTTAAAACACGCCCCAACGAACCACCTTATACCGATCTGCGACGAACTTGCATAGTTTCGTCAAACATCGATCGTTTCGAGTGGAAGCAATCCGGCCGTCAATGGTGATTCATGGCCTCACAGATACAAACAACTATAACTCCGCTTCTATTCGTCGTATGCGAATCTGCGACATAGCAATTTGTAGCTTAAAACACGCCCCAACGAACCACCTTACACCGATCTGCGACGAACTTGCATAGTTTGGTCAAACATCGATCGTTTCGAGTGGAAAGCAATCCGGCCGTCAATGGTGATTTATGGCCTCACAGATATAAACAACAATAACTCCGCTTCTATTCGTCGTATGCGAATATGCGACATAGCAATTTGTAGCATAAAACACGACACATCGACCCACCTTCTGCCGATCTGCGACGAACTTGCATAGTTTCGTCAAACGTCGATCGTTTCGAGTTTTAGGGAATCCGGCCGTCAATGGTGATTCATGGCCTCACAGATATAAACAACTATAACTCCGCTTCTATTCGCCGTATGCAGATCTGCGACGTAGCAATTTGTAGCATACAACACGGCCCAACCACCCACCTTATACCGATCTGCGACGAACTTGCATAGTTTTGTCAAACATCGATCGTTTCGAGTGGTAGGCAATCCGGCCGTCAATGGTGATTCATGGCCTCACAGATACAAACAACTATAACTCCGCTTCTATACGTCGTATGCGAATCTCTGACATAGCAATTTGTAGCTTAAAACACGCCCCAACGAACCACCTTATACCGATCTGCGACGAACTTGCATAGTTTCGTCAAACATCGATCGTTTCGAGTGGAAAGCAATTCGGCCGTCAATGGTGATTCATGGCCTCACAGATATAAACAACAATAACTCCGCTTCTATTCGTCGTATGCAAATCTGCGACATAGCAATTTGTAGCATAAAACACGCCCCAACGAACCACCTTATACCGATCTGCGACGAACTTGCATAGTTTTTTCACAAACATCGATCGTTTCGAGTGGAAAGCAATCCGGCCGTCAATGGTGATTCATGGCCTCACAGATATAAACAACAATAACTCCGCTTCTATTCGTCGTATGCGAATATGCGACATAGCAATTTGTAGCATAAAACACGTCACATCGACCCACCTTCTGCCGATCTGCGACGAACTTGCATAGTTTCGTCAAACGTCGATCGTTTCGAGTGGTAGGCAATCCGGCCGTCAATGGTGATTCATGGCCTGACAGATATAAACCACAATAACTCCGCTTCTGTTCGTCGTATGCGAATCTGCGACATAGCAATTTGTAGCTTAAAACACGCCCAACGAACCACCTTATACCGATCAGCGACGAACTTGCATAGTTTTGTCAAACATCGATCGTTTCGAGTGGAAAGCAATCCGGCCGTCAATGATGATTCATGGCCTCACAGATATAAACAACTATAACTCCGCTTCTATTCGCCGTATGCAAATCTGCGACGTAGCAACTTGTAGCATAAAACACGGCCCAACCACCCACCTTATACCGATCCGCGACGAACTTGCATAGTTTTGTCAAACATCGATCGTTTCGAGTGGAAAGCAATCCGGCCGTCAATGGTGATTCATGGCCTCACAGATATAAACAACAATAACTCCGCTTGTATTCGTCGTATGCAAATCTGCGACATAGCAATTTGTAGCATAAAACACGGCCCAACCACCCACCTTATACCGATCTGCGACGAACTTGCATAGTTTTGTCAAACATCGATCGTTTCGAGTCGTAGGGAATCCGGCCGTCAATGGTGATTCATGGCCTCACAGATATAAACAACAATAACTCCGCATCTATTCGTCGTATGCAAATCTGCGACATAGCAATTCGTAGCATAATAAACGCCCCAACGAACCACCTTATACCGATCTGCGACGAACTTGCATAGTTTTGTCAAACATCGATCGTTTCGAGTGGAAAGCAATCCGGCCGTCAATGATGATTCATGGCCTCACAGATATAAACAACTATAACTCCGCTTCTATACGTCGTATGCGAATCTGCGACATAGCAATATGTAGCTTAAAACACGCCCCAACGAAACACCTTATACCGAACTGCGACGAACTTGCATAGTTTCGTCAAACATCGATCGTTTCGAGTGGAAAGCAATCCGGCCGTCAATGGTGATTCATGGCCTCACAGATATAAACAACAATAACTCCGCTTCTATTCGTCGTATGCAAATCTGCGACATAGCAATTTGTAGCATAAAACACGCCCCAACGAACCACCTTATACCGATCTGCGACGAACTTGCATAGTTTTGTCAAACATCGATCGTTTCGAGTGGAAAGCAATCCGGCCGTCAATGGTGATTCATGGCCTGACAGATATAAACAACTATAACTCCGCTTCTATTCGTCGAATGCAAATCTGCGACATAGCAATTTGTTGCTTAAAACACGTCACATCGACCCACCTTGTGCCGATCTGGGACGAACTTGCATGGTTTCGTCAAACGTCGATCGTTTCGAGTGGTAGGGAATCCGGCCGTCAATGGTGATTCATGGCCTCACAGATACAAACAACTATAACTCCGCTTCTATACGTCGTATGCGAATCTGCGACATAGCAATTTGTAGCTTAAAACACGCCCCAACGAACCACCTTATACCGATCTGCGACGAACTTGCATAGTTTCGTCAAACATCGATCGTTTTCGAGTGGAAGCAATCCGGCCGTCAATGGTGATTCATGGCCTCACAGATACAAACAACTATAACTCCGCTTCTATTCGTCGTATGCGAATCTGCGACATAGCAATTTGTAGCTTAAAACACGCCCCAACGAACCACCTTACACCGATCTGCGACGAACTTGCATAGTTTGGTCAAACATCGATCGTTTCGAGTGGAAAGCAATCCGGCCGTCAATGGTGATTCATGGCCTCACAGATATAAACAACAATAACTCCGCTTCTATTCGTCGTATGCGAATATGCGACATAGCAATTTGTAGCATAAAACACGTCACATCGACCCACCTTCTGTCGATCTGCGACGAACTTGCATAGTTTCGTCAAACGTCGATCGTTTCGAGTGGTAGGGAATCCGGCCGTCAATGGTGATTCATGGCCTCACAGACACAAACAACTATAACTCCGCTTCTATACGTCGTATGCGAATCTGCGACATAGCAATTTGTAGCTTAAAACACGCCCCAACGAACCACCTTATACCGATCTGCGACGAACTTGCATAGTTTCGTCAAACATCGATCGTTTCGAGTGGAAAGCAATTCGGCCGTCAATGGTGATTCATGGCCTCACAGATATAAACAACAATAACTCCGCTTCTATTCGTCGTATGCAAATCTGCGACATAGCAATTTGTAGCATAAAACACGCCCCAACGAACCACCTTATACCGATCAGCGACGAACTTGCATAGTTTTGTCAAACATCGATCGTTTCGAGTGGAAAGCAATCCGGCCGTCAATGATGATTCATGGCCTCACAGATATAAACAACAATAACTCCGCTCCTATTCGTCGTATGCAATTCTGCAACATAGCAATTTGTAGCATAAAACACGCCCCAACGAACCACCTTATACCGATCTGCGACGAACTTGCATAGTTTTGTCAAACATCGATCGTTTCGAGTGGAAAGCAATCCGGCCGTCAATGGTGATTCATGGCCTGACAGATATAAACAACTATAACTCCGCTTCTATTCGTCGTATGCGAATCTGCGACATAGCAATTTGTAGCTTAAAACACGCCCCAACGAACCACCTTATACCAATCAGCGACGAACTTGCATAGTTTTGTCAAACATGGATCGTTTCGAGTGGAAAGCAATCCGGCCGTCAATGCTGATTCATGGCCTGACAGATATAAACAACTATAACTCCGCTTCTATTCGTCGCATGCAAATCTGCGACATAGCAATTTGTAGCTTAAAACACGTCACATCGACCCACCTTGTGCCGATCTGCGACGAAATTGCATAGTTTTGTCAAACATCGATCGTTTCGAGTGGTAGGGAATCCGGCCGTCAATGGTGATTCATGGCCTCACAGATATAAACAACAATAACTCCGCTTCTATTCATCGTATGCAAATCTGCGACATAGCAATTTGTAGCATAAAACACGCCCCAACGAACCACCTTATACCGATCTGCGACGAACTTGCATAGTTTTGTCAAACATCGATCGTTTCGAGTGGAAAGCAATCCGGCCGTCAATGATGATTCATGGCCTCACAGATAAAAACAACTATAACTCCGCTTCTATTCGCCGTATGCAAATCTGCGACGTAGCAATTTGTAGCATAAAACACGGCCCAACCACCCACCTTATACCGATCTGCGACGAACTTGCATAGTTTTGTCAAACATCGATCGTTTCGAGTGGAAAGCATTCCGGCCGTCAATGGTGATTCATGGCCTCACAGATATAACAACTATAACTCCGCTTCTATTCGCTGTATGCAAATCTGCGACGTAACAATTTGTAGCATAAAACACGGCCCAACGACCCACCTTATACCGATCTGCAACGAACTTGCATAGTTTCGTCAAACGTCGATCGTTTCGAGTGGAAAACAATCCGGCCGTCAATGGTGAATCATGGCCTGACAGGTATAAACAACTATAACTCCGCTTCTATTCGTCGAATGCAAATCTGCGAGATAGAAATTTGTAGCTTAAAACACGTCACATCGACCCACCTTGTGCCGATCTGCGACGAACTTGCATGGTTTCGTCAACCGTCGATCGTTTCGAGTGGTAGGGAATCCGGCCGTCAATGGTGATTCATGGCCTCACAGATATAAACAACAATAACTCCGCTTCTATTCGTCGTATGCGAATCTGCGACATAGCAATTTGTAGCTTAAAACACGTCACATCGACCCACCTTGTGCCGATCTGCGGCGAACTTGCATAGTTTCGTCATACATCGATCGTTTCGAGTCGTAGGGAATCCAGCCGTCAATGGTGATTCATGGCCTCACAGATATAAACAACAATAACTCCGCTTCTATTCGTCGTATGCAAATCTGCGACATAGCAATTTGTAGCTTAAAACACGCCCAACGAACCACCTTATACCGATCAGCGACGAACTTGCATAGTTTTGTCAAACATCGATCGTTTCGAGTGGAAAGCAATCCGGCCGTCAATGGTGATTCATGGCCTCACAGATATAAACAACTATAACTCCGCTTCTATTCGCCGTATGCAAATCTGCGACGTAGCAACTTGTAGCATAAAACACGGCCCAACCACCCACCTTATACCGATCTGCGACGAACTTGCATAGTTTTGTCAAACATCGATCGTTTCGAGTGGAAAGCAATCCGGCCGTCAATGGTGATTCATGGCCTGACAGATATAAACAACTATAACTCCGCTTCTATTCGTCGAATGCAAATCTGCGACATAGCAATTTGTTGCTTAAAACACGTCACATCGACCCACCTTGTGCCGATCTGGGACGAACTTGCATGGTTTCGTCAAACGTCGATCGTTTCGAGTGGTAGGGAATCCGGCCGTCAATGGTGATTCATGGCCTCACAGATACAAACAACTATAACTCCGCTTCTATACGTCGTATGCGAATCTGCGACATAGCAATTTGTAGCTTAAAACACGCCCCAACGAACCACCTTATACCGATCTGCGACGAACTTGCATAGTTTCGTCAAACATCGATCGTTTTCGAGTGGAAGCAATCCGGCCGTCAATGGTGATTCATGGCCTCACAGATACAAACAACTATAACTCCGCTTCTATTCGTCGTATGCGAATCTGCGACATAGCAATTTGTAGCTTAAAACACGCCCCAACGAACCACCTTATACCGATCAGCGACGAACTTGCATAGTTTTGTCAAACATCGATCGTTTCGAGTGGAAAGCAATCCGGCCGTCAATGATGATTCATGGCCTCACAGATATAAACAACTATAACTCCGCTTCTATTCGCCGTATGCAAATCTGCGACGTAGCAACTTGTAGCATACAACACGGCCCAACCACCCACCTTATACCGATCTGCGACGAACTTGCATAGTTTTGTCAAACATCGATCGTTTCGAGTGGAAAGCAATCCGGCCGTCAATGGTGATTCATGGCCTCACAGATATAAACAACAATAACTCCGCTTCTATTCGTCGTATGCAAATCTGCGACATAGCAATTTGTAGCATAAAACACGGCCCAACCACCCACCTTATACCGATCTGCGACGAACTTGCATAGTTTTGTCAAACATCGATCGTTTCGAGTCGTAGGGAATCCGGCCGTCAATGGTGATTCATGGCCTCACAGATATAAACAACAATAACTCCGCATCTATTCGTCGTATGCAAATCTGCGACATAGCAATTCGTAGCATAAAAAACGCCCCAACGAACCACCTTATACCGATCTGCGACGAACTTGCATAGTTTTGTCAAACATCGATCGTTTCGAGTGGAAAGCAATCCGGCCGTCAATGATGATTCATGGCCTCACAGATATAAACAACTATAACTCCGCTTCTATTCGCCGTATGCAAATCTGCGACGTAGCAATTTGTAGCATAAAACACGGCCCAACCACCCACCTTATACCGATCTGCGACGAACTTGCATAGTTTTGTCAAACATCGATCGTTTCGAGTGGAAAGCAATCCGGCTGTCAATGGTGATTCATGGCCTCACAGATATAAACAACAATAACTCCGCTACTATTCGTCGTATGCAAATCTGCGACATAGCAATTTGTAGCATAAAACACGCCCCAACGAACCACCTTATACCGATCTGCGACGAACTTGCATAGTTTTGTCAAACATCGATCGTTTCGAGTGGAAAGCAATCCGGCCGTCAATGGTGATTCATGGCCTGACAGATATAAACAACTATAACTCCGCTTCTATTCGTCGAATGCAAATCTGCGACATAGCAATTTGTAGCTTAAAACACGTCACATCGACCCACCTTGTGCCGATCTGGGACGAACTTGCATGGTTTCGTCAAACGTCGATCGTTTCGAGTGGTAGGGAATCCGGCCGTCAATGTTGATTCATGGCCTCACAGATATAAACCACAATAACTCCGCTTCTATTCGTCGTATGCGAATCTGCGACATAGCAATTTGTAGCTTAAAACACGCCCCAACGAACCACCTTATACCAATCAGCGACGAACTTGCATAGTTTTGTCAAACATGGATCGTTTCGAGTGGAAAGCAATCCGGCCGTCAATGCTGATTCATGGCCTGACAGATATAAACAGCTATAACTCCGCTTCTATTCGTCGCATGCAAATCTGCGACATAGCAATTTGTAGCTTAAAACACGTCACATCGACCCACCTTGTGCCGATCTGCGACGAAATTGCATAGTTTTGTCAAACATCGATCGTTTCGAGTGGTAGGGAATCCGGCCGTCAATGGTGATTCATGGCCTCACAGATATAAACAACAATAACTCCGCTTCTATTCATCGTATGCAAATCTGCGACATAGCAATTTGTAGCATAAAACACGCCCCAACGAACCACCTTATACCGATCTGCGACGAACTTGCATAGTTTTGTCAAACATCGATCGTTTCGAGTGGAAAGCAATCCGGCCGTCAATGATGATTCATGGCCTCACAGATATAAACAACTATAACTCCGCTTCTATTCGCCGTATGCAAATCTGCGACGTAGCAATTTGTAGCATAAAACACGGCCCAACCACCCACCTTATACCGATCTGCGACGAACTTGCATAGTTTTGTCAAACATCGATCGTTTCGAGTGGAAAGCATTCCGGCCGTCAATGGTGATTCATGGCCTCACAGATATAAACAACTATAACTCCGCTTCTATTCGCTGTATGCAAATCTGCGACGTAACAATTTGTAGCATAAAACACGGCCCAACGACCCACCTTATACCGATCTGCAACGAACTTGCATAGTTTCGTCAAACGTCGATCGTTTCGAGTGGAAAACAATCCGGCCGTCAATGGTGAATCATGGCCTGACAGGTATAAACAACTATAACTCCGCTTCTATTCGTCGAATGCAAATCTGCGAGATAGAAATTTGTAGCTTAAAACACGTCACATCGACCCACCTTGTGCCGATCTGCGACGAACTTGCATAGTTTCGTCATACATCGATCGTTTCGAGTCGTAGGGAATCCAGCCGTCAATGGTGATTCATGGCCTCACAGATATAAACAACAATAACTCCGCTTCTATTCGTCGTATGCAAATCTGCGACATAGCAATTTGTAGCTTAAAACACGCCCAACGAACCACCTTATACCGATCAGCGACGAACTTGCATAGTTTTGTCAAACATCGATCGTTTCGAGTTGAAAGCAATCCGGCCGTCAATGATGATTCATGGCCTCACAGATATAAACAACTATAACTCCGCTTCTATTCGCCGTATGCAAATCTGCGACGTAGCAACTTGTAGCATAAAACACGGCCCAACCACCCACCTTATACCGATCTGCGACGAACTTGCATAGTTTTGTCAAACATCGATCGTTTCGAGTGGAAAGCAATCCGGCCGTCAATGGTGATTCATGGCCTGACAGATATAAACAACTATAACTCCGCTTCTATTCGTCGTATGCAAATCTGCGACATAGCAATTTGTAGCTTAAAACACGCCCAACGAACCACCTTATACCGATCAGCGACGAACTTGCATAGTTTTGTCAAACATCGATCGTTTCGAGTTGAAAGCAATCCGGCCGTCAATGATGATTCATGGCCTCACAGATATAAACAACTATAACTCCGCTTCTATTCGCCGTATGCAAATCTGCGACGTAGCAACTTGTAGCATAAAACACGGCCCAACCACCCACCTTATACCGATCTGCGACGAACTTGCATAGTTTTGTCAAACATCGATCGTTTCGAGTGGAAAGCAATCCGGCCGTCAATGGTGATTCATGGCCTGACAGATATAAACAACTATAACTCCGCTTCTTTTCGTCGCATGCAAATCTGCGACATAGCAATTTGTAGCTTAAAACACGTCACATCGACCCACCTTGTGCCGATCTGCGACGAAATTGCATAATTTTGTCAAACATCGATCGTTTCGAGTGGTAGGGAATCCGGCCGTCAATGGTGATTCATGGCCTCACAGATATAAACAACAATAACTCCGCTTCTATTCATCGTATGCAAATCTTGGACATAGCAATTTGTAGCATAAAACACGCCCCAACGAACCACCTTATACCGATCTGCGACGAACTTGCATAGTTTTGTCAAACATCGATCGTTTCGAGTGGAAAGCAATCCGGCCGTCAATGATGATTCATGGCCTCACAGATATAAACAACTATAACTCCGCTTCTATTCGCCGTATGCAAATCTGCGACGTAGCAATTTGTAGCATAAAACACGGCCCAACCACCCACCTTATACCGATCTCCGACGAACTTGCATAGTTTTGTCAAACATCGATCGTTTCGAGTGGAAGGCATTCCGGCCGTCAATGGTGATTCATGGCCTCACAGATATAAACAACTATAACTCCGCTTCTATTCGCTGTATGCAAAACTGCGACGTAACAATTTGTAGCATAAAACACGGCCCAACGACCCACCTTATACCGATCTGCAACGAACTTGCATAGTTTCGTCAAACGTCGATCGTTTCGAGTGGAAAACAATCCGGCCGTCAATGGTGAATCATGGCCTGACAGGTATAAACAACTATAACTCCGCTTCTATTCGTCGAATGCAAATCTGCGAGATAGAAATTTGTAGCTTAAAACACGTCACATCGACCCACCTTGTGCCGATCTGCGACGAACTTGCATAGTTTCGTCATACATCGATCGTTTCGAGTCGTAGGGAATCCAGCCGTCAATGGTGATTCATGGCCTCACAGATATAAACAACAATAACTCCGCTTCTATTCGTCGTATGCAAATCTGCGACATAGCAATTTGTAGCTTAAAACACGCCCAACGAACCACCTTATACCGATCAGCGACGAACTTGCATAGTTTTGTCAAACATCGATCGTTTCGAGTTGAAAGCAATCCGGCCGTCAATGATGATTCATGGCCTCACAGATATAAACAACTATAACTCCGCTTCTATTCGCCGTATGCAAATCTGCGACGTAGCAACTTGTAGCATAAAACACGGCCCAACCACCCACCTTATACCGATCTGCGACGAACTTGCATAGTTTTGTCAAACATCGATCGTTTCGAGTGGAAAGCAATCCGGCCGTCAATGGTGATTCATGGCCTGACAGATATAAACAACTATAACTCCGCTTCTATTCGTCGTATGCAAATCTGCGACATAGCAATTTGTAGCTTAAAACACGCCCAACGAACCACCTTATACCGATCTGCGACGAACTTGCATAGTTTTGTCAAACATCGATCGTTTCGAGTGGAAAGCAATCCGGCCGTCAATGGTGATTCATGGCCTGACAGATATAAACAACTATAACTCCGCTTCTATTCGTCGAATGCAAATCTGCGACATAGCAATTTGTAGCTTAAAACACGTCACATCGACCCACCTTGTGCCGATCTGGGACGAACTTGCATGGTTTCGTCAAACGTCGATCGTTTCGAGTGGTAGGGAATCCGGCCGTCAATGTTGATTCATGGCCTCACAGATATAAACCACAATAACTCCGCTTCTATTCGTCGTATGCGAATCTGCGACATAGCAATTTGTAGCTTAAAACACGCCCCAACGAACCACCTTATACCGATCAGCGACGAACTTGCATAGTTTTGTCAAACATCGATCGTTTCGAGTGGAAAGCAATCCGGCCGTCAATGCTGATTCATGGCCTGACAGATATAAACAACTATAACTCCGCTTCTATTCGTCGCATGCAAATCTGCGACATAGCAATTTGTAGCTTAAAACACGTCACATCGACCCACCTTGTGCCGATCTGCGACGAAATTGCATAGTTTTGTCAAACGTCGATCGTTTCGAGTGGTAGGCAATCCGGCCGTCAATGGTGATTCATGGCCTCACAGATATAAACAACTATAACTCCGCTTCTATTCGCCGTATGCAGATCTGCGACGTAGCAATTTGTAGCATAAAACTCGGCCCAACCACCCACCTTATACCGATCTGCGACGAACTTGCATAGTTTTGTCAAACATCGATCGTTTCGAGTGGAAAGCAATCCGGCCGTCAATGATGATTCATGGCCTCACAGATATAAACAACTATAACTCCGCTTCTATTCGCCGTATGCAAATCTGCGACGTAGCAATTTGTAGCATAAAACACGGCCTAACCACCCACCTTATACCGATCTGCGACGAACTTGCATAGTTTTGTCAAACATCGATCGTTTCGAGTGGAAAGCATTCCGGCCGTCAATGGTGATTCATGGCCTCACAGATATAAACAACTATAACTCCGCTTCTATTCGCTGTATGCAAATCTGCGACGTAACAATTTGTAGCATAAAACACGGCCCAACGACCCACCTTATACCGATCTGCAACGAACTTGCATAGTTTCGTCAAACGTCGATCGTTTCGAGTGGAAAACAATCCGGCCGTCAATGGTGAATCATGGCCTGACAGGTATAAACAACTATAACTCCGCTTCTACTCGTCGTATGCGAATATGCGACATAGCAATTTGTAGCTTAAAACACGTCACATCGACCCACCTTCTGCCGATCTGCGACGAACTTGCATGGTTTCGTCAAACGTCGATCGTTTCGAGTGGTAGGGAATCCGGCCGTCCATGGTGATTCATGGCCTCACAGATATAAACAACAATAACTCCGCTTCTATAAGTCGTATGCAAATCTGCGACATAGCAATTTGTAGCATAAAACACGACCCAACGACCCACCTTTTACCGATCTGCGACGAACTTGCATAGTTTCGTCAATCATCGATCGTTTCGAGTGGTAGGCAATCCGGCCGTCAATGGTGATTCATGGCCAGACAGATATAAACAACTATAACTCCGCTTCTATTCGTCGAATGCAAATCTGCGACATAGCAATTTGTAGCATAAAACACGTCACATCGACCCACCTTGTGTCGATCTGGGACGAACTTGCATGGTTTCGTCAAACGTCGATCGTTTCGAGTGGAAAGCAATACGGCCGTCAATGGTGATTCATGGCCTGACAGATATAAACAACTATAACTCAGCTTCTATTCGTCGAATGCAAATTTGCGACATAGCGATTTGTAGCTTAAAACACGACACATCGACCCACCTCATGCCGATCTGCGACGTACTTGTATAGTTTCGTCAAACGTCGATCGTTTCGAGTGGCAGGCAATCCGGTAGTAAATGGCGATTCATGGCCTCACAGATATAAACCACTATAACTCCGCTTCTATTCGTCGTATGCGAATCTGCGACCTAGCAATTTGGAGCTTAAAACACGCCCCAATGAACCACCTTATACCGATCTGCGACGAACTTGCATAGTTTCGTCAAACATCGATCGTTTCGAGTGGAAAACAATCCGGCCGTCAATGGTGAATCATGGCCTGACAGGTATAAACAACTATAACTCCGCTTCTATTCGTCGAATGCAAATCTGCGAGATAGAAATTTGTAGCTTAAAACACGTCACATCGACCCACCTTGTGCCGATCTGCGACGAACTTGCATGGTTTCGTCAAACGTCGATCGTTTCGAGTGGTAGGGAATCCGGCCGTCAATGGTGATTCATGGCCTCACAGATATAAACAACAATAACTCCGCTTCTATTCGTCGTATGCGAATCTGCGACATAGCAATTTGTAGCTTAAAACACGACACATCGACCCACCTCATGACGATCTGCGACGTACTTGTATAGTTTCGTCAAACGTCGATCGTTTCGAGTGGTAGGCAATCCGGTAGTCAATGGCGATTCATGGCCTCGCAGATATAAACAACTATAAGTCCGCTTCTATACGTCGTATGCGAATCTGCGACATAGCAATTTGTAGCTTAAAACACGCCCCAACGAACCACCTTATACCGATCTGCGACGAACTTGCATAGTTTCGTCAAACATCGATCGTTTCGAGTGGTAGGCAATCCGGCCGTCAATGGTGATTCATGGCCTCACAGATATAAACAACAATAACTCCGCTTCTATTCGTCGTATGCGAATATGCGACATAGCAATTTGTAGCTTGAAACACGTCACATCGACCCACCTTCTGCCGATCTGCGACGAACTTGCATGGTTTCGTCAAACGTCGATCGTTTCGAGTGGTAGGGAATCCGACCGTCAATGGTGATTCATGGCCTCACAGATATAAGCAACTATAACTCCGCTTCTATTCGTCGAATGCAAATCTGCGACATAGCAATTTGTAGCTTAAAACACGTCACATCGACCCACCTTGTGCCGATCTGCGACGAACTTGCATAGTTTCGTCAAACATCGATCGTTTCGAGTGGTAGGCAATCCGGCCGTCAATGGTGATTCATGGCCTCACAGATATAAACAACAATAGCTCCGCTTCTATTCGTCGTATGCAAATCTGCGACATAGCAATTTGTAGCTTAAAACACGCCCCAACGAACCACCTTACACCGATCTGCGACGAACTTGCATAGTTTTGTCAAACATCAATCGTTTCGAGTGGAAAGCAATCCGGCCGTCAATGGTGATTCATGGCCTCACAGATATAAACAACAATAACTCCGCTTCTATTCGTCGTATGCGAATATGCGACATAGCAATTTGTAGCACAAAACACGTCACATCGACCCACCTTCTGCCGATCTGCGACGAACTTGCATAGTTTCGTCAAACGTCGATCGTTTCAAGTGGTAGGCAATCCGGCCGTCAATGGTGATTCATGGCCTCACAGATATAAACAACTATAACTCCGCTTCTATTCGTCGTATGCGAATCTGCGACATAGCAATTTGTAGCTTAAAACACGCCCCAACGAACCACCTTATACCAATCAGCGACGAACTTGCATAGTTTTGTCAAACATGGATCGTTTCGAGTGGAAAGCAATCCGGCCGTCAATGGTGAATCATGGCCTGACAGATATAAACAACTATAACTCCGCTTCTATTCGTCGCATGCAAATCTGCGACATAGCAATTTGTAGCTTAAAACACGTCACATCGACCCACCTTGTGCCGATCTGCGACGAAATTGCATAGTTTTGTCAAACATCGATCGTTTCGAGTGGTAGGGAATCCGGCCGTCAATGGTGATTCATGGCCTCACAGATATAAACAACAATAACTCCGCTTCTATTCATCGTATGCAAATCTGCGACATAGCAATTTGTAGCATAAAACACGCCCCAACGAACCACCTTATACCGATCTGCGACGAACTTGCATAGTTTTGTCAAACATCGATCGTTTCGAGTGGAAAGCAATCCGGCCGTCAATGATGATTCATGGCCTCACAGATATAAACAACTATAACTCCGCTTCTATTCGCCGTATGCAAATCTGCGACGTAGCAATTTGTAGCATAAAACACGGCCCAACCACCCACCTTATACCGATCTGCGACGAACTTGCATAGTTTTGTCAAACATCGATCGTTTCGAGTGGAAAGCATTCCGGCCGTCAATGGTGATTCATGGCCTCACAGATATAAACAACTATAACTCCGCTTCTATTCGCTGTATGCAAATCTGCGACGTAACAATTTGTAGCATAAAACACGGCCCAACGACCCACCTTATACCGATCTGCAACGAACTTGCATAGTTTCGTCAAACGTCGATCGTTTCGAGTGGAAAACAATCCGGCCGTCAATGGTGAATCATGGCCTGACAGGTATAAACAACTATAACTCCGCTTCTATTCGTCGAATGCAAATCTGCGAGATAGAAATTTGTAGCTTAAAACACGTCACATCGACCCACCTTGTGCCGATCTGCGACGAACTTGCATGGTTTCGTCAACCGTCGATCGTTTCGAGTGGTAGGGAATCCGGCCGTCAATGGTGATTCATGGCCTCACAGATATAAACAACAATAACTCCGCTTCTATTCGTCGTATGCGAATCTGCGACATAGCAATTTGTAGCTTAAAACACGTCACATCGACCCACCTTGTGCCGATCTGCGACGAACTTGCATAGTTTCGTCATACATCGATCGTTTCGAGTCGTAGGGAATCCAGCCGTCAATGGTGATTCATGGCCTCACAGATATAAACAACAATAACTCCGCTTCTATTCGTCGTATGCAAATCTGCGACATACCAATTTGTAGCTTAAAACACGCCCAACGAACCACCTTATACCGATCAGCGACGAACTTGCATAGTTTTGTCAAACATCGATCGTTTCGAGTTGAAAGCAATCCGGCCGTCAATGATGATTCATGGCCTCACAGATATAAACAACTATAACTCCGCTTCTATTCGCCGTATGCAAATCTGCGACGGAGCAACTTGTAGCATAAAACACGGCCCAACCACCCACCTTATACCGATCTGCGACGAACTTGCATAGTTTTGTCAAACATCGATCGTTTCGAGTGGAAAGCAATCCGGCCGTCAATGGTGATTCATGGCCTCACAGATATAAACAACAATAACTCGGCTTCTATTCGTCGTATGCAAATCTGCGACATAGCAATTTGTAGCATAAAACACGGCCCAACCACCCACCTTATACCGATCTGCGACGAACTTGCATAGTTTTGTCAAACATCGATCGTTTCGAGTCGTAGGGAATCCGGCCGTCAATGGTGATTCATGGCCTCACAGATATAAACAACAATAACTCCGCATCTATTCGTCGTATGCAAATCTGCGACATAGCAATTCGTAGCATAAAAAACGCCCCAACGAACCACCTTATACCGATCTGCGACGAACTTGCATAGTTTTGTCAAACATCGATCGTTTCGAGTGGAAAGCAATCCGGCCGTCAATGATGATTCATGGCCTCACAGATATAAACAACTATAACTCCGCTTCTATTCGCCGTATGCAAATCTGCGACGTAGCAATTTGTAGCATAAAACACGGCCCAACCACCCACCTTATACCGATCTGCGACGAACTTGCATAGTTTTGTCAAACATCGATCGTTTCGAGTGGAAAGCAATCCGGCTGTCAATGGTGATTCATGGCCTCACAGATATAATCAACAATAACTCCGCTCCTATTCGTCGTATGCAAATCTGCGACATAGCAATTTGTAGCATAAAACACGCCCCAACGAACCACCTTATACCGATCTGCGACGAACTTGCATAGTTTCGTCAAACATCGATCGTTTCGAGTGGAAAGCAATCCGGCCGTCAATGGTGATTCATGGCCTCACAGATATAAACAACAATAACTCCGCTTCTATTCGTCGTATGCAAATCTGCGACATAGCAATTTGTAGCATAAAACACGCCCCAACGAACCACCTTATACCGATCTGCGACGAACTTGCATAGTTTTGTCAAACATCGATCGTTTCGAGTGGAAAGCAATCCGGCCGTCAATGGTGATTCATGGCCTGACAGATATAAACAACTATAACTCCGCTTCTATTCGTCGAATGCAAATCTGCGACATAGCAATTTGTTGCTTAAAACACGTCACATCGACCCACCTTGTGCCGATCTGGGACGAACTTGCATGGTTTCGTCAAACGTCGATCGTTTCGAGTGGTAGGGAATCCGGCCGTCAATGGTGATTCATGGCCTCACAGATAAAAACAACAATAACTCCGCTTCTATACGTCGTATGCGAATCTGCGACATAGCAATTTGTAGCTTAAAACACGCCCCAACGAACCACCTTATACCGATCTGCGACGAACTTGCATAGTTTCGTCAAACATCGATCGTTTTCGAGTGGAAGCAATCCGGCCGTCAATGGTGATTCATGGCCTCACAGATACAAACAACTATAACTCCGCTTCTATTCGTCGTATGCGAATCTGCGACATAGCAATTTGTAGCTTAAAACACGCCCCAACGAACCACCTTATACCGATCAGCGACGAACTTGCATAGTTTTGTCAAACATCGATCGTTTCGAGTGGAAAGCAATCCGGCCGTCAATGATGATTCATGGCCTCACAGATATAAACAACTATAACTCCGCTTCTATTCGCCGTATGCAAATCTGCGACGTAGCAACTTGTAGCATAAAACACGGCCCAACCACCCACCTTATACCGATCTGCGACGAACTTGCATAGTTTTGTCAAACATCGATCGTTTCGAGTGGAAAGCAATCCGGCCGTCAATGGTGATTCATGGCCTCACAGATATAAACAACAATAACTCCGCTTCTATTCGTCGTATGCAAATCTGCGACATAGCAATTTGTAGCATAAAACACGGCCCAACCACCCACCTTATACCGATCTGCGACGAACTTGCATAGTTTTGTCAAACATCGATCGTTTCGAGTCGTAGGGAATCCGGCCGTCAATGGTGATTCATGGCCTCACAGATATAAACAACAATAACTCCGCATCTATTCGTCGTATGCAAATCTGCGACATAGCAATTCGTAGCATAAAAAACGCCCCAACGAACCACCTTATACCGATCTGCGACGAACTTGCATAGTTTTGTCAAACATCGATCGTTTCGAGTGGAAAGCAATCCGGCCGTCAATGATGATTCATGGCCTCACAGATATAAACAACTATAACTCCGCTTCTATTTGCCGTATGCAAATCTGCGACGTAGCATTTGTAGCATAAAACACGGCCCAACCACCCACCTTATACCGATCTGCGACGAACTTGCATAGTTTTGTCAAACATCGATCGTTTCGAGTGGAAAGCAATCCGGCTGTCAATGGTGATTCATGGCCTCACAGATATAAACAACAATAACTCCGCTCCTATTCGTCGTATGCAAATCTGCGACATAGCAATTTGTAGCATAAAACACGCCCCAACGAACCACCTTATACCGATCTGCGACGAACTTGCATAGTTTTGTCAAACATCGATCGTTTCGAGTGGAAAGCAATCCGGCCGTCAATGGTGATTCATGGCCTGACAGATATAAACAACTATAACTCCGCTTCTATTCGTCGAATGCAAATCTGCGACATAGCAATTTGTAGCTTAAAACACGTCACATCGACCCACCTTGTGCCGATCTGGGACGAACTTGCATGGTTTCGTCAAACGTCGATCGTTTCGAGTGGTAGGGAATCCGGCCGTCAATGTTGATTCATGGCCTCACAGATATAAACCACAATAACTCCGCTTCTATTCGTCGTATGCGAATCTGCGACATAGCAATTTGTAGCTTAAAACACGCCCCAACGAACCACCTTATACCAATCAGCGACGAACTTGCATAGTTTTGTCAAACATGGATCGTTTCGAGTGGAAAGCAATCCGGCCGTCAATGCTGATTCATGGCCTGACAGATATAAACAGCTATAACTCCGCTTCTATTCGTCGCATGCAAATCTGCGACATAGCAATTTGTAGCTTAAAACACGTCACATCGACCCACCTTGTGCCGATCTGCGACGAAATTGCATAGTTTTGTCAAACATCGATCGTTTCGAGTGGTAGGGAATCCGGCCGTCAATGGTGATTCATGGCCTCACAGATATAAACAACAATAACTCCGCTTCTATTCATCGTATGCAAATCTGCGACATAGCAATTTGTAGCATAAAACACGCCCCAACGAACCACCTTATACCGATCTGCGACGAACTTGCATAGTTTTGTCAAACATCGATCGTTTCGAGTGGAAAGCAATCCGGCCGTCAATGATGATTCATGGCCTCACAGATATAAACAACTATAACTCCGCTTCTATTCGCCGTATGCAAATCTGCGACGTAGCAATTTGTAGCATAAAACACGGCCCAACCACCCACCTTATACCGATCTGCGACGAACTTGCATAGTTTTGTCAAACATCGATCGTTTCGAGTGGAAAGCATTCCGGCCGTCAATGGTGATTCATGGCCTCACAGATATAAACAACTATAACTCCGCTTCTATTCGCTGTATGCAAATCTGCGACGTAACAATTTGTAGCATAAAACACGGCCCAACGACCCACCTTATACCGATCTGCAACGAACTTGCATAGTTTCGTCAAACGTCGATCGTTTCGAGTGGAAAGCAATCCGGCCGTCAATGGTGAATCATGGCCTGACAGGTATAAACAACTATAACTCCGCTTCTATTCGTCGAATGCAAATCTGCGAGATAGAAATTTGTAGCTTAAAACACGTCACATCGACCCACCTTGTGCCGATCTGCGACGAACTTGCATGGTTTCGTCAACCGTCGATCGTTTCGAGTGGTAGGGAATCCGGCCGTCAATGGTGATTCATGGCCTCACAGATATAAACAACAATAACTCCGCTTCTATTCGTCGTATGCGAATCTGCGACATAGCAATTTGTAGCTTAAAACACGTCACATCGACCCACCTTGTGCCGATCTGCGACGAACTTGCATAGTTTCGTCATACATCGATCGTTTCGAGTCGTAGGGAATCCAGCCGTCAATGGTGATTCATGGCCTCACAGATATAAACAACAATAACTCCGCTCCTATTCGTCGTATGCAAATCTGCGACATAGCAATTTGTAGCTTAAAACACGCCCAACGAACCACCTTATACCGATCAGCGACGAACTTGCATAGTTTTGTCAAACATCGATCGTTTCGAGTTGAAAGCAATCCGGCCGTCAATGATGATTCATGGCCTCACAGATATAAACAACTATAACTCCGCTTCTATTCGCCGTATGCAAATCTGCGACGTAGCA
Source organism: Anoplius nigerrimus (assembly GCA_914767735.1). Classification (NCBI taxonomy): domain Eukaryota; kingdom Metazoa; phylum Arthropoda; class Insecta; order Hymenoptera; family Pompilidae; genus Anoplius; species Anoplius nigerrimus. The sequence continues at coordinate 1,167,354 of CAJZBX010000559.1, read as the reverse complement.
ACTTGTAGCATAAAACACGGCCCAACCACCCACCTTATACCGATCTGCGACGAACTTGCATAGTTTTGTCAAACATCGATCGTTTCGAGTGGAAAGCAATCCGGCCGTTAATGGTGATTCATGGCCTGACAGATATAAACAACTATAACTCCGCTTCTATTCGTCGCATGCAAATCTGCGACATAGCAATTTGTAGCTTAAAACACGTCACATCGACCCACCTTGTGCCGATCTGCGACGAAATTGCATAATTTTGTCAAACATCGATCGTTTCGAGTGGTAGGGAATCCGGCCGTCAATGGTGATTCATGGCCTCACAGATATAAACAACAATAACTCCGCTTCTATTCATCGTATGCAAATCTGCGACATAGCAATTTGTAGCATAAAACACGCCCCAACGAACCACCTTATACCGATCTGCGACGAACTTGCATAGTTTTGTCAAACATCGATCGTTTCGAGTGGAAAGCAATCCGGCCGTCAATGATGATTCATGGCCTCACAGATATAAACAACTCTAACTCCGCTTCTATTCGCCGTATGCAAATCTGCGACGTAGCAATTTGTAGCATAAAACACGGCCCAACCACCCACCTTATACCGATCTCCGACGAACTTGCATAGTTTTATCAAACATCGATCGTTTCGAGTGGAAGGAATTCCGGCCGTCAATGGTGATTCATGGCCTCACAGATATAAACAACTATAACTCCGCTTCTATTCGCTGTATGCAAATCTGCGACGTAACAATTTGTAGCATAAAACACGGCCCAACGACCCACCTTATACCGATCTGCAACGAACTTGCATAGTTTCGTCAAACGTCGATCGTTTCGAGTGGAAATCAATCCGGCCGTCAATGGTGAATCATGGCCTGACAGGTATAAACAACTATAACTCCGCTTCTATTCGTCGAATGCAAATCTGCGACATAGAAATTTGTAGCTTAAAACACGTCACATCGACCCACCTTGTGCCGATCTGCGACGAACTTGCATGGTTTCGTCAACCGTCGATCGTTTCGAGTGGTAGGGAATCCGGCCGTCAATGGTGATTCATGTCCTCACAGATATAAACAACAATAACTCCGCTTCTATTCGTCGTATGCGAATCTGCGACATAGCAATTTGTAGCTTAAAACACGTCACATCGACCCACCTTGTGCCGATCTGCGACGAACTTGCATAGTTTCGTCATACATCGATCGTTTCGAGTCGTAGGGAATCCGGCCGTCAATGGTGATTCATGGCCTCACAGATATAAACAACAATAACTCCGCTTCTATTCGTCGTATGCAAATCTGCGACATAGCAATTCGTAGCATAAAAAACGCCCCAACGAACCACCTTATACCGATCTGCGACGAACTTGCATAGTTTTGTCAAACATCGATCGTTTCGAGTGGAAAGCAATCCGGCCGTCAATGATGATTCATGGCCTCACAGATATAAACAACTATAACTCCGCTTCTATTCGCCGTATGCAAATCTGCGACGTAGCAATTTGTAGCATAAAACACGGCCCAACCACCCACCTTATACCGATCTGCGACGAACTTGCATAGTTTTGTCAAACATCGATCGTTTCGAGTGGAAAGCAATCCGGCTGTCAATGGTGATTCATGGCCTCACAGATATAAACAACAATAACTCCGCTCCTATTCGTCGTATGCAAATCTGCGACATAGCAATTTGTAGCATAAAACACGCCCCAACGAACCACCTTATACCGATCTGCGACGAACTTGCATAGTTTTGTCAAACATCGATCGTTTCGAGTGGAAAGCAATCCGGCCGTCAATGGTGATTCATGACCTGACAGATATAAACAACTATAACTCCGCTTCTATTCGTCGAATGCAAATCTGCGACATAGCAATTTGTAGCTTAAAACACGTCACATCGACCCACCTTGTGCCGATCTGGGACGAACTTGCATGGTTTCGTCAAACGTCGATCGTTTCGAGTGGTAGGGAATCCGGCCGTCAATGTTGATTCATGGCCTCACAGATATAAACCACAATAACTCCGCTTCTATTCGTCGTATGCGAATCTGCGACATAGCAATTTGTAGCTTAAAACACGCCCCAACGAACCACCTTATACCGATCAGCGACGAACTTGCATAGTTTTGTCAAACATCGATCGTTTCGAGTGGAAAGCAATCCGGCCGTCAATGCTGATTCATGGCCTGACAGATATAAACAACTATAACTCCGCTTCTATTCGTCGCATGCAAATCTGCGACATAGCAATTTGTAGCTTAAAACACGTCACATCGACCCACCTTGTGCCGATCTGCGACGAAATTGCATAGTTTTGTCAAACGTCGATCGTTTCGAGTGGTAGGCAATCCGGCCGTCAATGGTGATTCATGGCCTCACAGATATAAACAACTATAACTCCGCTTCTATTCGCCGTATGCAGATCTGCGACGTAGCAATTTGTAGCATAAAACTCGGCCCAACCACCCACCTTATACCGATCTGCGACGAACTTGCATAGTTTTGTCAAACATCGATCGTTTCGAGTGGAAAGCAATCCGGCCGTCAATGATGATTCATGGCCTCACAGATATAAACAACTATAACTCCGCTTCTACTCGCCGTATGCAAATCTGCGACGTAGCAATTTGTAGCATAAAACACGGCCCAACCACCCACCTTATACCGATCTGCGACGAACTTGCATAGTTTTGTCAAACATCGATCGTTTCGAGTGGAAAGCATTCCGGCCGTCAATGGTGATTCATGGCCTCACAGATATAAACAACTATAACTCCGCTTCTATTCGCTGTATGCAAATCTGCGACGTAACAATTTGTAGCATAAAACACGGCCCAACGACCCACCTTATACCGATCTGCAACGAACTTGCATAGTTTCGTCAAACGTCGATCGTTTCGAGTGGAAAACAATCCGGCCGTCAATGGTGAATCATGGCCTGACAGGTATAAACAACTATAACTCCGCTTCTACTCGTCGTATGCGAATATGCGACATAGCAATTTGTAGCTTAAAACACGTCACATCGACCCACCTTCTGCCGATCTGCGACGAACTTGCATGGTTTCGTCAAACGTCGATCGTTTCGAGTGGTAGGGAATCCGGCCGTCCATGGTGATTCATGGCCTCACAGATATAAACAACAATAACTCCGCTTCTATAAGTCGTATGCAAATCTGCGACATAGCAATTTGTAGCATAAAACACGACCCAACGACCCACCTTTTACCGATCTGCGACGAACTTGCATAGTTTCGTCAATCATCGATCGTTTCGAGTGGTAGGCAATCCGGCCGTCAATGGTGATTCATGGCCAGATAGATATAAACAACTATAACTCCGCTTCTATTCGTCGAATGCAAATCTGCGACATAGCAATTTGTAGCATAAAACACGTCACATCGACCCACCTTGTGCTGATCTGGGACGAGCTTGCATGGTTTCGTCAAACGTCGATCGTTTCGAGTGGAAAGCAATACGGCCGTCAATGGTGATTCATGGCCTGACAGATATAAACAACTATAACTCAGCTCCTATTCGTCGAATGCAAATTTGCGACATAGCGATTTGTAGCTTAAAACACGACACATCGACCCACCTCATGCCGATCTGCGACGTACTTGCATAGTTTCGTCAAACGTCGATCGTTTCGAGTGGCAGGCAATCCGGTAGTAAATGGCGATTCATGGCCTCACAGATATAAACCACTATAACTCCGCTTCTATTCGTCGTATGCGAATCTGCGACCTAGCAATTTGGAGCTTAAAACACGCCCCAATGAACCACCTTATACCGATCTGCGACGAACTTGCATAGTTTCGTCAAACATCGATCGTTTCGAGTGGAAAACAATCCGGCCGTCAATGGTGAATCATGGCCTGACAGGTATAAACAACTATAACTCCGCTTCTATTCGTCGAATGCAAATCTGCGAGATAGAAATTTGTAGCTTAAAACACGTCACATCGACCCACCTTGTGCCGATCTGCGACGAACTTGCATGGTTTCGTCAAACGTCGATCGTTTCGAGTGGTAGGGAATCCGGCCGTCAATGGTGATTCATGGCCTCACAGATATAAACAACAATAACTCCGCTTCTATTCGTCGTATGCGAATCTGCGACATAGCAATTTGTAGCTTAAAACACGACACATCGACCCACCTCATGACGATCTGCGACGTACTTGTATAGTTTCGTCAAACGTCGATCGTTTCGAGTGGTAGGCAATCCGGTAGTCAATGGCGATTCATGGCCTCGCAGATATAAACAACTATAAGTCCGCTTCTATACGTCGTATGCGAATCTGCGACATAGCAATTTGTAGCTTAAAACACGCCCCAACGAACCACCTTATACCGATCTGCGACGAACTTGCATAGTTTCGTCAAACATCGATCGTTTCGAGTGGTAGGCAATCCGGCCGTCAATGGTGATTCATGGCCTCACAGATATAAACAACAATAACTCCGCTTCTATTCGTCGTATGCGAATATGCGACATAGCAATTTGTAGCTTAAAACACGTCACATCGACCCACCTTCTGCCGATCTGCGACGAACTTGCATGGTTTCGTCAAACGTCGATCGTTTCGAGTGGTAGGCAATCCGGCCGTCAATGGTGATTCATGGCCTCACAGATATAAACAACAATAGCTCCGCTTCTATTCGTCGTATGCAAATCTGCGACATAGCAATTTGTAGCTTAAAACACGCCCCAACGAACCACCTTACACCGATCTGCGACGAACTTGCATAGTTTCGTCAAACATCAATCGTTTCGAGTGGAAAGCAATCCGGCCGTCAATGGTGATTCATGGCCTCACAGATATAAACAACAATAACTCCGCTTCTATTCGTCGTATGCGAATATGCGACATAGCAATTTGTAGCACAAAACACGTCACATCGACCCACCTTCTGCCGATCTGCGACGAACTTGCATAGTTTCGTCAAACGTCGATCGTTTCAAGTGGTAGGCAATCCGGCCGTCAATGGTGATTCATGGCCTCACAGATATAAACAACTATAACTCCGCTTCTATTCGCCGAATGCAAATCTGCAACGTAGCAATTTGAAGCATAAAACACGGCCCAACGACCCACCTTATACCGATCTGCAACGAACTTGCATAGTTTTGTCAAACATCGATCGTTTCGAGTGGAAAGCAATCCGGCCGTCAATGGTGATTCATGGCCTGACAGATATAAACAACTATAACTCCGCTTCTAATCGTCGAATGCAAATCTGCGACATAGAAATTTGTAGCTTAAAACACGTCACATCGAACCACCTTGTGCCGATCTGCGACGAACTTGCATAGTTTCGTCAAACGTCGATCGTTTCGAGTGGTAGGCAATCCGGCCGTCAATGGTGATTCATGGCCTCACAGATATAAACAACAATAACACCGCTTCTATTCGTCGTATGCGAATCTGCGACATAGCAATTTGTAGCTTAAAACACGCCCCAACGAACCACCTTATACCGATCTGCGACGAACTTGCATAGTTTTGTCAAACATCGATCGTTTCGAGTGGTAGGGAATCCGGCCGTCAATGGTGATTCATGGCCTCACAGATATAAACAACAATAACTCCGCTTCTATTCGTCGTATGCGAATCTGCGACATAGCAATTTGTAGCTTAAAACACGACACATCGACCCACCTCATGACGATCTGCGACGAACTTGTATAGTTTCGTCAAACGTCGATCGTTTCGAGTGGTAGGCAATCCGGTAGTCAATGGCGATTCATGGCCTCGCAGATATAAACAACTATAAGTCCGCTTCTATACGTCGTATGCGAATCTGCGACATAGCAATTTGTAGCTTAAAACACGCCCCAACGAACCACCTTATACCGATCTGTGACGAACTTGCATAGTTTCGTCAAACATCGATCGTTTCGAGTGGTAGGCAATCCGGCCGTCAATGGTGATTCATGGCCTCACAGATATAAACAACAATAACTCCGCTTCTATTCGTCGTATGCGAATATGCGACATAGCAATTTGTAGCTTAAAACACGTCACATCGACCCACCTTCTGCAGATCTGCGACGAACTTGCATGGTTTCGTCAAACGTCGATCGTTTCGAGTGGTAGGGAATCCGACCGTCAATGGTGATTCATGGCCTCACAGATATAAGCAACTATAACTCCGCTTCTATTCGTCGAATGCAAATCTGCGACATAGCAATTTGTAGCTTAAAACACGTCACATCGACCCACCTTGTGCCGATCTGCGACGAACTTGCATAGTTTCGTCAAACATCGATCGTTTCGAGTGGTAGGCAATCCGGCCGTCAATGGTGATTCATGGCCTCACAGATATAAACAACAATAGCTCCGCTTCTATTCGTCGTATGCAAATCTGCGACATAGCAATTTGTAGCTTAAAACACGCCCCAACGAACCACCTTACACCGATCTGCGACGAACTTGCATAGTTTTGTCAAACATCGATCGTTTCGAGTGGAAAGCAATCCGGCCGTCAATGATGATTCATGGCCTCACAGATATAAACAACTATAACTCCGCTTCTATTCGCCGTATGCAAATCTGCGACGTAGCAATTTGTAGCATAAAATATTGCCCAACCACCCACCTTATACCGATCTGCGACGAACTTGCATAGTTTTGTCAAACATCGATCGTTTCGAGTGGAAAGCAATCCGGCCGTCAATGGTGATTCATGGCCTCACAGATATAAACAACTATAACTCCGCTTCTATTCGCCGAATGCAAATCTGCAACGTAGCAATTTGTAGCATAAAACACGGCCCAACGACCCACCTTATACCGATCTGCAACGAACTTGCATAGTTTTGTCAAACATCGATCGTTTCGAGTGGAAAGCAATCCGGCCGTCAATGGTGATTCATGGCCTGACAGATATAAACAACTATAACTCCGCTTCTAATCGTCGAATGCAAATCTGCGACATAGAAATTTGTAGCTTAAAACACGTCACATCGAACCACCTTGTGCCGATCTGCGACGAACTTGCATAGTTTCGTCAAACGTCGATCGTTTCGAGTGGTAGGCAATCCGGCCGTCAATGGTGATTCATGGCCTCACAGATATAAACAACAATAACTCCGCTCCTATTCGTCGTATGCAAATCTGCGACATAGCAATTTGTAGCATAAAACACGCCCCAACGAACCACCTTATACCGATCTGCGACGAACTTGCATAGTTTTGTCAAACATCGATCGTTTCGAGTGGAAAGCAATCCGGCCGTCAATGGTGATTCATGGCCTGACAGATATAAACAACTATAACTCCGCTTCTAATCGTCGAATGCAAATCTGCGACACAGAAATTTGTAGCTTAAAACACGTCACATCGAACCACCTTGTGCCGATCTGCGACGAACTTGCATAGTTTCGTCAAACGTCGATCGTTTCGAGTGGTAGGCAATCCGGCCGTCAATGGTGATTCATGGCCTCACAGATATAAACAACTATAACACCGCTTCTATTCGTCGTATGCGAATCTGCGACATAGCAATTTGTAGCTTAAAACACGCCCCAACGAACCACCTTATACCGATCTGCGACGAACTTGCATAGTTTTGTCAAACATCGATCGTTTCCAGTGGAAAGCAATCCGGCCGTCAATGGTGATTCATGGCCTGACAGATATAAACAACTATAACTCCGCTTCTATTCGTCGAATGCAAATCTGCGACATAGCAATTTGTAGCTTAAAACACGTCACATCGACGCACCTTGTGCCGATCTGGGACGAACTTGCATAGTTTCGTCAAACATCGATCGTTTGGAGTGGAAAGCAATCCGGCCGTCAATGGTGATTCATGACCTCACAGATATAAACAACAATAACTCCGCTTCTATTCGTCGTATGCGAATCTGCGACATAGCAATTTTTAGCTTAAAACATGTCACATCGACCCACCTTGTGCCGATCTGGGACGAACTTGCATAGTTTCGTCAAACGTCGATCGTTTCGAGTGGTAGGCAATCCGGCCGTCAATGGTGATTCATGGCCTCACAGATATAAACAACAATAACTCCGCTCCTATTCGTCGTATGCAAATCTGCGACATAGCAATTTGTAGCATAAAACACGCCCCAACGAACCACCTTATACCGATCTGCGACGAACTTGCATAGTTTTGTCAAACATCGATCGTTTCGAGTGGAAAGCAATCCGGCCGTCAATGGTGATTCATGGCCTGACAGATATAAACAACTATAACTCCGCTTCTAATCGTCGAATGCAAATCTGCGACACAGAAATTTGTAGCTTAAAACACGTCACATCGAACCACCTTGTGCCGATCTGCGACGAACTTGCATAGTTTCGTCAAACGTCGATCGTTTCGAGTGGTAGGCAATCCGGCCGTCAATGGTGATTCATGGCCTCACAGATATAAACAACTATAACACCGCTTCTATTCGTCGTATGCGAATCTGCGACATAGCAATTTGTAGCTTAAAACACGCCCCAACGAACCACCTTATACCGATCTGCGACGAACTTGCATAGTTTTGTCAAACATCGATCGTTTCCAGTGGAAAGCAATCCGGCCGTCAATGGTGATTCATGGCCTGACAGATATAAACAACTATAACTCCGCTTCTATTCGTCGAATGCAAATCTGCGACATAGCAATTTGTAGCTTAAAACACGTCACATCGACGCACCTTGTGCCGATCTGGGACGAACTTGCATAGTTTCGTCAAACATCGATCGTTTGGAGTGGAAAGCAATCCGGCCGTCAATGGTGATTCATGACCTCACAGATATAAACAACAATAACTCCGCTTCTATTCGTCGTATGCGAATCTGCGACATAGCAATTTTTAGCTTAAAACATGTCACATCGACCCACCTTGTGCCGATCTGGGACGAACTTGCATAGTTTCGTCAAACATCGATCGTTTGGAGTGGAAAGCAATCCGGCCGTCAATGGTGATTCATGGCCTCACAGATATAAACAACAATAACTCCGCTTCTATACGTCGTATGCAAATCTGCGACATAGCAATTTGTAGCATAAAACACGACCCAACGACCCACCTTATACCGATCTGCGACGAACTTGCATAGTTTTGTCAAACATCGATCGTTTCGAGTGGAAAGCAATCCGGCCGTCAATGGTGATTCATGGCCTGACAGATATAAACAACTATAACTCCGCTTCTATTCGTCGAATGCAAATCTGCGACATAGCAATTTGTAGCTTAAAACACGTCACATCGAACCACTTTGTGCTGATCTGCGACGAACTGGCATAGTTTCGTCAAACGTCGATCGTTTCGAGTGGTAGGCAATCCGGCCGTCAATGGTGATTCATGGCCTCACAGATATAAACAACTATAACACCGCTTCTATTCGTCGTATGCGAATCTGCGACATAGTAATTTGTAGCTTAAAACACGCCCCAACGAACCACCTTATACCGATCTCCGACGAACTTGCATAGTTTTGTCAAACATCGATCGTTTCGAGTGGAAAGCAATCCGGCCGTCAATGGTGATTCATGGCCTGACAGATATAAACAACTATAACTCCGCTTCTATTCGTCGAATGCAAATATGCGACATAGCAATTTGTAGCTTAAAATACGTCACATCGACCCACCTTGTGCCGATCTGCGACAAACTTGCATAGTTTCGACAAACATCGATCGTTTCGAGTGGTAGGCAATCCGGCCGTCAATGGTGATTCATGGCCTCACAGATATAAACAACAATAACTCCGCTTCTATTCGTCGTATGCAAATCTGCGACATAGCAATTTGTAGCTTAAAACACGTCACATCGAACTACCTTGTGCCGATCTGCGACGAACTTGCATAGTTTCGTCAAACGTCGATCGTTTCGAGTGGTAGGCAATCCGGCCGTCAATGGTGATTCATGGCCTCACAGATATAAACAACTATAACACCGCTTGTATTCGTCGTATGCGAATCTGCGACATAGCAATTTGTAGCTTAAAACACGCCCCAACGAACCACCTTATACCGATCTGCGACGAACTTGCATAGTTTTGTCAAACATCGATCGTTTCGAGTGGAAAGCAATCCGGCCGTCAATGGTGATTCATGGCCTGACAGATATAAACAACTATAACTCCGCTTCTATTCGTCGAATGCAAATCTGCGACATAGCAATTTGTAGCTTAAAACACGTCACATCGACCCACCTTGTGCCGATCTGCGACGAACTTGCATAGTTTTGTCAAACATCGATCGTTTCGAGTGGAAAGCAATCCGGCCGTCAATGGTGATTCATGGCCTCACAGATATAAACAACTATAACTCCGCTTCTATTCGTCGAATGCAAATCTGCGACATAGCAATTTGTAGCTTAAAACACGTCACATCGACCCACCTTGTGCCGATCTGCGACGAACTTGCATAGTTTCGTCAAACATCGATCGTTTCGAGTGGTAAGCAATCCGGCCGTCAATGGTGATTCATGGCCTCACAGATATAAACAACAATAACTCCGCTTCTATTCGTCGTATGCGAATATGCGACATAGCAATTTGTAGCTTAAAACACGTCACATCGACCCACCTTCTGCCGACCTGCGACGAACTTGCATGGTTTCGTCAAACGTCGATCGTTTCGAGTGGTAGGGAATCCGGCCGTCAATGGTGATTCATGGCCTCACAGATATAAACAACAATAACTCCGCTTCTATTCGTCGTATGCGAATCTGCGACATAGCAATTTTTAGCTTAAAACACGTCACATCGACCCACCTTGTGCCGATCTGCGACGAACTTGCATAGTTTCGTCAAACATCGATCGTTTCGAGTGGTAGGCAATCCGGCCGTCAATGGTGATTCATGGCCTCACAGATATAAACAACAATAACTCCGCTTCTATTCGTCGTATGCAAATCTGCGACATAGCAATTTGTAGCATAAACACGCCCCAACGAACCACCTTATACCGATCTGCGACGAACTTGCATAGTTTCGTCAAACATCGATCGTTTCGAGTGGTAGGGAATCCGGCCGTCAATGGTGATTCATGGCCTCACAGATATAAACAACAATAACTCCGCTTCTATTCGTCGTATGCAAATCTGCGACATAGCAATTTGTAGAATAAAACACGCCCCAACGAACCACCTTATACCGATCAGCGACGAACTTGCATAGTTTTGTCAAACATCGATCGTTTCGAGTGGAAAGCAATCCGGCCGTCAATGGTGATTCATGGCCTGACAGATATAAACAACTATAACTCCGCTTCTATTCGTCGAATGCAAATCTGCGACATAGCAATTTGTAGCATAAAACACGTCACATCGACCCACCTTGTGCCGACCTGGGACGAACTTGCATGGTTTCGTCAAACGTCGATCGTTTCGAGTGGTAGGGAATCCGGCCGTCAATGGTGATTCATGGCCTCACAGATATAAACAACTATAACACCGCTTCCATTCGTCGTATGCGAATCTGCGACATAGCAATTTGTAGCTTAAAACACGCCCCAACGAACCACCTTACACCGATCTGCGACGAACTTGCATAGTTTCGTCAAACATCGATCGTTTCGAGTGGTAGGGAATCCGGCCGTCAATGGTGATTCATGGCCTCACAGATATAAACAACAATAACTCCGCTTCTATTCGTCGTATGCAAATCTGCGACATAGCAATTTGTAGAATAAAACACGCCCCAACGAACCACCTTATACCGATCAGCGACGAACTTGCATAGTTTTGTCAAACATCGATCGTTTCGAGTGGAAAGCAATCCGGCCGTCAATGGTGATTCAAGGCCTCACAGATACAAACAACTATAACTCCGCTTCTATACGTCGTATGCGAATCTGCGACATAGCAATTTGTAGCTTAAAACACGCCCCAACGAACCACCTTATACCGATCTGCGACGAACTTGCATAGTTTCGTCAAACATCGATCGTTTCGAGTGGAAAGCAATCCGGCCGTCAATGGTGATTCATGGCCTGACAGATATAAACAACTATAACTCCGCTTCTATTCGTCGAATGCAAATCTGCGACATAGCAATTTGTAGCTTAAAACACGTCACATCGACCCACCTTGTGCCGATCTGCGACGAACTTGCATAGTTTCGTCAAACATCGATCGTTTCGAGTGGTAGGGAATCCGGCCGTCAATGATGATTCATGGCCTCACAGATATAAACAACAATAACTCCGCTTCTATTCGTCGTATGCAAATCTGCGACATAGCAATTTGTAGCTTAAAACACGTCACATCGACCCACCTTGTGCCGATCTGCGACGAACTTGCATAGTTTCGTCAAACATCGATCGTTTCGAGTGGTAAGCAATCCGGCCGTCAATGGTGATTCATGGCCTCACAGATATAAACAACAATAACTCCGCTTCTATTCGTCGTATGCGAATATGCGACATAGCAATTTGTAGCTTAAAACACGTCACATCGACCCACCTTCTGCCGACCTGCGACGAACTTGCATGGTTTCGTCAAACGTCGATCGTTTCGAGTGGTAGGGAATCCGGCCGTCAATGGTGATTCATGGCCTCACAGATATAAACAACTATAACACCGCTTCCATTCGTCGTATGCGAATCTGCGACATAGCAATTTGTAGCTTAAAACACGCCCCAACGAACCACCTTACACCGATCTGCGACGAACTTGCATAGTTTTGTCAAACATCGATCGTTTCGAGTGGAAAGCAATCCGGCCGTCAATGGTGATTCATGGCCTCACAGATACAAACAACTATAACTCCGCTTCTATACGTCGTATGCGAATCTGCGACATAGCAATTTGTAGCTTAAAACACGCCCCAACGAACCACCTTATACCGATCTGCGACGAACTTGCATAGTTTCGTCAAACATCGATCGTTTCGAGTGGAAAGCAATTCGGCCGTCAATGGTGATTCATGGACTCACAGATATAAACAACAATAACTCCGCTTCTATTCGTCGTATGCAAATCTGCGACATAGCAATTTGTAGCATAAAACACGCCCCAACGAACCACCTTATACCGATCTGCGACGAACTTGCATAGTTTTGTCAAACATCGATCGTTTCGAGTGGAAAGCAATCCGGCCGTCAATGGTGATTCATGGCCTCACAGATATAAACAACAATAACTCCGCTTCTATTCGTCGTATGCGAATATGCGACATAGCAATTTGTAGCATAAAACACGTCACATCGACCCACCTTCTGCCGATCTGCGACGAACTTGCATAGTTTCGTCAAACGTCGAACGTTTCGAGTGGTAGGGAATCCGGCCGTCAATGGTGATTCATGGCCTCACAGATATAAACAACTATAACTCCGCTTCTATTCGCCGTATGCAGATCTGCGACGTAGCAATTTGTAGCATACAACACGGCCCAACCACCCACCTTATACCGATCTGCGACGAACTTGCATAGTTTTGTCAAGCATCGATCGTTTCGAGTGGTAGGCAATCCGGCCGTCAATGGTGATTCATGGCCTCACAGATACAAACAACTATAACTCCGCTTCTATACGTCGTATGCGAATCTGCGACATAGCAATTTGTAGCTTAAAACACGCCCCAACGAACCACCTTATACCGATCTGCGACGAACTTGCATAGTTTCGTCAAACATCGATCGTTTCGAGTGGAAAGCAATTCGGCCGTCAATGGTGATTCATGGCCTCACAGATATAAACAACAATAACTCCGCTTCTATTCGTCGTATGCAAATCTGCGACATAGCAATTTGTAGCATAAAACACGCCCCAACGAACCACCTTATACCGATCTGCGACGAGCTTGCATAGTTTTGTCAAACATCGATCGTTTCGAGTCGTAGGGAATCCGGCCGTCAACGGTGATTCATGGCCTTACAGATATAAACAACAATAACTCCGCTTCTATTCGTCGTATGCAAATCTGCGACATAGCAATTTGTAGAATAAAACACGCCCCAACGAACCACCTTATACCGATCAGCGACGAACTTGCATAGTTTTGTCAAACATCGATCGTTTCGAGTGGAAAGCAATCCGGCCGTCAATGGTGATTCATGGCCTGACAGATATAAACAACTATAACTCCGCTTCTATTCGTCGAATGCAAATCTGCGACATAGCAATTTGTAGCATAAAACACGTCACATCGACCCACCTTGTGCCGACCTGGGACGAACTTGCATGGTTTCGTCAAACGTCGATCGTTTCGAGTGGTAGGGAATCCGGCCGTCAATGGTGATTCATGGCCTCACAGATATAAACAACTATAACACCGCTTCCATTCGTCGTATGCGAATCTGCGACATAGCAATTTGTAGCTTAAAACACGCCCCAACGAACCACCTTACACCGATCTGCGACGAACTTGCATAGTTTTGTCAAACATCGATCGTTTCGAGTGGAAAGCAATCCGGCCGTCAATGGTGATTCAAGGCCTCACAGATACAAACAACTATAACTCCGCTTCTATACGTCGTATGCGAATCTGCGACATAGCAATTTGTAGCTTAAAACACGCCCCAACGAACCACCTTATACCGATCTGCGACGAACTTGCATAGTTTCGTCAAACATCGATCGTTTCGAGTGGAAAGCAATCCGGCCGTCAATGGTGATTCATGGCCTGACAGATATAAACAACTATAACTCCGCTTCTATTCGTCGAATGCAAATCTGCGACATAGCAATTTGTAGCTTAAAACACGTCACATCGACCCACCTTGTGCCGATCTGCGACGAACTTGCATAGTTTCGTCAAACATCGATCGTTTCGAGTGGTAGGGAATCCGGCCGTCAATGATGATTCATGGCCTCACAGATATAAACAACAATAACTCCGCTTCTATTCGTCGTATGCAAATCTGCGACATAGCAATTTGTAGCTTAAAACACGTCACATCGACCCACCTTGTGCCGATCTGCGACGAACTTGCATAGTTTCGTCAAACATCGATCGTTTCGAGTGGTAAGCAATCCGGCCGTCAATGGTGATTCATGGCCTCACAGATATAAACAACAATAACTCCGCTTCTATTCGTCGTATGCGAATATGCGACATAGCAATTTGTAGCTTAAAACACGTCACATCGACCCACCTTCTGCCGACCTGCGACGAACTTGCATGGTTTCGTCAAACGTCGATCGTTTCGAGTGGTAGGGAATCCGGCCGTCAATGGTGATTCATGGCCTCACAGATATAAACAACTATAACACCGCTTCCATTCGTCGTATGCGAATCTGCGACATAGCAATTTGTAGCTTAAAACACGCCCCAACGAACCACCTTACACCGATCTGCGACGAACTTGCATAGTTTTGTCAAACATCGATCGTTTCGAGTGGAAAGCAATCCGGCCGTCAATGGTGATTCATGGCCTCACAGATACAAACAACTATAACTCCGCTTCTATACGTCGTATGCGAATCTGCGACATAGCAATTTGTAGCTTAAAACACGCCCCAACGAACCACCTTATACCGATCTGCGACGAACTTGCATAGTTTCGTCAAACATCGATCGTTTCGAGTGGAAAGCAATTCGGCCGTCAATGGTGATTCATGGACTCACAGATATAAACAACAATAACTCCGCTTCTATTCGTCGTATGCAAATCTGCGACATAGCAATTTGTAGCATAAAACACGCCCCAACGAACCACCTTATACCGATCTGCGACGAACTTGCATAGTTTTGTCAAACATCGATCGTTTCGAGTGGAAAGCAATCCGGCCGTCAATGGTGATTCATGGCCTCACAGATATAAACAACAATAACTCCGCTTCTATTCGTCGTATGCGAATATGCGACATAGCAATTTGTAGCATAAAACACGTCACATCGACCCACCTTCTGCCGATCTGCGACGAACTTGCATAGTTTCGTCAAACGTCGAACGTTTCGAGTGGTAGGGAATCCGGCCGTCAATGGTGATTCATGGCCTCACAGATATAAACAACTATAACTCCGCTTCTATTCGCCGTATGCAGATCTGCGACGTAGCAATTTGTAGCATACAACACGGCCCAACCACCCACCTTATACCGATCTGCGACGAACTTGCATAGTTTTGTCAAACATCGATCGTTTCGAGTGGTAGGCAATCCGGCCGTCAATGGTGATTCATGGCCTCACAGATACAAACAACTATAACTCCGCTTCTATACGTCGTATGCGAATCTGCGACATAGCAATTTGTAGCTTAAAACACGCCCCAACGAACCACCTTATACCGATCTGCGACGAACTTGCATAGTTTCGTCAAACATCGATCGTTTCGAGTGGAAAGCAATTCGGCCGTCAATGGTGATTCATGGCCTCACAGATATAAACAACAATAACTCCGCTTCTATTCGTCGTATGCAAATCTGCGACATAGCAATTTGTAGCATAAAACACGCCCCAACGAACCACCTTATACCGATCTGCGACGAGCTTGCATAGTTTTGTCAAACATCGATCGTTTCGAGTCGTAGGGAATCCGGCCGTCAACGGTGATTCGTGGCCTTACAGATATAAACAACAATAACTCCGCTTCTATTCGTCGTATGCAACTCTGCGACATAGCAATTTGTAGCATAAAAAACGCCCCAACGAACCACCTTATACCGATCTGCGACGAACTTGCATAGTTTTGTCAAAGATCGATCGTTTCGAGTGGAAAGCAATCCGGCCGTCAATGATGATTCATGGCCTCACAGATATAAACAACTATAACTCCGCTTCTATTCGCCGTATGCAAATCTGCGACGTAGCAATTTGTAGCATAAAACACGGCCCAACCACCCACCTTATACCGATCTGCGACGAACTTGCATAGTTTTGTCAAACATCGATCGTTTCGAGTGGAAAGCAATCCGGCCGTCAGTGGTGATTCATGGCCTCACAGATATAAACAACAATAACTCCGCTTCTATTCGTCGTATGCAAATCTGCGACATAGCAATTTGTAGCATAAAACACGCCCCAACGAACCACCTTATACCGATCTGCGACGAACTTGCATAGTTTTGTCAAACATCGATCGTTTCGAGTGGAAAGCAATCCGGCCGTCAATGGTGATTCATGGCCTGACAGATATAAACAACTATAACTCCGCTTCTATTCGTCGAATGCAAATCTGCGACATAGCAATTTGTAGCTTAAAACACGTCACATCGACCCACCTTGTGCCGATCTGGGACGAACTTGCATGGTTTCGTCAAACGTCGATCGTTTCGAGTGGTAGGGAATCCGGCCGTCAATGGTGATTCATGGCCTCACAGATATAAACAACTATAACACCGCTTCCATTCGTCGTATGCGAATCTGCGACATAGCAATTTGTAGCTTAAAACACGCCCCAACGAACCACCTTACGCCGATCTGCGACGAACTTGCATAGTTTTGTCAAACATCGATCGTTTCGAGTGGAAAGCAATCCGGCCGTCAATGGTGATTCATGGCCTCACAGATACAAACAACTATAACTCCGCTTCTATACGTCGTATGCGAATCTGCGACATAGCAATTTGTAGTTTAAAACACGCCCCAACGAACCACCTTATACCGATCTGCGACGAACTTGCATAGTTTCGTCAAACATCGATCGTTTCGAGTGGAAAGCAATTCGGCCGTCAATGGTGATTCATGGACTCACAGATATAAACAACAATAACTCCGCTTCTATTCGTCGTATGCAAATCTGCGACATAGCAATTTGTAGCATAAAACACGCCCCAACGAACCACCTTATACCGATCTGCGACGAACTTGCATAGTTTCGTCAAACATCGATCGTTTCGAGTGGAAAGCAATTCGGCCGTCAATGGTGATTCATGGCCTCACAGATATAAACAACAATAACTCCGCTTCTATTGGTCGTATGCAAATCTGCGACATAGCAATTTGTAGCATAAAACACGCCCCAACGAACCACCTTATACCGATCTGCGACGAACTTGCATAGTTTTGTCAAACATCGATCGTTTCGAGTCGTAGGGAATCCGGCCGTCAACGGTGATTCATGGCCTTACAGATATAAACAACAATAACTCCGCTTCTATTCGTCGTATGCAAATCTGCGACATAGCAATTTGTAGCATAAAAAACGCCCCAACGAACCACCTTATACCGATCTGCGACGAACTTGCATAGTTTTGTCAAACATCGATCGTTTCGAGTGGAAAGCAATCCGGCCGTCAATGATGATTCATGGCCTCACAGATATAAACAACTATAACTCCGCTTCTATTCGCCGTATGCAAATCTGCGATGTAGCAATTTGTAGCATAAAACACGGCCCAACCACCCACCTTATACCGATCTGCGACGAACTTGCATAGTTTTGTCAAACATCGATCGTTTCGAGTGGAAAGCAATTCGGCCGTCAATGGTGATTCATGGACTCACAGATATAAACAACAATAACTCCGCTTCTATTCGTCGTATGCAAATCTGCGACATAGCAATTTGTAGCATAAAACACGCCCCAACGAACCACCTTATACCGATCTGCGACGAACTTGCATAGTTTTGTCAAACATCGATCGTTTCGAGTGGAAAGCAATCCGGCCGTCAATGGTGATTCATGGCCTGACAGATATAAACAACTATAACTCCGCTTCTATTCGTCGAATGCAAATCTGCGACATAGCAATTTGTTGCTTAAAACACGTCACATCGACCCACCTTGTGCCGATCTGGGACGAACTTGCATGGTTTCGTCAAACGTCGATCGTTTCGAGTGGTAGGGAATCCGGCCGTCAATGGTGATTCATGGCCTCACAGATACAAACAACTATAACTCCGCTTCTATACGTCGTATGCGAATCTGCGACATAGCAATTTGTAGCTTAAAACACGCCCCAACGAACCACCTTATACCGATCTGCGACGAACTTGCATAGTTTCGTCAAACATTGATCGTTTCGAGTGGAAAGCAATCCGGCCGTCAATGGTGATTCATGGCCTCACAGATACAAACAACTATAACTCCGCTTCTATTCGTCGTATGCGAATCTGCGACATAGCAATTTGTAGCTTAAAACACGCCCCAACGAACCACCTTACACCGATCTGCGACGAACTTGCATAGTTTTGTCAAACATCGATCGTTTCGAGTGGAAAGCAATCCGGCCGTCAATGGTGATTCATGGCCTCACAGATATAAACAACAATAACTCCGCTTCTATTCGTCGTATGCGAATATGCGACATAGCAATTTGTAGCATAAAACACGTCACATCGACCCACCTTCTGCCGATCTGCGACGAACTTGCATAGTTTCGTCAAACGTCGATCGTTTCGAGTGGTAGGGAATCCGGCCGTCAATGGTGATTCATGGCCTCACAGATATAAACAACTATAACTCCGCTTCTATTCGCCGTATGCAGATCTGCGACGTAGCAATTTGTAGCATACAACACGGCCCAACCACCCACCTTATACCGATCTGCGACGAACTTGCATAGTTTTGTCAAACATCGATCGTTTCGAGTGGTAGGCAATCCGGCCGTCAATGGTGATTCATGGCCTCACAGATACAAACAACTATAACTCCGCTTCTATACGTCGTATGCGAATCTGCGACATAGCAATTTGTAGCTTAAAACACGCCCCAACGAACCACCTTATACCGATCTGCGACGAACTTGCATAGTTTCGTCAAACATCGATCGTTTCGAGTGGAAAGCAATTCGGCCGTCAATGGTGATTCATGGCCTCACAGATATAAACAACAATAACTCCGCTTCTATTCGTCGTATGCAAATCTGCGACATAGCAATTTGTAGCATAAAACACGCCCCAACGAACCACCTTATACCGATCTGCGACGAACTTGCATAGTTTTGTCAAACATCGATCGTTTCGAGTCGTAGGGAATCCGGCCGTCAACGGTGATTCATGGCCTTACAGATATAAACAACAATAACTCCGCTTCTATTCGTCGTATGCAAATCTGCGACATAGCAATTTGTAGCATAAAAAACGCCCCAACGAACCACCTTATACCGATCTGCGACGAACTTGCATAGTTTTGTCAAACATCGATCGTTTCGAGTGGAAAGCAATCCGGCCGTCAATGATGATTCATGGCCTGACAGATATAAACAACTATAACTCCGCTTCTATTCGTCGAATGCAAATCTGCGACATAGCAATTTGTAGCTTAAAACACGTCACATCGACCCACCTTGTGCCGATCTGGGACGAACTTGCATGGTTTCGTCAAACGTCGATCGTTTCGAGTGGTAGGGAATCCGGCCGTCAATGTTGGTTCATGGCCTCACAGATATAAACCACAATAACTCCGCTTCTATTCGTCGTATGCGAATCTGCGACATAGCAATTTGTAGCTTAAAACACGCCCCAACGAACCACCTTATACCAATCAGCGACGAACTTGCATAGTTTTGTCAAACATGGATCGTTTCGAGTGGAAAGCAATCCGGCCGTCAATGCTGATTCATGGCCTGACAGATATAAACAGCTATAACTCCGCTTCTATTCGTCGCATGCAAATCTGCGACATAGCAATTTGTAGCTTAAAACACGTCACATCGACCCACCTTGTGCCGATCTGCGACGAAATTGCATTGTTTTGTCAAACATCGATCGTTTCGAGTGGTAGGGAATCCGGCCGTCAATGGTGATTCATGGCCTCACAGATATAAACAACAATAACTCCGCTTCTATTCATCGTATGCAAATCTGCGACATAGCAATTTGTAGCATAAAACACGCCCCAACGAACCACCTTATACCGATCTGCGACGAACTTGCATAGTTTTGTCAAACATCGATCGTTTCGAGTGGAAAGCAATCCGGCCGTCAATGATGATTCATGGCCTCACAGATATAAACAACTATAACTCCGCTTCTATTCGCCGTATGCAAATCTGCGACGTAGCAATTTGTAGCATAAAACACGGCCCAACCACCCACCTTATACCGATCTGCGACGAACTTGCATAGTTTTGTCAAACATCGATCGTTTCGAGTGGAAAGCAATCCGGCCGTCAATGGTGATTCATGGCCTCACAGATATAAACAACTATAACTCCGCTTCTATTCGCTGTATGCAAATCTGCGACGTAACAATTTGTAGCATAAAACACGGCCCAACGACCCACCTTATACCGATCTGCAACGAACTTGCATAGTTTCGTCAAACGTCGATCGTTTCGAGTGGAAAACAATCCGGCCGTCAATGGTGAATCATGGCCTGACAGGTATAAACAACTATAACTCCGCTTCTATTCGTCGAATGCAAATCTGCGAGATAGAAATTTGTAGCTTAAAACACGTCACATCGACCCACCTTGTGCCGATCTGCGACGAACTTGCATGGTTTCGTCAACCGTCGATCGTTTCGAGTGGTAGGGAATCCGGCCGTCAATGGTGATTCATGGCCTCACAGATATAAACAACAATAACTCCGCTTCTATTCGTCGTATGCGAATCTGCGACATAGCAATTTGTAGCTTAAAACACGTCACATCGACCCACCTTGTGCCGATCTGCGACGAACTTGCATAGTTTCGTCATACATCGATCGTTTCGAGTCGTAGGGAATCCAGCCGTCAATGGTGATTCATGGCCTCACAGATATAAACAACAATAACTCCGCTCCTATTCGTCGTATGCAAATCTGCCACATAGCAACTTGTAGCTTAAAACACGCCCAACGAACCACCTTATACCGATCAGCGACGAACTTGCATAGTTTTGTCAAACATCGATCGTTTCGAGTTGAAAGCAATCCGGCCGTCAATGATGATTCATGGCCTCACAGATATAAACAACTATAACTCCGCTTCTATTCGCCGTATGCAAATCTGCGACGTAGCAACTTGTAGCATAAAACACGGCCCAACCACCCACCTTATACCGATCTGCGACGAACTTGCATAGTTTTGTCAAACATCGATCGTTTCGAGTGGAAAGCAATCCGGCCGTCAATGGTGATTCATGGCCTGACAGATATAAACAACTATAACTCCGCTTCTATTCGTCGCATGCAAATCTGCGACATAGCAATTTGTAGCTTAAAACACGTCACATCGACCCACCTTGTGCCGATCTGCGACGAAATTGCATAATTTTGTCAAACATCGATCGTTTCGAGTGGTAGGGAATCCGGCCGTCAATGGTGATTCATGGCCTCACAGATATAAACAACAATAACTCCGCTTCTATTCATCGTATGCAAATCTGCGACATAGCAATTTGTAGCATAAAACACGCCCCAACGAACCACCTTATACCGATCTGCGACGAACTTGCATAGTTTTGTCAAACATCGATCGTTTCGAGTGGAAAGCAATCCGGCCGTCAATGATGATTCATGGCCTCACAGATATAAACAACTATAACTCCGCTTCTATTCGCCGTATGCAAATCTGCGACGTAGCAATTTGTAGCATAAAACACGGCCCAACCACCCACCTTATACCGATCTCCGACGAACTTGCATAGTTTTGTCAAACATCGATCGTTTCGAGTGGAAGGAATTCCGTCCGTCAATGGTGATTCATGGCCTCACAGATATAAACAACTATAACTCCGCTTCTATTCGCTGTATGCAAATCTGCGACGTAACAATTTGTAGCATAAAACACGGCCCAACGACCCACCTTATACCGATCTGCAACGAACTTGCATAGTTTCGTCAAACGTCGATCGTTTCGAGTGGAAAACAATCCGGCCGTCAATGGTGAATCATGGCCTGACAGGTATAAACAACTATAACTCCGCTTCTATTCGTCGAATGCAAATCTGCGAGATAGAAATTTGTAGCTTAAAACACGTCACATCGACCCACCTTGTGCCGATCTGCGACGAACTTGCATGGTTTCGTCAACCGTCGATCGTTTCGAGTGGTAGGGAATCCGGCCGTCAATGGTGATTCATGTCCTCACAGATATAAACAACAATAACTCCGCTTCTATTCGTCGTATGCGAATCTGCGACATAGCAATTTGTAGCTTAAAACACGTCACATCGACCCACCTTGTGCCGATCTGCGACGAACTTGCATAGTTTCGTCATACATCGATCGTTTCGAGTCGTAGGGAATCCGGCCGTCAATGGTGATTCATGGCCTCACAGATATAAACAACAATAACTCCGCTTCTATTCGTCGTATGCAAATCTGCGACATAGCAATTCGTAGCATAAAAAACGCCCCAACGAACCACCTTATACCGATCTGCGACGAACTTGCATAGTTTTGTCAAACATCGATCGTTTCGAGTGGAAAGCAATCCGGCCGTCAATGATGATTCATGGCCTCACAGATATAAACAACTATAACTCCGCTTCTATTCGCCGTATGCAAATCTGCGACGTAGCAATTTGTAGCATAAAACACGGCCCAACCACCCACCTTATACCGATCTGCGACGAACTTGCATAGTTTCGTCAAACATCGATCGTTTCGAGTGGAAAGCAATCCGGCTGTCAATGGTGATTCATGGCCTCACAGATATAAACAACAATAACTCCGCTCCTATTCGTCGTATGCAAATCTGCGACATAGCAATTTGTAGCATAAAACACGCCCCAACGAACCACCTTATACCGATCTGCGACGAACTTGCATAGTTTTGTCAAACATCGATCGTTTCGAGTGGAAAGCAATCCGGCCGTCAATGGTGATTCATGACCTGACAGATATAAACAACTATAACTCCGCTTCTATTCGTCGAATGCAAATCTGCGACATAGCAATTTGTAGCTTAAAACACGTCACATCGACCCACCTTGTGCCGATCTGGGACGAACTTGCATGGTTTCGTCAAACGTCGATCGTTTCGAGTGGTAGGGAATCCGGCCGTCAATGTTGATTCATGGCCTCACAGATATAAACCACAATAACTCCGCTTCTATTCGTCGTATGCGAATCTGCGACATAGCAATTTGTAGCTTAAAACACGCCCCAACGAACCACCTTATACCGATCAGCGACGAACTTGCATAGTTTTGTCAAACATGGATCGTTTCGAGTGGAAAGCAATCCGGCCGTCAATGCTGATTCATGGCCTGACAGATATAAACAGCTATAACTCCGCTTCTATTCGTCGCATGCAAATCTGCGACATAGCAATTTGTAGCTTAAAACACGTCACATCGACCCACCTTGTGCCGATCTGCGACGAAATTGCATAGTTTTGTCAAACATCGATCGTTTCGAGTGGTAGGGAATCCGGCCGTCAATGGTGATTCATGGCCTCACAGATATAAACAACAATAACTCCGCTTCTATTCATCGTATGCAAATCTGCGACATAGCAATTTGTAGCATAAAACACGCCCCAACGAACCACCTTATACCGATCTGCGACGAACTTGCATAGTTTTGTCAAACATCGATCGTTTCGAGTGGAAAGCAATCCGGCCGTCAATGATGATTCATGGCCTCACAGATATAAACAACTATAACTCCGCTTCTATTCGCCGTATGCAAATCTGCGACGTAGCAATTTGTAGCATAAAACACGGCCCAACCACCCACCTTATACCGATCTGCGACGAACTTGCATAGTTTTGTCAAACATCGATCGTTTCGAGTGGAAAGCATTCCGGCCGTCAATGGTGATTCATGGCCTCACAGATATAAACAACTATAACTCCGCTTCTATTCGCTGTATGCAAATCTGCGACGTAACAATTTGTAGCAAAAAACACGGCCCAACGACCCACCTTATACCGATCTGCAACGAACTTGCATAGTTTCGTCAAACGTCGATCGTTTCGAGTGGAAAACAATCCGGCCGTCAATGGTGAATCATGGCCTGACAGGTATAAACAACTATAACTCCGCTTCTATTCGTCGAATGCAAATCTGCGAGATAGAAATTTGTAGCTTAAAACACGTCACATCGACCCACCTTGTGCCGATCTGCGACGAACTTGCATGGTTTCGTCAACCGTCGATCGTTTCGAGTGGTAGGGAATCCGGCCGTCAATGGTGATTCATGGCCTCACAGATATAAACAACAATAACTCCGCTTCTATTCGTCGTATGCGAATCTGCGACATAGCAATTTGTAGCTTAAAACACGTCACATCGACCCACCTTGTGCCGATCTGCGACGAACTTGCATAGTTTCGTCATACATCGATCGTTTCGAGTCGTAGGGAATCCAGCCGTCAATGGTGATTCATGGCCTCACAGATATAAACAACAATAACTCCGCTCCTATTCGTCGTATGCAAATCTGCCACATAGCAATTTGTAGCTTAAAACACGCCCAACGAACAACCTTATACCGATCAGCGACGAACTTGCATAGTTTTGTCAAACATCGATCGTTTCGAGTTGAAAGCAATCCGGCCGTCAATGATGATTCATGGCCTCACAGATATAAACAACTATAACTCCGCTTCTATTCGCCGTATGCAAATCTGCGACGTAGCAACTTGTAGCATAAAACACGGCCCAACCACCCACCTTATACCGATCTGCGACGAACTTGCATAGTTTTGTCAAACATCGATCGTTTCGAGTGGAAAGCAATCCGGCCGTCAATGGTGATTCATGGCCTGACAGATATAAACAACTATAACTCCGCTTCTATTCGTCGCATGCAAATCTGCGACATAGCAATTTGTAGCTTAAAACACGTCACATCGACCCACCTTGTGCCGATCTGCGACGAAATTGCATAATTTTGTCAAACATCGATCGTTTCGAGTGGTAGGGAATCCGGCCGTCAATGGTGATTCATGGCCTCACAGATATAAACAACAATAACTCCGCTTCTATTCATCGTATGCAAATCTGCGACATAGCAATTTGTAGCATAAAACACGCCCCAACGAACCACCTTATACCGATCTGCGACGAACTTGCATAGTTTTGTCAAACATCGATCGTTTCGAGTGGAAAGCAATCCGGCCGTCAATGATGATTCATGGCCTCACAGATATAAACAACTATAACTCCGCTTCTATTCGTCGTATGCAAATCTGCGACGTAGCAATTTGTAGCATAAAACACGGCCCAACCACCCACCTTATACCGATCTCCGACGAACTTGCATAGTTTTGTCAAACATCGATCGTTTCGAGTGGAAGGAATTCCGGCCGTCAATGGTGATTCATGGCCTCACAGATATAAACAACTATAACTCCGCTTCTATTCGCTGTATGCAAATCTGCGACGTAACAATTTGTAGCATAAAACACGGCCCAACGACCCACCTTATACCGATCTGCAACGAACTTGCATAGTTTCGTCAAACGTCGATCGTTTCGAGTGGAAAACAATCCGGCCGTCAATGGTGAATCATGGCCTGACAGGTATAAACAACTATAACTCCGCTTCTATTCGTCGAATGCAAATCTGCGAGATAGAAATTTGTAGCTTAAAACACGTCACAACGACCCACCTTGTGCCGATCTGCGACGAACTTGCATGGTTTAGTCAACCGTCGATCGTTTCGAGTGGTAGGGAATCCGGCCGTCAATGGTGATTCATGTCCTCACAGATATAAACAACAATAACTCCGCTTCTATTCGTCGTATGCGAATCTGCGACATAGCAATTTGTAGCTTAAAACACGTCACATCGACCCACCTTGTGCCGATCTGCGACGAACTTGCATAGTTTCGTCATACATCGATCGTTTCGAGTCGTAGGGAATCCGGCCGTCAATGGTGATTCATGGCCTCACAGATATAAACAACAATAACTCCGCTTCTATTCGTCGTATGCAAATCTGCGACATAGCAATTCGTAGCATAAAAAACGCCCCAACGAACCACCTTATACCGATCTGCGACGAACTTGCATAGTTTTGTCAAACATCGATCGTTTCGAGTGGAAAGCAATCCGGCCGTCAATGATGATTCATGGCCTCACAGATATAAACAACTATAACTCCGCTTCTATTCGCCGTATGCAAATCTGCGACGTAGCAATTTGTAGCATAAAACACGGCCCAACCACCCACCTTATACCGATCTGCGACGAACTTGCATAGTTTTGTCAAACATCGATCGTTTCGAGTGGAAAGCAATCCGGCTGTCAATGGTGATTCATGGCCTCACAGATATAAACAACAATAACTCCGCTCCTATTCGTCGTATGCAAATCTGCGACATAGCAATTTGTAGCATAAAACACGCCCCAACGAACCACCTTATACCGATCTGCGACGAACTTGCATAGTTTTGTCAAACATCGATCGTTTCGAGTGGAAAGCAATCCGGCCGTCAATGGTGATTCATGACCTGACAGATATAAACAACTATAACTCCGCTTCTATTCGTCGAATGCAAATCTGCGACATAGCAATTTGTAGCTTAAAACACGTCACATCGACCCACCTTGTGCCGATCTGGGACGAACTTGCATGGTTTCGTCAAACGTCGATCGTTTCGAGTGGTAGGGAATCCGGCCGTCAATGTTGATTCATGGCCTCACAGATATAAACCACAATAACTCCGCTTCTATTCGTCGTATGCGAATCTGCGACATAGCAATTTGTAGCTTAAAACACGCCCCAACGATCCACCTTATACCGATCAGCGACGAACTTGCATAGTTTTGTCAAACATCGATCGTTTCGAGTGGAAAGCAATCCGGCCGTCAATGCTGATTCATGGCCTGACAGATATAAACAACTATAACTCCGCTTCTATTCGTCGCATGCAAATCTGCGACATAGCAATTTGTAGCTTAAAACACGTCACATCGACCCACCTTGTGCCGATCTGCGACGAAATTGCATAGTTTTGTCAAACGTCGATCGTTTCGAGTGGTAGGCAATCCGGCCGTCAATGGTGATTCATGGCCTCACAGATATAAACAACTATAACTCCGCTTCTATTCGCCGTATGCAGATCTGCGACGTAGCAATTTGTAGCATAAAACTCGGCCCAACCACCCACCTTATACCGATCTGCGACGAACTTGCATAGTTTTGTCAAACATCGATCGTTTCGAGTGGAAAGCAATCCGGCCGTCAATGGTGATTCATGGCCTCACAGATATAAACAACAATAACTCCGCTTCTATTCGTCGCATGCAAATCTGCGACATAGCAATTTGTAGCTTAAAACACGTCACATCGACCCACCTTGTGCCGATCTGCGACGAAATTGCATAGTTTTGTCAAACATCGATCGTTTCGAGTGGAAAGCAATCCGGCCGTCAATGGTGATTCATGGCCTCACAGATACAAACAACTATAACTCCGCTTCTATACGTCGTATGCGAATCTGCGACATAGCAATTTGTAGCTTAAAACACGCCCCAACGAACCACCTTATACCGATCTGCGACGAACTTGCATAGTTTTGTCAAACATCGATCGTTTCGAGTGGAAAGCAATTCGGCCGTCAATGGTGATTCATGGACTCACAGATATAAACAACAATAACTCCGCTTCTATTCGTCGTATGCAAATCTGCGACATAGCAATTTGTAGCATAAAACACGCCCCAACGAACCACCTTATACCGATCTGCGACGAACTTGCATAGTTTCGTCAAACATCGATCGTTTCGAGTGGAAAGCAATTCGGCCGTCAATGGTGATTCATGGCCTCACAGATATAAACAACAATAACTCCGCTTCTATTCGTCGTATGCGAATCTGCGACATAGCAATTTGTAGCTTAAAACACGTCACATCGACCCACCTTATACCGATCTGCGACGAACTTGCATAGTTTTGTCAAACATCGATCGTTTCGAGTGGAAAGCAATCCGGCTGTCAATGGTGATTCATGGCCTCACAGATATAAACAACAATAACTCCGCTCCTATTCGTCGTATGCAAATCTGCGACATAGCAATTTGTAGCATAAAACACGCCCCAACGAACCACCTTATACCGATCTGCGACGAACTTGCATAGTTTTGTCAAACATCGATCGTTTCGAGTGGAAAGCAATCCGGCCGTCAATGGTGATTCATGACCTGACAGATATAAACAACTATAACTCCGCTTCTATTCGTCGAATGCAAATCTGCGACATAGCAATTTGTAGCTTAAAACACGTCACATCGACCCACCTTGTGCCGATCTGGGACGAACTTGCATGGTTTCGTCAAACGTCGATCGTTTCGAGTGGTAGGGAATCCGGCCGTCAATGTTGATTCATGGCCTCACAGATATAAACCACAATAACTCCGCTTCTATTCGTCGTATGCGAATCTGCGACATAGCAATTTGTAGCTTAAAACACGCCCCAACGATCCACCTTATACCGATCAGCGACGAACTTGCATAGTTTTGTCAAACATCGATCGTTTCGAGTGGAAAGCAATCCGGCCGTCAATGGTGATTCATGGCCTGACAGATATAAACAACTATAACTCCGCTTCTATTCGTCGCATGCAAATCTGCGACATAGCAATTTGTAGCTTAAAACACGTCACATCGACCCACCTTGTGCCGATCTGCGACGAAATTGCATAGTTTTGTCAAACGTCGATCGTTTCGAGTGGTAGGCAATCCGGCCGTCAATGGTGATTCATGGCCTCACAGATATAAACAACTATAACTCCGCTTCTATTCGCCGTATGCAGATCTGCGACGTAGCAATTTGTAGCATAAAACTCGGCCCAACCACCCACCTTATACCGATCTGCGACGAACTTGCATAGTTTTGTCAAACATCGATCGTTTCGAGTGGAAAGCAATCCGGCCGTCAATGGTGATTCATGGCCTCACAGATATAAACAACAATAACTCCGCTTCTATTCGTCGCATGCAAATCTGCGACATAGCAATTTGTAGCTTAAAACACGTCACATCGACCCACCTTGTGCCGATCTGCGACGAAATTGCATAGTTTTGTCAAACATCGATCGTTTCGAGTGGAAAGCAATCCGGCCGTCAATGGTGATTCATGGCCTCACAGATACAAACAACTATAACTCCGCTTCTATACGTCGTATGCGAATCTGCGACATAGCAATTTGTAGCTTAAAACACGCCCCAACGAACCACCTTATACCGATCTGCGACGAACTTGCATAGTTTCGTCAAACATCGATCGTTTCGAGTGGAAAGCAATTCGGCCGTCAATGGTGATTCATGGACTCACAGATATAAACAACAATAACTCCGCTTCTATTCGTCGTATGCAAATCTGCGACATAGCAATTTGTAGCATAAAACACGCCCCAACGAACCACCTTATACCGATCTGCGACGAACTTGCATAGTTTCGTCAAACATCGATCGTTTCGAGTGGAAAGCAATTCGGCCGTCAATGGTGATTCATGGCCTCACAGATATAAACAACAATAACTCCGCTTCTATTGGTCGTGTGCAAATCTGCGACATAGCAATTTGTAGCATAAAACACGCCCCAACGAACCACCTTATACCGATCTGCGACGAACTTGCATAGTTTTGTCAAACATCGATCGTTTCGAGTCGTAGGGAATCCGGCCGTCAACGGTGATTCATGGCCTTACAGATATAAACAACAATAACTCCGCTTCTATTCGTCGTATGCAAATCTGCGACATAGCAATTTGTAGCATAAAAAACGCCCCAACGAACCACCTTATACCGATCTGCGACGAACTTGCATAGTTTTGTCAAACATCGATCGTTTCGAGTGGAAAGCAATCCGGCCGTCAATGATGATTCATGGCCTCACAGATATAAACAACTATAACTCCGCTTCTATTCGCCGTATGCAAATCTGCGATGTAGCAATTTGTAGCATAAAACACGGCCCAACCACCCACCTTATACCGATCTGCGACGAACTTGCATAGTTTTGTCAAACATCGATCGTTTCGAGTGGAAAGCAATCCGGCCGTCAGTGGTGATTCATGGCCTCACAGATATAAACAACAATAACTCCGCTTCTATTCGTCGTATGCAAATCTGCGACATAGCAATTTGTAGCATAAAACACGCCCCAACGAACCACCTTATACCGATCTGCGACGAACTTGCATAGTTTTGTCAAACATCGATCGTTTCGAGTGGAAAGCAATTCGGCCGTCAATGGTGATTCATGGACTCACAGATATAAACAACAATAACTCCGCTTCTATTCGTCGTATGCAAATCTGCGACATAGCAATTTGTAGCTTAAAACACGCCCCAACGAACCACCTTATACCGATCTGCGACGAACTTGCATAGTTTTGTCAAACATCGATCGTTTCGAGTGGAAAGCAATCCGGCCGTCAATGGTGATTCATGGCCTGACAGATATAAACAACTATAACTCCGCTTCTATTCGTCGAATGCAAATCTGCGACATAGCAATTTGTTGCTTAAAACACGTCACATCGACCCACCTTGTGCCGATCTGGGACGAACTTGCATGGTTTCGTCAAACGTCGATCGTTTCGAGTGGTAGGGAATCCGGCCGTCAATGGTGATTCATGGCCTCACAGATACAAACAACTATAACTCCGCTTCTATACGTCGTATGCGAATCTGCGACATAGCAATTTGTAGCTTAAAACACGCCCCAACGAACCACCTTATACCGATCTGCGACGAACTTGCATAGTTTCGTCAAACATTGATCGTTTCGAGTGGAAAGCAATCCGGCCGTCAATGGTGATTCATGGCCTCACAGATACAAACAACTATAACTCCGCTTCTATTCGTCGTATGCGAATCTGCGACATAGCAATTTGTAGCTTAAAACACGACCCAACGAACCACCTTACACCGATCTGCGACGAACATGCATAGTTTTGTCAAACATCGATCGTTTCGAGTGGAAAGCAATCCGGCCGTCAATGGTGATTCATGGCCTCACAGATATAAACAACAATAACTCCGCTTCTATTCGTCGTATGCGAATATGCGACATAGCAATTTGTAGCATAAAACACGTCACATCGACCCACCTTCTGCCGATCTGCGACGAACTTGCATAGTTTCGTCAAACGTCGATCGTTTCGAGTGGTAGGGAATCCGGCCGTCAATGGTGATTCATGGCCTCACAGATATAAACAACTATAACTCCGCTTCTATTCGCCGTATGCAGATCTGCGACGTAGCAATTTGTAGCATACAACACGGCCCAACCACCCACCTTATACCGATCTGCGACGAACTTGCATAGTTTTGTCAAACATCGATCGTTTCGAGTGGTAGGCAATCCGGCCGTCAATGGTGATTCATGGCCTCACAGATACAAACAACTATAACTCCGCTTCTATACGTCGTATGCGAATCTGCGACATAGCAATTTGTAGCTTAAAACACGCCCCAACGAACCACCTTATACCGATCTGCGACGAACTTGCATAGTTTCGTCAAACATCGATCGTTTCGAGTGGAAAGCAATTCGGCCGTCAATGGTGATTCATGGCCTCACAGATATAAACAACAATAACTCCGCTTCTATTCGTCGTATGCAAATCTGCGACATAGCAATTTGTAGCATAAAACACGCCCCAACGAACCACCTTATACCGATCTGCGACGAACTTGCATAGTTTTGTCAAACATCGATCGTTTCGAGTCGTAGGGAATCCGGCCGTCAACGGTGATTCATGGCCTTACAGATATAAACAACAATAACTCCGCTTCTATTCGTCGTATGCAAATCTGCGACATAGCAATTTGTAGCATAAAAAACGCCCCAACGAACCACCTTATACCGATCTGCGACGAACTTGCATAGTTTTGTCAAACATCGATCGTTTCGAGTGGAAAGCAATCCGGCCGTCAATGATGATTCATGGCCTCACAGATATAAACAACTATAACACCGCTTCCATTCGTCGTATGCGAATCTGCGACATAGCAATTTGTAGCTTAAAACACGCCCCAACGAACCACCTTATACCGATCTGCGACGAACTTGCATAGTTTCGTCAAACATCGATCGTTTCGAGTGGAAAGCAATCCGGCTGTCAATGGTGATTCATGGCCTCACAGATATAAACAACAATAACTCCGCTCCTATTCGTCGTATGCAAATCTGCGACATAGCAATTTGTAGCTTAAAACACGTCACATCGACCCACCTTGTGCCGATCTGCGACGAAATTGCATAGTTTTGTCAAACATCGATCGTTTCGAGTGGAAAGCAATCCGGCCGTCAATGGTGATTCATGGCCTCACAGATACAAACAACTATAACTCCGCTTCTATACGTCGTATGCGAATCTGCGACATAGCAATTTGTAGCTTAAAACACGCCCCAACGAACCACCTTATACCGATCTGCGACGAACTTGCATAGTTTCGTCAAACATCGATCGTTTCGAGTGGTAGGGAATCCGGCCGTCAATGTTGGTTCATGGCCTCACAGATATAAACCACAATAACTCCGCTTCTATTCGTCGTATGCGAATCTGCGACATAGCAATTTGTAGCTTAAAACACGCCCCAACGAACCACCTTACACCAATCAGCGACGAACTTGCATAGTTTTGTCAAACATGGATCGTTTCGAGTGGAAAGCAATCCGGCCGTCAATGCTGATTCATGGCCTGACAGATATAAACAGCTATAACTCCGCTTCTATTCGTCGCATGCAAATCTGCGACATAGCAATTTGTAGCTTAAAACACGTCACATCGACCCACCTTGTGCCGATCTGCGACGAAATTGCATAGTTTTGTCAAACATCGATCGTTTCGAGTGGTAGGGAATCCGGCCGTCAATGGTGATTCATGGCCTCACAGATATAAACAACAATAACTCCGCTTCTATTCATCGTATGCAAATCTGCGACATAGCAATTTGTAGCATAAAACACGCCCCAACGAACCACCTTATACCGATCTGCGACGAACTTGCATAGTTTTGTCAAACATCGATCGTTTCGAGTGGAAAGCAATCCGGCCGTCAATGATGATTCATGGCCTCACAGATATAAACAACTATAACTCCGCTTCTATTCGCCGTATGCAAATCTGCGACGTAGCAATTTGTAGCATAAAACACGGCCCAACCACCCACCTTATACCGATCTGCGACGAACTTGCATAGTTTTGTCAAACATCGATCGTTTCGAGTGGAAAGCATTCCGGCCGTCAATGGTGATTCATGGCCTCACAGATATAAACAACTATAACTCCGCTTCTATTCGCTGTATGCAAATCTGCGACGTAACAATTTGTAGCATAAAACACGGCCCAACGACCCACCTTATACCGATCTGCAACGAACTTGCATAGTTTCGTCAAACGTCGATCGTTTCGAGTGGAAAACAATCCGGCCGTCAATGGTGAATCATGGCCTGACAGGTATAAACAACTATAACTCCGCTTCTATTCGTCGAATGCAAATCTGCGAGATAGAAATTTGTAGCTTAAAACACGTCACATCGACCCACCTTGTGCCGATCTGCGACGAACTTGCATGGTTTCGTCAACCGTCGATCGTTTCGAGTGGTAGGGAATCCGGCCGTCAATGGTGATTCATGGCCTCACAGATATAAACAACAATAACTCCGCTTCTATTCGTCGTATGCGAATCTGCGACATAGCAATTTGTAGCTTAAAACACGTCACATCGACCCACCTTGTGCCGATCTGCGACGAACTTGCATAGTTTCGTCATACATCGATCGTTTCGAGTCGTAGGGAATCCAGCCGTCAATGGTGATTCATGGCCTCACAGATATAAACAACAATAACTCCGCTCCTATTCGTCGTATGCAAATCTGCCACATAGCAATTTGTAGCTTAAAACACGCCCAACGAACCACCTTATACCGATCAGCGACGAACTTGCATAGTTTTGTCAAACATCGATCGTTTCGAGTTGAAAGCAATCCGGCCGTCAATGATGATTCATGGCCTCACAGATATAAACAACTATAACTCCGCTTCTATTCGCCGTATGCAAATCTGCGACGTAGCAACTTGTAGCATAAAACACGGCCCAACCACCCACCTTATACCGATCTGCGACGAACTTGCATAGTTTTGTCAAACATCGATCGTTTCGAGTGGAAAGCAATCCGGCCGTCAATGGTGATTCATGGCCTGACAGATATAAACAACTATAACTCCGCTTCTATTCGTCGCATGCAAATCTGCGACATAGCAATTTGTAGCTTAAAACACGTCACATCGACCCACCTTGTGCCGATCTGCGACGAAATTGCATAATTTTGTCAAACATCGATCGTTTCGAGTGGTAGGGAATCCGGCCGTCAATGGTGATTCATGGCCTCACAGATATAAACAACAATAACTCCGCTTCTATTCATCGTATGCAAATCTGCGACATAGCAATTTGTAGCATAAAACACGCCCCAACGAACCACCTTATACCGATCTGCGACGAACTTGCATAGTTTTGTCAAACATCGATCGTTTCGAGTGGAAAGCAATCCGGCCGTCAATGATGATTCATGGCCTCACAGATATAAACAACTATAACTCCGCTTCTATTCGCCGTATGCAAATCTGCGACGTAGCAATTTGTAGCATAAAACACGGCCCAACCACCCACCTTATACCGATCTCCGACGAACTTGCATAGTTTTGTCAAACATCGATCGTTTCGAGTGGAAGGAATTCCGGCCGTCAATGGTGATTCATGGCCTCACAGATATAAACAACTATAACTCCGCTTCTATTCGCTGTATGCAAATCTGCGACGTAACAATTTGTAGCATAAAACACGGCCCAACGACCCACCTTATACCGATCTGCAACGAACTTGCATAGTTTCGTCAAACGTCGATCGTTTCGAGTGGAAAACAATCCGGCCGTCAATGGTGAATCATGGCCTGACAGGTATAAACAACTATAACTCCGCTTCTATTCGTCGAATGCAAATCTGCGAGATAGAAATTTGTAGCTTAAAACACGTCACATCGACCCACCTTGTGCCGATCTGCGACGAACTTGCATGGTTTCGTCAACCGTCGATCGTTTCGAGTGGTAGGGAATCCGGCCGTCAATGGTGATTCATGTCCTCACAGATATAAACAACAATAACTCCGCTTCTATTCGTCGTATGCGAATCTGCGACATAGCAATTTGTAGCTTAAAACACGTCACATCGACCCACCTTGTGCCGATCTGCGACGAACTTGCATAGTTTCGTCATACATCGATCGTTTCGAGTCGTAGGGAATCCAGCCGTCAATGGTGATTCATGGCCTCACAGATATAAACAACAATAACTCCGCTCCTATTCGTCGTATGCAAATCTGCCACATAGCAATTTGTAGCTTAAAACACGCCCAACGAACCACCTTATACCGATCAGCGACGAACTTGCATAGTTTTGTCAAACATCGATCGTTTCGAGTTGAAAGCAATCCGGCCGTCAATGATGATTCATGGCCTCACAGATATAAACAACTATAACTCCGCTTCTATTCGCCGTATGCAAATCTGCGACGTAGCAACTTGTAGCATAAAACACGGCCCAACCACCCACCTTATACCGATCTGCGACGAACTTGCATAGTTTTGTCAAACATCGATCGTTTCGAGTGGAAAGCAATCCGGCCGTCAATGGTGATTCATGGCCTGACAGATATAAACAACTATAACTCCGCTTCTATTCGTCGCATGCAAATCTGCGACATAGCAATTTGTAGCTTAAAACACGTCACATCGACCCACCTTGTGCCGATCTGCGACGAAATTGCATAATTTTGTCAAACATCGATCGTTTCGAGTTGAAAGCAATCCGGCCGTCAATGATGATTCATGGCCTCACAGATATAAACAACTATAACTCCGCTTCTATTCGCCGTATGCAAATCTGCGACGTAGCAACTTGTAGCATAAAACACGGCCCAACCACCCACCTTATACCGATCTGCGACGAACTTGCATAGTTTTGTCAAACATCGATCGTTTCGAGTGGAAAGCAATCCGGCCGTCAATGGTGATTCATGGCCTGACAGATATAAACAACTATAACTCCGCTTCTATTCGTCGAATGCAAATCTGCGACATAGCAATTTGTAGCTTAAAACACGTCACATCGACCCACCTTGTGCCGATCTGCGACGAAATTGCATAATTTTGTCAAACATCGATCGTTTCGAGTGGTAGGGAATCCGGCCGTCAATGGTGATTCATGGCCTCACAGATATAAACAACAATAACTCCGCTTCTATTCATCGTATGCAAATCTGCGACATAGCAATTTGTAGCATAAAACACGCCCCAACGAACCACCTTATACCGATCTGCGACGAACTTGCATAGTTTTGTCAAACATCGATCGTTTCGAGTGGAAAGCAATCCGGCCGTCAATGATGATTCATGGCCTCACAGATATAAACAACTATAACTCCGCTTCTATTCGCCGTATGCAAATCTGCGACGTAGCAATTTGTAGCATAAAACACGGCCCAACCACCCACCTTATACCGATCTCCGACGAACTTGCATAGTTTCGTCATACATCGATCGTTTCGAGTCGTAGGGAATCCGGCCGTCAATGGTGATTCATGGCCTCTATTCGCTGTATGCAAATCTGCGACGTAACAATTTGTAGCATAAAACACGGCCCAACGACCCACCTTATACCGATCTGCAACGAACTTGCATAGTTTCGTCAAACGTCGATCGTTTCGAGTGGAAAACAATCCGGCCGTCAATGGTGAATCATGGCCTGACAGGTATAAACAACTATAACTCCGCTTCTATTCGTCGAATGCAAATCTGCGAGATAGAAATTTGTAGCTTAAAACACGTCACATCGACCCACCTTGTGCCGATCTGCGACGAACTTGCATGGTTTCGTCAACCGTCGATCGTTTCGAGTGGTAGGGAATCCGGCCGTCAATGGTGATTCATGTCCTCACAGATATAAACAACAATAACTCCGCTTCTATTCGTCGTATGCGAATCTGCGACATAGCAATTTGTAGCTTAAAACACGTCACATCGACCCACCTTGTGCCGATCTGCGACGAACTTGCATAGTTTCGTCATACATCGATCGTTTCGAGTGGTAGGGAATCCGGCCGTCAATGGTGATTCATGGCCTCACAGATATAAACAACAATAACTCCGCTTCTATTCGTCGTATGCAAATCTGCGACATAGCAATTCGTAGCATAAAAAACGCCCCAACGAACCACCTTATACCGATCTGCGACGAACTTGCATAGTTTTGTCAAACATCGATCGTTTCGAGTGGAAAGCAATCCGGCCGTCAATGATGATTCATGGCCTCACAGATATAAACAACTATAACTCCGCTTCTATTCGCCGTATGCAAATCTGCGACGTAGCAATTTGTAGCATAAAACACGGCCCAACCACCCACCTTATACCGATCTGCGACGAACTTGCATAGTTTCGTCAAACATCGATCGTTTCGAGTGGAAAGCAATCCGGCTGTCAATGGTGATTCATGGCCTCACAGATATAAACAACAATAACTCCGCTCCTATTCGTCGTATGCAAATCTGCGACATAGCAATTTGTAGCATAAAACACGCCCCAACCACCCACCTTATACCGATCTGCGACGAACTTGCATAGTTTTGTCAAACATCGATCGTTTCGAGTGGAAAGCAATCCGGCCGTCAATGGTGATTCATGACCTGACAGATATAAACAACTATAACTCCGCTTCTATTCGTCGTATGCAAATCTGCGACATAGCAATTTGTAGCTTAAAACACGTCACATCGACCCACCTTGTGCCGATCTGGGACGAACTTGCATGGTTTCGTCAAACGTCGATCGTTTCGAGTGGTAGGGAATCCGGCCGTCAATGTTGATTCATGGCCTCACAGATATAAACCACAATAACTCCGCTTCTATTCGTCGTATGCGAATCTGCGACATAGCAATTTGTAGCTTAAAACACGCCCCAACGATCCACCTTATACCGATCAGCGACGAACTTGCATAGTTTTGTCAAACATGGATCGTTTCGAGTGGAAAGCAATCCGGCCGTCAATGCTGATTCATGGCCTGACAGATATAAACAGCTATAACTCCGCTTCTATTCGTCGCATGCAAATCTGCGACATAGCAATTTGTAGCTTAAAACACGTCACATCGACCCACCTTGTGCCGATCTGCGACGAAATTGCATAGTTTTGTCAAACATCGATCGTTTCGAGTGGTAGGGAATCCGGCCGTCAATGGTGATTCATGGCCTCACAGATATAAACAACAATAACTCCGCTTCTATTCATCGTATGCAAATCTGCGACATAGCAATTTGTAGCATAAAACACGCCCCAACGAACCACCTTATACCGATCTGCGACGAACTTGCATAGTTTTGTCAAACATCGATCGTTTCGAGTGGAAAGCAATCCGGCCGTCAATGATGATTCATGGCCTCACAGATATAAACAACTATAACTCCGCTTCTATTCGCCGTATGCAAATCTGCGACGTAGCAATTTGTAGCATAAAACACGGCCCAACCACCCACCTTATACCGATCTGCGACGAACTTGCATAGTTTTGTCAAACATCGATCGTTTCGAGTGGAAAGCATTCCGGCCGTCAATGGTGATTCATGGCCTCACAGATATAAACAACTATAACTCCGCTTCTATTCGCTGTATGCAAATCTGCGACGTAACAATTTGTAGCATAAAACACGGCCCAACGACCCACCTTATACCGATCTGCAACGAACTTGCATAGTTTCGTCAAACGTCGATCGTTTCGAGTGGAAAACAATCCGGCCGTCAATGGTGAATCATGGCCTGACAGGTATAAACAACTATAACTCCGCTTCTATTCGTCGAATGCAAATCTGCGAGATAGAAATTTGTAGCTTAAAACACGTCACATCGACCCACCTTGTGCCGATCTGCGACGAACTTGCATGGTTTCGTCAAACGTCGATCGTTTCGAGTGGTAGGGAATCCGGCCGTCAATGGTGATTCATGGCCTCACAGATATAAACAACAATAACTCCGCTTCTATTCGTCGTATGCGAATCTGCGACATAGCAATTTGTAGCTTAAAACACGTCACATCGACCCACCTTGTGCCGATCTGCGACGAACTTGCATAGTTTCGTCATACATCGATCGTTTCGAGTCGTAGGGAATCCAGCCGTCAATGGTGATTCATGGCCTCACAGATATAAACAACAATAACTCCGCTCCTATTCGTCGTATGCAAATCTGCCACATAGCAATTTGTAGCTTAAAACACGCCCAACGAACCACCTTATACCGATCAGCGACGAACTTGCATAGTTTTGTCAAACATCGATCGTTTCGAGTTGAAAGCAATCCGGCCGTCAATGATGATTCATGGCCTCACAGATATAAACAACTATAACTCCGCTTCTATTCGCCGTATGCAAATCTGCGACGTAGCAACTTGTAGCATAAAACACGGCCCAACCACCCACCTTATACCGATCTGCGACGAACTTGCATAGTTTTGTCAAACATCGATCGTTTCGAGTGGAAAGCAATCCGGCCGTCAATGGTGATTCATGGCCTGACAGATATAAACAACTATAACTCCGCTTCTATTCGTCGCATGCAAATCTGCGACATAGCAATTTGTAGCTTAAAACACGTCACATCGACCCACCTTGTGCCGATCTGGGACGAACTTGCATAGTTTTGTCAAACATCGATCGTTTCGAGTGGAAAGCAATCCGGCCGTCAATGGTGATTCATGGCCTGACAGATATAAACAACTATAACTCCGCTTCTATTCGTCGAATGCAAATCTGCGACATAGCAATTTGTAGCTTAAAACACGCCCCAACGAACCACCTTATACCGATCTGCGACGAACTTGCATAGTTTTGTCAAACATCGATCGTTTCGAGTGGTAGGGAATCCGGCCGTCAATGGTGATTCATGGCCTCACAGATATAAACAACAATAACTCCGCTTCTATTCGTCGTATGCGAATCTGCGACATAGCAATTTGTAGCTTAAAACACGACACATCGACCCACCTCATGACGATCTGCGACGAACTTGTATAGTTTCGTCAAACGTCGATCGTTTCGAGTGGTAGGCAATCCGGTAGTCAATGGCGATTCATGGCCTCGCAGATATAAACAACTATAAGTCCGCTTCTATACGTCGTATGCGAATCTGCGACATAGCAATTTGTAGCTTAAAACACGCCCCAACGAACCACCTTATACCGATCTGTGACGAACTTGCATAGTTTCGTCAAACATCGATCGTTTCGAGTGGTAGGCAATCCGGTAGTCAATGGCGATTCATGGCCTCGCAGATATAAACAACTATAAGTCCGCTTCTATACGTCGTATGCGAATCTGCGACATAGCAATTTATAGCTTAAAACACGCCCCAACGAACCACCTTCTGCCGATCTGTGACGAACTTGCATAGTTTCGTCAAACATCGATCGTTTCGAGTGGTAGGCAATCCGGCCGTCAATGGTGATTCATGGCCTCACAGATATAAACAACAATAACTCCGCATCTATTCGTCGTATGCGAATATGCGACATAGCAATTTGTAGCTTAAAACACGTCACATCGACCCACCTTCTGCCGATCTGCGACG
Organism: Anoplius nigerrimus; assembly: GCA_914767735.1. NCBI lineage: Eukaryota > Metazoa > Arthropoda > Insecta > Hymenoptera > Pompilidae > Anoplius > Anoplius nigerrimus. The sequence goes on along the minus strand of CAJZBX010000559.1, from coordinate 1,125,977 downwards.
AACTTGCATGGTTTCGTCAAACGTCGATCGTTTCGAGTGGTAGGGAATCCGACCGTCAATGGTGATTCATGGCCTCACAGATATAAGCAACTATAACTCCGCTTCTATTCGTCGAATGCAAATCTGCGACATAGCAATTTGTAGCTTAAAACACGTCACATCGACCCACCTTGTGCCGATCTGCGACGAACTTGCATAGTTTCGTCAAACATCGATCGTTTCGAGTGGTAGGCAATCCGGCCGTCAATGGTGATTCATGGCCTCACAGATATAAACAACAATAGCTCCGCTTCTATTCGTCGTATGCAAATCTGCGACATAGCAATTTGTAGCTTAAAACACGCCCCAACGAACCACCTTACACCGATCTGCGACGAACTTGCATAGTTTTGTCAAACATCGATCGTTTCGAGTGGAAAGCAATCCGGCCGTCAATGGTGATTCATGGCCTCACAGATATAAACAACAATAACTCCGCTTCTATTCGTCGTATGCGAATATCCGACATAGCAATTTGTAGCACAAAACACGTCACATCGACCCACCTTCTGCCGATCTGCGACGAACTTGCATAATTTCGTCAAACGTCGATCGTTTCAAGTGGTAGGCAATCCGGCCGTCAATGGTGATTCATGGCCTGACAGATATAAACCACAATAACTCCGCTTCTAGTCGTCGTATGCGAATCTGCGACATAGCAATTTGTAGCTTAAAACACGCCCCAACGAACCACCTTATACCGATCAGCGACGAACGTGCATAGTTTTGACAAACATCGATCGTTTCGAGTGGAAAGCAATCCGGCCGTCAATGATGATTCATGGCCTCACAGATATAAACAACTATAACTCCGCTTCTATTCGCCGTATGCAAATCTGCGACGTAGCAATTTGTAGCATAAAACATTGCCCAACCACCCACCTTATACCGATCAGCGACGAACGTGCATAGTTTTGACAAACATCGATCGTTTCGAGTGGAAAGCAATCCGGCCGTCAATGATGATTCATGGCCTCACAGATATAAACAACTATAACTCCGCTTCTATTCGCCGAATGCAAATCTGCAACGTAGCAATTTGTAGCATAAAACACGGCCCAACGACCCACCTTATACCGATCTGCAACGAACTTGCATAGTTTTGTCAAACATCGATCGTTTCGAGTGGAAAGCAATCCGGCCGTCAATGGTGATTCATGGCCTGACAGATATAAACAACTATAACTCCGCTTCTAATCGTCGAATGCAAATCTGCGACATAGAAATTTGTAGCTTAAAACACGTCACATCGAACCACCTTGTGCCGATCTGCGACGAACTTGCATAGTTTCGTCAAACGTCGATCGTTTCGAGTGGTAGGCAATCCGGCCGTCAATGGTGATTCATGGCCTCACAGATATAAACAACTATAACTCCGCTTCTATTCGCCGAATGCAAATCTGCAACGTAGCAATTTGTAGCATAAAACACGGCCCAACGACCCACCTTATACCGATCTGCAACGAACTTGCATAGTTTTGTCAAACATCGATCGTTTCGAGTGGAAAGCAATCCGGCCGTCAATGGTGATTCATGGCCTGACAGATATAAACAACTATAACTCCGCTTCTAATCGTCGAATGCAAATCTGCGACACAGAAATTTGTAGCTTAAAACACGTCACATCGAACCACCTTGTGCCGATCTGCGACGAACTTGCATAGTTTCGTCAAACGTCGATCGTTTCGAGTGGTAGGCAATCCGGCCGTCAATGGTGATTCATGGCCTCACAGATATAAACAACTATAACACCGCTTCTATTCGTCGTATGCGAATCTGCGACATAGCAATTTGTAGCTTAAAACACGCCCCAACGAACCACCTTATACCGATCTGCGACGAACTTGCATAGTTTTGTCAAACATCGATCGTTTCCAGTGGAAAGCAATCCGGCCGTCAATGGTGATTCATGGCCTGACAGATATAAACAACTATAACTCCGCTTCTATTCGTCGAATGCAAATCTGCGACATAGCAATTTGTAGCTTAAAACACGTCACATCGACGCACCTTGTGCCGATCTGGGACGAACTTGCATAGTTTCGTCAAACATCGATCGTTTGGAGTGGAAAGCAATCCGGCCGTCAATGGTGATTCATGACCTCACAGATATAAACAACAATAACTCCGCTTCTATTCGTCGTATGCGAATCTGCGACATAGCAATTTTTAGCTTAAAACATGTCACATCGACCCACCTTGTGCCGATCTGGGACGAACTTGCATAGTTTCGTCAAACATCGATCGTTTGGAGTGGAAAGCAATCCGGCCGTCAATGGTGATTCATGGCCTCACAGATATAAACAACAATAACTCCGCTTCTATACGTCGTATGCAAATCTGCGACATAGCAATTTGTAGCATAAAACACGACCCAACGACCCACCTTATACCGATCTGCGACGAACTTGCATAGTTTTGTCAAACATCGATCGTTTCGAGTGGAAAGCAATCCGGCCGTCAATGGTGATTCATGGCCTGACAGATATAAACAACTATAACTCCGCTTCTATTCGTCGAATGCAAATCTGCGACATAGCAATTTGTAGCTTAAAACACGTCACATCGAACCACTTTGTGCTGATCTGCGACGAACTGGCATAGTTTCGTCAAACGTCGATCGTTTCGAGTGGTAGGCAATCCGGCCGTCAATGGTGATTCATGGCCTCACAGATATAAACAACTATAACACCGCTTCTATTCGTCGTATGCGAATCTGCGACATAGTAATTTGTAGCTTAAAACACGCCCCAACGAACCACCTTATACCGATTTCCGACGAACTTGCATAGTTTTGTCAAACATCGATCGTTTCGAGTGGAAAGCAATCCGGCCGTCAATGGTGATTCATGGCCTGACAGATATAAACAACTATAACTCCGCTTCTATTCGCCGAATGCAAATCTGCAACGTAGCAATTTGTAGCATAAAACACGGCCCAACGACCCACCTTATACCGATCTGCAACGAACTTGCATAGTTTTGTCAAACATCGATCGTTTCGAGTGGAAAGCAATCCGGCCGTCAATGGTGATTCATGGCCTGACAGATATAAACAACTATAACTCCGCTTCTAATCGTCGAATGCAAATCTGCGACACAGAAATTTGTAGCTTAAAACACGTCACATCGAACCACCTTGTGCCGATCTGCGACGAACTTGCATAGTTTCGTCAAACGTCGATCGTTTCGAGTGGTAGGCAATCCGGCCGTCAATGGTGATTCATGGCCTCACAGATATAAACAACTATAACACCGCTTCTATTCGTCGTATGCGAATCTGCGACATAGCAATTTGTAGCTTAAAACACGCCCCAACGAACCACCTTATACCGATCTGCGACGAACTTGCATAGTTTTGTCAAACATCGATCGTTTCCAGTGGAAAGCAATCCGGCCGTCAATGGTGATTCATGGCCTGACAGATATAAACAACTATAACTCCGCTTCTATTCGTCGAATGCAAATCTGCGACATAGCAATTTGTAGCTTAAAACACGTCACATCGACCCACCTTGTGCCGATCTGGGACGAACTTGCATAGTTTCGTCAAACATCGATCGTTTGGAGTGGAAAGCAATCCGGCCGTCAATGGTGATTCATGACCTCACAGATATAAACAACAATAACTCCGCTTCTATTCGTCGTATGCGAATCTGCGACATAGCAATTTTTAGCTTAAAACATGTCACATCGACCCACCTTGTGCCGATCTGGGACGAACTTGCATAGTTTCGTCAAACATCGATCGTTTGGAGTGGAAAGCAATCCGGCCGTCAATGGTGATTCATGGCCTCACAGATATAAACAACAATAACTCCGCTTCTATACGTCGTATGCAAATCTGCGACATAGCAATTTGTAGCATAAAACACGACCCAACGACCCACCTTATACCGATCTGCGACGAACTTGCATAGTTTTGTCAAACATCGATCGTTTCGAGTGGAAAGCAATCCGGCCGTCAATGGTGATTCATGGCCTGACAGATATAAACAACTATAACTCCGCTTCTATTCGTCGAATGCAAATCTGCGACATAGCAATTTGTAGCTTAAAACACGTCACATCGAACCACTTTGTGCTGATCTGCGACGAACTTGCATAGTTTCGTCAAACGTCGATCGTTTCGAGTGGTAGGCAATCCGGCCGTCAATGGTGATTCATGGCCTCACAGATATAAACAACTATAACACCGCTTCTATTCGTCGTATGCGAATCTGCGACATAGTAATTTGTAGCTTAAAACACGCCCCAACGAACCACCTTATACCGATTTCCGACGAACTTGCATAGTTTTGTCAAACATCGATCGTTTCGAGTGGAAAGCAATCCGGCCGTCAATGGTGATTCATGGCCTGACAGATATAAACAACTATAACTCCGCTTCTATTCGTCGAATGCAAATATGCGACATAGCAATTTGTAGCTTAAAACACGTCACATCGACCCACCTTGTGCCGATCTGCGACAAACTTGCATAGTTTCGACAAACATCGATCGTTTCGAGTGGTAGGCAATCCGGCCGTCAATGGTGATTCATGGCCTCACAGATATAAACAACAATAACTCCGCTTCTATTCGTCGTATGCAAATCTGCGACATAGCAATTTGTAGCTTAAAACACGTCACATCGAACTACCTTGTGCCGATCTGCGACGAACTTGCATAGTTTCGTCAAACGTCGATCGTTTCGAGTGGTAGGCAATCCGGCCGTCAATGGTGATTCATGGCCTCACAGATATAAACAACTATAACACCGCTTGTATTCGTCGTATGCGAATCTGCGACATAGCAATTTGTAGCTTAAAACACGCCCCAACGAACCACCTTATACCGATCTGCGACGAACTTGCATAGTTTTGTCAAACATCGATCGTTTCGAGTGGAAAGCAATCCGGCCGTCAATGGTGATTCATGGCCTGACAGATATAAACAACTATAACTCCGCTTCTATTCGTCGAATGCAAATCTGCGACATAGCAATTTGTAGCTTAAAACACGTCACATCGACCCACCTTGTGCCGATCTGCGACGAACTTGCATAGTTTTGTCAAACATCGATCGTTTCGAGTGGAAAGCAATCCGGCCGTCAATGGTGATTCATGGCCTCACAGATGTAAACAACTATAACTCCGCTTCTATTCGTCGAATGCAAATCTGCGACATAGCAATTTGTAGCTTAAAACACGTCACATCGACCCACCTTGTGCCGATCTGCGACGAACTTGCATAGTTTCGTCAAACATCGATCGTTTCGAGTGGTAAGCAATCCGGCCGTCAATGGTGATTCATGGCCTCACAGATATAAACAACAATAACTCCGCTTCTATTCGTCGTATGCGAATATGCGACATAGCAATTTGTAGCTTAAAACACGTCACATCGACCCACCTTCTGCCGACCTGCGACGAACTTGCATGGTTTCGTCAAACGTCGATCGTTTCGAGTGGTAGGGAATCCGGCCGTCAATGGTGATTCATGGCCTCACAGATATAAACAACAATAACTCCGCTTCTATTCGTCGTATGCGAATCTGCGACATAGCAATTTTTAGCTTAAAACACGTCACATCGACCCACCTTGTGCCGATCTGCGACGAACTTGCATAGTTTCGTCAAACATCGATCGTTTCGAGTGGTAGGCAATCCGGCCGTCAATGGTGATTCATGGCCTCACAGATATAAACAACAATAACTCCGCTTCTATTCGTCGTATGCAAATCTGCGACATAGCAATTTGTAGCATAAACACGCCCCAACGAACCACCTTATACCGATCTGCGACGAACTTGCATAGTTTCGTCAAACATCGATCGTTTCGAGTGGTAGGGAATCCGGCCGTCAATGGTGATTCATGGCCTCACAGATATAAACAACAATAACTCCGCTTCTATTCGTCGTATGCAAATCTGCGACATAGCAATTTGTAGAATAAAACACGCCCCAACGAACCACCTTATACCGATCAGCGACGAACTTGCATAGTTTTGTCAAACATCGATCGTTTCGAGTGGAAAGCAATCCGGCCGTCAATGGTGATTCATGGCCTGACAGATATAAACAACTATAACTCCGCTTCTATTCGTCGAATGCAAATCTGCGACATAGCAATTTGTAGCATAAAACACGTCACATCGACCCACCTTGTGCCGATCTGGGACGAACTTGCATGGTTTCGTCAAACGTCGATCGTTTCGAGTGGTAGGGAATCCGGCCGTCAATGGTGATTCATGGCCTCACAGATATAAACAACTATAACACCGCTTCCATTCGTCGTATGCGAATCTGCGACATAGCAATTTGTAGCTTAAAACACGCCCCAACGAACCACCTTACACCGATCTGCGACGAACTTGCATAGTTTTGTCAAACATCGATCGTTTCGAGTGGAAAGCAATCCGGCCGTCAATGGTGATTCAAGGCCTCACAGATACAAACAACTATAACTCCGCTTCTATACGTCGTATGCGAATCTGCGACATAGCAATTTGTAGCTTAAAACACGCCCCAACGAACCACCTTATACCGATCTGCGACGAACTTGCATAGTTTCGTCAAACATCGATCGTTTCGAGTGGAAAGCAATTCGGCCGTCAATGGTGATTCATGGACTCACAGATATAAACAACAATAACTCCGCTTCTATTCGTCGTATGCAAATCTGCGACATAGCAATTTGTAGCATAAAACACGCCCCAACGAACCACCTTATACCGATCTGCGACGAACTTGCATAGTTTTGTCAAACATCGATCGTTTCGAGTGGAAAGCAATCGGGCCGTCAATGGTGATTCATGGCCTCACAGATACAAACAACTATAACTCCGCTTCTATACGTCGTATGCGAATCTGCGACATAGCAATTTGTAGCTTAAAACACGCCCCAACGAACCACCTTATACCGATCTGCGACGAACTTGCATAGTTTCGTCAAACATTGATCGTTTCGAGTGGAAAGCAATCCGGCCGTCAATGGTGATTCATGGCCTCACAGATACAAACAACTATAACTCCGCTTCTATTCGTCGAATGCAAATCTGCGACATAGCAATTTGTAGCTTAAAACACGTCACATCGACCCACCTTGTGCCGATCTGCGACGAACTTGCATAGTTTCGTCAAACATCGATCGTTTCGAGTGGTAGGGAATCCGGCCGTCAATGATGATTCATGGCCTCACAGATATAAACAACAATAACTCCGCTTCTATTCGTCGTATGCAAATCTGCGACATAGCAATTTGTAGCTTAAAACACGTCACATCGACCCACCTTGTGCCGATCTGCGACGAACTTGCATAGTTTCGTCAAACATCGATCGTTTCGAGTGGAAAGCAATCCGGCCGTCAATGGTGATTCATGGCCTCACAGATACAAACAACTATAACTCCGCTTCTATACGTCGTATGCGAATCTGCGACATAGCAATTTGTAGCTTAAAACACGCCCCAACGAACCACCTTATACCGATCTGCGACGAACTTGCATAGTTTCGTCAAACATCGATCGTTTCGAGTGGAAAGCAATTCGGCCGTCAATGGTGATTCATGGACTCACAGATATAAACAACAATAACTCCGCTTCTATTCGTCGTATGCAAATCTGCGACATAGCAATTTGTAGCATAAAACACGCCCCAACGAACCACCTTATACCGATCTGCGACGAACTTGCATAGTTTTGTCAAACATCGATCGTTTCGAGTGGAAAGCAATCCGGCCGTCAATGGTGATTCATGGCCTCACAGATATAAACAACAATAACTCCGCTTCTATTCGTCGTATGCGAATATGCGACATAGCAATTTGTAGCATAAAACACGTCACATCGACCCACCTTCTGCCGATCTGCGACGAACTTGCATAGTTTCGTCAAACGTCGATCGTTTCGAGTGGTAGGGAATCCGGCCGTCAATGGTGATTCATGGCCTCACAGATATAAACAACTATAACTCCGCTTCTATTCGCCGTATGCAGATCTGCGACGTAGCAATTTGTAGCATACAACACGGCCCAACCACCCACCTTATACCGATCTGCGACGAACTTGCATAGTTTTGTCAAACATCGATCGTTTCGAGTGGTAGGCAATCCGGCCGTCAATGGTGATTCATGGCCTCACAGATACAAACAACTATAACTCCGCTTCTATACGTCGTATGCGAATCTGCGACATAGCAATTTGTAGCTTAAAACACGCCCCAACGAACCACCTTATACCGATCTGCGACGAACTTGCATAGTTTCGTCAAACATCGATCGTTTCGAGTGGAAAGCAATTCGGCCGTCAATGGTGATTCATGGCCTCACAGATATAAACAACAATAACTCCGCTTCTATTCGTCGTATGCAAATCTGCGACATAGCAATTTGTAGCATAAAACACGCCCCAACGAACCACCTTATACCGATCTGCGACGAGCTTGCATAGTTTTGTCAAACATCGATCGTTTCGAGTCGTAGGGAATCCGGCCGTCAACGGTGATTCATGGCCTTACAGATATAAACAACAATAACTCCGCTTCTATTCGTCGTATGCAACTCTGCGACATAGCAATTTGTAGCATAAAAAACGCCCCAACGAACCACCTTATACCGATCTGCGACGAACTTGCATAGTTTTGTCAAACATCGATCGTTTCGAGTGGAAAGCAATCCGGCCGTCAATGATGATTCATGGCCTCACAGATATAAACAACTATAACTCCGCTTCTATTCGCCGTATGCAAATCTGCGACGTAGCAATTTGTAGCATAAAACACGGCCCAACCACCCACCTTATACCGATCTGCGACGAACTTGCATAGTTTTGTCAAACATCGATCGTTTCGAGTGGAAAGCAATCCGGCCGTCAGTGGTGATTCATGGCCTCACAGATATAAACAACAATAACTCCGCTTCTATTCGTCGTATGCAAATCTGCGACATAGCAATTTGTAGCATAAAACACGCCCCAACGAACCACCTTATACCGATCTGCGACGAACTTGCATAGTTTTGTCAAACATCGATCGTTTCGAGTGGAAAGCAATCCGGCCGTCAATGGTGATTCATGGCCTGACAGATATAAACAACTATAACTCCGCTTCTATTCGTCGAATGCAAATCTGCGACATAGCAATTTGTAGCTTAAAACACGTCACATCGACCCACCTTGTGCCGATCTGGGACGAACTTGCATGGTTTCGTCAAACGTCGATCGTTTCGAGTGGTAGGGAATCCGGCCGTCAATGGTGATTCATGGCCTCACAGATATAAACAACTATAACACCGCTTCCATTCGTCGTATGCGAATCTGTGACATAGCAATTTGTAGCTTAAAACACGCCCCAACGAACCACCTTACACCGATCTGCGACGAACTTGCATAGTTTTGTCAAACATCGATCGTTTCGAGTGGAAAGCAATCCGGCCGTCAATGGTGATTCATGGCCTCACAGATACAAACAACTATAACTCCGCTTCTATACGTCGTATGCGAATCTGCGACATAGCAATTTGTAGCTTAAAACACGCCCCAACGAACCACCTTATACCGATCTGCGACGAACTTGCATAGTTTCGTCAAACATCGATCGTTTCGAGTGGAAAGCAATTCGGCCGTCAATGGTGATTCATGGACTCACAGATATAAACAACAATAACTCCGCTTCTATTCGTCGTATGCAAATCTGCGACATAGCAATTTGTAGCATAAAACACGCCCCAACGAACCACCTCATACCGATCTGCGACGAACTTGCATAGTTTCGTCAAACATCGATCGTTTCGAGTGGAAAGCAATTCGGCCGTCAATGGTGATTCATGGCCTCACAGATATAAACAACAATAACTCCGCTTCTATTCGTCGTATGCAAATCTGCGACATAGCAATTTGTAGCATAAAACACGCCCCAACGAACCACCTTATACCGATCTGCGACGAACTTGCATAGTTTTGTCAAACATCGATCGTTTCGAGTCGTAGGGAATCCGGCCGTCAACGGTGATTCATGGCCTTACAGATATAAACAACAATAACTCCGCTTCTATTCGTCGTATGCAAATCTGCGACATAGCAATTTGTAGCATAAAAAACGCCCCAACGAACCACCTTATACCGATCTGCGACGAACTTGCATAGTTTTGTCAAACATCGATCGTTTCGAGTGGAAAGCAATCCGGCCGTCAATGATGATTCATGGCCTCACAGATATAAACAACTATAACTCCGCTTCTATTCGCCGTATGCAAATCTGCGATGTAGCAATTTGTAGCATAAAACACGGCCCAACCACCCACCTTATACCGATCTGCGACGAACTTGCATAGTTTTGTCAAACATCGATCGTTTCGAGTGGAAAGCAATCCGGCCGTCAGTGGTGATTCATGGCCTCACAGATATAAACAACAATAACTCCGCTTCTATTCGTCGTATGCAAATCTGCGACATAGCAATTTGGAGCATAAAACACGCCCCAACGAACCACCTTATACCGATCTGCGACGAACTTGCATAGTTTTGTCAAACATCGATCGTTTCGAGTGGAAAGCAATTCGGCCGTCAATGGTGATTCATGGACTCACAGATATAAACAACAATAACTCCGCTTCTATTCGTCGTATGCAAATCTGCGACATAGCAATTTGTAGCATAAAACACGCCCCAACGAACCACCTTATACCGATCTGCGACGAACTTGCATAGTTTTGTCAAACATCGATCGTTTCGAGTGGAAAGCAATCCGGCCGTCAATGGTGATTCATGGCCTGACAGATATAAACAACTATAACTCCGCTTCTATTCGTCGAATGCAAATCTGCGACATAGCAATTTGTTGCTTAAAACACGTCACATCGACCCACCTTGTGCCGATCTGGGACGAACTTGCATGGTTTCGTCAAACGTCGATCGTTTCGAGTGGTAGGGAATCCGGCCGTCAATGGTGATTCATGGCCTCACAGATACAAACAACTATAACTCCGCTTCTATACGTCGTATGCGAATCTGCGACATAGCAATTTGTAGCTTAAAACACGCCCCAACGAACCACCTTATACCGATCTGCGACGAACTTGCATAGTTTCGTCAAACATTGATCGTTTCGAGTGGAAAGCAATCCGGCCGTCAATGGTGATTCATGGCCTCACAGATACAAACAACTATAACTCCGCTTCTATTCGTCGTATGCGAATCTGCGACATAGCAATTTGTAGCTTAAAACACGCCCCAACGAACCACCTTACACCGATCTGCGACGAACTTGCATAGTTTTGTCAAACATCGATCGTTTCGAGTGGAAAGCAATCCGGCCGTCAATGGTGATTCATGGCCTGACAGATATAAACAACTATAACTCCGCTTCTATTCGTCGAATGCAAATCTGCGACATAGCAATTTGTTGCTTAAAACACGTCACATCGACCCACCTTGTGCCGATCTGGGACGAACTTGCATGGTTTCGTCAAACGTCGATCATTTCGAGTGGTAGGGAATCCGGCCGTCAATGGTGATTCATGGCCTCACAGATACAAACAACTATAACTCCGCTTCTATACGTCGTATGCGAATCTGCGACATAGCAATTTGTAGCTTAAAACACGCCCCAACGAACCACCTTATACCGATCTGCGACGAACTTGCATAGTTTCGTCAAACATTGATCGTTTCGAGTGGAAAGCAATCCGGCCGTCAATGGTGATTCATGGCCTCACAGATACAAACAACTATAACTCCGCTTCTATTCGTCGTATGCGAATCTGCGACATAGCAATTTGTAGCTTAAAACACGCCCCAACGAACCACCTTACACCGATCTGCGACGAACTTGCATAGTTTTGTCAAACATCGATCGTTTCGAGTGGAAAGCAATCCGGCCGTCAATGGTGATTCATGGCCTCACAGATATAAACAACAATAACTCCGCTTCTATTCGTCGTATGCGAATATGCGACATAGCAATTTGTAGCATAAAACACGTCACATCGACCCACCTTCTGCCGATCTGCGACGAACTTGCATAGTTTCGTCAAACGTCGATCGTTTCGAGTGGTAGGGAATCCGGCCGTCAATGGTGATTCATGGCCTCACAGATATAAACAACTATAACTCCGCTTCTATTCGCCGTATGCAGATCTGCGACGTAGCAATTTGTAGCATACAACACGGCCCAACCACCCACCTTATACCGATCTGCGACGAACTTGCATAGTTTTGTCAAACATCGATCGTTTCGAGTGGTAGGCAATCCGGCCGTCAATGGTGATTCATGGCCTCACAGATACAAACAACTATAACTCCGCTTCTATACGTCGTATGCGAATCTGCGACATAGCAATTTGTAGCTTAAAACACGCCCCAACGAACCACCTTATACCGATCTGCGACGAACTTGCATAGTTTCGTCAAACATCGATCGTTTCGAGTGGAAAGCAATTCGGCCGTCAATGGTGATTCATGGCCTCACAGATATAAACAACAATAACTCCGCTTCTATTCGTCGTATGCTAATCTGCGACATAGCAATTTGTAGCATAAAACACGCCCCAACGAACCACCTTATACCGATCTGCGACGAGCTTGCATAGTTTTGTCAAACATCGATCGTTTCGAGTCGTAGGGAATCCGGCCGTCAACGGTGATTCATGGCCTTACAGATATAAACAACAATAACTCCGCTTCTATTCGTCGTATGCAACTCTGCGACATAGCAATTTGTAGCATAAAAAACGCCCCAACGAACCACCTTATACCGATCTGCGACGAACTTGCATAGTTTTGTCAAACATCGATCGTTTCGAGTGGAAAGCAATCCGGCCGTCAATGGTGATTCATGGCCTCACAGATATAAACAACTATAACTCCGCTTCTATTCGCCGTATGCAAATCTGCGACGTAGCAATTTGTAGCATAAAACACGGCCCAACCACCCACCTTATACCGATCTGCGACGAACTTGCATAGTTTTGTCAAACATCGATCGTTTCGAGTGGAAAGCAATCCGGCCGTCAGTGGTGATTCATGGCCTCACAGATATAAACAACAATAACTCCGCTTCTATTCGTCGTATGCAAATCTGCGACATAGCAATTTGTAGCATAAAACACGCCCCAACGAACCACCTTATACCGATCTGCGACGAACTTGCATAGTTTTGTCAAACATCGATCGTTTCGAGTGGAAAGCAATCCGGCCGTCAATGGTGATTCATGGCCTGACAGATATAAACAACTATAACTCCGCTTCTATTCGTCGAATGCAAATCTGCGACATAGCAATTTGTAGCTTAAAACACGTCACATCGACCCACCTTGTGCCGATCTGGGACGAACTTGCATGGTTTCGTCAAATGTCGATCGTTTCGAGTGGTAGGGAATCCGGCCGTCAATGGTGATTCATGGCCTCACAGATATAAACAACTATAACACCGCTTCCATTCGTCGTATGCGAATCTGCGACATAGCAATTTGTAGCTTAAAACACGCCCCAACGAACCACCTTACACCGATCTGCGACGAACTTGCATAGTTTTGTCAAACATCGATCGTTTCGAGTGGAAAGCAATCCGGCCGTCAATGGTGATTCATGGCCTCACAGATACAAACAACTATAACTCCGCTTCTATACGTCGTATGCGAATCTGCGACATAGCAATTTGTAGCTTAAAACACGCCCCAACGAACCACCTTATACCGATCTGCGACGAACTTGCATAGTTTCGTCAAACATCGATCGTTTCGAGTGGAAAGCAATTCGGCCGTCAATGGTGATTCATGGACTCACAGATATAAACAACAATAACTCCGCTTCTATTCGTCGTATGCAAATCTGCGACATAGCAATTTGTAGCATAAAACACGCCCCAACGAACCACCTTATACCGATCTGCGACGAACTTGCATAGTTTCGTCAAACATCGATCGTTTCGAGTGGAAAGCAATTCGGCCGTCAATGGTGATTCATGGCCTCACAGATATAAACAACAATAACTCCGCTTCTATTCGTCGTATGCAAATCTGCGACATAGCAATTTGTAGCATAAAACACGCCCCAACGAACCACCTTATACCGATCTGCGACGAACTTGCATAGTTTTGTCAAACATCGATCGTTTCGAGTGGAAAGCAATCCGGCCGTCAATGGTGATTCATGGCCTGACAGATATAAACAACTATAACTCCGCTTCTATTCGTCGAATGCAAATCTGCGACATAGCAATTTGTAGCTTAAAACACGCCCCAACGAACCACCTTACACCGATCTGCGACGAACTTGCATAGTTTTGTCAAACATCGATCGTTTCGAGTGGAAAGCAATCCGGCCGTCAATGGTGATTCATGGCCTCACAGATACAAACAACTATAACTCCGCTTCTATACGTCGTATGCGAATCTGCGACATAGCAATTTGTAGCTTAAAACACGTCACATCGACCCACCTTGTGCCGATCTGCGACGAAATTGCATAGTTTTGTCAAACATCGATCGTTTCGAGTGGTAGGGAATCCGGCCGTCAATGGTGATTCATGGCCTCACAGAGATAAACAACAATAACTCCGCTTCTATTCGTCGTATGCAAATCTGCGACATAGCAATTTGTAGCATAAAACACGCCCCAACGAAACACCTTATACCGATCTGCGACGAACTTGCATAGTTTTGTCAAACATCGATCGTTTCGAGTGGAAAGCAATCCGGCCGTCAATGATGATTCATGGCCTCACAGATATAAACAACTATAACTCCGCTTCTATTCGCCGTATGCAAATCTGCGACGTAGCAATTTGTAGCATAAAACACGGCCCAACCACCCACCTTATACCGATCTGCGACGAACTTGCATAGTTTTGTCAAACATCGATCGTTTCGAGTGGAAAGCATTCCGGCCGTCAATGGTGATTCATGGCCTCACAGATATAAACAACTATAACTCCGCTTCTATTCGCTGTATGCAAATCTGCGACGTAACAATTTGTAGCATAAAACACGGCCCAACGACCCACCTTATACCGATCTGCAACGAACTTGCATAGTCTTGTCAAACATCGATCGTTTCGAGTGGAAAGCAATCCGGCCGTCAATGGTGATTCATGGCCTGACAGATATAAACAACTATAACTCCGCTTCTACTCGTCGTATGCGAATATGCGACATAGCAATTTGTAGCTTAAAACACGTCACATCGACCCACCTTCTGCCGATCTGCGACGAACTTGCATGGTTTCGTCAAACGTCGATCGTTTCGAGTGGTAGGGAATCCGGCCGTCCATGGTGATCCATGGCCTCACAGATATAAACAACAATAACTCCGCTTCTATAAGTCGTATGCAAATCTGCGACATAGCAATTTGTAGCATAAAACACGACCCAACGACCCACCTTTTACCGATCTGCGACGAACTTGCATAGTTTCGTCAATCATCGATCGTTTCGAGTGGTAGGCGATCCGGCCGTCAATGGTGATTCATGGCCAGACAGATATAAACAACTATAACTCCGCTTCTATTCGTCGAATGCAAATCTGCGACATAGCAATTTGTAGCATAAAACACGTCACATCGACCCACCTTGTGCCGATCTGGGACGAACTTGCATGGTTTCGTCAAACGTCGATCGTTTCGAGTGGTAGGGAATCCGGCCGTCAATGGTGTTTCATGACCTCACAGATATAAACCACAATAACTCCGCTTCTATTCGTCGTATGCGAATCTGCGACATAGCAATTTGTAGCTTAAAACACGCCCCAACGAACCACCTTATACCGATCTGCGACGAACTTGCATAGTTTTGTCAAACATCGATCGTTTCGAGTGGAAAGCAATACGGCCGTCAATGGTGATTCATGGCCTGACAGATATAAACAACTATAACTCAGCTTCTATTCGTCGAATGCAAATTTGCGACATAGCGATTTGTAGCTTAAAACACGACACATCGACCCACCTCATGCCGATCTGCGACGTACTTGTATAGTTTCGTCAAACGTCGATCGTTTCGAGTGGCAGGCAATCCGGTAGTAAATGGCGATTCATGGCCTCACAGATATAAACCACTATAACTCCGCTTCTATTCGTCGTATGCGAATCTGCGACCTAGCAATTTGGGGCTTAATACACGCCCCAATGAACCACCTTATACCGATCTGCGACGAACTTGCATAGTTTCGTCAAACATCGATCGATTCTAGTGGAAAGCAATCCGGCCGTCAATGGTGATTCATGGCCTCACAGATATAAACAACAATAACTCCGCTTTTATTCGTCGTATGCGAATCTGCGGCACAGCAATTTGTAGCTTAAAACACGACACATCGACCCACCTCATGCCGATCTGCGACGTACTTGTATAGTTTCGTCAAACGTCGATCGTTTCGAGTGGAAAACAATCCGGCCGTCAATGGTGAATCATGGCCTGACAGGTATAAACAACTATAACTCCGCTTCTATTCGTCGAATGCAAATCTGCGAGATAGAAATTTGTAGCTTAAAACACGTCACATCGACCCACCTTGTGCCGATCTGCGACGAACTTGCATGGTTTCGTCAAACGTCGATCGTTTCGAGTGGTAGGGAATCCGGCCGTCAATGGTGATTCATGGCCTCACAGATATAAACAACAATAACTCCGCTTCTATTCGTCGTATGCGAATCTGCGACACAGCAATTTGTAGCTTAAAACACGACACATCGACCCACCTCATGACGATCTGCGACGTACTTGTATAGTTTCGTCAAACGTCGATCGTTTCGAGTGGTAGGCAATCCAGTAGTCAATGGCGATTCATGGCCTCGCAGATATAAACAACTATAAGTCCGCTTCTATACGTCGTATGCGAATCTGCGACATAGCAATTTGTAGCTTAAAACACGCCCCAACGAACCACCTTATACCGATCTGCGACGAACTTGCATAGTTTCGTCAAACATCGATCGTTTCGAGTGGTAGGCAATCCGGCCGTCAATGGTGATTCATGGCCTCACAGATATAAACAACAATAACTCCGCTTCTATTCGTCGTATGCGAATATGCGACATAGCAATTTGTAGCTTAAAACACGTCACATCGACCCACCTTCTGCCGATCTGCGACGAACTTGCATGGTTTCGTCAAACGTCGATCGTTTCGAGTGGTAGGGAATCCGGCCGTCAATGGTGATTCATGGCCTCACAGATATAAACAACTATAACTCCGCTTCTATTCGCCGTATGCAAATCTGCGACATAGCAATTTGTAGCATAAAACACGGCCAACCACCCACCCTATAACGATCTGCGACGAACTTGCATAGTTTTGTCAAACATCGATCGTTTCGAGTCGTAGGGAATCCGGCCGTCAATGGTGATTCGTGGCCTCACAGATATAAACAACAATAACTCCGCTTCTATTCGTCGTATGCGAATATGCGACATAGCAATTTGTAGCTTAAAACACGCCACATCGAACCACCTTGTGCCGATTGCGACGACCTTGCATAGTTTCGTCAAACGTCGATCGTTTCGAGTGGTAGGCAATCCGGCCGTCAATAGTGTTTCATGGCCTCACAGATATAAACAACTATAACTCCGCTTCTATTCGTCGAATGCAAATCTGCGACATAGCAATTTGTAGCTTAAAACACGTCACATCGACCCAGCTTGTGCCGATCTGCGACGAACTTGCATGGTTTCGTCAAACGTCGATGGTTTCGAGTGGAAAGCAATCCGGCCGTCAATGGTGATTCTTGGCCTCACAGATATAAACAACAATAACTCCGCTTCTATTCGTCGTATGCGAATATGCGACATAGCAATTTGTAGATTAAAACACGCCACATCGAACCACCTTGTGCCGATCTGCGACGAACTTGCATAGTTTCGTCAAACGTCGATCGTTTCGAGTGGTAGGCAATCCGGCCGTCAATAGTGTTTCATGGCCTCACAGATATAAACAACTATAACTCCGCTTCTATTCGTCGAATGCAAATCTGCGACATAGCAATTTGTAGCTTAAAACACGTCACATCGACCCACCTTATACCGATTTGCGACGAACTTGCATAGTTTTGTCAAACGTCGATCGTTTCGAGTGGTAGGGAATCCGGCCGTCAATGGTGATTCATGGCCTCACAGATATAAACAACAATAACTCCGCTTCTATTCGTCGTATGCAAATCTGCGACATAGCAATTTGTAGCATAAAACACGCCCCAACGAACCACCTTATACCGATCTGCGACGAACTTGCATAGTTTTGTCAAACATCGATCGTTTCGAGTGGAAAGCAATCCGGCCGTCAATGATGATTCATGGCCTCACAGATATAAACAACTATAACTCCGCTTCTATTCGCCGTATGCAAATCTGCGACGTAGCAATTTGTAGCATAAAACACGGCCCAACCACCCACCTTATACCGATCTGCGACGAACTTGCATAGTTTTGTCAAACATCGATCGTTTCGAGTGGAAAGCATTCCGGCCGTCAATGGTGATTCATGGCCTCACAGATATAAACAACTATAACTCCGCTTCTATTCGCTGTATGCAAATCTGCGACGTAACAATTTGTAGCATAAAACACGGCCCAACGACCCACCTTATACCGATCTGCAACGAACTTGCATAGTCTTGTCAAACATCGATCGTTTCGAGTGGAAAGCAATCCGGCCGTCAATGGTGATTCATGGCCTGACAGATATAAACAACTATAACTCCGCTTCTACTCGTCGTATGCGAATATGCGACATAGCAATTTGTAGCTTAAAACACGTCACATCGACCCACCTTGTGCCGATCTGCGACGAACTTGCATGGTTTCGTCAAACGTCGATCGTTTCGAGTGGTAGGGAATCCGGCCGTCCATGGTGATCCATGGCCTCACAGATATAAACAACAATAACTCCGCTTCTATAAGTCGTATGCAAATCTGCGACATAGCAATTTGTAGCATAAAACACGACCCAACGACCCACCTTTTACCGATCTGCGACGAACTTGCATAGTTTCGTCAATCATCGATCGTTTCGAGTGGTAGGCGATCCGGCCGTCAATGGTGATTCATGGCCAGACAGATATAAACAACTATAACTCCGCTTCTATTCGTCGAATGCAAATCTGCGACATAGCAATTTGTAGCATAAAACACGTCACATCGACCCACCTTGTGCCGATCTGGGACGAACTTGCATGGTTTCGTCAAACGTCGATCGTTTCGAGTGGTAGGGAATCCGGCCGTCAATGGTGTTTCATGACCTCACAGATATAAACCACAATAACTCCGCTTCTATTCGTCGTATGCGAATCTGCGACATAGCAATTTGTAGCTTAAAACACGCCCCAACGAACCACCTTATACCGATCTGCGACGAACTTGCATAGTTTTGTCAAACATCGATCGTTTCGAGTGGAAAGCAATACGGCCGTCAATGGTGATTCATGGCCTGACAGATATAAACAACTATAACTCAGCTTCTATTCGTCGAATGCAAATTTGCGACATAGCGATTTGTAGCTTAAAACACGACACATCGACCCACCTCATGCCGATCTGCGACGTACTTGTATAGTTTCGTCAAACGTCGATCGTTTCGAGTGGCAGGCAATCCGGTAGTAAATGGCGATTCATGGCCTCACAGATATAAACCACTATAACTCCGCTTCTATTCGTCGTATGCGAATCTGCGACCTAGCAATTTGGGGCTTAATACACGCCCCAATGAACCACCTTATACCGATCTGCGACGAACTTGCATAGTTTCGTCAAACATCGATCGATTCTAGTGGAAAGCAATCCGGCCGTCAATGGTGATTCATGGCCTCACAGATATAAACAACAATAACTCCGCTTCTATTCGTCGTATGCGAATCTGCGGCACAGCAATTTGTAGCTTAAAACACGACACATCGACCCACCTCATGCCGATCTGCGACGTACTTGTATAGTTTCGTCAAACGTCGATCGTTTCGAGTGGAAAACAATCCGGCCGTCAATGGTGAATCATGGCCTGACAGGTATAAACAACTATAACTCCGCTTCTATTCGTCGAATGCAAATCTGCGAGATAGAAATTTGTAGCTTAAAACACGTCACATCGACCCACCTTGTGCCGATCTGCGACGAACTTGCATGGTTTCGTCAAACGTCGATCGTTTCGAGTGGTAGGGAATCCGGCCGTCAATGGTGATTCATGGCCTCACAGATATAAACAACAATAACTCCGCTTCTATTCGTCGTATGCGAATCTGCGACACAGCAATTTGTAGCTTAAAACACGACACATCGACCCACCTCATGACGATCTGCGACGTACTTGTATAGTTTCGTCAAACGTCGATCGTTTCGAGTGGTAGGCAATCCAGTAGTCAATGGCGATTCATGGCCTCGCAGATATAAACAACTATAAGTCCGCTTCTATACGTCGTATGCGAATCTGCGACATAGCAATTTGTAGCTTAAAACACGCCCCAACGAACCACCTTATACCGATCTGCGACGAACTTGCATAGTTTCGTCAAACATCGATCGTTTCGAGTGGTAGGCAATCCGGCCGTCAATGGTGATTCATGGCCTCACAGATATAAACAACAATAACTCCGCTTCTATTCGTCGTATGCGAATATGCGACATAGCAATTTGTAGCTTAAAACACGTCACATCGACCCACCTTCTGCCGATCTGCGACGAACTTGCATGGTTTCGTCAAACGTCGATCGTTTCGAGTGGTAGGGAATCCGGCCGTCAATGGTGATTCATGGCCTCACAGATATAAACAACTATAACTCCGCTTCTATTCGCCGTATGCAAATCTGCGACATAGCAATTTGTAGCATAAAACACGGCCAACCACCCACCCTATAACGATCTGCGACGAACTTGCATAGTTTTGTCAAACATCGATCGTTTCGAGTCGTAGGGAATCCGGCCGTCAATGGTGATTCGTGGCCTCACAGATATAAACAACAATAACTCCGCTTCTATTCGTCGTATGCGAATATGCGACATAGCAATTTGTAGCTTAAAACACGCCACATCGAACCACCTTGTGCCGATTGCGACGACCTTGCATAGTTTCGTCAAACGTCGATCGTTTCGAGTGGTAGGCAATCCGGCCGTCAATAGTGTTTCATGGCCTCACAGATATAAACAACTATAACTCCGCTTCTATTCGTCGAATGCAAATCTGCGACATAGCAATTTGTAGCTTAAAACACGTCACATCGACCCAGCTTGTGCCGATCTGCGACGAACTTGCATGGTTTCGTCAAACGTCGATGGTTTCGAGTGGAAAGCAATCCGGCCGTCAATGGTGATTCTTGGCCTCACAGATATAAACAACAATAACTCCGCTTCTATTCGTCGTATGCGAATATGCGACATAGCAATTTGTAGATTAAAACACGCCACATCGAACCACCTTGTGCCGATCTGCGACGAACTTGCATAGTTTCGTCAAACGTCGATCGTTTCGAGTGGTAGGCAATCCGGCCGTCAATAGTGTTTCATGGCCTCACAGATATAAACAACTATAACTCCGCTTCTATTCGTCGAATGCAAATCTGCGACATAGCAATTTGTAGCTTAAAACACGTCACATCGACCCACCTTATACCGATTTGCGACGAACTTGCATAGTTTTGTCAAACGTCGATCGTTTCGAGTGGTAGGGAATCCGGCCGTCAATGGTGATTCATGGCCTCACAGATATAAACAACAATAACTCCGCTTCTATTCGTCGTATGCAAATCTGCGACATAGCAATTTGTAGCTTAAAACACGTCACATCGACCCACCTTGTGCCGATCTGGGACGAACTTGCATAGTTTCGTCAAACATCGATCGTTTGGAGTGGAAAGCAATCTGGCCGACAATGGTGATTCATGGCCTCACAGATATAAACAACTATAACTTTGCTTCTATTCGTCGTATGCGAATCTGCGACCTAGCAATTTGTAGGTTAAAACACGCCCCAATGAACCACCTTATACCGATCTGCGACGAACTTGCATAGTTTCGTCAAACATCGATCGATTCTAGTGGAAAGCAATCCGGCCGTCAATGGTGATTCATGGCCATACAGATATAAACAACTATAACTCCGCTTCTATTCGTCGAATGCAAATCTGCGACGTAAAAATTTGTAGCATAACACACGGCCCAACGACCCACTTTATACCGATCTGCGACGAACTTGCATAGTTTTGTCAAACATCGATCGTTTTGAGTGGAAAGCAATCCGGCCGTCAATGGTGATTCATGGCCTGACAGATATAAACAACTATAACTCCGCTTCTATTCGTCGTATGCGAATCTGCGACATAGCAATTTTTAGCCTAAAACACACCCCAATGAACCACCTTATACCGATCTGCGACGAACTTGCATAGTTTTGTCAAACATCGATCGTTTCGAGTGGAAAGCAATCCGGCCGTCAATGGTGATTCATGGCCTGACAGATATAAACAACTATAACTCCGCTTCTATTCGTCGTATGCAAATCTGCGACATAGCAATTTGTAGCTTAAAACACGTCACATCGACCCACCTTGTGCCGATCTGGGACGAACTTGCATAGTTTCGTCGAACATCGATCGTTTGGAGTGGAAAGCAATCCGGCCGTCAATGGTGATTCATGGCCTCACAGATATAAACAACAATAACTCCGCTTCTATACGTCGTATGCAAATCTGCGACATAGCAATTTGTAGCATAAAACACGACCCAACGACCCACCATTTACTGATCTGCGACGAACTTGCATAGTTTTGTCAAACATCGATCGTTTCGAGTGGAAAGCAATCCGGCCGTCAATGGTGATTCATGGCCTGACAGATATAAACAACTATAACTTTGCTTCTATTCGTCGTATGCGAATCTGCGACCTAGCAATTTGTAGGTTAAAACACGCCCCAATGAACCACCTTATACCGATCTGCGACGAACTTGAATAGTTTCGTCAAACATCGATCGTTTCGAGTGGAAAGCAATCCGGCCGTCAATGGTGATTCATGGCCTGACAGATATAAACAACTATAACTCCGCTTCTATTCGTCGAATGCAAATCTGCGACATAGCAATTTGTAGCTTAAAACACGTCACATCGACCCACCTTGTGCCGATCAGCGACGAACTTGCATGGTTTCGTCAAACGTCGATCGTTTCGAGTGGTAGGGAATCCGGCCGTTAATGGTGATTCATGGCCTCACAGATACAAACAATTATAACTCCGCTTCTATACGTCGTATGCGAATCTGCGACATAGCAATTTGTAGCTTAAAACACGCCCCAACGAACCACCTTATACCGATTTGCGACGAACTTGCATAGTTTCGTCAAACATCGATCGTTTGGAGTGGAAAGCAATCCGGCCGTCAATGGTGATTCATGGCCTCACAGATATAAACAACAATAACACCGCTTCTATTCGTCGAATGCAAATCTGCGACATAGCAATTTGTAGCTTAAAACACGTCACATCGAACCACCTTGTGCCGATCTGCGACGAACTTGCATAGTTTCGTCAAACGTCGATCGTTTCGAGTGGTAGGCAATCCGGCCGTCAATGGTGATTCATGGCCTCACAGATATAAACAACTATACCTCCGCTTCTATTCGTCGAATGCAAATCTGCGACGTAGCAATTTGTAGCATAAAACACGGCCCAACGACCCACCTTATACCGATTTGCGACGAACTTGCATAGTTTTGTCAAACGTCGATCGTTTCGAGTGGTAGGGAATCCGGCCGTCAATGGTGATTCATGGCCTCACAGATATAAACAACAATAACTCCGCTTCTATTTGTCGTATGCGAATCTGCGACATAGCAATTTTTAGCCTAAAACACGCCCCAATGAACCACCTTATACCGATCTGCGACGAACTTGCATAGTTTTGTCAAACATCGATCGTTTCAAGTGGAAAGCAATCCGGCCGTCAATGGTGATTCATGGCCTGACAGATATAAACAACTATAACTCCGCTTCTATTCGTCGAATGCAAATCTGCGACATAGCAATTTGTAGCTTAAAACACGTCACTTCGACCCACCTTGTGCCGATCAGCGACGAACTTGCATGGTTTCGTCAAACGTCGATCGTTTCGAGTGGTAGGAAATCCGGCCGTCAATGGTGGTTCATGGCCTCACGAATATAAACAACAATGACTCCGCTTCTATTCGTCGTATGCGAATCTGCGACATAGCAATTTGTAGCTTAAAACAAGCCCGAACGAACCACCTTATACCGATCTGCGACTAACTTGCATAGTTTTGTCAAACATCGATCGTTTCGAGTGGAAAGCAATCCGGCCGTCAATGGTGATTCATGGCCTCACAGATATAAACAACAATAACACCGCTTCTATTCGTCGAATGCAAATCTGCGACGTAGCAATTTGTAGCATAAAACACGGCCCAACGACCCACCTTATACCGATTTGCGACGAACTTGGATAGTTTTGTCAAACGTCGATCGTTTCGAGTGGTAGCGAATCCGGCCGTCAATGGTGATTCATGGCCTCACAGATATAAACAACAATAACTCCGCTTCTATTCGTCGTATGCGAATCTGCGACATAGCAATTTTTAGCCTAAAACACGCCCCAATGAACCACCTTATACCGATCTGCGACGAACTTGCATAGTTTTGTCAAACATCGATCGTTTCAAGTGGAAAGCAATCCGGCCGTCAATGGTGATTCATGGCCTCACAGATATAAACAACTATAACTCCGCTTCTATTCGTCGAATGCAAATCTGCGACGTAGCAATTTGTAGCATAAAACACGGCCCAACGACCCACCTTATACCGATTTGCGACGAACTTGCATAGTTTTGTCAAACGTCGATCGTTTCGAGTGGTAGGGAATCCGGCCGTCAATGGTGATTCATGGCCTCACAGATATAAACAACTATAACTCCGCTTCTATTCGCCGTATGCAAATCTGCGACATAGCAATTTGTAGCATAAAACACGGCCAACCACCCACCCTATAACGATCTGCGACGAACTTGCATAGTTTTGTCAAACATCGATCGTTTCGAGTCGTAGGGAATCCGGCCGTCAATGGTGAATCGTGGCCTCACAGATATAAACAACAATAACTCCGCTTCTATTCGTCGTATGCGAATATGCGACATAGCAATTTGTAGCTTAAAACACGCCACATCGAACCACCTTGTGCCGATTGCGACGACCTTGCATAGTTTCGTCAAACGTCGATCGTTTCGAGTGGTAGGCAATCCGGCCGTCAATAGTGTTTCATGGCCTCACAGATATAAACAACTATAACTCCGCTTCTATTCGTCGAATGCAAATCTGCGACATAGCAATTTGTAGCTTAAAACACGTCACATCGACCCAGCTTGTGCCGATCTGCGACGAACTTGCATGGTTTCGTCAAACGTCGATGGTTTCGAGTGGAAAGCAATCCGGCCGTCAATGGTGATTCTTGGCCTCACAGATATAAACAACAATAACTCCGCTTCTATTCGTCGTATGCGAATATGCGACATAGCAATTTGTAGATTAAAACACGCCACATCGAACCACCTTGTGCCGATCTGCGACGAACTTGCATAGTTTCGTCAAACGTCGATCGTTTCGAGTGGTAGGCAATCCGGCCGTCAATAGTGTTTCATGGCCTCACAGATATAAACAACTATAACTCCGCTTCTATTCGTCGAATGCAAATCTGCGACATAGCAATTTGTAGCTTAAAACACGTCACATCGACCCACCTTATACCGATTTGCGACGAACTTGCATAGTTTTGTCAAACGTCGATCGTTTCGAGTGGTAGGGAATCCGGCCGTCAATGGTGATTCATGGCCTCACAGATATAAACAACAATAACTCCGCTTCTATTCGTCGTATGCAAATCTGCGACATAGCAATTTGTAGCTTAAAACACGTCACATCGACCCACCTTGTGCCGATCTGGGACGAACTTGCATAGTTTCGTCAAACATCGATCGTTTGGAGTGGAAAGCAATCTGGCCGTCAATGGTGATTCATGACCTCACAGATATAAACAACTATAACTTTGCTTCTATTCGTCGTATGCGAATCTGCGACCTAGCAATTTGTAGGTTAAAACACGCCCCAATGAACCACCTTATACCGATCTGCGACGAACTTGCATAGTTTCGTCAAACATCGATCGATTCTAGTGGAAAGCAATCCGGCCGTCAATGGTGATTCATGGCCATACAGATATAAACAACTATAACTCCGCTTCTATTCGTCGAATGCAAATCTGCGACGTAAAAATTTGTAGCATAACACACGGCCCAACGACCCACTTTATACCGATCTGCGACGAACTTGCATAGTTTTGTCAAACATCGATCGTTTTGAGTGGAAAGCAATCCGGCCGTCAATGGTGATTCATGGCCTGACAGATATAAACAACTATAACTCCGCTTCTATTCGTCGTATGCGAATCTGCGACATAGCAATTTTTAGCCTAAAACACACCCCAATGAACCACCTTATACCGATCTGCGACGAACTTGCATAGTTTTGTCAAACATCGATCGTTTCGAGTGGAAAGCAATCCGGCCGTCAATGGTGATTCATGGCCTGACAGATATAAACAACTATAACTCCGCTTCTATTCGTCGTATGCAAATCTGCGACATAGCAATTTGTAGCTTAAAACACGTCACATCGACCCACCTTGTGCCGATCTGGGGCGAACTTGCATAGTTTCGTCGAACATCGATCGTTTGGAGTGGAAAGCAATCCGGCCGTCAATGGTGATTCATGGCCTCACAGATATAAACAACAATAACTCCGCTTCTATACGTCGTATGCAAATCTGCGACATAGCAATTTGTAGCATAAAACACGACCCAACGACCCACCATTTACTGATCTGCGACGAACTTGCATAGTTTTGTCAAACATCGATCGTTTCGAGTGGAAAGCAATCCGGCCGTCAATGGTGATTCATGGCCTGACAGATATAAACAACTATAACTTTGCTTCTATTCGTCGTATGCGAATCTGCGACCTAGCAATTTGTAGGTTAAAACACGCCCCAATGAACCACCTTATACCGATCTGCGACGAACTTGAATAGTTTCGTCAAACATCGATCGTTTCGAGTGGAAAGCAATCCGGCCGTCAATGGTGATTCATGGCCTGACAGATATAAACAACTATAACTCCGCTTCTATTCGTCGAATGCAAATCTGCGACATAGCAATTTGTAGCTTAAAACACGTCACATCGACCCACCTTGTGCCGATCAGCGACGAACTTGCATGGTTTCGTCAAACGTCGATCGTTTCGAGTGGTAGGGAATCCGGCCGTTAATGGTGATTCATGGCCTCACAGATACAAACAATTATAACTCCGCTTCTATACGTCGTATGCGAATCTGCGACATAGCAATTTGTAGCTTAAAACACGCCCCAACGAACCACCTTATACCGATTTGCGACGAACTTGCATAGTTTCGTCAAACATCGATCGTTTGGAGTGGAAAGCAATCCGGCCGTCAATGGTGATTCATGGCCTCACAGATATAAACAACAATAACACCGCTTCTATTCGTCGAATGCAAATCTGCGACATAGCAATTTGTAGCTTAAAACACGTCACATCGAACCACCTTGTGCCGATCTGCGACGAACTTGCATAGTTTCGTCAAACGTCGATCGTTTCGAGTGGTAGGCAATCCGGCCGTCAATGGTGATTCATGGCCTCACAGATATAAACAACTATACCTCCGCTTCTATTCGTCGAATGCAAATCTGCGACGTAGCAATTTGTAGCATAAAACACGGCCCAACGACCCACCTTATACCGATTTGCGACGAACTTGCATAGTTTTGTCAAACGTCGATCGTTTCGAGTGGTAGGGAATCCGGCCGTCAATGGTGATTCATGGCCTCACAGATATAAACAACAATAACTCCGCTTCTATTTGTCGTATGCGAATCTGCGACATAGCAATTTTTAGCCTAAAACACGCCCCAATGAACCACCTTATACCGATCTGCGACGAACTTGCATAGTTTTGTCAAACATCGATCGTTTCAAGTGGAAAGCAATCCGGCCGTCAATGGTGATTCATGGCCTGACAGATATAAACAACTATAACTCCGCTTCTATTCGTCGAATGCAAATCTGCGACATAGCAATTTGTAGCTTAAAACACGTCACTTCGACCCACCTTGTGCCGATCAGCGACGAACTTGCATGGTTTCGTCAAACGTCGATCGTTTCGAGTGGTAGGAAATCCGGCCGTCAATGGTGGTTCATGGCCTCACGAATATAAACAACAATGACTCCGCTTCTATTCGTCGTATGCGAATCTGCGACATAGCAATTTGTAGCTTAAAACAAGCCCGAACGAACCACCTTATACCGATCTGCGACTAACTTGCATAGTTTTGTCAAACATCGATCGTTTCGAGTGGAAAGCAATCCGGCCGTCAACGGTGATTCATGGCCTGACAGATATAAACAACTATAACTCCGCTTCTATTCGTCGAATGCAAATCTGCGACAGAGCAATTTGTAGCTTAAAACACGTCACATCGACCCACCTTGTGCCGATCTGCGACGAACTTGCATAGTTTCGTCAAACGTCGATCGTTTGGAGTGGAAAGCAATCCGGCCGTCAATGGTGATTCATGGCCTCACAGATATAAACAACAATAACACCGCTTCTATTCGTCGAATGCAAATCTGCGACGTAGCAATTTGTAGCATAAAACACGGCCCAACGACCCACCTTATACCGATTTGCGACGAACTTGGATAGTTTTGTCAAACGTCGATCGTTTCGAGTGGTAGCGAATCCGGCCGTCAATGGTGATTCATGGCCTCACAGATATAAACAACAATAACTCCGCTTCTATTCGTCGTATGCGAATCTGCGACATAGCAATTTTTAGCCTAAAACACGCCCCAATGAACCACCTTATACCGATCTGCGACGAACTTGCATAGTTTTGTCAAACATCGATCGTTTCAAGTGGAAAGCAATCCGGCCGTCAATGGTGATTCATGGCCTCACAGATATAAACAACTATAACTCCGCTTCTATTCGTCGAATGCAAATCTGCGACGTAGCAATTTGTAGCATAAAACACGGCCCAACGACCCACCTTATACCGATTTGCGACGAACTTGCATAGTTTTGTCAAACGTCGATCGTTTCGAGTGGTAGGGAATCCGGCCGTCAATGGTGATTCATGGCCTCACAGATATAAACAACAATAACTCCGCTTCTATTCGTCGTATGCGAATCTGCGACATAGCAATTTTTAGCCTAAAACACGCCCCAATGAACCACCTTATACCGATCTGCGACGAACTTGCATAGTTTTGTCAAACATCGATCGTTTCGAGTGGAAAGCAATCCGGCCGTCAATGGTGATTCATGGCCTGACAGATATAAACAACTGTAACTCCGCTTCTATTCGTCGTATGCAAATCTGCGACATAGCAATTTGTAGCTTAAAACACGTCACATCGACCCACCTTGTGCCGATCTGGGACGAACTTGCATAGTTTCGTCGAACATCGATCGTTTGGAGTGGAAAGCAATCCGGCCGTCAATGGTGATTCATGGCCTCACAGATATAAACAACAATAACTCCGCTTCTATACGTCGTATGCAAATCTGCGACATAGCAATTTGTAGCATAAAACACGACCCAACGACCCACCATTTACTGATCTGCGACGAACTTGCATAGTTTTGTCAAACATCGATCGTTTCGAGTGGAAAGCAATCCGGCCGTCAATGGTGATTCATGGCCTGTCAGATATAAACAACTATAACTTTGCTTCTATTCGTCGTATGCGAATCTGCGACCTAGCAATTTGTAGGTTAAAACACGCCCCAATGAACCACCTTGTACCGATCTGCGACGAACTTGCATAGTTTCGTCAAACATCGATCGTTTCGAGTGGAAAGCAATCCGGCCGTCAATGGTGATTCATGGCCTGACAGATATAAACAACTATAACTCCGCTTCTATTCGTCGAATGCAAATCTGCGACAGAGCAATTTGTAGCTTAAAACACGTCACATCGACCCACCTTGTGCCGATCTGCGACGAACTTGCATAGTTTCGTCAAACGTCGATCGTTTGGAGTGGAAAGCAATCCGGCCGTCAATGGTGATTCATGGCCTCACAGATATAAACAACAATAACACCGCTTCTATTCGTCGAATGCAAATCTGCGACGTAGCAATTTGTAGCATAAAACACGGCCCAACGACCCACCTTATACCGATTTGCGACGAACTTGGATAGTTTTGTCAAACGTCGATCGTTTCGAGTGGTAGCGAATCCGACCGTCAATGGTGATTCATGGCCTCACAGATATAAACAACAATAACTCCGCTTCTATTCGTCGTGTGCGAATCTGCGACATAGCAATTTTTAGCCTAAAACACGCCCCAATGAACCACCTTATACCGATCTGCGACGAACTTGCATAGTTTTGTCAAACATCGATCGTTTCAAGTGGAAAGCAATCCGGCCGTCAATGGCGATTCATGGCCTCGCAGATATAAACAACTATAAGTCCGCTTCTATACGTCGTATGCGAATCTGCGACATAGCAATTTGTAGCTTAAAACACGCCCCAACGAACCACCTTATACCGATCTGCGACGAACTTGCATAGTTTCGTCAAACATCGATCGTTTCGAGTGGTAGGCAATCCGGCCGTCAATGGTGATTCATGGCCTCACAGATATAAACAACAATAACTCCGCTTCTATTCGTCGTATGCGAATATGCGACATAGCAATTTGTAGCTTAAAACACGTCACATCGACCCACCTTCTGCCGATCTGCGACGAACTTGCATGGTTTCGTCAAACGTCGATCGTTTCGAGTGGTAGGGAATCCGGCCGTCAATGGTGATTCATGGCCTCACAGATATAAACAACTATAACTCCGCTTCTATTCGCCGTATGCAAATCTGCGACATAGCAATTTGTAGCATAAAACACGGCCAACCACCCACCCTATAACGATCTGCGACGAACTTGCATAGTTTTGTCAAACATCGATCGTTTCGAGTCGTAGGGAATCCGGCCGTCAATGGTGATTCATGGCCTCACAGATATAAACAACAATAACTCCGCTTCTATTCGTCGTATGCGAATATGCGACATAGCAATTTGTAGCTTAAAACACGCCACATCGAACCACCTTGTGCCGATTGCGACGACCTTGCATAGTTTCGTCAAACGTCGATCGTTTCGAGTGGTAGGCAATCCGGCCGTCAATAGTGTTTCATGGCCTCACAGATATAAACAACTATAACTCCGCTTCTATTCGTCGAATGCAAATCTGCGACATAGCAATTTGTAGCTTAAAACACGTCACATCGACCCAGCTTGTGCCGATCTGCGACGAACTTGCATGGTTTCGTCAAACGTCGATGGTTTCGAGTGGAAAGCAATCCGGCCGTCAATGGTGATTCATGGCCTCACAGATATAAACAACTATAACTTTGCTTCTATTCGTCGTATGCGAATCTGCGACCTAGCAATTTGTAGGTTAAAACACGCCCCAATGAACCACCTTATACCGATCTGCGACGAACTTGCATAGTTTCGTCAAACATCGATCGATTCTAGTGGAAAGCAATCCGGCCGTCAATGGTGATTCATGGCCATACAGATATAAACAACTATAACTCCGCTTCTATTCGTCGAATGCAAATCTGCGACGTAAAAATTTGTAGCATAAAACACGGCCCAACGACCCACTTTATACCGATCTGCGACGAACTTGCATAGTTTTGTCAAACATCGATCGTTTTGAGTGGAAAGCAATCCGGCCGTCAATGGTGATTCATGGCCTGACAGATATAAACAACTATAACTCCGCTTCTATTCGTCGTATGCGAATCTGCGACATAGCAATTTTTAGCCTAAAACACACCCCAATGAACCACCTTATACCGATCTGCGACGAACTTGCATAGTTTTGTCAAACATCGATCGTTTCGAGTGGAAAGCAATCCGGCCGTCAATGGTGATTCATGGCCTGACAGATATAAACAACTATAACTCCGCTTCTATTCGTCGTATGCAAATCTGCGACATAGCAATTTGTAGCTTAAAACACGTCACATCGACCCACCTTGTGCCGATCTGGGACGAACTTGCATAGTTTCGTCGAACATCGATCGTTTGGAGTGGAAAGCAATCCGGCCGTCAATGGTGATTCATGGCCTCACAGATATAAACAACAATAACTCCGCTTCTATACGTCGTATGCAAATCTGCGACATAGCAATTTGTAGCATAAAACACGACCCAACGACCCACCATTTACTGATCTGCGACGAACTTGCATGGTTTTGTCAAACATCGATCGTTTCGAGTGGAAAGCAATCCGGCCGTCAATGGTGATTCATGGCCTGACAGATATAAACAACTATAACTTTGCTTCTATTCGTCGTATGCGAATCTGCGACCTAGCAATTTGTAGGTTAAAACACGCCCCAATGAACCACCTTATACCGATCTGCGACGAACTTGAATAGTTTCGTCAAACATCGATCGTTTCGAGTGGAAAGCAATCCGGCCGTCAATGGTGATTCATGGCCTGACAGATATAAACAACTATAACTCCGCTTCTATTCGTCGAATGCAAATCTGCGACATAGCAATTTGTAGCTTAAAACACGTCACATCGACCCACCTTGTGCCGATCAGCGACGAACTTGCATGGTTTCGTCAAACGTCGATCGTTTCGAGTGGTAGGGAATCCGGCCGTTAATGGTGATTCATGGCCTCACAGATACAAACAATTATAACTCCGCTTCTATACGTCGTATGCGAATCTGCGACATAGCAATTTGTAGCTTAAAACACGCCCCAACGAACCACCTTATACCGATTTGCGACGAACTTGCATAGTTTCGTCAAACATCGATCGTTTGGAGTGGAAAGCAATCCGGCCGTCAATGGTGATTCATGGCCTCACAGATATAAACAACAATAACACCGCTTCTATTCGTCGAATGCAAATCTGCGACATAGCAATTTGTAGCTTAAAACACGTCACATCGAACCACCTTGTGCCGATCTGCGACGAACTTGCATAGTTTCGTCAAACGTCGATCGTTTCGAGTGGTAGGCAATCCGGCCGTCAATGGTGATTCATGGCCTCACAGATATAAACAACAATAACTCCGCTTCTATTCGTCGTATGCAACTCTGCGACATAGCAATTTTTAGCCTAAAACACGCCCCAATGAACCACCTTATACCGATCTGCGACGAACTTGCATAGTTTTGTCAAACATCGATCGTTTCAAGTGGAAAGCAATCCGGCCGTCAATGGTGATTCATGGCCTGACAGATATAAACAACTATAACTCCGCTTCTATTCGTCGAATGCAAATCTGCGACATAGCAATTTGTAGCTTAAAACACGTCACTTCGACCCACCTTGTGCCGATCAGCGACGAACTTGCATGGTTTCGTCAAACGTCGATCGTTTCGAGTGGTAGGAAATCCGGCCGTCAATGGTGGTTCATGGCCTCACGAATATAAACAACAATGACTCCGCTTCTATTCGTCGTATGCGAATCTGCGACATAGCAATTTGTAGCTTAAAACAAGCCCGAACGAACCACCATATACCGATCTGCGACTAACTTGCATAGTTTTGTCAAACATCGATCGTTTCGAGTGGAAAGCAATCCGGCCGTCAACGGTGATTCATGGCCTGACAGATATAAACAACTATAACTCCGCTTCTATTCGTCGAATGCAAATCTGCGACAGAGCAATTTGTAGCTTAAAACACGTCACATCGACCCACCTTGTGCCGATCTGCGACGAACTTGCATAGTTTCGTCAAACGTCGATCGTTTGGAGTGGAAAGCAATCCGGCCGTCAATGGTGATTCATGGCCTCACAGATATAAACAACAATAACACCGCTTCTATTCGTCGAATGCAAATCTGCGACGTAGCAATTTGTAGCATAAAACACGGCCCAACGACCCACCTTATACCGATTTGCGACGAACTTGGATAGTTTTGTCAAACGTCGATCGTTTCGAGTGGTAGCGAATCCGGCCGTCAATGGTGATTCATGGCCTCACAGATATAAACAACAATAACTCCGCTTCTATTCGTCGTATGCGAATCTGCGACATAGCAATTTTTAGCCTAAAACACGCCCCAATGAACCACCTTATACCGATCTGCGACGAACTTGCATAGTTTTGTCAAACATCGATCGTTTCAAGTGGAAAGCAATCCGGCCGTCAATGGTGATTCATGGCCTCACAGATATAAACAACTATAACTCCGCTTCTATTCGTCGAATGCAAATCTGCGACGTAGCAATTTGTAGCATAAAACACGGCCCAACGACCCACCTTATACCGATTTGCGACGAACTTGCATAGTTTTGTCAAACGTCGATCGTTTCGAGTGGCAGGGAATCCGGCCGTCAATGGTGATTCATGGCCTCACAGATATAAACAACAATAACTCCGCTTCTATTCGTCGTATGCGAATCTGCGACATAGCAATTTTTAGCCTAAAACACGCCCCAATGAACCACCTTATACCGATCTGCGACGAACTTGCATAGTTTTGTCAAACATCGATCGTTTCAAGTGGAAAGCAATCCGGCCGTCAATGGTGATTCATGGCCTGACAGATATAAACAACTATAACTCCGCTTCTATTCGTCGTATGCGAATCTGCGACATAGCAATTTTTAGCCTAAAACACACCCCAATGAACCACCTTATACCGATCTGCGACGAACTTGCATAGTTTTGTCAAACATCGATCGTTTCGAGTGGAAAGCAATCCGGCCGTCAATGGTGATTCATGGCCTGACAGATATAAACAACTGTAACTCCGCTTCTATTCGTCGTATGCAAATCTGCGACATAGCAATTTGTAGCTTAAAACACGTCACATCGACCCACCTTGTGCCGATCTGGGACGAACTTGCATAGTTTCGTCGAACATCGATCGTTTGGAGTGGAAAGCAATCCGGCCGTCAATGGTGATTCATGGCCTCACAGATATAAACAACAATAACTCCGCTTCTATACGTCGTATGCAAATCTGCGACATAGCAATTTGTAGCATAAAACACGACCCAACGACCCACCATTTACTGATCTGCGACGAACTTGCATAGTTTTGTCAAACATCGATCGTTTCGAGTGGAAAGCAATCCGGCCGTCAATGGTGATTCATGGCCTGACAGATATAAACAACTATAACTTTGCTTCTATTCGTCGTATGCGAATCTGCGACCTAGCAATTTGTAGGTTAAAACACGCCCCAATGAACCACCTTATACCGATCTGCGACGAACTTGCATAGTTTCGTCAAACATCGATCGTTTCGAGTGGAAAGCAATCCGGCCGTCAATGGTGATTCATGGCCTGACAGATATAAACAACTATAACTCCGCTTCTATTCGTCGAATGCAAATCTGCGACAGAGCAATTTGTAGCTTAAAACACGTCACATCGACCCACCTTGTGCCGATCTGCGACGAACTTGCATAGTTTCGTCAAACGTCGATCGTTTGGAGTGGAAAGCAATCCGGCCGTCAATGGTGATTCATGGCCTCACAGATATAAACAACAATAACACCGCTTCTATTCGTCGAATGCAAATCTGCGACATAGCAATTTGTAGCTTAAAACACGTCACATCGAACCACCTTGTGCCGATCTGCGACGAACTTGCATAGTTTCGTCAAACGTCGATCGTTTCGAATGGTAGGCAATCCGGCCGTCAATGGTGATTCATGGCCTCACAGATATAAACAACTATAACTCCGCTTCTATTCGTCGAATGCAAATCTGCGACGTAGCAATTTGTAGCATAAAACACGGCCCAACGACCCACCTTATACCGATTTGCGACGAACTTGCATAGTTTTGTCAAACGTCGATCGTTTCGAGTGGTAGGGAATCCGGCCGTCAATGGTGATTCATGGCCTCACAGATATAAACAACAATAACTCCGCTTCTTTCGTCGTATGCGAATCTGCGACATAGCAATTTTTAGCCTAAAACACGCCCCAATGAACCACCTTATACCGATCTGCGACGAACTTGCATAGTTTTGTCAAACATCGATCGTTTCGAGTGGAAAGCAATCCGGCCGTCAACGGTGATTCATGGCCTGACAGATATAAACAACTATAACTCCGCTTCTATTCGTCGAATGCAAATCTGCGACAGAGCAATTTGTAGCTTAAAACACGTCACATCGACCCACCTTGTGCCGATCTGCGACGAACTTGCATAGTTTCGTCAAACGTCGATCGTTTCGAGTGGTAGGCAATCCGGCCGTCAATGGTGATTCATGGCCTCACAGATATAAACAACTATAACTCAGCTTCTATTCGTCGTATGCGAATCTACGACATAGCAATTTGTAGCTTAAAACACGCCCCATTGAACCACCTTATACCGATCTGCGACGAACTTGCATAGTTTTGTCAAACATCGATTGTTTCGAGTGGTAAGCAATCCGGCCGTCAATGGTGATTCATGGCCTCACAGATATAAACAACTATAACTCAGCTTCTATTCGTCGTATGCGAATCTGCGACATAGCAATTTGTAGCTTAAAACACGTCACATCGACCCACCTTGTGCCGATCTGGGACGAACTTGCATAGTTTCGTCAAACATCGATCGTTTGGAGTGGAAAGCAATCCGGCCGTCAATGGTGATTCATGGCCTCACAGATATAAACAACAATAACTCCGCTTCTATACGTCGTATGCAAATCTGCGACATAGCAATTTATAGCATAAAACACGACCCAACGACCCACCATTTACCGATCTGCGACGAACTTGCATACTTTCGTCAAACATCGATCGTTTCGAGTGGTAGGCAATCCGGCCGTCAATGGTGATTCATGGCCTCACAGATATAAACAACTATAACTTTGCTTCTATTCGTCGTATGCGAATCTGCGACCTAGCAATTTGTAGGTTAAAACACGCCTCAATGAACCACCTTATACCGATCTGCGACGAACTTGCATAGTTTCGTCAAACATCGATCGATTCTAGTGGAAAGCAATCCGGCCGTCAATGGTGATTCATGGCCATACAGATATAAACAACTATAACTCCGCTTCTATTCGTCGAATGCAAATCTGCGACGTAAAAATTTGTAGCATAAAACACGGCCCAACGACCCACTTTATACCGATCTGCGACGAACTTGCATAGTTTTGTCAAACATCGATCGTTTTGAGTGGAGAGCAATCCGGCCGTCAATGGTGATTCATGGCCTGACAGATATAAACAACTATAACTCCGCTTCTATTCGTCGTATGCGAATCTGCGACATAGCAATTTTTAGCCTAAAACACACCCCAATGAACCACCTTATACCGATCTGCGACGAACTTGCATAGTTTTGTCAAACATCGATCGTTTCGAGTGGAAAGCAATCCGGCCGTCAATGGTGATTCATGGCCTGACAGATATAAACAACTATAACTCCGCTTCTATTCGTCGTATGCAAATCTGCGACATAGCAATTTGTAGCTTAAAACACGTCACATCGACCCACCTTGTGCCGATCTGGGACGAACTTGCATAGTTTCGTCGAACATCGATCGTTTGGAGTGGAAAGCAATCCGGCCGTCAATGGTGGTTCATGGCCTCACGAATATAAACAACAATGACTCCGCTTCTATTCGTCGTATGCGAATCTGCGACATAGCAATTTGTAGCTTAAAACAAGCCCGAACGAACCACCTTATACCGATCTGCGACTAACTTGCATAGTTTTGTCAAACATCGATCGTTTCGAGTGGAAAGCAATCCGGCCGTCAACGGTGATTCATGGCCTGACAGATATAAACAACTATAACTCCGCTTCTATTCGTCGAATGCAAATCTGCGACAGAGCAATTTGTAGCTTAAAACACGTCACATCGACCCACCTTGTGCCGATCTGCGACGAACTTGCATAGTTTCGTCAAACGTCGATCGTTTCGAGTGGTAGGCAATCCGGCCGTCAATGGTGATTCATGGCCTCACAGATATAAACAACTATAACTCAGCTTCTATTCGTCGTATGCGAATCTACGACATAGCAATTTGTAGCTTAAAACACGCCCCATTGAACCACCTTATACCGATCTGCGACGAACTTGCATAGTTTTGTCAAACATCGATTGTTTCGAGTGGTAAGCAATCCGGCCGTCAATGGTGATTCATGGCCTCACAGATATAAACAACTAAAACTCAGCTTCTATTCGTCGTATGCGAATCTGCGACATAGCAATTTGTAGCTTAAAACACGTCACATCGACCCACCTTGTGCCGATCTGGGACGAACTTGCATAGTTTCGTCAAACATCGATCGTTTGGAGTGGAAAGCAATCCGGCCGTCAATGGTGATTCATGGCCTCACAGATATAAACAACAATAACTCCGCTTCTATACGTCGTATGCAAATCTGCGACATAGCAATTTATAGCATAAAACACGACCCAACGACCCACCATTTACCGATCTGCGACGAACTTGCATACTTTCGTCAAACATCGATCGTTTCGAGTGGTAGGCAATCCGGCCGTCAATGGTGATTCATGGCCTCACAGATATAAACAACTATAACTTTGCTTCTATTCGTCGTATGCGAATCTGCGACCTAGCAATTTGTAGGTTAAAACACGCCCCAATGAACCACCTTATACCGATCTGCGACGAACTTGCATAGTTTCGTCAAACATCGATCGATTCTAGTGGAAAGCAATCCGGCCGTCAATGGTGATTCATGGCCATACAGATATAAACAACTATAACTCCGCTTCTATTCGTCGAATGCAAATCTGCGACGTAAAAATTTGTAGCATAAAACACGGCCCAACGACCCACTTTATACCGATCTGCGACGAACTTGCATAGTTTTGTCAAACATCGATCGTTTTGAGTGGAAAGCAATCCGGCCGTCAATGGTGATTCATGGCCTCACAGATATAAACAACAATAACTCCGCTTCTATACGTCGTATGCAAATCTGCGACATAGCAATTTGTAGCATAAAACACGACCCAACGACCCACCATTTACTGATCTGCGACGAACTTGCATAGTTTTGTCAAACATCGATCGTTTCGAGTGGAAAGCAATCCGGCCGTCAATGGTGATTCATGGCCTGACAGATATAAACAACTATAACTTTGCTTCTATTCGTCGTATGCGAATCTGCGACCTAGCAATTTGTAGGTTAAAACACGCCCCAATGAACCACCTTATACCGATCTGCGACGAACTTGAATAGTTTCGTCAAACATCGATCGTTTCGAGTGGAAAGCAATCCGGCCGTCAATGGTGATTCATGGCCTGACAGATATAAACAACTATAACTCCGCTTCTATTCGTCGAATGCAAATCTGCGACATAGCAATTTGTAGCTTAAAACACGTCACTTCGACCCACCTTGTGCCGATCAGCGACGAACTTGCATGGTTTCGTCAAACGTCGATCGTTTCGAGTGGTAGGGAATCCGGCCGTCAATGGTGATTCATGGCCTCACAGATATAAACAACTATAACTCCGCTTCTATTCGTCGAATGCAAATCTGCGACGTAGCAATTTGTAGCATAAAACACGGCCCAACGACCCACCTTATACCGATTTGCGACGAACTTGCATAGTTTTGTCAAACGTCGATCGTTTCGAGTGGTAGGGAATCCGGCCGTCAATGGTGATTCATGGCCTCACAGATATAAACAACAATAACTCCGCTTCTATTCGTCGTATGCGAATCTGCGACATAGCAATTTTTAGCCTAAAACACGCCCCAATGAACCACCTTATACCGATCTGCGACGAACTTGCATAGTTTTGTCAAACATCGATCGTTTCAAGTGGAAAGCAATCCGGCCGTCAATGGTGATTCATGGCCTGACAGATATAAACAACTATAACTCCGCTTCTATTCGTCGAATGCAAATCTGCGACATAGCAATTTGTAGCTTAAAACACGTCACTTCGACCCACCTTGTGCCGATCAGCGACGAACTTGCATGGTTTCGTCAAACGTCGATCGTTTCGAGTGGTAGGAAATCCGGCCGTCAATGGTGGTTCATGGCCTCACTAATATAAACAACAATGACTCCGCTTCTATTCGTCGTATGCGAATCTGCGACATAGCAATTTGTAGCTTAAAACAAGCCCGAACGAACCACCTTATACCGATCTGCGACTAACTTGCATAGTTTTGTCAAACATCGATCGTTTCGAGTGGAAAGCAATCCGGCCGTCAACGGTGATTCATGGCCTGACAGATATAAACAACTATAACTCCGCTTCTATTCGTCGAATGCAAATCTGCGACAGAGCAATTTGTAGCTTAAAACACGTCACATCGACCCACCTTGTGCCGATCTGCGACGAACTTGCATAGTTTCGTCAAACGTCGATCGTTTGGAGTGGAAAGCAATCCGGCCGTCAATGGTGATTCATGGCCTCACAGATATAAACAACAATAACACCGCTTCTATTCGTCGAATGCAAATCTGCGACGTAGCAATTTGTAGCAATAAACACGGCCCAACGACCCACCTTATACCGATTTGCGACGAACTTGCATAGTTTTGTCAAACGTCGATCGTTTCGAGTGGTAGCGAATCCGGCCGTCAATGGTGATTCATGGCCTCACAGATATAAACAACAATAACTCCGCTTCTATTCGTCGTATGCGAATCTGCGACATAGCAATTTTTAGCCTAAAACACGCCCCAATGAACCACCTTATACCGATCTGCGAAGAACTTGCATAGTTTTGTCAAACATCGATCGTTTCAAGTGGAAAGCAATCCGGCCGTCAATGGTGATTCATGGCCTCACAGATATAAACAACTATAACTCCGCTTCTATTCGTCGAATGCAAATCTGCGACGTAGCAATTTGTAGCATAAAACACGGCCCAACGACCCACCTTATACCGATTTGCGACGAACTTGCATAGTTTTGTCAAACGTCGATCGTTTCGAGTGGTAGGGAATCCGGCCGTCAATGGTGATTCATGGCCTCACAGATATAAACAACAATAACTCCGCTTCTATTCGTCGTATGCGAATCTGCGACATAGCAATTTTTAGCCTAAAACACGCCCCAATGAACCACCTTATACCGATCTGCGACGAACTTGCATAGTTTTGTCAAACATCGATCGTTTCAAGTGGAAAGCAATCCGGCCGTCAATGGTGATTCATGGCCTGACAGATATAAATAACTATAACTCCGCTTCTATTCGTCGTATGCGAATCTGCGACATAGCAATTTTTAGCCTAAAACACAGCCCAATGAACCACCTTATACCGATCTGCGACGAACTTGCATAGTTTTGTCAAACATCGATCGTTTCGAGTGGAAAGCAATCCGGCCGTCAATGGTGATTCATGGCCTGACAGATATAAACAACTGTAACTCCGCTTCTATTCGTCGTATGCAAATCTGCGACATAGCAATTTGTAGCTTAAAACACGTCACATCGACCCACCTTGTGCCGATCTGGGAAGAACTTGCATAGTTTCGTCGAACATCGATCGTTTGGAGTGGAAAGCAATCCGGCCGTCAATGGTGATTCATGGCCTCACAGATATAAACAACAATAACTCCGCTTCTATACGTCGTATGCAAATCTGCGACATAGCAATTTGTAGCATAAAACACGACCCAACGACCCACCATTTACTGATCTGCGACGAACTTGCATAGTTTTGTCAAACATCGATCGTTTCGAGTGGAAAGCAATCCGGCCGTCAATGGTGATTCATGGCCTGACAGATATAAACAACTATAACTTTGCTTCTATTCGTCGTATGCGAATCTGCGACCTAGCAATTTGTAGGTTAAAACACGCCCCAATGAACCACCTTATACCGATCTGCGACGAA
Source organism: Anoplius nigerrimus (assembly GCA_914767735.1). Classification (NCBI taxonomy): domain Eukaryota; kingdom Metazoa; phylum Arthropoda; class Insecta; order Hymenoptera; family Pompilidae; genus Anoplius; species Anoplius nigerrimus. The sequence continues at coordinate 1,084,061 of CAJZBX010000559.1, read as the reverse complement.
CTTGCATAGTTTCGTCAAACATCGATCGTTTCGAGTGGAAAGCAATCCGGCCGTCAATGGTGATTCATGGCCTGACAGATATAAACAACTATAACTCCGCTTCTATTCGTCGAATGCAAATCTGCGACATAGCAATTTGTAGCTTAAAACACGTCACATCGACCCACCTTGTGCCGATCAGCGACGAACTTGCATGGTTTCGTCAAACGTCGATCGTTTCGAGTGGTAGGGAATCCGGCCGTCAATAGTGATTCATGGCCTCACAGATACAAACAATTATAACTCCGCTTCTATACGTCGTATGCGAATCTGCGACATAGCAATTTGTAGCTTAAAACACGCCCCAACGAACCACCTTATACCGATTTGCGACGAACTTGCATAGTTTCGTCAAACATCGATCGTTTGGAGTGGAAAGCAATCCGGCCGTCAATGGTGATTCATGGCCTCACAGATATAAACAACAATAACACCGCTTCTATTCGTCGAATGCAAATCTGCGACATAGCAATTTGTAGCTTAAAACACGTCACATCGAACCACCTTGTGCCGATCTGCGACGAACTTGCATAGTTTCGTCAAACGTCGATCGTTTCGAGTGGTAGGCAATCCGGCCGTCAATGGTGATTCATGGCCTCACAGATATAAACAACTATAACTCCGCTTCTATTCGTCGAATGCAAATCTGCGACGTAGCAATTTGTAGCATAAAACACGGCCCAACGACCCACCTTATACCGATTTGCGACGAACTTGCATAGTTTTGTCAAACGTCGATCGTTTCGAGTGGTAGGGAATCCGGCCGTCAATGGTGATTCATGGCCTCACAGATATAAACAACAATAACTCCGCTTCTATTCGTCGTATGCGAATCTGCGACATAGCAATTTTTAGCCTAAAACACGCCCCAATGAACCACCTTATACCGATCTGCGACGAACTTGCATAGTTTTGTCAAACATCGATCGTTTCAAGTGGAAAGCAATCCGGCCGTCAATGGTGATTCATGGCCTGACAGATATAAACAACTATAACTCCGCTTCTATTCGTCGAATGCAAATCTGCGACATAGCAATTTGTAGCTTAAAACACGTCACATCGACCCACCTTGTGCCGATCAGCGACGAACTTGCATGGTTTCGTCAAACGTCGATCGTTTCGAGTGGTAGGAAATCCGGCCGTCAATGGTGGTTCATGGCCTCACGAATATAAACAACAATGACTCCGCTTCTATTCGTCGTATGCGAATCTGCGACATAGCAATTTGTCGCTTAAAACAAGCCCGAACGAACCACCTTATACCGATCTGCGACTAACTTGCATAGTTTTGTCAAACATCGATCGTTTCGAGTGGAAAGCAATCCGGCCGTCAACGGTGATTCATGGCCTGACAGATATAAACAACTATAACTCCGCTTCTATTCGTCGAATGCAAATCTGCGACAGAGCAATTTGTAGCTTAAAACACGTCACATCGACCCACCTTGTGCCGATCTGCGACGAACTTGCATAGTTTCGTCAAACGTCGATCGTTTCGAGTGGTAGGCAATCCGGCCGTCAATGGTGATTCATGGCCTCACAGATACAAACAATTATAACTCCGCTTCTATACGTCGTATGCGAATCTGCGACATAGCAATTTGTAGCTTAAAACACGCCCCAACGAACCACCTTATACCGATTTGCGACGAACTTGCATAGTTTCGTCAAACATCGATCGTTTGGAGTGGAAAGCAATCCGGCCGTCAATGGTGATTCATGGCCTCACAGATATAAACAACAATAACACCGCTTCTATTCGTCGAATGCAAATCTGCGACATAGCAATTTGTAGCTTAAAACACGTCACATCGAACCACCTTGTGCCGATCTGCGACGAACTTGCATAGTTTCGTCAAACGTCGATCGTTTCGAGTGGTAGGCAATCCGGCCGTCAATGGTGATTCATGGCCTCACAGATATAAACAACTATAACTCCGCTTCTATTCGTCGAATGCAAATCTGCGACGTAGCAATTTGTAGCATAAAACACGGCCCAACGACCCACCTTATACCGATTTGCGACGAACTTGCATAGTTTTGTCAAACGTCGATCGTTTCGAGTGGTAGGGAATCCGGCCGTCAATGGTGATTCATGGCCTCACAGATATAAACAACAATAACTCCGCTTCTATTCGTCGTATGCGAATCTGCGACATAGCAATTTTTAGCCTAAAACACGCCCCAATGAACCACCTTATACCGATCTGCGACGAACTTGCATAGTTTTGTCAAACATCGATCGTTTCAAGTGGAAAGCAATCCGGCCGTCAATGGTGATTCATGGCCTGACAGATATAAACAACTATAACTCCGCTTCTATTCGTCGAATGCAAATCCGCGACATAGCAATTTGTAGCTTAAAACACGTCACATCGACCCACCTTGTGCCGATCAGCGACGAACTTGCATGGTTTCGTCAAACGTCGATCGTTTCGAGTGGTAGGAAATCCGGCCGTCAATGGTGGTTCATGGCCTCACGAATATAAACAACAATGACTCCGCTTCTATTCGTCGTATGCGAATCTGCGACATAGCAATTTGTCGCTTAAAACAAGCCCGAACGAACCACCTTATACCGATCTGCGACTAACTTGCATAGTTTTGTCAAACATCGATCGTTTCGAGTGGAAAGCAATCCGGCCGTCAACGGTGATTCATGGCCTGACAGATATAAACAACTATAACTCCGCTTCTATTCGTCGAATGCAAATCTGCGACAGAGCAATTTGTAGCTTAAAACACGTCACATCGACCCACCTTGTGCCGATCTGCGACGAACTTGCATAGTTTCGTCAAACGTCGATCGTTTCGAGTGGTAGGCAATCCGGCCGTCAATGGTGATTCATGGCCTCACAGATATAAACAACTATAACTCAGCTTCTATTCGTCGTATGCGAATCTACGACATAGCAATTTGTAGCTTAAAACACGCCCCATTGAACCACCTTATACCGATCTGCGACGAACTTGCATAGTTTTGTCAAACATCGATTGTTTCGAGTGGTAAGCAATCCGGCCGTCAATGGTGATTCATGGCCTCACAGATATAAACAACTATAACTCAGCTTCTATTCGTCGTATGCGAATCTGCGACATAGCAATTTGTAGCTTAAAACACGCCCCATCGAACCACCTTATACCGATCTGCAACGAACTTACATAGATTTGTCAAACATCGATCGTTTCGAGTGGGAAGCAATCCGGCCGCCATTGGTGATTCATGGCCTCACAGATATAAACAACAATAACTCCGCTTCTATTCGTCGTATGCGAATCTCCGACATAGCAATTTGTAGCTTAAAACACGCACCAACGAACCACCTTTTACGGATCTGCGACGAACTTCCATAATTTTGTCAAACATCGATCGTTTCGAGTGGAAAGCAATTCGGCCGTCAATGGTGATTCATGGCCAGACAGATATAAACAACTATAACTCCGCTTCTATTCGCCGTATGCAAATCTGGGACGTAGCAATCTGTAGCATAAAACACATCACATCGAACCACCTTATACCGATCTGCGACGAACTTGCATAGTTTTGTCAAACATCGATCGTTTCGAGTGGAAAGCAATCCGGCCGTCAATGGTGATTCATGGCCTCACAGATATAAACAACTATAACTCCGCTTCTATTCGCCGTATGCAAATCTGCGACGTAGCAATTTGTAGCATAAAAGACGGCCCAACCACCCACCTTACACCGATCTGCGACGAACTTGCATAGTTTTGTCAAACATCGATCGTTTCGAGAGGAAAGCAATCCGGCCGTCAATGGTCATTCATGGCCTCACAGATGTAAACAACTATAACTCCGCTTCTATTCGTCGTATGCGAATCTGCGATATAGCAATTTTTAGCTTAAAACACGCCCCAACGAACCACCTTATACAGATCTGCGACGAACTTGCATAGTTTTGTCAAACATCGATCGTTTCGAGTGGAAAGCAATCCGGCCGTCAATGGTGATTCATGGCTTGACAGATATAAACAACTATAACTCCGCTTCTATTCGTCGAATGCAAATCTGCGACATAGCAATTTGTAGCTTAAAACACGTCACATCGACCCACCTTGTGCCGATCAGCGACGAACTTGCATGGTTTCGTCAAACGTCGATCGTTTCGAGTGGTAGGGAATCCGGCCGTCAATGGTGACTCATGGCCTCACAGATATAAACAACAATAACTCCGCTTCTATTCGTCGTATGCAAATCTGCGACATAGCAATTTGTAGCTTAAAACACGTCACATCGACCCACATTGTGCCGATCTGGGACGAACTTGCATAGTTTCGTCAAACATCGATCGTTTGGAGTGGAAAGCAATCCGGCCGTCAATGGTGATTCATGGCCTCACAGATATAAACAACAATAACTCCGCTTCTATACGTCGTATGCAAATCTGCGACATAGCGATTTATAGCATAAAACACGACCCAACGACCCACCATTTACCGATCTGCGACAAACTTGCATAGTTTCGTCAAACATCGATCGTTTCGAGTGGTAGGCAATCCGGCCGTCAATGGTGATTCATGGCCTCACAGATACAAACAATTATAACTCCGCTTCTATACGTCGTATGCGAATCTGCGACATAGCAATTTGTAGCTTAAAACACTCCCCAACGAACCACCTTATACCGATTTGCGACGAACTTGCATAGTTTCGTCAAACATCGATCGTTTCGAGTGGAAAGCAATCCGGCCGTCAATGGTGATTCATGGCCTCACAGATATAAACAACAATAACTCCGCTTCTATTCGTCGTATGCAAATCTGCGACATAGCAATTTGTAGCATAAAACACGCCCCAACGAATCACCTTATACCGATCTGCGACGAACTTGCATAGTTTTGTCAGACATCGATCGTTTCGAGTGGAAAACAATCCGGCCGTCAATGGTGATTCATGGCCTGACAGATATAAACAACTATAACTCCGCTTCTATTCGTCGAATGCAAATCTGCGACATAGCAATTTGTAGCTTAAAACACGTCACATCGACCCACCTTGTGCCGATCTGGGACGAACTTGCATAGTTTCGTCAAACATCGATCGTTTGGAGTGGAAAGCAATCCGGCCGTCAATGGTGATTCATGGCCTCACAGATATAAACAACAATAACTCCGCTTCTATTCGTCGTATGCGAATCTGCGACCTAGCAATTTGTAGGTTAAAACACGCCCCAATGAACCACCTTATACCGATCTGCGACGAACTTGCATAGTTTCGTCAAACATCGATCGATTCTAATGGAAAGCAATCCGGCCGTCAATGGTGATTCATGGCCAGACAGATATAAACAACTATAACTCCGCTTCTATTCGTCGAATGCAAATCTGCGACGTAACAATTTGTAGCATAAAACACGGCCCAACGACCCACTTTATACCGATCTGCGACGAACTTGCATAGTTTTGTCAAACATCGATCGTTTTGAGTGGAAAGCAATCCGGCCGTCAATGGTGATTCATGGCCTGACAGATATAAACAACTATAACTCCGCTTCTATTCGTCGAATGCAAATCTGCGACATAGCAATTTGTAGCATAAAACACGTCACATCGACCCACCTTGTGCCGATCAGCGACGAACTTGCATGGTTTCGTCAAACATCGATCGTTTCGAGTGGTAGGCAATCCGGCCGTCAATGGTGATTCATGGCCTCACAGATACAAACAATTATAACTCCGCTTCTATACGTCGTATGCGAATCTGCGACATAGCAATTTGTAGCTTAAAACACTCCCCAACGAACCACCTTATACCGATTTGCGACGAACTTGCATAGTTTCGTCAAACATCGATCGTTTCGAGTGGAAAGCAATCCGGCCGTCAATGGTGATTCATGGCCTCACAGATATAAACAACAATAACTCCGCTTCTATTCGTCGTATGCAAATCTGCGACATAGCAATTTGTAGCATAAAACACGCCCCAACGAATCACCTTATACCGATCTGCGACGAACTTGCATAGTTTTGTCAGACATCGATCGTTTCGAGTGGAAAACAATCCGGCCGTCAATGGTGATTCATGGCCTGACAGATATAAACAACTATAACTCCGCTTCTATTCGTCGAATGCAAATCTGCGACATGGCAATTTGTAGCTTAAAACACGTCACATCGAACCACCTTGTGCCGATCTGCGACGAACTTGCATAGTTTCGTCAAACGTCGATCGTTTCGAGTGGTAGGCAATCCGGCCGTCAATGGTGATTCATGGCCTCACAGATATAAACAACGATAACTCCGCTTCTATTCGTCGAATGAAAATCTGCGACGTAGCAATTTGTAGCATAAAACACGGCCCAACGACCCACCTTATACCGATTTGCGACGAACTTGCATAGTTTTGTCAAACGTCGATCGTTTCGAGTGGTAGGGAATCCGGCCGTCAATGGTGATTCATGGCCTCACAGATATAAACAACAATAACTCCGCTTCTATTCGTCGTATGCGAATATGAAACATAGCAATTTGTAGCTAAAAACACGTCACATCGACCCACCTTCTGCCGATCTGCGACGAACTTGCATGGTTTCGTCAAACGTCGATCGTTTCGAATGGTAGGGAATCCGGCCGTCAATGGTGATTCATGGCCTCACAGATATAAACAACAATAACCCCGCTTCTATTCGTCGTATGCGAATCTGCGACATAGCAATTTTTAGCCTAAAACACACCCCAATGAACCACCTTATACCGATCTGCGACGAACTTGCATAGTTTTGTCAAACATTGATCGTTGCGAGTGGAAAGCAATCCGGCCGTCAATGGTGATTCATGGCCTGACAGATATAAACAACTATAACTCCGCTTCTATTCGTCGTATGCAAATCTGCGACATAGCAATTTGTAGCTTAAAACACGTCACATCGACCCACCTTGTGCCGATCTGGGACGAACTTGCATAGTTTCGTCAAACATCGATCGTTTGGAGTGGAAAGCAATCCGGCCGTCAATGGTGATTCATGGCCTCACAGATATAAACAACTATAACTCCGCTTCTATTCGTCGAATGCAAATCTGCGACGTAACAATTTGTAGCATAACACACGGCCCAACGACCCACTTTATACCGATCTGCGACGAACTTGCATAGTGTTGTCAAACATCGATCGTTTTGAGTGGAAAGCAATCCGGCCGTCAATGGTGATTCATGGCCTGACAGATATAAACAACTATAACTCCGCTTCTATTCGTCGAATGCAAATCTGCGACATAGCAATTTGTAGCATAAAACACGTCACATCGACCCACCTTGTGCCGATCAGCGACGAACTTGCATGGTTTCGTCAAACGTCGATCGTTTCGAGTGGTAGGCAATCCGGCCGTCAATGGTGATTCATGGCCTCACAGATATAAACAACTATAACTCCGCTTCTATTCGTCGAATGCAAATCTGCGACGTAGCAATTTGTAGCATAAAACACGGCCCAACGACCCACCTTATACCGATTTGCGACGAACTTGCATAGTTTTGTCAAACGTCGATCGTTTCGAGTGGTAGGGAATCCGGCCGTCAATGGTGATTCATGGCCTCACAGATATAAACAACAATAACTCCGCTTCTATTCGTCGTATGCAAATCTGCGACATAGCAATTTGTAGCTTAAAACACGTCACATCGACCCACCTTGAGCCGACCTGGGACGAACTTGCATAGTTTCGTCAAACATCGATCGTTTGGAGTGGAAAGCAATCCGGCCGTCAATGGTGATTCATGGCCTCACAGATATAAACAACTATAACTCCGCTTCTATTCGTCGAATGCAAATCTGCGACATAGCAATTTGTAGCTTAAAACACGTCACATCGAACCACCTTGTGCCGATCTGCGACGAACTTGCATAGTTTCGTCAAACGTCGATCGTTTCGAGTGGTAGGCAATCCGGCCGTCAATGGTGATTCATGGCCTCACAGATATAAACAACAATAACTCCGCTTCTATACGTCGTATGCAAATCTGCGACATAGCAATTTGTAGCATAAAACACGACCCAACGACCCACCATTTACTGATCTGCGACGAACTTGCATAGTTTTGTCAAACATCGATCGTTTCGAGTGGAAAGCAATCCGGCCGTCAATGGTGATTCATGGCCTGACAGATATAAACAACTATAACTTTGCTTCTATTCGTCGTATGCGAATCTGCGACCTAGCAATTTGTAGGTTAAAACACGCCCCAATGAACCACCTTATACCGATCTGCGACGAACTTGAATAGTTTCGTCAAACATCGATCGTTTCGAGTGGAAAGCAATCCGGCCGTCAATGGTGATTCATGGCCTGACAGATATAAACAACTATAACTCCGCTTCTATTCGTCGAATGCAAATCTGCGACATAGCAATTTGTAGCTTAAAACACGTCACATCGACCCACCTTGTGCCGATCAGCGACGAACTTGCATGGTTTCGTCAAACGTCGATCGTTTCGAGTGGTAGGCAATCCGGCCGTCAATGGTGATTCATGGCCTCACAGATATAAACAACTATAACTCCGCTTCTATTCGTCGAATGCAAATCTGCGACGTAGCAATTTGTAGCATAAAACACGGCCCAACGACCCACCTTATACCGATTTGCGACGAACTTGCATAGTTTTGTCAAACGTCGATCGTTTCGAGTGGTAGGGAATCCGGCCGTCAATGGTGATTCATGGCCTCACAGATATAAACAACAATAACTCCGCTTCTATTCGTCGTATGCGAATCTGCGACATAGCAATTTTTAGCCTAAAACACGCCCCAATGAACCACCTTATACCGATCTGCGACGAACTTGCATAGTTTTGTCAAACATCGATCGTTTCAAGTGGAAAGCAATCCGGCCGTCAATGGTGATTCATGGCCTGACAGATATAAACAACTATAACTCCGCTTCTATTCGTCGAATGCAAATCTGCGACATAGCAATTTGTAGCTTAAAACACGTCACTTCGACCCACCTTGTGCCGATCAGCGACGAACTTGCATGGTTTCGTCAAACGTCGATCGTTTCGAGTGGTAGGAAATCCGGCCGTCAATGGTGGTTCATGGCCTCACGAATATAAACAACAATGACTCCGCTTCTATTCGTCGTATGCGAATCTGCGACACAGCAATTTGTAGCTTAAAACAAGCCCGAACGAACCACCTTATACCGATCTGCGACTAACTTGCATAGTTTTGTCAAACATCGATCGTTTCGAGTGGAAAGCAATCCGGCCGTCAACGGTGATTCATGGCCTGACAGATATAAACAACTATAACTCCGCTTCTATTCGTCGAATGCAAATCTGCGACAGAGCAATTTGTAGCTTAAAACACGTCACATCGACCCACCTTGTGCCGATCTGCGACGAACTTGCATAGTTTCGTCAAACGTCGATCGTTTCGAGTGGTAGGCAATCCGGCCGTCAATGGTGATTCATGGCCTCACAGATATAAACAACTATAACTCCGCTTCTATTCGTCGAATGCAAATCTGCGACGTAGCAATTTGTAGCATAAAACACGGCCCAACGACCCACCTTATACCGATTTGCGACGAACTTGCATAGTTTTGTCAAACGTCGATCGTTTCGAGTGGTAGGGAATCCGGCCGTCAATGGTGATTCATGGCCTCACAGATATAAACAACAATAACTCCGCTTCTATTCGTCGTATGCGAATCTGCGACATAGCAATTTTTAGCCTAAAACACGCCCCAATGAACCACCTTATTCCGATCTGCGACGAACTTGCATAGTTTTGTCAAACATCGATCGTTTCAAGTGGAAAGCAATCCGGCCGTCAATGGTGATTCATGGCCTGACAGATATAAACAACTATAACTCCGCTTCTATTCGTCGAATGCAAATCTGCGACATAGCAATTTGTAGCTTAAAACACGTCACATCGACCCACCTTGTGCCGATCAGCGACGAACTTGCATGGTTTCGTCAAACGTCGATCGTTTCGAGTGGTAGGAAATCCGGCCGTCAATGGTGGTTCATGGCCTCACGAATATAAACAACAATGACTCCGCTTCTATTCGTCGTATGCGAATCTGCGACATAGCAATTTGTAGCTTAAAACAAGCCCAAACGAACCACCTTATACCGATCTGCGACTAACTTGCATAGTTTTGTCAAACATCGATCGTTTCGAGTGGAAAGCAATCCGGCCGTCAACGGTGATTCATGGCCTGACAGATATAAACAACTATAACTCCGCTTCTATTCGTCGAATGCAAATCTGCGACAGAGCAATTTGTAGCTTAAAACACGTCACATCGACCCACCTTGTGCCGATCTGCGACGAACTTGCATAGTTTCGTCAAACGTCGATCGTTTGGAGTGGAAAGCAATCCGGCCGTCAATGGTGATTCATGGCCTCACAGATATAAACAACAATAACACCGCTTCTATTCGTCGAATGCAAATCTGCGACATAGCAATTTGTAGCTTAAAACACGTCACATCGAACCACCTTGTGCCGATCTGCGACGAACTTGCATAGTTTCGTCAAACGTCGATCGTTTCGAATGGTAGGCAATCCGGCCGTCAATGGTGATTCATGGCCTCACAGATATAAACAACTATAACTCCGCTTCTATTCGTCGAATGCAAATCTGCGACGTAGCAATTTGTAGCATAAAACACGCCCCAATGAACCACCTTATACCGATCTGCGACGAACTTGCATAGTTTTGTCAAACATCGATCGTTTCAAGTGGAAAGCAATCCGGCCGTCAATGGTGATTCATGGCCTGACAGATATAAACAACTATAACTCCGCTTCTATTCGTCGAATGCAAATCTGCGACATAGCAATTTGTAGCTTAAAACACGTCACATCGACCCACCTTGTGCCGATCTGGGACGAACTTGCATAGTTTCGTCGAACATCGATCGTTTGGAGTGGAAAGCAATCCGGCCGTCAATGGTGATTCATGGCCTGGCAGATATAAACAACTATAACTCCGCTTCTATTCGTCGAATGCAAATCTGCGACATAGCAATTTGTAGCTTAAAACACGTCACATCGACCCACCTTGTGCCGATCAGCGACGAACTTGCATGGTTTCGTCAAACGTCGATCGTTTCGAGTGGTAGGGAATCCGGCCGTCAATGGTGATTCATGGCCTCACAGATACAAACAATTATAACTCCGCTTCTATACGTCGTATGCGAATCTGCGACATAGCAATTTGTAGCTTAAAACACGCCCCAACGAACCACCTTATACCGATTTGCGACGAACTTGCATAGTTTCGTCAAACATCGATCGTTTGGAGTGGAAAGCAATCCGGCCGTCAATGGTGATTCATGGCCTCACAGATATAAACAACAATAACACCGCTTCTATTCGTCGAATGCAAATCTGCGACATAGCAATTTGTAGCTTAAAACACGTCACATCGAACCACCTTGTGCCGATCTGCGACGAACTTGCATAGTTTCGTCAAACGTCGATCGTTTCGAGTGGTAGGCAATCCGGCCGTCAATGGTGATTCATGGCCTCACAGATATAAACAACTATAACTCCGCTTCTATTCGTCGAATGCAAATCTGCGACGTAGCAATTTGTAGCATAAAACACGGCCCAACGACCCACCTTATACCGATTTGCGACGAACTTGCATAGTTTTGTCAAACGTCGATCGTTTCGAGTGGTAGGGAATCCGGCCGTCAATGGTGATTCATGGCCTCACAGATATAAACAACAATAACTCCGCTTCTATTCGTCGTATGCGAATCTGCGACATAGCAATTTTTAGCCTAAAACACGCCCCAAAGAACCACCTTATACCGATCTGCGACGAACTTGCATAGTTTTGTCAAACATCGATCGTTTCAAGTGGAAAGCAATCCGGCCGTCAATGGTGATTCATGGCCTGACAGATATAAACAACTATAACTCCGCTTCTATTCGTCGAATGCAAATCTGCGACATAGCAATTTGTAGCTTAAAACACGTCACATCGACCCACCTTGTGCCGATCAGCGACGAACTTGCATGGTTTCGTCAAACGTCGATCGTTTCGAGTGGTAGGAAATCCGGCCGTCAATGGTGGTTCATGGCCTCACGAATATAAACAACAATGACTCCGCTTCTATTCGTCGTATGCGAATCTGCGACATAGCAATTTGTAGCTTAAAACAAGCCCAAACGAACCACCTTATACCGATCTGCGACTAACTTGCATAGTTTTGTCAAACATCGATCGTTTCGAGTGGAAAGCAATCCGGCCGTCAACGGTGATTCATGGCCTGACAGATATAAACAACTATAACTCCGCTTCTATTCGTCGAATGCAAATCTGCGACAGAGCAATTTGTAGCTTAAAACACGTCACATCGACCCACCTTGTGCCGATCTGCGACGAACTTGCATAGTTTCGTCAAACGTCGATCGTTTGGAGTGGAAAGCAATCCGGCCGTCAATGGTGATTCATGGCCTCACAGATATAAACAACAATAACACCGCTTCTATTCGTCGAATGCAAATCTGCGACATAGCAATTTGTAGCTTAAAACACGTCACATCGAACCACCTTGTGCCGATCTGCGACGAACTTGCATAGTTTCGTCAAACGTCGATCGTTTCGAATGGTAGGCAATCCGGCCGTCAATGGTGATTCATGGCCTCACAGATATAAACAACTATAACTCCGCTTCTATTCGTCGAATGCAAATCTGCGACGTAGCAATTTGTAGCATAAAACACGGCCCAACGACCCACCTTATACCGATTTGCGACGAACTTGCATAGTTTTGTCAAACGTCGATCGTTTCGAGTGGTAGGGAATCCGGCCGTCAATGGTGATTCATGGCCTCACAGATATAAACAACAATAACTCCGCTTCTTTCGTCGTATGCGAATCTGCGACATAGCAATTTTTAGCCTAAAACACGCCCCAATGAACCACCTTATACCGATCTGCGACGAACTTGCATAGTTTTGTCAAACATCGATCGTTTCAAGTGGAAAGCAATCCGGCCGTCAATGGTGATTCATGGCCTGACAGATATAAACAACTATAACTCCGCTTCTATTCGTCGAATGCAAATCTGCGACATAGCAATTTGTAGCTTAAAACACGTCACATCGACCCACCTTGTGCCGATCAGCGACGAACTTGCATGGTTTCGTCAAACGTCGATCGTTTCGAGTGGTAGGAAATCCGGCCGTCAATGGTGGTTCATGGCCTCACGAATATAAACAACAATGACTCCGCTTCTATTCGTCGTATGCGAATCTGCGACATAGCAATTTGTCGCTTAAAACAAGCCCGAACGAACCACCTTATACCGATCTGCGACTAACTTGCATAGTTTTGTCAAACATCGATCGTTTCGAGTGGAAAGCAATCCGGCCGTCAACGGTGATTCATGGCCTGACAGATATAAACAACTATAACTCCGCTTCTATTCGTCGAATGCAAATCTGCGACAGAGCAATTTGTAGCTTAAAACACGTCACATCGACCCACCTTGTGCCGATCTGCGACGAACTTGCATAGTTTCGTCAAACGTCGATCGTTTCGAGTGGTAGGCAATCCGGCCGTCAATGGTGATTCATGGCCTCACAGATATAAACAACTATAACTCAGCTTCTATTCGTCGTATGCGAATCTACGACATAGCAATTTGTAGCTTAAAACACGCCCCATTGAACCACCTTATACCGATCTGCGACGAACTTGCATAGTTTTGTCAAACATCGATTGTTTCGAGTGGTAAGCGATCCGGCCGTCAATGGTGATTCATGGCCTCACAGATATAAACAACTATAACTCAGCTTCTATTCGTCGTATGCGAATCTGCGACATAGCAATTTGTAGCTTAAAACACGCCCCATCGAACCACCTTATACCGATCTGCAACGAACTTACATAGATTTGTCAAACATCGATCGTTTCGAGTGGGAAGCAATCCGGCCGCCAATGGTGATTCATGGCCTCACAGATATAAACAACAATAACTCCGCTTCTATTCGTCGTATGCGAATCTCCGACATAGCAATTTGTAGGTTAAAACACGCACCAACGAACCACCTTTTACGGATCTGCGACGAACTTCCATAATTTTGTCAAACATCGATCGTTTCGAGTGGAAAGCAATTCGGCCGTCAATGGTGATTCATGGCCAGACAGATATAAACAACTATAACTCCGCTTCTATTCGCCGTATGCAAATCTGGGACGTAGCAATCTGTAGCATAAAACACGTCACATCGAACCACCTTATACCGATCTGCGACGAACTTGCATAGTTTTGTCAAACATCGATCGTTTCGAGAGGAAAGCAATCCGGCCGTCAATGGTGATTCATGGCCTCACAGATATAAACAACTATAACTCCGCTTCTATTCGCCGTATGCAAATCTGCGACGTAGCAATTTGTAGCATAAAAGACGGCCCAACCACCCACCTTACACCGATCTGCGACGAACTTGCATAGTTTTGTCAAACATCGATCGTTTCGAGAGGAAAGCAATCCGGCCGTCAATGGTCATTCATGGCCTCACAGATGTAAACAACTATAACTCCGCTTCCATTCGTCGTATGCGAATCTGCGACCTAGCAATTTGTAGGTTAAAACACGCCCCAATGAACCACCTTTTACCGATCTGCGACGAACTTGCATAGTTTTGTCAAACATCGATCGTTTCGAGTGGAAAGCAATCCGGCCGTCAATGGTGATTCATGGCCTGACAGATATAAACAACTATAACTCCGCTTCTATTCGTCGAATGCAAATCTGCGACATAGCAATTTGTAGCTTAAAACACGTCACATCGACCCACCTTGTGCCGATCAGCGACGAACTTGCATGGTTTCGTCAAACGTCGATCGTTTCGAGTGGTAGGGAATCCGGCCGTCAATGGTGATTCATGGCCTCACAGATATAAACAACAATAACTCCGCTTCTATTCGTCGTATGCGAATCTGCGATATAGCAATTTTTAGCTTAAAACACGCCCCAACGAACCACCTTATACAGATCTGCGACGAACTTGCATAGTTTTGTCAAACATCGATCGTTTCGAGTGGAAAGCAATCCGGCCGTCAATGGTGATTCATGGCTTGACAGATATAAACAACTATAACTCCGCTTCTATTCGTCGAATGCAAATCTGCGACATAGCAATTTGTAGCTTAAAACACGTCACATCGACCCACCTTGTGCCGATCTGCGACGAACTTGCATAGTTTCGTCAAACATCGATCGTTTCGAGTGGTAGGCAATCCGGCCGTCAATGGTGATTCATGGCCTCACAGATATAAACAACAATAACTCCGCTTCTATTCGTCGTATGCAAATCTGCGACATAGCAATTTGTAGCTTAAAACACGTCACATCGACCCACCTTCTGCCGATCTGCGACGAACTTGCATGGTTTCGTCAAACGTCGATCGTTTCGAGTGGTAGGGAATCCGGCCGTCAATGGTGATTCATGGCCTCACAGATATAAACAACAATAACTCCGCTTCTATTCGTCGTATGCGAATCTGCGACATAGCAATTTTTAGCCTAAAACACACCCCAATGAACCACCTTATACCGATCTGCGACGAACTTGCATAGTTTTGTCAAACATTGATCGTTGCGAGTGGAAAGCAATCCGGCCGTCAATGGTGATTCATGGCCTGACAGATATAAACAACTATAACTCCGCTTCTATTCGTCGTATGCAAATCTGCGACATAACAATTTGTAGCTTAAAACACGTCACATCGACCCACCTTGTGCCGATCTGGGACGAACTTGCATAGTTTCGTCAAACATCGATCGTTTGGAGTGGAAAGCAATCCGGCCGTCAATGGTGATTCATGGCCTCACAGATATAAACAACAATAACTCCGCTTCTATTCGTCGTATGCGAATCTGCGACCTAGCAATTTGTAGGTTAAAACACGCCCCAATGAACCACCTTATACCGATCTGCGACGAACTTGCATAGTTTCGTCAAACATCGATCGATTCTAATGGAAAGCAATCCGGCCGTCAATGGTGATTCATGGCCAGACAGATATAAACAACTATAACTCCGCTTCTATTCGTCGAATGCAAATCTGCGACGTAACAATTTGTAGCATAAAACACGGCCCAACGACCCACTTTATACCGATCTGCGACGAACTTGCATAGTTTTGTCAAACATCGATCGTTTTGAGTGGAAAGCAATCCGGCCGTCAATGGTGATTCATGGCCTGACAGATATAAACAACTATAACTCCGCTTCTATTCGTCGAATGCAAATCTGCGACATAGCAATTTGTAGCATAAAACACGTCACATCGACCCACCTTGTGCCGATCAGCGACGAACTTGCATGGTTTCGTCAAACGTCGATCGTTTCGAGTGGTAGGGAATCCGGCCGTCAATGGTGACTCATGGCCTCACAGATATAAACAACAATAACTCCGCTTCTATTCGTCGTATGCAAATCTGCGACATAGCAATTTGTAGCTTAAAACACGTCACATCGACCCACATTGTGCCGATCTGGGACGAACTTGCATAGTTTCGTCAAACATCGATCGTTTGGAGTGGAAAGCAATCCGGCCGTCAATGGTGATTCATGGCCTCACAGATATAAACAACAATAACTCCGCTTCTATACGTCGTATGCAAATCTGCGACATAGCGATTTATAGCATAAAACACGACCCAACGACCCACCATTTACCGATCTGCGACAAACTTGCATAGTTTCGTCAAACATCGATCGTTTCGAGTGGTAGGCAATCCGGCCGTCAATGGTGATTCATGGCCTCACAGATACAAACAATTATAACTCCGCTTCTATACGTCGTATGCGAATCTGCGACATAGCAATTTGTAGCTTAAAACACTCCCCAACGAACCACCTTATACCGATTTGCGACGAACTTGCATAGTTTCGTCAAACATCGATCGTTTCGAGTGGAAAGCAATCCGGCCGTCAATGGTGATTCATGGCCTCACAGATATAAACAACAATAACTCCGCTTCTATTCGTCGTATGCAAATCTGCGACATAGCAATTTGTAGCATAAAACACGCCCCAACGAATCACCTTATACCGATCTGCGACGAACTTGCATAGTTTTGTCAGACATCGATCGTTTCGAGTGGAAAACAATCCGGCCGTCAATGGTGATTCATGGCCTGACAGATATAAACAACTATAACTCCGCTTCTATTCGTCGAATGCAAATCTGCGACATGGCAATTTGTAGCTTAAAACACGTCACATCGAACCACCTTGTGCCGATCTGCGACGAACTTGCATAGTTTCGTCAAACGTCGATCGTTTCGAGTGGTAGGCAATCCGGCCGTCAATGGTGATTCATGGCCTCACAGATATAAACAACGATAACTCCGCTTCTATTCGTCGAATGCAAATCTGCGACGTAGCAATTTGTAGCATAAAACACGGCCCAACGACCCACCTTATACCGATTTGCGACGAACTTGCATAGTTTTGTCAAACGTCGATCGTTTCGAGTGGTAGGGAATCCGGCCGTCAATGGTGATTCATGGCCTCACAGATATAAACAACAATAACTCCGCTTCTATTCGTCGTATGCGAATATGAAACATAGCAATTTGTAGCTAAAAACACGTCACATCGACCCACCTTCTGCCGATCTGCGACGAACTTGCATAGTTTTGTCAAACATTGATCGTTGCGAGTGGAAAGCAATCCGGCCGTCAATGGTGATTCATGGCCTGACAGATATAAACAACTATAACTCCGCTTCTATTCGTCGTATGCAAATCTGCGACATAGCAATTTGTAGCTTAAAACACGTCACATCGACCCACCTTGTGCCGATCTGGGACGAACTTGCATAGTTTCGTCAAACATCGATCGTTTGGAGTGGAAAGCAATCCGGCCGTCAATGGTGATTCATGGCCTCACAGATATAAACAACTATAACTCCGCTTCTATTCGTCGAATGCAAATCTGCGACGTAACAATTTGTAGCATAACACACGGCCCAACGACCCACTTTATACCGATCTGCGACGAACTTGCATAGTTTTGTCAAACATCGATCGTTTTTAGTGGAAAGCAATCCGGCCGTCAATGGTGATTCATGGCCTGACAGATATAAACAACTATAACTCCGCTTCTATTCGTCGAATGCAAATCTGCGACATAGTAATTTGTAGCATAAAACACGTCACATCGACCCACCTTGTGCCGATCAGCGACGAACTTGCATGGTTTCGTCAAACGTCGATCGTTTCGAGTGGTAGGCAATCCGGCAGTCAATGGTGATTCATGGCCTCACAGATATAAACAACTATAACTCCGCTTCTATTCGTCGAATGCAAATCTGCGACGTAGCAATTTGTAGCATAAAACACGGCCCAACGACCCACCTTATACCGATTTGCGACGAACTTGCATAGTTTTGTCAAACGTCGATCGTTTCGAGTGGTAGGGAATCCGGCCGTCAATGGTGATTCATGGCCTCACAGATATAAACAACAATAACTCCGCTTCTATTCGTCGTATGCAAATCTGCGACATAGCAATTTGTAGCTTAAAACACGTCACATCGACCCAACTTGAGCCGACCTGGGACGAACTTGCATAGTTTCGTCAAACATCGATCGTTTGGAGTGGAAAGCAATCCGGCCGTCAATGGTGATTCATGGCCTCACAGATATAAACAACTATAACTCCGCTTCTATTCGTCGAATGCAAATCTGCGACATAGCAATTTGTAGCTTAAAACACGTCACATCGAACCACCTTGTGCCGATCTGCGACGAACTTGCATAGTTTCGTCAAACGTCGATCGTTTCGAGTGGTAGGCAATCCGGCCGTCAATGGTGATTCATGGCCTCACAGATATAAACAACTATAACTCCGTTTCTATTCGTCGAATGCAAATCTGCGACGTTGCAATTTGTAGCATAAAACACGGCCCAACGACCCACCTTATACCGATTTGCGACGAACTTGCATAGTTTTGTCAAACGTCGATCGTTTCGAGTGGTAGGGAATCCGGCCGTCAATGGTGATTCATGGCCTCACAGATATAAGCAACAATAACTCCGCTTCTATTCGTCGTATGCAAATCTGCGACATAGCAATTTGTAGCTTAAAACACGTCACATCGACCCACCTTGTGCCGATCTGGGACGAACTTGCATAGTTTCGTCAAACATCGATCGTTTGGAGTGGAAAGCAATCCGGCCGTCAATGGTGATTCATGGCCTCACAGATATAAACAACAATAACTCCGCTTCTATACGTCGTATGCAAATCTGCGACATAGCAATTTATAGCATAAAACACGACCCAACGACCCACCATTTACCGATCTGCGACGAACTTGCATACTTTCGTCAAACATCGATCGTTTCGAGTGGTAGGCAATCCGGCCGTCAATGGTGATTCATGGCCTCACAGATATAAACAACTATAACTTTGCTTCTATTCGTCATATGCGAATCTGCGACCTAGCAATTTGTAGGTTAAAACACGCCCCAATGAACCACCTTATACCGATCTGCGACGAACTTGCATAGTTTCGTCAAACATCGATCGATTCTAGTGGAAAGCAATCCGGCCGTCAATGGTGATTCATGGCCATACAGATATAAACAACTATAACTCCGCTTCTATTCGTCGAATGCAAATCTGCGACGTAAAAATTTGTAGCATAAAACACGGCCCAACGACCCACTTTATACCGATCTGCGACGAACTTGCATAGTTTTGTCAAACATCGATCGTTTTGAGTGGAAAGCAATCCGGCCGTCAATGGTGATTCATGGCCTGACAGATATAAACAACTATAACTCCGCTTCTATTCGTCGTATGCGAATCTGCGACATAGCAATTTTTAGCCTAAAACACACCCCAATGAACCACCTTATACCGATCTGCGACGAACTTGCATAGTTTTGTCAAACATCGATCGTTTCGAGTGGAAAGCGTTCCGGCCGTCAATGGTGATTCATGGCCGGACAGGTATAAACAACTATAACTCCGCTTCTATTCGTCGTATGCAAATCTGCGACATAGCAATTTGTAGCTTAAAACACGTCACATCGACCCACCTTGTGCCGATCTGGGACGAACTTGCATAGTTTCGTCGAACATCGATCGTTTGGAGTGGAAAGCAATCCGGCCGTCAATGGTGATTCATGGCCTCACAGATATAAACAACAATAACTCCGCTTCTATACGTCGTATGCAAATCTGCGACATAGCAATTTGTAGCATAAAACACGACCCAACGACCCACCATTTACTGATCTGCGACGAACTTGCATAGTTTTGTCAAACATCGATCGTTTCGAGTGGAAAGCAATCCGGCCGTCAATGGTGATTCATGGCCTGACAGATATAAACAACTATAACTTTGCTTCTATTCGTCGTATGCGAATCTGCGACCTAGCAATTTGTAGGTTAAAACACGCCCCAATGAACCACCTTATACCGATCTGCGACGAACTTGCATAGTTTCGTCAAACATCGATCGTTTCGAGTGGTAGGCAATCCGGCCGTCAATGGTGATTCATGGCCTCACAGATATAAACAACTATAACTCCGCTTCTATTCGTCGAATGCAAATCTGCGACGTAGCAATTTGTAGCATAAAACACGGCCCAACGACCCACCTTATACCGATTTGCGACGAACTTGCATAGTTTTGTCAAACGTCGATCGTTTCGAGTGGTAGGGAATCCGGCCGTCAATGGTGATTCATGGCCTCACAGATATAAACAACAATAACTCCGCTTCTATTCGTCGTATGCGAATATGAAACATAGCAATTTGTAGCTAAAAACACGTCACATCGACCCACCTTCTGCCGATCTGCGACGAACTTGCATGGTTTCGTCAAACGTCGATCGTTTCGAGTGGTAGGGAATCCGGCCGTCAATGGTGATTCATGGCCTCACAGATATAAACAACAATAACTCCGCTTCTATTCGTCGTATGCGAATCTGCGACATAGCAAGTTTTAGCCTAAAACACACCCCAATGAACCACCTTATACCGATCTGCGACGAACTTGCATAGTTTTGTCAAACATTGATCGTTGCGAGTGGAAAGCAATCCGGCCGTCAATGGTGATTCATGGCCTGACAGATATAAACAACTATAACTCCGCTTCTATTCGTCGTATGCAAATCTGCGACATAGCAATTTGTAGCTTAAAACACGTCACATCGACCCACCTTGTGCCGATCTGGGACGAACTTGCATAGTTTCGTCAAACATCGATCGTTTGGAGTGGAAAGCAATCCGGCCGTCAATGGTGATTCATGGCCTCACAGATATAAACAACTATGACTCCGCTTCTATTCGTCGAATGCAAATCTGCGACGTAACAATTTGTAGCATAAAACACGGCCCCACGACCCACTTTATACCGATCTGCGACGAACTTGCATAGTTTTGTCAAACATCGATCGTTTTGAGTGGAAAGCAATCCGGCCGTCAATGGTGATTCATGGCCTGACAGATATAAACAACTATAACTCCGCTTCTATTCGTCGAATGCAAATCTGCGACATAGCAATTTGTAGCATAAAACACGTCACATCGACCCACCTTGTGCCGATCAGCGACGAACTTGCATGGTTTCGTCAAACGTCGATCGTTTCGAGTGGTAGGGAATCCGGCCGTCAATGGTGACTCATGGCCTCACAGATATAAACAACAATAACTCCGCTTCTATTCGTCGTATGCAAATCTGCGACATAGCAATTTGTAGCTTAAAACACGTCACATCGACCCACATTGTGCCGATCTGGGACGAACTTGCATAGTTTCGTCAAACATCGATCGTTTGGAGTGGAAAGCAATCCGGCCGTCAATGGTGATTCATGGCCTCACAGATATAAACAACAATAACTCCGCTTCTATACGTCGTATGCAAATCTGCGACATAGCGATTTATAGCATAAAACACGACCCAACGACCCACAATTTACCGATCTGCGACAAACTTGCATAGTTTCGTCAAACATCGATCGTTTCGAGTGGTAGGCAATCCGGCCGTCAATGGTGATTCATGGCCTCACAGATACAAACAATTATAACTCCGCTTCTATACGTCGTATGCGAATCTGCGACATAGCAATTTGTAGCTTAAAACACGCCCCAACGAACCACCTTATACCGATTTGCGACGAACTTGCATAGTTTCGTCAAACATCGATCGTTTCGAGTGGAAAGCAATCCGGCCGTCAATGGTGATTCATGGCCTCACAGATATAAACAACAATAACTCCGCTTCTATTCGTCGTATGCAAATCTGCGACATAGCAATTTGTAGCATAAAACACGCCCCAACGAATCACCTTATACCGATCTGCGACGAACTTGCATAGTTTTGTCAGACATCGATCGTTTCGAGTGGAAAGCAATCCGGCCGTCAATGGTGATTCATGGCCTGACAGATATAAACAACTATAACTCCGCTTCTATTCGTCGAATGCAATTCTGCGACATAGCAATTTGTAGCTTAAAACACGTCACATCGAACCACCTTGTGCCGATCTGCGACGAACTTGCATAGTTTCGTCAAACGTCGATCGTTTCGAGTGGTAGGCAATCCGGCCGTCAATGGTGATTCATGGCCTCACAGATATAAACAACAATAACTCCGCTTCTATTCGTCGTATGCAAATCTGCGACATAGCAATTTGTAGCATAAAACACGCCCCAACGAATCACCTTATACCGATCTGCGACGAACTTGCATAGTTTTGTCAGACATCGATCGTTTCGAGTGGAAAGCAATCCGGCCGTCAATGGTGATTCATGGCCTGACAGATATAAACAACTATAACTCCGCTTCTATTCGTCGAATGCAATTCTGCGACATAGCAATTTGTAGCTTAAAACACGTCACATCGACCCACATTGTGCCGATCTGGGACGAACTTGCATAGTTTCGTCAAACATCGATCGTTTGGAGTGGAAAGCAATCCGGCCGTCAATGGTGATTCATGGCCTCACAGATATAAACAACAATAACTCCGCTTCTATACGTCGTATGCAAATCTGCGACATAGCGATTTATAGCATAAAACACGACCCAACGACCCACCATTTACCGATCTGCGACAAACTTGCATAGTTTCGTCAAACATCGATCGTTTCGAGTGGTAGGCAATCCGGCCGTCAATGGTGATTCATGGCCTCACAGATACAAACAATTATAACTCCGCTTCTATACGTCGTATGCGAATCTGCGACATAGCAATTTGTAGCTTAAAACACGCCCCAACGAACCACCTTATACCGATTTGCGACGAACTTGCATAGTTTCGTCAAACATCGATCGTTTCGAGTGGAAAGCAATCCGGCCGTCAATGGTGATTCATGGCCTCACAGATATAAACAACAATAACTCCGCTTCTATTCGTCGTATGCAAATCTGCGACATAGCAATTTGTAGCATAAAACACGCCCCAACGAATCACCTTATACCGATCTGCGACGAACTTGCATAGTTTTGTCAAACGTCGATCGTTTCGAGTGGTAGGGAATCCGGCCGTCAATGGTGATTCATGGCCTCACAGATATAAACAACAATAACTCCGCTTCTATTCGTCGTATGCAAATCTGCGACATAGCAATTTGTAGCTTAAAACACGTCACATCGACCCACCTTGAGCCGATCTGGGACGAACTTGCATAGTTTCGTCAAACATCGATCGTTTGGAGTGGAAAGCAATCCGGCCGTCAATGGTGATTCATGGCCTCACAGATATAAACAACTATAACTCCGCTTCTATTCGTCGAATGCAAATCTGCGACATAGCAATTTGTAGCTTAAAACACGTCACATCGAACCACCTTGTGCCGATCTGCGACGAACTTGCATAGTTTCGTCAAACGTCGATCGTTTCGAGTGGTAGGCAATCCGGCCGTCAATGGTGATTCATGGCCTCACAGATATAAACAACTATAACTCCGTTTCTATTCGTCGAATGCAAATCTGCGACGTTGCAATTTGTAGCATAAAACACGGCCGAACGACCCACCTTATACCGATTTGCGACGAACTTGCATAGTTTTGTCAAACGTCGATCGTTTCGAGTGGTAGGGAATCCGGCCGTCAATGGTGATTCATGGCCTCACAGATATAAACAACAATAACTCCGCTTCTATTCGTCGTATGCAAATCTGCGACATAGCAATTTGTAGCTTAAAACACGTCACATCGACCCACCTTGTGCCGATCTGGGACGAACTTGCATAGTTTCGTCAAACATCGATCGTTTGGAGTGGAAAGCAATCCGGCCGTCAATGGTGATTCATGGCCTCACAGATATAAACAACAATAACTCCGCTTCTATACGTCGTATGCAAATCTGCGACATAGCAATTTATAGCATAAAACACGACCCAACGACCCACCATTTACCGATCTGCGACGAACTTGCATACTTTCGTCAAACATCGATCGTTTCGAGTGGTAGGCAATCCGGCCGTCAATGGTGATTCATGGCCTCACAGATATAAACAACTATAACTTTGCTTCTATTCGTCGTATGCGAATCTGCGACCTAGCAATTTGTAGGTTAAAACACGCCCCAATGAACCACCTTATACCGATCTGCGACGAACTTGCATAGTTTCGCCAAACATCGATCGATTCTAGTGGAAAGCAATCCGGCCGTCAATGGTGATTCATGGCCATACAGATATAAACAACTATAACTCCGCTTCTATTCGTCGAATGCAAATCTGCGACGTAAAAATTTGTAGCATAAAACACGTCCCAACGACCCACTTTATACCGATCTGCGACGAACTTGCATAGTTTTGTCAAACATCGATCGTTTTGAGTGGAAAGCAATCCGGCCGTCAATGGTGATTCATGGCCTGACAGATATAAACAACTATAACTCCGCTTCTATTCGTCGTATGCGAATCTGCGACATAGCAATTTTTAGCCTAAAACACACCCCAATGAACCACCTTATACCGATCTGCGACGAACTTGCATAGTTTTGTCAAACATCGATCGTTTCGAGTGGAAAGCAATCCGGCCGTCAATGGTGATTCATGGCCTGACAGATATAAACAACTATAACTCCGCTTCTATTCGTCGAATTCAAATCTGCGACATAGCAATTTGTAGCTTAAAACACGTCACATCGACCCACCTTGTGCCGATCTGCGACGAACTTGCATAGTTTCGTCAAACATCGATCGTTTCGAGTGGTAGGCAATCCGGCCGTCAATGGTGATTAATGGCCTCACAGATATAAACAACAATAACTCCGCTTCTATTCGTCGAATGCAAATCTGCGACATAGCAATTTGTAGCTTAAAACACGTCACATCGACCCACCTTGTGCCGATCAGCGACGAACTTGCATGGTTTCGTCAAACGTCGATCGTTTCGAGTGGTAGGGAATCCGGCCGTCAATGGTGATTCATGGCCTCACAGATACAAACAATTATAACTCCGCTTCTATACGTCGTATGCGAATCTGCGACATAGCAATTTGTAACTTAAAACACGCCCCACCGAACCACCTTATACCGATTTGCGACGAACTTGCATAGTTTCGTCAAACATCGATCGTTTGGAGTGGAAAGCAATCCGGCCGTCAATGGTGATTCATGGCCTCACAGATATAAACAACAATAACACCGCTTCTATTCGTCGAATGCAAATCTGCGACATAGCAATTTGTAGCTTAAAACACGTCACATCGAACCACCTTGTGCCGATCTGCGACGAACTTGCATAGTTTTGTCAAACATCGATCGTTTCGAGAGGAAAGCAATCCGGCCGTCAATGGTCATTCATGGCCTCACAGATGTAAACAACTATAACTCCGCTTCCATTCGTCGTATGCGAATCTGCGACCTAGCAATTTGTAGGTTAAAACACGCCCCAATGAACCACCTTTTACCGATCTGCGACGAACTTGCATAGTTTCGTCAAACATCGATCGTTTCGAGTGGTAGGCAATCCGGCCGTCAATGGTGATTCATGGCCTCACAGATATAAACAACAATAACTCCGCTTCTATTCGTCGTATGCGAATCTGCGACATAGCAGTTTTTAGCTTAAAACACGCCCCAACGAACCACCTTATACCGATCTGCGACGAACTTGCATAGTTTTGTCAAACATCGATCGTTTCGAGTGGTAGGCAATCCGGCCGTCAATGGAGATTCATGGCCTCACAGATATAAACAACTATAACTCCGCTTCTATTCGCCGTATGCAAATCTGCGACGTAGCAATTTGTAGCATAAAACACGGCCCAACCACCCACCTTATACCGATCTGCGACGAACTTGCATAGTTTTGTCAAACATCGATCGTTTCGAGTGGAAAGCAATCCGGCCGTCAATGGTGATTCATGGCCTCACAGATGTAAACAACTATAACTCCGCTTCTATTCGTCGTATGCGAATCTGCGACCTAGCAATTTGTAGGTTAAAACACGCCCCAATGAACCACCTTATACCGATCTGCGACGAACTTGCATAGTTTCGTCAAACATCGATCGATTCTAGTGGAAAGCAATCCGGCCGTCAATGGTTATTCATGGCCAGACAGATATAAACAACCATAACTCCGCTTCTATTCGTCGAATGCAAATCTGCGACGTAGCAATTTGTAGCATAAGACACGGCCCAACGACCCAGCTTATACCGATCTGCGACGAACTTGCATAGTTTTGTCAAACATCGATCGTTTCGAGTGGAAAGCAATCCGGCCGTCAATGGTGATTCATGGCCTGACAGATATAAACAACTATAACTCCGCTTCTATTCGTCGTATGCAAATCTGCGACATAGCAATTTGTAGCTTAAAACACGTCACATCGACCCACCTTGTGCCGATCTGGGACGAACTTGCATAGTTTCGCCAAACATCGATCGATTCTAGTGGAAAGCAATCCGGCCGTCAATGGTGATTCATGGCCATACAGATATAAACAACTATAACTCCGCTTCTATTCGTCGAATGCAAATCTGCGACGTAAAAATTTGTAGCATAAAACACGTCCCAACGACCCACTTTATACCGATCTGCGACGAACTTGCATAGTTTTGTCAAACATCGATCGTTTTGAGTGGAAAGCAATCCGGCCGTCAATGGTGATTCATGGCCTGACAGATATAAACAACTATAACTCCGCTTCTATTCGTCGTATGCGAATCTGCGACATAGCAATTTTTAGCCTAAAACACACCCCAATGAACCACCTTATACCGATCTGCGACGAACTTGCATAGTTTTGTCAAACATCGATCGTTTCGAGTGGAAAGCAATCCGGCCGTCAATGGTGATTCATGGCCTGACAGATATAAACAACTATAACTCCGCTTCTATTCGTCGAATTCAAATCTGCGACATAGCAATTTGTAGCTTAAAACACGTCACATCGACCCACCTTGTGCCGATCTGCGACGAACTTGCATAGTTTCGTCAAACATCGATCGTTTCGAGTGGTAGGCAATCCGGCCGTCAATGGTGATTAATGGCCTCACAGATATAAACAACAATAACTCCGCTTCTATTCGTCGAATGCAAATCTGCGACATAGCAATTTGTAGCTTAAAACACGTCACATCGACCCACCTTGTGCCGATCAGCGACGAACTTGCATGGTTTCGTCAAACGTCGATCGTTTCGAGTGGTAGGGAATCCGGCCGTCAATGGTGATTCATGGCCTCACAGATACAAACAATTATAACTCCGCTTCTATACGTCGTATGCGAATCTGCGACATAGCAATTTGTAACTTAAAACACGCCCCACCGAACCACCTTATACCGATTTGCGACGAACTTGCATAGTTTCGTCAAACATCGATCGTTTGGAGTGGAAAGCAATCCGGCCGTCAATGGTGATTCATGGCCTCACAGATATAAACAACAATAACACCGCTTCTATTCGTCGAATGCAAATCTGCGACATAGCAATTTGTAGCTTAAAACACGTCACATCGAACCACCTTGTGCCGATCTGCGACGAACTTGCATAGTTTTGTCAAACATCGATCGTTTCGAGAGGAAAGCAATCCGGCCGTCAATGGTCATTCATGGCCTCACAGATGTAAACAACTATAACTCCGCTTCCATTCGTCGTATGCGAATCTGCGACCTAGCAATTTGTAGGTTAAAACACGCCCCAATGAACCACCTTTTACCGATCTGCGACGAACTTGCATAGTTTCGTCAAACATCGATCGTTTCGAGTGGTAGGCAATCCGGCCGTCAATGGTGATTCATGGCCTCACAGATATAAACAACAATAACTCCGCTTCTATTCGTCGTATGCGAATCTGCGACATAGCAGTTTTTAGCTTAAAACACGCCCCAACGAACCACCTTATACCGATCTGCGACGAACTTGCATAGTTTTGTCAAACATCGATCGTTTCGAGTGGTAGGCAATCCGGCCGTCAATGGAGATTCATGGCCTCACAGATATAAACAACTATAACTCCGCTTCTATTCGCCGTATGCAAATCTGCGACGTAGCAATTTGTAGCATAAAACACGGCCCAACCACCCACCTTATACCGATCTGCGACGAACTTGCATAGTTTTGTCAAACATCGATCGTTTCGAGTGGAAAGCAATCCGGCCGTCAATGGTGATTCATGGCCTCACAGATGTAAACAACTATAACTCCGCTTCTATTCGTCGTATGCGAATCTGCGACCTAGCAATTTGTAGGTTAAAACACGCCCCAATGAACCACCTTATACCGATCTGCGACGAACTTGCATAGTTTCGTCAAACATCGATCGATTCTAGTGGAAAGCAATCCGGCCGTCAATGGTTATTCATGGCCAGACAGATATAAACAACCATAACTCCGCTTCTATTCGTCGAATGCAAATCTGCGACGTAGCAATTTGTAGCATAAGACACGGCCCAACGACCCAGCTTATACCGATCTGCGACGAACTTGCATAGTTTTGTCAAACATCGATCGTTTCGAGTGGAAAGCAATCCGGCCGTCAATGGTGATTCATGGCCTGACAGATATAAACAACTATAACTCCGCTTCTATTCGTCGTATGCAAATCTGCGACATAGCAATTTGTAGCTTAAAACACGTCACATCGACCCACCTTGTGCCGATCTGGGACGAACTTGCATAGTTTCGTCAAACATCGATCGTTTGGAGTGGAAAGCAATCCGGCCGTCAATGGTGATTCATGGCCTCACAGATATAAACAACAATAACTCCGCTTCTATACGTCGTATGCAAATCTGCGACATAGCAATTTGTAGCATAAAACACGACCCGACGACCCACCATTTACCGATCTGCGACGAACTTGCATAGTTTTGTCAAACATCGATCGTTTCGAGTGGAAAGCAATCCGGCCGTCAATGGTGATTCATGGCCTGACAGATATAAACAACTATAACTCCGCTTCTATTCGTCGAATGCAAATCTGCGACATAGCAATTTGTAGCTTAAAACACGTCACATCGAACCACCTTGTGCCGATCTGCGACGAACTTGCATAGTTTCGTCAAACGTCGATCGTTTCGAGTGGTAGGCAATCCGGCCGTCAATGGAGATTCATGGCCTCACAGATGTAAACAACTATAACTCCGCTTCTATTCGCCGTATGCAAATCTGCGACGTAGCAATTTGTAGCATAAAACACGGCCCAACCACCCACCTTATACCGATCTGCGACGAACTTGCATAGTTTTGTCAAACATCGATCGTTTCGAGTGGAAAGCAATCCGGCCGTCAATGGTGATTCATGGCCTCACAGATGTAAACAACTATAACTCCGCTTCTATTCGTCGTATGCGAATCTGCGACCTAGCAATTTGTAGGTTAAAACACGCCCCAATAAACCACCATATACCGATCTGCGACGAACTTGCATAGTTTCGTCAAACATCGATCGTTTCGAGTGGTAGGCAATCCGGCCGTCAATGGTGATACATGGCCTCACAGATATAAACAACAATAACTCCGCTTCTATTCGTCGTATGCAAATCTGCGACATAGCAGTTTGTAGCTTAAAACACGTCACATCGACCCACCTTGTGCCGATCTGGGACGAACTTGCATAGTTTCGGCAAACATCGATCGTTTCGAGTGGAAAGCAATCCGGCCGTCAATGGTGATTCATGGCCTCACAGATATAAACAACAATAACTCCGCTTCTATTCGTCGTATGCAAATCTGCGACATAGCAATTTGTAGCATAAAACACGACCCAACGACCCACCTTTTACCGATCTGCGACGAACTTGCATAGTTTCGTCAAACATCGATCGTTTCGAGTGGTAGGCAATCCGGCCGTCAATGGTGATTCATGGCCTCACAGATATAAACAACAATAACTCCGCTTCTATTCGTCGTATGCAAATCTGCGACATAGCAATTTGTAGCTTAAAACACGTCACATCGACCCACCTTGTGCCGATCTGCGACGAACTTGCATAGTTTCGTCAAACATCGATCGTTTCGAGTGGTAGGCAATCCGGCCGTCAATGGTGATTCATGGCCTCACAGATATAAACAACAATAACTCCGCATCTATTCGTCGTATGCAAATCTGCGACATAGCAATTTGTAGCTTAAAACACGTCACATCGACCCACCTTGTGCCGATCTGGGACGAACTTGCATAGTTTCGTCAAACATCGATCGTTTGGAGTGGAAAGCAATCCGGCCGTCAATGGTGATTCATGGCCTCACAGATATAAACAACAATAACTCCGCTTCTATACGTCGTATGCAAATCTGCGACATAGCAATTTGTAGGTTAAAACACGCCCCAATGAACCACCTTATACCGATCTGCGACGAACTTGCATAGTTTCGTCAAACATCGATCGATTCTAGTGGAAAGCAATCCGGCCGTCAATGGTGATTCATGGCCAGACAGATATAAACAACTATAACTCCGCTTCTATTCGCCGTATGCAAATCTGCGACGTAGAAATTTGTAGCATAAAACACGTCACATCGAACCACCTTATAGCGATCTGCGACGAACTTGCATAGTTTTGTCAAACATCGATCGTTTCGAGTGGAAAGCAATCCGGCCGTCAATGGTGATTCATGGCCTCACAGATATAAACAACTATAACTCCGCTTCTTTTCGCCGTATGCAAATCTGCGACGTAGCAATTTGTAGCATAAAACACGTCACATCGAACCACCTTATACCGATCTTCGACGAACTTGCATAGTTTTGTCAAACATCGATCGTTTCGAGTGGAAAGCAATCCGGCCGTCAATGGTGATTCATGGCCTGACAGATATAAACAACTATAACTCCGCTTCTATTCGTCGTATGCAAATCTGCGACATAGCAATTTGTAGCTTAAAACACGTCACATCGACCCACCTTGTGCCGATCTGGGACGAACTTGCATAGTTTCGTCAAACATCGATCGTTTGGAGTGGAAAGCAATCCGGCCGTCAATGGTGATTCATGGCCTCACAGATATAAACAACAATAACTCCGCTTCTATACGTCGTATGCAAATCTGCGACATAGCAATTTGTAGGTTAAAACACGCCCCAATGAACCACCTTATACCGATCTGCGACGAACTTGCATAGTTTCGTCAAACATCGATCGATTCTAGTGGAAAGCAATCCGGCCGTCAATGGTGATTCATGGCCTCACAGATATAAACAACAATAACTCCGCTTCTATACGTCGTATGCAAATCTGCGACATAGCAATTTGTAGGTTAAAACACGCCCCAATGAACCACCTTATACCGATCTGCGACGAACTTGCATAGTTTCGGCAAACATCGATCGTTTCGAGTGGTAGGCAATCCGGCCGTCAATGGTGATTCATGGCCTCACAGATATAAACAACAATAACTCCGCTTCTATTCGTCGTATGCGAATCTGCGACATAGCAATTTTTAGCTTAAAACACGCCCCAACGAACCACCTTATACCGATCTGCGACGAACTTGCATAGTTTTGTCAAACATCGATCGTTTCGAGTGGTAGGCAATCCGGCCGTCAATGGAGATTCATGGCCTCACAGATATAAACAACTATAACTCCGCTTCTATTCGCCGTATGCAAATCTGCGACGTAGCAATTTGTAGCATAAAACACGGCCCAACCACCCACCTTATACCGATCTGCAACGAACTTGATTGGTTTCGTCAAACGTCGATCGTTTCGAGTGGTAGGCAATCCGGCCGTCAATGGTGATTCATGGCCTCACAGATATAAACAACAATAACTCCGCTTCTATTCATCGTATGCGAATCTGCGGCATAGCAATTTGTAGCTTAAAACATGGCCCAACGACCCACTTTATACCGATCTGCGACGAACTTGCATAGTTACGGCAAACATCGATCGTTCCGAGTGGAAAGCAATCCGGCCGTCAATGGTGATTCATGGCCTCACATATATAAACAACAATAACTCCGCTTCTATTCGCCGTATGCAAATCTGCGACGTAGCAATTTGTAGCATAAAACACGGCCCAACCACCCACCTTATACCGATCTGCGACGAACTTGCATAGTTTTGTCAAACATCGATCGTTTCGAGTGGAAAGCAATCCGGCCGTCAATGGTGATTCATGGCCTGACAGATATAAACAACTATAACTCCGCTTCTATTCGTCGTATGCAAATCTGCGACATAGCAATTTGTAGCTTAAAACACGTCACATCGACCCACCTTGTGCCGATCTGGGACGAACTTGCATAGTTTCGTCAAACATCGATCGTTTGGAGTGGAAAGCAATCCGGCCGTCAATGGTGATTCATGGCCTCACAGATATAAACAACAATAACTCCGCTTCTATACGTCGTATGCAAATCTGCGACATAGCAATTTGTAGGTTAAAACACGCCCCAATGAACCACCTTATACCGATCTGCGACGAACTTGCATAGTTTCGTCAAACATCGATCGATTCTAGTGGAAAGCAATCCGGCCGTCAATGGTGATTCATGGCCTCACAGATATAAACAACAATAACTCCGCTTCTATACGTCGTATGCAAATCTGCGACATAGCAATTTGTAGGTTAAAACACGCCCCAATGAACCACCTTATACCGATCTGCGACGAACTTGCATAGTTTCGTCAAACATCGATCGTTTCGAGTGGTAGGCAATCCGGCCGTCAATGGTGATTCATGGCCTCACAGATATAAACAACAATAACTCCGCTTCTATTCGTCGTATGCGAATCTGCGACATAGCAATTTGTAGCTTAAAACACGCCCCAACGAACCACCTTATACCGATCTGCGACGAACTTGCATAGTTTTGTCAAACATCGATCGTTTCGAGTGGTAGGCAATCCGGCCGTCAATGGAGATTCATGGCCTCACAGATATAAACAACTATAACTCCGCTTCTATTCGCCGTATGCAAATCTGCGACGTAGCAATTTGTAGCATAAAACACGGCCCAACCACCCACCTTATACCGATCTGCGACGAACTTGCATAGTTTTGTCAAACATCGATCGTTTCGAGTGGAAAGCAATCCGGCCGTCAATGGTGATTCATGGCCTCACAGATGTAAACAACTATAACTCCGCTTCTATTCGTCGAATGCAAATCTGCGACGTAGCAATTTGTAGCATAAAACACGGCCCAACGACCCACCTTATACCGATCTGCGACGAACTTGCATAGTTTTGTCAAACATCGATCGTTTCGAGTGGAAAGCAATCCGGCCGTCAATGGTGATTCATGGCCTGACAGATATAAACAACTATAACTCCGCTTCTATTCGTCGTATGCAAATCTGCGACATAGCAATTTGTAGCTTAAAACACGCCTCAACGAACCACCTTATACCGATCTGCGACGAACTTGCATAGTTTTGTCAAACATCGATCGTTTCGAGTGGAAAGCAATCCGGCCGTCAATGGTGATTCATGGACTCACAGATATAAACAACTATAACTCCGCTTCTATTCGCCGTATGCAAATCTGCGACGTAGGAATTTGTAGCATAAAACACGTCACATCGAACCACCTTATACCGATCTGCGACGAACTTGCATAGTTTTGTCAAACATCGATCGTTTCGAGTGGAAAGCAATCCGGCCGTCAATGGTGATTCATGGCCTGACAGATATAAACAACTACAACTCCGCTTCTATTCGTCGAATGCAACTCTGCGACATAGCAATTTGTAGCCTAAAACACGTCACATCGACCCACCTTGTACCGATCTGCGACGAACTTGCATAGTTTCGCCAAACATCGATCGTTTCGAGTGGTAGGCAATCCGGCCGTCAATGGTGATTCATGGCCTCACAGATATAAACAACAATAACTCCGCTTCTATTCGTCGTATGCAAATCTGCGACATAGCAATTTGTAGCTTAAAACACGTCACATCGACCCACCTTGTGCCGATCTGGGACGAACTTGCATAGTTACGGCAAACATCGATCGTTCCGAGTGGAAAGCAATCCGGCCGTCAATGGTGATTCATGGCCTTACATATATAAACAACAATAACTCCGCTTCTATTCGTCGTATGCAAATCTGCGACATAGCAATTTGTAGCATAAAACACGACCCAACGACCCACCTTTTACCGATCTCCGACGAACTTGCATAGTTTTGTCAAACATCGATCGTTTCGAGTGCAAAGCAATCCGGCCGTCAATGGTGATTCATGGCCTCACAGATATAAACAACAATAACTCCACTTCTATACGTCGTATGCAAATCTGCGACATAGCAATTTGTAGCATAAAACACGGCCCAACGACCCACCTTATACCGATCTGCAACGAACTTGATTGGTTTCGTCAAACGTCGATCGTTTCGAGTGGTAGGCAATCCGGCCGTCAATGGTGATTCATGGCCTCACAGATATAAACAACAATAACTCCGCTTCTATTCATCGTATGCGAATCTGCGGCATAGCAATTTGTAGCTTAAAACATGGCCCAACGACCCACTTTATACCGATCTGCGACGAACTTGCATAGTTTCGTCAAACATCGATCGTTTCGAGTGGTAGGCAATCCGGCCGTCAATGGTGATTCATGGCCTCACAGATATAAACAACAATAACTCCGCTTCTATTCGTCGTATGCGAATCTGCGACATAGCAATTTTTAGCTTAAAACACGCCCCAACGAACCACCTTATACCGATCTGCGACGAACTTGCATAGTTTTGTCAAACATCGATCGTTTCGAGTGGTAGGCAATCCGGCCGTCAATGGAGATTCATGGCCTCACAGATATAAACAACTATAACTCCGCTTCTATTCGCCGTATGCAAATCTGCGACGTAGCAATTTGTAGCATAAAACACGGCCCAACCACCCACCTTATACCGATCTGCAACGAACTTGATTGGTTTCGTCAAACGTCGATCGTTTCGAGTGGTAGGCAATCCGGCCGTCAATGGTGATTCATGGCCTCACAGATATAAACAACAATAACTCCGCTTCTATTCATCGTATGCGAATCTGCGGCATAGCAATTTGTAGCTTAAAACATGGCCCAACGACCCACTTTATACCGATCTGCGACGAACTTGCATAGTTTCGTCAAACATCGATCGTTTCGAGTGGTAGGCAATCCGGCCGTCAATGGTGATTCATGGCCTCACAGATATAAACAACAATAACACCGCGTCTATTCGTCGTATGCAAATCTGCGACATAGCAATTTGTAGCTTAAAACACGTCACATCGACCCACCTTGTGCCGATCAGCGACGAACTTGCATGGTTTCGTCAAACGTCGATCGTTTCGAGTGGTAGGGAATCCGGCCGTCAATGGTGATTCATGGCCTCACAGATATAAACAACAATAACTCCGCTTCTATTCGTCGTATGCGAATCTGCGACATAGCAATTTTTAGCTTAAAACACGCCCCAACGAACCACCTTATACCGATCTGCGACGAACTTGCATAGTTTCGTCAAACATCGATCGATTCTAGTGGAAAGCAATCCGGCCGTCAATGGTGATTCATGGCCAGACAGATATAAACAACTATAACTCCGCTTCTATTCGTCGAATGCAAATCTGCGACGTAGCAATTTGTAGCATAAAACACGGCCCAACGACCCACCTTATACCGATCTGCGACGAACTTGCATAGTTTTGTCAAACATCGATCGTTTCGAGTGGAAAGCAATCCGGCCGTCAATGGTGATTCATGGCCTGACAGATATAAACAACTATAACTCCGCTTCTATTCGTCGTATGCAAATCTGCGACATAGCAATTTGTAGCTTAAAACACGTCACATCGACGCACCTTGTGCCGATCTGGGACGAACTTGCATAGTTTCGTCAAACATCGATCGTTTGGAGTGGAAAGCAATCCGGCCGTCAATTGTGATTCATGGCCTCACAGATATAAACAACAATAACTCCGCTTCTATACGTCGTATGCAAATCTGCGACATAGCAATTTGTAGCATAAAACACGACCCGACGACCCACCATTTCCGATCTGCGACGAACTTGCATAGGTTTGTCAAACACCGATCGTTTCGAGTGGAAAGCAATCCGGCCGTCAATGGTGATTCATGGCCTGACAGATATAAACAACTATAACTCCGCTTCTATTCGTCGAATGCAAATCTGCGACATAGCAATTTGTAGCTTAAAACACGTCACATCGAACCACCTTGTGCCGATCTGCGACGAACTTGCATAGTTTCGTCAAACGTCGATCGTTTCGAGTGGTAGGCAATCCGGCCGTCAATGGAGATTCATGGCCTCACAGATATAAACAACTATAACTCCGCTTCTATTCGTCGTATGCAAATCTGCGACGTAGCAGTTTGTAGCATAAAACACGGCCCAACCACCCACCTTATACCGATCTGCGACGAACTTGCATAGTTTTGTCAAACATCGATCGTTTCGAGTGGAAAGCAATCCGGCCGTCAATGGTGATTCATGGCCTCACAGATGTAAACAACTATAACTCCGCTTCTATTCGTCGTATGCGAATCTGCGACCTAGCAATTTGTAGGTTAAAACACGCCCCAATAAACCACCATATACCGATCTGCGACGAACTTGCATAGTTTCGTCAAACATCGATCGTTTCGAGTGGTAGGCAATCCGGCCGTCAATGGTGATTCATGGCCTCACAGATATAAACAACAATAACTCCGCTTCTATTCGTCGTATGCGAATCTGCGACATAGCAATTTTTAGCCTAAAACACACCCCAATGAACAACCTTATACCGATCTGCGACGAACTTGCATAGTTTTGTCAAACATCGATCGTTTCGAGTGGAAAGCAATCCGGCCGTCAATGGTGATTCATGGCCTGACAGATATAAACAACTATAACTCCGCTTCTATTCGTCGTATGCAAATCTGCGACATAGCAATTTGTAGCTTAAAACATGTCACATCGACCCACCTTGTGCCGATCTGGGACGAACTTGCATAGTTTCGTCAAACATCGATCGTTTGGAGTGGAAAGCAATCCGGCCGTCAATGGTGATTCATGGCCTCACAGATATAAACAACAATAACTCCGCTTCTATACGTCGTATGCAAATCTGCGACATAGCAATTTTTAGCTTAAAACACGCCCCAACGAACCACCTTATACCGATCTGCGACGAACTTGCATAGTTTCGTCAAACATCGATCGATTCTAGTGGAAAGCAATCCGGCCGTCAATGGTGATTCATGGCCAGACAGATATAAACAACTATAACTCCGCTTCTATTCGTCGAATGCAAATCTGCGACGTAGCAATTTGTAGCATAAAACACGGCCCAACGACCCACCTTATACCGATCTGCGACGAACTTGCATAGTTTTGTCAAACATCGATCGTTTCGAGTGGAAAGCAATCCGGCCGTCAATGGTGATTCATGGCCTGACAGATATAAACAACTATAACTCCGCTTCTATTCGTCGTATGCAAATCTGCGACATAGCAATTTGTAGCTTAAAACACGTCACATCGACGCACCTTGTGCCGATCTGGGACGAACTTGCATAGTTTCGTCAAACATCGATCGTTTGGAGTGGAAAGCAATCCGGCCGTCAATTGTGATTCATGGCCTCACAGATATAAACAACAATAACTCCGCTTCTATACGTCGTATGCAAATCTGCGACATAGCAATTTGTAGCATAAAACACGACCCGACGACCCACCATTTCCGATCTGCGACGAACTTGCATAGGTTTGTCAAACACCGATCGTTTCGAGTGGAAAGCAATCCGGCCGTCAATGGTGATTCATGGCCTGACAGATATAAACAACTATAACTCCGCTTCTATTCGTCGAATGCAAATCTGCGACATAGCAATTTGTAGCTTAAAACACGTCACATCGAACCACCTTGTGCCGATCTGCGACGAACTTGCATAGTCTCGTCAAACGTCGATCGTTTCGAGTGGTAGGCAATCCGGCCGTCAATGGAGATTCATGGCCTCACAGATATAAACAACTATAACTCCGCTTCTATTCGCCGTATGCAAATCTGCGACGTAGCAGTTTGTAGCATAAAACACGGCCCAACCACCCACCTTATACCGATCTGCGACGAACTTGCATAGTTTTGTCAAACATCGATCGTTTCGAGTGGAAAGCAATCCGGCCGTCAATGGTGATTCATGGCCTCACAGATGTAAACAACTATAACTCCGCTTCTATTCGTCGTATGCGAATCTGCGACCTAGCAATTTGTAGGTTAAAACACGCCCCAATAAACCACCATATACCGATCTGCGACGAACTTGCATAGTTTCGTCAAACATCGATCGTTTCGAGTGGTAGGCAATCCGGCCGTCAATGGTGATTCATGGCCTCACAGATATAAACAACAATAACTCCGCTTCTATTCGTCGTATGCGAATCTGCGACATAGCAATTTTTAGCCTAAAACACACCCCAATGAACAACCTTATACCGATCTGCGACGAACTTGCATAGTTTTGTCAAACATCGATCGTTTCGAGTGGAAAGCAATCCGGCCGTCAATGGTGATTCATGGCCTGACAGATATAAACAACTATAACTCCGCTTCTATTCGTCGTATGCAAATCTGCGACATAGCAATTTGTAGCTTAAAACATGTCACATCGACCCACCTTGTGCCGATCTGGGACGAACTTGCATAGTTTCGTCAAACATCGATCGTTTGGAGTGGAAAGCAATCCGGCCGTCAATGGTGATTCATGGCCTCACAGATATAAACAACAATAACTCCGCTTCTATACGTCGTATGCAAATCTGCGACATAGCAATTTGTAGCATAAAACACGACCCAACGACCCACCATTTACCGATCTGCGACGAACTTGCATAGTTTTGTCAAACATCGATCGTTTCGAGTGGAAAGCAATCCGGCCGTCAATGGTGATTCATGGCCTGACAGATATAAACAACTATAACTCCGCTTCTATTCGTCGTATGCGAATCTGCGACCTAGCAATTTGTAGGTTAAAACACGCCCCAATGAACCACCTTATACCGATCTGCGACAAACTTGCATAGTTTCGTCAAACATCGATCGATTCTAGTGGAAAGCAATCCGGCCGTAAATGGTGATTCATGGCCAGACAGATATAAACAACTATAACTCCGCTTCTATTCGTCGAATGCAAATCTGCGACGTAACAATTTGTAGCATAAAACACGGCCCAACGACCCACTTTATACCGATCTGCGACGAACTTGCATAGTTTTGTCAAACATCGATCGTTTGGAGTGGAAAGCAATCCGGCCGTCAATGGTGATTCATGGCCTCACAGATATAAACAACTATAACTCCGCTTCTATTCGCTGTATGCAAATCTGCGACGTAGCAATTTGTAGCATAAAACACGTCACATCGAACCACCTTATACCGATCTTCGACGAACTTGCATAGTTTTGTCAAACATCGATCGTTTCGAGTGGAAAGCAATCCGGCCGTCAATGGTGATTCATGGCCTGACAGATATAAACAACTATAACTCCGCTTCTATTCGTCGTATGCAAATCTGCGACATAGCAATTTGTAGCTTAAAACACGTCACATCGACCCACCTTGTGCCGATCTGGGACGAACTTGCATAGTTTCGTCAAACATCGATCGTTTGGAGTGGAAAGCAATCCGGCCGTCAATGGTGATTCATGGCCTCACAGATATAAACAACAATAACTCCGCTTCTATACGTCGTATGCAAATCTGCGACATAGCAATTTGTAGGTTAAAACACGCCCCAATGAACCACCTTATACCGATCTGCGACGAACTTGCATAGTTTCGTCAAACATCGATCGATTCTAGTGGAAAGCAATCCGGCCGTCAATGGTGATTCATGGCCTCACAGATATAAACAACAATAACTCCGCTTCTATACGTCGTATGCAAATCTGCGACATAGCAATTTGTAGGTTAAAACACGCCCCAATGAACCACCTTATACCGATCTGCGACGAACTTGCATAGTTTCGGCAAACATCGATCGTTTCGAATGGTAGGCAATCCGGCCGTCAATGGTGATTCATGGCCTCACAGATATAAACAACAATAACTCCGCTTCTATTCGTCGTATGCGAATCTGCGACATAGCAATTTTTAGCTTAAAACACGCCCCAACGAACCACCTTATACCGATCTGCGACGAACTTGCATAGTTTTGTCAAACATCGATCGTTTCGAGTGGTAGGCAATCCGGCCGTCAATGGAGATTCATGGCCTCACAGATATAAACAACTATAACTCCGCTTCTATTCGCCGTATGCAAATCTGCGACGTAGCAATTTGTAGCATAAAACACGGCCCAACCACCCACCTTATACCGATCTGCGACGAACTTGCATAGTTTTGTCAAACATCGATCGTTTCGAGTGGAAAGCAATCCGGCCGTCAATGGTGATTCATGGCCTCACAGATGTAAACAACTATAACTCCGCTTCTATTCGTCGAATGCAAATCTGCGACGTAGCAATTTGTAGCATAAAACACGGCCCAACGACCCACCTTATACCGATCTGCGACGAACTTGCATAGTTTTGTCAAACATCGATCGTTTCGAGTGGAAAGCAATCCGGCCGTCAATGGTGATTCATGGCCTGACAGATATAAACAACTATAACTCCGCTTCTATTCGTCGTATGCAAATCTGCGACATAGCATTTTGTAGCATAAAACACGGCCCAACCACCCACCTTATACCGATCTGCGACGAACTTGCATAGTTTTGTCAAACATCGATCGTTTCGAGTGGAAAGCAATCCGGCCGTCAATGGTGATTCATGGACTCACAGATATAAACAACTATAACTCCGCTTCTATTCGCCGTATGCAAATCTGCGACGTAGGAATTTGTAGCATAAAACACGTCACATCGAACCACCTTATACCGATCTGCGACGAACTTGCATAGTTTTGTCAAACATCGATCGTTTCGAGTGGAAAGCAATCCGGCCGTCAATGGTGATTCATGGCCTGACAGATATAAACAACTACAACTCCGCTTCTATTCGTCGAATGCAAATCTGCGACATAGTAATTTGTAGCCTAAAACACGTCACATCGACCCACCTTGTGCCGATCTGCGACGAACTTGCATAGTTTCGGCAAACATCGATCGTTTCGAGTGGTAGGCAATCCGGCCGTCAATGGTGATTCATGGCCTCACAGATATAAACAACAATAACTCCGCTTCTATTCGTCGTATGCGAATCTGCGACATAGCAATTTTTAGCTTAAAACACGCCCCAACGAACCACCTTATACCGATCTGCGACGAACTTGCAAAGTTTTGTCAAACATCGATCGTTTCGAGTGGTAGGCAATCCGGCCGTCAATGGAGATTCATGGCCTCACAGATATAAACAACTATAACTCCGCTTCTATTCGCCGTATGCAAATCTGCGACGTAGCAATTTGTAGCATAAAACACGGCCCAACCACCCACCTTATACCGATCTGCGACGAACTTGCATAGTTTTGTCAAACATCGATCGTTTCGAGTGGAAAGCAATCCGGCCGTCAATGGTGATTCATGGCCTCACAGATGTAAACAACTATAACTCCGCAGTAGTAATACTATGTTGGTTCTGGATCAATGACGTCACAATCAGCTGTGACGTCACTGATAACGTTATCTGTGACGTCACAATCAGCTGATCAGCTGATTGTGACGTCACTGATCCAAGTCATTGACACTTAAGTTGGTGTTAGGTTACATTGTAGTACGGTGGGTACATGACCTAGGTGACCACGTTCATTCATTAATTCATTCATACGTTGGTTATACTATGTTTCTTCTGGATCAATGACGTCACAATCAGCTGTGACGTCACTGATCCAAGTCATTGACACTTAGGTTGGTGTTAGGTTACATTGTAGTACGGTAGGTACATGACCTAGGTGACCACGTTCATTCATTAATTCATTCATACGTTTGGGTACATGACCACGTTCAAGGTCATCGGTCATACGTCGCCTTGTAGATTCACCGTGTTGTAGACCTAACCGCTGACGTTGCAAGGACGTCGGTGTTAGGTTACGTTATTGTACGGTATGTACATCGCCACGTTCATTCATTCATACGTTGGGTGTCGCCTTGTTCTACGGTGGTACGTGATCACGTTCAAGGTCGTCGGTGATACGTCGCCTTGTAGCTTGACCGTGTTGTAGACCTAACCGCTGACGTTGCAAGGATGTCGGTGTTAGGTTACGTTATGGTACGGTAGGTACATCACCACGTTCATTCTTTCATACGTTGGGTGTCGCCTTGTTCTACGGTGGTACGTTACCACGTTCAAGGTCGTCGGTGGCACGTCGCCTTGTAGCTTCACCGTGTTGTAGACCTAACCGCTGACGCTGCAACGTTTCTCGCAGGAGATAGGCGCATTGAATAAGAACACATAGAATCATAATTCAATTGTTTCTTTATTTCATTTTATCGAAGCGGGTACAATAATAATGGTGATAAGTCGCAAAATAAGATGTCTTATAAGCAATACACGAACAATCGCTAAATCGAGGCGTGTACAATAATAATAATGATAAGTCACAGAATAAGATGTCTTATAAGTAATACACCACGAACAATCACTAATACTAAACAATTATAATTATTCATCGCGGGGCGTATTAGCCATTTTTATGATATCTGGCAATGCCAGCGCCAATAATTCGCAATCAATAAAATCAGTGTTGTCGTAATAAGCGCTGCTGCGAATCGCAGCTATCGCCTGCTCTTCATCAACAATTTGTTTGTTTCGCACAATCTCTACAAAGTTGTGAAACTTGGTACTAACCCTAGATGTAATGTCATTCAACTGCTCATACCGCGAAGTCTTTCAATTCAAACATATATTTTAGTGTTGATGGTTTTAGAAGTATACTAATATCCGCAATGGAAAGTTTAAACAACTTGTGTGGATACCTGACGATAATCCCAATCGTTAACTCACAAATTTTAATCTCTGAGGTTGAATGCTGATCCCAAAACTTGTCAGAGTCCGATAGATGTTCCCAAAATACGTTTTCAATTTCTTGTTGTTTCTGCAGTAGCTGTTTCCATACATTGTGATCAAACGCTATTTCATTCCCCCGATGGTCGCGTAGCACCCACTGAACGACAGGTGGTGGTCCGACAGCAATACCAATTATCAAATGTTTGTAAGAATATCTACTAAATGCTTTGCATGAATATTCATCCAATACATAACTTCGTGCCAATAGCAGCGTCATGTTGGATGGACGGGAATCGCTAAGAAAGAAATTAATGGAGCAAATACAATATTGAAATCTGTAATAGATATCACAGATCAAAATTAATTATTTTATTCGTTTATGAGACTCACCCTTCGCGTTCTGCAAACTGTCTAACTTCGTCATCATTATTTGGATCAGTGGGATTATAATATATTGCACTGCCACATACATCCATCTTTCTATCGAGACACAAGTCCAAAAAACGCGACAAAAAACGTACCTAGCACTTCGCTACCTGCACCAGTCTCTCTCAAAAACACGACTAATGCAGCAGCAGACTCTTCGCTCATCGCAACAGTCATACCATACCCCTTCCTATGACAAATCTCCCACGTTCAAAATGCTGACTAGTGTGTAACCGCAGCTACGACGCAAGTTGGTACAGCCTCTTAGTTCATCGCTACGATCATACTGCATCCCCCATTCCTATGGCAAATCTCTTTCCCACATTCGAAATGCTGACTAGTGTGTAACCATAGATACGTCGCAGGTTGACATTGACTCTTTTGCTCATGGCAATCATCACACCATACCCCTTCCTATGACAAATCTCCCACGTTCGAAATGCTGACTAGTGTATAACCATAGCTACGACGCAGGTTGGTACAGACTCTTAGCTCATCGCAACGATCATACCACATCCGCCATCCCTATAACAAGTCTTCCCACGCTCGAAATGCTGACCAAAGTGTAAACGTAGATACACCGCAGGTGTGGCTATGATAGGGTTATACAGAATTGAATATGCAATCTATGCTACCCTTGCATCTCTCCCCCAATCCGAATCATGTGACAAGAGAGAGGTCTCGGGG
This sequence comes from Anoplius nigerrimus, assembly GCA_914767735.1. Taxonomy (NCBI): domain Eukaryota; kingdom Metazoa; phylum Arthropoda; class Insecta; order Hymenoptera; family Pompilidae; genus Anoplius; species Anoplius nigerrimus. The sequence goes on along the minus strand of CAJZBX010000559.1, from coordinate 1,039,538 downwards.
AACTCTCCCAACAACCTTGAGTGATAGCGCAACAGTATCCACAACCAGAAGCTCACATCCACAATCTGAAGCTTGCACAACCTTAACCGACTGAGCGCAACAATTCGTAAGAAAAAAGAAGTTAGATCCACCCAACTTAGAAATGGAAGGTTAGTGAGAGTTCCTGCCCAAGGCAAATATCTAATAAGGTGACCTCACTAACAGCTTTTTTTTTCCAGCAACCACTACATCGACACCCCGAAGACTGAGGCGAAGCGGTGTGAAAGTTAATCGCGTGCGGAAGCAGCGAATTTCATGCGTGCCATTAAGGCTACTACTTGCACCATTCATCGCCCCTCTCAATAACCATACCACATGGCACCTACCGACCGAAGAACATGAATCGCAAACACCCACCCATCAACCGTTAGAAGAAGAAGAAGAAGCACTGCCGACGCCCGAGGCAGCAGACTAGGTTATAGTGTAATATCACAGTTAGAATAATTTTTTCCAAAAATAAAAAATTTATTACATTGAAAGAATTTATATTTATATCCTCCTACCGCATCATCCCACACTCGGCGCGATAAATAGATTTCGCCTGTCATAAAAATAAATAACTCTAAATAACGGGGAGGGCGACTGCAGAATTCGAGCCTCCGAAGGTTCGAGAATTCGCGGCTCCGAAGGTCGCGGAAGTCATGACTCTTCGCGACTCCGAAGGTTGCGGAACGCGGCTCCGAAGGTTGCGAACCTCCCTTCGGAGATATCCGTCCGCGAAGTCGGATGACGCGTCCTCCCGCTCCTCCGGAGGCACGCTGGGGCCCCCTCCCGCACCTTTGTGATACGCGGCTCCGAAGGTTGCGATCACCTCCCCTTCGGAGGCGTCCGTCCGCGAAGTCGGATGACGCGGCCTCACGCGCCTCCGGAGGCACGCTGGGACCCTCCCGCACCTCCGGAGGTGATAAAAAAAAAAATACAATCTAACTAGCAGTGCACGAAGATGCATATTATGCTACTCTTGCGTTTATCCCCACTGTGAAACATATGCTGAGGAAGGGGGTTTTTGGCTGGACTCTACTTCATCTCCGTGGCGGCAACAGAATCATTGCTTGAGAAGTTCACGCTGCATCAACATTAGAGTTGTCGAAAAGATATTATAAATCGACATCAATATCTGAGAAGATGGAGGTAAGACATTTATTCAAATGGGTTAGATGCGGTCTGTGTATGTTACTAATTCAAACCCGTGTTACAACTATTTTAAGAAACTGTTTTTTATTTTTTTTCATAGTGTTCAAAAGTTACCCACATAATCGATATTGATGGATTTATGGTGGAAGGCCATTTCATGGCGAAGGATATGGCAATTGTGGCCATGGACGGGGCGATGAAGAAAGCCGAATTTTATTTGCGCAGAGTATTCGATTTTTTACCAATAAAAGACAAAAAAAGCGCAACATATACATACCATAATATACACGGCATGAGGTTCATGGACTATGGCCAGGAAGGCTATGAGCAACATGAGATATATGCGGTGATAGAAGATTTTATATCGAAATATGAAAATCCTGTGGTAGCGTACAAGGGGGGTATACTAGAAAAAAGAATTTTAGATGTAATGTGTGTGAAGAATTGTAATTTGGAAAACTTTGGATGTCCAAAGTTTAGCACACTAATGTGCAACAATAAATATTCGAATACACATGTAGATAACTGTTATTTGCACCAGAAGGAGATGACTGGAAAGGGAACACCGATACATTGCCCAGCAGTGGAAGTATCGGTGTTCCGGAAATGGCTATTAGATAATTATTAATATAAATAAATAAACTAATTAATTATATTAAAAAGAATATATATTTATATCCCCTTATCTCCACATCCCACACGCAGTGCGGAAAATAGTTCTCGCCTAGCGGAATTTCAAATACAAAAGAGGAGGGGAAAAAAATAAATAAAAAAGGGGGGGGGGGGAATAGTAAACATCTACAAAAAATTATTTGTAATTGTTTTATTTATATCTCTACAGATAATATAATTCAAAAACATATTTTTATACATGTTTTAGATAAAGTCGTTTAGCTTACTTTGCGTACAACATTCGTTAGCGGACTATACTCAATTAAGCGGTCATGTAGTATCAAGCAGTAGGCCGTAGTATTTGGTGGAACATTTTCTTTACATTCAAATTCAATCCTTACGTCTACTGTTGCGCTTTTTATAGACTCATTCTGCCTAGAACAATCAATTACCACAATAGGCCCAAACTTAAGGAGTTGATCGGCATCGAGCAGCGCTCCACCGTCGTCGGATCCGTAATATGACTTGCGGAAGTGGGCATACATCTCATACAAAATACTACATCTCTTCTTGTCAAAATCCATATTCATAGCATCATATGGATAAAAATCTGAATTCAGACATAGCCTAACATTTGTTAATTTACATTCATCGAATATGCTACCATTAGCTATCAGATTATTTTTTCTATCGGTCTGCAGAGCAAAGATGACATAACGAGGTTTCTCAATTTGTGTCGCAGTCTTGACAGCCCATGAATGTTTGGTTGTACTTTGCAGGAGAGGAAATTCATACAAATCCCACGAACGAAAACTCATAGCTAGGTATCGACCGCTTTCCAATGTTCGCAACATAGCCAATTTGTTTACATCGTTCAATACAACGTGAGGCATTCGCCACTGAATTTTAAATAATTCAAGTTTCGGATCTGACACAGCATTTCCTATAGCACAGTTATAATCATTCCGCGACCGTATTAAAATTAATTCGTGTCGCGCATTAATAACGATCCGTTTGTAATCCTCGCAAAACCCTAATAATGTGTTCAGTGGAACGCAGAAATTGAAATATCCGTTCGGTAGATTATCATTAATATCCCATCCAGCATTCTTCAACATTCTTCCTTTGTCAGGTGTTAGCGATACATAATTTTTTAGAGTACTTGTTATACCCACGTTTCTGCAGCGATCAACCTCCACACCATCCAGTTCATAACGGATTTCGTCGAACATGAATGCTACACAATTGCTGACTAGACCCAAAACAGAACCTGCATCCTCTGCAGCAGTCATAGGTTGTTCCAATTTACCTTCAATGTAGAGAAAACTTTCACATGGGAGTGTATACAGATCCTGTTGTTGTATGGGTATTCGTATTTCATCGTTATGGCCGAAAGTTGCATTTGCATAAGGATTGTAAGTGTGAGACTCAATCCTGACGATGCGATCGTCGAAGATGGGCTCACTCTGAATATTCAGAACATCAATCATGTTGATAGTTGCGCTTCAGCCGAAACGATAAATCCTAACGATTTTAAAAATATGATGTTTTCAGCAGTGAGAGTCTTCTTCTTCTTCCTCACAGTACAACTACACGACTTGTTGACAGCGTTTACAGCGCTGTTTCCAGGCGAATTATTCCCCACGCTTTTAAACTGATCTGTTACGTTCAGCACAAGCATATCATTTGATATGTCTCCAAACGTTATCGTCGTCGCACATGCAACCTGACTGTGATCTCTTCCCCGCGAAAATTAATCAGTCGATCGTCCTGATCAACAACGCGAATTGTTAAATTTGTAATGTTTCGCACAAAGATTGGGAGGTAAATGATCTGAGCTGGCGTTTCCGATACTTTATATCCCGGTGGTACGCTGAGTGAAAATTCATGTATTGTATGTACAGATTTGTCATTGCAGTATGCTCCAGTTGTAACGTTACAATCAAGTCGAATAATATTCACATCGAAGATGTTAATCGACAAATCAGATTTATGCCATTGATGTTTCTGTAATATGCGACCAGGCGAAAATCCCAAAATCGATGCAATGGTATTTGGCTTGGCGAAGTTTATACTATAGACACTTTTGATCTCGCATCGCATTGTGTTCGGATTGGCACGAATAATCAGAGGATCTTGTCCATCCTCGTCACCGTTATCAATACCGGTTGCAGTCACATCGCTTTTAATTGTCAGATCGACGCCTGAAGATATTTCCAATATTCTATGTTTCAGATACTGATATATATCATGCAATTCATAAGACCCCTCAGGGATAGTAATTTCTTTATCATCGTGATCAAAATAGAACTTATTATTTAATGCTGTTACATTTGGTATTGTATTATAAGTTTCAAGCGCCATCAAACCGAGTTCATAGTCACCATCATTCAGATCAATAGCTGGGAAGTAGTTTCCCACCAATGTGCTGCTCTTTCCTGTCAGTGTAAACGTAAATGACATGTTCAATGCTAACGATTGATCGCAAACACCAATAGTTGAATGTCAATGTTTAAATTTGTTATCACAAGTCTGCAGAAATTGTAAACAGAGTTGCCCACAAATGTTCTGATTGTAACGTTGATGAGATGAATAATTGTACTCAATCTGTGTCACATATTTTTGTATATAGTCAACAAATTCCTTAGGAGGTCGGAGATTTCCGTAACTGTCAAAATATAGCACACGATTACCTCTCTTCGCATAGGCTACCCAGTGAGTGCCAGGTCCTTCGGCATCATCTAAATTTATTATAGCGTTTTCATTCATCCACGGTGATGCAGGCAGTGTGTTGCGCATGAAAATACCTCTAAAGAATGGGATACGCATACGCTTAGCCAAGTGTTTCAATTGTATGTTAGTAGTGACACCTGCCGGTAATTTCATTATCGCCTGAGATTTTTTTTTTTTATTTTTTTTCTACCAATGCCCTTCCCACGCTTATATGGTTCGAGATAAAGCCCTCGACCTTCCATGGAACGATTGTGACGTTGTAGCTCCAGTAGCTGGCGTTGGGCAGCCTTGCTATCATTCACCGCCTTCGCAACCCCCGCAGCTCCACCAATAAGCGAACCCAGAGCTCCTAATATTGGAAAAAATGGCAAAATACCACCACGTTTTGCTATTGGAAGTATCCGTTTTATTTTTTTAGATGCTTTCTTGACACGTTTTTTCACCATTTTCTTTAAGCCCATACCCACTTTCGTCTTAGCATTCATTGCTGCCCATACGGCTGCAGCGGCAGCTCTCTCACCGAGCGTAGAATTTCTGCTAACAATACGTTCTTTCGCTTTGTTAGCAAGTATTTTATCTGCGACGTGTCTCTTATCTAAGTTGTTGCTCACAGAGTATGCAATATCGTGTTCGCGACACGCCGCATCCAACGGATTGATGCCTCGATCGCCTCTGACTAACCGTTTTCTCAAATGAGTACCAGGACCACAAAATTGATATCCTGGAATATGCAACTCGAAGGGTAGTGCATTTATCATGCGATTTAACAAACCACCGCCAATTTTCACATTAGTCGATGACATTTATCACAATCAAACAATGAGTTTTGAAAAATCAATAATTATCCGAGGGGGAATATTAGATGTACTCATATCTTCATTTGAGCAGTCAGATGCAAAAACATTTTAGAAACTAAACGTATTTAGGTTGTGTACCCCCTATATATATATAATCCTCCGGTGTTAAAATAGCGTTTATTGAATTGAGTTTAGTATTGGTGAAAACATGCGTTTCGTCCGACAACCTATGACGATCTGTGTAAAAAATTTTGATGAAAAGACTCAGTTAATATCAAAAAATGAATCACGCAAACATGGAAACATGCTACCTAGCGCCATACGAGGCATCATTTGCGGTCCATCGAATTGTGGTAAGACCAACGTGCTGATGAGCTTATTGGAAAGTCCGCAGGGATTGCATTTTGAAAACTTATACGTGTACTCGAAATCGCTACAACAACCAAAATATCGCTATTTGGAGAATTTAATGTCGACAATTGATGAAATTGGATACTTCACATTTTCTAATAATAGCGAGGTAATTCCTTCTGTTGAAGCTCTTCCAAATTCGATCTTTGTATTCGATGACGTAGCATGTGACAAGCAAGATGCGATAAGAGAATACTTCGCCATGGGTCGCCACTCAAACGTTGACTGTTTCTATCTTTGTCAGACGTATGCGAAAATACCTAAACATCTCATACGTGATAATGCAAATCTATTGATTATCTTTAAACAGGATGGTACTAATTTAAAACATTTATATAATGATCATGTAAACACTGATATGTCATACCAGGACTTTTGTGGATTATGCAATAAATGTTGGCAGGGCAAATATGGTTTTGTTGTGATAGATAAGGACAGTTCCATGACGCATGGACGATATAGGAAAGGATTTAACGACTTTGCAATGCTGTGAATCAGTTAGTGTTCATTGCGCTATCGTAAAAAACGTTCATTGATGTGTTAGAGCATCATTTCGCAGCTATGACGAAAACAAGTGGTGCCGGTATAGAGATCAAAGATCATGAAAAAGTTGTAAGGGAGATTGCTAAAACCAGTGAATCGATTCGCAAAAAATATCGCGCTTTGAAAACTGGTCGGATTGAAGAAGATATGACCTTAGAGCGACAACTGAAACCTATCATCAATCCTCTAAAACAGATTGCGGAGAACGTCAGCGGTGAGAAATCTAACACCTCGGTGGAGGAAATAGCTGTGGAGTCAGCGAATGTTACGCCAGCTCCTGAAAGAAACGTGTCAATGCGAAAGAAATTATGTCAAACAAATCGGAAACGTTCACACGATGTCATAGACCATTCCCTGTTAACATCTACACCAATTGCGGCAAAGAGACAGCGCATAAATATGCGAAGTTCTGCGCCTATCACAAACAGCGGAATTTCCGAGTCATGTGAACCCTCGTCTGCACATTCACCGCATGTCGATGAAGAGGTCTTCGAAATCTCAAATGAACCATTAGCAACATCAATTAGACGTGAACTCCAAACATTTGATGGGCAGGAAATGTTGCGTACCCATTTTGGAAAACTGGGACAAAAATATGTGGGGGAAGTTCTGCGCAGTGATAAAAATAATCAGATAGATTACGTTTATGGAGTATATTTTGACGGTAACGGAATGATGCTTGGAGATAAGCGTTTTGATGTGGATAAAGATGATAATTTATTAATAGGAGATGTACGATATGTGGGAACACCTGGTATTTATGAACTTATTTTCAAAAGAATCCCCGACGATACCATCTACACCGAAGCTGACAAACAAAAATATAGAGACATATTGCTGGCAACGAATGCTCACAGACGTGAACACAATGTGCAAAATCCTGTATTAGGTAATAAGGGACACAAGTACAAACATATAATTGGCCCCTTACTATCTAAAAGAAAGGTAGGCCGAGGTTTCGCAGAACCGTCTACAATGATGCTAAACAATAATTCAATCGATTACATTTATTGGAACGATCCCAACGAGTTAGTGGACCGTTTGCGGCTGCTCGAAGCTTCACGCCATGCTGGTAATAATACTCACAGCAATGAATTTCAATCGATCATCGAGGAACTTCGAGAGGCTGGTTTCATTATAAATTGAATTAAGCTTCAACAAAATGTGTCAGTTCTCATGGAAATGTCGATCAATAAATTTGGATCCTCGCGAGACAAAAGTAGACTATCAATGGACTATTATAAATGGAGTGGGATACTTCGAAATTATGTGCGCAGTAACGCACTTTGTCTAACATCACGCGGTTTTGATGCGAGATCATGCAAGATTCAACATGTGGCTGAGCCACAGTTTGATAGCGATGCAGCTAATAAATCATATGTGGAAAGGAATATGCGCATTTTTAGAGAGCGGCTGGAAACCATTGAGAACAGATTAAGTTTCATCGAACAAGAAATGCTGTCACTGCGAAATGATGTCCATAATGTAGACACATTATCTACTTCGACTTCAATAATTGAAGATAATCATCTCGATATAAACTAGAGCCGCATATATGATATCGGATTGAGATGTTTTTATATTGTGTTGATAAATATCAGTCTGTCAGTATTGTTTTGAAACAGGGCGGGCGTTGTCATGTAAAATCATTGCGTGCCCCAATCGTATTACATTTATTTAGAAAAAAAAACGAATAATCTGTAGTAAAAAAAAATATGTGTGCAGTAAAAAAAATGTATAGAGAGGAGAAGCATTACAGTATCGAAAAGCGCAGACTGGTGGATGAATTGCATTCCTCAGCGAGAAGATCATTCCCCCGTAGAAGAGTTATAGTGCGAGGATATGACGATCTGTGGCAAGCAGATGTTGTTGAGATGCGTCCGTATTCACAACTCAACAAGGGTTACCACTACATACTTACGGTTATTGATGTGTTGAGCAAGTATGCCTGGGCTGCACCATTAAAAAGTAAGAGTGGAAAAGATGTAGCCGATGCATTTTCTGGAATAATTCAAAACGATGGAAGATGTCCAAAAAATTTGCAAACTGATAGAGGAAAGGAATTTTATAACATCACTATGCAAACAGTTTTGAAGAAACATAATATTAACCATTACTCAACATATTCGGTTATGAAGGCATCTGTTGTTGAACGATTCAATCGTACGCTGAAGAATAAAATGTGGAAACTTTTTACACTCAATGGAACCTACAGATGGATCGATGTGCTACCACGTTTAATTATGGATTATAATAAGCAAAAGCATCGAACTATTGGTATGCGCCCTGTGGATGTTACTCCAACCATTGCCAATAAACTCTTAAAAACGGTGTACAATAATATAAAGATTGCCGCACCTGCAAAGTTCAAAGTCGGCGATTCTGTACGTGTGAGCAAGTTCAAAACAGTTTTCGATAAGGGTTATACACCGAATTGGAGCACAGAGGTATTTTCCATCGACAAAGTGCAGATAACTAATCCTGTAACCTATCTCCTCAAGGATTCTAACGGAAAACCTGTCGCGGGAGGATTCTATGAACATGAACTGCGTCTTACTGCTGATCCTAACATTCATCTGGTTGAAAAGGTGTTGCGAAGGAAAAATGATAAAGTTTATGTAAAATGGTTAGGCTTTGACAAATCGCATAATTCGTGGATACATAAGAGTAATATCTTATAAACCATGTTTATTGTTAAATAATTGTTTTTTTTTCAATTTATATATGTATTTACAATAATAAATGTATTGACTTATTATTTATGTGTTTTCTGTTGGTATCCTATAATGCCCCCATGGTAACGTTTCTGTAGAACCAGGTGTGATGTATCGCTTGTCATCGTATGGACTCAACGCAATCTTCGCTTCGGAAACAGTGTAAACTTCATGCAGCTTTGACCTTATGCATGATTGGCGGCGCACTATTTCAATTGAGTCTCTCAAAGATTTTATGTAATCGTCAAAACTTATTGTGCGTGCAACAATATTACTCTTCACACCTTTAATTTTTTTCTGATCGTTTTGCCCATACACCTTGAACGAATACATCTTGGATCTCAGACCAACAAATTCATGCATTATCATCCCATTGTTTTCATCTTTCATCAGTCCAGGTACCTTCTTATTCATAAGGGGTATTCCATATACATTATTAATAGGATAATCACTGGTATCGAATTTAATAATATCACGTTTCATTAGCTCATAAACGTCATCACACTCAAAATGATAAATTAAACTATCGGTATCCGTATACATTATTTTACATTTTTCCTGATAGAGGGGTTTAATATAATTGTAATGAAAATCGTATAGGCATGTTTTCGATATGTCCAGAATAGACATTCCTACATAAATCGGTTTATTGAATTTAATCTCAACGTTACGCAATTCTATAGCTGTTAATTTATCTGAAAAAATGCTTCTACTATGAAAATTTGGCTTAGATATCAGTGTCTCTGCACCGTACCTCCCCTCCCATTTAGTTACAAGCTTAACGTTAACGTGATTACGCACATTCTCCATAGTTTTACCAAATACCGCGTTATTCATTAATTTGTACAAATTTTTTTCGAAATTGTTTGTGGCTTGTGTTCTAAACTGGGTGTTTAGTTCAATGTAACTCCGAAGCCATGGCGCTTGAACGAATTGTAAGATACGGTGAATTTTTATTATTTGAAGGCCGTGGCGTATGCATTGTTGCAGATTGCGATAGTGCAACACGTAACGTTTCCTATTGAACAGGGTTGCTAGAAGTTTTACACTTCGTTTACCCACCGGTTTGTCACGTATTGGACAGAATGGGAGATCGGCATGCAGATCATGCAAATGTTGCGGATACTCCAAGTCAACTTCAATAATATAACCGATGGATGAATCTGGAGCGATCGATGATACATCAAATTTTGATATGTCATTGACCCATTCAAATTTAGCATACGGTAGTGGTTGACACATTGCCCACCCATACAAATTATTTACATCGTAGTACATGAGATAAGTTGAGGATTTTGTGGGATCGTAAGACTGCATGTACTTATTATTAGCACGTGCGTATCTATTAGAACATTGGCTCAGACCACCTCGGATTCCCCGCTCGATAAACATGACCATGTCAATGTCGGTGAGCAATTCAAATGTAATTTTTGTATGTTTCAACATAGCATCCCACGTGAATCCTGGCAATGTATAATAATGTGCGGGATCCAGTCCATAGCTTGTGATGCAGCTATCGCGAAAGTTTTGAAAAATATCACTCAATAAAAGAATGTCTGTTTTTAAATACAAGTCGCTATATTCACCTAATGTTTTAATGTCGAATCTTTGCCATACATCCAATGCATGCGCATAATCGTTTTCAGACACCGTGTCCCCCGTTAGCGAACTATAAAACATTTCACGTGATGGTAAACACCGATCCTGAAGTTTATCCGGACTATCTAAATATTCATATGGAAAAACACCCTTCCGCATTAATAATTCAATTTTCTCTGTGGACAAATTTTGAAATTGTGAATGTAGAATTTTGAATTTATCTCTGCTTAGGAAAGATGCCAATTTGTCAAGACTGGAGTTAAGAAATTTAAATGAGTCAATGAAACGTAATTTTATGTGTTTCTTAGGATTGTCACACGTGTCCTCTACAATCTTTGTAAATGATATATACTTTTCTTTCGTTATTGGTAGTACGTTGATTGCACCCTTAATTGCACTGGCTATTTCAGTTATTATAAAATGTGCGTCATAACCGGATAAGTTATGGAATATTATTGGAATAGTATAAGAATCTTTGTGATTCAAATTACAATTTGAATGTGCAGGACCTCTGTATCGTCCAGTAAGATGGCAATGATCGCGCACCCTCGAATCCTGTGATTGAAACGGTTTTTCACATACATGACAATGTGTTGCATCACGAAACGTTTTACACTCTTCTTCCATCATTTTTACCATGGGTGTGATTGTGGATAAGATGTTTTCTACTCGGTGTGCTATTTGATTTAGTTCTTCAACAAACCATGAAATACAGTTTGTACCGCGCTGATATCGGAATTCGGATAATGAATCATTATACGAGCAGCATATATAATATCCTATACTAAATACTTTGTGATGCTGATATGAATATGATTTTAACGTTATTTCATCATTGTCCTCTATAGTCTTCTCTAAGATGCATTCAATGTCTGCATAAATTACAAATGGAACACGCTCCTTCCTACTATGGTTTGTGAAACTTAACCATTTGTTAGACTCGTCAGGCAAACGTATAGCGCAATCGTTTAACTCAATGCAGTCTGCTGCATGTTGTTCCAGTTTCTCTTTAGTATGGAAGTAGTGTAAGCAGCTAAAAAATATAAAAGTGTGAGTTATGCAATTGTGTAAATTACTTACTTACTCAAATTTGTTTTCATAGTATTAACATACCGTTTGCAGATATACTTTTTATTGTTATGTTTGCTTAATTGAGAGCTTACAAGTCGGGACAAATTCTTGATCCACATGAAATGCCCCACATTTTGTTGATCTTGCACATACAAGATATCAATGTGTCTATCATTATTACAACTTGAAATACGTATTGGAAATATCTTACATGTTCTTCCTCTCTCCTCCCCCATTTCGAAGCTATATACGTTGATAGATACATTATTTAATTTTTCAAATTTTGATATTTGATTCAGTGTCATGGGAAACTCAATGTCTTGAAGATTCAATACTGTGGTGTAGTGAGGATATTGGTTTATCCTCTGGACATTTTGTTTGGCCGGATAGAGCGCAGCAACCACAGACCATGCGAAACATGCATTATCGCTCGATTTAACATTAACCACCGCGTGTTTTAGCAATATTTCACGTGGTAACTTAATATCACACCCTGCACGAAGTGGGTTGTGCTTGTTGACATTAATCATTAAATGAAGTATACGTGATAATGCCCACCCACTGTCACGTTCTTGAAATTCCTCCAGCAATGACATCGTGGATTCGATGACATGTGTATCGTACCACTCCGAAATATCAGAAGTTTGATACATTTCAAAATTTTTTGTATTAATGGTCTTGTCCATTTGCTTATCACCAGCCACAAATTCACCAGTAAACACGGTATTCACTTTAATAGTATTATGAATACTTAAAATGTTTCGCACATTTTCAATCACTGTGTTCCTGGCATCTTCAAAAAAATGTCGAGGTTCTATATGATTAAAATTTACCACAATCGCTGTCAGAATACGCCTTGCGAAAGCTGTTTCGATCTCGCGCCAAACTATGGAAGTCTGTATGAATCGCCTATCTAATAAACACTTCACTCCTTCGAGACGTGCGATACGTGCAACCAATGAGGTCCTGGCTCCAACAGATAAACGTGGAATTTTATTTCGTCCGGTTTCTTGTAATAATTTAAGACATTCGTCATACTTGTTAACCCAAACATTATATTCGGCCAGTGATGTCACGTGTTTGGACTGATTCAATAGTTCACGTTCCGCGGATATGTCAGCCATTGTTGCACTTGATATTAAGGATACTAAACTTGACAAAAAAACGCTAAAACCGATATGAACTTCTAGAACAATGTTTCTATACTCATAATGAGGAGGATTCGCAGGACTCTCTTATAACATGTTTCGCAGTGGGGGAAAAAATGTATAGGATGTATTTCCTTGGAAACTCATGTGCTAGCAGGAATTAGAATCGTAGAAAAAATATGTGATGTGAATTTGCGTAATTCGTTAATTCACATAGTAATTGATATCTCTGCATATCCCTTTCATAGTCACGTATGGCGTTGATATCTCTGCATATTCGCAGAAGAAGATATGGTGCGAATCGCTTAATTCGTTAATTCACATCGTAATACATATCTCTGCATATCCCTTACATAGTCACGTATGGTGTTGATATCTCTGCATATTCGCAGAAGAAGATATAGTATGAATTTGCTTAATTTGCTTAATTTGCTAATTCGTCGATGGAGGGGGATTTGTCATAGGAAGGGATATGGTATGATCGTTGCGATGAGTGAAGAGCCTGTTGCATTAGTCGAGTTTTTGAGAGAGACTGGTGTAGGTCGCAAAGTGTAAGCTACATTTTTGTCACGTTTTTGGACTTGTATATTGAGAGAAACATGAATCTACATGTTGGTGCAAGATATTACAATCCCATTGAATCAGACAATACTGGAGAAGTTAAGCACTTCATGAAACGCGAGCGTGAACGTGAACGGTGAGTCTCATAAACGAATAAAGTAATTACTTTTTTTGTCTATGATATCTATTACAGAATTCAATATTGTATTTGCACCATTAATTTCTTTCTCAGCGCTTCGCGTTCACCCTCCTACATGACGCTTGTATTGGCACGAAGATATCCACTAACTGCATCATGTTTCAAACACTTGGAAATTTGCATTGCCGTCGGACCACCGGCTGTCGTTCAATTGGTGCTCGGTGACAATCGGGGGAACAAAATAATGCTTCAATACAATGTTTGGAAAAAAATACTGCGGAAACGAGCTGAAATAGAAAACATGTTTTGGGAACGACAATCGACCTCAGAGGTAAAAATATTCGAGTTGACGATACGGACTTGCGTTATGTATGCGTCAAAGATGTATAAATTTACGGTTGGCGATAATACTATACTCATGAAACCGTCAACATTTCAATCTATGCTCGAACTGAAAGAATGTATTGCTTTGCGGTATGAAGAATTAAATGGTGTTGTATGTAGCCTTAGTACCAAGTTCGACAACTTTGTAGAGATTGTTCGAGCCAAACAAATTCAAACCAATCAATTTATTGATGAGGAGCAAGCGATCGCTGCAATTCGCGACAGTACTGATTATGACAGTAATGATATTATTGATTGCGAATTATTGGCGCTGGCATTGCCAGATATCATAAAAATGGCTAATACGCCCCGCGATGAATAATTATAATTGTTTAGTATTAGTGATTGTTCGTGGTGTATTACTTATAAGACATCTTATTCTGTGACTTATCATTATTATTATTGTACACGCCTCGATTTAGCGATTGTTCGTGTATTGCTTATAAGACATCTTATTTTGCGACTTATCACCATTATTATTGTACCCGCTTCGATAAAATGAAATAAAGAAACAATTGAATTATGATTCTATGTGTTCTTATTCAATGCGCCTATCTCCTGCGAGAAACGTTGCAGCGTCAGCGGTTAGGTCTACAACACGGTGAAGCTACAAGGCGACGTGCCACCGACGACCTTGAACGTGGTAACGTACCACCGTAGAACAAGGCGACACCCAACGTATGAAAGAATGAACGTGGTGATGTACCTACCGTACCATAACGTAACCTAACACCGACATCCTTGCAACGTCAGCGGTTAGGTCTACAACACGGTCAAGCTACAAGGCGACGTATCACCGACGACCTTGAACGTGATCACGTACCACCGTAGAACAAGGCGACACCCAACGTATGAATGAATGAACGTGGCGATGTACATACCGTACAATAACGTAACCTAACACCGACGTCCTTGCAACGTCAGCGGTTAGGTCTACAACACGGTGAATCTACAAGGCGACGTATGACCGATGACCTTGAACGTGGTCATGTACCCAAACGTATGAATGAATTAATGAATGAACGTGGTCACCTAGGTCATGTACCTACCGTACTACAATGTAACCTAACACCAACCTAAGTGTCAATGACTTGGATCAGTGACGTCACAGCTGATTGTGACGTCATTGATCCAGAAGAAACATAGTATAACCAACGTATGAATGAATTAATGAATGAACGTGGTCACCTAGGTCATGTACCCACCGTACTACAATGTAACCTAACACCAACTTAAGTGTCAATGACTTGGATCAGTGACGTCACAATCAGCTGATCAGCTGATTGTGACGTCACAGATAACGTTATCAGTGACGTCACAGCTGATTGTGACGTCATTGATCCAGAACCAACATAGTATTACTACTCATGAATCACCATTGACGGCCGAATTGCCTACCACGCGGAACGATCGACGATTGACGAAACTATGCAAGTTCTTCGCAGATCGGTATAAGGTGGGTCGTTGGGCCGTGTTTTAAGCTACAAATTGCTATGTCGCAGATTTGCATACGACGAATAGAAGCGGAGTTATAGTTGTTTATATCTGTCAGGCCAAAAATCACCATTGACGACAGGATTGCCTACCACTCGGAACGATCGACGTTTGACGAAACTATGCAAGTTCGCCGCAGATCGGTATAGGGTGGCTCGATGTGTCGTGTTTTAGGCTACAAATTGCTATGTCGCAGATTTGCATACGACGAATAGAAGCGGAGTTATAGTTGTTTATATTTGTGAGGTCATGAATCATCATTGACGGCCGGAATGCCTGCCACTCGAAACGATCGATGTTTGACGAAACTATGCAAGTTCGTCGCAGATCGGTATAAGGTGGATCGATGTGTCGTGCTTTAAGCTACAAATTGCTATGTCGCAGATTTGCATACGACGAATAGAAGCGGAGTTATAGTTGTTTATATCTGTCGGGCCATGAATCACCATTTACGGCCGGATTGCCTACCACTCGAAACGATCGATGTTTGACGAAACTATGCAAGTTCGCTGCAGATCGGTATAAGGTGGGTCGATGTGTCGTGCTTTAAGCTACAAATTGCTATGTCGCAGATTAGCATACGACGAATAGAAGCGGAGTTATAGTTGGCTATATCTGTGAGGCCATGAATCACCATCGACGGCCGGATTGCCTACCACTCGGAACGATCGACGTTTGACGAAACTATGCAAGTTCTTCGCAGATCGGTATAAGGTGTGTCGATGTGCCGTGTTTTACGCTACAAATTGCTATGTCGCAGATTCGCATACGACGAATAGGAGCGGAGTTATCGATTGTTTATATCTGTGAGGCCATTAATCACCATTGACGACAGGATTGCCTACCACTCGGAACGATCGACGTTTGACGAAAGTATGCAAGTTCGTCGCAGATCGGTATAAGGTGGGTCGATGTGTCGTGCTTTAAGCTACAAATTGCTATGTCGCAGATTTGCATACGACGAATAGAAGCGGAGTTATAGTTGTTTTTATCTGTCAGGCCATGAATCACCATTGACGGCCGGATTGCCTACCACTCAGAACGATCGACGTTTGCCGAAACTATGCAAGTTCTTCGCAGATCGGTATAAGGTGGGTCGTTGGGCCGTGTTTTAAGCTACAAATTGCTATGTCGCAGATTCGCATACGACGAATAGAAGCCAAGTTTTAGGTGTTATATCTGTGAGGCTATGAATCACCATTGACGGCCGAATTGCCTACCACGCGGAACGATCGACGATTGACGAAACTATGCAAGTTCGTCGCAGATCGGTATAAGGTGGGTCGATGTTTCGTGTTTTAAGCTACATATTGCTGTGTCGCAGATTCGCATACGACGAATAGAAGCGGAGTTATAGTTGTTTATATATGTCAGGCCATGAATCACCATTGACGGCCGAATTGCCTACCACGCGGAACGATCGACGATTGACGAAACTATGCAAGTTCTTCGCAGATCGGTATAAGGTGGGTCGTTGGGCCGTGTTTTAAGCTACAAATTGCTATGTCGCAGATTTGCATACGACGAATAGAAGCGGAGTTATAGTTGTTTATATCTGTCAGGCCAAAAATCACCATTGACGACAGGATTGCCTACCACTCGGAACGATCGACGTTTGACGAAACTATGCAAGTTCGTCGCAGATCGGTATAAGGTGGGTCGATGTGTCGTGTTTTAGGCTACAAATAGCTATGTCGCAGATTTGCATACGACGAATAGAAGCGGAGTTATAGTTGTTTATATCTGTCAGGCCATGAATCACCATTGACGGCCGGATTGCCTACCACTCGGAACGATCGATGTTTGCCGAAACTCTGCAAGTTCTTCGCAGATCGGTATAAGGTGGGTCGATGTGCCGTGTTTTAAGCTACAAATTGCTATGTCGCAGATTTGCATCCGACGAATAGAAGCGGAGTTATAGTTGTTTATATCTGTCAGGCCGTGAATCACCATTGGCGGCCGGATTGCCTACCACTCGAAACGATCGATGTTTGACGAAACTATGCAAGTTCGTCGCAGATCGGTATAAGGTGGGTCGATGTGTCGTGTTTTAAGCTACAAATTGCTATGTCGCAGATTTGCATACGACGAATAGAGGCGGAGTTATAGTTGTTTATATCTGTGAGGCCATGAATCACCATTGACGGCAGGATTGCCTACCACTCGGAACGATCGACGTTTGACGAAACTATGCAAGTTCTTCGCAGATCGGTATAAGATGGGTCGATTTGTCGTGTTTTAAGCTACAAATTTCTATGTCGCAGATTCGCATACGACGAATAGAAGTGGAGTTATACTTGTTTATATCTGTCAGGCCATGAATCACCATTGACGGCCGGATTGCCTTCCACTCGAAACGATTGATGTTTGACGAAACTATGCAAGTTCGTCGCAGATCGGTATAAGGTGGGTCGTTGGGCCGTGTTTTAAGATACAAGTTGCTATGTCGCAGGTTCGCATACGACCAATAGAAGCGGAGTTATCGATGTTTATATCTGTGAGGCCATTAATCACCATTGACGACAGGATTGCCTACCACTCGGAACAATCGACGTTTGACGAAACTATGCAAGTTCGTCGCAGATCGGTATAAGGTGGCTCGATGTGTCGTGTTTTAAGCTACAAATTGCTATGTCGCAGATTTGCATACGACGAATAGAAGCGGCGTTATAGTTGTTTATATCTGTCAGGCCAAAAATCACCATTGACGGCCGGATTGCCTACCACACGAATCGATCGATGTTTGACGAAATTATGCAAGTTCGTCACAGATCGGTATAAGGTGGGTCGTTGGGCCGTGTTTTAAGCTACAAGTTGCTATGTCGCAGATTCGCATACGACGAATAAAAGCGGAGTTATCGATGTTTATATCTGTGAGGCTATGAATCACCATTGACGGCCGGATTGCCTACCACGCGGAACGATCGATGTTTGACGAAACTATGCAAGTTCGTCGCAGATCGGTAAAAGGTGGGTCGTTGGGCCGTGTTTTAATCTACAAGTCGCTATGTCGCAGATTCGCATACGACGAATAGAAGCCAAGTTTTAGGTGTTATATCTGTGAGGCTATGAATCACCATTGACGGCCGAATTGCCTACCACGCGGAACGATCGACGATTGACGAAACTATGCAAGTTCGTCGCAGATCGGTATAAGGTGGGTCGATGTTTCGTGTTTTAGGCTACAAATTGCTATGTCGCAGATTTGCATACGACGAATAGAAGCGGAGTTATAGTTGTTTATATTTGTGAGGTCATGAATCATCATTGACGGCCGGAATGCCTGCCACTCGAAACGATCGACGTTTGACGAAAGTATGCAAGTTCGTCGCAGATCGGTATAAGGTGGGTCGATGTGTTGTGCTTTAAGCTACAAATTGCTATGTCGCAAATTTGCATACGACGAATAGAAGCGGAGTTATAGTTGTTTATATCTGTCGGGCCATGACTCACCATTGACGACCGGATTGCCTACCACTCGGAACGATCGACGTTTGACGAAACTATGCAAGTTCGTCGCAGATCGGTATAAGGTGGGTCGATGTGTCGTGCTTTAAGCTACAAATTGCTATGTCGCAGATTTGCATACGACGAATAGGAGCGGAGTTATAGTTGGCTATATCTGTCAGGCCATGAATCACCATCGACGGCCGGATTGCCTACCACTCGGAACGATCGACGTTTGACGAAACTATGCAAGCTCGTCGCAGATCGGTATAAGGTGGCTCGATGTGTCGTGTTTTGGGCTACAAATTGCTATGTCGCAGATTTGCATACGACGAATAGAAGCGGAGTTATAGTTGTTTATATTTGTGAGGTCATGAATCATCATTGACGGCCGGAATGCCTGCCACTCGAAACGATCGATGTTTGACGAAACTATGCAAGTTCGTCGCAGATCGGTATAAGGTGGGTCGATGTGTCGTGCTTTAAGCTACAAATTGCTATGTCGCAGATTCGCATACGACGAATAGAAGTGGAGTTATAGTTGTTTATATCTGTCAGGCCATGAATCATCATTGACGGCCGGATTGCCTTCCACTCGAAACGATCGATGTTTGACGAAACTATGCAAGTTCGTCGCAGATCGGTATAAGGTGGGTCGATATGACGTGTTTTAAGCTACAAATTGCTATGTCGCAGATTTGCATACGACGAATAGAGGCGGAGTTATAGTTGTTTATATCTGTGAGGCCATGAATCACCATTGACGGCAGGATTGCCTACCACTCGGAACGATCGACGTTTGACGAAACTATGCAAGTTCGTCGCAGATCGGTATAAGGTGGCTCGATGTGTCGTGTTTTAAGCTACAAATTGCTATGTCGCAGATTTGCATACGACGAATAGAAGCGGCGTTATAGTTGTTTATATCTGTGAGGCCATTAATCACCATTGACGACAGGATTGCCTACCACTCGGAACGATCGACGTTTGACGAAACTATGCAAGCTCGTCGCAGATCGGTATAAGGTGGCTCGATGTGTCGTGTTTTGGGCTACAAATTGCTATGTCGCAGATTTGCATACGACGAATAGAAGCGGAGTTACAGTTGATTATATCTGTCAATCCATGAATCACCATTGACGGCCGGATTGCCTACCACTCGGAACGATCGACGTTTGCCGAAACTATGCAAGTTCTTCGCAGATCGGTATAAGGTGCGTCGATGTGTCGTGCTTTAAGCTACAAATTGCTATGTCGCAAATTTGCATACGACGAATAGAAGCGGAGTTATAGTTGTTTTTATCTGTCAGGCCATGAATCACCATTGACGGCCGGATTGCCTGCCACTCAGAACGATCGACGTTTGCCGAAACTATGCAAGTTCTTCGCAGATCGGTATAAGGTGGGTCGTTGGGCCGTGTTTTAAGCTACAAATTGCTATGTCGCAGATTCGCATACGACGAATAGAAGCCAAGTTTTAGGTGTTATATCTGTGAGGCTATGAATCACCATTGACGGCCGAATTGCCTACCACGCGGAACGATCGACGATTGACGAAACTATGCAAGTTCGTCGCAGATCGGTATAAGGTGGTTCGATGTTTCGTGTTTTAAGCTACATATTGCTATGTCGCAGATTCGCATACGACGAATAGAAGCGGAGTTATAGTTGTTTATATATGTCAGGCCATGAACCACCATTGACGGCCGAATTGCCTACCACGCGGAACGATCGACGATTGACGAAACTATGCAAGTTCTTCGCAGATCGGTATAAGGTGGGTCGTTGGGCCGTGTTTTAAGCTACAAATTGCTATGTCGCAGATTTGCATACGACGAATAGAAGCGGAGTTATAGTTGTTTATATCTGTCAGGCCAAAAATCACCATTGACGACAGGATTGCCTACCACTCGGAACGATCGACGTTTGACGAAACTATGCAAGTTCGTCGCAGTTCGGTATAAGGTGGGTCGATGTGTCGTGTTTTAGGCTACAAATTGCTATGTCGCAGATTTGCATACGACGAATAGAAGCGGAGTTATAGTTGTTCATATCTGTCAGGCCATGAATCACCATTGACGGCCGGATTGCCTACCACTCGGAACGATCGATGTTTGCCGAAACTCTGCAAGTTCTTCGCAGATCGGTATAAGGTGGGTCGATGTGCCGTGTTTTAAGCTACAAATTGCTATGTCGCAGATTTGCATACGACGAATAGAAGCGGAGTTATAGTTGTTTATATCTGTCAGGCCGTGAATCACCATTGACGGCCGGATTGCCTACCACTCGAAACGATCGATGTTTGACGAAACTATGCAAGTTCGTTGCAGATCGGTATAAGGTGGGTCGATGTGTCGTGTTTTAAGCTACAAATTGCTATGTCGCAGGTTCGCATACGGCCAATAGAAGCGGAGTTATCGATGTTTATATCTGTGAGGCCATTAATCACCATTGACGACAGGATTGCCTACCACTCGGAACAATCGACGTTTGACGAAACTATGCAAGTTCGTCGCAGATCGGTATAAGGTGGCTCGATGTGTCGTGTTTTAAGCTACAAATTTCTATGTCGCAGATTTGCATACGACGAATAGAAGCGGCGTTATAGTTGTTTATATCTGTCAGGCCAAAAATCACCATTGACGGCCGGATTGCCTACCACACGAATCGATCGATGTTTGACGAAATTATGCAAGTTCGTCACAGATCGGTATAAGGTGGGTCGTTGGGCCGTGTTTTAAGCTACAAGTTGCTATGTCGCAGATTCGCATACGACGAATAAAAGCGGAGTTATCGATGTTTATATCTGTGAGGCTATGAATCACCATTGACGGCCGGATTGCCTACCACGCGGAACGATCGATGTTTGACGAAACTATGCAAGTTCGTCGCAGATCGGTAAAAGGTGGGTCGTTGGGCCGTGTTTTAATCTACAAGTCGCTATGTCGCAGATTCGCATACGACGAATAGAAGCCAAGTTTTAGGTGTTATATCTGTGAGGCTATGAATCACCATTGACGGCCGAATTGCCTACCACGCGGAACGATCGACGATTGACGAAACTATGCAAGTTCGTCGCAGATCGGTATAAGGTGGGTCGATGTTTCGTGTTTTAGGCTACAAATTGCTATGTCGCAGATTTGCATACGACGAATAGAAGCGGAGTTATAGTTGTTTATATTTGTGAGGTCATGAATCATCATTGACGGCCGGAATGCCTGCCACTCGAAACGATCGACGTTTGACGAAAGTATGCAAGTTCGTCGCAGATCGGTATAAGGTGGGTCGATGTGTTGTGCTTTAAGCTACAAATTGCTATGTCGCAAATTTGCATACGACGAATAGAAGCGGAGTTATAGTTGTTTATATCTGTCGGGCCATGACTCACCATTGACGACCGGATTGCCTACCACTCGGAACGATCGACGTTTGACGAAACTATGCAAGTTCGTCGCAGATCGGTATAAGGTGGGTCGATGTGTCGTGCTTTAAGCTACAAATTGCTATGTCGCAGATTTGCATACGACGAATAGGAGCGGAGTTATAGTTGGCTATATCTGTGAGGCCATGAATCACCATCGACGGCCGGATTGCCTACCACTCGGAACGATCGGCGTTTGACGAAACTATGCAAGCTCGTCGCAGATCGGTATAAGGTGGCTCGATGTGTCGTGTTTTGGGCTACAAATTGCTATGTCGCAGATTTGCATACGACGAATAGAAGCGGAGTTATAGTTGTTTATATTTGTGAGGTCATGAATCATCATTGACGGCCGGAATGCCTGCCACTCGAAACGATCGATGTTTGACGAAACTATGCAAGTTCGTCGCAGATCGGTATAAGGTGGGTCGATGTGTCGTGCTTTAAGCTACAAATTGCTATGTCGCAGATTCGCATACGACGAATAGAAGTGGAGTTATAGTTGTTTATATCTGTCAGGCCATGAATCATCATTGACGGCCGGATTGCCTTCCACTCGAAACGATCGATGTTTGACGAAACTATGCAAGTTCGTCGCAGATCGGTATAAGGTGGGTCGATATGACGTGTTTTAAGCTACAAATTGCTATGTCGCAGATTTGCATACGACGAATAGAGGCGGAGTTATAGTTGTTTATATCTGTGAGGCCATGAATCACCATTGACGGCAGGATTGCCTACCACTCGGAACGATCGACGTTTGACGAAACTATGCAAGTTCGTCGCAGATCGGTATAAGGTGGCTCGATGTGTCGTGTTTTAAGCTACAAATTGCTATGTCGCAGATTTGCATACGACGAATAGAAGCGGCGTTATAGTTGTTTATATCTGTCAGGCCAAAAATCACCATTGACGGCCGGATTGCCTACCACTCGAACCGATCGATGTTTGACGAAACTATGCAAGTTCGTCGGAGATCGGTATACGGTGGGTCGTTGGGCCGTGTTTTAAGCTACAAGTTGCTATGTCGCAGATTCGCATACGACGAATAAAAGCGGAGTTATCGATGTTTATATCTGTGAGGCTATGAATCACCATTGACGGCCGGATTGCCTACCACGCGGAACGATCGATGTTTGACGAAACTATGGAAGTTCGTCGCAGATCGGTAAAAGGTGGGTCGTTGGGCCGTGTTTTAATCTACAGGTCGCTATGTCGCAGATTCGCATACGACGAATAGAAGCGGAGTTTTTGATGTTTATATCTGTGAGGCCATTAATCACCATTGACGACAGGATTGCCTACCACTCGGAACGATCGACGTTTGACGAAACTATGCAAGCTCGTCGCAGATCGGTATAAGGTGGCTCGATGTGTCGTGTTTTGGGCTACAAATTGCTATGTCGCAGATTTGCATACGACGAATAGAAGCGGAGTTACAGTTGATTATATCTGTCAATCCATGAATCACCATTGACGGCCAGATTGCCTACCACTCGGAACGATCGACGTTTGCCGAAACTATGCAAGTTCTTCGCAGATCGGTATAAGGTGCGTCGATGTGTCGTGCTTTAAGCTACAAATTGCTATGTCGCAAATTTGCATACGACGAATAGAAGCGGAGTTATAGTTGTTTTTATCTGTCAGGCCATGAATCACCATTGACGGCCGGATTGCCTGCCACTCAGAACGATCGACGTTTGCCGAAACTATGCAAGTTCTTCGCAGATCGGTATAAGGTGGGTCGTTGGGCCGTGTTTTAAGCTACAAATCGCTATGTCGCAGATTCGCATACGACGAATAGAAGCCAAGTTTTAGGTGTTATATCTGTGAGGCTATGAATCACCATTGACGGCCGAATTGCCTACCACGCGGAACGATCGACGATTGACGAAACTATGCAAGTTCGTCGCAGATCGGTATAAGGTGGGTCGATGTTTCGTGTTTTAAGCTACATATTGCTATGTCGCAGATTCGCATACGACGAATAGAAGCGGAGTTATAGTTGTTTATATATGTCAGGCCATGAACCACCATTGACGGCCGAATTGCCTACCACGCGGAACGATCGACGATTGACGAAACTATGCAAGTTCTTCGCAGATCGGTATAAGGTGGGTCGTTGGGCCGTGTTTTAAGCTACAAATTGCTATGTCGCAGATTTGCATACGACGAATAGAAGCGGAGTTATAGTTGTTTATATCTGTCAGGCCAAAAATCACCATTGACGACAGGATTGCCTACCACTCGGAACGATCGACGTTTGACGAAACTATGCAAGTTCGTCGCAGTTCGGTATAAGGTGGGTCGATGTGTCGTGTTTTAGGCTACAAATTGCTATGTCGCAGATTTGCATACGACGAATAGAAGCGGAGTTATAGTTGTTTATATCTGTCAGGCCATGAATCACCATTGACGGCCGGATTGCCTACCACTCGGAACGATCGATGTTTGCCGAAACTCTGCAAGTTCTTCGCAGATCGGTATAAGGTGGGTCGATGTGCCGTGTTTTAAGCTACAAATTGCTATGTCGCAGATTTGCATACGACGAATAGAAGCGGAGTTATAGTTGTTTATATCTGTCAGGCCGTGAATCACCATTGACGGCCGGATTGCCTACCACTCGAAACGATCGATGTTTGACGAAACTATGCAAGTTCGTTGCAGATCGGTATAAGGTGGGTCGATGTGTCGTGTTTTAAGCTACAAATTGCTATGTCGCAGGTTCGCATACGGCCAATAGAAGCGGAGTTATCGATGTTTATATCTGTGAGGCCATTAATCACCATTGACGACAGGATTGCCTACCACTCGGAACAATCGACGTTTGACGAAACTATGCAAGTTCGTCGCAGATCGGTATAAGGTGGCTCGATGTGTCGTGTTTTAAGCTACAAATTTCTATGTCGCAGATTTGCATACGACGAATAGAAGCGGCGTTATAGTTGTTTATATCTGTCAGGCCAAAAATCACCATTGACGGCCGGATTGCCTACCACACGAATCGATCGATGTTTGACGAAACTATGCAAGTTCGTCACAGATCGGTATAAGGTGGGTCGTTGGGCCGTGTTTTAAGCTACAAGTTGCTATGTCGCAGATTCGCATACGACGAATAGAAGCGGAGTTATCGATGTTATACCTGTCAGGCCAAAATTCACCATTGACGACAGGATTGCCTACCACTCGGAACGATCGACGTTTGACAAAACTATGCAAGTTCTTCGCAGATCGGTATAAGGTGGCTCGATGTGTCTTGTTTTAGGCTACAAATTGCTATGTCGCAGATTTGCGTACGACGAATAGAAGCGGAGTTATAGTTGTTTATATCTGTGAGGCCATGAATCACCATTGTCGGCAGGATTGCCTACCACTCGGAACGATCGACGTTTGACGAAACTATGCAAGTTCTTCGCAGATCGGTATAAGATGGGTCGATTTGTCGTGTTTTAAGCTACAAATTTCTATGTCGCAGATTCGCATACGACGAATAGAAGCGGAGTTTTTGATGTTTATATCTGTGAGGCCATTAATCACCATTGACGACAGGATTGCCTACCACTCGGAACGATCGACGTTTGACGAAACTATGCAAGCTCGTCGCAGATCGGTATATGGTGGCTCGATGTGTCGTGTTTTGGGCTACAAATTGCTATGTCGCAGATTTGCATACGACGAATAGAAGCGGAGTTACAGTTGATTATATCTGTCAATCCATGAATCACCATTGACGGCCGGATTGCCTACCACTCGGAACGATCGACGTTTGCCGAAACTATGCAAGTTCTTCGCAGATCGGTATAAGGTGCGTCGATGTGCCGTCTTTTAAGCTACAAATTGCTATGTCGCAGATTTGCATACGACGAATAGAAGCGGAGTTATAGTTGTTTTTATCTGTCAGGCCATGAATCACCATTGACGGCCGGATTGCCTACCACTCGGAACGATCGACGTTTGCCGAAACTATGCAAGTTCTTCGCAGATCGGTATAAGGTGGGTCGTTGGGCCGTGTTTTAAGCTACAAATTGCTATGTCGCAGATTCGCATACGACGAATAGAAGCCAAGTTTTAGGTGTTATATCTGTGAGGCTATGAATCACCATTGACGGCCGAATTGCCTACCACGCGGAACGATCGACGATTGACGAAACTATGCAAGTTCGTCGCAGATCGGTATAAGGTGGGTCGATGTTTCGTGTTTTAAGCTACATATTGCTATGTCGCAGATTCGCATACGACGGATAGAAGCGGAGTTATAGTTGTTTATATATGTCAGGCCATGAATCACCATTGACGGCCGAATTGCCTACCACGCGGAACGATCGACGATTGACGAAACTATGCAAGTTCTTCGCAGATCGGTATAAGGTGGGTCGTTGGGCCGTGTTTTAAGCTACAAATTGCTATGTCGCAGATTTGCATACGACGAATAGAAGCGGAGTTATAGTTGTTTATATCTGTCAGGCCAAAAATCACCATTGACGACAGGATTGCCTACCACTCGGAACGATCGACGTTTGACGAAACTATGCAAGTTCGCCGCAGATCGGTATAGGGTGGCTCGATGTGTCGTGTTTTAGGCTACAAATTGCTATGTCGCAGATTTGCATACGACGAATAGAAGCGGAGTTATAGTTGTTTATATTTGTGAGGTCATGAATCATCATTGACGGCCGGAATGCCTGCCACTCGGAACGATCGACGTTTGACGAAACTATGCAAGTTCTTCGCAGATCGGTATAAGGTGGGTCGATATGTCGTGTTTTAAGCTACAAATTGCTATGTCGCAGATTTGCATACGACGAATAGAAGCGGAGTTATAGTTGTTTATATTTGTCAGTCCATGAATCACCATTGACGGCGGGATGCCTTCCACTCGAAACGATCGATGTTTGACGAAACTATGCAAGTTCGTCGCAGATCGGTATAAGGTGGGTCGATGTGTCGTGTTTTAAGCTACAAATTGCTATGTCGCAGATTTGCATACGACGAATAGAGGCGGAGTTATAGTTGTTTATATCTGTGAGGCCATGAATCACCATTGACGGCAGGATTGCCTACCACTCGGAACGATCGACGTTTGACGAAACTATGCAAGTTCTTCGCAGATCGGTATAAGATGGGTCGATTTGTCGTGTTTTAAGCTACAAATTTCTATGTCGCAGATTCGCATACTACGAATAGAAGTGGAGTTATACTTGTTTATATCTGTCAGGCCATGAATCACCATTGACGGCCGGATTGCCTTCCACTCGAAACGATTGATGTTTGACGAAACTATGCAAGTTCGTCGCAGATCGGTATAAGGTGGGTCGTTGGGCCGTGTTTTAAGCTACAAGTTGCTATGTCGCAGATTCGCATACGACGAATAAAAGCGGAGTTATCGATGTTTATATCTGTGAGGCTATGAATCACCATTGACGGCCGGATTGCCTACCACGCGGAACGATCGATGTTTGACGAAACTATGCAAGTTCGTCGCAGATCGGTAAAAGGTGGGTCGTTGGGCCGTGTTTTAATCTACAAGTCGCTATGTCGCAGATTCGCATACGACGAATAGAAGCCAAGTTTTAGGTGTTATATCTGTGAGGCTATGAATCACCATTGACGGCCGAATTGCCTACCACGCGGAACGATCGACGATTGACGAAACTATGCAAGTTCGTCGCAGATCGGTATAAGGTGGGTCGATGTTTCGTGTTTTAGGCTACAAATTGCTATGTCGCAGATTTGCATACGACGAATAGAAGCGGAGTTATAGTTGTTTATATTTGTGAGGTCATGAATCATCATTGACGGCCGGAATGCCTGCCACTCGAAACGATCGACGTTTGACGAAAGTATGCAAGTTCGTCGCAGATCGGTATAAGGTGGGTCGATGTGTTGTGCTTTAAGCTACAAATTGCTATGTCGCAAATTTGCATACGACGAATAGAAGCGGAGTTATAGTTGTTTATATCTGTCGGGCCATGACTCACCATTGACGACCGGATTGCCTACCACTCGGAACGATCGACGTTTGACGAAACTATGCAAGTTCGTCGCAGATCGGTATAAGGTGGGTCGATGTGTCGTGCTTTAAGCTACAAATTGCTATGTCGCAGATTTGCATACGACGAATAGGAGCGGAGTTATAGTTGGCTATATCTGTGAGGCCATGAATCACCATCGACGGCCGGATTGCCTACCACTCGGAACGATCGACGTTTGACGAAACTATGCAAGCTCGTCGCAGATCGGTATAAGGTGGCTCGATGTGTCGTGTTTTGGGCTACAAATTGCTATGTCGCAGATTTGCATACGACGAATAGAAGCGGAGTTATAGTTGTTTATATTTGTGAGGTCATGAATCATCATTGACAGCCGGAATGCCTGCCACTCGAAACGATCGATGTTTGACGAAACTATGCAAGTTCGTCGCAGATCGGTATAAGGTGGGTCGATGTGTCGTGCTTTAAGCTACAAAGTGCTATGTCGCAGATTCGCATACGACGAATAGAAGTGGAGTTATAGTTGTTTATATCTGTCAGGCCATGAATCATCATTGACGGCCGGATTGCCTTCCACTCGAAACGATCGATGTTTGACGAAACTATGCAAGTTCGTCGCAGATCGGTATAAGGTGGGTCGATATGACGTGTTTTAAGCTACAAATTGCTATGTCGCAGATTTGCATACGACGAATAGAGGCGGAGTTATAGTTGTTTATATCTGTGAGGCCATGAATCACCATTGACGGCAGGATTGCCTACCACTCGGAACGATCGACGTTTGACGAAACTATGCAAGTTCGTCGCAGATCGGTATAAGGTGGCTCGATGTGTCGTGTTTTAAGCTACAAATTGCTATGTCGCAGATTTGCATACGACGAATAGAAGCGGAGTTATAGTTGTTTATATCTGTCAGGCCAAAAATCACCATTGACGGCCGGATTGCCTACCACTCGAACCGATCGATGTTTGACGAAACTATGCAAGTTCGTCGCAGATCGGTATACGGTGGGTCGTTGGGCCGTGTTTTAAGCTACAAGTTGCTATGTCGCAGATTCGCATACGACGAATAAAAGCGGAGTTATCGATGTTTATATCTGTGAGGCTATGAATCACCATTGACGGCCGGATTGCCTACCACGCGGAACGATCGATGTTTGACGAAACTATGGAAGTTCGTCGCAGATCGGTAAAAGGTGGGTCGTTGGGCCGTGTTTTAATCTACAGGTCGCTATGTCGCAGATTCGCATACGACGAATAGAAGCGGAGTTTTTGATGTTTATATCTGTGAGGCCATTAATCACCATTGACGACAGGATTGCCTACCACTCGGAACGATCGACGTTTGACGAAACTATGCAAGCTCGTCGCAGATCGGTATAAGGTGGCTCGATGTGTCGTGTTTTGGGCTACAAATTGCTATGTCGCAGATTTGCATACGACGAATAGAAGCGGAGTTACAGTTGATTATATCTGTCAATCCATGAATCACCATTGACGGCCGGATTGCCTACCACTCGGAACGATCGACGTTTGCCGAAACTATGCAAGTTCTTCGCAGATCGGTATAAGGTGCGTCGATGTGTCGTGCTTTAAGCTACAAATTGCTATGTCGCATATTTGCATACGACGAATAGAAGCGGAGTTATAGTTGTTTTTATCTGTCAGGCCATGAATCACCATTGACGGCCGGATTGCCTGCCACTCAGAACGATCGACGTTTGGCGAAACTATGCAAGTTCTTCGCAGATCGGTATAAGGTGGGTCGTTGGGCCGTGTTTTAAGCTACAAATTGCTATGTCGCAGATTCGCATACGACGAATAGAAGCCAAGTTTTAGGTGTTATATCTGTGAGGCTATGAATCACCATTGACGGCCGAATTGCCTACCACGCGGAACGATCGACGATTGACGAAACTATGCAAGTTCGTCGCAGATCGGTATAAGGTGGGTCGATGTTTCGTGTTTTAAGCTACATATTGCTATGTCGCAGATTCGCATACGACGAATAGAAGCGGAGTTATAGTTGTTTATATATGTCAGGCCATGAACCACCATTGACGGCCGAATTGCCTACCACGCGGAACGATCGACGATTGACGAAACTATGCAAGTTCTTCGCAGATCGGTATAAGGTGGGTCGTTGGGCCGTGTTTTAAGCTACAAATTGCTATGTCGCAGATTTGCATACGACGAATAGAAGCGGAGTTATAGTTGTTTATATCTGTCAGGCCAAAAATCACCATTGACGACAGGATTGCCTACCACTCGGAACGATCGACGTTTGACGAAACTATGCAAGTTCGTCGCAGTTCGGTATAAGGTGGGTCGATGTGTCGTGTTTTAGGCTACAAATTGCTATGTCGCAGATTTGCATACGACGAATAGAAGCGGAGTTATAGTTGTTTATATCTGTCGGGCCATGACTCACCATTGACGACCGGATTGCCTACCACTCGGAACGATCGACGTTTGACGAAACTATGCAAGTTCGTCGCAGATCGGTATAAGGTGGGTCGATGTGTCGTGCTTTAAGCTACAAATTGCTATGTCGCAGATTTGCATACGACGAATAGGAGCGGAGTTATAGTTGGCTATATCTGTGAGGCCATGAATCACCATCGACGGCCGGATTGCCTACCACTCGGAACGATCGACGTTTGACGAAACTATGCAAGCTCGTCGCAGATCGGTATAAGGTGGCTCGATGTGTCGTGTTTTGGGCTACAAATTGCTATGTCGCAGATTTGCATACGACGAATAGAAGCGGAGTTATAGTTGTTTATATTTGTGAGGTCATGAATCATCATTGACGGCCGGAATGCCTGCCACTCGAAACGATCGATGTTTGACGAAACTATGCAAGTTCGTCGCAGATCGGTATAAGGTGGGTCGATGTGTCGTGCTTTAAGCTACAAAGTGCTATGTCGCAGATTCGCATACGACGAATAGAAGCGGCGTTATAGTTGTTTATATCTGTCAGGCCAAAAATCACCATTGACGGCCGGATTGCCTACCACTCGAACCGATCGATGTTTGACGAAACTATGCAAGTTCGTCGCAGATCGGTATAAGGTGGGTCGATATGACGTGTTTTAAGCTACAAATTGCTATGTCGCAGATTTGCATACGACGAATAGAGGCGGAGTTATAGTTGTTTATATCTGTGAGGCCATGAATCACCATTGACGGCAGGATTGCCTACCACTCGGAACGATCGACGTTTGACGAAACTATGCAAGTTCGTCGCAGATCGGTATAAGGTGGCTCGATGTGTCGTGTTTTAAGCTACAAATTGCTATGTCGCAGATTTGCATACGACGAATAGAAGCGGCGTTATAGTTGTTTATATCTGTCAGGCCAAAAATCACCATTGACGGCCGGATTGCCTACCACTCGAACCGATCGATGTTTGACGAAACTATGCAAGTTCGTCGCAGATCGGTATACGGTGGGTCGTTGGGCCGTGTTTTAAGCTACAAGTTGCTATGTCGCAGATTCGCATACGACGAATAAAAGCGGAGTTATCGATGTTTATATCTGTGAGGCTATGAATCACCATTGACGGCCGGATTGCCTACCACGCGGAACGATCGATGTTTGACGAAACTATGGAAGTTCGTCGCAGATCGGTAAAAGGTGGGTCGTTGGGCCGTGTTTTAATCTACAGGTCGCTATGTCGCAGATTCGCATACGACGAATAGAAGCGGAGTTTTTGATGTTTATATCTGTGAGGCCATTAATCACCATTGACGACAGGATTGCCTACCACTCGGAACGATCGACGTTTGACGAAACTATGCAAGCTCGTCGCAGATCGGTATAAGGTGGCTCGATGTGTCGTGTTTTGGGCTACAAATTGCTATGTCGCAGATTTGCATACGACGAATAGAAGCGGAGTTACAGTTGATTATATCTGTCAATCCATGAATCACCATTGACGGCCGGATTGCCTACCACTCGGAACGATCGACGTTTGCCGAAACTATGCAAGTTCTTCGCAGATCGGTATAAGGTGCGTCGATGTGTCGTGCTTTAAGCTACAAATTGCTATGTCGCAAATTTGCATACGACGAATAGAAGCGGAGTTATAGTTGTTTTTATCTGTCAGGCCATGAATCACCATTGACGGCCGGATTGCCTGCCACTCAGAACGATCGACGTTTGCCGAAACTATGCAAGTTCTTCGCAGATCGGTATAAGGTGGGTCGTTGGGCCGTGTTTTAAGCTACAAATTGCTATGTCGCAGATTCGCATACGACGAATAGAAGCCAAGTTTTAGGTGTTATATCTGTGAGGCTATGAATCACCATTGACGGCCGAATTGCCTACCACGCGGAACGATCGACGATTGACGAAACTATGCAAGTTCGTCGCAGATCGGTATAAGGTGGGTCGATGTTTCGTGTTTTAAGCTACATATTGCTATGTCGCAGATTCGCATACGACGAATAGAAGCGGAGTTATAGTTGTTTATATATGTCAGGCCATGAACCACCATTGACGGCCGAATTGCCTACCACGCGGAACGATCGACGATTGACGAAACTATGCAAGTTCTTCGCAGATCGGTATAAGGTGGGTCGTTGGGCCGTGTTTTAAGCTACAAATTGCTATGTCGCAGATTTGCATACGACGAATAGAAGCGGAGTTATAGTTGTTTATATCTGTCAGGCCAAAAATCACCATTGACGACAGGATTGCCTACCACTCGGAACGATCGACGTTTGACGAAACTATGCAAGTTCGTCGCAGTTCGGTATAAGGTGGGTCGATGTGTCGTGTTTTAGGCTACAAATTGCTATGTCGCAGATTTGCATACGACGAATAGAAGCGGAGTTATAGTTGTTTATATCTGTCAGGCCATGAATCACCATTGACGGCCGGATTGCCTACCACTCGGAACGATCGATGTTTGCCGAAACTCTGCAAGTTCTTCGCAGATCGGTATAAGGTGGGTCGATGTGCCGTGTTTTAAGCTACAAATTGCTATGTCGCAGATTTGCATACGACGAATAGAAGCGGAGTTATAGTTGTTTATATCTGTCAGGCCGTGAATCACCATTGACGGCCGGATTGCCTACCACTCGAAACGATCGATGTTTGACGAAACTATGCAAGTTCGTTGCAGATCGGTATAAGGTGGGTCGATGTGTCGTGTTTTAAGCTACAAATTGCTATGTCGCAGGTTCGCATACGGCCAATAGAAGCGGAGTTATCGATGTTTATATCTGTGAGGCCATTAATCACCATTGACGACAGGATTGCCTACCACTCGGAACAATCGACGTTTGACGAAACTATGCAAGTTCGTCGCAGATCGGTATAAGGTGGCTCGATGTGTCGTGTTTTAAGCTACAAATTTCTATGTCGCAGATTTGCATACGACGAATAGAAGCGGCGTTATAGTTGTTTATATCTGTCAGGCCAAAAATCACCATTGACGGCCGGATTGCCTACCACACGAATCGATCGATGTTTGACGAAACTATGCAAGTTCGTCACAGATCGGTATAAGGTGGGTCGTTGGGCCGTGTTTTAAGCTACAAGTTGCTATGTCGCAGATGCGCATACGACGAATAGAAGCCGAGTTATCGATGTTATACCTGTCAGGCCAAAATTCACCATTGACGACAGGATTGCCTACCACTCGGAACGATCGACGTTTGACAAAACTATGCAAGTTCTTCGCAGATCGGTATAAGGTGGCTCGATGTGTCTTGTTTTAGGCTACAAATTGCTATGTCGCAGATTTGCGTACGACGAATAGAAGCGGAGTTATAGTTGTTTATATCTGTCAGGCCATGAATCACCATTGACGGCCGGATTGCCTACCACTCGGAACGATCGATGTTTGCCGAAACTCTGCAAGTTCTTCGCAGATCGGTATAAGGTGGGTCGATGTGCCGTGTTTTAAGCTACAAATTGCTATGTCGCAGATTTGCATACGACGAATAGAAGCGGAGTTATAGTTGTTTATATCTGTGAGGCCATGAATCACCATTGACGGCAGGATTGCCTACCACTCGGAACGATCGACGTTTGACGAAACTATGCAAGTTCTTCGCAGATCGGTATAAGATGGGTCGATTTGTCGTGTTTTAAGCTACAAATTTCTATGTCGCAGATTCGCATACGACGAATAGAAGCGGAGTTTTTGATGTTTATATCTGTGAGGCCATTAATCACCATTGACGACAGGATTGCCTACCACTCGGAACGATCGACGTTTGACGAAACTATGCAAGCTCGTCGCAGATCGGTATATGGTGGCTCGATGTGTCGTGTTTTGGGCTACAAATTGCTATGTCGCAGATTTGCATACGACGAATAGAAGCGGAGTTACAGTTGATTATATCTGTCAATCCATGAATCACCATTGACGGCCGGATTGCCTACCACTCGGAACGATCGACGTTTGCCGAAACTATGCAAGTTCTTCGCAGATCGGTATAAGGTGCGTCGATGTGCCGTCTTTTAAGCTACAAATTGCTATGTCGCAGATTTGCATACGACGAATAGAAGCGGAGTTATAGTTGTTTTTATCTGTCAGGCCATGAATCACCATTGACGGCCGGATTGCCTACCACTCAGAACGATCGACGTTTGCCGAAACTATGCAAGTTCTTCGCAGATCGGTATAAGGTGGGTCGTTGGGCCGTGTTTTAAGCTACAAATTGCTATGTCGCAGATTCGCATACGACGAATAGAAGCCAAGTTTTAGGTGTTATATCTGTGAGGCTATGAATCACCATTGACGGCCGAATTGCCTACCACGCGGAACGATCGACGATTGACGAAACTATGCAAGTTCGTCGCAGATCGGTATAAGGTGGGTCGATGTTTCGTGTTTTAAGCTACATATTGCTATGTCGCAGATTCGCATACGACGGATAGAAGCGGAGTTATAGTTGTTTATATATGTCAGGCCATGAATCACCATTGACGGCCGAATTGCCTACCACGCGGAACGATCGACGATTGACGAAACTATGCAAGTTCTTCGCAGATCGGTATAAGGTGGGTCGTTGGGCCGTGTTTTAAGCTACAAATTGCTATGTCGCAGATTTGCATACGACGAATAGAAGCGGAGTTATAGTTGTTTATATCTGTCAGGCCAAAAATCACCATTGACGACAGGATTGCCTACCACTCGGAACGATCGACGTTTGACGAAACTATGCAAGTTCGCCGCAGATCGGTATAGGGTGGCTCGATGTGTCGTGTTTTAGGCTACAAATTGCTATGTCGCAGATTTGCATACGACGAATAGAAGCGGAGTTATAGTTGTTTATATTTGTGAGGTCATGAATCATCATTGACGGCCGGAATGCCTGCCACTCGAAACGATCGATGTTTGACGAAACTATGCAAGTTCGTCGCAGATCGGTATAAGGTGGATCGATGTGTCGTGCTTTAAGCTACAAATTGCTATGTCGCAGATTTGCATGCGACGAATAGAAGCGGAGTTATAGTTGTTTATATCTGTGAGGTCATGAATCATCATTGACGGCCGGAATGCCTATCAGGCGAAACGATCGATGTTTGACGAAACTATGCAAGTTCGTCGCAGATCGGTATAAGGTGGGTCAATGTGTCGTGCTTTAAGCTACAAATTGCTATGTCGCAGATTTGCATACGACGAATGGAAGCGGAGTTATAGTTATTTATATCTGTGAGGCCATGAATCACCATCGACGGCCGGATTGCCTACCACTCGGAACGATCGACGTTTGACGAAACTATGCAAGTTCTTCGCAGATCGGTATAAGGTGGGTCGATGTGTCGTGTTTTAAGCTACAAATTGCTATGTCGCAGATTTGCATACGACGAAAAGAAGCGGAGTTATAGTTGTATATATTTGTCAGTCCATGAATCACCATTGACGGCCGGATTGCCTTCCACTCGAAACGATCGATGTTTGAAGAAACTATGCAAGTTCGTCGCAGATCGGTATAAGGTGGGTCGATGTGTCGTGCTTTAAGCTACAAATGGCTATGTTGCAGATTTGCATACGACGAATAGTAGCGGAGTTGTAGTTGTTTATATCTGTGAGGCCATGAATCACCATTGACGGCAGGATTGCCTACCACGCGGAACGATCGACGTTTGCCGAAACTATGTAAGTTCGCTGCAGATCGGTATAAGGTGGGTCGATGTGTCGTTCTTTAAGCTACAAATTGCTATGTCGCAGATTTGCATACGACGAATAGAAGCGGAGTTATAGTTGGCTATATCTGTGAGGCAATGAATCACGGCCGGAATGCCTATCACGCGAAACGATCGATGTTTGACGAAACTATGCAAGTTCGTCGCAGATCGGTATAAGGTGGGTCAATGTGTCGTGCTTTAAGCTACAAATTGCTATGTCGCAGATTTGCATACGACGAATAGAAGCGGAGTTATAGTTATTTATATCTGTGAGGCCATGAATCACCATCGACGGCCGGATTGCCTACCACTCGGAACGATCGACGTTTGACGAAACTATGCAAGTTCTTCGCAGATCGGTATAAGGTGGGTCGATATGTCGTGTTTTAAGCTACAAATTGCTATGTCGCAGATTTGCATACGACGAATAGAAGCGGAGTTATAGTTGTTTATATTTGTCAGTCCATGAATCACCATTGACGGCGGGATGCCTTCCACTCGAAACGATCGATGTTTGACGAAACTATGCAAGTTCGTCGCAGATCGGTATAAGGTGGGTCGATGTGTCGTGCTTTAAGCTACAAATGGCTATGTTGCAGATTTGCATACGACGAATAGAAGCGGAGTTGTAGTTGTTTATATCTGTGAGGCCATGAATCACCATCGACGGCCGGATTGCCTACCACTCGGAACGAGCGACGATTGACGAAACTATGAAAGATCTTTTCAGTTCGGTATAAGGTGGGTCGATGTTTCGTGGTTTAAGCTACAACTTGCTATGTCGCAGATTTGCATACAACAAATAGAAGCGGAGTTACAGTTGTTAATGTCTGTGAAGCCATGAATCACCATTGACGACCGGATTGCCTACCACTCGAAACGATCGATGTTTGACGAAACTATGCAAGTTCGTTGCAGATCGGTATAAGGTGGGTCGTTGGGCCGTGTTTTAAGCTACAAATTGCTATGCCGCAGATTCGCATACGACGAATAGAAGCGGAGTTATCGATGTTATATCTGTGAGGCCATGAATCACCATCGACGGCCGGATTGCCTACCACTCGGAACGATCGACGTTTGACAAAACTATGCAAGTTCTTCGCAGATCGGTATAAGGTGGCTCGATGTGTCTTGTTTTAGGCTACAAATTGCTATGTCGCAGATTTGCGTACGACGAATAGAAGCGGAGTTATAGTTGTTTATATCTGTCAGGCCATGAATCACCATTGACGGCCGGATTGCCTACCACTCGGAACGATCGATGTTTGCCGAAACTCTGCAAGTTCTTCGCAGATCGGTATAAGGTGGGTCGATGTGCCGTGTTTTAAGCTACAAATTGCTATGTCGCAGATTTGCATACGACGAATAGAAGCGGAGTTATAGTTGTTTATATCTGTCAGGCCGTGAATCACCATTGACGGCCGGATTGCCTACCACACGAATCGATCGATGTTTGACGAAACTATGCAAGTTCGTCACAGATCGGTATAAGGTGGGTCGTTGGGCCGTGTTTTAAGCTACAAGTTGCTATGTCGCAGATTCGCATACGACGAATAGAAGCGGAGTTTTTGATGTTTATATCTGTGAGGCCATTAATCACCATTGACGACAGGATTGCCTACCACTCGGAACGATCGACGTTTGACGAAACTATGCAAGCTCGTCGCAGATCGGTATATGGTGGCTCGATGTGTCGTGTTTTGGGCTACAAATTGCTATGTCGCAGATTTGCATACGACGAATAGAAGCGGAGTTACAGTTGATTATATCTGTCAATCCATGAATCACCATTGACGGCCGGATTGCCTACCACTCGGAACGATCGACGTTTGCCGAAACTATGCAAGTTCTTCGCAGATCGGTATAAGGTGTGTCGATGTGCCGTCTTTTAAGCTACAAATTGCTATGTCGCAGATTTGCATACGACGAATAGAAGCGGAGTTATAGTTGTTTTTATCTGTCAGGCCATGAATCACCATTGACGGCCGGATTGCCTACCACTCAGAACGATCGACGTTTGCCGAAACTATGCAAGTTCTTCGCAGATCGGTATAAGGTGGGTCGTTGGGCCGTGTTTTAAGCTACAAATTGCTATGTCGCAGATTCGCATACGACGAATAGAAGCCAAGTTTTAGGTGTTATATCTGTGAGGCTATGAATCACCATTGACGGCCGAATTGCCTACCACGCGGAACGATCGACGATTGACGAAACTATGCAAGTTCGTCGCAGATCGGTATAAGGTGGGTCGATGTTTCGTGTTTTAAGCTACATATTGCTATGTCGCAGATTCGCATACGACGGATAGAAGCGGAGTTATAGTTGTTTATATATGTCAGGCCATGAATCACCATTGACGGCCGAATTGCCTACCACGCGGAACGATCGACGATTGACGAAACTATGCAAGTTCTTCGCAGATCGGTATAAGGTGGGTCGTTGGGCCGTGTTTTAAGCTACAAATTGCTATGTCGCAGATTTGCATACGACGAATAGAAGCGGAGTTATAGTTGTTTATATCTGTCAGGCCAAAAATCACCATTGACGACAGGATTGCCTACCACTCGGAACGATCGACGTTTGACGAAACTATGCAAGTTCGCCGCAGATCGGTATAGGGTGGCTCGATGTGTCGTGTTTTAGGCTACAAATTGCTATGTCGCAGATTTGCATACGACGAATAGAAGCGGAGTTATAGTTGTTTATATTTGTGAGGTCATGAATCATCATTGACGGCCGGAATGCCTGCCACTCGAAACGATCGATGTTTGACGAAACTATGCAAGTTCGTCGCAGATCGGTATAAGGTGGATCGATGTGTCGTGCTTTAAGCTACAAATTGCTATGTCGCAGATTTGCATGCGACGAATAGAAGCGGAGTTATAGTTGTTTATATCTGTGAGGTCATGAATCATCATTGACGGCCGGAATGCCTATCAGGCGAAACGATCGATGTTTGACGAAACTATGCAAGTTCGTCGCAGATCGGTATAAGGTGGGTCAATGTGTCGTGCTTTAAGCTACAAATTGCTATGTCGCAGATTTGCATACGACGAATGGAAGCGGAGTTATAGTTATTTATATCTGTGAGGCCATGAATCACCATCGACGGCCGGATTGCCTACCACTCGGAACGATCGACGTTTGACGAAACTATGCAAGTTCTTCGCAGATCGGTATAAGGTGGGTCGATGTGTCGTGTTTTAAGCTACAAATTGCTATGTCGCAGATTTGCATACGACGAAAAGAAGCGGAGTTATAGTTGTATATATTTGTCAGTCCATGAATCACCATTGACGGCCGGATTGCCTTCCACTCGAAACGATCGATGTTTGAAGAAACTATGCAAGTTCGTCGCAGATCGGTATAAGGTGGGTCGATGTGTCGTGCTTTAAGCTACAAATGGCTATGTTGCAGATTTGCATACGACGAATAGTAGCGGAGTTGTAGTTGTTTATATCTGTGAGGCCATGAATCACCATTGACGGCAGGATTGCCTACCACGCGGAACGATCGACGTTTGCCGAAACTATGTAAGTTCGCTGCAGATCGGTATAAGGTGGGTCGATGTGTCGTTCTTTAAGCTACAAATTGCTATGTCGCAGATTTGCATACGACGAATAGAAGCGGAGTTATAGTTGGCTATATCTGTGAGGCAATGAATCACGGCCGGAATGCCTATCACGCGAAACGATCGATGTTTGACGAAACTATGCAAGTTCGTCGCAGATCGGTATAAGGTGGGTCAATGTGTCGTGCTTTAAGCTACAAATTGCTATGTCGCAGATTTGCATACGACGAATAGAAGCGGAGTTATAGTTATTTATATCTGTGAGGCCATGAATCACCATCGACGGCCGGATTGCCTACCACTCGGAACGATCGACGTTTGACGAAACTATGCAAGTTCTTCGCAGATCGGTATAAGGTGGGTCGATATGTCGTGTTTTAAGCTACAAATTGCTATGTCGCAGATTTGCATACGACGAATAGAAGCGGAGTTATAGTTGTTTATATTTGTCAGTCCATGAATCACCATTGACGGCGGGATGCCTTCCACTCGAAACGATCGATGTTTGACGAAACTATGCAAGTTCGTCGCAGATCGGTATAAGGTGGGTCGATGTGTTGTGCTTTAAGCTGCAAATGGCTATGTTGCAGATTTGCATACGACGAATAGAAGCGGAGTTGTAGTTGTTTATATCTGTGAGGCCATGAATCACCATCGACGGCCGGATTGCCTACCACTCGGAACGAGCGACGATTGACGAAACTATGAAAGATCTTTTCAGTTCGGTATAAGGTGGGTCGATGTTTCGTGGTTTAAGCTACAACTTGCTATGTCGCAGATTTGCATACAACAAATAGAAGCGGAGTTACAGTTGTTAATGTCTGTGAAGCCATGAATCACCATTGACGACCGGATTGCCTACCACTCGAAACGATCGATGTTTGACGAAACTATGCAAGTTCGTTGCAGATCGGTATAAGGTGGGTCGTTGGGCCGTGTTTTAAGCTACAAATTGCTATGCCGCAGATTCGCATACGACGAATAGAAGCGGAGTTATCGATGTTATATCTGTGAGGCCATGAATCACCATCGACGGCCGGATTGCCTACCACTCGGAACGATCGACGTTTGACAAAACTATGCAAGTTCTTCGCAGATCGGTATAAGGTGGCTCGATGTGTCTTGTTTTAGGCTACAAATTGCTATGTCGCAGATTTGCGTACGACGAATAGAAGCGGAGTTATAGTTGTTTATATCTGTCAGGCCATGAATCACCATTGACGGCCGGATTGCCTACCACTCGGAACGATCGATGTTTGCCGAAACTCTGCAAGTTCTTCGCAGATCGGTATAAGGTGGGTCGATGTGCCGTGTTTTAAGCTACAAATTGCTATGTCGCAGATTTGCATACGACGAATAGAAGCGGAGTTATAGTTGTTTATATCTGTGAGGCCATGAATCACCATTGACGGCAGGATTGCCTACCACTCGGAACGATCGACGTTTGACGAAACTATGCAAGTTCTTCGCAGATCGGTATAAGATGGGTCGATTTGTCGTGTTTTAAGCTACAAATTTCTATGTCGCAGATTCGCATACGACGAATAGAAGCGGAGTTTTTGATGTTTATATCTGTGAGGCCATTAATCACCATTGACGACAGGATTGCCTACCACTCGGAACGATCGACGTTTGACGAAACTATGCAAGCTCGTCGCAGATCGGTATATGGTGGCTCGATGTGTCGTGTTTTGGGCTACAAATTGCTATGTCGCAGATTTGCATACGACGAATAGAAGCGGAGTTACAGTTGATTATATCTGTCAATCCATGAATCACCATTGACGGCCGGATTGCCTACCACTCGGAACGATCGACGTTTGCCGAAACTATGCAAGTTCTTCGCAGATCGGTATAAGGTGCGTCGATGTGCCGTCTTTTAAGCTACAAATTGCTATGTCGCAGATTTGCATACGACGAATAGAAGCGGAGTTATAGTTGTTTTTATCTGTCAGGCCATGAATCACCATTGACGGCCGGATTGCCTACCACTCAGAACGATCGACGTTTGCCGAAACTATGCAAGTTCTTCGCAGATCGGTATAAGGTGGGTCGTTGGGCCGTGTTTTAAGCTACAAATTGCTATGTCGCAGATTTGCATACGACGAAAAGAAGCGGAGTTATAGTTGTATATATTTGTCAGTCCATGAATCACCATTGACGGCCGGATTGCCTTCCACTCGAAACGATCGATGTTTGAAGAAACTATGCAAGTTCGTCGCAGATCGGTATAAGGTGGGTCGATGTGTCGTGCTTTAAGCTACAAATGGCTATGTTGCAGATTTGCATACGACGAATAGTAGCGGAGTTGTAGTTGTTTATATCTGTGAGGCCATGAATCACCATCTACGGCCGGATTGCCTACCACTCGGAACGATCGACGTTTGACGAAACTATGCAAGTTCTTCGCAGATCGGTATAAGGTGGGTCGATGTGTCGTGTTTTAAGCTACAAATTGCTATGTCGCAGATTTGCATACGACGAAAAGAAGCGGAGTTATAGTTGTATATATTTGTCAGTCCATGAATCACCATTGACGGCCGGATTGCCTTCCACTCGAAACGATCGATGTTTGAAGAAACTATGCAAGTTCGTCGCAGATCGGTATAAGGTGGGTCAATGTGTCGTGCTTTAAGCTACAAATTGCTATGTCGCAGATTTGCATACGACGAATGGAAGCGGAGTTATAGTTATTTATATCTGTGAGGCCATGAATCACCATCGACGGCCGGATTGCCTACCACTCGGAACGATCGACGTTTGACGAAACTATGCAAGTTCTTCGCAGATCGGTATAAGGTGGGTCGATGTGCCGTGTTTTAAGCTACAAATTGCTATGTCGCAGATTTGCATACGACGAATAGAAGCGGAGTTATAGTTGTTTATATCTGTGAGGCCATGAATCACCATTGACGGCAGGATTGCCTACCACTCGGAACGATCGACGTTTGACGAAACTATGCAAGTTCTTCGCAGATCGGTATAAGATGGGTCGATTTGTCGTGTTTTAAGCTACAAATTTCTATGTCGCAGATTCGCATACGACGAATAGAAGCGGAGTTTTTGATGTTTATATCTGTGAGGCCATTAATCACCATTGACGACAGGATTGCCTACCACTCGGAACGATCGACGTTTGACGAAACTATGCAAGCTCGTCGCAGATCGGTATATGGTGGCTCGATGTGTCGTGTTTTGGGCTACAAATTGCTATGTCGCAGATTTGCATACGACGAATAGAAGCGGAGTTACAGTTGATTATATCTGTCAATCCATGAATCACCATTGACGGCCGGATTGCCTACCACTCGGAACGATCGACGTTTGCCGAAACTATGCAAGTTCTTCGCAGATCGGTATAAGGTGCGTCGATGTGCCGTCTTTTAAGCTACAAATTGCTATGTCGCAGATTTGCATACGACGAATAGAAGCGGAGTTATAGTTGTTTTTATCTGTCAGGCCATGAATCACCATTGACGGCCGGATTGCCTACCACTCAGAACGATCGACGTTTGCCGAAACTATGCAAGTT
This sequence comes from Anoplius nigerrimus, assembly GCA_914767735.1. Taxonomy (NCBI): domain Eukaryota; kingdom Metazoa; phylum Arthropoda; class Insecta; order Hymenoptera; family Pompilidae; genus Anoplius; species Anoplius nigerrimus. The sequence continues at coordinate 996,047 of CAJZBX010000559.1, read as the reverse complement.
CTTCGCAGATCGGTATAAGGTGGGTCGTTGGGCCGTGTTTTAAGCTACAAATTGCTATGTCGCAGATTCGCATACGACGAATAGAAGCCAAGTTTTAGGTGTTATATCTGTGAGGCTATGAATCACCATTGACGGCCGAATTGCCTACCACGCGGAACGATCGACGATTGACGAAAATATGCAAGTTCGTCGCAGATCGGTATAAGGTGGGTCGATGTTTCGTGTTTTAAGCTACATATTGCTATGTCGCAGATTTGCATACGACGAATGGAAGCGGAGTTATAGTTATTTATATCTGTGAGGCCATGAATCACCATCGACGGCCGGATTGCCTACCACTCGGAACGATCGACGTTTGACGAAACTATGCAAGTTCTTCGCAGATCGGTATAAGGTGGGTCGATGTGTCGTGTTTTAAGCTACAAATTGCTATGTCGCAGATTTGCATACGACGAAAAGAAGCGGAGTTATAGTTGTATATATTTGTCAGTCCATGAATCACCATTGACGGCCGGATTGCCTTCCACTCGAAACGATCGATGTTTGAAGAAACTATGCAAGTTCGTCGCAGATCGGTATAAGGTGGGTCGATGTGTCGTGCTTTAAGCTACAAATGGCTATGTTGCAGATTTGCATACGACGAATAGTAGCGGAGTTGTAGTTGTTTATATCTGTGAGGCCATGAATCACGGCCGGAATGCCTATCACGCGAAACGATCGATGTTTGACGAAACTATGCAAGTTCGTCGCAGATCGGTATAAGGTGGGTCAATGTGTCGTGCTTTAAGCTACAAATTGCTATGTCGCAGATTTGCATACGACGAATAGAAGCGGAGTTATAGTTATTTATATCTGTGAGGCCATGAATCACCATCGACGGCCGGATTGCCTACCACTCGGAACGATCGACGTTTGACGAAACTATGCAAGTTCTTCGCAGATCGGTATAAGGTGGGTCAATGTGTCGTGCTTTAAGCTACAAATTGCTATGTCGCAGATTTGCATACGACGAATGGAAGCGGAGTTATAGTTATTTATATCTGTGAGGCCATGAATCACCATCGACGGCCGGATTGCCTACCACTCGGAACGATCGACGTTTGACGAAACTATGCAAGTTCTTCGCAGATCGGTATAAGGTGGGTCGATGTGCCGTGTTTTAAGCTACAAATTGCTATGTCGCAGATTTGCATACGACGAATAGAAGCGGAGTTATAGTTGTTTATATCTGTGAGGCCATGAATCACCATTGACGGCAGGATTGCCTACCACTCGGAACGATCGACGTTTGACGAAACTATGCAAGTTCTTCGCAGATCGGTATAAGATGGGTCGATTTGTCGTGTTTTAAGCTACAAATTTCTATGTCGCAGATTCGCATACGACGAATAGAAGCGGAGTTTTTGATGTTTATATCTGTGAGGCCATTAATCACCATTGACGACAGGATTGCCTACCACTCGGAACGATCGACGATTGACGAAACTATGCAAGTTCGTCGCAGATCGGTATAAGGTGGGTCGATGTTTCGTGTTTTAAGCTACATATTGCTGTGTCGCAGATTCGCATACGACGAATAGAAGCGGAGTTATAGTTGTTTATATATGTCAGGCCATGAATCACCATTGACGGCCGAATTGCCTACCACGCGGAACGATCGACGATTGACGAAACTATGCAAGTTCTTCGCAGATCGGTATAAGGTGGGTCGTTGGGCCGTGTTTTAAGCTACAAATTGCTATGTCGCAGATTTGCATACGACGAATAGAAGCGGAGTTATAGTTGTTTATATCTGTCAGGCCAAAAATCACCATTGACGACAGGATTGCCTACCACTCGGAACGATCGACGTTTGACGAAACTATGCAAGTTCGTCGCAGATCGGTATAAGGTGGGTCGATGTGTCGTGTTTTAGGCTACAAATAGCTATGTCGCAGATTTGCATACGACGAATAGAAGCGGAGTTATAGTTGTTTATATCTGTGAGGCCATGAATCACCATTGACGGCAGGATTGCCTACCACTCGGAACGATCGACGTTTGACGAAACTATGCAAGTTCTTCGCAGATCGGTATAAGATGGGTCGATTTGTCGTGTTTTAAGCTACAAATTTCTATGTCGCAGATTCGCATACGACGAATAGAAGCGGAGTTTTTGATGTTTATATCTGTGAGGCCATTAATCACCATTGACGACAGGATTGCCTACCACTCGGAACGATCGACGATTGACGAAACTATGCAAGTTCGTCGCAGATCGGTATAAGGTGGGTCGATGTTTCGTGTTTTAAGCTACATATTGCTGTGTCGCAGATTCGCATACGACGAATAGAAGCGGAGTTATAGTTGTTTATATATGTCAGGCCATGAATCACCATTGACGGCCGAATTGCCTACCACGCGGAACGATCGACGATTGACGAAACTATGCAAGTTCTTCGCAGATCGGTATAAGGTGGGTCGTTGGGCCGTGTTTTAAGCTACAAATTGCTATGTCGCAGATTTGCATACGACGAATAGAAGCGGAGTTATAGTTGTTTATATCTGTCAGGCCAAAAATCACCATTGACGACAGGATTGCCTACCACTCGGAACGATCGACGTTTGACGAAACTATGCAAGTTCGTCGCAGATCGGTATAAGGTGGGTCGATGTGCCGTGTTTTAAGCTACAAATTGCTATGTCGCAGATTTGCATCCGACGAATAGAAGCGGAGTTATAGTTGTTTATATCTGTCAGGCCGTGAATCACCATTGACGGCCGGATTGCCTACCACTCGAAACGATCGATGTTTGACGAAACTATGCAAGTTCGTCGCAGATCGGTATAAGGTGGGTCGATGTGTCGTGTTTTAAGCTACAAATTGCTATGTCGCAGATTTGCATACGACGAATAGAGGCGGAGTTATAGTTGTTTATATCTGTGAGGCCATGAATCACCATTGACGGCAGGATTGCCTACCACTCGGAACGATCGACGTTTGACGAAACTATGCAAGTTCTTCGCAGATCGGTATAAGATGGGTCGATTTGTCGTGTTTTAAGTTACAAATTTCTATGTCGCAGATTCGCATACTACGAATAGAAGTGGAGTTATACTTGTTTATATCTGTCAGGCCATGAATCACCATTGACGGCCGGATTGCCTTCCACTCGAAACGATTGATGTTTGACGAAACTATGCAAGTTCGTCGCAGATCGGTATAAGGTGGGTCGTTGGGCCGTGTTTTAAGATACAAGTTGCTATGTCGCAGGTTCGCATACGACCAATAGAAGCGGAGTTATCGATGTTTATATCTGTGAGGCCATTAATCACCATTGACGACAGGATTGCCTACCACTCGGAACAATCGACGTTTGACGAAACTATGCAAGTTCGTCGCAGATCGGTATAAGGTGGCTCGATGTGTCGTGTTTTAAGCTACAAATTGCTATGTCGCAGATTCGCATACGACGAATAGAAGCCAAGTTTTAGGTGTTATATCTGTGAGGCTATGAATCACCATTGACGGCCGAATTGCCTACCACGCGGAACGATCGACGATTGACGAAACTATGCAAGTTCGTCGCAGATCGGTATAAGGTGGGTCGATGTTTCGTGTTTTAAGCTACATATTGCTGTGTCGCAGATTCGCATACGACGAATAGAAGCGGAGTTATAGTTGTTTATATATGTCAGGCCATGAATCACCATTGACGGCCGAATTGCCTACCACGCGGAACGATCGACGATTGACGAAACTATGCAAGTTCTTCGCAGATCGGTATAAGGTGGGTCGTTGGGCCGTGTTTTAAGCTACAAATTGCTATGTCGCAGATTTGCATACGACGAATAGAAGCGGAGTTATAGTTGTTTATATCTGTCAGGCCAAAAATCACCATTGACGAAAGGATTGCCTACCACTCGGAACGATCGACGTTTGACGAAACTATGCAAGTTCGTCGCAGATCGGTATAAGGTGGGTCGATGTGTCGTGTTTTAGGCTACAAATAGCTATGTCGCAGATTTGCATACGACGAATAGAAGCGGAGTTATAGTTGTTTATATCTGTCAGGCCATGAATCACCATTGACGGCCGGATTGCCTACCACTCGGAACGATCGATGTTTGCCGAAACTCTGCAAGTTCTTCGCAGATCGGTATAAGGTGGGTCGATGTGCCGTGTTTTAAGCTACAAATTGCTATGTCGCAGATTTGCATCCGACGAATAGAAGCGGAGTTATAGTTGTTTATATCTGTCAGGCCGTGAATCACCATTGACGGCCGGATTGCCTACCACTCGAAACGATCGATGTTTGACGAAACTATGCAAGTTCGTCGCAGATCGGTATAAGGTGGGTCGATGTGTCGTGTTTTAAGCTACAAATTGCTATGTCGCAGATTTGCATACGACGAATAGAGGCGGAGTTATAGTTGTTTATATCTGTGAGGCCATGAATCACCATTGACGGCAGGATTGCCTACCACTCGGAACGATCGACGTTTGACGAAACTATGCAAGTTCTTCGCAGATCGGTATAAGATGGGTCGATTTGTCGTGTTTTAAGTTACAAATTTCTATGTCGCAGATTCGCATACTACGAATAGAAGTGGAGTTATACTTGTTTATATCTGTCAGGCCATGAATCACCATTGACGGCCGGATTGCCTTCCACTCGAAACGATTGATGTTTGACGAAACTATGCAAGTTCGTCGCAGATCGGTATAAGGTGGGTCGTTGGGCCGTGTTTTAAGATACAAGTTGCTATGTCGCAGGTTCGCATACGACCAATAGAAGCGGAGTTATCGATGTTTATATCTGTGAGGCCATTAATCACCATTGACGACAGGATTGCCTACCACTCGGAACAATCGACGTTTGACGAAACTATGCAAGTTCGTCGCAGATCGGTATAAGGTGGCTCGATGTGTCGTGTTTTAAGCTACAAATTGCTATGTCGCAGATTTGCATACGACGAATAGAAGCGGCGTTATAGTTGTTTATATCTGTCAGGCCAAAAATCACCATTGACGGCCGGATTGCCTACCACACGAATCGATCGATGTTTGACGAAATTATGCAAGTTCGTCACAGATCGGTATAAGGTGGGTCGTTGGGCCGTGTTTTAAGCTACAAGTTGCTATGTCGCAGATTCGCATACGACGAATAAAAGCGGAGTTATCGATGTTTATATCTGTGAGGCTATGAATCACCATTGACGGCCGGATTGCCTACCACGCGGAACGATCGATGTTTGACGAAACTATGCAAGTTCGTCGCAGATCGGTAAAAGGTGGGTCGTTGGGCCGTGTTTTAATCTACAAGTCGCTATGTCGCAGATTCGCATACGACGAATAGAAGCCAAGTTTTAGGTGTTATATCTGTGAGGCTATGAATCACCATTGACGGCCGAATTGCCTACCACGCGGAACGATCGACATTTGACGAAACTATGCAAGTTCGTCGCAGATCGGTATAAGGTGGGTCGATGTTTCGTGTTTTAGGCTACAAATTGCTATGTCGCAGATTTGCATACGACGAATAGAAGCGGAGTTATAGTTGTTTATATTTGTGAGGTCATGAATCATCATTGACGGCCGGAATGCCTGCCACTCGAAACGATCGACGTTTGACGAAAGTATGCAAGTTCGTCGCAGATCGGTATAAGGTGGGTCGATGTGTTGTGCTTTAAGCTACAAATTGCTATGTCGCAAATTTGCATACGACGAATAGAAGCGGAGTTATAGTTGTTTATATCTGTCGGGCCATGACTCACCATTGACGACCGGATTGCCTACCACTCGGAACGATCGACGTTTGACGAAACTATGCAAGTTCGTCGCAGATCGGTATAAGGTGGGTCGATGTGTCGTGCTTTAAGCTACAAATTGCTATGTCGCAGATTTGCATACGACGAATAGGAGCGGAGTTATAGTTGGCTATATCTGTGAGGCCATGAATCACCATCGACGGCCGGATTGCCTACCACTCGGAACGATCGACGTTTGACGAAACTATGCAAGCTCGTCGCAGATCGGTATAAGGTGGCTCGATGTGTCGTGTTTTGGGCTACAAATTTTTATGTCGCAGATTTGCATACGACGAATAGAAGCGGAGTTATAGTTGTTTATATTTGTGAGGTCATGAATCATCATTGACGGCCGGAATGCCTGCCACTCGAAACGATCGATGTTTGACGAAACTATGCAAGTTCGTCGCAGATCGGTATAAGGTGGGTCGATGTGTCGTGCTTTAAGCTACAAATTGCTATGTCGCAGATTCGCATACGACGAATAGAAGTGGAGTTATAGTTGTTTATATCTGTCAGGCCATGAATCATCATTGACGGCCGGATTGCCTTCCACTCGAAACGATCGATGTTTGACGAAACTATGCAAGTTCGTCGCAGATCGGTATAAGGTGGGTCGATGTGACGTGTTTTAAGCTACAAATTGCTATGTCGCAGATTTGCATACGACGAATAGAGGCGGAGTTATAGTTGTTTATATCTGTGAGGCCATGAATCACCATTGACGGCAGGATTGCCTACCACTCGGAACGATCGAAGTTTGACGAAACTATGCAAGTTCGTCGCAGATCGGTATAAGGTGGCTCGATGTGTCGTGTTTTAAGCTACAAATTGCTATGTCGCAGATTTGCATACGACGAATAGAAGCGGCGTTATAGTTGTTTATATCTGTCAGGCCAAAAATCACCATTGACGGCCGGATTGCCTACCACTCGAACCGATCGATGTTTGACGAAACTATGCAAGTTCGTCGCAGATCGGTATACGGTGGGTCGTTGGGCCGTGTTTTAAGCTACAAGTTGCTATGTCGCAGATTCGCATACGACGAATAAAAGCGGAGTTATCGATGTTTATATCTGTGAGGCTATGAATCACCATTGACGGCCGGATTGCCTACCACGCGGAACGATCGATGTTTGACGAAACTATGGAAGTTCGTCGCAGATCGGTAAAAGGTGGGTCGTTGGGCCGTGTTTTAATCTACAGGTCGCTATGTCGCAGATTCGCATACGACGAATAGAAGCGGAGTTTTTGATGTTTATATCTGTGAGGCCATTAATCACCATTGACGACAGGATTGCCTACCACTCGGAACGATCGACGTTTGACGAAACTATGCAAGCTCGTCGCAGATCGGTATAAGGTGGCTCGATGTGTCGTGTTTTGGGCTACAAATTGCTATGTCGCAGATTTGCATACGACGAATAGAAGCGGAGTTACAGTTGATTATATCTGTCAATCCATGAATCACCATTGACGGCCGGATTGCCTACCACTCGGAACGATCGACGTTTGCCGAAACTATGCAAGTTCTTCGCAGATCGGTATAAGGTGCGTCGATGTGTCGTGCTTTAAGCTACAAATTGCTATGTCGCAAATTTGCATACGACGAATAGAAGCGGAGTTATAGTTGTTTTTATCTGTCAGGCCATGAATCACCATTGACGGCCGGATTATCTGCCACTCAGAACGATCGACGTTTGCCGAAACTATGCAAGTTCTTCGCAGATCGGTATAAGGTGGGTCGTTGGGCCGTGTTTTAAGCTACAAATTGCTATGTCGCAGATTCGCATACGACGAATAGAAGCCAAGTTTTAGGTGTTATATCTGTGAGGCTATGAATCACCATTGACGGCCGAATTGCCTACCACGCGGAACGATCGACGATTGACGAAACTATGCAAGTTCGTCGCAGATCGGTATAAGGTGGGTCGATGTTTCGTGTTTTAAGCTACATATTGCTATGTCGCAGATTCGCATACGACGAATAGAAGCGGAGTTATAGTTGTTTATATATGTCAGGCCATGAACCACCATTGACGGCCGAATTGCCTACCACGCGGAACGATCGACGATTGACGAAACTATGCAAGTTCTTCGCAGATCGGTATAAGGTGGGTCGTTGGGCCGTGTTTTAAGCTACAAATTGCTATGTCGCAGATTTGCATACGACGAATAGAAGCGGAGTTATAGTTGTTTATATCTGTCAGGCCAAAAATCACCATTGACGACAGGATTGCCTACCACTCGGAACGATCGACGTTTGACGAAACTATGCAAGTTCGTCGCAGTTCGGTATAAGGTGGGTCGATGTGTCGTGTTTTAGGCTACAAATTGCTATGTCGCAGATTTGCATACGACGAATAGAAGCGGAGTTATAGTTGTTCATATCTGTCAGGCCATGAATCACCATTGACGGCCGGATTGCCTACCACTCGGAACGATCGATGTTTGCCGAAACTCTGCAAGTTCTTCGCAGATCGGTATAAGGTGGGTCGATGTGCCGTGTTTTAAGCTACAAATTGCTATGTGGCAGATTTGCATACGACGAATAGAAGCGGAGTTATAGTTGTTTATATCTGTCAGGCCGTGAATCACCATTGACGGCCGGATTGCCTACCACTCGAAACGATCGATGTTTGACGAAACTATGCAAGTTCGTTGCAGATCGGTATAAGGTGGGTCGATGTGTCGTGTTTTAAGCTACAAATTGCTATGTCGCAGGTTCGCATACGGCCAATAGAAGCGGAGTTATCGATGTTTATATCTGTGAGGCCATTAATCACCATTGACGACAGGATTGCCTACCACTCGGAACAATCGACGTTTGACGAAACTATGCAAGTTCGTCGCAGATCGGTATAAGGTGGCTCGATGTGTCGTGTTTTAAGCTACAAATTTCTATGTCGCAGATTTGCATACGACGAATAGAAGCGGCGTTATAGTTGTTTATATCTGTCAGGCCAAAAATCACCATTGACGGCCGGATTGCCTACCACACGAATCGATCGATGTTTGACGAAACTATGCAAGTTCGTCACAGATCGGTATAAGGTGGGTCGTTGGGCCGTGTTTTAAGCTACAAGTTGCTATGTCGCAGATTCGCATACGACGAATAGAAGCGGAGTTATAGTTGTTTATATCTGTCAGGCCAAAATTCACCATTGACGACAGGATTGCCTACCACTCGGAACGATCGACGTTTGACGAAACTATGCAAGTTCGACGCAGATCGGTATAGGGTGGCTCGATGTGTCGTGTTTTAGGCTACAAATTGCTATGTCGCAGATTTGCATACGACGAATAGAAGCGGAGTTATAGTTGTTTATATTTGTGAGGTCATGAATCATCATTGACGGCCGGAATGCCTGCCACTCGAAACGATCGACGATTGACGAAACTATGCAAGTTCTTCGCAGATCGGTATGAGGTGGGTCGTTGGGCCGTGTTTTAAGCTACAAATTGCTATGTCGCAGATTTGCATACGACGAATAGAAGCGGAGTTATAGTTGTTTATATCTGTCAGGCCAAAAATCACCATTGACGACAGGATTGCCTACCACTCGGAACGATCGACGTTTGACGAAACTATGCAAGTTCGTCGCAGATCGGTATAAGGTGGGTCGATGTGTCGTGTTTTAGGCTACAAATTGCTATGTCGCAGATTTGCATACGACGAATAGAAGCGGAGTTATAGTTGTTTATATCTGTCAGGCCATGAATCACCATTGACGGCCGGAATGCCTGCCACTCGAAACGATCGACGATTGACGAAACTATGCAAGTTCTTCGCAGATCGGTATAAGGTGGGTCGTTGGGCCGTGTTTTAAGCTACAAATTGCTATGTCGCAGATTTGCATACGACGAATAGAAGCGGAGTTATAGTTGTTTATATCTGTCAGGCCAAAAATCACCATTGACGACAGGATTGCCTACCACTCGGAACGATCGACGTTTGACGAAACTATGCAAGTTCGTCGCAGATCGGTATAAGGTGGGTCGATGTGTCGTGTTTTAGGCTACAAATTGCTATGTCGCAGATTTGCATACGACGAATAGAAGCGGAGTTATAGTTGTTTATATCTGTCAGGCCATGAATCACCATTGACGGCCGGATTGCCTACCACTCGGAACGATCGATGTTTGCCGAAACTCTGCAAGTTCTTCGCAGATCGGTATAAGGTGGGTCGATGTGCCGTGTTTTAAGCTACAAATTGCTATGTCGCAGATTTGCATACGACGAATAGAAGCGGAGTTATAGTTGTTTATATCTGTCAGGCCGTGAATAACTATTGACGGCCGGATTGCCTACCACTCGGAACGATCGACGTTTGCCGAAACTATGCAAGTTCTTCGCAGATCGGTATAAGGTGCGTCGATGTGCCGTCTTTTAAGCTACAAATTGCTATGTCGCAGATTTGCATACGACGAATAGAAGCGGAGTTATATTTGTTTTTATCTGTCAGGCCATGAATCACCATTGACGGCCGGATTGCCTACCACTCAGAACGATCGACGTTTGCCGAAACTATGCAAGTTTTTCGCAGATCGGTATAAGGTGGGTCGTTGGGCCGTGTTTTAAGCTACAAATTGCTATGTCGCAGATTCGCATACGACGAATAGAAGCCAAGTTTTAGGTGTTATATCTGTGAGGCTATGAATCACCATTGACGGCCGAATTGCCTACCACGCGGAACGATCGACGATTGACGAAACTATGCAAGTTCGTCGCAGATCGGTATAACGTGGGTCGATGTTTCGTGTTTTAAGCTACATATTGCTATGTCGCAGATTCGCATACGACGGATAGAAGCGGAGTTATAGTTGTTTATATATGTCAGGCCATGAATCACCATTGACGGCCGAATTGCCTACCACGCGGAACGATCGACGATTGACGAAACTATGCAAGTTCTTCGCAGATCGGTATAAGGTGGGTCGTTGGGCCGTGTTTTAAGCTACAAATTGCTATGTCGCAGATTTGCATACGACGAATAGAAGCGGAGTTATAGTTGTTTATATTTGTGAGGTCATGAATCATCATTGACGGCCGGAATGCCTGCCACTCGAAACGATCGATGTTTGACGAAACTATGCAAGTTCGTCGCAGATCGGTATAAGGTGGATCGATGTGTCGTGCTTTAAGCTACAAATTGCTATGTCGCAGATTTGCATACGACGAATAGAAGCGGAGTTTTAGTTGTTTATATCTGTCGGGCCATGAATCACCATTGACGGCCGGATTGCCTACCACTCGAAACGATCGATGTTTGACGAAACTATGCAAGTTCGCTGCAGATCGGTATAAGGTGGGTCGATGTGTCGTGCTTTAAGCTACAAATTGCTATGTCGCAGATTAGCATACGCCGAATAGAAGCGGAATTATAGTTGGCTATATCTGTGAGGCCATGAATCACCATCGACGGCCGGATTGCCTACCACTCGGAACGATCGACGTTTGACGAAACTATGCAAGTTCGTCGCAGATCGGTATAAAGTGGGTCGTTGGGCCGTGTTTTAAGCTACAAGTTGCTATGTCGCAGATTCGCATACGACGAATAGAAGCGGAGTTATCGATGTTTATATCTGTGAGGCCATTAATCACCATTGACGACAGGATTGCCTACCACTCGGAACGATCGACGTTTGACGAAAGTATGCATGTTCGTCGCAGATCGGTATAAGGTGGGTCGATGTGTCGTGCTTTAAGCTACAAATTGCTATGTCGCACATTTGTATACGACGAATAGAAGCGGAGTTATAGTTGTTTATATCTGTCGGGCCATGACTCACCATTGACGACCGGATTGCCTACCACTCGGAACGATCGACGTTTGACGAAACTATGCAAGTTCTTCGCAGATCGGTATAAGGTGTGTCGATGTGCCGTGTTTTACGCTACAAATTGCTATGTCGCATATTTGCATACGACGAATAGAAGCGGAGTTATAATTGTTTATATCTGTGAGGCCATTAATCACCATTGACGACAGGATTGCCTACCACTCGGAACGATCGACGTTTGACGAAACTATGCAAGTTCGTCGCAGATCGGTATAAGGTGGGTCGATGTGTCGTGCTTTAAGCTACAAATTGCTATGTCGCAGATTTGCATGCGCCGAATAGAAGCGGAGTTATAGTTGTTTATATCTGTCGGGCCATGAATCACCATTGACGGCCGGATTGCCTAACACTCGAAACGATCGATGTTTGACGAGACTATGCAAGTTCGCTGCAGATCGGTATAAGGTGGGTCGATGTTTCGTGTTTTAAGCTACATATTGCTATGTCGCAGATTCGCATACGACGGATAGAAGCGGAGTTATAGTTGTTTATATATGTCAGGCCATGAATCACCATTGACGGCCGAATTGCCTACCACGCGGAACGATCGACGATTGACGGAACTATGCAAGTTCTTCGCAGATCGGTATAAGGTGGGTCGTTGGGCCGTGTTTTAAGCTACAAATTGCTATGTCGCAGATTTGCATACGACGAATAGAAGCGGAGTTATAGTTGTTTATATCTGTCAGGCCAAAAATCACCATTGACGACAGGATTGCCTACCACTCGGAACGATCGACGTTTGACGAAACTATGCAAGTTCGCCGCAGATCGGTATAGGGTGGCTCGATGTGTCGTGTTTTAGGCTACAAATTGCTATGTCGCAGATTTGCATACGACGAATAGAAGCGGAGTTATAGTTGTTTATATTTGTGAGGTCATGAATCATCATTGACGGCCGGAATGCCTGCCACTCGAAACGATCGATGTTTGACGAAACTATGCAAGTTCGTCGCAGATCGGTATAAGGTGGATCGATGTGTCGTGCTTTAAGCTACAAATTGCTATGTCGCAGATTTGCATACGACGAATAGAAGCGGAGTTATAGTTGTTTATATCTGTCGGGCCATGAATCACCATTTACGGCCGGATTGCCTACCACTCGAAACGATCGATGTTTGACGAGACTATGCAAGTTCGCTGCAGATCGGTATACGGTGGGTCGATGTGTCGTGCTTTAAGCTACAAATTGCTATGTCGCAGATTAGCATACGACGAATAGAAGCGGAGTTATAGTTGGCTATATCTGTGAGGCCATGAATCACCATCGACGGCCGGATTGCCTACCACTCGGAACGATCGACGTTTGACGAAACTATGCAAGTTATTCGCAGATCGGTATAAGGTGTGTCGATGTGCCGTGTTTTACGCTACAAATTGCTATGTCGCAGATTCGCATACGACGAATAGGAGCGGAGTTATCGATTGTTTATATCTGTGAGGCCATTAATCACCATTGACGACAGGATTGCCTACCACTCGGAACGATCGACGTTTGACGAAAGTATGCAAGTTCGTCGCAGATCGGTATAAGGTGGGTCGATGTGTCGTGCTTTAAGCTACAAATTGCTATGTCGCAGATTTGCATACGACGAATAGAAGCGCAGTTATAGTTGTTTTTATCTGTCAGGCCATGAATCACCATTGACGGCCGGATTGCCTACCACTCAGAACGATCGACGTTTGCCGAAACTATGCAAGTTCTTCGCAGATCGGTATAAGGTGGGTCGTTGGGCCGTGTTTTAAGCTACAAATAGCTATGTCGCAGATTCGCATACGACGAATAGAAGCCAAGTTTTAGGTGTTATATCTGTGAGGCTATGAATCACCATTGACGGCCGAATTGCCTACCACGCGGAACGATCGACGATTGACGAAACTATGCAAGTTCGTCGCAGATCGGTATAAGGTGGGTCGATGTTTCGTGTTTTAAGCTACATATTGCTGTGTCGCAGATTCGCATACGACGAATAGAAGCGGAGTTATAGTTGTTTATATATGTCAGGCCATGAATCACCATTGACGGCCGAATTGCCTACCACGCGGAACGATCGACGATTGACGAAACTATGCAAGTTCTTCGCAGATCGGTATAAGGTGGGTCGTTGGGCCGTGTTTTAAGCTACAAATTGCTATGTCGCAGATTTGCATACGACGAATAGAAGCGGAGTTATAGTTGTTTATATCTGTCAGGCCAAAAATCACCATTGACGACAGGATTGCCTACCACTCGGAACGATCGACGTTTGACGAAACTAGGCAAGTTCGTCGCAGATCGGTATAAGGTGGGTCGATGTGTCGTGTTTTAGGCTACAAATTGCTATGTCGCAGATTTGCATACGACGAATAGAAGCGGAGTTATAGTTGTTTATATCTGTCAGGCCATGAATCACCATTGACGGCCGGATTGCCTACCACTCGGAACGATCGATGTTTGCCGAAACTCTGCAAGTTCTTCGCAGATCGGTATAAGGTGGGTCGATGTGCCGTGTTTTAAGCTACAAATTGCTATGTCGCAGATTTGCATCCGACGAATAGAAGCGGAGTTATAGTTGTTTATATCTGTCAGGCCGTGAATCACCATTGACGGCCGGATTGCCTACCACTCGAAACGATCGATGTTTGACGAAACTATGCAAGTTCGTCGCAGATCGGTATAAGGTGGGTCGATGTGCCGTGTTTTAAGCTACAAATTGCTATGTCGCAGATTTGCATACGACGAATAGAGGCGGAGTTATAGTTGTTTATATCTGTGAGGCCATGAATCACCATTGACGGCAGGATTGCCTACCACTCAGAACGATCGACGTTTGACGAAACTATGCAAGTTCTTCGCAGATCGGTATAAGATGGGTCGATTTGTCGTGTTTTAAGCTACAAATTTCTATGTCGCAGATTCGCATACTACGAATAGAAGTGGAGTTATACTTGTTTATATCTGTCAGGCCATGAATCACCATTGACGGCCGGATTGCCTTCCACTCGAAACGATTGATGTTTGACGAAACTATGCAAGTTCGTCGCAGATCGGTATAAGGTGGGTCGTTGGGCCGTGTTTTAAGATACAAGTTGCTATGTCGCAGGTTCGCATACGACCAATAGAAGCGGAGTTATCGATGTTTATATCTGTGAGGCCATTAATCACCATTGACGACAGGATTGCCTACCACTCGGAACAATCGACGTTTGACGAAACTATGCAAGTTCGTCGCAGATCGGTATAAGGTGGCTCGATGTGTCGTGTTTTAAGCTACAAATTGCTATGTCGCAGATTTGCATACGACGAATAGAAGCGGAGTTATAGTTGTTTATATCTGTCAGGCCAAAAATCACCATTGACGGCCGGATTGCCTACCACACGAATCGATCGATGTTTGACGAAATTATGCAAGTTCGTCACAGATCGGTATAAGGTGGGTCGTTGGGCCGTGTTTTAAGCTACAAGTTGCTATGTCGCAGATTCGCATACGACGAATAAAAGCGGAGTTATCGATGTTTATATCTGTGAGGCTATGAATCACCATTGACGGCCGGATTGCCTACCACGCGGAACGATCGATGTTTGACGAAACTATGCAAGTTCGTCGCAGATCGGTAAAAGGTGGGTCGTTGGGCCGTGTTTTAATCTACAAGTCGCTATGTCGCAGATTCGCATACGACGAATAGAAGCCAAGTTTTAGGTGTTATATCTGTGAGGCTATGAATCACCATTGACGGCCGAATTGCCAACCACGCGGAACGATCGACGATTGACGAAACTATGCAAGTTCGTCGCAGATCGGTATAAGGTGGGTCGATGTTTCGTGTTTTAGGCTACAAATTGCTATGTCGCAGATTTCCATACGACGAATAGAAGCGGAGTTATAGTTGTTTATATTTGTGAGGTCATGAATCATCATTGACGGCCGGAATGCCTGCCACTCGAAACGATCGACGTTTGACGAAAGTATGCAAGTTCGTCGCAGATCGGTATAAGGTGGGTCGATGTGTTGTGCTTTAAGCTACAAATTGCTATGTCGCAAATTTGCATACGACGAATAGAAGCGGAGTTATAGTTGTTTATATCTGTCGGGCCATGACTCACCATTGACGACCGGATTGCCTACCACTCGGAACGATCGACGTTTGACGAAACTATGCAAGTTCGTCGCAGATCGGTATAAGGTGGGTCGATGTGTCGTGCTTTAAGCTACAAATTGCTATGTCGCAGATTTGCATACGACGAATAGGAGCGGAGTTATAGTTGGCTATATCTGTGAGGCCATGAATCACCATCGACGGCCGGATTGCCTACCACTCGGAACGATCGACGTTTGACGAAACTATGCAAGCTCGTCGCAGATCGGTATAAGGTGGCTCGATGTGTCGTGTTTTGGGCTACAAATTTTTATGTCGCAGATTTGCATACGACGAATAGAAGCGGAGTTATAGTTGTTTATATTTGTGAGGTCATGAATCATCATTGACGGCCGGAATGCCTGCCACTCGAAACGATCGATGTTTGACGAAACTATGCAAGTTCGTCGCAGATCGGTATAAGGTGGGTCGATGTGTCGTGCTTTAAGCTACAAATTGCTATGTCGCAGATTCGCATACGACGAATAGAAGTGGAGTTATAGTTGTTTATATCTGTCAGGCCATGAATCATCATTGACGGCCGGATTGCCTTCCACTCGAAACGATCGATGTTTGACGAAACTATGCAAGTTCGTCGCAGATCGGTATAAGGTGGGTCGATGTGACGTGTTTTAAGCTACAAATTGCTATGTCGCAGATTTGCATACGACGAATAGAGGCGGAGTTATAGTTGTTTATATCTGTGAGGCCATGAATCACCATTGACGGCAGGATTGCCTACCACTCGGAACGATCGACGTTTGACGAAACTATGCAAGTTCGTCGCAGATCGGTATAAGGTGGCTCGATGTGTCGTGTTTTAAGCTACAAATTGCTATGTCGCAGATTTGCATACGACGAATAGAAGCGGCGTTATAGTTGTTTATATCTGTCAGGCCAAAAATCACCATTGACGGCCGGATTGCCTACCACTCGAACCGATCGATGTTTGACGAAACTATGCAAGTTCGTCGCAGATCGGTATACGGTGGGTCGTTGGGCCGTGTTTTAAGCTACAAGTTGCTATGTCGCAGATTCGCATACGACGAATAAAAGCGGAGTTATCGATGTTTATATCTGTGAGGCTATGAATCACCATTGACGGCCGGATTGCCTACCACGCGGAACGATCGATGTTTGACGAAACTATGGAAGTTCGTCGCAGATCGGTAAAAGGTGGGTCGTTGGGCCGTGTTTTAATCTACAGGTCGCTATGTCGCAGATTCGCATACGACGAATAGAAGCGGAGTTTTTGATGTTTATATCTGTGAGGCCATTAATCACCATTGACGACAGGATTGCCTACCACTCGGAACGATCGACGTTTGACGAAACTATGCAAGCTCGTCGCAGATCGGTATAAGGTGGCTCGATGTGTCGTGTTTTGGGCTACAAATTGCTATGTCGCAGATTTGCATACGACGAATAGAAGCGGAGTTATAGTTGTTTATATTTGTGAGGTCATGAATCATCATTGACGGCCGGAATGCCTGCCACTCGAAACGATCGACGATTGACGAAACTATGCAAGTTCTTCGCAGATCGGTATGAGGTGGGTCGTTGGGCCGTGTTTTAAGCTACAAATTGCTATGTCGCAGATTTGCATACGACGAATAGAAGCGGAGTTATAGTTGTTTATATCTGTCAGGCCAAAAATCACCATTGACGACAGGATTGCCTACCACTCGGAACGATCGACGTTTGACGAAACTATGCAAGTTCGTCGCAGATCGGTATAAGGTGGGTCGATGTGTCGTGTTTTAGGCTACAAATTGCTATGTCGCAGATTTGCATACGACGAATAGAAGCGGAGTTATAGTTGTTTATATCTGTCAGGCCATGAATCACCATTGACGGCCGGAATGCCTACCACTCGAAACGATCGACGATTGACGAAACTATGCAAGTTCTTCGCAGATCGGTATAAGGTGGGTCGTTGGGCCGTGTTTTAAGCTACAAATTGCTATGTCGCAGATTTGCATACGACGAATAGAAGCGGAGTTATAGTTGTTTATATCTGTCAGGCCAAAAATCACCATTGACGACAGGATTGCCTACCACTCGGAACGATCGACGTTTGACGAAACTATGCAAGTTCGTCGCAGATCGGTATAAGGTGGGTCGATGTGTCGTGTTTTAGGCTACAAATTGCTATGTCGCAGATTTGCATACGACGAATAGAAGCGGAGTTATAGTTGTTTATATCTGTCAGGCCATGAATCACCATTGACGGCCGGATTGCCTACCACTCGGAACGATCGACGTTTGCCGAAACTCTGCAAGTTCTTCGCAGATCGGTATAAGGTGGGTCGATGTGCCGTGTTTTAAGCTACAAATTGCTATGTCGCAGATTTGCATACGACGAATAGAAGCGGAGTTATAGTTGTTTATATCTGTCAGGCCGTGAATAACTATTGACGGCCGGATTGCCTACCACTCGGAACGATCGACGTTTGCCGAAACTATGCAAGTTCTTCGCAGATCGGTATAAGGTGCGTCGATGTGCCGTCTTTTAAGCTACAAATTGCTATGTCGCAGATTTGCATACGACGAATAGAAGCGGAGTTATATTTGTTTTCATCTGTCAGGCCATGAATCACCATTGACGGCCGGATTGCCTACCACTCAGAACGATCGACGTTTGCCGAAACTATGCAAGTTTTTCGCAGATCGGTATAAGGTGGGTCGTTGGGCCGTGTTTTAAGCTACAAATTGCTATGTCGCAGATTCGCATACGACGAATAGAAGCCAAGTTTTAGGTGTTATATCTGTGAGGCTATGA
Source organism: Anoplius nigerrimus (assembly GCA_914767735.1). Classification (NCBI taxonomy): domain Eukaryota; kingdom Metazoa; phylum Arthropoda; class Insecta; order Hymenoptera; family Pompilidae; genus Anoplius; species Anoplius nigerrimus. Next base: position 977,515 of record CAJZBX010000559.1, on the reverse strand, counting down.
ATCACCATTGACGGCCGAATTGCCTACCACGCGGAACGATCGACGATTGACGAAACTATGCAAGTTCGTCGCAGATCGGTATAACGTGGGTCGATGTTTCGTGTTTTAAGCTACATATTGCTATGTCGCAGATTCGCATACGACGGATAGAAGCGGAGTTATAGTTGTTTATATATGTCAGGCCATGAATCACCATTGACGGCCGAATTGCCTACCACGCGGAACGATCGACGATTGACGAAACTATGCAAGTTCTTCGCAGATCGGTATAAGGTGGGTCGTTGGGCCGTGTTTTAAGCTACAAATTGCTATGTCGCAGATTTGCATACGACGAATAGAAGCGGAGTTATAGTTGTTTATATTTGTGAGGTCATGAATCATCATTGACGGCCGGAATGCCTGCCACTCGAAACGATCGATGTTTGACGAAACTATGCAAGTTCGTCGCAGATCGGTATAAGGTGGATCGATGTGTCGTGCTTTAAGCTACAAATTGCTATGTCGCAGATTTGCATACGACGAATAGAAGCGGAGTTTTAGTTGTTTATATCTGTCGGGCCATGAATCACCATTGACGGCCGGATTGCCTACCACTCGAAACGATCGATGTTTGACGAAACTATGCAAGTTCGCTGCAGATCGGTATAAGGTGGGTCGATGTGTCGTGCTTTAAGCTACAAATTGCTATGTCGCAGATTAGCATACGCCGAATAGAAGCGGAATTATAGTTGGCTATATCTGTGAGGCCATGAATCACCATCGACGGCCGGATTGCCTACCACTCGGAACGATCGACGTTTGACGAAACTATGCAAGTTCGTCGCAGATCGGTATAAAGTGGGTCGTTGGGCCGTGTTTTAAGCTACAAGTTGCTATGTCGCAGATTCGCATACGACGAATAGAAGCGGAGTTATCGATGTTTATATCTGTGAGGCCATTAATCACCATTGACGACAGGATTGCCTACCACTCGGAACGATCGACGTTTGACGAAAGTATGCATGTTCGTCGCAGATCGGTATAAGGTGGGTCGATGTGTCGTGCTTTAAGCTACAAATTGCTATGTCGCACATTTGTATACGACGAATAGAAGCGGAGTTATAGTTGTTTATATCTGTCGGGCCATGACTCACCATTGACGACCGGATTGCCTACCACTCGGAACGATCGACGTTTGACGAAACTATGCAAGTTCTTCGCAGATCGGTATAAGGTGTGTCGATGTGCCGTGTTTTACGCTACAAATTGCTATGTCGCATATTTGCATACGACGAATAGAAGCGGAGTTATAATTGTTTATATCTGTGAGGCCATTAATCACCATTGACGACAGGATTGCCTACCACTCGGAACGATCGACGTTTGACGAAACTATGCAAGTTCGTCGCAGATCGGTATAAGGTGGGTCGATGTGTCGTGCTTTAAGCTACAAATTGCTATGTCGCAGATTTGCATGCGCCGAATAGAAGCGGAGTTATAGTTGTTTATATCTGTCGGGCCATGAATCACCATTGACGGCCGGATTGCCTAACACTCGAAACGATCGATGTTTGACGAGACTATGCAAGTTCGCTGCAGATCGGTATAAGGTGGGTCGATGTTTCGTGTTTTAAGCTACATATTGCTATGTCGCAGATTCGCATACGACGGATAGAAGCGGAGTTATAGTTGTTTATATATGTCAGGCCATGAATCACCATTGACGGCCGAATTGCCTACCACGCGGAACGATCGACGATTGACGGAACTATGCAAGTTCTTCGCAGATCGGTATAAGGTGGGTCGTTGGGCCGTGTTTTAAGCTACAAATTGCTATGTCGCAGATTTGCATACGACGAATAGAAGCGGAGTTATAGTTGTTTATATCTGTCAGGCCAAAAATCACCATTGACGACAGGATTGCCTACCACTCGGAACGATCGACGTTTGACGAAACTATGCAAGTTCGCCGCAGATCGGTATAGGGTGGCTCGATGTGTCGTGTTTTAGGCTACAAATTGCTATGTCGCAGATTTGCATACGACGAATAGAAGCGGAGTTATAGTTGTTTATATTTGTGAGGTCATGAATCATCATTGACGGCCGGAATGCCTGCCACTCGAAACGATCGATGTTTGACGAAACTATGCAAGTTCGTCGCAGATCGGTATAAGGTGGATCGATGTGTCGTGCTTTAAGCTACAAATTGCTATGTCGCAGATTTGCATACGACGAATAGAAGCGGAGTTATAGTTGTTTATATCTGTCGGGCCATGAATCACCATTTACGGCCGGATTGCCTACCACTCGAAACGATCGATGTTTGACGAGACTATGCAAGTTCGCTGCAGATCGGTATACGGTGGGTCGATGTGTCGTGCTTTAAGCTACAAATTGCTATGTCGCAGATTAGCATACGACGAATAGAAGCGGAGTTATAGTTGGCTATATCTGTGAGGCCATGAATCACCATCGACGGCCGGATTGCCTACCACTCGGAACGATCGACGTTTGACGAAACTATGCAAGTTATTCGCAGATCGGTATAAGGTGTGTCGATGTGCCGTGTTTTACGCTACAAATTGCTATGTCGCAGATTCGCATACGACGAATAGGAGCGGAGTTATCGATTGTTTATATCTGTGAGGCCATTAATCACCATTGACGACAGGATTGCCTACCACTCGGAACGATCGACGTTTGACGAAAGTATGCAAGTTCGTCGCAGATCGGTATAAGGTGGGTCGATGTGTCGTGCTTTAAGCTACAAATTGCTATGTCGCAGATTTGCATACGACGAATAGAAGCGGAGTTATAGTTGTTTTTATCTGTCAGGCCACGAATCACCATTGACGGCCGGATTGCCTACCACTCAGAACGATCGACGTTTGCCGAAACTATGCAAGTTCTTCGCAGATCGGTATAAGGTGGGTCGTTGGGCCGTGTTTTAAGCTACAAATAGCTATGTCGCAGATTCGCATACGACGAATAGAAGCCAAGTTTTAGGTGTTATATCTGTGAGGCTATGAATCACCATTGACGGCCGAATTGCCTACCACGCGGAACGATCGACGATTGACGAAACTATGCAAGTTCGTCGCAGATCGGTATAAGGTGGGTCGATGTTTCGTGTTTTAAGCTACATATTGCTGTGTCGCAGATTCGCATACGACGAATAGAAGCGGAGTTATAGTTGTTTATATATGTCAGGCCATGAATCACCATTGACGGCCGAATTGCCTACCACGCGGAACGATCGACGATTGACGAAACTATGCAAGTTCTTCGCAGATCGGTATAAGGTGGGTCGTTGGGCCGTGTTTTAAGCTACAAATTGCTATGTCGCAGATTTGCATACGACGAATAGAAGCGGAGTTATAGTTGTTTATATCTGTCAGGCCAAAAATCACCATTGACGACAGGATTGCCTACCACTCGGAACGATCGACGTTTGACGAAACTAGGCAAGTTCGTCGCAGATCGGTATAAGGTGGGTCGATGTGTCGTGTTTTAGGCTACAAATTGCTATGTCGCAGATTTGCATACGACGAATAGAAGCGGAGTTATAGTTGTTTATATCTGTCAGGCCATGAATCACCATTGACGGCCGGATTGCCTACCACTCGGAACGATCGATGTTTGCCGAAACTCTGCAAGTTCTTCGCAGATCGGTATAAGGTGGGTCGATGTGCCGTGTTTTAAGCTACAAATTGCTATGTCGCAGATTTGCATCCGACGAATAGAAGCGGAGTTATAGTTGTTTATATCTGTCAGGCCGTGAATCACCATTGACGGCCGGATTGCCTACCACTCGAAACGATCGATGTTTGACGAAACTATGCAAGTTCGTCGCAGATCGGTATAAGGTGGGTCGATGTGCCGTGTTTTAAGCTACAAATTGCTATGTCGCAGATTTGCATACGACGAATAGAGGCGGAGTTATAGTTGTTTATATCTGTGAGGCCATGAATCACCATTGACGGCAGGATTGCCTACCACTCAGAACGATCGACGTTTGACGAAACTATGCAAGTTCTTCGCAGATCGGTATAAGATGGGTCGATTTGTCGTGTTTTAAGCTACAAATTTCTATGTCGCAGATTCGCATACTACGAATAGAAGTGGAGTTATACTTGTTTATATCTGTCAGGCCATGAATCACCATTGACGGCCGGATTGCCTTCCACTCGAAACGATTGATGTTTGACGAAACTATGCAAGTTCGTCGCAGATCGGTATAAGGTGGGTCGTTGGGCCGTGTTTTAAGATACAAGTTGCTATGTCGCAGGTTCGCATACGACCAATAGAAGCGGAGTTATCGATGTTTATATCTGTGAGGCCATTAATCACCATTGACGACAGGATTGCCTACCACTCGGAACAATCGACGTTTGACGAAACTATGCAAGTTCGTCGCAGATCGGTATAAGGTGGCTCGATGTGTCGTGTTTTAAGCTACAAATTGCTATGTCGCAGATTTGCATACGACGAATAGAAGCGGCGTTATAGTTGTTTATATCTGTCAGGCCAAAAATCACCATTGACGGCCGGATTGCCTACCACACGAATCGATCGATGTTTGACGAAATTATGCAAGTTCGTCACAGATCGGTATAAGGTGGGTCGTTGGGCCGTGTTTTAAGCTACAAGTTGCTATGTCGCAGATTCGCATACGACGAATAAAAGCGGAGTTATCGATGTTTATATCTGTGAGGCTATGAATCACCATTGACGGCCGGATTGCCTACCACGCGGAACGATCGATGTTTGACGAAACTATGCAAGTTCGTCGCAGATCGGTAAAAGGTGGGTCGTTGGGCCGTGTTTTAATCTACAAGTCGCTATGTCGCAGATTCGCATACGACGAATAGAAGCCAAGTTTTAGGTGTTATATCTGTGAGGCTATGAATCACCATTGACGGCCGAATTGCCAACCACGCGGAACGATCGACGATTGACGAAACTATGCAAGTTCGTCGCAGATCGGTATAAGGTGGGTCGATGTTTCGTGTTTTAGGCTACAAATTGCTATGTCGCAGATTTCCATACGACGAATAGAAGCGGAGTTATAGTTGTTTATATTTGTGAGGTCATGAATCATCATTGACGGCCGGAATGCCTGCCACTCGAAACGATCGACGTTTGACGAAAGTATGCAAGTTCGTCGCAGATCGGTATAAGGTGGGTCGATGTGTTGTGCTTTAAGCTACAAATTGCTATGTCGCAAATTTGCATACGACGAATAGAAGCGGAGTTATAGTTGTTTATATCTGTCGGGCCATGACTCACCATTGACGACCGGATTGCCTACCACTCGGAACGATCGACGTTTGACGAAACTATGCAAGTTCGTCGCAGATCGGTATAAGGTGGGTCGATGTGTCGTGCTTTAAGCTACAAATTGCTATGTCGCAGATTCGCATACGGCGAATAGAAGTGGAGTTATAGTTGTTTATATCTGTGAGGCCATGAATCACCATTGACGGCCGGAATGCCTGCCACTCGAAACGATCGACGATTGACGAAACTATGCAAGTTCTTCGCAGATCGGTATAAGGTGGGTCGTTGGGCCGTGTTTTAAGCTACAAATTGCTATGTCGCAGATTTGCATACGACGAATAGAAGCGGAGTTATAGTTGTTTATATCTGTCAGGCCAAAAATCACCATTGACGACAGGATTGCCTACCACTCGGAACGATCGACGTTTGACGAAACTATGCAAGTTCGTCGCAGATCGGTATAAGGTGGGTCGATGTGTCGTGTTTTAGGCTACAAATTGCTATGTCGCAGATTTGCATACGACGAATAGAAGCGGAGTTATAGTTGTTTATATCTGTCAGGCCATGAATCACCATTGACGGCCGGATTGCCTACCACTCGGAACGATCGATGTTTGCCGAAACTCTGCAAGTTCTTCGCAGATCGGTATAAGGTGGGTCGATGTGCCGTGTTTTAAGCTACAAATTGCTATGTCGCAGATTTGCATACGACGAATAGAAGCGGAGTTATAGTTGTTTATATCTGTCAGGCCGTGAATCACCATTGACGGCCGGATTGCCTACCACTCGAAACGATCGATGTTTGACGAAACTATGCAAGTTCGTCGCAGATCGGTATAAGGTGGGTCGATGTGTCGTGTTTTAAGCTACAAATTGCTATGTCGCAGATTTGCATACGACGAATAGAGGCGGAGTTATAGTTGTTTATATCTGTGAGGCCATGAATCACCATTGACGGCAGGATTGCCTACCACTCGGAACGATCGACGTTTGACGAAACTATGCAAGTTCTTCGCAGATCGGTATAAGACGGGTCGATTTGTCGTGTTTTAAGCTACAAATTTCTATGTCGCAGATTTGCATACGACGAATAGAAGCGGAGTTATAGTTGTTTATATCTGTCAGGCCGTGAATAACTATTGACGGCCGGATTGCCTACCACTCGGAACGATCGACGTTTGCCGAAACTATGCAAGTTCTTCGCAGATCGGTATAAGGTGCGTCGATGTGCCGTCTTTTAAGCTACAAATTGCTATGTCGCAGATTTGCATACGACGAATAGAAGCGGAGTTATATTTGTTTTTATCTGTCAGGCCATGAATCACCATTGACGGCCGGATTGCCTACCACTCAGAACGATCGACGTTTGCCGAAACTATGCAAGTTTTTCGCAGATCGGTATAAGGTGGGTCGTTGGGCCGTGTTTTAAGCTACAAATTGCTATGTCGCAGATTCGCATACGACGAATAGAAGCCAAGTTTTAGTTGTTATATCTGTGAGGCTATGAATCACCATTGACGGCCGAATTGCCTACCACGCGGAACGATCGACGATTGACGAAACTATGCAAGTTCGTCGCAGATCGGTATAACGTGGGTCGATGTTTCGTGTTTTAAGCTACATATTGCTATGTCGCAGATTCGCATACGACGGATAGAAGCGGAGTTATAGTTGTTTATATATGTCAGGCCATGAATCACCATTGACGGCCGAATTGCCTACCACGCGGAACGATCGACGATTGACGAAACTATGCAAGTTCTTCGCAGATCGGTATAAGGTGGGTCGTTGGGCCGTGTTTTAAGCTACAAATTGCTATGTCGCAGATTTGCATACGACGAATAGAAGCGGAGTTATAGTTGTTTATATCTGTCGGGCCATGAATCACCATTGACGGCCGGATTGCCTACCACTCGAAACGATCGATGTTTGACGAAACTATGCAAGTTCTTCGCAGATCGGTATAAGGTGGGTCGATATGTCGTGTTTTAAGCTACAAATTGCTATGTCGCAGATTTGCATACGACGAATAGAAGCGGAGTTATAGTTGTTTATATTTGTCAGTCCATGAATCACCATTGACGGCCGGATGCCTTCCACTCGAAACGATCGATGTTTGACGAAACTATGCAAGTTCGTCGCAGATCGGTATAAGGTGGGCCGATGTGTCGTGCTTTAAGCTACAAATGGCTATGTTGCAGATTTGCATACGACGAATAGAAGCGGAGTTGTAGTTGTTTATATCTGTGAGGCCATGAATCACCATCGACGGCCGGATTGCCTACCTCTCGGAACGATCGATGTTTGACGAAACTATGCAAGTTCGTCGCAGATCGGTATAAGGTGGGTCGTTGGGCCGTGTTTTAAGATACAAGTTGCTATGTCGCAGGTTCGCATACGGCCAATAGAAGCGGAGTTATCGATGTTTATATCTGTGAGGCCATTAATCACCATTGACGACAGGATTGCCTACCACTCGGAACAATCGACGTTTGACGAAACTATGCAAGTTCGTCGCAGATCGGTATAAGGTGGCTCGATGTGTCGTGTTTTAAGCTACAAATTGCTATGTCGCAGATTTGCATACGACGAATAGAAGCGGCGTTATAGTTGTTTATATCTGTCAGGCCAAAAATCACCATTGACGGCCGGATTGCCTACCACACGAATCGATCGATGTTTGACGAAACTATGCAAGTTCGTCACAGATCGGTATAAGGTGGGTCGTTGGGCCGTGTTTTAAGCTACAAGTTGCTATGTCGCAGATTCGCATACGACGAATAGAAGCGGAGTTATAGTTGTTATATCTGTCAGGCCAAAATTCACCATTGACGACAGGATTGCCTACCACTCGGAACGATCGTCGTTTGACGAAACTATGCAAGTTCGTCGCAGATCGGTATAGGGTGGCTCGATGTGTCGTGTTTTAGGCTACAAATTGCTATGTCGCAGATTTGCATACGACGAATAGAAGCGGAGTTATAGTTGTTTATATTTGTGAGGTCATGAATCATCATTGACGGCCGGAATGCCTGCCACTCGAAACGATCGACGATTGACGAAACTATGCAAGTTCTTCGCAGATCGGTATAAGGTGGGTCGTTGGGCCGTGTTTTAAGCTACAAATTGCTATGTCGCAGATTTGCATACGACGAATAGAAGCGGAGTTATAGTTGTTTATATCTGTCAGGCCAAAAATCACCATTGACGACAGGATTGCCTACCACTCGGAACGATCGACGTTTGACGAAACTATGCAAGTTCGTCGCAGATCGGTATAAGGTGGGTCGATGTGTCGTGTTTTAGGCTACAAATTGCTATGTCGCAGATTTGCATACGACGAATAGAAGCGGAGTTATAGTTGTTTATATCTGTCAGGCCATGAATCACCATTGACGGCCGGATTGCCTACCACTCGGAACGATCGATGTTTGCCGAAACTCTGCAAGTTCTTCGCAGATCGGTATAAGGTGGGTCGATGTGCCGTGTTTTAAGCTACAAATAGCTATGTCGCAGATTCGCATACGACGAATAGAAGCCAAGTTTTAGGTGTTATATCTGTGAGGCTATGAATCACCATTGACGGCCGAATTGCCTACCACGCGGAACGATCGACGATTGACGAAACTATGCAAGTTCGTCGCAGATCGGTATAAGGTGGGTCGATGTTTCGTGTTTTAAGCTACATATTGCTGTGTCGCAGATTCGCATACGACGAATAGAAGCGGAGTTATAGTTGTTTATATATGTCAGGCCATGAATCACCATTGACGGCCGAATTGCCTACCACGCGGAACGATCGACGATTGACGAAACTATGCAAGTTCTTCGCAGATCGGTATAAGGTGGGTCGTTGGGCCGTGTTTTAAGCTACAAATTGCTATGTCGCAGATTTGCATACGACGAATAGAAGCGGAGTTATAGTTGTTTATATCTGTCAGGCCAAAAATCACCATTGACGACAGGATTGCCTACCACTCGGAACGATCGACGTTTGACGAAACTAGGCAAGTTCGTCGCAGATCGGTATAAGGTGGGTCGATGTGTCGTGTTTTAAGCTACAAATTGCTATGTCGCAGATTTGCATACGACGAATAGAAGCGGAGTTATAGTTGTTTATATCTGTCAGGCCATGAATCACCATTGACGGCCGGATTGCCTACCACTCGGAACGATCGATGTTTGCCGAAACTCTGCAAGTTCTTCGCAGATCGGTATAAGGTGGGTCGATGTGCCGTGTTTTAAGCTACAAATTGCTATGTCGCAGATTTGCATCCGACGAATAGAAGCGGAGTTATAGTTGTTTATATCTGTCAGGCCGTGAATCACCATTGACGGCCGGATTGCCTACCACTCGAAACGATCGATGTTTGACGAAACTATGCAAGTTCGTCGCAGATCGGTATAAGGTGGGTCGATGTGCCGTGTTTTAAGCTACAAATTGCTATGTCGCAGATTTGCATACGACGAATAGAGGCGGAGTTATAGTTGTTTATATCTGTGAGGCCATGAATCACCATTGACGGCAGGATTGCCTACCACTCAGAACGATCGACGTTTGACGAAACTATGCAAGTTCTTCGCAGATCGGTATAAGATGGGTCGATTTGTCGTGTTTTAAGCTACAAATTTCTATGTCGCAGATTCGCATACTACGAATAGAAGTGGAGTTATACTTGTTTATATCTGTCAGGCCATGAATCACCATTGACGGCCGGATTGCCTTCCACTCGAAACGATTGATGTTTGACGAAACTATGCAAGTTCGTCGCAGATCGGTATAAGGTGGGTCGTTGGGCCGTGTTTTAAGATACAAGTTGCTATGTCGCAGGTTCGCATACGACCAATAGAAGCGGAGTTATCGATGTTTATATCTGTGAGGCCATTAATCACCATTGACGACAGGATTGCCTACCACTCGGAACAATCGACGTTTGACGAAACTATGCAAGTTCGTCGCAGATCGGTATAAGGTGGCTCGATGTGTCGTGTTTTAAGCTACAAATTGCTATGTCGCAGATTTGCATACGACGAATAGAAGCGGCGTTATAGTTGTTTATATCTGTCAGGCCAAAAATCACCATTGACGGCCGGATTGCCTACCACACGAATCGATCGATGTTTGACGAAATTATGCAAGTTCGTCACAGATCGGTATAAGGTGGGTCGTTGGGCCGTGTTTTAAGCTACAAGTTGCTATGTCGCAGATTCGCATACGACGAATAAAAGCGGAGTTATCGATGTTTATATCTGTGAGGCTATGAATCACCATTGACGGCCGGATTGCCTACCACGCGGAACGATCGATGTTTGACGAAACTATGCAAGTTCGTCGCAGATCGGTAAAAGGTGGGTCGTTGGGCCGTGTTTTAATCTACAAGTCGCTATGTCGCAGATTCGCATACGACGAATAGAAGCCAAGTTTTAGGTGTTATATCTGTGAGGCTATGAATCACCATTGACGGCCGAATTGCCAACCACGCGGAACGATCGACGATTGACGAAACTATGCAAGTTCGTCGCAGATCGGTATAAGGTGGGTCGATGTTTCGTGTTTTAGGCTACAAATTGCTATGTCGCAGATTTCCATACGACGAATAGAAGCGGAGTTATAGTTGTTTATATTTGTGAGGTCATGAATCATCATTGACGGCCGGAATGCCTGCCACTCGAAACGATCGACGTTTGACGAAAGTATGCAAGTTCGTCGCAGATCGGTATAAGGTGGGTCGATGTGTTGTGCTTTAAGCTACAAATTGCTATGTCGCAAATTTGCATACGACGAATAGAAGCGGAGTTATAGTTGTTTATATCTGTCGGGCCATGAATCACCATTGACGACCGGATTGCCTACCACTCGGAACGATCGACGTTTGACGAAACTATGCAAGTTCGTCGCAGATCGGTATAAGGTGGGTCGATGTGTCGTGCTTTAAGCTACAAATTGCTATGTCGCAGATTTGCATACGACGAATAGGAGCGGAGTTATAGTTGGCTATATCTGTGAGGCCATGAATCACCATCGACGGCCGGATTGCCTACCACTCGGAACGATCGACGTTTGACGAAACTATGCAAGCTCGTCGCAGATCGGTATAAGGTGGCTCGATGTGTCGTGTTTTGGGCTACAAATTGCTATGTCGCAGATTTGCATACGACGAATAGAAGCGGAGTTATAGTTGTTTATATTTGTGAGGTCATGAATCATCATTGACGGCCGGAATGCCTGCCACTCGAAACGATCGATGTTTGATGAAACTATGCAAGTTCGTCGCAGATCGGTATAAGGTGGGTCGATGTGTCGTGCTTTAAGCTACAAATTGCTATGTCGCAGATTCGCATACGGCGAATAGAAGTGGAGTTATAGTTGTTTATATCTGTGAGGCCATGAATCACCATTGACGGCAGGATTGCCTACCACTCGGAACGATCGACGTTTGACGAAACTATGCAAGTTCGTCGCAGATCGGTATAAGGTGGCTCGATGTGTCGTGTTTTAAGCTACAAATTGCTATGTCGCAGATTTGCATACGACGAATAGAAGCGGCGTTATAGTTGTTTATATCTGTCAGGCCAAAAATCACCATTGACGACCGGATTGCCTACCACTCGAACCGATCGATGTTTGACGAAACTATGCAAGTTCGTCGCAGATCGGTATACGGTGGGTCGTTGGGCCGTGTTTTAAGCTACAAGTTGCTATGTCGCAGATTCGCATACGACGAATAAAAGCGGAGTTATCGATGTTTATATCTGTGAGGCTATGAATCACCATTGACGGCCGGATTGCCTACCACGCGGAACGATCGATGTTTGACGAAACTATGGAAGTTCGTCGCAGATCGGTAAAAGGTGGGTCGTTGGGCCGTGTTTTAATCTACAGGTCGCTATGTCGCAGATTCGCATACGACGAATAGAAGCGGAGTTTTTGATGTTTATATCTGTGAGGCCATTAATCACCATTGACGACAGGATTGCCTACCACTCGGAACGATCGACGTTTGACGAAACTATGCAAGCTCGTCGCAGATCGGTATAAGGTGGCTCGATGTGTCGTGTTTTGGGCTACAAATTGCTATGTCGCAGATTTGCATACGACGAATAGAAGCGGAGTTACAGTTGATTATATCTGTCAATCCATGAATCACCATTGACGGCCGGATTGCCTACCACTCGGAACGATCGACGTTTGCCGAAACTATGCAAGTTCTTCGCAGATCGGTATAAGGTGCGTCGATGTGTCGTGCTTTAAGCTACAAATTGCTATGTCGCAAATTTGCATACGACGAATAGAAGCGGAGTTATAGTTGTTTTTATCTGTCAGGCCATGAATCACCATTGACGGCCGGATTGCCTGCCACTCAGAACGATCGACGTTTGCCGAAACTATGCAAGTTCTTCGCAGATCGGTATAAGGTGGGTCGTTGGGCCGTGTTTTAAGCTACAAATTGCTATGTCGCAGATTCGCATACGACGAATAGAAGCCAAGTTTTAGGTGTTATATCTGTGAGGCTATGAATCACCATTGACGGCCGAATTGCCTACCACGCGGAACGATCGACGATTGACGAAACTATGCAAGTTCGTCGCAGATCGGTATAAGGTGGGTCGATGTTTCGTGTTTTAAGCTACATATTGCTATGTCGCAGATTCGCATACGACGAATAGAAGCGGAGTTATAGTTGTTTATATATGTCAGGCCATGAACCACCATTGACGGCCGAATTGCCTACCACGCGGAACGATCGACGATTGACGAAACTATGCAAGTTCTTCGCAGATCGGTATAAGGTGGGTCGTTGGGCCGTGTTTTAAGCTACAAATTGCTATGTCGCAGATTTGCATACGACGAATAGAAGCGGAGTTATAGTTGTTTATATCTGTCAGGCCAAAAATCACCATTGACGACAGGATTGCCTACCACTCGGAACGATCGTCGTTTGACGAAACTATGCAAGTTCGTCGCAGATCGGTATAGGGTGGCTCGATGTGTCGTGTTTTAGGCTACAAATTGCTATGTCGCAGATTTGCATACGACGAATAGAAGCGGAGTTATAGTTGTTTATATTTGTGAGGTCATGAATCATCATTGACGGCCGGAATGCCTGCCACTCGAAACGATCGACGATTGACGAAACTATGCAAGTTCTTCGCAGATCGGTATAAGGTGGGTCGTTGGGCCGTGTTTTAAGCTACAAATTGCTATGTCGCAGATTTGCATACGACGAATAGAAGCGGAGTTATAGTTGTTTATATCTGTCAGGCCAAAAATCACCATTGACGACAGGATTGCCTACCACTCGGAACGATCGACGTTTGACGAAACTATGCAAGTTCGTCGCAGATCGGTATAAGGTGGGTCGATGTGTCGTGTTTTAGGCTACAAATTGCTATGTCGCAGATTTGCATACGACGAATAGAAGCGGAGTTATAGTTGTTTATATCTGTCAGGCCATGAATCACCATTGACGGCCGGATTGCCTACCACTCGGAACGATCGATGTTTGCCGAAACTCTGCAAGTTCTTCGCAGATCGGTATAAGGTGGGTCGATGTGCCGTGTTTTAAGCTACAAATTGCTATGTCGCAGATTTGCATACGACGAATAGAAGCGGAGTTATAGTTGTTTATATCTGTCAGGCCGTGAATCACCATTGACGGCCGGATTGCCTACCACTCGAAACGATCGATGTTTGACGAAACTATGCAAGTTCGTCGCAGATCGGTATAAGGTGGGTCGATGTGTCGTGTTTTAAGCTACAAATTGCTATGTCGCAGATTTGCATACGACGAATAGAGGCGGAGTTATAGTTGTTTATATCTGTGAGGCCATGAATCACCATTGACGGCAGGATTGCCTACCACTCGGAACGATCGACGTTTGACGAAACTATGCAAGTTCTTCGCAGATCGGTATAAGACGGGTCGATTTGTCGTGTTTTAAGCTACAAATTTCTATGTCGCAGATTTGCATACGACGAATAGAAGCGGAGTTATAGTTGTTTATATCTGTCAGGCCGTGAATAACTATTGACGGCCGGATTGCCTACCACTCGGAACGATCGATGTTTGACGAAACTATGCAAGTTCTTCGCAGATCGGTATAAGGTGCGTCGATGTGCCGTCTTTTAAGCTACAAATTGCTATGTCGCAGATTTGCATACGACGAATAGAAGCGGAGTTATATTTGTTTTTATCTGTCAGGCCATGAATCACCATTGACGGCCGGATTGCCTACCACTCAGAACGATCGACGTTTGCCGAAACTATGCAAGTTTTTCGCAGATCGGTATAAGGTGGGTCGTTGGGCCGTGTTTTAAGCTACAAATTGCTATGTCGCAGATTCGCATACGACGAATAGAAGCCAAGTTTTAGGTGTTATATCTGTGAGGCTATGAATCACCATTGACGGCCGAATTGCCTACCACGCGGAACGATCGACGATTGACGAAACTATGCAAGTTCGTCGCAGATCGGTATAACGTGGGTCGATGTTTCGTGTTTTAAGCTACATATTGCTATGTCGCAGATTCGCATACGACGGATAGAAGCGGAGTTATAGTTGTTTATATATGTCAGGCCATGAATCACCATTGACGGCCGAATTGCCTACCACGCGGAACGATCGACGATTGACGAAACTATGCAAGTTCTTCGCAGATCGGTATAAGGTGGGTCGTTGGGCCGTGTTTTAAGCTACAAATTGCTATGTCGCAGATTTGCATACGACGAATAGAAGCGGAGTTATAGTTGTTTATATCTGTCGGGCCATGAATCACCATTGACGGCCGGATTGCCTACCACTCGAAACGATCGATGTTTGACGAAACTATGCAAGTTCTTCGCAGATCGGTATAAGGTGGGTCGATATGTCGTGTTTTAAGCTACAAATTGCTATGTCGCAGATTTGCATACGACGAATAGAAGCGGAGTTATAGTTGTTTATATTTGTCAGTCCATGAATCACCATTGACGGCCGGATGCCTTCCACTCGAAACGATCGATGTTTGACGAAACTATGCAAGTTCGTCGCAGATCGGTATAAGGTGGGCCGATGTGTCGTGCTTTAAGCTACAAATGGCTATGTTGCAGATTTGCATACGACGAATAGAAGCGGAGTTGTAGTTGTTTATATCTGTGAGGCCATGAATCACCATCGACGGCCGGATTGCCTACCACTCGGAACGATCGATGTTTGACGAAACTATGCAAGTTCGTCGCAGATCGGTATAAGGTGGGTCGTTGGGCCGTGTTTTAAGATACAAGTTGCTATGTCGCAGGTTCGCATACGGCCAATAGAAGCGGAGTTATCGATGTTTATATCTGTGAGGCCATTAATCACCATTGACGACAGGATTGCCTACCACTCGGAACAATCGACGTTTGACGAAACTATGCAAGTTCGTCGCAGATCGGTATAAGGTGGCTCGATGTGTCGTGTTTTAAGCTACAAATTGCTATGTCGCAGATTTGCATACGACGAATAGAAGCGGCGTTATAGTTGTTTATATCTGTCAGGCCAAAAATCACCATTGACGGCCGGATTGCCTACCACACGAATCGATCGATGTTTGACGAAACTATGCAAGTTCGTCACAGATCGGTATAAGGTGGGTCGTTGGGCCGTGTTTTAAGCTACAAATTGCTATGTCGCAGATTTGCATACGACGAATAGAAGCGGAGTTATAGTTGTTTATATCTGTCAGGCCAAAAATCACCATTGACGACAGGATTGCCTACCACTCGGAACGATCGACGTTTGACGAAACTATGCAAGTTCGTCGCAGATCGGTATAAGGTGGGTCGATGTGTCGTGTTTTAGGCTACAAATTGCTATGTCGCAGATTTGCATACGACGAATAGAAGCGGAGTTATAGTTGTTTATATCTGTCAGGCCATGAATCACCATTGACGGCCGGATTGCCTACCACTCGGAACGATCGATGTTTGCCGAAACTCTGCAAGTTCTTCGCAGATCGGTATAAGGTGGGTCGATGTGCCGTGTTTTAAGCTACAAATTGCTATGTCGCAGATTTGCATACGACGAATAGAAGCGGAGTTATAGTTGTTTATATCTGTCAGGCCGTGAATCACCATTGACGGCCGGATTGCCTACCACTCGAAACGATCGATGTTTGACGAAACTATGCAAGTTCGTCGCAGATCGGTATAAGGTGGGTCGATGTGTCGTGTTTTAAGCTACAAATTGCTATGTCGCAGATTTGCATACGACGAATAGAGGCGGAGTTATAGTTGTTTATATCTGTGAGGCCATGAATCACTGTTTGGTAAAGATATCAGTGGACTGTATTTTTATTTAAGGTGTTGATGAAGTATATCGAGCCGGATTTCGAATAAGGAGTCTGGTGACAGTTGTGGGGAAATGAATGCACACAGTAAAAATAAATATGAATTTATTGATCAGATCTTGGTTAATAAATAGATCATGAGTTTAATAAATAGATCTGCGTAGTGTGTGACTTTGATCACGTGTGGAATTATAAAAATTCGATCATGTATTGATCTGGGCTCTCCCTTTTAAATAAATAAATATATTGTGTCACACACTTTCTTTGTGATCATTGCGAGCAGTAATCTTGTCTTGATTTACCATGCCGAGGTGGTGTCCGCACGTGGCCGTTACCAGTCGGTTTGAGAGACGGGCGTAAATCGTCCTCCTCGTTCTGGCTCTGCTCTGAATTTGATCTGGACTTTCTGCCTGTATCCTGGCTGATTGCTCAGTTCTGATCTGATCCTTCCTATTCTGTTGTTGCCTCACAGAAGATCACTTTTTCCTCGAACTGCTCAGAGATATCTCCTTGTTGCACAAGTACTTTGAACAGAAGAATGGCCGACTTCCTGGCTCGCTTTCTTCTTGCGAGGAAGAAGGAAGTGGCGAGAGCATGTGATCCTGTATCGATCGGTGATTTGTCACCGCATTTGGACACGCAGGAGTCGTGTCCACTCCCGATTGGCGCGTAACGAACAATAGACAGTCGGCGCGCTATTGATCGATGATCACAGCCGCTCGCGCGTGTGGTATGTTTATGATCCGCGCTTAAAGAGCTGCGGGTATGCTCCTGCCGCCCGCCATGAACTAGATCAATTCGCAACATTCCGCCCGCCATCAGGGACGGAGTCTCTGATTATTTCTTGATCTGATCGTCCTGAGCCTGTACTGGTAGGATGGCTAATTTCCTGATCGGTCTCGTAAGTGTTGATGTAGCCGTTCTGAGCGTTACCACACGCGTGAGCTGATCCTTTCCTGGATGGAGCTGAATTACTCTTGCGAGAGGCCACTTTCCAGGTGGCAGCCTCTCGTCTGTGATCAATACCAATGATCCAACCTTGATCTGATTCGATGGGTGATGCCACTTTGATATTGCTAGATGGCGCTGAAGATACTGAGCTGACCATATAGACCAAAATTGCTGAAGTCTTTGTTGAACAAATTGCCATCTCGATAGTCTTGATTGAGCAATATCAGTGACTGATGATTCTGGAACAGTAGTGATCGGGCCTCCAATTAGAAAATGTGCTGGTGTTAATGCACTTACGTCTTCAGGATCATCTGAGAGTGGCTCCAGCGGTCTTGAATTAAGAACTGCCTCGATCTGTACGAGCAATGTTGTAAGTTCTTCATAAGTGAGCGCAGTTTCTCCAATTGATCTGCTCAAGTGATATTTCACTGATTTGACCGCAGCTTCCCATTTTCCCCCCATGTGGGGTGCTCCTGGAGGATTAAACTTCCACGTGGTTCCGTCATTGGTTAAAGAACAGCACAGATCATTCGACTCCTTCGAGCCTTGTGTGAACATTTTCTTTAGAGCGGCATCTGCCCCGATAAAGTTCGTGCCGCAATCACTATGTAAAGTGTGGCAGATGCCTCTGCGTCCAGTGAACCGTCTGAAAGCAGCTATGAATGAGTCAGCAGTGCAATCACTTACCGCTTCAAGGTGTACTGCGGACGTAGCAAAACACACAAAGATGCACAACCATCCCTTTTGATTTTTGGCGCCTCTTCCCTTCCAGGTCTTTATGGTGAGTGGACCAGCGTAATCCACTCCCGAGGTGAAGAATGGTCGGGATGGTGTGACTCGTGCTGCTGGTAACTGACCCATCAATTGTTGTGCTCGCACGCCACGTTGGCGAGCACAGATCATGCAGCGGAGCACATGCGATCGAATCGGAGCTCTACCACCGATGATCCAATACGATCGCCTTATATGGTTCATTGTTGCTTGCGTACCACCATGCAAGGTCTTAAGATGAGCATCAGATATGATCAGTTCTGTAAATTTTGAACATTTTGGTAGAATTGCTGGATGAATTGTCTCTAGTTCCAATTGAGAGTGTGTAAGTCTTCCTCCAACACGAATTATGCCTTGAGTGTCGATGAAGGCAGTCAACTTATTGAAGGGATGAACTGGTGGCAGATTTTTTGACCCAATAAGCTTGATCTCGTTTCTAAAACACGCTGCTTGTGTTGCTTTGATCCAGAACACTCGCGATTGATCAATGTCTTGTGGCGTGAGCGGTCGTGCGAGTGTTGATTGTGGCAATTTCCTTATGATCTGACTTACTCTGAAGCAAATTGCGGTTACTCGGAGTAATTTTATAAGTGATGAATACCTGTAGATCATGTCCCAATGATATTCGTCCTGATCTCTTGCCACAAAGAATGAGAGCCCCGGGCGCTCCTCTTGATTCGTCTCTGATTTGCTCTGAACTGGCTGGACTGGCCATAAGCTTTGGGTCGATCGTAACCATGGTGGTCCTGTCCACCATAAGTGATGCTTCTGGAGCTGGGACATGCTTAGCCCTCTTGAAGCGCAGTCGGCTGGATTTTCTTTGCCAGGAACAAATCTCCATACGCTGTTTGGAGTAAGATCTTGAATGGCTGACACTCTGTTCCTGACAAAGTCCTTCCACCTTGATGGATGTGATCTGATCCAGGTGAGCGTAACTGACGAGTCTGTCCATAGATATGTTCTTGATCCGGTCAGTTCTAATGTTTGCTGCACATGCTTCATAAGCTTTGATACGAGCAGTGCAGCTGTGAGCTCGAGTCTTGGTATGGACAGCCTCTTGAGCGGAGCAACTTTTGATTTGGCGCAGATCAATGTTACTTTTGGTTGTTCACCTGGATTTTCCACTCTGATATAGATCGCAGCAGCAGTTGCTAATTGCGATGCATCCGAAAATCCATGCAATTCCACTGTTGATTTGCTCGTTATGTTGATCCAGCGGGGAATTGCAATTTCAGATACATCGTCTAGCTCTTCTCTAAATGATATCCATTTGAAACTGGCTTGATCTGATACTTGATCATCCCACTTGAGCTTCTCCAGCCAAAGCTCTTGCAGTAACACTTTTGCCTTGATAATGAACGGTGCCAGAAATCCAAGTGGATCATATAATTGGGCTGTCTCTGATAAAATCACTCTCTTCGTTATTTTGGAACTTGAGCATGGTGGGTTTGATTTGAACTTGAACTGATCCTTCTGAGCATTCCATGACAAGCCTAAGATCTTGGTGCTGCTATCTTCGAATGTAAGCTCTGGATCTGTCTCTGGATCTGACTCTGTGTCTAACTCTGGATCTGTCGTTCTTTGTTGAGCAATGTCTTTCATGAACTTTGTACTGTTGCTGTGCCATTTCGCTAATGGGAATCCGCCCGCCTTGCAGAGCTGGGTTACTTGATCTGAGATTTCAACCAGCTTTTCTGGTTGATCTGATCCTCCAAATATGTCATCGACATATCTGCCTTTCGTGATTGGTTCAATTGCAAGAGGGAATCGATGTCCTTCGTCTTCTACTAATTGTAAAAGTGATCTGACTGCTAGAAATGGTGCTGATCTCGTACCATACGTTACAGTTGTCAACTGATAAGGCACCATATTGAGCTGTTCATCGATCCACATGATTCTTTGCAAATCCCAATCGTCTTCGTGAACTTTGATCTGTCTATACATTTTTGTGATGTCTGTCGTGAAAAGATACTTGTACTGTCGAATCCAGAGCAATATATCAAAGATGTCCTTTTGAAGTTTTGCTCCTACGTGTTGAATATCATTCACAGACACGCCTGTTGTTGTTGGACTGGATCCGTTGAACACGACTCTTAACTTTGTTGTACTTCGATCTGGTCTGAACACTCCATGATGAGGAAGGTAATAAGGGCCGGTAGTCTGAACATGATTTGATGATCGATCTCCAGAGACCCTCAACCCTCCTGATGCCGAAGCATCATGTGCCAAGGTCATCTCGTTCGATCGGTCATCATTGATCTGATCAGTTTCTTGTAACGACCTGCCCTGTATTGGTACACGCTTCATGTGACCAAGATCTTCATATTCCTTCATGAACTGGCAATATGACTGATTGTATTCCTCATCATTGTTGAGTCGCTTGAGTAGTCGAAACAGACATCGTTGAGCAGTAACATAGGAGGTTCCGAGATTGTCTCTTGATGTTTTCAATGGAATTCTCACTATGTACCTTCCACATTCGTCCCGTGTATGTGTTGATCTGAAATGTTCTTCACATGCTTGTTCATCTGGCGATAGTTCTTGATCATTTCTTATTGGCTCGTCCTCTTGCTTCCAAAACTTTGCGAGCAACTCTTGACATCTGTCATCTGATGTTTCCACTGCAGTATGAAATGATTGAGGTGTTGCAGTGGCTTTCCCTTGTACTGGGCCAAGAACTACCCATCCAAATGCTGTCAATTGAGCCATTGGCGATACATAATCATGTTTAATGATTAATCCTTCTATGATCCGAACGTGAGAGTCTGCCCCTAATAAGATGTCAACAGGGCGTGGAACTAGGAAGTCAGGATCTGCTAGTTGTAACAATGTAAGATGAGGCCACTCTTGAGGGGTCACTCTGAATGATGGCAAGTCATTCGTCATTTTGTTCACTATATGTGCAATGATATTGACGCACTGTGACGAATAATTTGATCTGAGCGTAAACGTGGTGACACCTCTTGTACGAGTAGCATTCATTCCTGACATTCCTGTGACCAAGAATGACGATTGATGCCTGCTCAATGCATTTGTTCTGACAATGTTGTTGGAGACGAATGTAAGTTCTGATCCTGGATCTATGAGCAGTCTTACTGGATGAGCAGAAAATGGTGTGATGAGCTGTGCTTCTGCTGTTGCCAGTAGTGATCTGTTCCATTGATCTAGTCTGAACTCTGGGGGAACTGTTTCTTGATGAACTTCGGATTCCTTTTGATCCTGATCCCGATCTGTGCTGACTTCTAATGATCTGGGCTTGTGAAATGGCACTGATCCGTCTCACTTTTGAGCTCGAGTTGTGCTCTGATCGTATGATCTGGCCTGCGATGTGGATGCCTTGAGACACGGCATGTGGATCGACGTGTGGTGCTTCTGATTGCACGTCTTACATGTTCGGCTTGACGTGCAATTGGCCAGATTGTGGTGGCCCAAGCAATTGAAGCACAGCCTATTGTCTACTACCAGCTTGTACCGATCTGTCGGCTGGAGCTCTCGATATTTTCCACACACGGCAATGTAATGGGGCCCCTTGCAGCAGTCACATGGGTAGTTGGTCGGATCGTGATCAGAGATTGCTGCAACGTACGTTGCCCGCTTGGGCAAGCTCTTCGTTTTAGCTGCTGATTTGTTCTCATGCTGATCTGAACTGCCTTCAACTGCTTCTAAGGCTCTGGCCCTTGATGCAATGAACTGTATCAGATTTTCATACCGCATGGGTTCTTGAGCAGAGCTGCGTTTAACCTCCCAGGCCTCTCGCAATGTGGAGTCCAGGCGTCTCGTGATCAGATACAAAAGCACATGGTTCCAATGGTGGATTGGAACTCCTAATGCTTTTAGAGCGTCCAACGTCTCTGTTGTGGAGCTTACTAGCTTGTTCAGATCACGAGCTGTTCGTTTTACTGTGGTGATATCAGAATGGAGCCGTTCGACATAAGACATTATTAATCTGTCCTTGTCATTGAACCGTTGGATCAGTTGGTTCCAAGCTGGCAAAAACGAATCGTTGGACATCGGCACCCGTGCTATCATTTCGGCTGGAGTTCCAGTAACACTGGTCTTGAGATAGTGGAGCCTCTCCACATCGCTTATCTGATCATTGTCTATCACCATTGATTTGAACAGATCTCTAAATCCTGGCCATGCTGCCAGGTCCCCGTTAAAATGAGGCAGTTTTAACTCGGGCAGGGCTGATCTGTGCCTTACTTGATCTGTTCTGGAGGTTAATTCCTGAGTCTGCCTGTTGAGATCAGCTTTCGTTGTGAGTATGGATGATTTTATTGTGTAGAATATTTTCATGGCTCTTTCATAAAATTTGCCAGTAATGTAAGGGTGATAAAGGAACCCTCTCTTACACGACTCACCCAGTGTGTAGTGATCTCTTTGAAATTCATCCCATACTTCTTTTGCGTGTTCTATTATTCCATCCACTTCTTCCAGGGATGTAGGCCTTTGCTGTTTTAGATTCTCCTCCATTTCTTGGAGCATGCCGAACCGTGTTATCTGGATCTGAATTTTGAATTCATTGGGAGCTGATTGTTGCGGGCCAGGTGATGTTGAGCGTGTCTGCTGGTCTTCTGCAGGAACTTCCAGTTTTTTCTGATCTGTGCTTGTTTGTTCTGTTGCTTGATCAGCTCCTTTCTGATCGGCACTTGATTTAGTCTCCTTTGATTCTGAAGACTGCATGGTCTTATCCTTTTCCATGTCTAATGAATCTGGATTGGACGTCTTGTATGATCTGTGATCTGCTCTTGATAATCTTGATAATCTGTGAGGCAACGAGCAGAATGAGTCTCATGTGTGTTCTGAACTGTACCGATCTCCCAGATCTGACACTTTACACACATGTTGCACTTGATCACACACTCACACCCACAGCTGACCAGACATCCGGCTCGAAGGACCAAAAAATGTTTGGTAAAGATATCAGTGGACTGTATTTTTATTTAAGGTGTTGATGAAGTATATCGAGCCGGATTTCGAATAAGGAGTCTGGTGACAGTTGTGGGGAAATGAATGCACACAGTAAAAATAAATATGAATTTATTGATCAGATCTTGGTTAATAAATAGATCATGAGTTTAATAAATAGATCTGCGTAGTGTGTGACTTTGATCACGTGTGGAATTATAAAAATTCGATCATGTATTGATCTGGGCTCTCCCTTTTAAATAAATAAATATATTGTGTCACACACTTTCTTTGTGATCATTGCGAGCAGTAATCTTGTCTTGATTTACCATGCCGAGGTGGTGTCCGCACGTGGCCGTTACCAGTCGGTTTGAGAGACGGGCGTAAATCGTCCTCCTCGTTCTGGCTCTGCTCTGAATTTGATCTGGACTTTCTGCCTGTATCCTGGCTGATTGCTCAGTTCTGATCTGATCCTTCCTATTCTGTTGTTGCCTCACAGAAGATCACTTTTTCCTCGAACTGCTCAGAGATATCTCCTTGTTGCACAAGTACTTTGAACAGAAGAATGGCCGACTTCCTGGCTCGCTTTCTTCTTGCGAGGAAGAAGGAAGTGGCGAGAGCATGTGATCCTGTATCGATCGGTGATTTGTCACCGCATTTGGACACGCAGGAGTCGTGTCCACTCCCGATTGGCGCGTAACGAACAATAGACAGTCGGCGCGCTATTGATCGATGATCACAGCCGCTCGCGCGTGTGGTATGTTTATGATCCGCGCTTAAAGAGCTGCGGGTATGCTCCTGCCGCCCGCCATGAACTAGATCAATTCGCAACAATCACCATTGACGGCAGGATTGCCTACCACTCGGAACGATCGACGTTTGACGAAACTATGCAAGTTCTTCGCAGATCGGTATAAGACGGGTCGATTTGTCGTGTTTTAAGCTACAAATTTCTATGTCGCAGATTTGCATACGACGAATAGAAGCGGAGTTATAGTTGTTTATATCTGTCAGGCCGTGAATAACTATTGACGGCCGGATTGCCTACCACTCGGAACGATCGACGTTTGCCGAAACTATGCAAGTTCTTCGCAGATCGGTATAAGGTGCGTCGATGTGCCGTCTTTTAAGCTACAAATTGCTATGTCGCAGATTTGCATACGACGAATAGAAGCGGAGTTATATTTGTTTTTATCTGTCAGGCCATGAATCACCATTGACGGCCGGATTGCCTACCACTCAGAACGATCGACGTTTGCCGAAACTATGCAAGTTTTTCGCAGATCGGTATAAGGTGGGTCGTTGGGCCTTGTTTTAAGCTACAAATTGCTATGTCGCAGATTCGCATACGACGAATAGAAGCCAAGTTTTAGGTGTTATATCTGTGAGGCTATGAATCACCATTGACGGCCGAATTGCCTACCACGCGGAACGATCGACGATTGACGAAACTATGCAAGTTCGTCGCAGATCGGTATAACGTGGGTCGATGTTTCGTGTTTTAAGCTACATATTGCTATGTCGCAGATTCGCATACGACGGATAGAAGCGGAGTTATAGTTGTTTATATATGTCAGGCCATGAATCACCATTGACGGCCGAATTGCCTACCACGCGGAACGATCGACGATTGACGAAACTATGCAAGTTCTTCGCAGATCGGTATAAGGTGGGTCGTTGGGCCGTGTTTTAAGCTACAAATTGCTATGTCGCAGATTTGCATACGACGAATAGAAGCGGAGTTATAGTTGTTTATATTTGTGAGGTCATGAATCATCATTGACGGCCGGAATGCCTGCCACTCGAAACGATCGATGTTTGACGAAACTATGCAAGTTCGTCGCAGATCGGTATAAGGTGGATCGATGTGTCGTGCTTTAAGCTACAAATTGCTATGTCGCAGATTTGCATACGACGAATAGAAGCGGAGTTATAGTTGTTTATATCTGTCGGGCCATGAATCACCATTGACGGCCGGATTGCCTACCACTCGAAACGATCGATGTTTGACGAAACTATGCAAGTTCGCTGCAGATCGGTATAAGGTGGGTCGATGTGTCGTGCTTTAAGCTACAAATTGCTATGTCGCAGATTAGCATACGACGAATAGAAGCGGAATTATAGTTGGCTATATCTGTGAGGCCATGAATCACCATCGACGGCCGGATTGCCTACCACTCGGAACGATCGACGTTTGACGAAACTATGCAAGTTCGTCGCAGATCGGTATAAGGTGGGTCGATGTGTCGTGCTTTAAGCTACAAATTGCTATGTCGCACATTTGCATACGACGAATAGAAGCGGAGTTATAGTTGTTTATATCTGTCGGGCCATGACTCACCATTGACGACCGGATTGCCTACCACTCGGAACGATCGACGTTTGACGAAACTATGCAAGTTCTTCGCAGATCGGTATAAGGTGTGTCGATGTGCCGTGTTTTACGCTACAAATTGCTATGTCGCATATTTGCATACGACGAATAGAAGCGGAGTTATAATTGTTTATATCTGTGAGGCCATTAATCACCATTGACGACAGGATTGCCTACCACTCGGAACGATCGACGTTTGACGAAACTATGCAAGTTCGTCGCAGATCGGTATAAGGTGGGTCGATGTGTCGTGCTTTAAGCTACAAATTGCTATGTCGCAGATTTGCATACGCCGAATAGAAGCGGAGTTATAGTTGTTTATATCTGTCGGGCCATGAATCACCATTGACGGCCGGATTGCCTACCACTCGAAACGATCGATGTTTGACGAGACTATGCAAGTTCGCTGCAGATCGGTATAAGGTGGGTCGATGTGTCGTTCTTTAAGCTACAAATTGCTATGTCGCAGATTTGCATACGACGAATAGAAGCGGAGTTATAGTTGGCTATATCTGTGTGGCAATGAATCACGGCCGGAATGCCTATCACCCGAAACGATCGATGTTTGACGAAACTATGCAAGTTCGTCGCAGATTGGTATAAGGTGGGTCAATGTGTCGTGCTTTAAGCTACAAATTGCTATGTCGCAGATTTGCATACGACGAATAGAAGCGGAGTTATAGTTATTTATATCTGTGAGGCCATGAATCACCATCGACGGCCGGATTGCCTACCACTCGGAACGATCGACGTTTGACGAAACTATGCAAGTTCTTCGCAGATCGGTATAAGGTGGGTCGATGTGTCGTGTTTTAAGCTACAAATTGCTATGTCGCAGATTTGCATACGACGAATAGAAGCGGAGTTATAGTTGTTTATATTTGTCAGTCCATGAATCACCATTGACGGCGGGATGCCTTCCACTCGAAACGATCGATGTTTGACGAAACTATGCAAGTTCGTCGCAGATCGGTATAAGGTGGGTCGATGTGTCGTGCTTTAAGCTACAAATGGCTATGTTGCAGATTTGCATACGACGAATAGAAGCGGAGTTGTAGTTGTTTATATCTGTGAGGCCATGAATCACCATCGACGGCCGGATTGCCTACCACTCGGAACGAGCGACGATTGACGAAACTATGAAAGATCTTTTCAGTTCGGTATAAGGTGGGTCGATGTTTCGTGGTTTAAGCTACAACTTGCTATGTCGCAGATTTGCATACAACAAATAGAAGCGGAGTTACAGTTGTTAATGTCTGTGAAGCCATGAATCACCATTGACGACCGGATTGCCTACCACTCGAAGCGATCGATGTTTGACGAAACTATGCAAGTTCGTTGCAGATCGGTATAAGGTGGGTCGTTGGGCCGTGTTTTAAGCTACAAATTGCTATGCCGCAGATTCGCATACGACGAATAGAAGCGGAGTTATCGATGTTATATCTGTGAGGCCATGAATCACCATCGACGGCCGGATTGCCTACCACTCGGAACGATCGACGTTTGACAAAACTATGCAAGTTCTTCGCAGATCGGTATAAGGTGGCTCGATGTGTCTTGTTTTAGGCTACAAATTGCTATGTCGCAGATTTGCGTACGACGAATAGAAGCGGAGTTATAGTTGTTTATATCTGTCAGGCCATGAATCACCATTGACGGCCGGATTGCCTACCACTCGGAACGATCGATGTTTGCCGAAACTCTGCAAGTTCTTCGCAGATCGGTATAAGGTGGGTCGATGTGCCGTGTTTTAAGCTACAAATTGCTATGTCGCAGATTTGCATACGACGAATAGAAGGGGAGTTATAGTTGTTTATATCTGTGAGGCCATGAATCACCATTGACGGCAGGATTGCCTACCACTCGGAACGATCGACGTTTGACGAAACTATGCAAGTTCTTCGCAGATCGGTATAAGATGGGTCGATTTGTCGTGTTTTAAGCTACAAATTTCTATGACGCAGATTCGCATACGACGAATAGAAGCGGAGTTTTTGATGTTTATATCTGTGAGGCCATTAATCACCATTGACGACAGGATTGCCTACCACTCGGAACGATCGACGTTTGACGAAACTATGCAAGCTCGTCGCAGATCGGTATATGGTGGCTCGATGTGTCGTGTTTTGGGCTACAAATTGCTATGTCGCAGAATTGCATACGACGAATAGAAGCGGAGTTACAGTTGATTATATCTGTCAATCCATGAATCACCATTGACGGCCGGATTGCCTACCACGCGGAACGATCGACGATTGACGAAACTATGCAAGTTCTTCGCAGATCGGTATAAGGTGGGTCGTTGGGCCGTGTTTTAAGCTACAAATTGCTATGTCGCAGATTTGCATACGACGAATAGAAGCGGAGTTATAGTTGTTTATATCTGTCAGGCCAAAAATCACCATTGACGACAGGATTGCCTACCACTCGGAACGATCGACATTTGACGAAACTATGCAAGTTCGTCGCAGATCGGTATAGGGTGGCTCGATGTGTCGTGTTTTAGGCTACAAATTGCTATGTCGCAGATTTGCATACGACGAATAGAAGCGGAGTTATAGTTGTTTATATTTGTGAGGTCATGAATCATCATTGACGGCCGGAATGCCTGCCACTCGAAACGATCGATGTTTGACGAAACTATGCAAGTTCGTCGCAGATCGGTATAAGGTGGATCGATGTGTCGTGCTTTAAGCTACAAATTGCTATGTCGCAGATTTGCATACGACGAATAGAAGCGGAGTTATAGTTGTTTATATCTGTCGGGCCATGAATCACCATTTACGGCCGGATTGCCTACCACTCGAAACGATCGATGTTTGACGAAACTATGCAAGTTCGCTGCAGATCGGTATAAGGTGGGTCGATGTGTCGTGCTTTAAGCTACAAATTGCTATGTCGCAGATTAGCATACGTCGAATAGAAGCGGAGTTATAGTTGGCTATATCTGTGAGGCCATGAATCACCATCGACGGCCGGATTGCCTACCACTCGGAACGATCGACGTTTGACGAAACTATGCAAGTTCTTCGCAGATCGGTATAAGGTGTGTCGATGTGCCGTGTTTTACGCTACAAATTGCTATGTCGCAGATTCGCATACGACGAATAGGAGCGGAGTTATCGATTGTTTATATCTGTGAGGCCATTAATCACCATTGACGACAGGATTGCCTACCACTCGGAACGATCGACGTTTGACGAAAGTATGCAAGTTCGTCGCAGATCGGTATAAGGTGGGTCGATGTGTCGTGCTTTAAGCTACAAATTGCTATGTCGCAGATTCGCATACGACGAATAGAAGCGGAGTTATCGATGTTTATATCTGTGAGGCCATTAATCACCATTGACGACAGGATTGCCTCCCACTCGGAACGATCGACGTTTGACGAAAGTATGCAAGTTCGTCGCAGATCGGTATAAGGTGGGTCGATGTGTCGTGCTTTAAGCTACAAATTGCTATGTCGCAGATTTGCATACGACGAATAGGAGCGGAGTTATAGTTGGCTATATCTGTGAGGCCATGAATCACCATCGACGGCCGGATTGCCTACCACTCGAAACGATCGATGTTTGACGAAACGATGCAAGGTCGTCGCAGATCGGTATATGGTGGGTCGTTGGGCCGTGTTTTAAGCTACAAGTTGCTATGTCGCAGATTTGCATACGACGAATAGAAGCGGAGTTATAGTTGTTTATATCTGTCAGGCCATGAATCACCATTGACGGCCGGATTGCCTACCACTCGGAACGATCGACGTTTGACGAAACTATGCAAGTTCGTCGCAGATCGGTATAAGGTGGGTCGTTGGGCCGTGTTTTAAGCTACAAATTGCTATGTCGCAGATTTGTATACGACGAATAGAAGCGGAGTTATAGTTGTTTATATCTGTCAGGCCATGAATCACCATTGACGGCCGGATTGCCAACCACTCGACACGATCGATGTTTGACGAAACTATGCACGTTCTTCGCAGACCGGTATAAGGTGGGTCGTTGGGCCGTGTTTTAAGCTACACATTGCTATGTCGCAGATTTGCATACGACGAATAGAAGCGGAGTTATAGTTGTTTATATCTGTCAGGCCATGAATCACCATTGACGGCCGGATTGCCTACCACTCGGAACGATCGACGTTTGACGAAACTATGCAAGTTCGTCGCAGATCGGTATAAGGTGGGTCGTTGGGCCGTGTTTTAGGCCACAAATTGCTATGTCGCAGATTTGCATACGACGAATAAAAGCGGAGTTATTGTTGTTTATATCTGTGAGGCCATGAATCACCATTGACGGCAGGATTGCCTAGCACTCGGAACGATCGACGTTTGACGAAACTATGCAAGTTCTTCGCAGATCGGTATAAGGTGGGTCGTTGAGCCGTGTTTTAAGCTACAAATTGCTATCTCGCAGATTCGCATACGACGAATAGAAGCCAAGTTTTAGGTGTTTATATCTGTGAGGCTATGAATCACCATTAACGCCCGGATTGCCTTCCACTCGAAACGATCGATGTTTGACGAAACTATGCATGTTTGTCGCAAATCGGTATAAGGTGGGTCGATGTGTCGTGTTTTAAGCTACAAATTGCTATGTCGCAGATTTGAATACGACGAATAGAAGCGGCGTTATAGTTGTTTATATCTGTAAGGTCATGAATCATCATTGACGGCCGGAATGCCTACCACTCGAAACGATCGATGTTTGACGAAACTATGCAAGTTCTTCGCAGATCGGTATAAGGTGGGTCGATGTGTCGTGCTTTAAGCTACAAATTGCTAAGTTGCAGATTTGCATACGACGAATAGGAGCGGAGTTATAGTTGGCTATATCTGTGAGGCCATGAATCACCATCGACGGCCGGATTGCCTACCACTCGGTACGATCGACGTTTGCCGAAACTATGCAAGTTCGTCGCAGATCGGTATAAGGTGGGTCGATGTGCCGTGCTTTAAGCTACAAATTGCTATGTCGCAGTTTTGCATACGACGAATAAAAGCGGAGTTATTGTTGTTTATATCTGTGAGGCCATGAATCACCATTGACGGCCGGATTGCCTACCACTCGGAACGATCGACGTTTGACGAAACTATGCAAGTTCTTCGCAGATCGGTATAAGGTGGGTCGATGTGCCGTGTTTTACGCTACAAATTGCTATGTCGCAGTTTTGCATACGACGAATAGAAGCGGAGTTATAGTTGTTTATATCTGTGAGGCCATTAATCACCATTGACGACAGGATTGCCTACCACTCGGAACGATCGACGTTTGACGAAACTATGCAAGTTCGTCGCAGATCGGTATAAGGTGGGTCGATGTGTCGTGTTTTAAGCTACAAATTGCTATGTCGCGGATTCGCATACGACGAATAGAAGCGGAGTTATAGTTGTTTATATGTGTCAGGCCAAGAATCACCATAGACGACCGGATTGTTTTCCACTCGAAACGACCGATGTTTGACGAAACTATGCAAGTTCGTCGCAGATCGGTATAAGATGGCTCGATGTGTCGTGTTTTAGGCTACAAATTGCTATGTCGCAGATTTGCATACGACGAATAGAAGCGGAGTTATAGTTGTTTATATCTGTGGGGCCATTAATCACCAATGACGACAGGATTGCCTACCACTCGGAACGATCGACGTTTGACGAAACTATGCAAGTTCTTCGCAGATCGGTATAAGGTGGGTCGATGTGTCGTGCTTTAAGCTACAAATTGCTATGTCGCAGTTTTGCATACGACGAATAAAAGCGGAGTTATTGTTGTTTATATCTGTGAGGCCATGAATCACCATTGACGCCCGGATTGCCTACCACTCGGAACGATCGACGTTTGACGAAACTATGCAAGTTCTTCGCAGATCGGTATAAGGTGGGTCGTTGAGCCGTGTTTTATGCTACAAATTGCTATGTCGCAGATTCGCATACGACGAATAGAAGCCAAGTTTTAGGTGTTTATATCTGTGAGGCTATGAATCACCATTGACGGCCGAATTGCCTACCACGCGGAACGATCGACGATTGACGAAACTATGCAAGTTCGTCGCAGATCGGTATAAGGTGGGTCGATGTGTCGTGTTTTAAGCTACAAATTGCTATGTCGCAGATTCGCATACGACGAATAGAAGCGGAGTTATAGTTGTTTATATGTGTCAGGCCATGAATCACCATAGACGACCGGATTGCTTTCCACTCGAAACGACCGATGTTTGACGAAACTATGCAAGTTCGTCGCAGATCGGTATAAGATGGCTCGATGTGTCGTGTTTTAGGCTACAAATTGCTATGTCGCAGATTTGCATACGACGAATAGAAGCGGAGTTATAGTTGGCTATATCTGTGAGGCCATGAATCACCATCGACGGCCGGATTGCCTACCACTCGGAACGATCGACGTTTGCCGAAACTATGCAAGTTCGTCGCAGATCGGTATAAGGTGGGTCGATGTGCCGTGCTTTAAGCTACAAATTGCTATGTTGCAGTTTTGCATACGACGAATAAAAGCGGAGTTATTCTTGTTTATATCTGTGAGGCCATGAATCACCATTGACGGCCGGATTGCCTACCACTCGGAACGATCGACGTTTGACGAAACTATGCAAGTTCTTCGCAGATCGGTATAAGGTGGGTCGTTGAGCCGTGTTTTAAGCTACAAATTGCTATGTCGCAGATTCGCATACGACGAATAGAAGCCATGTTTTAGGTGTTTATATCTGTGAGGCTATGAATCACCATAGACGACCGGATTGCTTTCCACTCGAAACGACCGATGTTTGACGAAACTATGCAAGTTCGTCGCAGATCGGTATAAGATGTCTCGATGTGTCGTGTTTTAGGCTACAAATTGCTATGTCGCAGATTTGCATACGACGAATAGAAGCGGAGTTATAGTTTTTTATATCTGTGAGGTCATGAATTATTATTGACAGCCGGAATGCCTACCACTCCCAAACGATCGATGTTTGACGAAACTATGCAAGTTCGTCGCAGATCGGTATAAGGTGGGTCGATGTGTCGTGCTTTAAGCTACAAATTGCTATGTCGCAGATTTGCATACGACGAATAGAAGCGGAGTTATAGTTGGCTATATCTGTGAGGCCATGAATCACCATCGACGGCCGGATTGCCTACCACTCGGAACGATCGACGTTTGCCGAAACTATGCAAGTTCGTCGCAGATCGGTATAAGGTGGGTCGTTGAGCCGTGTTTTAAGCTACAAATTGCTATGTCGCGGATTCGCATACGACGAATAGAAGCGGAGTTATAGTTGTTTATATGTGTCAGGCCAAGAATCACCATAGACGACCGGATTGTTTTCCACTCGAAACGACCGATGTTTGACGAAACTATGCAAGTTCGTCGCAGATCGGTATAAGATGGCTCGATGTGTCGTGTTTTAGGCTACAAATTGCTATGTCGCAGATTTGCATACGACGAATAGAAGCGGAGTTATAGTTGTTTATATCTGTGGGGCCATTAATCACCATTGACGACAGGATTGCCTACCACTCGGAACGATCGACGTTTGACGAAACTATGCAAGTTCTTCGCAGATCGGTATATGGTGGGTCGATGTGTCGTGCTTTAAGCTACAAATTGCTATGTCGCAGTTTTGCATACGACGAATAAAAGCGGAGTTATTGTTTTTTATATCTGTGAGGCCATGAATCACCATTGACGGCCGGATTGCCTACCACTCGGAACGATCGACGTTTGACGAAACAATGCAAGTTCTTCGCAGATCGGTATAAGGTGGGTCGTTGAGCCGTGTTTTAAGCTACAAATTGCTATGTCGCAGATTCGCATACGACGAATAGAAGCGGAGTTATTGTTGTTTATATCTGTGAGGCCATGAATCACCATTGACGGCCGGATTGCCTACCACTCGGAACGATCGACGTTTGACGAAACTATGCAAGTTCTTCGCAGATCGGTATAAGGTGGGTCGTTGAGCCGTGTTTTAAGCTACAAATTTCTATGTCGCAGATTCGCATACGACGAATAGAAGCCAAGTTTTAGGTGTTTATATCTGTGAGGCTATGAATCACCATTGACGGCCGAATTGCCTACCACGCGGAACGATCGACGATTGACGAAACTATGCAAGTTCGTCGCAGATCGGTATAAGGTGGGTCGATGTGTCGTGTTTTAAGCTACAAATTGCTATGTCGCAGATTCGCATACGACGAATAGAAGCGGAGTTATAGTTGTTTATATGTGTCAGGCCATGAATCACCATAGACGACCGGATTGCTTTCCACTCGAAACGACCGATGTTTGACGAAACTATGCAAGTTCGTCGCAGATCGGTATAAGATGGCTCGATGTGTCGTGTTTTAGGCTACAAATTGCTATGTCGCAGATTTGCATACGACGAATAGAAGCGGAGTTATAGTTTTTTATATCTGTGAGGTCATGAATTATTATTGACAGCCGGAATGCCTACCACTCGAAACGATCGATGTTTGACGAAACTATGCAAGTTCGTCGCAGATCGGTATAAGGTGGGTCGATGTGTCGTGCTTTAAGCTACAAATTGCTATGTCGCAGATTAGCATACGACCAATAGAAGCGGAGTTATAGTTGGCTATATCTCTGAGGCCATGAATCACCATCGACGGCCGGATTGCCTACCACTCGGAACGATCGACGTTTGCCGAAACTATGCAAGTTCGTCGCAGATCCGTATAAGGTGGGTCGATGTGCCGTGTTTTAAGCTACAAATTGCTATGTCGCAGATTTGCATACGACGAATAGAAGCGGAGTTATAGTTGTTTATATCTGTCAGGCCATGAATCACCATTGACGGCCGGATTGCCAACCACTCGACACGATCGATGTTTGACGAAACTATGCACGTTCTTCGCAGACCGGTATAAGGTGGGTCGTTGGGCCGTGTTTTAAGCTACACATTGCTATGTCGCAGATTTGCATACGACGAATAGAAGCGGAGTTGTAGTTGTTTATATCTGTCAGGCCATGAATCACCATTGACGGCCGGATTGCCTACCACTCGGAACGATCGACGTTTGACGAAACTATGCAAGTTCGTCGCAGATCGGTATAAGGTGGGTCGTTGGGCCGTGTTTTAGGCCACAAATTGCTATGTCGCAGATTTGCATACGACGAATAAAAGCGGAGTTATTGTTGTTTATATCTGTGAGGCCATGAATCACCATTGACGGCAGGATTGCCTAGCACTCGGAACGATCGACGTTTGACGAAACTATGCAAGTTCTTCGCAGATCGGCATAAGGTGGGTCGTTGAGCCGTGTTTTAAGCTACAAATTGCTATCTCGCAGATTCGCATACGACGAATAGAAGCCAAGTTTTAGGTGTTTATATCTGTGAGGCTATGAATCACCATTAACGCCCGGATTGCCTTCCACTCGAAACGATCGATGTTTGACGAAACTATGCATGTTTGTCGCAAATCGGTATAAGGTGGGTCGATGTGTCGTGTTTTAAGCTACAAATTGCTATGTCGCAGATTTGAATACGACGAATAGAAGCGGCGTTATAGTTGTTTATATCTGTAAGGTCATGAATCATCATTGACGGCCGGAATGCCTACCACTCGAAACGATCGATGTTTGACGAAACTATGCAAGTTCGCTGCAGATCGGTATAAGGTGGGTCGATGTGTCGTGCTTTAAGCTACAAATTGCTATGTCGCAGATTTGCATACGATGAATAGAAGCGGAGTTATAGTTGTTTATATCTGTGAGGCCATTAATCACCATTGACGACAGGATTGCCTACCACTCGGAACGATCGACGTTTGACGAAACTATGCAAGTTCTTCGCAGATCGGTATAAGGTGGGTCGATGTGTCGTGCTTTAAGCTACAAATTGCTAAGTTGCAGATTTGCATACGACGAATAGGAGCGGAGTTATAGTTGGCTATATCTGTGAGGCCATGAATCACCATCGACGGCCGGATTGCCTACCACTCGGTACGATCGACGTTTGCCGAAACTATGCAAGTTCGTCGCAGATCGGTATAAGGTGGGTCGATGTGCCGTGCTTTAAGCTACAAATTGCTATGTCGCAGTTTTGCATACGACGAATAAAAGCGGAGTTATTGTTGTTTATATCTGTGAGGCCATGAATCACCATTGACGGCCGGATTGCCTACCACTCGGAACGATCGACGTTTGACGAAACTATGCAAGTTCTTCGCAGATCGGTATAAGGTGGGTCGATGTGCCGTGTTTTACGCTACAAATTGCTATGTCGCAGTTTTGCATACGACGAATAGAAGCGGAGTTATAGTTGTTTATATCTGTGAGGCCATTAATCACCATTGACGACAGGATTGCCTACCACTCGGAACGATCGACGTTTGACGAAACTATGCAAGTTCGTCGCAGATCGGTATAAGGTGGGTCGATGTGTCGTGTTTTAAGCTACAAATGGCTATGTCGCGGATTCGCATACGACGAATAGAAGCGGAGTTATAGTTGTTTATATGTGTCAGGCCAAGAATCACCATAGACGACCGGATTGTTTTCCACTCGAAACGACCGATGTTTGACGAAACTATGCAAGTTCGTCGCAGATCGGTATAAGATGGCTCGATGTGTCGTGTTTTAAGCTACAAATTGCTATGTCGCAGATTTGCATACGACGAATAGAAGCGGAGTTATAGTTGTTTATATCTGTGGGGCCATTAATCACCAATGACGACAGGATTGCCTACCACTCGGAACGATCGACGTTTGACGAAACTATGCAAGTTCTTCGCAGATCGGTATAAGGTGGGTCGATGTGTCGTGCTTTAAGCTACAAATTGCTATGTCGCAGTTTTGCATACGACGAATAAAAGCGGAGTTATTGTTGTTTATATCTGTGAGGCCATGAATCACCATTGACGGCCGGATTGCCTACCACTCGGAACGATCGACGTTTGACGAAACTATGCAAGTTCTTCGCAGATCGGTATAAGGTGGGTCGTTGAGCCGTGTTTTAAGCTACAAATTGCTATGTCGCAGATTCGCATACGACGAATAGAAGCCAAGTTTTAGGTGTTTATATCTGTGAGGCTATGAATCACCATTGACGGCCGAATTGCCTACCACGCGGAACGATCGACGATTGACGAAACTATGCAAGTTCGTCGCAGATCGGTATAAGGTGGGTCGATGTGTCGTGTTTTAAGCTACAAATTGCTATGTCGCAGATTCGCATACGACGAATAGAAGCGGAGTTATAGTTGTTTATATGTGTCAGGCCATGAATCACCATAGACGACCGGATTGCTTTCCACTCGAAACGACCGATGTTTGACGAAACTATGCAAGTTCGTCGCAGATCGGTATAAGATGGCTCGATGTGTCGTGTTTTAGGCTACAAATTGCTATGTCGCAGATTTGCATACGACGAATAGAAGCGGAGTTATAGTTGGCTATATCTGTGAGGCCATGAATCACCATCGACGGCCGGATTGCCTACCACTCGGAACGATCGACGTTTGCCGAAACTATGCAAGTTCGTCGCAGATCGGTATAAGGTGGGTCGATGTGCCGTGCTTTAAGCTACAAATTGCTATGTTGCAGTTTTGCATACGACGAATAAAAGCGGAGTTATTCTTGTTTATATCTGTGAGGCCATGAATCACCATTGACGGCCGGATTGCCTACCACTCGGAACGATCGACGTTTGACGAAACTATGCAAGTTCTTCGCAGATCGGTATAAGGTGGGTCGTTGAGCCGTGTTTTAAGCTACAAATTGCTATGTCGCAGATTCGCATACGACGAATAGAAGCCATGTTTTAGGTGTTTATATCTGTGAGGCTATGAATCACCATAGACGACCGGATTGCTTTCCACTCGAAACGACCGATGTTTGACGAAACTATGCAAGTTCGTCGCAGATCGGTATAAGATGTCTCGATGTGTCGTGTTTTAGGCTACAAATTGCTATGTCGCAGATTTGCATACGACGAATAGAAGCGGAGTTATAGTTTTTTATATCTGTGAGGTCATGAATTATTATTGACAGCCGGAATGCCTACCACTCCCAAACGATCGATGTTTGACGAAACTATGCAAGTTCGTCGCAGATCGGTATAAGGTGGGTCGATGTGTCGTGCTTTAAGCTACAAATTGCTATGTCGCAGATTTGCATACGACGAATAGAAGCGGAGTTATAGTTGGCTATATCTGTGAGGCCATGAATCACCATCGACGGCCGGATTGCCTACCACTCGCAACGATCGACGTTTGCCGAAACTATGCAAGTTCGTCGCAGATCGGTATAAGGTGGGTCGTTGAGCCGTGTTTTAAGCTACAAATTGCTATGTCGCGGATTCGCATACGACGAATAGAAGCGGAGTTATAGTTGTTTATATGTGTCAGGCCAAGAATCACCATAGACGACCGGATTGTTTTCCACTCGAAACGACCGATGTTTGACGAAACTATGCAAGTTCGTCGCAGATCGGTATAAGATGGCTCGATGTGTCGTGTTTTAGGCTACAAATTGCTATGTCGCAGATTTGCATACGACGAATAGA
Organism: Anoplius nigerrimus; assembly: GCA_914767735.1. Taxonomy (NCBI): domain Eukaryota; kingdom Metazoa; phylum Arthropoda; class Insecta; order Hymenoptera; family Pompilidae; genus Anoplius; species Anoplius nigerrimus. Next base: position 939,429 of record CAJZBX010000559.1, on the reverse strand, counting down.
AGCGGAGTTATAGTTGTTTATATCTGTGGGGCCATTAATCACCATTGACGACAGGATTGCCTACCACTCGGAACGATCGACGTTTGACGAAACTATGCAAGTTCTTCGCAGATCGGTATAAGGTGGGTCGATGTGTCGTGCTTTAAGCTACAAATTGCTATGTCGCAGTTTTGCATACGACGAATAAAAGCGGAGTTATTGTTTTTTATATCTGTGAGGCCATGAATCACCATTGACGGCCGGATTGCCTACCACTCGGAACGATCGACGTTTGACGAAACAATGCAAGTTCTTCGCAGATCGGTATAAGGTGGGTCGTTGAGCCGTGTTTTAAGCTACAAATTGCTATGTCGCAGATTCGCATACGACGAATAGAAGCGGAGTTATTGTTGTTTATATCTGTGAGGCCATGAATCACCATTGACGGCCGGATTGCCTACCACTCGGAACGATCGACGTTTGACGAAACTATGCAAGTTCTTCGCAGATCGGTATAAGGTGGGTCGTTGAGCCGTGTTTTAAGCTACAAATTTCTATGTCGCAGATTCGCATACGACGAATAGAAGCCAAGTTTTAGGTGTTTATATCTGTGAGGCTATGAATCACCGTGACGGCCGAATTGCCTACCACGCGGAACGATCGACGATTGACGAAACTATGCAAGTTCGTCGCAGATCGGTATAAGGTGGGTCGATGTGTCGTGTTTTAAGCTACAAATTGCTATGTCGCAGATTCGCATACGACGAATAGAAGCGGAGTTATAGTTGTTTATATGTGTCAGGCCATGAATCACCATAGACGACCGGATTGCTTTCCACTCGAAACGACCGATGTTTGACGAAACTATGCAAGTTCGTCGCAGATCGGTATAAGATGCCTCGATGTGTCGTGTTTTAGGCTACAAATTGCTATGTCGCAGATTTGCATACGACGAATAGAAGCGGAGTTATAGTTTTTTATATCTGTGAGGTCATGAATTATTATTGACAGCCGGAATGCCTACCACTCGAAACGATCGATGTTTGACGAAACTATGCAAGTTCGTCGCAGATCGGTATAAGGTGGGTCGATGTGTCGTGCTTTAAGCTACAAATTGCTATGTCGCAGATTTGCATACGACCAATAGAAGCGGAGTTATAGTTGGCTATATCTCTGAGGCCATGAATCACCATCGACGGCCGGATTGCCTACCACTCGGAACGATCGACGTTTGACGAAACTATGCAAGTTCGTCGCAGATCCGTATAAGGTGGGTCGATGTGCCGTGTTTTAAGCTACAAATTGCTATGTCGCAGATTTGCATACGACGAATAGAAGCGGAGTTATAGTTGTTTATATCTGTCAGGCCATGAATCACCATTGACGGCCGGATTGCCAACCACTCGACACGATCGATGTTTGACTAAACTATGCACGTTCTTCGCAGACCGGTATAAGGTGGGTCGTTGGGCCGTGTTTTAAGCTACACATTGCTATGTCGCAGATTTGCATACGACGAATAGAAGCGGAGTTATAGTTGTTTATATCTGTTAGGCCATGAATCACCATTGACGGCCGGATTGCCTACCACTCGGAACGATCGACGTTTGACGAAACTATGCAAGTTCGTCGCAGATCGGTATAAGGTAGGTCGTTGGGCCGTGTTTTAGGCCACAAATTGCTATGTCGCAGATTTGCATACGACGAATAAAAGCGGAGTTATTGTTGTTTATATCTGTGAGGCCATGAATCACCATTGACGGCAGGATTGCCTACCACTCGAAACGATCGACGTTTGACGAAACTATGCAAGTTCTTCGCACATCTGTATAAGGTGGGTCGTTGAGCCGTGTTTTAAGCTACACATTGCTATGTCGCAGATTTGCATACGACGAATAGAAGCCAAGATTTAGGTGTTTATATCTGTGAGGCTATGAATCACCATTGACGGCCGAATTGCCTACCACGCGGAACGATCGACGATTGACGAAACTATGCAAGTTCGTCGCAGATCGGTATAAGGTGGGTCGATGTGTCGTGTTTTAAGCTACAAATTGCTATGTCGCAGATTCGCATACGACGAATAGAAGCGGAGTTATAGTTGTTTATATGTGTCAGGCCATGAATCACCATAGACGACCGGATTGCTTTCCACTCGAAACGACCGATGTTTGACGAAACTATGCAAGTTCGTCGCAGATCGGTATAAGATGGCTCGATGTGTCGTGTTTTAGGCTACAAATTGCTATGTTGCAGATTTGCATACGACGAATAGAAGCGGAGTTATAGTTTTTTATATCTGTGAGGTCATGAATTATCATTGACAGCCGGAATGCCTACCACTCGAAACGATCGATGTTTGACGAAACTATGCAAGTTCGTCGCAGATCGGTATAAGGTGGGTCGATGTGTCGTGCTTTAAGCTACAAATTGCTATGTCGCAGATTTGCATACGACGAATAGAAGCGGAGTTATAGTTGGCTATATCTGTGAGGCCATGAATCACCATCGACGGCCGGATTGCCTACCACTCGGAACGATCGACGTTTGCCGAAACTATGCAAGTTCGTCGCAGATCGGTATAAGGTGGGTCGTTGAGCCGTGTTTTAAGCTACAAATTGCTATGTCGCGGATTCGCATACGAGAATAGAAGCGGAGTTATAGTTGTTTATATGTGTCAGGCCAAGAATCACCATAGACGACCGGATTGTTTTCCACTCGAAGCGACCGATGTTTGACGAAACTATGCAAGTTCGTCGCAGATCGGTATAAGATGGCTCGATGTGTCGTGTTTTAGGCTACAAATTGCTATGTCGCAGATTTGCATACGACGAATAGAAGCGGAGTTATTGTTGTTTATATCTGTGGGGCCATTAATCACCATTGACGTCAGGATTGCCTACCACTCGGAACGATCGACGTTTGACGAAACTATGCAAGTTCTTCGCAGATCGGTATAAGGTGGGTCGATGTGTCGTGCTTTAAGCTACAAATTGCTATGTCGCAGTTTTGCATACGACGAATAAAAGCGGAGTTATTTTTTTTTATATCTGTGAGGCCTTGAATCACCATTGACGGCCGGATTGCCTACCACTCGGAACGATCGACGTTTGACGAAACTATGCAAGTTCTTCGCAGATCGGTATAAGGTGGGTCGTTGAGCCGTGTTTTAAGCTACAAATTGCTATGTCGCAGATTCGCATACGACGAATAGAAGCGGAGTTATTGTTGTTTATATCTGTGAGGCCATGAATCACCATTGACGGCCGGATTGCCTACCACTCGGAACGATCGACGTTTGACGAAACTATGCAAGTTCTTCGCAGATCGGTATAAGGTGGGTCGTTGAGCCGTGTTTTAAGCTACAAATTGCTATGTCGCAGATTCGCATACGACGAATAGAAGCCAAGTTTTAGGTGTTTATATCTGTGAGGCTATGAATCACCATTGACGGCCGAATTGCCTACCACGCGGAACGATCGACGATTGACGAAACTATGCAAGTTCGTCGCAGATCGGTATAAGGTGGGTCGATGTGTCGTGTTTTAAGCTACAAATTGCTATGTCGCAGATTCGCATACGACGAATAGAAGCGGAGTTATAGTTGTTGATATGTGTCAGGCCATGAATCACCATAGACGACCGGATTGCTTACCACTCGCAACGACCGATGTTTGACGAAACTATGCAAGTTCGTCGCAGATCGGTATAAGATGCCTCGATGTGTCGTGTTTTAGGCTACAAATTGCTATGTCGCAGATTTGCATACGACGAATAGAAGCGGAGTTATAGTTTTTTATATCTGTGAGGTCATGAATTATTATTGACAGCCGGAATGCCTACCACTCGAAACGATCGATGTTTGACGAAACTATGCAAGTTCGTCGCAGATCGGTATAAGGTGGGTCGATGTGTCGTGTTTTAAGCTACAAATTGCTATGTCGCAGATTTGCATACGACCAATAGAAGCGGAGTTATAGTTGGCTATATCTCTGAGGCCATGAATCACCATCGACGGCCGGATTGCCTACCACTCGGAACGATCGACATTTGCCGAAACTATGCAAGTTCGTCGCAGATCCGTATAAGGTGGGTCGATGTGCCGTGTTTTAAGCTACAAATTGCTATGTCGCAGATTTGCATACGACGAATAGAAGCGGAGTTATAGTTGTTTATATCTGTCAGGCCATGAATCACCATTGACGGCCGGATTGCCAACCACTCGACACGATCGATGTTTGACTAAACTATGCACGTTCTTCGCAGACCGGTATAAGGTGGGTCGTTGGGCCGTGTTTTAAGCTACACATTGCTATGTCGCAGATTTGCATACGACGAATAGAAGCGGAGTTATAGTTGTTTATATCTGTTAGGCCATGAATCACCATTGACGGCCGGATTGCCTACCACTCGGAACGATCGACGTTTGACGAAACTATGCAAGTTCGTCGCAGATCGGTATAAGGTAGGTCGTTGGGCCGTGTTTTAGGCCACAAATTGCTATGTCGCAGATTTGCATACGACGAATAAAAGCGGAGTTATTGTTGTTTATATCTGTGAGGCCATGAATCACCATTGACGGCAGGATTGCCTACCACTCGAAACGATCGACGTTTGACGAAACTATGCAAGTTCTTCGCACATCGGTATAAGGTGGGTCGTTGAGCCGTGTTTTAAGCTACAAATTGCTATCTCGCAGATTCGCATACGACGAATAGAAGCCAAGATTTAGGTGTTTATATCTGTGAGGCTATGAATCACCATTGACGGCCGAATTGCCTACCACGCGGAACGATCGACGATTGACGAAACTATGCAAGTTCGTCGCAGATCGGTATAAGGTGGGTCGATGTGTCGTGCTTTAAGCTACAAATTGCTAAGTTGCAGATTTGCATACGACGAATAGGAGCGGAGTTATAGTTGGCTATATCTGTGAGGCCATGAATCACCATCGACGGCCGGATTGCCTACCACTCGGTACGATCGACGTTTGCCGAAACTATGCAAGTTCGTCGCAGATCGGTATAAGGTGGGTCGATGTGCCGTGCTTTAAGCTACAAATTGCTATGTCGCAGTTTTGCATACGACGAATAAAAGCGGAGTTATTGTTGTTTATATCTGTGAGGCCATGAATCACCATTGACGGCCGGATTGCCTACCACTCGGAACGATCGACGTTTGACGAAACTATGCAAGTTCTTCGCAGATCGGTATAAGGTGGGTCGATGTGCCGTGATTTACGCTACAAATTGCTATGTCGCAGTTTTGCATACGACGAATAGAAGCGGAGTTATAGTTGTTTATATCTGTGAGGCCATTAATCACCATTGACGACAGGATTGCCTACCACTCGGAACGATCGACGTTTGACGAAACTATGCAAGTTCGTCGCAGATCGGTATAAGGTGGGTCTATGTGTCGTGTTTTAAGCTACAAATTGCTATGTCGCGGATTCGCATACGACGAATAGAAGCGGAGTTATAGTTGTTTATATGTGTCAGGCCAAGAATCACCATAGACGACCGGATTGTTTTCCACTCGAAACGACCGATGTTTGACGAAACTATGCAAGTTCGTCGCAGATCGGTATAAGATGGCTCGATGTGTCGTGTTTTAGGCTACAAATTGCTATGTCGCAGATTTGCATACGACGAATAGAAGCGGAGTTATAGTTGTTTATATCTGTGGGGCCATTAATCACCAATGACGACAGGATTGCCTACCACTCGGAACGATCGACGTTTGACGAAACTATGCAAGTTCTTCGCAGATCGGTATAAGGTGGGTCGATGTGTCGTGCTTTAAGCTACAAATTGCTATGTCGCAGTTTTGCATACGACGAATAGAAGCGGAGTTATTGTTGTTTATATCTGTGAGGCCATGAATCACCATTGACGCCCGGATTGCCTACCACTCGGAACGATCGACGTTTGACGAAACTATGCAAGTTCTTCGCAGATCGGTATAAGGTGGGTCGTTGGGCCGTGTTTTATGCTACAAATTGCTATGTCGCAGATTCGCATACGACGAATAGAAGCCAAGTTTTAGGTGTTTATATCTGTGAGGCTATGAATCACCATTGACGGCCGAATTGCCTACCACGCGGAACGATCGACGATTGACGAAACTATGCAAGTTCGTCGCAGATCGGTATAAGGTGGGTCGATGTGTCGTGTTTTAAGCTACAAATTGCTATGTCGCAGATTCGCATACGACGAATAGAAGCGGAGTTATAGTTGTTTATATGTGTCAGGCCATGAATCACCATAGACGACCGGATTGCTTTCCACTCGAAACGACCGATGTTTGACGAAACTATGCAAGTTCGTCGCAGATCGGTATAAGATGGCTCGATGTGTCGTGTTTTAGGCTACAAATTGCTATGTCGCAGATTTGCATACGACGAATAGAAGCGGAGTTATAGTTGGCTATATCTGTGAGGCCATGAATCACCATCGACGGCCGGATTGCCTACCACTCGGAACGATCGACGTTTGCCGAAACTATGCAAGTTCGTCGCAGATCGGTATAAGGTGGGTCGATGTGCCGTGCTTTAAGCTACAAATTGCTATGTTGCAGTTTTGCATACGACGAATAAAAGCGGAGTTATTCTTGTTTATATCTGTGAGGCCATGAATCACCATTGACGGCCGGATTGCCTACCACTCGGAACGATCGACGTTTGACGAAACTATGCAAGTTCTTCGCAGATCGGTATAAGGTGGGTCGTTGAGCCGTGTTTTAAGCTACAAATTGCTATGTCGCAGATTCGCATACGACGAATAGAAGCCATGTTTTAGGTGTTTATATCTGTGAGGCTATGAATCACCATAGACGACCGGATTGCTTTCCACTCGAAACGACCGATGTTTGACGAAACTATGCAAGTTCGTCGCAGATCGGTATAAGATGTCTCGATGTGTCGTGTTTTAGGCTACAAATTGCTATGTCGCAGATTTGCATACGACGAATAGAAGCGGAGTTATAGTTTTTTATATCTGTGAGGTCATGAATTATTATTGACAGCCGGAATGCCTACCACTCCCAAACGATCGATGTTTGACGAAACTATGCAAGTTCGTCGCAGATCGGTATAAGGTGGGTCGATGTGTCGTGCTTTAAGCTACAAATTGCTATGTCGCAGATTTGCATACGACGAATAGAAGCGGAGTTATAGTTGGCTATATCTGTGAGGCCATGAATCACCATCGACGGCCGGATTGCCTACCACTCGGAACGATCGACGTTTGCCGAAACTATGCAAGTTCGTCGCAGATCGGTATAAGGTGGGTCGTTGAGCCGTGTTTTAAGCTACAAATTGCTATGTCGCGGATTCGCATACGACGAATAGAAGCGGAGTTATAGTTGTTTATATGTGTCAGGCCAAGAATCACCATAGACGACCGGATTGTTTTCCACTCGAAACGACCGATGTTTGACGAAACTATGCAAGTTCGTCGCAGATCGGTATAAGATGGCTCGATGTGTCGTGTTTTAGGCTACAAATTGCTATGTCGCAGATTTGCATACGACGAATAGAAGCGGAGTTATAGTTGTTTATATCTGTGGGGCCATTAATCACCATTGACGACAGGATTGCCTACCACTCGGAACGATCGACGTTTGACGAAACTATGCAAGTTCTTCGCAGATCGGTATAAGGTGGGTCGATGTGTCGTGCTTTAAGCTACAAATTGCTATGTCGCAGTTTTGCATACGACGAATAAAAGCGGAGTTATTGTTTTTTATATCTGTGAGGCCATGAATCACCATTGACGGCCGGATTGCCTACCACTCGGAACGATCGACGTTTGACGAAACAATGCAAGTTCTTCGCAGATCGGTATAAGGTGGGTCGTTGAGCCGTGTTTTAAGCTACAAATTGCTATGTCGCAGATTCGCATACGACGAATAGAAGCGGAGTTATTGTTGTTTATATCTGTGAGGCCATGAATCACCATTGACGGCCGGATTGCCTACCACTCGGAACGATCGACGTTTGACGAAACTATGCAAGTTCTTCGCAGATCGGTATAAGGTGGGTCGTTGAGCCGTGTTTTAAGCTACAAATTTCTATGTCGCAGATTCGCATACGACGAATAGAAGCCAAGTTTTAGGTGTTTATATCTGTGAGGCTATGAATCACCATTGACGGCCGAATTGCCTACCACGCGGAACGATCGACGATTGACGAAACTATGCAAGTTCGTCGCAGATCGGTATAAGGTGGGTCGATGTGTCGTGTTTTAAGCTACAAATTGCTATGTCGCAGATTCGCATACGACGAATAGAAGCGGAGTTATAGTTGTTTATATGTGTCAGGCCATGAATCACCATAGACGACCGGATTGCTTTCCACTCGAAACGACCGATGTTTGACGAAACTATGCAAGTTCGTCGCAGATCGGTATAAGATGCCTCGATGTGTCGTGTTTTAGGCTACAAATTGCTATGTCGCAGATTTGCATACGACGAATAGAAGCGGAGTTATAGTTTTTTATATCTGTGAGGTCATGAATTATTATTGACAGCCGGAATGCCTACCACTCGAAACGATCGATGTTTGACGAAACTATGCAAGTTCGTCGCAGATCGGTATAAGGTGGGTCGATGTGTCGTGCTTTAAGCTACAAATTGCTATGTCGCAGATTTGCATACGACCAATAGAAGCGGAGTTATAGTTGGCTATATCTCTGAGGCCATGAATCACCATCGACGGCCGGATTGCCTACCACTCGGAACGATCGACGTTTGCCGAAACTATGCAAGTTCGTCGCAGATCCGTATAAGGTGGGTCGATGTGCCGTGTTTTAAGCTACAAATTGCTATGTCGCAGATTTGCATACGACGAATAGAAGCGGAGTTATAGTTGTTTATATCTGTCAGGCCATGAATCACCATTGACGGCCGGATTGCCAACCACTCGACACGATCGATGTTTGACGAAACTATGCACGTTCTTCGCAGACCGGTATAAGGTGGGTCGTTGGGCCGTGTTTTAAGCTACACATTGCTATGTCGCAGATTTGCATACGACGAATAGAAGCGGAGTTGTAGTTGTTTATATCTGTCAGGCCATGAATCACCATTGACGGCCGGATTGCCTACCACTCGGAACGATCGACGTTTGACGAAACTATGCAAGTTCGTCGCAGATCGGTATAAGGTGGGTCGTTGGGCCGTGTTTTAGGCCACAAATTGCTATGTCGCAGATTTGCATACGACGAATAAAAGCGGAGTTATTGTTGTTTATATCTGTGAGGCCATGAATCACCATTGACGGCAGGATTGCCTAGCACTCGGAACGATCGACGTTTGACGAAACTATGCAAGTTCTTCGCAGATCGGTATAAGGTGGGTCGTTGAGCCGTGTTTTAAGCTACAAATTGCTATCTCGCAGATTCGCATACGACGAATAGAAGCCAAGTTTTAGGTGTTTATATCTGTGAGGCTATGAATCACCATTAACGCCCGGATTGCCTTCCACTCGAAACGATCGATGTTTGACGAAACTATGCATGTTTGTCGCAAATCGGTATAAGGTGGGTCGATGTGTCGTGTTTTAAGCTACAAATTGCTATGTCGCAGATTTGAATACGACGAATAGAAGCGGCGTTATAGTTGTTTATATCTGTAAGGTCATGAATCATCATTGACGGCCGGAATGCCTACCACTCGAAACGATCGATGTTTGACGAAACTATGCAAGTTCGCTGCAGATCGGTATAAGGTGGGTCGATGTGTCGTGCTTTAAGCTACAAATTGCTATGTCGCAGATTTGCATACGATGAATAGAAGCGGAGTTATAGTTGTTTATATCTGTGAGGCCATTAATCACCATTGACGACAGGATTGCCTACCACTCGGAACGATCGACGTTTGACGAAACTATGCAAGTTCTTCGCAGATCGGTATAAGGTGGGTCGATGTGTCGTGCTTTAAGCTACAAATTGCTAAGTTGCAGATTTGCATACGACGAATAGGAGCGGAGTTATAGTTGGCTATATCTGTGAGGCCATGAATCACCATCGACGGCCGGATTGCCTACCACTCGGTACGATCGACGTTTGCCGAAACTATGCAAGTTCGTCGCAGATCGGTATAAGGTGGGTCGATGTGCCGTGCTTTAAGCTACAAATTGCTATGTCGCAGTTTTGCATACGACGAATAAAAGCGGAGTTATTGTTGTTTATATCTGTGAGGCCATGAATCACCATTGACGGCCGGATTGCCTACCACTCGGAACGATCGACGTTTGACGAAACTATGCAAGTTCTTCGCAGATCGGTATAAGGTGGGTCGATGTGCCGTGTTTTAAGCTACAAATTGCTATGTCGCAGTTTTGCATACGACGAATAGAAGCGGAGTTATAGTTGTTTATATCTGTGAGGCCATTAATCACCATTGACGACAGGATTGCCTACCACTCGGAACGATCGACGTTTGACGAAACTATGCAAGTTCGTCGCAGATCGGTATAAGGTGGGTCGATGTGTCGTGTTTTAAGCTACAAATTGCTATGTCGCGGATTCGCATACGACGAATAGAAGCGGAGTTATAGTTGTTTATATGTGTCAGGCCAAGAATCACCATAGACGACCGGATTGTTTTCCACTCGAAACGACCGATGTTTGACGAAACTATGCAAGTTCGTCGCAGATCGGTATAAGATGGCTCGATGTGTCGTGTTTTAGGCTACAAATTGCTATGTCGCAGATTTGCATACGACGAATAGAAGCGGAGTTATAGTTGTTTATATCTGTGGGGCCATTAATCACCAATGACGACAGGATTGCCTACCACTCGGAACGATCGACGTTTGACGAAACTATGCAAGTTCTTCGCAGATCGGTATAAGGTGGGTCGATGTGTCGTGCTTTAAGCTACAAATTGCTATGTCGCAGTTTTGCATACGACGAATAAAAGCGGAGTTATTGTTGTTTATATCTGTGAGGCCATGAATCACCATTGACGGCCGGATTGCCTACCACTCGGAACGATCGACGTTTGACGAAACTATGCAAGTTCTTCGCAGATCGGTATAAGGTGGGTCGTTGAGCCGTGTTTTAAGCTACAAATTGCTATGTCGCAGATTCGCATACGACGAATAGAAGCCAAGTTTTAGGTGTTTATATCTGTGAGGCTATGAATCACCATTGACGGCCGAATTGCCTACCACGCGGAACGATCGACGATTGACGAAACTATGCAAGTTCGTCGCAGATCGGTATAAGGTGGGTCGATGTGTCGTGTTTTAAGCTACAAATTGCTATGTCGCAGATTCGCATACGACGAATAGAAGCGGAGTTATAGTTGTTTATATGTGTCAGGCCATGAATCACCATAGACGACCGGATTGCTTTCCACTCGAAACGACCGATGTTTGACGAAACTATGCAAGTTCGTCGCAGATCGGTATAAGGTGGCTCGATGTGTCGTGTTTTAGGCTACAAATTGCTATGTCGCAGATTTGCATACGACGAATAGAAGCGGAGTTATAGTTGGCTATATCTGTGAGGCCATGAATCACCATCGACGGCCGGATTGCCTACCACTCGGAACGATCGACGTTTGCCGAAACTATGCAAGTTCGTCGCAGATCGGTATAAGGTGGGTCGATGTGCCGTGCTTTAAGCTACAAATTGCTATGTTGCAGTTTTGCATACGACGAATAAAAGCGGAGTTATTCTTGTTTATATCTGTGAGGCCATGAATCACCATTGACGGCCGGATTGCCTACCACTCGGAACGATCGACGTTTGACGAAACTATGCAAGTTCTTCGCAGATCGGTATAAGGTGGGTCGTTGAGCCGTGTTTTAAGCTACAAATTGCTATGTCGCAGATTCGCATACGACGAATAGAAGCCATGTTTTAGGTGTTTATATCTGTGAGGCTATGAATCACCATAGACGACCGGATTGCTTTCCACTCGAAACGACCGATGTTTGACGAAACTATGCAAGTTCGTCGCAGATCGGTATAAGATGTCTCGATGTGTCGTGTTTTAGGCTACAAATTGCTATGTCGCAGATTTGCATACGACGAATAGAAGCGGAGTTATAGTTTTTTATATCTGTGAGGTCATGAATTATTATTGACAGCCGGAATGCCTACCACTCCCAAACGATCGATGTTTGACGAAACTATGCAAGTTCGTCGCAGATCGGTATAAGGTGGGTCGATGTGTCGTGCTTTAAGCTACAAATTGCTATGTCGCAGATTTGCATACGACGAATAGAAGCGGAGTTATAGTTGGCTATATCTGTGAGGCCATGAATCACCATCGACGGCCGGATTGCCTACCACTCGGAACGATCGACGTTTGCCGAAACTATGCAAGTTCGTCGCAGATCGGTATAAGGTGGGTCGTTGAGCCGTGTTTTAAGCTACAAATTGCTATGTCGCGGATTCGCATACGACGAATAGAAGCGGAGTTATAGTTGTTTATATGTGTCAGGCCAAGAATCACCATAGACGACCGGATTGTTTTCCACTCGAAACGACCGATGTTTGACGAAACTATGCAAGTTCGTCGCAGATCGGTATAAGATGGCTCGATGTGTCGTGTTTTAGGCTACAAATTGCTATGTCGCAGATTTGCATACGACGAATAGAAGCGGAGTTATAGTTGTTTATATCTGTGGGGCCATTAATCACCATTGACGACAGGATTGCCTACCACTCGGAACGATCGACGTTTGACGAAACTATGCAAGTTCTTCGCAGATCGGTATAAGGTGGGTCGATGTGTCGTGCTTTAAGCTACAAATTGCTATGTCGCAGTTTTGCATACGACGAATAAAAGCGGAGTTATTGTTTTTTATATCTGTGAGGCCATGAATCACCATTGACGGCCGGATTGCCTACCACTCGGAACGATCGACGTTTGACGAAACAATGCAAGTTCTTCGCAGATCGGTATAAGGTGGGTCGTTGAGCCGTGTTTTAAGCTACAAATTGCTATGTCGCAGATTCGCATACGACGAATAGAAGCGGAGTTATTGTTGTTTATATCTGTGAGGCCATGAATCACCATTGACGGCCGGATTGCCTACCACTCGGAACGATCGACGTTTGACGAAACTATGCAAGTCCTTCGCAGATCGGTATAAGGTGGGTCGTTGAGCCGTGTTTTAAGCTACAAATTTCTATGTCGCAGATTCGCATACGACGAATAGAAGCCAAGTTTTAGGTGTTTATATCTGTGAGGCTATGAATCACCGTTGACGGCCGAATTGCCTACCACGCGGAACGATCGACGATTGACGAAACTATGCAAGTTCGTCGCAGATCGGTATAAGGTGGGTCGATGTGTCGTGTTTTAAGCTACAAATTGCTATGTCGCAGATTCGCATACGACGAATAGAAGCGGAGTTATAGTTGTTTATATGTGTCAGGCCATGAATCACCATAGACGACCGGATTGCTTTCCACTCGAAACGACCGATGTTTGACGAAACTATGCAAGTTCGTCGCAGATCGGTATAAGATGCCTCGATGTGTCGTGTTTTAGGCTACAAATTGCTATGTCGCAGATTTGCATACGACGAATAGAAGCGGAGTTATAGTTTTTTATATCTGTGAGGTCATGAATTATTATTGACAGCCGGAATGCCTACCACTCGAAACGATCGATGTTTGACGAAACTATGCAAGTTCGTCGCAGATCGGTATAAGGTGGGTCGATGTGTCGTGCTTTAAGCTACAAATTGCTATGTCGCAGATTTGCATACGACCAATAGAAGCGGAGTTATAGTTGGCTATATCTCTGAGGCCATGAATCACCATCGACGGCCGGATTGCCTACCACTCGGAACGATCGACGTTTGCCGAAACTATGCAAGTTCGTCGCAGATCCGTATAAGGTGGGTCGATGTGCCGTGTTTTAAGCTACAAATTGCTATGTCGCAGATTTGCATACGACGAATAGAAGCGGAGTTATAGTTGTTTATATCTGTCAGGCCATGAATCACCATTGACGGCCGGATTGCCAACCACTCGACACGATCGATGTTTGACTAAACTATGCACGTTCTTCGCAGACCGGTATAAGGTGGGTCGTTGGGCCGTGTTTTAAGCTACACATTGCTATGTCGCAGATTTGCATACGACGAATAGAAGCGGAGTTATAGTTGTTTATATCTGTTAGGCCATGAATCACCATTGACGGCCGGATTGCCTACCACTCGGAACGATCGACGTTTGACGAAACTATGCAAGTTCGTCGCAGATCGGTATAAGGTAGGTCGTTGGGCCGTGTTTTAGGCCACAAATTGCTATGTCGCAGATTTGCATACGACGAATAAAAGCGGAGTTATTGTTGTTTATATCTGTGAGGCCATGAATCACCATTGACGGCAGGATTGCCTACCACTCGAAACGATCGACGTTTGACGAAACTATGCAAGTTCTTCGCACATCTGTATAAGGTGGGTCGTTGAGCCGTGTTTTAAGCTACAAATTGCTATCTCGCAGATTCGCATACGACGAATAGAAGCCAAGATTTAGGTGTTTATATCTGTGAGGCTATGAATCACCATTGACGGCCGAATTGCCTACCACGCGGAACGATCGACGATTGACGAAACTATGCAAGTTCGTCGCAGATCGGTATAAGGTGGGTCGATGTGTCGTGTTTTAAGCTACAAATTGCTATGTCGCAGATTCGCATACGACGAATAGAAGCGGAGTTATAGTTGTTTATATGTGTCAGGCCATGAATCACCATAGACGACCGGATTGCTTTCCACTCGAAACGACCGATGTTTGACGAAACTATGCAAGTTCGTCGCAGATCGGTATAAGATGGCTCGATGTGTCGTGTTTTAGGCTACAAATTGCTATGTTGCAGATTTGCATACGACGAATAGAAGCGGAGTTATAGTTTTTTATATCTGTGAGGTCATGAATTATCATTGACAGCCGGAATGCCTACCACTCGAAACGATCGATGTTTGACGAAACTATGCAAGTTCGTCGCAGATCGGTATAAGGTGGGTCGATGTGTCGTGCTTTAAGCTACAAATTGCTATGTCGCAGATTTGCATACGACGAATAGAAGCGGAGTTATAGTTGGCTATATCTGTGAGGCCATGAATCACCATCGACGGCCGGATTGCCTACCACTCGGAACGATCGACGTTTGCCGAAACTATGCAAGTTCGTCGCAGATCGGTATAAGGTGGGTCGTTGAGCCGTGTTTTAAGCTACAAATTGCTATGTCGCGGATTCGCATACGAGAATAGAAGCGGAGTTATAGTTGTTTATATGTGTCAGGCCAAGAATCACCATAGACGACCGGATTGTTTTCCACTCGAAGCGACCGATGTTTGACGAAACTATGCAAGTTCGTCGCAGATCGGTATAAGATGGCTCGATGTGTCGTGTTTTAGGCTACAAATTGCTATGTCGCAGATTTGCATACGACGAATAGAAGCGGAGTTATAGTTGTTTATATCTGTGGGGCCATTAATCACCATTGACGACAGGATTGCCTACCACTCGGAACGATCGACGTTTGACGAAACTATGCAAGTTCTTCGCAGATCGGTATAAGGTGGGTCGATGTGTCGTGCTTTAAGCTACAAATTGCTATGTCGCAGTTTTGCATACGACGAATAAAAGCGGAGTTATTGTTTTTTTTATCTGTGAGGCCATGAATCACCATTGACGGCCGGATTGCCTACCACTCGGAACGATCGACGTTTGACGAAACTATGCAAGTTCTTCGCAGATCGGTATAAGGTGGGTCGTTGAGCCGTGTTTTAAGCTACAAATTGCTATGTCGCAGATTCGCATACGACGAATAGAAGCGGAGTTATTGTTGTTTATATCTGTGAGGCCATGAATCACCATTGACGGCCGGATTGCCTACCACTCGGAACGATCGACGTTTGACGAAACTATGCAAGTTCTTCGCAGATCGGTATAAGGTGGGTCGTTGAGCCGTGTTTTAAGCTACAAATTGCTATGTCGCAGATTCGCATACGACGAATAGAAGCCAAGTTTTAGGTGTTTATATCTGTGAGGCTATGAATCACCATTGACGGCCGAATTGCCTACCACGCGGAACGATCGACGATTGACGAAACTATGCAAGTTCGTCGCAGATCGGTATAAGGTGGGTCGATGTGTCGTGTTTTAAGCTACAAATTGCTATGTCGCAGATTCGCATACGACGAATAGAAGCGGAGTTATAGTTGTTTATATGTGTCAGGCCATGAATCACCATAGACGACCGGATTGCTTTCCACTCGCAACGACCGATGTTTGACGAAACTATGCAAGTTCGTCGCAGATCGGTATAAGATGCCTCGATGTGTCGTGTTTTAGGCTACAAATTGCTATGTCGCAGATTTGCATACGACGAATAGAAGCGGAGTTATAGTTTTTTATATCTGTGAGGTCATGAATTATTATTGACAGCCGGAATGCCTACCACTCGAAACGATCGATGTTTGACGAAACTATGCAAGTTCGTCGCAGATCGGTATAAGGTGGGTCGATGTGTCGTGTTTTAAGCTACAAATTGCTATGTCGCAGATTTGCATACGACCAATAGAAGCGGAGTTATAGTTGGCTATATCTCTGAGGCCATGAATCACCATCGACGGCCGGATTGCCTACCACTCGGAACGATCGACATTTGCCGAAACTATGCAAGTTCGTCGCAGATCCGTATAAGGTGGGTCGATGTGCCGTGTTTTAAGCTACAAATTGCTATGTCGCAGATTTGCATACGACGAATAGAAGCGGAGTTATAGTTGTTTATATCTGTCAGGCCATGAATCACCATTGACGGCCGGATTGCCAACCACTCGACACGATCGATGTTTGACTAAACTATGCACGTTCTTCGCAGACCGGTATAAGGTGGGTCGTTGGGCCGTGTTTTAAGCTACACATTGCTATGTCGCAGATTTGCATACGACGAATAGAAGCGGAGTTATAGTTGTTTATATCTGTTAGGCCATGAATCACCATTGACGGCCGGATTGCCTACCACTCGGAACGATCGACGTTTGACGAAACTATGCAAGTTCGTCGCAGATCGGTATAAGGTAGGTCGTTGGGCCGTGTTTTAGGCCACAAATTGCTATGTCGCAGATTTGCATACGACGAATAAAAGCGGAGTTATTGTTGTTTATATCTGTGAGGCCATGAATCACCATTGACGGCAGGATTGCCTACCACTCGAAACGATCGACGTTTGACGAAACTATGCAAGTTCTTCGCACATCGGTATAAGGTGGGTCGTTGAGCCGTGTTTTAAGCTACAAATTGCTATCTCGCAGATTCGCATACGACGAATAGAAGCCAAGATTTAGGTGTTTATATCTGTGAGGCTATGAATCACCATTGACGGCCGAATTGCCTACCACGCGGAACGATCGACGATTGACGAAACTATGCAAGTTCGTCGCAGATCGGTATAAGGTGGGTCGATGTGTCGTGTTTTAAGCTACAAATTGCTATGTCGCAGATTCGCATACGACGAATAGAAGCGGAGTTATAGTTGTTTATATGTGTCAGGCCATGAATCACCATAGACGACCGGATTGCTTTCCACTCGAAACGACCGATGTTTGACGAAACTATGCAAGTTCGTCGCAGATCGGTATAAGATGGCTCGATGTGTCGTGTTTTAGGCTACAAATTGCTATGTTGCAGATTTGCATACGACGAATAGAAGCGGAGTTATAGTTTTTTATATCTGTGAGGTCATGAATTATCATTGACAGCCGGAATGCCTACCACTCGAAACGATCGATGTTTGACGAAACTATGCAAGTTCGTCGCAGATCGGTATAAGGTGGGTCGATGTGTCGTGCTTTAAGCTACAAATTGCTATGTCGCAGATTTGCATACGACGAATAGAAGCGGAGTTATAGTTGGCTATATCTGTGAGGCCATGAATCACCATCGACGGCCGGATTGCCTACCACTCGGAACGATCGACGTTTGCCGAAACTATGCAAGTTCGTCGCAGATCGGTATAAGGTGGGTCGTTGAGCCGTGTTTTAAGCTACAAATTGCTATGTCGCGGATTCGCATACGAGAATAGAAGCGGAGTTATAGTTGTTTATATGTGTCAGGCCAAGAATCACCATAGACGACCGGATTGTTTTCCACTCGAAGCGACCGATGTTTGACGAAACTATGCAAGTTCGTCGCAGATCGGTATAAGATGGCTCGATGTGTCGTGTTTTAGGCTACAAATTGCTATGTCGCAGATTTGCATACGACGAATAGAAGCGGAGTTATAGTTGTTTATATCTGTGGGGCCATTAATCACCATTGACGACAGGATTGCCTACCACTCGGAACGATCGACGTTTGACGAAACTATGCAAGTTCTTCGCAGATCGGTATAAGGTGGGTCGATGTGTCGTGCTTTAAGCTACAAATTGCTATGTCGCAGTTTTGCATACGACGAATAAAAGCGGAGTTATTGTTTTTTATATCTGTGAGGCCATGAATCACCATTGACGGCCGGATTGCCTACCACTCGGAACGATCGACGTTTGACGAAACTATGCAAGTTCTTCGCAGATCGGTATAAGGTGGGTCGTTGAGCCGTGTTTTAAGCTACAAATTGCTATGTCGCAGATTCGCATACGACGAATAGAAGCGGAGTTATAGTTGTTTATATCTGTGAGGCCATGAATCACCATTGACGGCCGGATTGCCTACCACTCGGAACGATCGACGTTTGACGAAACTATGCAAGTTCTTCGCAGATCGGTATAAGGTGGGTCGTTGAGCCGTGTTTTAAGCTACAAATTGCTATGTCGCAGATTCGCATACGACGAATAGAAGCCAAGTTTTAGGTGTTTATATCTGTGAGGCTATGAATCACCATTGACGGCCGAATTGCCTACCACGCGGAACGATCGACGATTGACGAAACTATGCAAGTTCGTCGCAGATCGGTATAAGGTGGGTCGATGTGTCGTGTTTTAAGCTACAAATTGCTATGTCGCAGATTCGCATACGACGAATAGAAGCGGAGTTATAGTTGTTTATATGTGTCAGGCCATGAATCACCATAGACGACCGGATTGCTTTCCACTCGCAACGACCGATGTTTGACGAAACTATGCAAGTTCGTCGCAGATCGGTATAAGATGCCTCGATGTGTCGTGTTTTAGGCTACAAATTGCTATGTCGCAGATTTGCATACGACGAATAGAAGCGGAGTTATAGTTTTTTATATCTGTGAGGTCATGAATTATTATTGACAGCCGGAATGCCTACCACTCGAAACGATCGATGTTTGACGAAACTATGCAAGTTCGTCGCAGATCGGTATAAGGTGGGTCGATGTGTCGTGCTTTAAGCTACAAATTGCTATGTCGCAGATTTGCATACGACCAATAGAAGCGGAGTTATAGTTGGCTATATCTCTGAGGCCATGAATCACCATCGACGGCCGGATTGCCTACCACTCGGAACGATCGACATTTGCCGAAACTATGCACGTTCTTCGCAGACCGGTATAAGGTGGGTCGTTGGGCCGTGTTTTAAGCTACACATTGCTATGTCGCAGATTTGCATACGACGAATAGAAGCGGAGTTATAGTTGTTTATATCTGTTAGGCCATGAATCACCATTGACGGCCGGATTGCCTACCACTCGGAACGATCGACGTTTGACGAAACTATGCAAGTTCGTCGCAGATCGGTATAAGGTAGGTCGTTGGGCCGTGTTTTAGGCCACAAATTGCTATGTCGCAGATTTGCATACGACGAATAAAAGCGGAGTTATTGTTGTTTATATCTGTGAGGCCATGAATCACCATTGACGGCAGGATTGCCTACCACTCGAAACGATCGACGTTTGACGAAACTATGCAAGTTCTTCGCACATCGGTATAAGGTGGGTCGTTGAGCCGTGTTTTAAGCTACAAATTGCTATCTCGCAGATTCGCATACGACGAATAGAAGCCAAGATTTAGGTGTTTATATCTGTGAGGCTATGAATCACCATTGACGGCCGAATTGCCTACCACGCGGAACGATCGACGATTGACGAAACTATGCAAGTTCGTCGCAGATCGGTATAAGGTGGGTCGATGTGTCGTGTTTTAAGCTACAAATTGCTATGTCGCAGATTCGCATACGACGAATAGAAGCGGAGTTATAGTTGTTTATATGTGTCAGGCCATGAATCACCATAGACGACCGGATTGCTTTCCACTCGAAACGACCGATGTTTGACGAAACTATGCAAGTTCGTCGCAGATCGGTATAAGATGGCTCGATGTGTCGTGTTTTAGGCTACAAATTGCTATGTTGCAGATTTGCATACGACGAATAGAAGCGGAGTTATAGTTTTTTATATCTGTGAGGTCATGAATTATCATTGACAGCCGGAATGCCTACCACTCGAAACGATCGATGTTTGACGAAACTATGCAAGTTCGTCGCAGATCGGTATAAGGTGGGTCGATGTGTCGTGCTTTAAGCTACAAATTGCTATGTCGCAGATTTGCATACGACGAATAGAAGCGGAGTTATAGTTGGCTATATCTGTGAGGCCATGAATCACCATCGACGGCCGGATTGCCTACCACTCGGAACGATCGACGTTTGCCGAAACTATGCAAGTTCGTCGCAGATCGGTATAAGGTGGGTCGTTGAGCCGTGTTTTAAGCTACAAATTGCTATGTCGCGGATTCGCATACGAGAATAGAAGCGGAGTTATAGTTGTTTATATGTGTCAGGCCAAGAATCACCATAGACGACCGGATTGTTTTCCACTCGAAGCGACCGATGTTTGACGAAACTATGCAAGTTCGTCGCAGATCGGTATAAGATGGCTCGATGTGTCGTGTTTTAGGCTACAAATTGCTATGTCGCAGATTTGCATACGACGAATAGAAGCGGAGTTATAGTTGTTTATATCTGTGGGGCCATTAATCACCATTGACGACAGGATTGCCTACCACTCGGAACGATCGACGTTTGACGAAACTATGCAAGTTCTTCGCAGATCGGTATAAGGTGGGTCGATGTGACGTGCTTTAAGCTACAAATTGCTATGTCGCAGTTTTGCATACGACGAATAAAAGCGGAGTTATTGTTTTTTTTATCTGTGAGGCCATGAATCACCATTGACGGCCGGATTGCCTACCACTCGGAACGATCGACGTTTGACGAAACTATGCAAGTTCTTCGCAGATCGGTATAAGGTGGGTCGTTGAGCCGTGTTTTAAGCTACAAATTGCTATGTCGCAGATTCGCATACGACGAATAGAAGCGGAGTTTTAGTTGTTTATATCTGTGAGGCCATGAATCACCATTGACGGCCGGATTGCCTACCACTCGGAACGATCGACGTTTGACGAAACTATGCAAGTTCTTCGCAGATCGGTATAAGGTGGGTCGTTGAGCCGTGTTTTAAGCTACAAATTGCTATGTCGCAGATTCGCATACGACGAATAGAAGCCAAGTTTTAGGTGTTTATATCTGTGAGGCTATGAATCACCATTGACGGCCGAATTGCCTACCACGCGGAACGATCGACGATTGACGAAACTATGCAAGTTCGTCGCAGATCGGTATAAGGTGGGTCGATGTGTCGTGTTTTAAGCTACAAATTGCTATGTCGCAGATTCGCATACGACGAATAGAAGCGGAGTTATAGTTGTTTATATGTGTCAGGCCATGAATCACCATAGACGACCGGATTGCTTTCCACTCGCAACGACCGATGTTTGACGAAACTATGCAAGTTCGTCGCAGATCGGTATAAGATGCCTCGATGTGTCGTGTTTTAGGCTACAAATTGCTATGTCGCAGATTTGCATACGACGAATAGAAGCGGAGTTATAGTTTTTTATATCTGTGAGGTCATGAATTATTATTGACAGCCGGAATGCCTACCACTCGAAACGATCGATGTTTGACGAAACTATGCAAGTTCGTCGCAGATCGGTATAAGGTGGGTCGATGTGTCGTGCTTTAAGCTACAAATTGCTATGTCGCAGATTTGCATACGACCAATAGAAGCGGAGTTATAGTTGGCTATATCTCTGAGGCCATGAATCACCATCGACGGCCGGATTGCCTACCACTCGGAACGATCGACATTTGCCGAAACTATGCAAGTTCGTCGCAGATCCGTATAAGGTGGGTCGATGTGCCGTGTTTTAAGCTACAAATTGCTATGTCGCAGATTTGCATACGACGAATAGAAGCGGAGTTATAGTTGTTTATATCTGTCAGGCCATGAATCACCATTGACGGCCGGATTGCCAACCACTCGACACGATCGATGTTTGACTAAACTATGCACGTTCTTCGCAGACCGGTATAAGGTGGGTCGTTGGGCCGTGTTTTAAGCTACACATTGCTATGTCGCAGATTTGCATACGACGAATAGAAGCGGAGTTATAGTTGTTTATATCTGTTAGGCCATGAATCACCATTGACGGCCGGATTGCCTACCACTCGGAACGATCGACGTTTGACGAAACTATGCAAGTTCGTCGCAGATCGGTATAAGGTGGGTCGTTGGGCCGTGTTTTAGGCCACAAATTGCTATGTCGCAGATTTGCATACGACGAATAAAAGCGGAGTTATTGTTGTTTATATCTGTGAGGCCATGAATCACCATTGACGGCAGGATTGCCTACCACTCGAAACGATCGACGTTTGACGAAACTATGCAAGTTCTTCGCAGATCGGTATAAGGTGGGTCGTTGAGCCGTGTTTTAAGCTACAAATTGCTATCTCGCAGATTCGCATACGACGAATAGAAGCCAAGATTTAGGTGTTTATATCTGTGAGGCTATGAATCACCATTGACGGCCGAATTGCCTACCACGCGGAACGATCGACGATTGACGAAACTATGCAAGTTCGTCGCAGATCGGTATAAGGTGGGTCGATGTGTCGTGTTTTAAGCTACAAATTGCTATGTCGCAGATTCGCATACGACGAATAGAAGCGGAGTTATAGTTGTTTATATGTGTCAGGCCATGAATCACCATAGACGACCGGATTGCTTTCCACTCGAAACGACCGATGTTTGACGAAACTATGCAAGTTCGTCGCAGATCGGTATAAGATGGCTCGATGTGTCGTGTTTTAGGCTACAAATTGCTATGTTGCAGATTTGCATACGACGAATAGAAGCGGAGTTATAGTTTTTTATATCTGTGAGGTCATGAATTATCATTGACAGCCGGAATGCCTACCACTCGAAACGATCGATGTTTGACGAAACTATGCAAGTTCGTCGCAGATCGGTATAAGGTAGGTCGATGTGTCGTGCTTTAAGCTACAAATTGCTATGTCGCAGATTTGCATACGACGAATAGAAGCGGAGTTATAGTTGGCTATATCTGTGAGGCCATGAATCACCATCGACGGCCGGATTGCCTACCACTCGGAACGATCGACGTTTGCCGAAACTATGCAAGTTCGTCGCAGATCGGTATAAGGTGGGTCGTTGAGCCGTGTTTTAAGCTACAAATTGCTATGTCGCGGATTCGCATACGACGAATAGAAGCGGAGTTATAGTTGTTTATATGTGTCAGGCCAAGAATCACCATAGACGACCGGATTGTTTTCCACTCGAAACGACCGATGTTTGACGAAACTATGCAAGTTCGTCGCAGATCGGTATAAGATGGCTCGATGTGTCGTGTTTTAGGCTACAAATTGCTATGTCGCAGATTTGCATACGACGAATAGAAGCGGAGTTATAGTTGTTTATATCTGTGGGGCCATTAATCACCATTGACGACAGGATTGCCTACCACTCGGAACGATCGACGTTTGACGAAACTATGCAAGTTCTTCGCAGATCGGTATAAGGTGGGTCGATGTGTCGTGCTTTAAGCTACAAATTGCTATGTCGCAGTTTTGCATACGACGAATAAAAGCGGAGTTATTGTTTTTTATATCTGTGAGGCCATGAATCACCATTGACGGCCGGATTGCCTACCACTCGGAACGATCGACGTTTGACGAAACTATGCAAGTTCTTCGCAGATCGGTATAAGGTGGGTCGTTGAGCCGTGTTTTAAGCTACAAATTGCTATGTCGCAGATTCGCATACGACGAATAGAAGCGGAGTTATTGTTGTTTATATCTGTGAGGCCATGAATCACCATTGACGGCCGGATTGCCTACCACTCGGAACGATCGACGTTTGACGAAACTATGCAAGTTCTTCGCAGATCGGTATAAGGTGGGTCGTTGAGCCGTGTTTTAAGCTACAAATTGCTATGTCGCAGATTCGCATACGACGAATAGAAGCCAAGTTTTAGGTGTTTATATCTGTGAGGCTATGAATCACCATTGACGGCCGAATTGCCTACCACGCGGAACGATCGACGATTGACGAAACTATGCAAGTTCGTCGCAGATCGGTATAAGGTGGGTCGATGTGTCGTGTTTTAAGCTACAAATTGCTATGTCGCAGATTCGCATACGACGAATAGAAGCGGAGTTATAGTTGTTTATATGTGTCAGGCCATGAATCACCATAGACGACCGGATTGCTTTCCACTCGCAACGACCGATGTTTGACGAAACTATGCAAGTTCGTCGCAGATCGGTATAAGATGCCTCGATGTGTCGTGTTTTAGGCTACAAATTGCTATGTCGCAGATTTGCATACGACGAATAGAAGCGGAGTTATAGTTTTTTATATCTGTGAGGTCATGAATTATTATTGACAGCCGGAATGCCTACCACTCGAAACGATCGATGTTTGACGAAACTATGCAAGTTCGTCGCAGATCGGTATAAGGTGGGTCGATGTGTCGTGCTTTAAGCTACAAATTGCTATGTCGCAGATTTGCATACGACCAATAGAAGCGGAGTTATAGTTGGCTATATCTCTGAGGCCATGAATCACCATCGACGGCCGGATTGCCTACCACTCGGAACGATCGACATTTGCCGAAACTATGCAAGTTCGTCGCAGATCCGTATAAGGTGGGTCGATGTGCCGTGTTTTAAGCTACAAATTGCTATGTCGCAGATTTGCATACGACGAATAGAAGCGGAGTTATAGTTGTTTATATCTG
Organism: Anoplius nigerrimus; assembly: GCA_914767735.1. Classification (NCBI taxonomy): domain Eukaryota; kingdom Metazoa; phylum Arthropoda; class Insecta; order Hymenoptera; family Pompilidae; genus Anoplius; species Anoplius nigerrimus. Next base: position 914,402 of record CAJZBX010000559.1, on the reverse strand, counting down.
TCAGGCCATGAATCACCATTGACGGCCGGATTGCCAACCACTCGACACGATCGATGTTTGACTAAACTATGCACGTTCTTCGCAGACCGGTATAAGGTGGGTCGTTGGGCCGTGTTTTAAGCTACACATTGCTATGTCGCAGATTTGCATACGACGAATAGAAGCGGAGTTATAGTTGTTTATATCTGTTAGGCCATGAATCACCATTGACGGCCGGATTGCCTACCACTCGGAACGATCGACGTTTGACGAAACTATGCAAGTTCGTCGCAGATCGGTATAAGGTGGGTCGTTGGGCCGTGTTTTAGGCCACAAATTGCTATGTCGCAGATTTGCATACGACGAATAAAAGCGGAGTTATTGTTGTTTATATCTGTGAGGCCATGAATCACCATTGACGGCAGGATTGCCTACCACTCGAAACGATCGACGTTTGACGAAACTATGCAAGTTCTTCGCAGATCGGTATAAGGTGGGTCGTTGAGCCGTGTTTTAAGCTACAAATTGCTATCTCGCAGATTCGCATACGACGAATAGAAGCCAAGATTTAGGTGTTTATATCTGTGAGGCTATGAATCACCATTGACGGCCGAATTGCCTACCACGCGGAACGATCGACGATTGACGAAACTATGCAAGTTCGTCGCAGATCGGTATAAGGTGGGTCGATGTGTCGTGTTTTAAGCTACAAATTGCTATGTCGCAGATTCGCATACGACGAATAGAAGCGGAGTTATAGTTGTTTATATGTGTCAGGCCATGAATCACCATAGACGACCGGATTGCTTTCCACTCGAAACGACCGATGTTTGACGAAACTATGCAAGTTCGTCGCAGATCGGTATAAGATGGCTCGATGTGTCGTGTTTTAGGCTACAAATTGCTATGTTGCAGATTTGCATACGACGAATAGAAGCGGAGTTATAGTTTTTTATATCTGTGAGGTCATGAATTATCATTGACAGCCGGAATGCCTACCACTCGAAACGATCGATGTTTGACGAAACTATGCAAGTTCGTCGCAGATCGGTATAAGGTAGGTCGATGTGTCGTGCTTTAAGCTACAAATTGCTATGTCGCAGATTTGCATACGACGAATAGAAGCGGAGTTATAGTTGGCTATATCTGTGAGGCCATGAATCACCATCGACGGCCGGATTGCCTACCACTCGGAACGATCGACGTTTGCCGAAACTATGCAAGTTCGTCGCAGATCGGTATAAGGTGGGTCGTTGAGCCGTGTTTTAAGCTACAAATTGCTATGTCGCGGATTCGCATACGACGAATAGAAGCGGAGTTATAGTTGTTTATATGTGTCAGGCCAAGAATCACCATAGACGACCGGATTGTTTTCCACTCGAAACGACCGATGTTTGACGAAACTATGCAAGTTCGTCGCAGATCGGTATAAGATGGCTCGATGTGTCGTGTTTTAGGCTACAAATTGCTATGTCGCAGATTTGCATACGACGAATAGAAGCGGAGTTATAGTTGTTTATATCTGTGGGGCCATTAATCACCAATGACGACAGGATTGCCTACCACTCGGAACGATCGACGTTTGACGAAACTATGCAAGTTCTTCGCAGATCGGTATAAGGTGGGTCGATGTGTCGTGCTTTAAGCTACAAATTGCTATGTCGCAGATTTGCATACGACGAATAAAAGCGGAGTTATTGTTGTTTATATCTGTGAGGCCATGAATCACCATTGACGGCCGGATTGCCTACCACTCGGAACGATCGACGTTTGCCGAAACTATGCAAGTTCTTCGCAGATCGGTATAAGGTGGGTCGTTGAGCCGTGTTTTAAGCTACAAATTGCTATGTCGCAGATTCGCATACGACGAATAGAAGCCAAGTTTTAGGTGTTTATATCTGTGAGGCTATGAATCACCATTGACGGCCGAATTGCCTACCACGCGGAACGATCGACGATTGACGAAACTATGCAAGTTCGTCGCAGATCGGTATCAGGTGGGTCGATGTGTCGTGTTTTAAGCTACAAATTGCTATGTCGCAGATTCGCATACGACGAATAGAAGCGGAGTTATAGTTGTTTATATGTGTCAGGCCATGAATCACCATAGACGCCCGGATTGCTTTCCACTCGAAACGACCGATGTTTGACGAAACTATGCAAGTTCGTCGCAGATCGGTATAAGATGCCTCGATGTGTCGTGTTTTAGGCTACAAATTGCTATGTCGCAGATTTGCATACGACGAATAGAAGCGGAGTTATAGTTTTTTATATCTGTGAGGTCATGAATTATTATTGACAGCCGGAATGCCTACCACTCGAAACGATCGATGTTTGACGAAACTATGCAAGTTCGTCGCAGATCGGTATAAGGTGGGTCGATGTGTCGTGCTTTAAGCTACAAATTGCTATGTCGCAGATTTGCATACGACCAATAGAAGCGGAGTTATAGTTGGCTATATCTCTGAGGCCATGAATCACCATCGACGGCCGGATTGCCTACCACTCGGAACGATCGACGTTTGCCGAAACTATGCAAGTTCGTCGCAGACCGGTATAAGGTGGGTCGTTGGGCCGTGTTTTAAGCTACACATTGCTATGTCGCAGATTTGCATACGACGAATAGAAGCGGAGTTATAGTTGTTTATATCTGTTAGGCCATGAATCACCATTGACGGCCGGATTGCCTACCACTCGGAACGATCGACGTTTGACGAAACTATGCAAGTTCGTCGCAGATCGGTATAAGGTGGATCGTTGGGCCGTGTTTTAGGCCACAAATTGCTATGTCGCAGATTTGCATACGACGAATAAAAGCGGAGTTATTGTTGTTTATATCTGTGAGGCCATGAATCACCATTGACGGCAGGATTGCCTACCACTCGAAACGATCGACGTTTGACGAAACTATGCAAGTTCTTCGCAGATCGGTATAAGGTGGGTCGTTGAGCCGTGTTTTAAGCTACAAATTGCTATGTCGCAGATTCGCATACGACGAATAGAAGCGGAGTTATTGTTGTTTATATCTGTGAGGCCATGAATCACCATTGACGGCCGGATTGCCTACCACTCGGAACGATCGACGTTTGACGAAACTATGCAAGTTCTTCGCAGATCGGTATAAGGTGGGTCGTTGAGCCGTGTTTTAAGCTACAAATTGCTATGTCGCAGATTCGCATACGACGAATAGAAGCCAAGTTTTAGGTGTTTATATCTGTGAGGCTATGAATCACCATTGACGGCCGAATTGCCTACCACGCGGAACGATCGACGATTGACGAAACTATGCAAGTTCGTCGCAGATCGGTATAAGGTGGGTCGATGTGTCGTGTTTTAAGCTACAAATTGCTATGTCGCAGATTCGCATACGACGAATAGAAGCGGAGTTATAGTTGTTTATATGTGTCAGGCCATGAATCACCATAGACGACCGGATTGCTTTCCACTCGCAACGACCGATGTTTGACGAAACTATGCAAGTTCGTCGCAGATCGGTATAAGATGCCTCGATGTGTCGTGTTTTAGGCTACAAATTGCTATGTCGCAGATTTGCATACGACGAATAGAAGCGGAGTTATAGTTGTTTATATCTGTGAGGTCATGAATTATTATTGACAGCCGGAATGCCTACCACTCGAAACGATCGATGTTTGACGAAACTATGCAAGTTCGTCGCAGATCGGTATAAGGTGGGTCGATGTGTCGTGCTTTAAGCTACAAATTGCTATGTCGCAGATTTGCATACGACCAATAGAAGCGGAGTTATAGTTGGCTATATCTCTGAGGCCATGAATCACCATCGACGGCCGGATTGCCTACCACTCGGAACGATCGACATTTGCCGAAACTATGCAAGTTCGTCGCAGATCCGTATAAGGTGGGTCGATGTGCCGTGTTTTAAGCTACAAATTGCTATGTCGCAGATTTGCATACGACGAATAGAAGCGGAGTTATAGTTGTTTATATCTGTCAGGCCATGAATCACCATTGACGGCCGGATTGCCAACCACTCGACACGATCGATGTTTGACTAAACTATGCACGTTCTTCGCAGACCGGTATAAGGTGGGTCGTTGGGCCGTGTTTTAAGCTACACATTGCTATGTCGCAGATTTGCATACGACGAATAGAAGCGGAGTTATAGTTGTTTATATCTGTTAGGCCATGAATCACCATTGACGGCCGGATTGCCTACCACTCGGAACGATCGACGTTTGACGAAACTATGCAAGTTCGTCGCAGATCGGTATAAGGTGGGTCGTTGGGCCGTGTTTTAGGCCACAAATTGCTATGTCGCAGATTTGCATACGACGAATAAAAGCGGAGTTATTGTTGTTTATATCTGTGAGGCCATGAATCACCATTGACGGCAGGATTGCCTACCACTCGAAACGATCGACGTTTGACGAAACTATGCAAGTTCTTCGCAGATCGGTATAAGGTGGGTCGTTGAGCCGTGTTTTAAGCTACAAATTGCTATCTCGCAGATTCGCATACGACGAATAGAAGCCAAGATTTAGGTGTTTATATCTGTGAGGCTATGAATCACCATTGACGGCCGAATTGCCTACCACGCGGAACGATCGACGATTGACGAAACTATGCAAGTTCGTCGCAGATCGGTATAAGGTGGGTCGATGTGTCGTGTTTTAAGCTACAAATTGCTATGTCGCAGATTCGCATACGACGAATAGAAGCGGAGTTATAGTTGTTTATATGTGTCAGGCCATGAATCACCATAGACGACCGGATTGCTTTCCACTCGAAACGACCGATGTTTGACGAAACTATGCAAGTTCGTCGCAGATCGGTATAAGATGGCTCGATGTGTCGTGTTTTAGGCTACAAATTGCTATGTTGCAGATTTGCATACGACGAATAGAAGCGGAGTTATAGTTTTTTATATCTGTGAGGTCATGAATTATCATTGACAGCCGGAATGCCTACCACTCGAAACGATCGATGTTTGACGAAACTATGCAAGTTCGTCGCAGATCGGTATAAGGTAGGTCGATGTGTCGTGCTTTAAGCTACAAATTGCTATGTCGCAGATTTGCATACGACGAATAGAAGCGGAGTTATAGTTGGCTATATCTGTGAGGCCATGAATCACCATCGACGGCCGGATTGCCTACCACTCGGAACGATCGACGTTTGCCGAAACTATGCAAGTTCGTCGCAGATCGGTATAAGGTGGGTCGTTGAGCCGTGTTTTAAGCTACAAATTGCTATGTCGCGGATTCGCATACGACGAATAGAAGCGGAGTTATAGTTGTTTATATGTGTCAGGCCAAGAATCACCATAGACGACCGGATTGTTTTCCACTCGAAACGACCGATGTTTGACGAAACTATGCAAGTTCGTCGCAGATCGGTATAAGATGGCTCGATGTGTCGTGTTTTAGGCTACAAATTGCTATGTCGCAGATTTGCATACGACGAATAGAAGCGGAGTTATAGTTGTTTATATCTGTGGGGCCATTAATCACCATTGACGACAGGATTGCCTACCACTCGGAACGATCGACGTTTGACGAAACTATGCAAGTTCTTCGCAGATCGGTATAAGGTGGGTCGATGTGTCGTGCTTTAAGCTACAAATTGCTATGTCGCAGTTTTGCATACGACGAATAAAAGCGGAGTTATTGTTTTTTATATCTGTGAGGCCATGAATCACCATTGACGGCCGGATTGCCTACCACTCGGAACGATCGACGTTTGACGAAACTATGCAAGTTCTTCGCAGATCGGTATAAGGTGGGTCGTTGAGCCGTGTTTTAAGCTACAAATTGCTATGTCGCAGATTCGCATACGACGAATAGAAGCGGAGTTATTGTTGTTTATATCTGTGAGGCCATGAATCACCATTGACGGCCGGATTGCCTACCACTCGGAACGATCGACGTTTGACGAAACTATGCAAGTTCTTCGCAGATCGGTATAAGGTGGGTCGTTGAGCCGTGTTTTAAGCTACAAATTGCTATGTCGCAGATTCGCATACGACGAATAGAAGCCAAGTTTTAGGTGTTTATATCTGTGAGGCTATGAATCACCATTGACGGCCGAATTGCCTACCACGCGGAACGATCGACGATTGACGAAACTATGCAAGTTCGTCGCAGATCGGTATAAGGTGGGTCGATGTGTCGTGTTTTAAGCTACAAATTGCTATGTCGCAGATTCGCATACGACGAATAGAAGCGGAGTTATAGTTGTTTATATGTGTCAGGCCATGAATCACCATTGACGACCGGATTGCTTTCCACTCGCAACGACCGATGTTTGACGAAACTATGCAAGTTCGTCGCAGATCGGTATAAGGTGGCTCGATGTGTCGTGTTTTAGGCTACAAATTGCTATGTCGCAGATTTGCATACGACGAATAGAAGCGGAGTTATAGTTTTTTATATCTGTGAGGTCATGAATTATTATTGACAGCCGGAATGCCTACCACTCGAAACGATCGATGTTTGACGAAACTATGCAAGTTCGTCGCAGATCGGTATAAGGTGGGTCGATGTGTCGTGCTTTAAGCTACAAATTGCTATGTCGCAGATTTGCATACGACCAATAGAAGCGGAGTTATAGTTGGCTATATCTCTGAGGCCATGAATCACCATCGACGGCCGGATTGCCTACCACTCGGAACGATCGACATTTGCCGAAACTATGCAAGTTCGTCGCAGATCCGTATAAGGTGGGTCGATGTGCCGTGTTTTAAGCTACAAATTGCTATGTCGCAGATTTGCATACGACGAATAGAAGCGGAGTTATAGTTGTTTATATCTGTCAGGCCATGAATCACCATTGACGGCCGGATTGCCAACCACTCGACACGATCGATGTTTGACTAAACTATGCACGTTCTTCGCAGACCGGTATAAGGTGGGTCGTTGGGCCGTGTTTTAAGCTACACATTGCTATGTCGCAGATTTGCATACGACGAATAGAAGCGGAGTTATAGTTGTTTATATCTGTTAGGCCATGAATCACCATTGACGGCCGGATTGCCTACCACTCGGAACGATCGACGTTTGACGAAACTATGCAAGTTCGTCGCAGATCGGTATAAGGTGGGTCGTTGGGCCGTGTTTTAGGCCACAAATTGCTATGTCGCAGATTTGCATACGACGAATAAAAGCGGAGTTATTGTTGTTTATATCTGTGAGGCCATGAATCACCATTGACGGCAGGATTGCCTACCACTCGAAACGATCGACGTTTGACGAAACTATGCAAGTTCTTCGCAGATCGGTATAAGGTGGGTCGTTGAGCCGTGTTTTAAGCTACAAATTGCTATCTCGCAGATTCGCATACGACGAATAGAAGCCAAGATTTAGGTGTTTATATCTGTGAGGCTATGAATCACCATTGACGGCCGAATTGCCTACCACGCGGAACGATCGACGATTGACGAAACTATGCAAGTTCGTCGCAGATCGGTATAAGGTGGGTCGATGTGTCGTGTTTTAAGCTACAAATTGCTATGTCGCAGATTCGCATACGACGAATAGAAGCGGAGTTATAGTTGTTTATATGTGTCAGGCCATGAATCACCATAGACGACCGGATTGCTTTCCACTCGAAACGACCGATGTTTGACGAAACTATGCAAGTTCGTCGCAGATCGGTATAAGATGGCTCGATGTGTCGTGTTTTAGGCTACAAATTGCTATGTTGCAGATTTGCATACGACGAATAGAAGCGGAGTTATAGTTTTTTATATCTGTGAGGTCATGAATTATCATTGACAGCCGGAATGCCTACCACTCGAAACGATCGATGTTTGACGAAACTATGCAAGTTCGTCGCAGATCGGTATAAGGTAGGTCGATGTGTCGTGCTTTAAGCTACAAATTGCTATGTCGCAGATTTGCATACGACGAATAGAAGCGGAGTTATAGTTGGTTATATCTGTGAGGCCATGAATCACCATCGACGGCCGGATTGCCTACCACTCGGAACGATCGACGTTTGCCGAAACTATGCAAGTTCGTCGCAGATCGGTATAAGGTGGGTCGTTGAGCCGTGTTTTAAGCTACAAATTGCTATGTCGCGGATTCGCATACGACGAATAGAAGCGGAGTTATAGTTGTTTATATGTGTCAGGCCAAGAATCACCATAGACGACCGGATTGTTTTCCACTCGAAACGACCGATGTTTGACGAAACTATGCAAGTTCGTCGCAGATCGGTATAAGATGGCTCGATGTGTCGTGTTTTAGGCTACAAATTGCTATGTCGCAGATTTGCATACGACGAATAGAAGCGGAGTTATAGTTGTTTATATCTGTGGGGCCATTAATCACCAATGACGACAGGATTGCCTACCACTCGGAACGATCGACGTTTGACGAAACTATGCAAGTTCGTCGCAGATCGGTATAAGGTGGGTCGATGTGTCGTGCTTTAAGCTACAAATTGCTATGTCGCAGATTTGCATACGACGAATAAAAGCGGAGTTATTGTTGTTTATATCTGTGAGGCCATGAATCACCATTGACGGCCGGATTGCCTACCACTCGGAACGATCGACGTTTGACGAAACTATGCAAGTTCTTCGCAGATCGGTATAAGGTGGGTCGTTGAGCCGTGTTTTAAGCTACAAATTGCTATGTCGCAGATTCGCATACGACGAATAGAAGCCGAGTTTTAGGTGTTTATATCTGTGAGGCTATGAATCACCATTGACGGCCGAATTGCCTACCACGCGGAACGATCGACGATTGACGAAACTATGCAAGTTCGTCGCAGATCGGTATCAGGTGGGTCGATGTGTCGTGTTTTAAGCTACAAATTGCTATGTCGCAGATTCGCATACGACGAATAGAAGCGGAGTTATAGTTGTTTATATGTGTCAGGCCATGAATCACCATAGACGACCGGATTGCTTTCCACTCGAAACGACCGATGTTTGACGAAACTATGCAAGTTCGTCGCAGATCGGTATAAGATGCCTCGATGTGTCGTGTTTTAGGCTACAAATTGCTATGTCGCAGATTTGCATACGACGAATAGAAGCGGAGTTATAGTTTTTTATATCTGTGAGGTCATGAATTATTATTGACAGCCGGAATGCCTACCACTCGAAACGATCGATGTTTGACGAAACTATGCAAGTTCGTCGCAGATCGGTATAAGGTGGGTCGATGTGTCGTGCTTTAAGCTACAAATTGCTATGTCGCAGATTTGCATACGACCAATAGAAGCGGAGTTATAGTTGGCTATATCTCTGAGGCCATGAATCACCATCGACGGCCGGATTGCCTACCACTCGGAACGATCGACGTTTGCCGAAACTATGCAAGTTCGTCGCAGACCGGTATAAGGTGGGTCGTTGGGCCGTGTTTTAAGCTACACATTGCTATGTCGCAGATTTGCATACGACGAATAGAAGCGGAGTTATAGTTGTTTATATCTGTTAGGCCATGAATCACCATTGACGGCCGGATTGCCTACCACTCGGAACGATCGACGTTTGACGAAACTATGCAAGTTCGTCGCAGATCGGTATAAGGTGGATCGTTGGGCCGTGTTTTAGGCCACAAATTGCTATGTCGCAGATTTGCATACGACGAATAAAAGCGGAGTTATTGTTGTTTATATCTGTGAGGCCATGAATCACCATTGACGGCAGGATTGCCTACCACTCGAAACGATCGACGTTTGACGAAACTATGCAAGTTCTTCGCAGATCGGTATAAGGTGGGTCGTTGAGCCGTGTTTTAAGCTACAAATTGCTATCTCGCAGATTCGCATTCGACGAATAGAAGCCAAGATTTAGGTGTTTATATCTGTGAGGCTATGAATCACCATTGACGGCCGAATTGCCTACCACGCGGAACGATCGACGATTGACGAAACTATGCAAGTTCGTCGCAGATCGGTATAAGGTGGGTCGATGTGTCGTGTTTTAAGCTACAAATTGCTATGTCGCAGATTCGCATACGACGAATAGAAGCGGAGTTATAGTTGTTTATATGTGTCAGGCCATGAATCACCATAGACGACCGGATTGCTTTCCACTCGAAACGACCGATGTTTGACGAAACTATGCAAGTTCGTCGCAGATCGGTATAAGATGGCTCGATGTGTCGTGTTTTAGGCTACAAATTGCTATGTTGCAGATTTGCATACGACGAATAGAAGCGGAGTTATAGTTTTTTATATCTGTGAGGTCATGAATTATCATTGACAGCCGGAATGCCTACCACTCGAAACGATCGATGTTTGACGAAACTATGCAAGTTCGTCGCAGATCGGTATAAGGTGGGTCGATGTGTCGTGCTTTAAGCTACAAATTGCTATGTCGCAGATTTGCATACGACGAATAGAAGCGGAGTTATAGTTGGCTATATCTGTGAGGCCACGAATCACCATCGACGGCCGGATTGCCTACCACTCGGAACGATCGACGTTTGCCGAAACTATGCAAGTTCGTCGCAGATCGGTATAAGGTGGGTCGTTGAGCCGTGTTTTAAGCTACAAATTGCTATGTCGCGGATTCGCATACGACGAATAGAAGCGGAGTTATAGTTGTTTATATGTGTCAGGCCAAGAATCACCATAGACGACCGGATTGTTTTCCACTCGAAACGACCGATGTTTGACGAAACTATGCAAGTTCGTCGCAGATCGGTATAAGATGGCTCGATGTGTCGTGTTTTAGGCTACAAATTGCTATGTCGCAGATTTGCATACGACGAATAGAAGCGGAGTTATAGTTGTTTATATCTGTGGGGCCATTAATCACCATTGACGACAGGATTGCCTACCACTCGGAACGATCGACGTTTGACGAAACTATGCAAGTTCTTCGCAGATCGGTATAAGGTGGGTCGATGTGTCGTGCTTTAAGCTACAAATTGCTATGTCGCAGTTTTGCATACGACGAATAAAAGCGGAGTTATTGTTTTTTATATCTGTGAGGCCATGAATCACCATTGACGGCCGGATTGCCTACCACTCGGAACGATCGACGTTTGACGAAACTATGCAAGTTCTTCGCAGATCGGTATAAGGTGGGTCGTTGAGCCGTGTTTTAAGCTACAAATTGCTATGTCGCAGATTCGCATACGACGAATAGAAGCGGAGTTATTGTTGTTTATATCTGTGAGGCCATGAATCACCATTGACGGCCGGATTGCCTACCACTCGGTACGATCGACGTTTGACGAAACTATGCAAGTTCTTCGCAGATCGGTATAAGGTGGGTCGTTGAGCCGTGTTTTAAGCTACAAATTTCTATGTCGCAGATTCGCATACGACGAATAGAAGCCAAGTTTTAGGTGTTTATATCTGTGAGGCTATGAGTCACCATTGACGGCCGAATTGCCTACCACGCGGAACGATCGACGATTGACGAAACTATGCAAGTTCGTCGCAGATCGGTATAAGGTGGGTCGATGTGTCGTGTTTTAAGCTACAAATTGCTATGTCGCAGATTCGCATACGACGAATAGAAGCGGAGTTATAGTTGTTTATATGTGTCAGGCCATGAATCACCATAGACGACCGGATTGCTTTCCACTCGAAACGACCGATGTTTGACGAAACTATGCAAGTTCGTCGCAGATCGGTATAAGATGCCTCGATGTGTCGTGTTTTAGGCTACAAATTGCTATGTCGCAGATTTGCATACGACGAATAGAAGCGGAGTTATAGTTTTTTATATCTGTGAGGTCATGAATTATTATTGACAGCCGGAATGCCTACCACTCGAAACGATCGATGTTTGACGAATCTATGCAAGTTCGTCGCAGATCGGTATAAGGTGGGTCGATGTGTCGTGCTTTAAGCTACAAATTGCTATGTCGCAGATTTGCATACGACCAATAGAAGCGGAGTTATAGTTGGCTATATCTCTGAGGCCATGAATCACCATCGACGGCCGGATTGCCTACCACTCGGAACGATCGACGTTTGCCGAAACTATGCAAGTTCGTCGCAGATCCGTATAAGGTGGGTCGATGTGCCGTGTTTTAAGCTACAAATTGCTATGTCGCAGATTTGCATACGACGAATAGAAGCGGAGTTATAGTTGTTTATATCTGTCAGGCCATGAATCACCATTGACGGCCGGATTGCCAACCACTCGACACGATCGATGTTTGACTAAACTATGCACGTTCTTCGCAGACAGGTATAAGGTGGGTCGTTGGGCCGTGTTTTAAGCTACACATTGCTATGTCGCAGATTTGCATACGACGAATAGAAGCGGAGTTATAGTTGTTTATATCTGTTAGGCCATGAATCACCATTGACGGCCGGATTGCCTACCACTCGGAACGATCGACGTTTGACGAAACTATGCAAGTTCGTCGCAGATCGGTATAAGGTGGGTCGTTGGGCCGTGTTTTAGGCCACAAATTGCTATGTCGCAGATTTGCATACGACGAATAAAAGCGGAGTTATTGTTGTTTATATCTGTGAGGCCATGAATCACCATTGACGGCAGGATTGCCTACCACTCGAAACGATCGACGTTTGACGAAACTATGCAAGTTCTTCGCAGATCGGTATAAGGTGGGTCGTTGAGCCGTGTTTTAAGCTACAAATTGCTATCTCGCAGATTCGCATACGACGAATAGAAGCCAAGATTTAGGTGTTTATATCTGTGAGGCTATGAATCACCATTGACGGCCGAATTGCCTACCACGCGGAACGATCGACGATTGACGAAACTATGCAAGTTCGTCGCAGATCGGTATAAGGTGGGTCGATGTGTCGTGTTTTAAGCTACAAATTGCTATGTCGCAGATTCGCATACGACGAATAGAAGCGGAGTTATAGTTGTTTATATGTGTCAGGCCATGAATCACCATAGACGACCGGATTGCTTTCCACTCGAAACGACCGATGTTTGACGAAACTATGCAAGTTCGTCGCAGATCGGTATAAGATGGCTCGATGTGTCGTGTTTTAGGCTACAAATTGCTATGTTGCAGATTTGCATACGACGAATAGAAGCGGAGTTATAGTTTTTTATATCTGTGAGGTCATGAATTATCATTGACAGCCGGAATGCCTACCACTCGAAACGATCGATGTTTGACGAAACTATGCAAGTTCGTCGCAGATCGGTATAAGGTAGGTCGATGTGTCGTGCTTTAAGCTAGAAATTGCTATGTCGCAGATTTGCATACGACGAATAGAAGCGGAGTTATAGTTGGCTATATCTGTGAGGCCATGAATCACCATCGACGGCCGGATTGCCTACCACTCGGAACGATCGACGTTTGCCGAAACTATGCAAGTTCGTCGCAGATCGGTATAAGGTGGGTCGTTGAGCCGTGTTTTAAGCTACAAATTGCTATGTCGCGGATTCGCATACGACGAATAGAAGCGGAGTTATAGTTGTTTATATGTGTCAGGCCAAGAATCACCATAGACGACCGGATTGTTTTCCACTCGAAACGACCGATGTTTGACGAAACTATGCAAGTTCGTCGCAGATCGGTATAAGATGGCTCGATGTGTCGTGTTTTAGGCTACAAATTGCTATGTCGCAGATTTGCATACGACGAATAGAAGCGGAGTTATAGTTGTTTATATCTGTGGGGCCATTAATCACCATTGACGACAGGATTGCCTACCACTCGGAACGATCGACGTTTGACGAAGCTATGCAAGTTCTTCGCAGATCGGTATAAGGTGGGTCGATGTGTCGTGCTTTAAGCTACAAATTGCTATGTCGCAGTTTTGCATACGACGAATAAAAGCGGAGTTATTGTTTTTTATATCTGTGAGGCCATGAATCACCATTGACGGCCGGATTGCCTACCACTCGGAACGATCGACGTTTGACGAAACTATGCAAGTTCTTCGCAGATCGGTATAAGGTGGGTCGTTGAGCCGTGTTTTAAGCTACAAATTGCTATGTCGCAGATTCGCATACGACGAATAGAAGCGGAGTTATTGTTGTTTATATCTGTGAGGCCATGAATCACCATTGACGGCCGGATTGCCTACCACTCGGAACGATCGACGTTTGACGAAACTATGCAAGTTCTTCGCAGATCGGTATAAGGTGGTTCGTTGAGCCGTGTTTTAAGCTACAAATTGCTATGTCGCAGATTCGCATACGACGAATAGAAGCCAAGTTTTAGGTGTTTATATCTGTGAGGCTATGAATCACCATTGACGGCCGAATTGCCTACCACGCGGAACGATCGACGATTGACGAAACTATGCAAGTTCGTCGCAGATCGGTATAAGGTGGCTCGATGTGTCGTGTTTTAGGATACAAATTGCTATGTCGCAGATTTGCATACGACGAATAGAAGCGGAGTTATAGTTGTTTATATGTGTCAGGCCATGAATCGCCATAGACGACCGGATTGCTTTCCACTCGAAACGACCGATGTTTGACGAAACTATGCAAGTTCGTCGCAGATCGGTATAAGATGGCTCGATGTGTCGTGTTTTAGGCTACAAATTGCTATGTCGCAGATTTGCATACGACGAATAGAAGCGGAGTTATAGTTGGCTATATCTGTGAGGCCATGAATCACCATTGTCGGCCGGATTGCCTACCACTCGGAACGATCGACGTTTGACGAAACTATGCAAGTTCTTCGCAGATCGGTATAAGGTGGGTCGTTGAGCCGTGTTTTAAGCTACAAATTGCTATGTCGCAGATTCGCATACGACGAATAGAAGCCAAGTTTTAGGTGTTTATATCTGTGAGGCTATGAATCACCATTGACGGCCGAATTGCCTACCACGCGGAACGATCGACGATTGACGAAACTATGCAAGTTCGTCGCAGATCGGTATCAGGTGGGTCGATGTGTCGTGTTTTAAGCTACAAATTGCTATGTCGCAGATTCGCATACGACGAATAGAAGCGGAGTTATAGTTGTTTATATGTGTCAGGCCATGAATCACCATAGACGACCGGATTGCTTTCCACTCGAAACGACCGATGTTTGACGAAACTATGCAAGTTCGTCGCAGATCGGTATAAGATGCCTCGATGTGTCGTGTTTTAGGCTACAAATTGCTATGTCGCAGATTTGCATACGACGAATAGAAGCGGAGTTATAGTTTTTTATATCTGTGAGGTCATGAATTATTATTGACAGCCGGAATGCCTACCACTCGAAACGATCGATGTTTGACGAAACTATGCAAGTTCGTCGCAGATCGGTATAAGGTGGGTCGATGTGTCGTGCTTTAAGCTACAAATTGCTATGTCGCAGATTTGCATACGACCAATAGAAGCGGAGTTATAGTTGGCTATATCTCTGAGGCCATGAATCACCATCGACGGCCGGATTGCCTACCACTCGGAACGATCGACGTTTGCCGAAACTATGCAAGTTCGTCGCAGACCGGTATAAGGTGGGTCGTTGGGCCGTGTTTTAAGCTACACATTGCTATGTCGCAGATTTGCATACGACGAATAGAAGCGGAGTTATAGTTGTTTATATCTGTCAGGCCATGAATCACCATTGACGGCCGGATTGCCTACCACTCGGAACGATCGACGTTTGACGAAACTATGCAAGTTCGTCGCAGATCGGTATAAGGTGGATCGTTGGGCCGTGTTTTAGGCCACAAATTGCTATGTCGCAGATTTGCATACGACGAATAAAAGCGGAGTTATTGTTGTTTATATCTGTGAGGCCATGAATCACCATTGACGGCAGGATTGCCTACCACTCGAAACGATCGACGTTTGACGAAACTATGCAAGTTCTTCGCAGATCGGTATAAGGTGGGTCGTTGAGCCGTGTTTTAAGCTACAAATTGCTATCTCGCAGATTCGCATTCGACGAATAGAAGCCAAGATTTAGGTGTTTATATCTGTGAGGCTATGAATCACCATTGACGGCCGAATTGCCTACCACGCGGAACGATCGACGATTGACGAAACTATGCAAGTTCGTCGCAGATCGGTATAAGGTGGGTCGATGTGTCGTGTTTTAAGCTACAAATTGCTATGTCGCAGATTCGCATACGACGAATAGAAGCGGAGTTATAGTTGTTTATATGTGTCAGGCCATGAATCACCATAGACGACCGGATTGCTTTCCACTCGAAACGACCGATGTTTGACGAAACTATGCAAGTTCGTCGCAGATCGGTATAAGATGGCTCGATGTGTCGTGTTTTAGGCTACAAATTGCTATGTTGCAGATTTGCATACGACGAATAGAAGCGGAGTTATAGTTTTTTATATCTGTGAGGTCATGAATTATCATTGACAGCCGGAATGCCTACCACTCGAAACGATCGATGTTTGACGAAACTATGCAAGTTCGTCGCAGATCGGTATAAGGTGGGTCGATGTGTCGTGCTTTAAGCTACAAATTGCTATGTCGCAGATTTGCATACGACGAATAGAAGCGGAGTTATAGTTGGCTATATCTGTGAGGCCACGAATCACCATCGACGGCCGGATTGCCTACCACTCGGAACGATCGACGTTTGCCGAAACTATGCAAGTTCGTCGCAGATCGGTATAAGGTGGGTCGTTGAGCCGTGTTTTAAGCTACAAATTGCTATGTCGCGGATTCGCATACGACGAATAGAAGCGGAGTTATAGTTGTTTATATGTGTCAGGCCAAGAATCACCATAGACGACCGGATTGTTTTCCACTCGAAACGACCGATGTTTGACGAAACTATGCAAGTTCGTCGCAGATCGGTATAAGATGGCTCGATGTGTCGTGTTTTAGGCTACAAATTGCTATGTCGCAGATTTGCATACGACGAATAGAAGCGGAGTTATAGTTGTTTATATCTGTGGGGCCATTAATCACCATTGACGACAGGATTGCCTACCACTCGGAACGATCGACGTTTGACGAAACTATGCAAGTTCTTCGCAGATCGGTATAAGGTGGGTCGATGTGTCGTGCTTTAAGCTACAAATTGCTATGTCGCAGTTTTGCATACGACGAATAAAAGCGGAGTTATTGTTTTTTATATCTGTGAGGCCATGAATCACCATTGACGGCCGGATTGCCTACCACTCGGAACGATCGACGTTTGACGAAACTATGCAAGTTCTTCGCAGATCGGTATAAGGTGGGTCGTTGGGCCGTGTTTTAAGCTACAAATTGCTATGTCGCAGATTCGCATACGACGAATAGAAGCGGAGTTATTGTTGTTTATATCTGTGAGGCCATGAATCACCATTGACGGCCGGATTGCCTACCACTCGGAACGATCGACGTTTGACGAAACTATGCAAGTTCTTCGCAGATCGGTATAAGGTGGGTCGTTGAGCCGTGTTTTAAGCTACAAATTTCTATGTCGCAGATTCGCATACGACGAATAGAAGCCAAGTTTTAGGTGTTTATATCTGTGAGGCTATGAGTCACCATTGACGGCCGAATTGCCTACCACGCGGAACGATCGACGATTGACGAAACTATGCAAGTTCGTCGCAGATCGGTATAAGGTGGGTCGATGTGTCGTGTTTTAAGCTACAAATTGCTATGTCGCAGATT
This sequence comes from Anoplius nigerrimus, assembly GCA_914767735.1. Lineage (NCBI taxonomy): Eukaryota > Metazoa > Arthropoda > Insecta > Hymenoptera > Pompilidae > Anoplius > Anoplius nigerrimus. The sequence goes on along the minus strand of CAJZBX010000559.1, from coordinate 896,961 downwards.
CGCATACGACGAATAGAAGCGGAGTTATAGTTGTTTATATGTGTCAGGCCATGAATCACCATAGACGACCGGATTGCTTTCCACTCGAAACGACCGATGTTTGACGAAACTATGCAAGTTCGTCGCAGATCGGTATAAGATGCCTCGATGTGTCGTGTTTTAGGCTACAAATTGCTATGTCGCAGATTTGCATACGACGAATAGAAGCGGAGTTATAGTTTTTTATATCTGTGAGGTCATGAATTATTATTGACAGCCGGAATGCCTACCACTCGAAACGATCGATGTTTGACGAAACTATGCAAGTTCGTCGCAGATCGGTATAAGGTGGGTCGATGTGTCGTGCTTTAAGCTACAAATTGCTATGTCGCAGATTTGCATACGACCAATAGAAGCGGAGTTATAGTTGGCTATATCTCTGAGGCCATGAATCACCATCGACGGCCGGATTGCCTACCACTCGGAACGATCGACGTTTGCCGAAACTATGCAAGTTCGTCGCAGATCCGTATAAGGTGGGTCGATGTGCCGTGTTTTAAGCTACAAATTGCTATGTCGCAGATTTGCATACGACGAATAGAAGCGGAGTTATAGTTGTTTATATCTGTCAGGCCATGAATCACCATTGACGGCCGGATTGCCAACCACTCGACACGATCGATGTTTGACTAAACTATGCACGTTCTTCGCAGACCGGTATAAGGTGGGTCGTTGGGCCGTGTTTTAAGCTACACATTGCTATGTCGCAGATTTGCATACGACGAATAGAAGCGGAGTTATAGTTGTTTATATCTGTTAGGCCATGAATCACCATTGACGGCCGGATTGCCTACCACTCGGAACGATCGACGTTTGACGAAACTATGCAAGTTCGTCGCAGATCGGTATAAGGTGGGTCGTTGGGCCGTGTTTTAGGCCACAAATTGCTATGTCGCAGATTTGCATACGACGAATAAAAGCGGAGTCATTGTTGTTTATATCTGTGAGGCCATGAATCACCATTGACGGCAGGATTGCCTACCACTCGAAACGATCGACGTTTGACGAAACTATGCAAGTTCTTCGCAGATCGGTATAAGGTGGGTCGTTGAGCCGTGTTTTAAGCTACAAATTGCTATCTCGCAGATTCGCATACGACGAATAGAAGCCAAGATTTAGGTGTTTATATCTGTGAGGCTATGAATCACCATTGACGGCCGAATTGCCTACCACGCGGAACGATCGACGATTGACGAAACTATGCAAGTTCGTCGCAGATCGGTATAAGGTGGGTCGATGTGTCGTGTTTTAAGCTACAAATTGCTATGTCGCAGATTCGCATACGACGAATAGAAGCGGAGTTATAGTTGTTTATATGTGTCAGGCCATGAATCACCATAGACGACCGGATTGCTTTCCACTCGAAACGACCGATGTTTGACGAAACTATGCAAGTTCGTCGCAGATCGGTATAAGATGGCTCGATGTGTCGTGTTTTAGGCTACAAATTGCTATGTTGCAGATTTGCATACGACGAATAGAAGCGGAGTTATAGTTTTTTATATCTGTGAGGTCATGAATTATCATTGACAGCCGGAATGCCTACCACTCGAAACGATCGATGTTTGACGAAACTATGCAAGTTCGTCGCAGATCGGTATAAGGTAGGTCGATGTGTCGTGCTTTAAGCTAGAAATTGCTATGTCGCAGATTTGCATACGACGAATAGAAGCGGAGTTATAGTTGGCTATATCTGTGAGGCCATGAATCACCATCGACGGCCGGATTGCCTACCACTCGGAACGATCGACGTTTGCCGAAACTATGCAAGTTCGTCGCAGATCGGTATAAGGTGGGTCGTTGAGCCGTGTTTTAAGCTACAAATTGCTATGTCGCGGATTCGCATACGACGAATAGAAGCGGAGTTATAGTTGTTTATATGTGTCAGGCCAAGAATCACCATAGACGACCGGATTGTTTTCCACTCGAAACGACCGATGTTTGACGAAACTATGCAAGTTCGTCGCAGATCGGTATAAGATGGCTCGATGTGTCGTGTTTTAGGCTACAAATTGCTATGTCGCAGATTTGCATACGACGAATAGAAGCGGAGTTATAGTTGTTTATATCTGTGGGGCCATTAATCACCATTGACGACAGGATTGCCTACCACTCGGAACGATCGACGTTTGACGAAGCTATGCAAGTTCTTCGCAGATCGGTATAAGATGGGTCGATGTGTCGTGCTTTAAGCTACAAATTGCTATGTCGCAGTTTTGCATACGACGAATAAAAGCGGAGTTATTGTTTTTTATATCTGTGAGGCCATGAATCACCATTGACGGCCGGATTGCCTACCACTCGGAACGATCGACGTTTGACGAAACTATGCAAGTTCTTCGCAGATCGGTATAAGGTGGGTCGTTGAGCCGTGTTTTAAGCTACAAATTGCTATGTCGCAGATTCGCATACGACGAATAGAAGCGGAGTTATTGTTGTTTATATCTGTGAGGCCATGAATCACCATTGACGGCCGGATTGCCTACCACTCGGAACGATCGACGTTTGACGAAACTATGCAAGTTCTTCGCAGATCGGTATAAGGTGGTTCGTTGAGCCGTGTTTTAAGCTACAAATTGCTATGTCGCAGATTCGCATACGACGAATAGAAGCCAAGTTTTAGGTGTTTATATCTGTGAGGCTATGAATCACCATTGACGGCCGAATTGCCTACCACGCGGAACGATCGACGATTGACGAAACTATGCAAGTTCGTCGCAGATCGGTATAAGGTGGGTCGATGTGTCGTGTTTTAAGCTACAAATTGCTATGTCGCAGTTTTGCATACGACGAATAAAAGCGGAGTTATTGTTGTTTATATCTGTGAGGCCATGAATCACCATTGACGGCCGGATTGCCTACCACTCGGAACGATCGACGTTTGACGAAACTATGCAAGTTCTTCGCAGATCGGTATAAGGTGGGTCGTTGAGCCGTGTTTTAAGCTACAAATTGCTATGTCGCAGATTCGCATACGACGAATAGAAGCGGAGTTATTGTTGTTTATATCTGTGAGGCCATGAATCACCATTGACGGCCGGATTGCCTACCACTCGGAACGATCGACGTTTGACGAAACTATGCAAGTTCTTCGCAGATCGGTATAAGGTGGGTCGATGTGCCGTGTTTTACGCTACAAATTGCTATGTCGCAGTTTTGCATACGACGAATAGAAGCGGAGTTATAGTTGTTTATATCTGTGAGGCCATTAATCACCATTGACGACAGGATTGCCTACCACTCGGAACGATCGACGTTTGACGAAACTATGCAAGTTCGTCGCAGATCGGTATAAGGTGGGTCGATGTGTCGTGTTTTAAGCTACAAATTGCTATGTCGCGGATTCGCATACGACGAATAGAAGCGGAGTTATAGTTGTTTATATGTGTCAGGCCAAGAATCACCATAGACGACCGGATTGTTTTCCACTCGAAACGACCGATGTTTGACGAAACTATGCAAGTTCGTCGCAGATCGGTATAAGATGGCTCGATGTGTCGTGTTTTAGGCTACAAATTGCTATGTCGCAGATTTGCATACGACGAATAGAAGCGGAGTTATAGTTGTTTATATCTGTGGGGCCATTAATCACCATTGACGACAGGATTGCCTACCACTCGGAACGATCGACGTTTGACGAAACTATGCAAGTTCTTCGCAGATCGGTATAAGGTGGTTCGATGTGTCGTGCTTTAAGCTACAAATTGCTATGTCGCAGTTTTGCATAAGACGAATAAAAGCGGAGTTATTGTTGTTTATATCTGTGAGGCCATGAATCACCATTGACGGCCGGATTGCCTACCACTCGGAACGATCGACGTTTGCCGAAACTATGCAAGTTCGTCGCAGATAGGTATAAGGTGGGTCGATGTGCCGTGCTTTAAGCTACAAATTGCTATGTCGCAGTTTTGCATACGACGAATAAAAGCGGAGTTATTGTTGTTTATATCTGTGAGGCCATGAATCACCATTGACGGCCGGATTGCCTACCACTCGGAACGATCGACGTTTGACGAAACTATGCAAGTTCTTCGCAGATCGGTATAAGGTGGGTCGTTGAGCCGTGTTTTAAGCTACAAATTGCTATGTCGCAGATTCGCATACTACGAATAGAAGCCAAGTTTTAGGTGTTTATATCTGTGAGGCTATGAATCACCATTGACGGCCGAATTGCCTACCACGCGGAACGATCCACGATTGACGAAACTATGCAAGTTCGTCGCAGATCGGTATAAGGTGGGTCGATGTGTCGTGTTTTAAGCTACAAATTGCTATGTCGCAGATTCGCATACGACGAATAGAAGCGGAGTTATAGTTGTTTATATGTGTCAGGCCATGAATCACCATAGACGACCGGATTGCTTTCCACTCGAAACGACCGATGTTTGACGAAACTATGCAAGTTCGTCGCAGATCGGTATAAGATGGCTCGATGTGTCGTGTTTTAGGCTACAAATTGCTATGTCGCAGATTTGCATACGACGAATAGAAGCGGAGTTATAGTTTTTTATATCTGTGAGGTCATGAATTATTATTGAAAGCCGGAATGCCTACCACTCGAAACGATCGACGTTTGACGAAACTATGCAAGTTCTTCGCAGATCGGTATAAGGTGGGTCGTTGAGCCGTGTTTTAAGCTTCAAATTGCTATCTCGCAGATTCGCATACGACGAATAGAAGCCAAGTTTTAGGTGTTTATATCTGTGAGGCTATGAATCACCATTAACGCCCGGATTGCCTTCCACTCGAAACGATCGATGTTTGACGAAACTATGCATGTTTGTCGCAAATCGGTATAAGGTGGGTCGATGTGTCGTGTTTTAAGCTACAAATTGCTATGTCGCAGATTTGAATACGACGAATAGAAGCGGCGTTATAGTTGTTTATATCTGTAAGGTCATGTATCATCATTGACGGCCGGAATGCCTACCACTCGAAACGATCGATGTTTGACGAAACTATGCAAGTTCGCTGCAGATCGGTATAAGGTGGGTCGATGTGTCGTGCTTTAAGCTACAAATTGCTATGTCGCAGATTTGCATACGATGAATAGAAGCGGAGTTATAGTTGTTTATATCTGTGAGGCCATTAATCACCATTGACGACAGGATTGCCTACCACTCGGAACGATCGACGTTTGACGAAACTATGCAAGTTCTTCGCAGATCGGTATAAGGTGGGTCGATGTGTCGTGCTTTAAGCTACAAATTGCTATGTTGCAGATTTGCATACGACGAATAGAAGCGGAGTTATAGTTGGCTATATCTGTGAGGCCATGAATCACCATTGACGACAGGATTGCCTACCACTCGGAACGATCGACGTTTGACGAAACTATGCAAGTTCGTCGCAGATCGGTATAAGGTGGGTCGATGTGTCGTGTTTTAAGCTACAAATTGCTATGTCGCAGATTCGCATACGACAAATAGAAGCGGAGTTATAGTTGTTTATATATGTCAGGCCATGAATCACCATTGACGACCGGATTGCTTTCCACTCGAAACGACCGATGTTTGACGAAACTATGCAAGTTCGTCGCAGATCGGTATAAGGTGGCTCGATGTGTCGTGTTTTAGGCTACAAATTGCTATGTCGCAGATTCGCATACGACGAATAGAAGCCAAGTTTTAGGTGTTTATATCTGTGAGGCTATGAATCACCATTGACGGCCGAATTGCCTACCACTCGGAACGATCGACGTCTGACGAAACTATGCAAGTTCTTCGCAGATCAGTATAAGGTGGGTCGTTGAGCCGTGTTTTAAGCTACAAATTGCTATGTCGCAGATTCGCATACGACGAATAGAAGCCAAGTTTTAGGCGTTTATATCTGTGAGGCTATGAATCACCATTGACGGCCGAATTGCCTACCACGCGGAACGATCGACGATTGACGAAACTATGCAAGTTCGTCGCAGATCGGTATAAGGTGGGTCGATGTGTCGTGTTTTAAGCTACAAATTGCTATGTCGCAGATTCGCATACGACGAATAGAAGCGGAGTTATAGTTGTTTATATGTGTCAGGCCATGAATCACCATAGACGACCGGATTGCTTTCCACTCGAAACGACCGATGTTTGACGAAACTATGCAAGTTCGTCGCAGATCGGTATAAGATGGCTCGATGTGTCGTGTTTTAGGCTACAAATTGCTATGTCGCAGATTTGCATACGACGAATAGAAGCGGAGTTATAGTTGGCTATATCTGTGAGGCCATGAATCACCATCGACCGCCGGATTGCCTACCACTCGGAACGATCGACGTTTGCCGAAACTATGCAAGTTCGTCGCAGATCGGTATAAGGTGGGTCGATGTGCCGTGCTTTAAGCTACAAATTGCTATGTCGCAGTTTTGCATACGACGAATAAAAGCGGAGTTATTGTTGTTTATATCTGTGAGGCCATGAATCACCATTGACGGCCGGATTGCCTACCACTCGGAACGATCGACGTTTGACGAAACTATGCAAGTTCTTCGCAGATCGGTATAAGGTGGGTCGTTGAGCCGTGTTTTAAGCTACAAATTGCTATGTCGCAGATTCGCATACGACGAATAGAAGCCAAGTTTTAGGTGTTTATATCTGTGAGGCTATGAATCACCATTGACGGCCGAATTGCCTACCACGCGGAACGATCGACGATTGACGAAACTATGCAAGTTCGTCGCAGATCGGTATAAGGTGGGTCGATGTGTCGTGTTTTAAGCTACAAATTGCTATGTCGCAGATTCGCATACGACGAATAGAAGCGGAGTTATAGTTGTTTATATGTGTCAGGCCATGAATCACCATAGACGACCGGATTGCTTTCCACTCGAAACGACCGATGTTTGACGAAACTATGCAAGTTCGTCGCAGATCGGTATAAGATGCCTCGATGTGTCGTGTTTTAGGCTACAAATTGCTATGTCGCAGATTTGCATACGACGAATAGAAGCGGAGTTATAGTTTTTTATATCTGTGAGGTCATGAATTATTATTGACAGCCGGAATGCCTACCACTCGAAACGATCGATGTTTGACGAAACTATGCAAGTTCGTCGCAGATCGGTATAAGGTGGGTCGATGTGTCGTGCTTTAAGCTACAAATTGCTATGTCGCAGATTTGCATACGACCAATAGAAGCGGAATTATAGTTGGCTATATCTCTGAGGCCATGAATCGCCATCGACGGCCGGATTGCCTACCACTCGGAACGATCGACGTTTGCCGAAACTATGCAAGTTCGTCGCAGATCCGTATAAGGTGGGTCGATGTGCCGTGTTTTAAGCTACAAATTGCTATGTCGCAGATTTGCATACGACGAATAGAAGCGGAGTTATAGTTGTTTATATCTGTCAGGCCATGAATCACCATTGACGGCCGGATTGCCGACCACTCGACACGATCGATGTTTGACTAAACTATGCACGTTCTTCGCAGACCGGTATAAGGTGGGTCGTTGGGCCGTGTTTTAAGCTACACATTGCTATGTCGCAGATTTGCATACGACGAATAGAAGCGGAGTTATAGTTGTTTATATCTGTTAGGCCATGAATCACCATTGACGGCCGGATTGCCTACCACTCGGAACGATCGACGTTTGACGAAACTATGCAAGTTCGTCGCAGATCGGTATAAGGTGGGTCGTTGGGCCGTGTTTCAGGCCACAAATTGCTATGTCGCAGATTTGCATACGACGAATAAAAGCGGAGTTATTGTTGTGTATATCTGTGAGGCCATGAATCACCATTGACGGCAGGATTGCCTACCACTCGAAACGATCGACGTTTGACGAAACTATGCAAGTTCTTCGCAGATCGGTATAAGGTGGGTCGTTGAGCCGTGTTTTAAGCTACAAATTGCTATCTCGCAGATTCGCATACGACGAATAGAAGCCAAGATTTAGGTGTTTATATCTGTGAGGCTATGAATCACCATTGACGGCCGAAATGCCTACCACGCGGAACGATCGACGATTGACGAAACTATGCAAGTTCGTCGCAGATCGGTATAAGGTGGGTCGATGTGTCGTGTTTTAAGCTACAAATTGCTATGTCGCAGATTCGCATACGACGAATAGAAGCGGAGTTATAGTTGTTTATATGTGTCAGGCCATGAATCACCATAGACGACCGGATTGCTTTCCACTCGAAACGACCGATGTTTGACGAAACTATGCAAGTTCGTCGCAGATCGGTATAAGATGGCTCGATGTGTCGTGTTTTAGGCTACAAATTGCTATGTTGCAGATTTGCATACGACGAATAGAAGCGGAGTTATAGTTTTTTATATCTGTGAGGTCATGAATTATCATTGACAGCCGGAATGCCTACCACTCGAAACGATCGATGTTTGACGAAACTATGCAAGTTCGTCGCAGATCGGTATAAGGTGGGTCGATGTGTCGTGCTTTAAGCTACAAGTTGCTATGTCGCAGATTTGCATACGACGAATAGAAGCGGAGTTATAGTTGGCTATATCTGTGAGGCCATGAATCACCATCGACGGCCGGATTCCCTACCACTCGGAACGATCGACGTTTGCCGAAACTATGCAAGTTCGTCGCAGATCGGTGTAAGGTGGGTCGTTGAGCCGTGTTTTAAGCTACAAATTGCTATGTCGCAGATTCGCATACGACGAATAGAAGCCAAGTTTTAGGTGTTTATATCTGTGAGGCTATGAATCACCATTGACGGCCGAATTGCCTACCACGCGGAACGATCGACGATTGACGAAACTATGCAAGTTCGTCGCAGATCGGTATAAGGTGGGTCGATGTGTCGTGTTTTAAGCTACAAATTGCTATGTCGCAGATTCGCATACGACGAATAGAAGCGGAGTTATAGTTGTTTATATGTGTCAGGCCATGAATCACCATAGACGACCGGATTGCTTTCCACTCGAAACGACCGATGTTTGACGAAACTATGCAAGTTCGTCGCAGATCGGTATAAGGTGGGTCGATGTGTCGTGTTTTAAGCTACAAATTGCTATGTCGCAGATTCGCATACGACGAATAGAAGCGGAGTTATAGTTGTTTATATGTGTCAGGCCATGAATCACCATAGACGACCGGATTGCTTTCCACTCGAAACGACCGATGTTTGACGAAACTATGCAAGTTCGTCGCAGATCGGTATAAGATGGCTCGATGTGTCGTGTTTTAGGCTACAAATTGCTATGTCGCAGATTCGCATACGACGAATAGAAGCGGAGTTATAGTTGTTTATATGTGTCAGGCCATGAATCACCATAGACGACCGGATTGCTTTCCACTCGAAACGACCGATGTTTGACGAAACTATGCAAGTTCGTCGCAGATCGGTATAAGGTGGGACGATGTGTCGTGCTTTAAGCTACAAATTGCTATGTCGCAGATTTGCATACGACCAATAGAAGCGGAGTTATAGTTGGCTATATCTCTGAGGCCATGAATCACCATCGACGGCCGGATTGCCTACCACTCGGAACGATCGACGTTTGCCGAAACTATGCAAGTTCGTCGCAGATCGGTATAAGGTGGGTCGATGTGCCGTGTTTTAAGCTACAAATCGCTATGTCGCAGATTTGCATACGACGAATAGAAGCGGAGTTATAGTTGTTTATATCTGTCAGGCCATGAATCACCATTGACGGCCGGATTGCCAACCACTCGACACGATCGATGTTTGACGAAACTATGCACGTTCTTCGCAGACCGGTATAAGGTGGGTCGTTGGGCCGTCTTTTAAGCTACACATTGCTATGTCGCAGATTTGCATACGACGAATAAAAGCGGAGTTATTGTTGTTTATATCTGTGAGGCCATGAATCACCATTGACGGCAGGATTGCCTACCACTCGGAACGATCGACGTTTGACGAAACTATGCAAGTTCTTCGCAGATCGGTATAAGGTGGGTCGTTGAGCCGTGTTTTAAGCTACAAATTGCTATCTCGCAGATTCGCATACGACGAATAGAAGCCAAGTTTTAGGTGTTTATATCTGTGAGGCTATGAATCACCATTAACGCCCGGATTGCCTTCCACTCGAAACGATCGATGTTTGACGAAACTATGCATGTTTGTCGCAAATCGGTATAAGGTGGGTCGATGTGTCGTGTTTTAAGCTACAAATTGCTATGTCGCAGATTTGAATACGACGAATAGAAGCGGCGTTATAGTTGTTTATATCTGTAAGGTCATGAATCATCATTGACGGCCGGAATGCCTACCACTCGAAACGATCGATGTTTGACGAAACTATGCAAGTTCGCTGCAGATCGGTATAAGGTGGGTCGATGTGTCGTGCTTTAAGCTACAAATTGCTATGTCGCAGATTTGCATACGATGAATAGAAGCGGAGTTATAGTTGTTTATATCTGTGAGGCCATTAATCACCATTGACGACAGGATTGCCTACCACTCGGAACGATCGACGTTTGACGAAACTATGCAAGTTCTTCGCAGATCGGTATAAGGTGTGTCGATGTGTCGTGCTTTAAGCTACAAATTGCTATGTTGCAGATTTGCATACGACGAATAGGAGCGGAGTTATAGTTGGCTATATCTGTGAGGCCATGAATCACCATCGACGGCCGGATTGCCTACCACTCAGAACGATCGACGTTTGCCGAAACTATGCAAGTTCGTCGCAGATCGGTATAAGGTGGGTCGATGTGCCGTGCTTTAAGCTACAAATTGCTATGTCGCAGTTTTGCATACGACGAATAAAAGCGGAGTTATTGTTGTTTATATCTGTGAGGCCATGAATCACCATTGACGGCCGGATTGCCTACCACTCGGAACGATCGACGTTTGACGAAACTATGCAAGTTCTTCGCAGATCGGTATAAGGTGGGTCGATGTGCCGTGTTTTACGCTACAAATTGCTATGTCGCAGTTTTGCATACGACGAATAGAAGCGGAGTTATAGTTGTTTATATCTGTGAGGCCATTAATCACCATTGACGACAGGATTGCCTACCACTCGGAACGATCGACGTTTGACGAAACTATGCAAGTTCGTCGCAGATCGGTATAAGGTGGGTCGATGTGTCGTGTTTTAAGCTACAAATTGCTATGTCGCAGATTCGCATACGACAAATAGAAGCGGAGTTATAGTTGTTTATATATGTCAGGCCATGAATCACCATTGACGACCGGATTGCTTTCCACTCGAAACGACCGATGTTTGACGAAACTATGCAAGTTCGTCGCAGATCGGTATAAGGTGGCTCGATGTGTCGTGTTTTAGGCTACAAATTGCTATGTCGCAGATTCGCATACGACGAATAGAAGCCAAGTTTTAGGTGTTTATATCTGTGAGGCTATGAATCACCATTGACGGCCGAATTGCCTACCACTCGGAACGATCGACGTTTGACGAAACTATGCAAGTTCTTCGCAGATCAGTATAAGGTGGGTCGTTGAGCCGTGTTTTAAGCTACAAATTGCTATGTCGCAGATTCGCATACGACGAATAGAAGCCAAGTTTTAGGCGTTTATATCTGTGAGGCTATGAATCACCATTGACGGCCGAATTGCCTACCACGCGGAACGATCGACGATTGACGAAACTATGCAAGTTCGTCGCAGATCGGTATAAGGTGGGTCGATGTGTCGTGTTTTAAGCTACAAATTGCTATGTCGCAGATTCGCATACGACGAATAGAAGCGGAGTTATAGTTGTTTATATGTGTCAGGCCATGAATCACCATAGACGACCGGATTGCTTTCCACTCGAAACGACCGATGTTTGACGAAACTATGCAAGTTCGTCGCAGATCGGTATAAGATGGCTCGATGTGTCGTGTTTTAGGCTACAAATTGCTATGTCGCAGATTTGCATACGACGAATAGAAGCGGAGTTATAGTTGGCTATATCTGTGAGGCCATGAATCACCATCGACCGCCGGATTGCCTACCACTCGGAACGATCGACGTTTGCCGAAACTATGCAAGTTCGTCGCAGATCGGTATAAGGTGGGTCGATGTGCCGTGCTTTAAGCTACAAATTGCTATGTCGCAGTTTTGCATACGACGAATAAAAGCGGAGTTATTGTTGTTTATATCTGTGAGGCCATGAATCACCATTGACGGCCGGATTGCCTACCACTCGGAACGATCGACGTTTGACGAAACTATGCAAGTTCTTCGCAGATCGGTATAAGGTGGGTCGTTGAGCCGTGTTTTAAGCTACAAATTGCTATGTCGCAGATTCGCATACGACGAATAGAAGCCAAGTTTTAGGTGTTTATATCTGTGAGGCTATGAATCACCATTGACGGCCGAATTGCCTACCACGCGGAACGATCGACGATTGACGAAACTATGCAAGTTCGTCGCAGATCGGTATAAGGTGGGTCGATGTGTCGTGTTTTAAGCTACAAATTGCTATGTCGCAGATTCGCATACGACGAATAGAAGCGGAGTTATAGTTGTTTATATGTGTCAGGCCATGAATCACCATAGACGACCGGATTGCTTTCCACTCGAAACGACCGATGTTTGACGAAACTATGCAAGTTCGTCGCAGATCGGTATAAGATGGCTCGATGTGTCGTGTTTTAGGCTACAAATTGCTATGTCGCAGATTTGCATACGACGAATAGAAGCGGAGTTATAGTTTTTTATATCTGTGAGGTCATGAATTATTATTGACAGCCGGAATGCCTACCACTCGAAACGATCGATGTTTGACGAAACTATGCAAGTTCGTCGCAGATCGGTATAAGGTGGGTCGATGTGCCGTGCTTTAAGCTACAAATTGCTATGTCGCAGTTTTGCATACGACGAATAAAAGCGGAGTTATTGTTGTTTATATCTGTGAGGCCATGAATCACCATTGACGGCCGGATTGCCTACCACTCGGAACGATCGACGTTTGCCGAAACTATGCAAGTTCGTCGCAGATCGGTATAAGGTGGGTCGTTGAGCCGTGTTTTAAGCTACAAATTGCTATGTCGCAGATTCGCATACGACGAATAGAAGCCAAGTTTTAGGTGTTTATATCTGTGAGGCTATGAATCACCATTGACGGCCGAATTGCCTACCACGCGGAACGATCGACGATTGACGAAACTATGCAAGTTCGTCGCAGATCGGTATAAGGTGGGTCGATGTGTCGTGTTTTAAGCTACAAATTGCTATGTCGCAGATTCGCATACGACGAATAGAAGCGGAGTTATAGTTGTTTATATGTGTCAGGCCATGAATCACCATAGACGACCGGATTGCTTTCAACTCGAAACGACCGATGTTTGACGAAACTATGCAAGTTCGTCGCAGATCGGTATAAGATGCCTCGATGTGTCGTGTTTTAGGCTACAAATTGCTATGTCGCAGATTTGCATACGACGAATAGAAGCGGAGTTATAGTTTTTTATATCTGTGAGGTCATGAATTATTATTGACAGCCGGAATGCCTACCACTCGAAACGATCGATGTTTGACGAAACTATGCAAGTTCGTCGCAGATCGGTATAAGGTGGGTCGATGTGTCGTGCTTTAAGCTACAAATTGCTATGTCGCAGATTTGCATACGACCAATAGAAGCGGAATTATAGTTGGCTATATCTCTGAGGCCATGAATCGCCATCGACGGCCGGATTGCCTACCACTCGGAACGATCGACGTTTGCCGAAACTATGCAAGTTCGCCGCAGATCCGTATAAGGTGGGTCGATGTGCCGTGTTTTAAGCTACAGATTGCTATGTCGCAGATTTGCATACGACGAATAGAAGCGGAGTTATAGTTGTTTATATCTGTCAGGCCATGAATCACCATTGACGGCCGGATTGCCAACCACTCGACACGATCGATGTTTGACTAAACTATGCACGTTCTTCGCAGACCGGTATAAGGTGGGTCGTTGGGCCGTGCTTTAAGCTACACATTGCTATGTCGCAGATTTGCATACGACGAATAGAAGCGGAGTTATAGTTGTTTATATCTGTTAGGCCATGAATCACCATTGACGGCCGGATTGCCTACCACTCGGAACGATCGACGTTTGACGAAACTATGCAAGTTCGTCGCAGATCGGTATAAGGTGGGTCGTTGGGCCGTGTTTTAGGCCACAAATTGCTATGTCGCAGATTTGCATACGACGAATAAAAGCGGAGTTATTGTTGTTTATATCTGTGAGGCCATGAATCACCATTGACGGCAGGATTGCCTACCACTCGAAACGATCGACGTTTGACGAAACTATGCAAGTTCTTCGCAGATCGGTATAAGGTGGGTCGTTGAGCCGTGTTTTAAGCTACAAATTGCTATCTCGCAGATTCGCATACGACGAATAGAAGCCAAGATTTAGGTGTTTATATCTGTGAGGCTATGAATCACCATTGACGGCCGAATTGCCTACCACGCGGAACGATCGACGATTGACGAAACTATGCAAGTTCGTCGCAGATCGGTATAAGGTGGGTCGATGTGTCGTGTTTTAAGCTACAAATTGCTATGTCGCAGATTCGCATACGACGAATAGAAGCGGAGTTATAGTTGTTTATATGTGTCAGGCCATGAATCACCATAGACGACCGGATTGCTTTCCACTCGAAACGACCGATGTTTGACGAAACTATGCAAGTTCGTCGCAGATCGGTATAAGATGGCTCGATGTGTCGTGTTTTAGACTACAAATTGCTATGTTGCAGATTTGCATACGACGAATAGAAGCGGAGTTACAGTTTTTTATATCTGTGAGGTCATGAATTATCATTGACAGCCGGAATGCCTACCACTCGAAACGATCGATGTTTGACGAAACTATGCAAGTTCGTCGCAGATCGGTATAAGGTGGGTCGATGTGTCGTGCTTTAAGCTACAAATTGCTATGTCGCAGATTTGCATACGACGAATAGAAGCGGAGTTATAGTTGGCTATATCTGTGAGGCCATGAATCACCATCGACGGCCGGATTGCCTACCACTCGGAACGATCGACGTTTGCCGAAACTATGCAAGTTCGTCGCAGATCGGTATAAGGTGGGTCGTTGAGCCGTGTTTTAAGCTACAAATTGCTATGTCGCAGATTCGCATACGACGAATAGAAGCCAAGTTTTAGGTGTTTATATCTGTGAGGCTATGAATCACCATTGACGGCCGAATTGCCTACCACGCGGAACGATCGACGATTGACGAAACTATGCAAGTTCGTCGCAGATCGGTATAAGGTGGGTCGATGTGTCGTGTTTTAAGCTACAAATTGCTATGTCGCAGATTCGCATACGACGAATAGAAGCGGAGTTATAGTTGTTTATATGTGTCAGGCCATGAATCACCATAGACGACCGGATTGCTTTCCACTCGAAACGACCGATGTTTGACGAAACTATGCAAGTTCGTCGCAGATCGGTATAAGATGGCTCGATGTGTCGTGTTTTAGGCTACAAATTGCTATGTCGCAGATTTGCATACGACGAATAGAAGCGGAGTTATAGTTTTTTATATCTGTGAGGTCATGAATTATTATTGACAGCCGGAATGCCTACCACTCGAAACGATCGATGTTTGACGAAACTATGCAAGTTCGTCGCAGATCGGTATAAGGTGGGTCGATGTGTCGTGCTTTAAGCTACAAATTGCCATGTCGCAGATTTGCATACGACCAATAGAAGCGGAGTTATAGTTGGCTATATCTCTGAGGCCATGAATCACCATCGACGGCCGGATTGCCTACCACTCGGAACGATCGACGTTTGCCGAAACTATGCAAGTTCGTCGCAGATCCGTATAAGGTGGGTCGATGTGCCGTGTTTTAAGCTACAAATTGCTATGTCGCAGATTTGCATACGACGAATAGAAGCGGAGTTATAGTTGTTTATATCTGTCAGGCCATGAATCACCATTGACGGCCGGATTGCCAACCACTCGACACGATCGATGTTTGACGAAACTATGCACGTTCGTCGCAGATCGGTATAAGGTGGGTCGATGTGTCGTGTTTTAAGCTACAAATTGCTATGTCGCAGATTCGCATACGACGAATAGAAGCGGAGTTATAGTTGTTTATATGTGTCAGGCCATGAATCACCATAGACGACCGGATTGCTTTCCACTCGAAACGACCGATGTTTGACGAAACTATGCAAGTTCGTCGCAGATCGGTATAAGATGGCTCGATGTGTCGTGTTTTAGGCTACAAATTGCTATGTCGCAGATTTGCATACGACGAATAGAAGCGGAGTTATAGATTTTTATATCTGTGAGGTCATGAATTATTATTGACAGCCGGAATGCCTACCACTCGAAACGATCGATGTTTGACGAAACTATGCAAGTTCGTCGCAGATCGGTATAAGGTGGGTCGATGTGTCGTGCTTTAAGCTACAAATTGCTATGTCGCAGATTTGCATACGACCAATAGAAGCGGAGTTATAGTTGGCTATATCTCTGAGGCCATGAATCACCATCGACGGCCGGATTGCCTACCACTCGGAACGATCGACGTTTGCCGAAACTATGCAAGTTCGTCGCAGATCCGTATAAGGTGGGTCGATGTGCCGTGTTTTAAGCTACAAATTGCTATGTCGCAGATTTGCATACGACGAATAGAAGCGGAGTTATAGTTGTTTATATCTGTCAGGCCATGAATCACCATTGACGGCCGGATTGCCAACCACTCGACACGATCGATGTTTGACGAAACTATGCACGTTCTTCGCAGACCGGTATAAGGTGGGTCGTTGGGCCGTGTTTTAGGCCACAAATTGCTGTGTCGCAGATTTGCATACGACGAATAAAAGCGGAGTTATTGTTGTTTATATCTGTGAGGCCATGAATCACCATTGACGGCCGGATTGCCTACCACTCGGAACGATCGACGTTTGACGAAACTATGCAAGTTCTTCGCAGATCGGTATAAGGTGGGTCGTTCGGCCGTGTTTTAAGCTACAAATTGCTATGTCGCAGATTCGCATACGACGAATAGAAGCCAAGTTTTAGGTGTTTATATCTGTGAAGCTATGAATCACCATTGACGGCCGAATTGCCTACCACGCGGAACGATCGACGATTGACGAAACTATGCAAGTTCGTCGCAGATCGGTATAAGGTGGCTTGATGTCTCGTGTTTTAAGCTACATATTGCTATGTCGCAGATTCGCATACGACGAATAGAAGTGGAGTTATAGTTGTTTATATATGTCAGGCCATGAATCACCATTGACGACCGGATTGCTTTCCACTCGAAACGACCGATGTTTGACGAAACTATGCAAGTTCGTCGCACATCGGTATAAGGTGGCTCGATGTGTCGTGTTTTAGGCTACAAATTGCTATGTCGCAGATTTGCATACGACGAATAGAAGCGGAGTTATAGTTGTTTATATTTGTTAGGCCATGAATCACCATTAACGCCCGGATTGCCTTCCACTCGAAACGATCGATGTTTGACGAAACTATGCAAGTTTGTCGCAAATCGGTATAAGGTGGGTCGATGTGTCGTGTTTTAAGCTACAAATTGCTATGTCGCAGATTTGAATACGACGAATAGAAGCGGCGTTATAGTTGTTTATATCTGTGAGGTCATGAATCATCATTGACGGCCGGAATGCCTACCACTCGAAACGATCGATGTTTGACGAAACTATGCAAGTTCGTCGCAGATCGGTATAAGGTTGGTCGATGTGTCGTGTTTTAAGCTACAAATTGCTATGTCGCAGATTTGCATACGACGAATAGAAGCGGAGTTATTGTTGTTTATATCTGTGAGGCCATGAATCACCATTGACGGCCGGATTGCCTACCACTCGGAACGATCGACGTTTGACGAAACTATGCAAGTTCTTCGCAGATCGGTATAAGGTGGGTCGTTGAGCCGTGTTTTAAGCTACAAATTGCTATCTCGCAGATTCGCATACGACGAATAGAAGCCAAGATTTAGGTGTTTATATCTGTGAGGCTATCAATCACCATTGACGGCCGAATTGCCTACCACGCGGAACGATCGACGATTGACGAAACTATGCAAGTTCGTCGCAGATCGGTATAAGGTGGGTCGATGTGTCGTGGTTTAAGCTACAAATTGCTATGTCGCAGATTCGCATACGACGAATAGAAGCGGAGTTATAGTTGTTTATATGTGTCAGGCCATGAATCACCATAGACGACCGGATTGCTTTCCACTCGAAACGACCGACGTTTGACGAAACTATGCAAGTTCGTCGCAGATCGGTATAAGATGGCTCGATGTGTCGTGTTTTAGGCTACAAATTGCTATGTTGCAGATTTGCATACGACGAATAGAAGCGGAGTTATAGTTTTTTATATCTGTGAGGTCATGAATTATCATTGACAGCCGGAATGCCTACCACTCGAAACGATCGATGTTTGACGAAACTATGCAAGTTCGTCGCAGATCGGTATAAGGTGGGTCGATGTGTCGTGCTTTAAGCTACAAACTGCTATGTCGCAGATTTGCATACGACGAATAGAAGCGGAGTTATAGTTGTTTATATCTGTGGGGCCATTAATCACCATTGACGACAGGATTGCCTACCACTCGGAACCATCGACGTTTGACGAAACTATGCAAGTTCTTCGCAGATCGGTATAAGGTGGGTCGATGTGTCGTGCTTTAAGCTACAAATTGCTATGTCGCAGTTTTGCATACGACGAATAAAAGCGGAGTTATTGTTTTTTATATCTGTGAGGCCATGAATCACCATTGACGGCCGGATTGCCTACCACTCGGAACGATCGACGTTTGACGAAACTATGCAAGTTCTTCGCAGATCGGTATAAGGTGGGTCGTTGAGCCGTGTTTTAAGCTACAAATTGCTATGTCGCAGATTCGCATACGACGAATAGAAGCGGAGTTATTGTTGTTTATATCTGTGAGGCCATGAATCACCATTGACGGCCGGATTGCCTACCACTTGGAACGATCGACGTTTGACGAAACTATGCAAGTTCTTCGCAGATCGGTATAAGGTGGGTCGTTGAGCCGTGTTTTAAGCTACAAATTGCTATGTCGCAGATTCGCATACGACGAATAGAAGCCAAGTTTTAGGTGTTTATATCTGTGAGGCTATGAATCACCATTGACGGCCGAATTGCCTACCACGCGGAACGATCCACGATTGACGAAACTATGCAAGTTCGTCGCAGATCGGTATAAGGTGGGTCGATGTGTCGTGTTTTAAGCTACAAATTGCTATGTCGCAGATTCGCATACGACGAATAGAAGCGGAGTTATAGTTGTTTATATGTGTCAGGCCATGAATCACCATAGACGACCGGATTGCTTTCCACTCGAAACGACCGATGTTTGACGAAACTATGCAAGTTCGTCGCAGATCGGTATAAGATGGCTCGATGTGTCGTGTTTTAGGCTACAAATTGCTATGTCGCAGATTTGCATACGACGAATAGAAGCGGAGTTATAGTTTTTTATATCTGTGAGGTCATGAATTATTATTGAAAGCCGGAATGCCTACCACTCGAAACGATCGATGTTTGACGAAACTATGCAAGTTCGTCGCAGATCGGTATAAGGTGGGACGATGTGTCGTGCTTTAAGCTACAAATTGCTATGTCGCAGATTTGCATACGACCAATAGAAGCGGAGTTATAGTTGGCTATATCTCTGAGGCCATGAATCACCATCGACGGCCGGATTGCCTACCACTCGGAACGATCGACGTTTGCCGAAACTATGCAAGTTCGTCGCAGATCGGTATAAGGTGGGTCGATGTGCCGTGTTTTAAGCTACACATTGCTATGTCGCAGATTTGCATACGACGAATAGAAGCGGAGTTATAGTTGTTTATATCTGTCAGGCCATGAATCACCATTGACGGCCGGATTGCCTACCACTCGGAACGATCGACGTTTGACGAAACTATGCAAGTTCGTCGCAGATCGGTAT
Organism: Anoplius nigerrimus; assembly: GCA_914767735.1. Classification (NCBI taxonomy): domain Eukaryota; kingdom Metazoa; phylum Arthropoda; class Insecta; order Hymenoptera; family Pompilidae; genus Anoplius; species Anoplius nigerrimus. The sequence continues at coordinate 877,085 of CAJZBX010000559.1, read as the reverse complement.
AAGGTGGGTCGTTGGGCCGTGTTTTAGGCCACAAATTGCTATGTCGCAGATTTGCATACGACGAATAAAAGCGGAGTTATTGTTGTTTATATCTGTGAGGCCATGAATCACCATTGACGGCAGGATTGCCTACCACTCGGAACGATCGACGTTTGACGAAACTATGCAAGTTCTTCGCAGATCGGTATAAGGTGGGTCGTTGAGCCGTGTTTTATGCTACAAATTGCTATCTCGCAGATTCGCATACGACGAATAGAAGCCAAGTTTTAGGTGTTTATATCTGTGAGGCTATGAATCACCATTAACGCCCGGATTGCCTTCCACTCGAAACGATCGATGTTTGACGAAACTATGCATGTTTGTCGCAAATCGGTATAAGGTGGGTCGATGTGTCGTGTTTTAAGCTACAAATTGCTATGTCGCAGATTTGAATACGACGAATAGAAGCGGCGTTATAGTTGTTTATATCTGTAAGGTCATGAATCATCATTGACGGCCGGAATGCCTACCACTCGAAACGATCGATGTTTGACGAAACTATGCAAGTTCGCTGCAGATCGGTATAAGGTGGGTCGATGTGTCGTGCTTTAAGCTACAAATTGCTATGTCGCAGATTTGCATACGATGAATAGAAGCGGAGTTATAGTTGTTTATATCTGTGAGGCCATTAATCACCATTGACGACAGGATTGCCTACCACTCGGAACGATCGACGTTTGACGAAACTATGCAAGTTCTTCGCAGATCGGTATAAGGTGGGTCGATGTGTCGTGCTTTAAGCTACAAATTGCTATGTTGCAGATTTGCATACGACGAATAGGAGCGGAGTTATAGTTGGCTATATCTGTGAGGCCATGAATCACCATCGACGGCCGGATTGCCTACCACTCGGAACGATCGACGTTTGCCGAAACTATGCAAGTTCGTCGCAGATCGGTATAAGGTGGGTCGATGTGCCGTGCTTTAAGCTACAAATTGCTATGTCGCAGTTTTGCATACGACGAATAAAAGCGGAGTTATTGTTGTTTATATCTGTGAGGCCATGAATCACCATTGACGGCCGGATTGCCTACCACTCGGAACGATCGACGTTTGACGAAACTATGCAAGTTCTTCGCAGATCGGTATAAGGTGGGTCGATGTGCCGTGTTTTACGCTACAAATTGCTATGTCGCAGTTTTGCATACGACGAATAGAAGCGGAGTTATAGTTGTTTATATCTGTGAGGCCATTAATCACCATTGACGACAGGATTGCCTACCACTCGGAACGATCGACGTTTGACGAAACTATGCAAGTTCGTCGCAGATCGGTATAAGGTGGGTCGATGTGTCGTGTTTTAAGCTACAAATTGCTATGTCGCAGATTCGCATACGACAAATAGAAGCGGAGTTATAGTTGTTTATATATGTCAGGCCATGAATCACCATTGACGACCGGATTGCTTTCCACTCGAAACGACCGATGTTTGACGAAACTATGCAAGTTCGTCGCAGATCGGTATAAGGTGGCTCGATGTGTCGTGTTTTAGGCTACAAATTGCTATGTCGCAGATTCGCATACGACGAATAGAAGCCAAGTTTTAGGTGTTTATATCTGTGAGGCTATGAATCACCATTGACGGCCGAATTGCCTACCACTCGGAACGATCGACGTTTGACGAAACTATGCAAGTTCTTCGCAGATCAGTATAAGGTGGGTCGTTGAGCCGTGTTTTAAGCTACAAATTGCTATGTCGCAGATTCGCATACGACGAATAGAAGCCAAGTTTTAGGTGTTTATATCTGTGAGGCTATGAATCACCATTGACGGCCGAATTGCCTACCACGCGGAACGATCGACGATTGACGAAACTATGCAAGTTCGTCGCAGATCGGTATAAGGTGGCTCGATGTGTCGTGTTTTAGGCTACAAATTGCTATGTTGCAGATTTGCATACGACGAATAGAAGCGGAGTTATAGTTTTTTATATCTGTGAGGTCATGAATTATCATTGACAGCCGGAATGCCTACCACTCGAAACGATCGATGTTTGACGAAACTATGCAAGTTCGTCGCAGATCGGTATAAGGTGGGTCGATGTGTCGTGCTTTAAGCTACAAATTGCTATGTCGCAGATTTGCATACGACGAATAGAAGCGGAGTTATAGTTGGCTATATCTGTGAGGCCATGAATCACCATCGACGGCCGGATTGCCTACCACTCGGAACGATCGACGTTTGCCGAAACTATGCAAGTTCGTCGCAGATCGGTATAAGGTGGGTCGTTGAGCCGTGTTTTAAGATACAAATTGCTATGTCGCAGATTTGAATACGACGAATAGAAGCGGCGTTATAGTTGTTTATATCTGTAAGGTCATGAATCATCATTGACGGCCGGAATGCCTACCACTCGAAACGATCGATGTTTGACGAAACTATGCAAGTTCGCTGCAGATCGGTATAAGGTGGGTCGATGTGTCGTGCTTTAAGCTACAAATTGCTATGTCGCAGATTTGCATACGATGAATAGAAGCGGAGTTATAGTTGTTTATATCTGTGAGGCCATTAATCACCATTGACGACAGGATTGCCTACCACTCGGAACGATCGACGTTTGACGAAACTATGCAAGTTCTTCGCAGATCGGTATAAGGTGGGTCGATGTGTCGTGCTTTAAGCTACAAATTGCTATGTTGCAGATTTGCATACGACGAATAGGAGCGGAGTTATAGTTGGCTATATCTGTGAGGCCATGAATCACCATCGACGGCCGGATTGCCTACCACTCGGAACGATCGACGTTTGCCGAAACTATGCAAGTTCGTCGCAGATCGGTATAAGGTGGGTCGATGTGCCGTGCTTTAAGCTACAAATTGCTATGTCGCAGTTTTGCATACGACGAATAAAAGCGGAGTTATTGTTGTTTATATCTGTGAGGCCATGAATCACCATTGACGGCCGGATTGCCTACCACTCGGAACGATCGACGTTTGACGAAACTATGCAAGTTCTTCGCAGATCGGTATAAGGTGGGTCGATGTGCCGTGTTTTACGCTACAAATTGCTATGTCGCAGTTTTGCATACGACGAATAGAAGCGGAGTTATAGTTGTTTATATCTGTGAGGCCATTAATCACCATTGACGTCAGGATTGCCTACCACTCGGAACGATCGACGTTTGACGAAACTATGCAAGTTCGTCGCAGATCGGTATAAGGTGGGTCGATGTGTCGTGTTTTAAGCTACAAATTGCTATGTCGCAGATTCGCATACGACAAATAGAAGCGGAGTTATAGTTGTTTATATATGTCAGGCCATGAATCACCATTGACGACCGGATTGCTTTCCACTCGAAACGACCGATGTTTGACGAAACTATGCAAGTTCGTCGCAGATCGGTATAAGGTGGCTCGATGTGTCGTGTTTTAGGCTACAAATTGCTATGTCGCAGATTCGCATACGACGAATAGAAGCCAAGTTTTAGGTGTTTATATCTGTGAGGCTATGAATCACCATTGACGGCCGAATTGCCTACCACTCGGAACGATCGACGTCTGACGAAACTATGCAAGTTCTTCGCAGATCAGTATAAGGTGGGTCGTTGAGCCGTGTTTTAAGCTACAAATTGCTATGTCGCAGATTCGCATACGACGAATAGAAGCCGAGTTTTAGGTGTTTATATCTGTGAGGCTATGAATCACCATTGACGGCCGAATTGCCTACCACGCGGAACGATCGACGATTGACGAAACTATGCAAGTTCGTCGCAGATCGGTATAAGGTGGGTCGATGTGTCGTGTTTTAAGCTACAAATTGCTATGTCGCAGTTTTGCATACGACGAATAAAAGCGGAGTTATTGTTGTTTATATCTGTGAGGCCATGAATCACCATTGACGGCCGGATTGCCTACCACTCGGAACGATCGACGTTTGACGAAACTATGCAAGTTCTTCGCAGATCGGTATAAGGTGGGTCGATGTGCCGTGTTTTACGCTACAAATTGCTATGTCGCAGATTTGCATACGACGAATAGAAGCGGAGTTATAGTTGGCTATATGTGTCAGGCCAAGAATCACCATAGACGACCGGATTGTTTTCCACTCGAAACGACCGATGTTTGACGAAACTATGCAAGTTCGTCGCAGATCGGTATAAGATGGCTCGATGTGTCGTGTTTTAGGCTACAAATTGCTATGTCGCAGATTTGCATACGACGAATAGAAGCGGAGTTATAGTTGTTTATATCTGTGGGGCCATTAATCACCATTGACGACAGGATTGCCTACCACTCGGAACGATCGACGTTTGACGAAACTATGCAAGTTCTTCGCAGATCGGTATAAGGTGGGTCGATGTGTCGTGCTTTAAGCTACAAATTGCTATGTCGCAGTTTTGCATACGACGAATAAAAGCGGAGTTATTGTTTTTTATATCTGTGAGGCCATGAATCACCATTGACGGCCGGATTGCCTACCACTCGGAACGATCGACGTTTGACGAAACTATGCAAGTTCTTCGCAGATCGGTATAAGGTGGGTCGTTGAGCCGTGTTTTAAGCTACAAATTGCTATGTCGCAGATTCGCATACGACGAATAGAAGCGGAGTTATTGTTGTTTATATCTGTGAGGCCATGAATCACCATTGACGGCCGGATTGCCTACCACTCGGAACGATCGACGTTTGACGAAACTATGCAAGTTCTTCGCAGATCGGTATAAGGTGGGTCGTTGAGCCGTGTTGTAAGCTACAAATTGCTATGTCGCAGATTCGCATACGACGAATAGAAGCCAAGTTTTAGGTGTTTATATCTGTGAGGCTATGAATCACCATTGACGGCCGAATTTCCTACCACGCGGAACGATCGACGATTGACGAAACTATGCAAGTTCGTCGCAGATCGGTATAAGGTGGGTCGATGTGTCGTGTTTTAAGCTACAAATTGCTATGTCGCAGTTTTGCATACGACGAATAAAAGCGGAGTTATTGTTGTTTATATCTGTGAGGCCATGAATCACCATTGACGGCCGGATTGCCTACCACTCGGAACGATCGACGTTTGACGAAACTATGCAAGTTCTTCGCAGATCGGTATAAGGTGGGTCGATGTGCCGTGTTTTACGCTACAAATTGCTATGTCGCAGTTTTGCATACGACGAATAGAAGCGGAGTTATAGTTGTTTATATCTGTGAGGCCATTAATCACCATTGACGACAGGATTGCCTACCACTCGGAACGATCGACGTTTGACGAAACTATGCAAGTTCGTCGCAGATCGGTATAAGGTGGGTCGATGTGTCGTGTTTTAAGCTACAAATTGCTATGTCGCGGATTCGCATACGACGAATAGAAGCGGAGTTATAGTTGTTTATATGTGTCAGGCCAAGAATCACCATAGACGACCGGATTGTTTTCCACTCGAAACGACCGATGTTTGACGAAACTATGCAAGTTCGTCGCAGATCGGTATAAGATGGCTCGATGTGTCGTGTTTTAGGCTACAAATTGCTATGTCGCAGATTTGCATACGACGAATAGAAGCGGAGTTATAGTTGTTTATATCTGTGGGGCCATTAATCACCATTGACGACAGGATTGCCTACCACTCGGAACGATCGACGTTTGACGAAACTATGCAAGTTCTTCGCAGATCGGTATAAGGTGGGTCGATGTGTCGTGCTTTAAGCTACAAATTGCTATGTCGCAGTTTTGCATACGACGAATAAAAGCGGAGTTATTGTTTATATCTGTGAGGCCATGAATCACCATTGACGACCGGATTGCCTACCACTCGGAACGATCGACGTTTGCCGAAACTATGCAAGTTCGTCGCAGATAGGTATAAGGTGGGTCGATGTGCCGTGTTTTACGCTACAAATTGCTATGTCGCAGTTTTGCATACGACGAATAGAAGCGGAGTTATAGTTGTTTATATCTGTGAGGCCATTAATCACCATTGACGACAGGATTGCCTACCACTCGGAACGATCGACGTTTGACGAAACTATGCAAGTTCGTCGCAGATCGGTATAAGGTGGGTCGATGTGTCGTGTTTTAAGCTACAAATTGCTATGTCGCAGATTCGCATACGACAAATAGAAGCGGAGTTATAGTTGTTTATATATGTCAGGCCATGAATCACCATTGACGACCGGATTGCTTTCCACTCGAAACGACCGATGTTTGACGAAACTATGCAAGTTCGTCGCAGATCGGTATAAGGTGGCTCGATGTGTCGTGTTTTAGGCTACAAATTGCTATGTCGCAGATTCGCATACGACGAATAGAAGCGGAGTTATAGTTGGCTATATGTGTCAGGCCAAGAATCACCATAGACGACCGGATTGTTTTCCACTCGAAACGACCGATGTTTGACGAAACTATGCAAGTTCGTCGCAGATCGGTATAAGATGGCTCGATGTGTCGTGTTTTAGGCTACAAATTGCTATGTCGCAGATTTGCATACGACGAATAGAAGCGGAGTTATAGTTGTTTATATCTGTGGGGCCATTAATCACCATTGACGACAGGATTGCCTACCACTCGGAACGATCGACGTTTGACGAAACTATGCAAGTTCTTCGCAGATCGGTATAAGGTGGGTCGATGTGTCGTGCTTTAAGCTACAAATTGCTATGTCGCAGTTTTGCATACGACGAATAAAAGCGGAGTTATTGTTTTTTATATCTGTGAGGCCATGAATCACCATTGACGGCCGGATTGCCTACCACTCGGAACGATCGACGTTTGACGAAACTATGCAAGTTCTTCGCAGATCGGTATAAGGTGGGTCGTTGAGCCGTGTTTTAAGCTACAAATTGCTATGTCGCAGATTCGCATACGACGAATAGAAGCGGAGTTATTGTTGTTTATATCTGTGAGGCCATGAATCACCATTGACGGCCGGATTGCCTACCACTCGGAACGATCGACGTTTGACGAAACTATGCAAGTTCTTCGCAGATCGGTATAAGGTGGGTCGTTGAGCCGTGTTTTAAGCTACAAATTGCTATGTCGCAGATTCGCATACGACGAATAGAAGCCAAGTTTTAGGTGTTTATATCTGTGAGGCTATGAATCACCATTGACGGCCGAATTTCCTACCACGCGGAACGATCGACGATTGACGAAACTATGCAAGTTCGTCGCAGATCGGTATAAGGTGGGTCGATGTGTCGTGTTTTAAGCTACAAATTGCTATGTCGCAGTTTTGCATACGACGAATAAAAGCGGAGTTATTGTTGTTTATATCTGTGAGGCCATGAATCACCATTGACGGCCGGATTGCCTAACACTCGGAACGATCGACGTTTGACGAAACTATGCAAGTTCTTCGCAGATCGGTATAAGGTGGGTCGATGTGCCGTGTTTTACGCTACAAATTGCTATGTCGCAGTTTTGCATACGACGAATAGAAGCGGAGTTATAGTTGTTTATATCTGTGAGGCCATTAATCACCATTGACGACAGGATTGCCTACCACTCGGAACGATCGACGTTTGACGAAACTATGCAAGTTCGTCGCAGATCGGTATAAGGTGGGTCGATGTGTCGTGTTTTAAGCTACAAATTGCTATGTCGCAGATTCGCATACGACGAATAGAAGCGGAGTTATAGTTGTTTATATGTGTCAGGCCAAGAATCACCATAGACGACCGGATTGTTTTCCACTCGAAACGACCGATGTTTGACGAAACTATGCAAGTTCGTCGCAGATCGGTATAAGTTGGCTCGATGTGTCGTGTTTTAGGCTACAAATTGCTATGTCGCAGATTTGCATACGACGAATAGAAGCGGAGTTATAGTTGTTTATATCTGTGGGGCCATTAATCACCATTGACGACAGGATTGCCTACCACTCGGAACGATCGACGTTTGACGAAACTATGCAAGTTCTTCGCAGATCGGTATAAGGTGGGTCGATGTGTCGTGCTTTAAGCTACAAATTGCTATGTCGCAGTTTTGCATACGACGAATAAAAGCGGAGTTATTGTTGTTTATATCTGTGAGGCCATGAATCACCATTGACGGCCGGATTGCCTACCACTCGGAACGATCGACGTTTGCCGAAACTATGCAAGTTCGTCGCAGATAGGTATAAGGTGGGTCGATGTGCCGTGCTTTAAGCTACAAATTGCTATGTCGCAGTTTTGCATACGACGAATAAAAGCGGAGTTATTGTTGTTTATATCTGTGAGGCCATGAATCACCATTGACGGCCGGATTGCCTACCACTCGGAACGATCGACGTTTGACGAAACTATGCAAGTTCTTCGCAGATCGGTATAAGGTGGGTCGTTGAGCCGTGTTTTAAGCTACAAATTGCTATGTCGCAGATTCGCATACGACGAATAGAAGCCAAGTTTTAGGTGTTTATATCTGTGAGGCTATGAATCACCATTGACGGCCGAATTGCCTACCACGCGGAACGATCGACGATTGACGAAACTATGCAAGTTCGTCGCAGATCGGTATAAGGTGGGTCGATGTGTCGTGTTTTAAGCTACAAATTGCTATGTCGCAGTTTTGCATACGACGAATAAAAGCGGAGTTATTGTTGTTTATATCTGTGAGGCCATGAATCACCATTGACGGCCGGATTGCCTACCACTCGGAACGATCGACGTTTGACGAAACTATGCAAGTTCTTCGCAGATCGGTATAAGGTGGGTCGTTGAGCCGTGTTTTAAGCTACAAATTGCTATGTCGCAGTTTTGCATACGACGAATAGAAGCGGAGTTATAGTTGTTTATATCTGTGAGGCCATTAATCACCATTGACGACAGGATTGCCTACCACTCGGAACGATCGACGTTTGACGAAACTATGCAAGTTCGTCGCAGATCGGTATAAGGTGGGTCGATGTGTCGTGTTTTAAGCTACAAATTGCTATGTCGCGGATTCGCATACGACGAATAGAAGCGGAGTTATAGTTGTTTATATGTGTCAGGCCAAGAATCACCATAGACGACCGGATTGTTTTCCACTCGAAACGACCGATGTTTGACGAAACTATGCAAGTTCGTCGCAGATCGGTATAAGATGGCTCGATGTGTCGTGTTTTAGGCTACAAATTGCTATGTCGCAGATTTGCATACGACGAATAGAAGCGGAGTTATACTTGTTTATATCTGTGGGGCCATTAATCACCATTGACGACAGGATTGCCTACCACTCGGAACGATCGACGTTTGACGAAACTATGCAAGTTCTTCGCAGATCGGTATAAGGTGGATCGATGTGTCGTGCTTTAAGCTACAAATTGCTATGTCGCAGTTTTGCATACGACGAATAAAAGCGGAGTTATTGTTGTTTATATCTGTGAGGCCATGAATCACCATTGACGGCCGGATTGCCTACCACTCGGAACGATCGACGTTTGCCGAAACTATGCAAGTTCGTCGCAGATAGGTATAAGGTGGGTCGATGTGCCGTGCTTTAAGCTACAAATTGCTATGTCGCAGTTTTGCATACGACGAATAAAAGCGGAGTTATTGTTGTTTATATCTGTGAGGCCATGAATCACCATTGACGGCCGGATTGCCTACCACTCGGAACGATCGACGTTTGACGAAACTATGCAAGTTCTTCGCAGATCGGTATAAGGTGGGTCGTTGAGCCGTGTTTTAAGCTACAAATTGCTATGTCGCAGATTCGCATACGACGAATAGAAGCCAAGTTTTAGGTGTTTATATCTGTGAGGCTATGAATCACCATTGACGGCCGAATTGCCTACCACGCGGAACGATCCACGATTGACGAAACTATGCAAGTTCGTCGCAGATCGGTATAAAGTGGGTCGATGTGTCGTGTTTTAAGCTACAAATTGCTATGTCGCAGATTCGCATACGACGAATAGAAGCGGAGTTATAGTTGTTTATATGTGTCAGGCCATGAATCACCATAGACGACCGGATTGCTTTCCACTCGAAACGACCGATGTTTGACGAAACTATGCAAGTTCGTCGCAGATCGGTATAAGATGGCTCGATGTGTCGTGTTTTAGGCTACAAATTGCTATGTCGCAGATTTGCATACGACGAATAGAAGCGGAGTTATAGTTTTTTATATCTGTGAGGTCATGAATTATTATTGAAAGCCGGAATGCCTACCACTCGAAACGATCGATGTTTGACGAAACTATGCAAGTTCGTCGCAGATCGGTATAAGGTGGGACGATGTGTCGTGCTTTAAGCTACAAATTGCTATGTCGCAGATTTGCATACGACCAATAGAAGCGGAGTTATAGTTGGCTATATCTCTGAGGCCATGAATCACCATCGACGGCCGGATTGCCTACCACTCGGAACGATCGACGTTTGACGAAACTATGCAAGTTCGTCGCAGATCGGTATAAGGTGGGTCGATGTGTCGTGTTTTAAGCTACAAATTGCTATGTCGCGGATTCGCATACGACGAATAGAAGCGGAGTTATAGTTGTTTATATGTGTCAGGCCAAGAATCACCATAGACGACCGGATTGTTTTCCACTCGAAACGACCGATGTTTGACGAAACTATGCAAGTTCGTCGCAGATCGGTATAAGATGGCTCGATGTGTCGTGTTTTAGGCTACAAATTGCTATGTCGCAGATTTGCATACGACGAATAGAAGCGGAGTTATAGTTGTTTATATCTGTGGGGCCATTAATCACCATTGACGACAGGATTGCCTACCACTCGGAACGATCGACGTTTGACGAAACTATGCAAGTTCTTCGCAGATCGGTATAAGGTGGGTCGATGTGTCGTGCTTTAAGCTACAAATTGCTATGTCGCAGTTTTGCATACGACGAATAAAAGCGGAGTTATTGTTGTTTATATCTGTGAGGCCATGAATCACCATTGACGGCCGGATTGCCTACCACTCGGAACGATCGACGTTTGCCGAAACTATGCAAGTTCGTCGCAGATAGGTATAAGGTGGGTCGATGTGCCGTGCTTTAAGCTACAAATTGCTATGTCGCAGTTTTGCATACGACGAATAAAAGCGGAGTTATTGTTGTTTATATCTGTGAGGCCATGAATCATCATTGACGGCCGGATTGCCTACCACTCGGAACGATCGACGTTTGACGAAACTATGCAAGTTCTTCGCAGATCGGTATAAGGTGGGTCGTTGAGCCGTGTTTTAAGCTACAAATTGCTATGTCGCAGATTCGCATACGACGAATAGAAGCCAAGTTTTAGGTGTTTATATCTGTGAGGCTATGAATCACCATTGACGGCCGAATTGCCTACCACGCGGAACGATCCACGATTGACGAAACTATGCAAGTTCGTCGCAGATCGGTATAAGGTGGGTCGATGTGTCGTGTTTTAAGCTACAAATTGCTATGTCGCAGATTCGCATACGACGAATAGAAGCGGAGTTATAGTTGTTTATATGTGTCAGGCCATGAATCACCATAGACGACCGGATTGCTTTCCACTCGAAACGACCGATGTTTGACGAAACTATGCAAGTTCGTCGCAGATCGGTATAAGATGGCTCGATGTGTCGTGTTTTAGGCTACAAATTGCTATGTCGCAGATTTGCATACGACGAATAGAAGCGGAGTTATAGTTTTTTATATCTGTGAGGTCATGAATTATTATTGAAAGCCGGAATGCCTACCACTCGAAACGATCGATGTTTGACGAAACTATGCAAGTTCGTCGCAGATCGGTATAAGGTGGGACGATGTGTCGTGCTTTAAGCTACAAATTGCTATGTCGCAGATTTGCATACGACCAATAGAAGCGGAGTTATAGTTGGCTATATCTCTGAGGCCATGAATCACCATCGACGGCCGGATTGCCTACCACTCGGAACGATCGACGTTTGCCGAAACTATGCAAGTTCGTCGCAGATCGGTATAAGGTGGGTCGATGTGCCGTGTTTTAAGCTACAAATTGCTATGTCGCAGATTTGCATACGACGAATAGAAGCGGAGTTATAGTTGTTTATATCTGTCAGGCCATGAATCACCATTGACGGCCGGATTGCCAACCACTCGACACGATCGATGTTTGACGAAACTATGCACGTTCTTCGCAGACCGGTATAAGGTGGGTCGTTGGGCCGTGTTTTAAGCTACACATTGCTATGTCGCAGATTTGCATACGACGAATAGAAGCGGAGTTATAGTTGTTTATATCTGTCAGGCCATGAATCACCATTGACGGCCGGATTGCCTACCACTCGGAACGATCGACGTTTGACGAAACTATGCAAGTTCGTCGCAGATCGGTATAAGGTGGGTCGTTGGGCCGTGTTTTAGGCCACAAATTGCTATGTCGCAGATTTGCATACGACGAATAAAAGCGGAGTTATTGTTGTTTATATCTGTGAGGCCATGAATCACCATTGACGGCAGGATTGCCTACCACTCGGAACGATCGACGTTTGACGAAACTATGCAAGTTCTTCGCAGATCGGTATAAGGTGGGTCGTTGAGCCGTGTTTTAAGCTACAAATTGCTATCTCGCAGATTCGCATACGACGAATAGAAGCCAAGTTTTAGGTGTTTATATCTGTGAGGCTATGAATCACCATTAACGCCCGGAATGCCTACCACTCGAAACGATCGATGTTTGACGAAACTATGCAAGTTCGCTGCAGATCGGTATAAGGTGGGTCGATGTGTCGTGCTTTAAGCTACAAATTGCTATGTCGCAGATTTGCATACGATGAATAGAAGCGGAGTTATAGTTGTTTATATCTGTGAGGCCATTAATCACCATTGACGACAGGATTGCCTACCACTCGGAACGATCGACGTTTGACGAAACTATGCAAGTTCTTCGCAGATCGGTATAAGGTGGGTCGATGTGTCGTGCTTTAAGCTACAAATTGCTATGTTGCAGATTTGCATACGACGAATAGGAGCGGAGTTATAGTTGGCTATATCTGTGAGGCCATGAATCACCATCGACGGCCGGATTGCCTACCACTCGGAACGATCGACGTTTGACGAAACTATGCAAGTTCTTCGCAGATCGGTATAAGGTGGGTCGTTGAGCCGTGTTTTAAGCTACAAATTGCTATGTCGCAGATTCGCATACGACGAATAGAAGCCAAGTTTTAGGTGTTTATATCTGTGAGGCTATGAATCACCATTGACGGCCGAATTGCCTACCACGCGGAACGATCGACGATTGACGAAACTATGCAAGTTCGTCGCAGATCGGTATAAGGTGGGTCGATGTGTCGTGTTTTAAGCTACAAATTGCTATGTCGCAGATTCGCATACGACGAATAGAAGCGGGGTTATAGTTGTTTATATGTGTCAGGCCATGAATCACCATAGACGACCGGATTGCTTTCCACTCGAAACGACCGATGTTTGACGAAACTATGCAAGTTCGTCGCAGATCGGTATAAGATGCCTCGATGTGTCGTGTTTTAGGCTACAAATTGCTATGTCGCAGATTTGCATACGACGAATAGAAGCGGAGTTATAGTTTTTTATATCTGTGAGGTCATGAATTATTATTGACAGCCGGAATGCCTACCACACGAAACGATCGATGTTTGACGAAACTATGCAAGTTCGTCGCAGATCGGTATAAGGTGGGTCGATGTGTCGTGCTTTAAGCTACAAATTGCTATGTCGCAGATTTGCATACGACCAATAGAAGCGGAATTATAGTTGGCTATATCTCTGAGGCCATGAATCACCATCGACGGCCGGATTGCCTACCACTCGGAACGATCGACGTTTGCCGAAACTATGCAAGTTCGTCGCAGATCCGTATAAGGTGGGTCGATGTGCCGTGTTTTAAGCTACAAATTGCTATGTCGCAGATTTGCATACGACGAATAGAAGCGGAGTTATAGTTGTTTATATCTGTCAGGCCATGAATCACCATTGACGGCCGGATTGCCAACCACTCGACACGATCGATGTTTGACTAAACTATGCACGTTCTTCGCAGACCGGTATAAGGTGGGTCGTTGGGCCGTGTTTTAAGCTACACATTGCTATGTCGCAGATTTGCATACGACGAATAGAAGCGGAGTTATAGTTGTTTATATCTGTTAGGCCATGAATCACCATTGACGGCCGGATTGCCTACCACTCGGAACGATCGACGTTTGACGAAACTATGCAAGTTCGTCGCAGATCGGTATAAGGTGGGTCGTTGGGCCGTGTTTTAGGCCACAAATTGCTATGTCGCAGATTTGCATACGACGAATAAAAGCGGAGTTATTGTTGTTTATATCTGTGAGGCCATGAATCACCATTGACGGCAGGATTGCCTACCACTCGAAACGATCGACGTTTGACGAAACTATGCAAGTTCTTCGCAGATCAGTATAAGGTGGGTCGTTGAGCCGTGTTTTAAGCTACAAATTGCTATGTCGCAGATTCGCATACGACGAATAGAAGCCAAGTTTTAGGTGTTTATATCTGTGAGGCTATGAATCACCATTGACGGCCGAATTGCCTACCACGCGGAACGATCGACGATTGACGAAACTATGCAAGATCGTCGCAGATCGGTATAAGGTGGGTCGATGTGTCGTGTTTTAAGCTACAAATTGCTATGTCGCAGATTCGCATACGACGAATAGAAGCGGAGTTATAGTTGTTTATATGTGTCAGGCCATGAATCACCATAGACGACCGGATTGCTTTCCACTCGAAACGACCGATGTTTGACGAAACTATGCAAGTTCGTCGCAGATCGGTATAAGATGGCTCGATGTGTCGTGTTTTAGGCTACAAATTGCTATGTCGCAGATTTGCATACGACGAATAGAAGCGGAGTTATAGTTGGCTATATCTGTGAGGCCATGAATCACCATCGACCGCCGGATTGCCTACCACTCGGAACGATCGACGTTTGCCGAAACTATGCAAGTTCGTCGCAGATCGGTATAAGGTGGGTCGATGTGCCGTGCTTTAAGCTACAAATTGCTATGTCGCAGATTTGCATACGACGAATAGAAGCGGAGTTATAGTTTTTTATATCTGTGAGGTCATGAATTATTATTGACAGCCGGAATGCCTACCACTCGAAACGATCGATGTTTGACGAAACTATGCAAGTTCGTCGCAGATCGGTATAAGGTGGGTCGATGTGTCGTGCTTTAAGCTACAAATTGCTATGTCGCAGATTTGCATACGACCAATAGAAGCGGAATTATAGTTGGCTATATCTCTGAGGCCATGAATCACCATCGACGGCCGGATTGCCTACCACTCGGAACGATCGACGTTTGCCGAAACTATGCAAGTTCGTCGCAGATCCGTATAAGGTGGGTCGATGTGCCGTGTTTTAAGCTACAAATTGCTATGTCGCAGATTTGCATACGACGAATAGAAGCGGAGTTATAGTTGTTTATATCTGTCAGGCCATGAATCACCATTGACGGCCGGATTGCCAACCACTCGACACGATCGATGTTTGACTAAACTATGCACGTTCTTCGCAGACCGGTATAAGGTGGGTCGTTGGGCCGTGTTTTAAGCTACACATTGCTATGTCGCAGATTTGCATACGACGAATAGAAGCGGAGTTATAGTTGTTTATATCTGTTAGGCCATGAATCACCATTGACGGCCGGATTGCCTACCACTCGGAACGATCGACGTTTGACGAAACTATGCAAGTTCGTCGCAGATCGGTATAAGGTGGGTCGTTGGGCCGTGTTTTAGGCCACAAATTGCTATGTCGCAGATTTGCATACGACGAATAAAAGCGGAGTTATTGTTGTTTATATCTGTGAGGCCATGAATCACCATTGACGGCAGGATTGCCTACCACTCGAAACGATCGACGTTTGACGAAACTATGCAAGTTCTTCGCAGATCGGTATAAGGTGGGTCGTTGAGCCGTGTTTTAAGCTACAAATTGCTATCTCGCAGATTCGCATACGACGAATAGAAGCCAAGATTTAGGTGTTTATATCTGTGAGGCTATGAATCACCATTGACGGCCGAATTGCCTACCACGCGGAACGATCGACGATTGACGAAACTATGCAAGTTCGTCGCAGATCGGTATAAGGTGGGTCGATGTGTCGTGTTTTAAGCTACAAATTGCTATGTCGCAGATTCGCATACGACGAATAGAAGCGGAGTTATAGTTGTTTATATGTGTCAGGCCATGAATCACCATAGACGACCGGATTGCTTTCCACTCGAAACGACCGATGTTTGACGAAACTATGCAAGTTCGTCGCAGATCGGTATAAGATGGCTCGATGTGTCGTGTTTTAGGCTACAAATTGCTATGTTGCAGATTTGCATACGACGAATAGAAGCGGAGTTATAGTTTTTTATATCTGTGAGGTCATGAATTATCATTGACAGCCGGAATGCCTACCACTCGAAACGATCGATGTTTGACGAAACTATGCAAGTTCGTCGCAGATCGGTATAAGGTGGGTCGATGTGTCGTGCTTTAAGCTACAAATTGCTATGTCGCAGATTTGCATACGACGAATAGAAGCGGAGTTATAGTTGGCTATATCTGTGAGGCCATGAATCACCATCGACGGCCGGATTGCCTACCACTCGGAACGATCGACGTTTGCCGAAACTATGCAAGTTCGTCGCAGATCGGTATAAGGTGGGTCGTTGAGCCGTGTTTTAAGCTACAAATTGCTATGTCGCAGATTCGCATACGACGAATAGAAGCCAAGTTTTAGGTGTTTATATCTGTGAGGCTATGAATCACCATTGACGGCCGAATTGCCTACCACGCGGAACGATCGACGATTGACGAAACTATGCAAGTTCGTCGCAGATCGGTATAAGGTGGGTCGATGTGTCGTGTTTTAAGCTACAAATTGCTATGTCGCAGATTCGCATACGACGAATAGAAGCGGAGTTATAGTTGTTTATATGTGTCAGGCCATGAATCACCATAGACGACCGGATTGCTTTCCACTCGAAACGACCGATGTTTGACGAAACTATGCAAGTTCGTCGCAGATCGGTATAAGATGCCTCGATGTGTCGTGTTTTAGGCTACAAATTGCTATGTCGCAGATTTGCATACGACGAATAGAAGCGGAGTTATAGTTTTTTATATCTGTGAGGTCATGAATTATTATTGACAGCCGGAATGCCTACCACTCGAAACGATCGATGTTTGACGAAACTATGCAAGTTCGTCGCAGATCGGTATAAGGTGGGTCGATGTGTCGTGCTTTAAGCTACAAATTGCTATGTCGCAGATTTGCATACGACCAATAGAAGCGGAGTTATAGTTGGCTATATCTCTGAGGCCATGAATCACCATCGACGGCCGGATTGCCAACCACTCGGAACGATCGACGTTTGCCGAAACTATGCAAGTTCGTCGCAGATCCGTATAAGGTGGGTCGATGTGCCGTGTTTTAAGCTACAAATTGCTATGTCGCAGATTTGCATACGACGAATAGAAGCGGAGTTATAGTTGTTTATTTCTGTCAGGCCATGAATCACCATTGACGGCCGGATTGCCAACCACTCGACACGATCGATGTTTGACTAAACTATGCACGTTCTTCGCAGACCGGTATAAGGTGGGTCGTTGGGCCGTGTTTTAAGCTACACATTGCTATGTCGCAGATTTGCATACGACGAATAGAAGCGGAGTTATAGTTGTTTATATCTGTTAGGCCATGAATCACCATTGACGGCCGGATTGCCTACCACTCGGAACGATCGACGTTTGACGAAACTATGCAAGTTCGTCGCAGATCGGTATAAGGTGGGTCGTTGGGCCGTGTTTTAGGCCACAAATTGCTATGTCGCAGATTTGCATACGACGAATAAAAGCGGAGTTATTGTTGTTTATATCTGTGAGGCCATGAATCACCATTGACGGCAGGATTGCCTACCACTCGAAACGATCGACGTTTGACGAAACTATGCAAGTTCTTCGCAGATCGGTATAAGGTGGGTCGTTGAGCCGTGTTTTAAGCTACAAATTGCTATCTCGCAGATTCGCATACGACGAATAGAAGCCAAGATTTAGGTGTTTATATCTGTGAGGCTATGAATCACCATTGACGGCCGAATTGCCTACCACGCGGAACGATCGACGATTGACGAAACTATGCAAGTTCGTCGCAGATCGGTATAAGGTGGGTCGATGTGTCGTGTTTTAAGCTACAAATTGCTATGTCGCAGATTCGCATACGACGAATAGAAGCGGAGTTATAGTTGTTTATATGTGTCAGGCCATGAATCACCATAGACGACCGGATTGCTTTCCACTCGAAACGACCGATGTTTGACGAAACTATGCAAGTTCGTCGCAGATCGGTATAAGATGGCTCGATGTGTCGTGTTTTAGGCTACAAATTGCTATGTTGCAGATATGCATACGACGAATAGAAGCGGAGTTATAGTTTTTTATATCTGTGAGGTCATGAATTATCATTGACAGCCGGAATGCCTACCACTCGAAACGATCGATGTTTGACGAAACTATGCAAGTTCGTCGCAGATCGGTATAAGGTGGGTCGATGTGTCGTGCTTTAAGCTACAAATTGCTATGTCGCAGATTTGCATACGACGAATAGAAGCGGAGTTATAGTTGTTTATATGTGTCAGGCCATGAATCACCATAGACGACCGGATTGCTTTCCACTCGAAACGACCGATGTTTGACGAAACTATGCAAGTTCGTCGCAGATCGGTATAAGATGGCTCGATGTGTCGTGTTTTAGGCTACAAATTGCTATGTCGCAGATTTGCATACGACGAATAGAAGCGGAGTTATAGTTTTTTATATCTGTGAGGTCATGAATTATTATTGACAGCCGGAATGCCTACCACTCGAAACGATCGATGTTTGACGAAACTATGCAAGTTCGTCGCAGATCGGTATAAGGTGGGTCGATGTGTCGTGCTTTAAGCTACAAATTGCTATGTCGCAGATTTGCATACGACCAATAGAAGCGGAGTTATAGTTGGCTATATCTCTGAGGCCATGAATCACCATCGACGGCCGGATTGCCTACCACTCGGAACGATCGACGTTTGCCGAAACTATGCAAGTTCGTCGCAGATCCGTATAAGGTGGGTCGATGTGCCGTGTTTTAAGCTACAAATTGCTATGTCGCAGATTTGCATACGACGAATAGAAGCGGAGTTATAGTTGTTTATATCTGTCAGGCCATGAATCACCATTGACGGCCGGATTGCCTACCACTCGACACGATCGATGTTTGACGAAACTATGCACGTTCGTCGCAGATCGGTATAAGGTGGGTCGATGTGTCGTGTTTTAAGCTACAAATTGCTATGTCGCAGATTCGCATACGACGAATAGAAGCGGAGTTATAGTTGTTTATATGTGTCAGGCCATGAATCACCATAGACGACCGGATTGCTTTCCACTCGAAACGACCGATGTTTGACGAAACTATGCAAGTTCGTCGCAGATCGGTATAAGATGGCTCGATGTGTCGTGTTTTAGGCTACAAATTGCTATGTCGCAGATTTGCATACGACGAATAGAAGCGGAGTTATAGTTTTTTATATCTGTGAGGTCATGAATTATTATTGACAGCCGGAATGCCTACCACTCGAAACGATCGATGTTTGACGAAACTATGCAAGTTCGTCGCAGATCGGTATAAGGTGGGTCGATGTGTCGTGCTTTAAGCTACAAATTGCTATGTCGCAGATTTGCATACGACCAATAGAAGCGGAGTTATAGTTGGCTATATCTCTGAGGCCATGAATCACCATCGACGGCCGGATTGCCTACCACTCGGAACGATCGACGTTTGCCGAAACTATGCAAGTTCGTCGCAGATCCGTATAAGGTGGGTCGATGTGCCGTGTTTTAAGCTACAAATTGCTATGTCGCAGATTTGCATACGACGAATAGAAGCGGAGTTATAGTTGTTTATTTCTGTCAGGCCATGAATCACCATTGACGGCCGGATTGCCAACCACTCGACACGATCGATGTTTGACTAAACTATGCACGTTCTTCGCAGACCGGTATAAGGTGGGTCGTTGGGCCGTGTTTTAAGCTACAAATTGCTATGTCGCAGATTTGCATACGACGAATAGAAGCGGAGTTATAGTTGTTTATATCTGTTAGGCCATGAATCACCATTGACGGCCGGATTGCCTACCACTCGGAACGATCGACGTTTGACGAAACTATGCAAGTTCGTCGCAGATCGGTATAAGGTGGGTCGTTGGGCCGTGTTTTAGGCCACAAATTGCTATGTCGCAGATTTGCATACGACGAATAGAAGCGGAGTTATTGTTGTTTATATCTGTGAGGCCATGAATCACCATTGACGGCAGGATTGCCTACCACTCGAAACGATCGACGTTTGACGAAACTATGCAAGTTCTTCGCAGATCGGTATAAGGTGGGTCGTTGGGCCGTGTTTTAAGCTACAAATTGCTATCTCGCAGATTCGCATACGACGAATAGAAGCCAAGATTTAGGTGTTTATATCTGTGAGGCTATGAATCACCATTGACGGCCGAATTGCCTACCACGCGGAACGATCGACGATTGACGAAACTATGCAAGTTCGTCGCAGATCGGTATAAGGTGGGTCGATGTGTCGTGTTTTAAGCTACAAATTGCTATGTCGCAGATTAGCATACGACGAATAGAAGCGGAGTTATAGTTGTTTATATGTGTCAGGCCATGAATCACCATAGACGACCGGATTGCTTTCCACTCGAAACGACCGATGTTTGACGAAACTATGCAAGTTCGTCGCAGATCGGTATAAGATGGCTCGATGTGTCGTGTTTTAGGCTACAAATTGCTATGTTGCAGATATGCATACGACGAATAGAAGCGGAGTTATAGTTTTTTATATCTGTGAGGTCATGAATTATCATTGACAGCCGGAATGCCTACCACTCGAAACGATCGATGTTTGACGAAACTATGCAAGTTCGTCGCAGATCGGTATAAGGTGGGTCGATGTGTCGTGCTTTAAGCTACAAATTGCTATGTCGCAGATTTGCATACGACGAATAGAAGCGGAGTTATAGTTGGCTATATCTGTGAGGCCATGAATCACCATCGACGGCCGAATTGCCTACCACTCGGAACGATCGACGTTTGCCGAAACTATGCAAGTTCGTCGCAGATCGGTATAAGGTGGGTCGTTGAGCCGTGTTTTAAGCTACAAATTGTTTTGTCGCAGATTCGCATACGACGAATAGAAGCCAAGTTTTAGGTGTTTATATCTGTGAGGCTATGAATCACCATTGACGGCCGAATTGCCTATCACGCGGAACGATCGACGATTGACGAAACTATGCAAGTTCGTCGCAGATCGGTATAAGGTGGGTCGATGTGTCGTGTTTTAAGCTACAAATTGCTATGTCGCAGATTCGCATACGACGAATAGAAGCGGAGTTATAGTTGTTTATATGTGTCAGGCCATGAATCACCATAGACGACCGGATTGCTTTCCACTCGAAACGACCGATGTTTGACGAAACTATGCAAGTTCGTCGCAGATCGGTATAAGATGGCTCGATGTGTCGTGTTTTAGGCTACAAATTGCTATGTCGCAGATTTGCATACGACGAATAGAAGCGGAGTTATAGTTTTTTATATCTGTGAGGTCATGAATTATTATTGACAGCCGGAATGCCTACCACTCGAAACGATCGATGTTTGACGAAACTATGCAAGTTCGTCGCAGATCGGTATAAGGTGGGTCGATGTGTCGTGCTTTAAGCTACAAATTGCTATGTCGCAGATTTGCATACGACCAATAGAAGCGGAGTTATAGTTGGCTATATCTCTGAGGCCATGAATCACCATCGACGGCCGGATTGCCTACCACTCGGAACGATCGACGTTTGCCGAAACTATGCAAGTTCGTCGCAGATCGGTATAAGGTGGGTCGATGTGCCGTGTTTTAAGCTACAAATTGCTATGTCGCAGATTTGCATACGACGAATAGAAGCGGAGTTATAGTTGTTTATATCTGTCAGGCCATGAATCACCATTGACGGCCGGATTGCCAACCACTCGACACGATCGATGTTTGACGAAACTATGCACGTTCGTCGCAGATCGGTATAAGGTGGGTCGATGTGTCGTGTTTTAAGCTACAAATTGCTATGTCGCAGATTCGCATACGACGAATAGAAGCGGAGTTATAGTTGTTTATATGTGTCAGGCCATGAATCACCATAGACGACCGGATTGCTTTCCACTCGAAACGACCGATGTTTGACGAAACTATGCAAGTTCGTCGCAGATCGGTATAAGGTGGCTCGATGTGTCGTGTTTTAGGCTACAAATTGCTATGTCGCAGATTTGCATACGACGAATAGAAGCGGAGTTATAGTTTTTTATATCTGTGAGGTCATGAATTATTATTGACAGCCGGAATGCCTACCACTCGAAACGATCGATGTTTGACGAAACTATGCAAGTTCGTCGCAGATCGGTATAAGGTGGGTCGATGTGTCGTGCTTTAAGCTACAAATTGCTATGTCGCAGATTTGCATACGACCAATAGAAGCGGAGTTATAGTTGGCTATATCTCTGAGGCCATGAATCACCATCGACGGCCGGATTGCCTACCACTCGGAACGATCGACGTTTGCCGAAACTATGCAAGTTCGTCGCAGATCCGTATAAGGTGGGTCGATGTGCCGTGTTTTAAGCTACAAATTGCTATGTCGCAGATTTGCATACGACGAATAGAAGCGGAGTTATAGTTGTTTATATCTGTCAGGCCATGAATCACCATTGACGGCCGGATTGCCAACCACTCGACACGATCGATGTTTGACGAAACTATGCACGTTCTTCGCAGACCGGTATAAGGTGGGTCGTTGGGCCGTGTTTTAGGCCACAAATTGCTGTGTCGCAGATTTGCATACGACGAATAAAAGCGGAGTTATTGTTGTTTATATCTGTGAGGCCATGAATCACCATTGACGGCCGGATTGCCTACCACTCGGAACGATCGACGTTTGACGAAACTATGCAAGTTCTTCGCAGATCGGTATAAGGTGGGTCGTTCGGCCGTGTTTTAAGCTACAAATTGCTATGTCGCAGATTCGCATACGACGAATAGAAGCCAAGTTTTAGGTGTTTATATCTGTGAGGCTATGAATCACCATTGACGGCCGAATTGCCTACCACGCGGAACGATCGACGATTGACGAAACTATGCAAGTTCGTCGCAGATCGGTATAAGGTGGCTTGATGTCTCGTGTTTTAAGCTACATATTGCTATGTCGCAGATTCGCATACGACGAATAGAAGTGGAGTTATAGTTGTTTATATATGTCAGGCCATGAATCACCATTGACGACCGGATTGCTTTCCACTCGAAACGACCGATGTTTGACGAAACTATGCAGGTTCGTCGCAGATCGGTATAAGGTGGCTCGATGTGTCGTGTTTTAGGCTACAAATTGCTATGTCGCAGATTTGCATGCGACGAATAAAAGCGGAGTTATAGTTGTTTATATTTGTGAGGTCATGAATCATCATTGACGGCCGGAATGCCTACCACTCGAAACGATCGATGTTTGACGAAACTATGCAAGTTCGTCGCAGATCGGTATAAGGTGGGTCGATGTGTCGTGCTTTAAGCTACAAATTGCTATGTCGCAGATTTGCATACGACGAGTAGAAGCGGACTTATAATTGTTTATATCTGTGAGGCCATTAATCACCATTGACGACAGGATTGCCTACCACTCGGAGCGATCGACGTTTGACTTAACTATGCAAGTTCTTCGCAGATCGGTATAAGGTGGGTCGATGTGCCGTGTTTTACGCTACAAATTGCTATGTCGCAGTTTTGCATACGACGAATAGAAGCGGAGTTATAGTTGTTTATATCTGTGAGGTCATGAATCATCATTGACGGCCGGAATGCCTACCACTCGAAACGATCGATGTTTGACGAAACTATGCAAGTTCGTCGCAGGTCGGTATATGGTTGGTCGATGTGTCGTGTTTTAAGCTACAAACTGCTATGTCGCAGATTTGCATACGACGAATAGAAGCGGAGTTATCGATGTTTATATCTGTGAAGCCATTAATCACCATTGACGACAGGATTGCCTACCTCTCGGAACGATCGACGTTTGACGAAACTATGCAAGTTCGTCGCAGATCGGTATAAGGTGGCTCGATGTGTCGTGTTTTAGGCCAGAAATTGCTATGTCGCAGATTTGCATACGACGAATGGAAGCGGAGTTACAGTTGATTATATCTGTCAGGCCATGAATCACCATTGACGGCCGGATTGCCTACCACTCGGAACGATCGACGGTTGCCGAAACTATGCAAGTTTGTCGCAGATCGGGATAAGGTGGGTCGTTGGGCCGTGTTTTAAGCTACAAGTTGCTGTGTCGCAGATTCGCATACGACGAATAGAAGCGGAGTTATCGATGTTTATATCTGTGAGGCCATTAACCACCATTGACGACCGGATTGCCTACCACTCGGAACGATCGACGTTTGACGAAACTATGCAAGTTCGTCGCACATCGGTATAAGGTGGCTCGATGTGTCGTGTTTTAGGCTACAAATTGCTATGTCGCAGATTTGCATACGACGAATAGAAGCGGAGTTATAGTTGTTTATATTTGTCAGGCCATGAATCACCATTAACGCCCGGATTGCCTTCCACTCGAAACGATCGATGTTTGACGAAACTATGCAAGTTTGTCGCAAATTGGTATAAGGTGGGTCGATGTGTCGTGTTTTAAGCTACAAATTTCTATGTCGCAGATTTGAATACGACGAATGGAAGCGGCGTTATAGTTGTTTATATCTGTAAGGTCATGAATCATCATTGACGGCCGGAATGCCTACCACTCGAAACGATCGATGTTTGACGAAACTATGCAAGTTCGTCGCAGATCGGTATAAGGTGGGTCGATGTGTCATGTTTTAAGCTACAAATTGCTATGTCGCAGATTTGCATACGACGAATAGAAGCGGAGTTATTGTTGTTTATATCTGGTGAGGCCATGAACCACCATTGACGGCCGGATTGCCTACCACTCGGAACGATCGACGTTTGACGAAACTATGCAAGTTCGTCGCACATCGGTATAAGGTGGCTCGATGTGTCGTGTTTTAGGATACAAATTGCTATGTCGCAGATTTGCATACGACGAATAGAAGCGGAGTTATAGTTGTTTATAACTGTCAGGCCGTGAATAACTATTGACGGCCGGATTGCCTACCACTCGGAACGATCGACGTTTGCCGAATCTATGCAAGTTCTTCGCAGATCGGTATAAGGTGGGTCTATGTGCCGTGTTTTAAGCTACAAATTGCTGTGTCGCAGATTTGCATACGACGAATAGAAGCGGAGTTATAGTTGTTTATATCTGTCAGGCCATGAATCACCATTGACGGCCGGATTGCCGACCACTCGGAACGATCGACGTTTGACGAAACTATGCAAGTTCGTCGCACATCGGTATAAGGTGGCTCAATGTGTCGTGTTTTAGGATACAAATTGCTATGTCGCAGATTTGCATACGACGAATAGAAGCGGAGTTATAGTTGTTTATATCTGTCAGGCCGTGAATAACTATTGACGGCCGGATTGCCTACCACTCGGAACGATCGACGTTTGCCGAAACTATGCAAGTTCTTCGCATATCGGTATAAGGTGGGTCTATGTGCCGTGTTTTAAGCTACAAATTGCTGTGTCGCAGATTTGCATACGACGAATAGAAGCGGAGTTATAGTTGTTTATATCTGTCAGGCCATGAATCACCATTGACGGCCGGATTGCCGACCACTCGGAACGATCGACGTTTGACGAAACTATGCAAGTTCGTCGCACATCGGTATAAGGTGGCTCGATGTATCGTGTTTTAGGCTACAAATTGCTATGTCGCAGATTTGCATACGACGAATAGAAGTGGAGTTATAGTTGTTTATATTTGTCAGGCCCTGAATCACCATTAACGCCCGGATTGCCTTCCACTCGAAACGATCGATGTTTGACGAAACTATGCAAGTTTGTCGCAAATCAGTATAAGGTCGGTCGATGTGTCGTGTTTTAAGCTACAAATTGCTATGTCGCAGATTTGAATACGACGAAAAGAAGCGGCGTTATAGTTGTTTATATCTGTGAGGTCATGAATCATCATTGACGGCCGGAATGCCTACCACTCGAAACGATCGATGTTTGACGAAACTATGCAAGTTCGTCGCAGATCGGTATAAGGTGGGTCGTTGGGCCGAGTTTTAAGCTACAAGTTGCTGTGTCGCAGATTCGCATACGACGAATAGAAGCGGAGTTATAGTTGTTTATATCTGTCAGGCCATGAATCACCATTGACGGCCGGATTGCCTACCACTCGGAACGATCGACGTTTGCCGAAACTATGCAAGATTGTCGCAGATCGGTATAAGGTGGGTCGTTGGGCCGTGTTTTAAGCTACAAGTTGCTGTGTCGCAGATTCGCATACGACGAATAGAAGCGGAGTTATAGATGTTTATATCTGTGAGGCCATTAACCACCATTGACGACCGGATTGCCTAGCACTCGGAACGATCGACGTTTGACGAAACTATGCAAGTTCGTCGCACATCGGTATAAGGTGGCTCGATGTGTCGTGTTTTAGGCTACAAATTGCTATGTCGCAGATTTGCATACGACGAATAGAAGCGGAGTTATAGTTGTTTATATTTGTCAGGCCATGAATCACCATTAACGCCCGGATTGCCTTCCACTCGAAACGATCGATGTTTGACGAAACTATGCAAGTTTGTCGCAAATCGGTATAAGGTGGGTCGATGTGCCGTGTTTTAAGCTACAAATTGCTGTGTCGCAGATTCGCATACGACGAATAGAAGCGGAGTTATCGATGTTTATATCTGTGAGGCCATTAACCACCATTGACGACCGGATTGCCTACCACTCGGAACGATCGACGTTTGACGAAACTATGCAAGTTCGTCGCACATCGGTATAAGGTGGCTCGATGTGTCGTGTTTTAGGCTACAAATTGCTATGTCGCAGATTTGCATACGACGAATAGAAGCGGAGTTATCGATGTTTATATCTGTGAGGCCATTAACCACCATTGACGACCGGATTGCCTACCACTCGGAACGATCGACGTTTGCCGAAACTATGCAAGTTCTTCGCAGATCGGTATAAGGTGGGTCTATGTGCCGTGTTTTAAGCTACAAATTGCAGTGTCGCAGATTCGCATACGACGAATAGAAGCGGAGTTATCGATGTTTATATCTGTGAGGCCATTAACCACCATTGACGACCGGATTGCCTACCACTCGGAACGATCGACGTTTGACGAAACTATGCAAGTTCGTCGCACATCGGTATAAGGTGGCTCGATGTGTCGTGTTTTAGGCTACAAATTGCTATGTCGCAGATTTGCATACGACGAATAGAAGCGGAGTTATAGTTGTTTATATTTGTCAGGCCATGAATCACCATTAACGCCCGGATTGCCTTCCACTCGAAACGATCGATGTTTGACGAAACTATGCAAGTTTGTCGCAAATTGGTATAAGGTGGGTCGATGTGTCGTGTTTTAAGCTACAAATTGCTATGTCGCAGATTTGAATACGACGAATGGAAGCGGCGTTATAGTTGTTTATATCTGTAAGGTCATGAATCATCATTGACGGCCGGAATGCCTACCACTCGAAACGATCGATGTTTGACGAAACTATGCAAGTTCGTCGCAGATCGGTATAAGGTGGGTCGATGTGTCATGTTTTAAGCTACAAATTGCTATGTCGCAGATTTGCATACGACGAATAGAAGCGGAGTTATTGTTGTTTATATCTGGTGAGGCCATGAACCACCATTGACGGCCGGATTGCCTACCACTCGGAACGATCGACGTTTGACGAAACTATGCAAGTTCGTCGCACATCGGTATAAGGTGGCTCGATGTGTCGTGTTTTAGGATACAAATTGCTATGTCGCAGATTTGCATACGACGAATAGAAGCGGAGTTATAGATGTTTATAACTGTCAGGCCGTGAATAACTATTGACGGCCGGATTGCCTACCACTCGGAACGATCGACGTTTGCCGAAACTATGCAAGTTCTTCGCAGATCGGTATAAGGTGGGTCTATGTGCCGTGTTTTAAGCTACAAATTGCTGTGTCGCAGATTTGCATACGACGAATAGAAGCGGAGTTATAGTTGTTTATATCTGTCAGGCCATGAATCACCATTGACGGCCGGATTGCCGACCACTCGGAACGATCGACGTTTGACGAAACTATGCAAGTTCTTCGCAGATCGGTATAAGGTGGGTCTATGTGCCGTGTTTTAAGCTACAAATTGCTGTGTCGCAGATTTGCATACGACGAATAGAAGCGGAGTTATAGTTGTTTATATCTGTCAGGCCATGAATCACCATTGACGGCCGGATTGCCGACCACTCGGAACGATCGACGTTTGACGAAACTATGCAAGTTCGTCGCACATCGGTATAAGGTGGCTCGATGTATCGTGTTTTAGGCTACAAATTGCTATGTCGCAGATTTGCATACGACGAATAGAAGTGGAGTTATAGTTGTTTATATTTGTCAGGCCCTGAATCACCATTAACGCCCGGATTGCCTTCCACTCGAAACGATTGATGTTTGACGAAACTATGCAAGTTTGTCGCAAATCAGTATAAGGTGGGTCGATGTGTCGTGTTTTAAGCTACAAATTGCTATGTCGCAGATTTGAATACGACGAATGGAAGCGGCGTTATAGTTGTTTATATCTGTAAGGTCATGAATCATCATTGACGGCCGGAATGCCTACCACTCGAAACGATCGATGTTTGACGAAACTATGCAAGTTCGTCGCAGATCGGTATAAGGTGGGTCGATGTGTCATGTTTTAAGCTACAAATTGCTATGTCGCAGATTTGCATACGACGAATAGAAGCGGAGTTATTGTTGTTTATATCTGGTGAGGCCATGAACCACCATTGACGGCCGGATTGCCTACCACTCGGAACGATCGACGTTTGACGAAACTATGCAAGTTCGTCGCACATCGGTATAAGGTGGCTCGATGTGTCGTGTTTTAGGATACAAATTGCTATGTCGCAGATTTGCATACGACGAATAGAAGCGGAGTTATAGATGTTTATAACTGTCAGGCCGTGAATAACTATTGACGGCCGGATTGCCTACCACTCGGAACGATCGACGTTTGCCGAAACTATGCAAGTTCTTCGCAGATCGGTATAAGGTGGGTCTATGTGCCGTGTTTTAAGCTACAAATTGCTGTGTCGCAGATTTGCATACGACGAATAGAAGCGGAGTTATAGTTGTTTATATCTGTCAGGCCATGAATCACCATTGACGGCCGGATTGCCGACCACTCGGAACGATCGACGTTTGACGAAACTATGCAAGTTCGTCGCACATCGGTATAAGGTGGCTCAATGTGTCGTGTTTTAGGATACAAATTGCTATGTCGCAGATTCGCATACGACGAATAGAAGCGGAGTTATCGATGTTTATATCTGTGAGGCCATTAACCACCATTGACGACCGGATTGCCTACCACTCGGAACGATCGACGTTTGACGAAACTATGCAAGTTCGTCGCACATCGGTATAAGGTGGCTCGATGTGTCGTGTTTTAGGCTACAAATTGCTATGTCGCAGATTTGCATACGACGAATAGAAGCGGAGTTATAGTTGTTTATATTTGTCAGGCCATGAATCACCATTAACGCCCGGATTGCCTTCCACTCGAAACGATCGATGTTTGACGAAACTATGCAAGTTTGTCGCAAATTGGTATAAGGTGGGTCGATGTGTCGTGTTTTAAGCTACAAATTGCTATGTCGCAGATTTGCATACGACGAATAGAAGCGGAGTTATAGTTGTTTATATCTGTCAGGCCGTGATTCACCATTGACGGCCGGATTGCCTACCACTCGGAACGATCCACGTTTGCCGAAACTATGCAAGTTCTTCGCAGATCGGTATAAGGTGGGTCTATGTGCCGTGTTTTAAGCTACAAATTGCTGTGTCGCAGATTCGCATACGACGAATAGAAGCGGAGTTATCGATGTTTATATCTGTGAGGCCATTAACCACCATTGACGACCGGATTGCCTACCACTCGGAACGATCGATGTTTGACGAAACTATGCAAGTTCGTCGCACATCGGTATAAGGTGGCTCGATGTGTCGTGTTTTAGGCTACAAATTGCTATGTCGCAGATTTGCATACGACGAATAGAAGCGGAGTTATAGTTGTTTATATTTGTCAGGCCATGAATCACCATTAACGCCCGGATTGCCTTCCACTCGAAACGATCGATGTTTGACGAAACTATGCAAGTTTGTCGCAAATTGGTATAAGGTGGGTCGATGTGTCGTGTTTTAAGCTACAAATTGCTATGTCGCAGATTTGAATACGACGAATGGAAGCGGCGTTATAGTTGTTTATATCTGTAAGGTCATGAATCATCATTGACGGCCGGAATGCCTACCACTCGAAACGATCGATGTTTGACGAAATTATGCAAGTTCGTCGCAGATCGGTATAAGGTGGGTCGATGTGTCATGTTTTAAGCTACAAATTGCTATGTCGCAGATTTGCATACGACGAATAGAAGCGGAGTTATTGTTGTTTATATCTGGTGAGGCCATGAACCACCATTGACGGCCGGATTGCCTACCACTCGGAACGATCGACGTTTGACGAAACTATGCAAGTTCGTCGCACATCGGTATAAGGTGGCTCGATGTGTTGTGTTTTAGGATACAAATTGCTATGTCGCAGTTTTGCATACGACGAATAGAAGCGGAGTTATAGTTGTTTATATCTGTCAGGCCGTGAATAACTATTGACGGCCGGATTGCCTACCACTCGGAACGATCGACGTTTGCCGAAACTATGCAAGTTCTTCGCAGATCGGTATAAGGTGGGTCTATGTGCCGTGTTTTAAGCTACAAATTGCTGTGTCGCAGATTTGCATACGACGAATAGAAGCGGAGTTATAGTTGTTTATATCTGTCAGGCCATGAATCACCATTGACGGCCGGATTGCCGACCACTCGGAACGATCGACGTTTGACGAAACTATGCAAGTTCGTCGCACATCGGTATAAGGTGGCTCGATGTGTCGTGTTTTAGGCTACAAATTGCTATGTCGCAGATTTGCATACGACGAATAGAAGCGGAGTTATAGTTGTTTATATTTGTCAGGCCATGAATCACCATTAACGCCCGGATTGCCTTCCACTCGAAACGATCGATGTTTGACGAAACTATGCAAGTTTGTCGCAAATTGGTATAAGGTGGGTCGATGTGTCGTGTTTTAAGCTACAAATTGCTATGTCGCAGATTTGAATACGACGAATGGAAGCGGCGTTATAGTTGTTTATATCTGTAAGGTCATGAATCATCATTGACGGCCGGAATGCCTACCACTCGAAACGATCGATGTTTGACGAAATTATGCAAGTTCGTCGCAGATCGGTATAAGGTGGGTCGATGTGTCATGTTTTAAGCTACAAATTGCTATGTCGCAGATTTGCATACGACGAATAGAAGCGGAGTTATTGTTGTTTATATCTGGTGAGGCCATGAACCACCATTGACGGCCGGATTGCCTACCACTCGGAACGATCGACGTTTGACGAAACTATGCAAGTTCGTCGCACATCGGTATAAGGTGGCTCGATGTGTTGTGTTTTAGGATACAAATTGCTATGTCGCAGTTTTGCATACGACGAATAGAAGCGGAGTTATAGTTGTTTATATCTGTCAGGCCGTGAATAACTATTGACGGCCGGATTGCCTACCACTCGGAACGATCGACGTTTGCCGAAACTATGCAAGTTCTTCGCAGATCGGTATAAGGTGGGTCTATGTGCCGTGTTTTAAGCTACAAATTGCTGTGTCGCAGATTTGCATACGACGAATAGAAGCGGAGTTATAGTTGTTTATATCTGTCAGGCCATGAATCACCATTGACGGCCGGATTGCCGACCACTCGGAACGATCGACGTTTGACGAAACTATGCAAGTTCGTCGCACATCGGTATAAGGTGGCTCGATGTATCGTGTTTTAGGCTACAAATTGCTATGTCGCAGATTTGCATACGACGAATAGAAGTGGAGTTATAGTTGTTTATATTTGTCAGGCCCTGAATCACCATTAACGCCCGGATTGCCTTCCACTCGAAACGATCGATGTTTGACGAAACTATGCAAGTTTGTCGCAAATCAGTATAAGGTCGGTCGATGTGTCGTGTTTTAGGATACAAATTGCTATGTCGCAGATTTGCATACGACGAATAGAAGCGGAGTTATAGTTGTTTATATCTGTCAGGCCATGAATCACCATTGACGGCCGGATTGCCTACCACTCGGAACGATCGACGTTTGCCGAAACTATGCAAGTTCTTCGCAGATCGGTATAAGGTGGGTCTATGTGCCGTGTTTTAAGCTACAAATTGCAGTGTCGCAGATTCGCATACGACGAATAGAAGCGGAGTTATCGATGTTTATATCTGTGAGGCCATTAACCACCATTGACGACCGGATTGCCTACCACTCGAAACGATCGATGTTTGACGAAACTATGCAAGTTCGTCGCAGATCGGTATAAGGTGGGTCAATGTGTCATGTTTTAAGCTACAAATTGCTATGTCGCAAATTTGCATACGACGAGTAGAAGCGGAGTTATTGTTGTTTATATCTGGTGAGGCCATGAACCACCATTGACGGCCGGATTGCCTACCACTCGGAACGATCGACGTTTGACGAAACTATGCAAGTTCGTCGCACATCGGTATAAGGTGGCTCGATGTGTCGTGTTTTAGGATACAAATTGCTATGTCGCAGATTTGCATACGACGAATAGAAGCGGAGTTATAGTTGTTTATATCTGTCAGGCCGTGAATCACCATTGACGGCCGGATTGCCTACCACTCGGAACGATCGACGTTTGCCGAAACTATGCAAGTTCTTCGCAGATCGGTATAAGGTGGGTCTATGTGCCGTGTTTTAAGCTACAAATTGCTGTGTCGCAGATTCGCATACGACGAATAGAAGCGGAGTTATCGATGTTTATATCTGTGAGGCCATTAACCACCATTGACGACCGGATTGCCTACCACTCGGAACGATCGACGTTTGACGAAACTATGCAAGTTCGTCGCACATCGGTATAAGGTGGCTCGATGTGTCGTGTTTTAGGCTACAAATTGCTATGTCGCAGATTTGCATACGACGAATAGAAGCGGAGTTATAGTTGTTTATATTTGTCAGGCCATGAATCACCATTAACGCCCGGATTGCCTTCCACTCGAAACGATCGATGTTTGACGAAACTATGCAAGTTTGTCGCAAATTGGTATAAGGTGGGTCGATGTGTCGTGTTTTAAGCTACAAATTGCTATGTCGCAGATTTGAATACGACGAATGGAAGCGGCGTTATAGTTGTTTATATCTGTAAGGTCATGAATCATCATTGACGGCCGGAATGCCTACCACTCGAAACGATCGATGTTTGACGAAATTATGCAAGTTCGTCGCAGATCGGTATAAGGTGGGTCGATGTGTCATGTTTTAAGCTACAAATTGCTATGTCGCAGATTTGCATACGACGAATAGAAGCGGAGTTATAGTTGTTTATATCTGTCAGGCCATGAATCACCATTGACGGCCGGATTGCCGACCACTCGGAACGATCGACGTTTGACGAAACTATGCAAGTTCGTCGCACATCGGTATAAGGTGGCTCAATGTGTCGTGTTTTAGGATACAAATTGCTATGTCGCAGATTCGCATACGACGAATAGAAGCGGAGTTATCGATGTTTATATCTGTGAGGCCATTAACCACCATTGACGACCGGATTGCCTACCACTCGGAACGATCGACGTTTGACGAAACTATGCAAGTTCGTCGCACATCGGTATAAGGTGGCTCGATGTGTCGTGTTTTAGGCTACAAATTGCTATGTCGCAGATTTGCATACGACGAATAGAAGCGGAGTTATAGTTGTTTATATTTGTCAGGCCATGAATCACCATTAACGCCCGGATTGCCTTCCACTCGAAACGATCGATGTTTGACGAAACTATGCAAGTTTGTCGCAAATTGGTATAAGGTGGGTCGATGTGTCGTGTTTTAAGCTACAAATTGCTATGTCGCAGATTTGCATACGACGAATAGAAGCGGAGTTATAGTTGTTTATATCTGTCAGGCCGTGATTCACCATTGACGGCCGGATTGCCTACCACTCGGAACGATCCACGTTTGCCGAAACTATGCAAGTTCTTCGCAGATCGGTATAAGGTGGGTCTATGTGCCGTGTTTTAAGCTACAAATTGCTGTGTCGCAGATTCGCATACGACGAATAGAAGCGGAGTTATCGATGTTTATATCTGTGAGGCCATTAACCACCATTGACGACCGGATTGCCTACCACTCGGAACGATCGACGTTTGACGAAACTATGCAAGTTCGTCGCACATCGGTATAAGGTGGCTCGATGTGTCGTGTTTTAGGCTACAAATTGCTATGTCGCAGATTTGCATACGACGAATAGAAGCGGAGTTATAGTTGTTTATATTTGTCAGGCCATGAATCACCATTAACGCCCGGATTGCCTTCCACTCGAAACGATCGATGTTTGACGAAACTATGCAAGTTTGTCGCAAATTGGTATAAGGTGGGTCGATGTGTCGTGTTTTAAGCTACAAATTGCTATGTCGCAGATTTGAATACGACGAATGGAAGCGGCGTTATAGTTGTTTATATCTGTAAGGTCATGAATCATCATTGACGGCCGGAATGCCTACCACTCGAAACGATCGATGTTTGACGAAATTATGCAAGTTCGTCGCAGATCGGTATAAGGTGGGTCGATGTGTCATGTTTTAAGCTACAAATTGCTATGTCGCAGATTTGCATACGACGAATAGAAGCGGAGTTATTGTTGTTTATATCTGGTGAGGCCATGAACCACCATTGACGGCCGGATTGCCTACCACTCGGAACGATCGACGTTTGACGAAACTATGCAAGTTCGTCGCACATCGGTATAAGGTGGCTCGATGTGTTGTGTTTTAGGATACAAATTGCTATGTCGCAGTTTTGCATACGACGAATAGAAGCGGAGTTATAGTTGTTTATATCTGTCAGGCCATGAATCACCATTGACGGCCGGATTGCCGACCACTCGGAACGATCGACGTTTGACGAAACTATGCAAGTTCGTCGCACATCGGTATAAGGTGGCTCGATGTATCGTGTTTTAGGCTACAAATTGCTATGTCGCAGATTTGCATACGACGAATAGAAGTGGAGTTATAGTTGTTTATATTTGTCAGGCCCTGAATCACCATTAACGCCCGGATTGCCTTCCACTCGAAACGATCGATGTTTGACGAAACTATGCAAGTTTATCGCAAATCAGTATAAGGTCGGTCGATGTGTCGTGTTTTAGGATACAAATTGCTATGTCGCAGATTTGCATACGACGAATAGAAGCGGAGTTATAGTTGTTTATATCTGTCAGGCCATGAATCACCATTGACGGCCGGATTGCCTACCACTCGGAACGATCGACGTTTGCCGAAACTATGCAAGTTCTTCGCAGATCGGTATAAGGTGGGTCTATGTGCCGTGTTTTAAGCTACAAATTGCAGTGTCGCAGATTCGCATACGACGAATAGAAGCGGAGTTATCGATGTTTATATCTGTGAGGCCATTAACCACCATTGACGACCGGATTGCCTACCACTCGAAACGATCGATGTTTGACGAAACTATGCAAGTTCGTCGCAGATCGGTATAAGGTGGGTCGATGTGTCATGTTTTAAGCTACAAATTGCTATGTCGCAGATTTGCATACGACGAGTAGAAGCGGAGTTATTGTTGTTTATATCTGGTGAGGCCATGAACCACCATTGACGGCCGGATTGCCTACCACTCGGAACGATCGACGTTTGACGAAACTATGCAAGTTCGTCGCACATCGGTATAAGGTGGCTCGATGTGTCGTGTTTTAGGATACAAATTGCTATGTCGCAGATTTGCATACGACGAATAGAAGCGGAGTTATAGTTGTTTATATCTGTCAGGCCGTGAATCACCATTGACGGCCGGATTGCCTACCACTCGGAACGATCGACGTTTGCCGAAACTATGCAAGTTCTTCGCAGATCGGTATAAGGTGGGTCTATGTGCCGTGTTTTAAGCTACAAATTGCTGTGTCGCAGATTCGCATACGACGAATAGAAGCGGAGTTATCGATGTTTATATCTGTGAGGCCATTAACCACCATTGACGACCGGATTGCCTACCACTCGGAACGATCGACGTTTGACGAAACTATGCAAGTTCGTCGCACATCGGTATAAGGTGGCTCGATGTGTCGTGTTTTAGGCTACAAATTGCTATGTCGCAGATTTGCATACGACGAATAGAAGCGGAGTTATAGTTGTTTATATTTGTCAGGCCATGAATCACCATTGACGCCCGGATTGCCTTCCACTCGAAACGATCGATGTTTGACGAAACTATGCAAGTTTGTCGCAAATTGGTATAAGGTGGGTCGATGTGTCGTGTTTTAAGCTACAAATTGCTATGTCGCTGATTTGAATACGACGAATGGAAGCGGCGTTATAGTTGTTTATATCTGTAAGGTCATGAATCATCATTGACGGCCGGAATGCCTACCACTCGAAACGATCGATGTTTGACGAAATTATGCAAGTTCGTCGCAGATCGGTATAAGGTGGGTCGATGTGTCATGTTTTAAGCTACAAATTGCTATGTCGCAGATTTGCATACGACGAATAGAAGCGGAGTTATTGTTGTTTATATCTGGTGAGGCCATGAACCACCATTGACGGCCGGATTGCCTACCACTCGGAACGATCGACGTTTGACGAAACTATGCAAGTTCGTCGCACATCGGTATAAGGTGGCTCGATGTGTCGTGTTTTAGGATACAAATTGCTATGTCGCAGTTTTGCATACGACGAATAGAAGCGGAGTTATAGTTGTTTATATCTGTCAGGCCGTGAATAACTATTGACGGCCGGATTGCCTACCACTCGGAACGATCGACGTTTGCCGAAACTATGCAAGTTCTTCGCAGATCGGTATAAGGTGGGTCTATGTGCCGTGTTTTAAGCTACAAATTGCTGTGTCGCAGATTTGCATACGACGAATAGAAGCGGAGGTATAGTTGTTTATATCTGTCAGGCCATGAATCACCATTGACGGCCGGATTGCCGACCACTCGGAACGATCGACGTTTGACGAAACTATGCAAGTTCGTCGCACATCGGTATAAGGTGGCTCGATGTATCGTGTTTTAGGCTACAAATTGCTATGTCGCAGATTTGCATACGACGAATAGAAGTGGAGTTATAGTTGTTTATATTTGTCAGGACCTGAATCACCATTAACGCCCGGATTGCCTTCCACTCGAAACGATCGATGTTTGACGAAACTATGCAAGTTTGTCGCAAATCAGTATAAGGTCGGTCGATGTGTCGTGTTTTAAGCTACAAATTGCGATGTCGCAGATTTGAATACGACGAAAAGAAGCGGCGTTATAGTTGTTTATATCTGTGAGGTCATGAATCATCATTGACGGCCGGAATGCCTACCACTCGAAACGATCGATGTTTGACGAAACTATGCAAGTTCGTCGCAGATCGGTATAAGGTGGGTCGTTGGGCCGTGTTTTAAGCTACAAGTTGCTGTGTCGCAGATTCGCATACGACGAATAGAAGCGGAGTTATAGTTGTTTATATCTGTCAGGCCATGAATCACCATTGACGGCCGGATTGCCTACCACTCGGAACGATCGACGGTTGCCGAAACAATGCAAGTTTGTCGCAGATCGGTATAAGGTGGGTCGTTGGGCCGTGTTTTAAGCTACAAGTTGCTGTGCGCAGATTCGCATACGACGAATAGAAGCGGAGTTATCGATGTTTATATCTGTGAGGCCATTAACCACCATTGACGACCGGATTGCCTACCACTCGGAACGATCGACGTTTGACGAAACTATGCAAGTTCGTCGCACATCGGTATAAGGTGGCTCGATGTGTCGTGTTTTAGGCTACAAATTGCTATGTCGCAGATTTGCATACGACGAATAGAAGCGGAGTTATAGTTGTTTATATTTGTCAGGCCATGAATCACCATTAACGCCCGGATTGCCTTCCACTCGAAACGATCGATGTTTGACGAAACTATGCAAGTTTGTCGCAAATTGGTATAAGGTGGGTCGATGTGTCGTGTTTTAAGCTTCAAATTGCTATGTCGCAGATTTGAATACGACGAATGGAAGCGGAGTTATAGTTGTTTATATCTGTAAGGTCATGAATCATCATTGACGGCCGGAATGCCTACCACTCGAAACGATCGATGTTTGACGAAACTATGCAAGTTCTTCGCAGATCGGTATAAGGTGGGTCGATGTGTCATGTTTTAAGCTACAAATTGCTATGTCGCAGATTTGCTTACGACGAATAGAAGCGGAGTTATTGTTGTTTATATCTGGTGAGGCCATGAACCACCATTGACGGCCGGATTGCCTACCACTCGGAACGATCGACGTTTGACGAAACTATGCAAGTTCGTCGCACATCGGTATAAGGTGGCTCGATGTGTCGTGTTTTAGGATACAAATTGCTTTGTCGCAGATTTGCATACGACGAATAGAAGCGGAGTTATATTTGTTTATATCTGTCAGGCCGTGAATAACTATTGACGGCCGGATTGCCTGCCACTCGGAACGATCGACGTTTGCCGAAACTATGCAAGTTCGTCGCAGATCGGTATAAGGTTGGTCGATGTGTCGTGTTTTAAGCTACAAATTGCTATGTCGCAGATTTGCATACGACGAATAGAAGCGGAGTTATTGTTGTTTATATCTGGTGAGGCCATAAACCACCATTGACGGCCGGATTGCCTACCACTCGGAACGATCGACGTTTGTCGAAACTATGCAAGTTCTTCGCAGATCGGTATAAGGTGGGTCGTTGGGCCGTGTTTTCAGCTACAAGTTGCTGTGTCGCAGATTCGCATACGACGAATAGAAGCGGAGTTATCGATGTTTATATCTGTGAGGCCATTAACCACCATTGACGACCAGATTGCCTACCACTCGGAACGATCGACGTTTGACGAAACCATGCAAGTTCGTCGCACATCGGTATAAGGTGGCTCGATGTGTCGTGTTTTAGGATACAAATTGCTTTGTCGCAGATTTGCATACGACGAATAGAAGCGGAGTTATATTTGTTTATATCTGTCAGGCCGTGAATAACTATTGACGGCCGGATTGCCTGCCACTCGGAACGATCGACGTTTGCCGAAACTATGCAAGTTCTTCGCAGATCGGTATAAGGTGGGTCTATGTGCCGTGTTTTAAGCTACAAATTGCTATGTCGCAGATTTGCATACGACGAATAGAAGCGGAGTTATCGATGTTTATATCTGTGAGGCCATTAATCATCATTGACGGCCGGAATGCCTACCACTCGGAACCATCGACGTTTGACGAAACTATGCAAGTTCGTCGCACATCGGTATAAGGTGGCTCGATGTGTCGTGTTTCAGGATACAAATTGCTATGTCGCAGGTTTGCATACGACGAATAGAAGCGGAGTTATAGTTGTTTATATCTGTCAGGCCGTGAATAACTATTGACGGCCGGATTGCCTACCACTCGGAACGATCGACGTTAGCCGAAACTATGCAAGTTCTTCGCAGATCGGTATAAGGTGGGTCTATGTGCCGTGTTTTAAGCTACAAATTGCTGTGTCGCAGATTTGCATACGACGAATAGAAGCGGAGTTATAGTTGTTTATATCTGTCAGGCCATGAATCACCATTGACGACAGGATTGCCTACCACTCGGAACGATCGACGTTTGACGAAACTATGCAAGTTCGTCGCAGATCGGTATAAGGTGGCTCGATGTGTCGTGTTTTAGGCTACAAACTGCTATGTCTGCAGATTTGCATACGACGAAGAGAAGCGGAGTTATAGTTGTTTATATCTGTCAGGCCATGAATCACCATTGACGGCCGGATTGCCTACCACTCGGAACGATCGACGGTTGCCGAAACTATGCAAGTTTGTCGCAGATCGGTATCAGGTGGATCGTTGGGCCGTGTTTTAGGCTACAAGTTGCTGTGTCGCAGATTCGCATACGACGAATAGAAGCGGAGTTATCGATGTTTATATCTGTGAGGCCATTAACCACCATTGACGACCGGATTGCCTACCACTCGGAACGATCGACGTTTGACGAAACTATGCAAGTTCGTCGCACATCGGTATAAGGTGGCTCGATGTGTCGTGTTTTAGGCTACAAATTGCTATGTCGCAGATTTGCATACGACGAATAGAAGCGGAGTTATCGATGTTTATATATGTGAGGCCATTAATCACCATTGACGACAGGATTGCCTACCACTCGGAACGATCGACGTTTGACGAAACTATGCAAGTTCGTCGCAGATCGGTATAAGGTGGCTCGATGTGTCGTGTTTTAGGCTACAAACTGCTATGTCGCAGATTTGCATACGACGAATAGAAGCGGAGTTACAGTTGTTTATATCTGTCAGGCCATGAATCACCATTGACGGCCGGATTGCCTACCACTCGGAACGATCGACGGTTGCCGAAACTATGCAAGTTTGTCGCAGATCGGTATCAGGTGGATCGTTGGGCCGTGTTTTAGGCTACAAGTTGCTGTGTCGCAGATTCGCATACGACGAATAGAAGCGGAGTTATCGATGTTTATATCTGTGAGGCCATTAACCACCATTGACGACCGGATTGCCTACCACTCGGAACGATCGACGTTTGACGAAACTATGCAAGTTCGTCGCACATCGGTATAAGGTGGCTCGATGTGTCGTGTTTTAGGCTACAAATTGCTATGTCGCAGATTTGCATACGACGAATAGAAGCGGAGTTATCGATGTTTATATATGTGAGGCCATTAATCACCATTGACGACAGGATTGCCTACCACTCGGAACGATCGACGTTTGACGAAACTATGCAAGTTCGTCGCAGATCGGTATAAGGTGGCTCGATGTGTCGTGTTTTAGGCTACAAACTGCTATGTCGCAGATTTGCATACGACGAATAGAAGCGGAGTTACAGTTGTTTATATCTGTCAGGCCATGAATCACCATTGACGGCC
The DNA here is from genome assembly GCA_914767735.1 of Anoplius nigerrimus. Taxonomy (NCBI): domain Eukaryota; kingdom Metazoa; phylum Arthropoda; class Insecta; order Hymenoptera; family Pompilidae; genus Anoplius; species Anoplius nigerrimus. The sequence goes on along the minus strand of CAJZBX010000559.1, from coordinate 835,971 downwards.
GGATTGCCTACCACTCGGAACGATCGACGTTTGACGAAACTAAGCAAGTTCTTCGCAGGGTCGGTATAAAGTGGGTCGATCTGTCGTGTTTTAAGCTACAAATTGCTATGTCGCAGATTTGAATACGACGAATAGAAGCGGCGTTATAGTTGTTTATATCTGTGAGGTCATGAATCATCATTGACGGCCGGAATGCCTACCACTCGAAACGATCGATGTTTGACGAAACTATGCAAGTTCTTCGCAGATCGGTATAAGGTGGGTCGTTGGGCCGTGTTTTCAGCTACAATTTGCTGTGTCGCAGATTCGCATACGACGAATAGAAGCGGAGCTATCGATGTTTATATCTGTGAGGCCATTAACCACCATTGACGACCAGATTGCCTACCACTCGGAACGATCGACGTTTGACGAAACTATGCAAGTTCGCCGCACATCGGTATAAGGTGGCTCGATGTGTCGTGTTTTAGGATACAAATTGCTATGTCGCAGAATTGCATACGACGAATAGAAGCGGAGTTATAGTTGTTTATATCTGTCAGGCCGTGAATAACTATTGACGGCCGGATTGCCTACCACTCGGAACGATCGACGTTTGCCGAAACTATGCAAGTTCTTCGCAGATCGGTATAAGGTGGGTCTATGTGCCGTGTTTTAAGCTACAAATTGCTATGTCGCAGATTTGCATACGACGAATAGAAGCGGAGTTATAGTTGTTTATATCTGTCAGGCCATGAATCACCATTGACGGCCGGATTGCCTACCACTCGGAACGATCGACGTTTGCCGAAACTATGCAAGTTCTTCGCAGATCGGTATAAGGTGGGTCTATGTGCCGTGTTTTAAGCTACAAATTGCTGTGTCGCAGATTTGCATACGACGAAGAGAAGCGGAGTTATAGTTGTTTATATCTGTCAGGCCATGAATCACCATTGACGGCCGGATTGCCTACCACTCGGAACGATCCACAGGTTGCCGAAACTATGCAAGTTTGTCGCAGATCGGTATAAGGTGGGTCGTTGGGCCGTATTTTAAGCTACAAGTTGCTGTGTCGCAGATTCGCATACGACGAATAGAAGCTTAGTTATCGATGTTTATATCTGTGAGGCCATTAACCACCATTGACGACCGGATTGCCTACCACTCGGAACGATCGACGTTTGACGAAACTATGCAAGTTCGTCGCACATCGGTATAAGGTGGCTCGATGTGTCGTGTTTTAGGCTACAAATTGCTATGTCGCAGATTTGCATACGACGAATAGAAGCCGAGTTATAGTTGTTTATATTTGTCAGGCCATGAATCACCATTATCGCCCGGATTGCCTTCCACTCGAAACGATCGATGTTTGACGAAACTCTGCAAGTTTGTCGCAAACCGGTATAAGGTGGGTCGATGTGTCGTGTTTTAAGCTACAAATTGCTATGTCGCAGATTTGAATACGACGAATAGAAGCGGCGTTATAGTTGTTTATATCTGTGAGGTCATGAATCATCATTGACGGCCGGAATGCCTACCACTCGAAACGATCGATGTTTGACGAAACTATGCAAGTTCGTCGCAGATCGGTATAAGGTTGGTCGATGTGTCGTGTTTTAAGCTACAAATTGCTATGTCGCAGATTTGAATACGACGAATAGAAGCGGCGTTATAGTTGTTTATATCTGTGAGGTCATGAATCATCATTGACGGCCGGAATGCCTACCACTCGAAACGATCGATGACAAGCTCAAGAAGCATTAGGCTACACGGGCCGTGTTTTAACCTACGAGTTGCTATGTCGCAGATTCGCATACGACGAATAGAGGCGGAGTTATAGTTGTTTATATCTGTGAGGTCATGAATCATCATTGACGGCCGGAATGCCTACCACTCGAAACGATCGATGTTCGACGAAACTATGCAAGTTCGTCGCAGATCGGTATAAGGTGGGTCGATGTGTCGTGCTTTAAGCTACAAATTGCTATGTCGCAGATTTGCATACGACGAATAGAAGCGGAGTTATAGTTGTTTATATCTGTGAGGCCATGAATCACCATCGACGGCCGGATTGCCTACCACTCGGAACGATCGACGTTTGACGAAACTACGCAAGTTCTTCGCAGACCGGTATAAGGTGGGTCGATGTGTCGTGTTTTAACCTACAAATTGCTATGTCGCAGATTCGCATACGACGAATAGAAGCGGAGTTATAGTTGTTTATATCTGTGAGGTCGTGATTCATCATTGACGGCCGGAATGCCTACCACTCGAAACGATCGATGTTTGACGAAACTACGCAAGTTCTTCGCAGATCGGTATAAGGTGGGTCTATGTGCCGTGTTTTAAGCTACAAATTGCTGTGTCGCAGATTTGCATACGACGAAGAGAAGCGGAGTTATAGTTGTTTATATCTGTCAGGCCATGAATCACCATTGACGGCCGGATTGCCTACCACTCGGAACGATCCACAGGTTGCCGAAACTATGCAAGTTTGTCGCAGATCGGTATAAGGTGGGTCGTTGGGCCGTGTTTTAAGCTACAAGTTGCTGTGTCGCAGATTCGCATACGACGAATAGAAGCTTAGTTATCGATGTTTATATCTGTGAGGCCATTAACCACCTTTGACGACCGGATTGCCTACCACTCGGAACGATCGTCGTTTGACGAAACTATGCAAGTTCGTCGCACATCGGTATAAGGTGGCTCGATGTGTCGTGTTTTAGGCTACAAATTGCTATGTCGCAGATTTGCATACGACGAATAGAAGCGGAGTTATAGTTGTTTATATTTGTCAGGCCATGAATCACCATTAACGCCCGGATTGCCTTCCACTCGAAACGATCGATGTTTGACGAAACTCTGCAAGTTTGTCGCAAATCGGTATAAGGTGGGTCGATGTGTCGTGTTTTAAGCTACAAATTGCTATGTCGCAGATTTGAATACGACGAATAGAAGCGGCGTTATAGTTGTTTATATCTGTGAGGTCATGAATCATCATTGACGGCCGGAATGCCTACCACTCGAAACGATCGATGTTTGACGAAACTATGCAAGTTCTTCGCAGATCGGTATAAGGTGGGTCGTTGGGCCGTGTTTTCAGCTACAATTTGCTGTGTCGCAGATTCGCATACGACGATTAGAAGCGGAGCTATCGATGTTTATATCTGTGAGGCCATTAACCACCATTGACGACCAGATTGCCTACCACTCGGAACGATCGACGTTTGACGAAACTATGCAAGTTCGCCGCACATCGGTATAAGGTGGCTCGATGTGTCGTGTTTTAGGATACAAATTGCTATGTCGCAGATTTGCATACGACGAATAGAAGCGGAGTTATAGTTGTTTATATCTGTCAGGCCGTGAATAACTATTGACGGCCGGATTGCCTACCACTCGGAACGATCGACGTTTGCCGAAACTATGCAAGTTCTTCGCAGATCGGTATAAGGTGGGTCTATGTGCCGTGTTTTAAGCTACAAATTGCTATGTCGCAGATTTGCATACGACGAATAGAAGCGGAGTTATAGTTGTTTATATCTGTCAGGCCATGAATCACCATTGACGGCCGGATTGCCTACCACTCGGAACGATCGACGTTTGCCGAAACTATGCAAGTTCTTCGCAGATCGGTATAAGGTGGGTCTATGTGCCGTGTTTTAAGCTACAAATTGCTGTGTCGCAGATTTGCATACGACGAAGAGAAGCGGAGTTATAGTTGTTTATATCTGTCAGGCCATGAATCACCATTGACGGCCGAATTGCCTACCACTCGGAACGATCCACAGGTTGCCGAAACTATGCAAGTTTGTCGCAGATCGGTATAAGGTGGGTCGTTGGGCCGTGTTTTAAGCTACAAGTTGCTGTGTCGCAGATTCGCATACGACGAATAGAAGCGGAGTTATCGATGTTTATATCTGTGAGGCCATTAACCACCATTGACGACCGGATTGCCTACCACTCGGAACGATCGACGTTTGACGAAACTATGCAAGTTCGTCGCACATCGGTATAAGGTGGCTCGATGTGTCGTGTTTTAGGCTACAAATTGCTATGTCGCAGATTTGCATACGACGAATAGAAGCGGAGTTATAGTTGTTTATATTTGTCAGGCCATGAATCACCATTAACGCCCGGATTGCCTTCCACTCGAAACGATCGATGTTTGACGAAACTCTGCAAGTTTGTCGCAAATCGGTATAAGGTGGGTCGATGTGTCGTGTTTTAAGCTACAAATTGCTATGTCGCAGATTTGAATACGACGAATAGAAGCGGCATTATAGTTGTTTATATCTGTGAGGTCATGAATCATCATTGACGGCCGGAATGCCTACCACTCGAAACGATCGATGTTTGACGAAACTATGCAAGTTCGTCGCAGATCGGTATAAGGTTGGTCGATGTGTCGTGTTTTAAGCTACAAATTGCTATGTCGCAGATTTGAATACGACGAATAGAAGCGGCGTTATAGTTGTTTATATCTGTGAGGTCATGAATCATCATTGACGGCCGGAATGCCTACCACTCGAAACGATCGATGACAAGCTCAAGAAGCATTAGGCTACACGGGCCGTGTTTTAAGCTACGAGTTGCTATGTCGCAGATTCGCATACGACGAATAGAGGCGGAGTTATAGTTGTTTATATCTGTGAGGTCATGAATCATCATTGACGGCCGGAATGCCTACCACTCGAAACGATCGATGTTTGACGAAACTATGCAAGTTCGTCGCAGATCGGTATAAGGTGGGTCGATGTGTCGTGCTTTAAGCTACAAATTGCTATGTCGCAGATTTGCATACGACGAATAGAAGCGGAGTTATAGTTGTTTATATCTGTGAGGCCATGAATCACCATCGACGGCCGGATTGCCTACCACTCGGAACGATCGACGTTTGACGAAACTACGCAAGTTCTTCGCAGACCGGTATAAGGTGGGTCGATGTGTCGTGTTTTAACCTACAAATTGCTATGTCGCAGATTCGCATACGACGAATAGAAGCGGAGTTATAGTTGTTTATATCTGTGAGGTCATGATTCATCATTGACGGCCGGAATGCCTACCACTCGAAACGATCGATGTTTGACGAAACTATGCAAGTTCGTCGCAGATCGGTATAAGGTGGGTCGTTGGGCCGTGTTTTAAGCTACAAGTTGCTATGTCGCAGATTCGCATACGACGAATAGAAGCGGAGTTATCGATGTTTATATCTGTGAGGACATTAATCACCATTGACAACAGGATTGCCTACCACTCGGAACGATCGACGTTTGACAAAACTATGCAAGTTCGTCGCAGATCGGTGTAAAGTGGCTCGATGTGTCGTGTTTTAGGCTACAAATTGCTATGTCGCAGATTTGCGTACGACGAATAGAAGCCAAGTTTTAGGTGTTTATATCTTTGAGGCCATGAATCACCATTGACGGCCGAATTGCCAACCACGCGGAACGATCGACGATTGACGAAACTATGCAAGTTCGTCGCAGATCGGTATAAGGTGGCTCGATGTGTCGTGTTTTAGGCTACAAATTGCTATGTCGCAGATTTGCATACGACGAATAGAAGCGGAGTTATAGTTGTTTATATCTGTGAGGTCATGAATCATCATTGACGGCCGGAATGCCTACCACTGGGAACGATCGATGTTTGACGAAACTATGCAAGTTCGTCGCAGATCGGTATAAGGTGGGTCGATGTGTCGTGCTTTAAGCTACAAATTGCTATGTCGCAGATTTGCATACGACTAATAGAAGCGGAGTTATAGTTGTTTATATCTGTGAGGTCATGAATCATCATTGACGGCCGGAAAGCCTACCACTCGAAACGATCGATGTTTGACGAAACTATGCAAGTTCTTCGCAGATCGGTATAAGGTGGGTCGTTGGGTCATGTTTTAGGCTACAAATTGCTATGTCGCAGATTTGCGTACGACAAGTAGAACCGGAGTTACAGTTGATTATGTCTGTGAGGCCATGAATCACCATTGACGGCCGGATTGCCTTCCACTCGGAACGATCGACGTTTGACGTAACAATGCAAGTTCGTCGCACATCGGTATAAGGTGGCTCGATGTGTCGTGTTTTAGGCTACAAATTGCTATGTCGCAGATTCGCATACGTCGAATAGAAGCGGAGTTATCGATGTTTATATCTGTGAGGCCATTAATCACCATTGACGACAGGATTGCCTACCACTCGGAACGATCGGCGCTTGACGAAACTATGCAAGTTCGTCGCAGATCAGTAGGAGGTGGCCCGATGTGTCGTGTTTTAGGCTACAAATTGCTATGTCGCAGATTTGCATACGACGAATAGAGGCGGAGTTATAGTTGTTTATATCTGTGAGGCCATGAATCACCATTGACGGCAGGATTGCCTACCACTCGGAACGATCGACGTTTGACGAAACTATGCAAGTTCTTCGCAGATCGGTATAAGGTGGGTCGATGTGTCGTGTTTTAACCTACAAATTGCTATGTTGCAGATTTGCGTACGACGAATAGAAGCGGAGTTATAGTTGTTTATATCTGTCAGGCCATAAATCACCATTGACGGCGGGATTGCCTACCACTCGGAACGATCGACGTTTGACGAAACTATGCAAGTTCTCCGCAGATCGGTATAAGGTGGCTTGATGTGTCGTGTTTTAGGCTACAAATTGCTATGTCGCAGATTTGCAAACGACGAATAGAAGCGGAGTTGTAGTTGTTTATATCTGTCAGGCCATGAATCACCATTGACGGCCGGATTGCCTTCCACTCGAATCGATCGATGTTTGACGAAACTATGCAAGTTCGTCGCAGATCGGTATAAGGTGGCTCGATGTGTCGTGTTTTAGGCTACAAATTGCTATGTCGCAGATTTGCATACGACGAATAGATGCGGAGTTACAGTTGTTAATGTCTGTGAGGCCATGAATCACCATTGACGGCCGGATTGCCTTCCACTCGAAACGATCGATGTTTGACGAAACTATGCAAGTTCGTCGCAGATCGGTATAAGGTGGGTCGTTGGGCCGTGTTTTAAGCTACAACTTGCTATGTCGCAGATTCGCATACGACGAATAGAAGCGGAGTTATCGATGTTTATATCTGTGAGGCCATTAACCACCATTGACGACCGGATTGCCTACCACTCGGAACGATCGACGTTTGACGAAACTATGCAAGTTCGTCGCACATCGGTATAAGGTGGCTCGATGTGTCGTGTTTTAGGCTACAAATTGCTATGTCGCAGATTTGCATACGACGAATAGAAGCGGAGTTATAGTTGTTTATATCTGTCAGGCCATGAATCACCATTGACGGCCGGATTGCCGACCACTCGGAACGATCGACGTTTGACGAAACTATGCAAGTTCGTCGCAGATCGGTATAAGGTGGCTCGATGTGTCGTGTTTTAGGCTACAAACTGCTATGTCGCAGATTTGCATACGACGAAGAGAAGCGGAGTTATAGTTGTTTATATTTGTCAGGCCATGAATCACCATTAACGCCCGGATTGCCTTCCACTCGAAACGATCGATGTTTGACGAAACTATGCAAGTTTGTCGCAAATCGGTATAAGGTGGGTCGATGTGTCGTGTTTTAAGCTACAAATTGCTATGTCGCAGATTTGAATACGACGAATAGAAGCGGCGTTATAGTTGTTTATATCTGTGAGGTCATGAATCATCATTGACGGCCGGAATGCCTACCACTCGAAACGATCGATGTTTGACGAAACTATGCAAGTTCGTCGCAGATCGGTATAAGGTTGGTCGATGTGTCGTGTTTTAAGCTACAAATTGCTATGTCGCAGATTTGAATACGACGAGTAGAAGCGGCGTTATAGTTGTTTATATCTGTGAGGTCATGAATCATCATTGACGGCCGGAATGCCTACCACTCGAAACGATCGATGACAAGCTCAAGAAGCATTAGGCTACACGGGCCGTGTTTTAAGCTACGAGTTGCTATGTCGCAGATTCGCATACGACGAATAGAGGCGGAGTTATAGTTGTTTATATCTGTGAGGTCATGAATCATCATTGACGGCCGGAATGCCTACCACTCGAAACGATCGATGTTTGACGAAACTATGCAAGTTCGTCGCAGATCGGTATAAGGTGGGTCGATGTGTCGTGCTTTAAGCTACAAATTGCTATGTCGCAGATTTGCGTACGACGAATAGAAGCCAAGTTTTAGGTGTTTATATCTGTGAGGCCATGAATCACCATTGACGGCCGAATTGCCAACCACGCGGAACGATCGACGATTGACGAAACTATGCAAGTTCGTCGCAGATCGGTATAAGGTGGCTCGATGTGTCGTGTTTTAGGCTACAAATTGCTATGTCGGCGATTTGCATACGACGAATAAAAGCGGAGTTGTAGTTGTTTATATCTGTGAGGTCATGAATCATCATTGACGGCCGGAATGCCTACCACTGGGAACGATCGATGTTTGACGAAACTATGCAAGTTCGTCGCAGATCGGTATAAGGTGGGTCGATGTGTCGTGCTTTAAGCTACAAATTGCTATGTCGCAGATTTGCATACGACTAATAGAAGCGGAGTTATAGTTGTTTATATCTGTGAGGTCATGAATCATCATTGACGGCCGGAAAGCCTACCACTCGAAACGATCGATGTTTGACGAAACTATGCAAGTTCTTCGCAGATCGGTATAAGGTGGGTCGTTGGGTCGTGTTTTAGGCTACAAATTGCTATGTCGCAGATTTGCGTACGACAAGTAGAACCGGAGTTACAGTTGATTATGTCTGTGAGGCCATGAATCACCATTGACGGCCGGATGGCCTTCCACTCGGAACGATCGATGTTTGACGTAACAATGCAAGTTCGTCGCACATCGGTATAAGGTGGCTCGATGTGTCGTGTTTTAGGCTACAAATTGCTATGTCGCAGATTCGCATACGTCGAATAGAAGCGGAGTTATCGATGTTTATATCTGTGAGGCCATTAATCACCATTGACGACAGGATTGCCTACCACTCGGAACGATCGACGCTTGACGAAACTATGCAAGTTCGTCGCAGATCAGTAGAAGGTGGCTCGATGTGTCGTGTTTTAGGCTACAAATTGCTATGTCGCAGATTTGCATACGACGAATAGAGGCGGAGTTATAGTTGTTTATATCTGTGAGGCCATGAATCACCATTGACGGCAGGATTGCCTACCACTCGGAACGATCGACGTTTGACGAAACTATGCAAGTTCTTCGCAGATCGGTATAAGGTGGGTCGATGTGTCGTGTTTTAACCTACAAATTGCTATGTAGCAGATTCGCATACAACAAATAGAAGCGGAGTTACAGTTGTTAATGTCTGTGAGGCCATGAATCACCATTGACGGCCGGATTGCCTTCCACTCGAAACGATCGATGTTTGACGAAACTATGCAAGTTCGTCGCAGATCGGTATAAGGTGGGTCGTTGGGCCGTGTTTTAAGCTACAACTTGCTATGTCGCAGATTCGCATACGACGAATAGAAGCGGAGTTATCGATGTTTATATCTGTGAGGCCATTAACCACCATTGACGACCGGATTGCCTACCACTCGGAACGATCGACGCTTGACGAAACTATGCAAGTTCGTCGCAGATCAGTAGAAGGTGGCTCGATGTGTCGTGTTTTAGGCTACAAATTGCTATGTTGCAGATTTGCGTACGACGAATAGAAGCGGAGTTATAGTTGTTTATATCTGTCAGGCCATAAATCACCATTGACGGCGGGATTGCCTACCACTCGGAACGATCGACGTTTGCCGAAACTGTGCAAATTCTTCTCAGATTCGTATAAGGTGGGTCGATGTGCCGTGTCTTAAGCTACAAATTTCTATGTCGCAGATTTGCATACCACGAATAGAAGCGGAGTTATTGTTGTTTATATCTGTCAGGCCATGAATCACCATTGACGGCCGGATTGCCTACCACTCGAAACGATCGATGTTTGACGAAACTATGCAAGTTCGTCGCTGATCGGTATAAGGTGGCTCGATGTGTCGTGTTTTAGGCTACAAATTGCTATGTCGCAGATTTGCATACGACGAATAGATGCGGAGTTACAGTTGTTAATGTCTGTGAGGCCATGAATCACCATTGACGGCCGGATTGCCTTCCACTCGAAACGATCGATGTTTGACGAAACCATGCAAGTTCGTCGCAGATCGGTATAAGGTGGGTCGTTGGGCCGTGTCTTAAGCTATAAATTGCTATGTCGCAGATTTGCATACGACGAATAGAAGCGGAGTTATAGTTGTTTATATCTGTCAGGCCATGAATCACCATTGACGGCCGGATTGCCTTCCACTCGAATCGATCGATGTTTGACGAAACTATGCAAGTTCGTCGCAGATCGGTATAAGGTGGCTCGATGTGTCGTGTTTTAGGCTACAAATTGCTATGTCGCAGATTTGCATACGACGAATAGATGCGGAGTTACAGTTGTTAATGTCTGTGAGGCCATGAATCACCATTGACGGCCGGATTGCCTTCCACTCGAAACGATCGATGTTTGACGAAACTATGCAAGTTCGTCGCAGATCGGTATAAGGTGGGTCGTTGGGCCGTGTTTTAAGCTACAACTTGCTATGTCGCAGATTCGCATACGACGAATAGAAGCGGAGTTATCGATGTTTATATCTGTGAGGCCATTAACCACCATCGACGACCGGATTGCCTACCACTCGGAACGATCGACGTTTGACGAAACAATGCAAGTTCGTCGCACATCGGTGTAAGGTGGCTCGATGTGTCGTGTTTTAGGCTACAAATTGCTATGTCGCAGATTTGCATACGACGAATAGAAGCGGAGTTATAGTTGTTTATATCTGTCAGTCCGTGAATAACTATTGACGGCCGGATTGCCTACCACTCGGAACGATCGACGTTTGCCGAAACTATGCAAGTTCTTCGCAGATCGGTATAAGGTGGGTCTATGTGCCGTGTTTTAGGATACAAATTGCTATGTCGCAGATTTGCATACGACGAATAGAAGCGGAGTTATAGTTGTTTATATCTGCCAGGCCGTGAATAACTATTGACGGCCGGATTGCCTACCACTCGGAACAATCGACGTTTGCCGAAACTATGCAAGTTCTTCGCAGATCGGTATAAGGTGGGTCTATGTGCCGTGTTTTAAGCTACAAATTGCTATGTCGCAGATTTGCATACCACGAATAGAAGCGGAGTTATAGTTGTTTATATCTGTCAGGCCATAAATCACCATTGACGGCGGGATTGTCTACCACTCGGAACGATCGACGTTTGCCGAAACTATGCAAGTTATTCGCAGATTCGTATAAGGTGGGTCGATGTGCCGTGTCTTAAGCTATAAATTGCTATGTCGCAGATTTGCATACGACGAATAGAAGCGGAGTTATAGTTGTTTATATCTGTCAGGCCATGAATCACCATTGACGGCCGGATTGCCTTCCACTCGAATCGATCGATGTTTGACGAAACTATGCAAGTTCGTCGCAGATCGGTATAAGGTGGCTCGATGTGTCGTGTTTTAGGCTACAAATTGCTATGTCGCAGATTTGCATACGACGAATAGATGCGGAGTTACAGTTGTTAATGTCTGTGAGGCCATGAATCACCATTGACGGCCGAATTGCCTTCCACTCGAAACGATCGATGTTTGACGAAACTATGCAAGTTCGTCGCAGATCGGTATAAGGTGGGTCGTTGGGCCGTGTTTTAAGCTACAACTTGCTATGTCGCAGATTCGCATACGACGAATAGAAGCGGAGTTATCGATGTTTATATCTGTGAGGCCATTAACCACCATTGACGACCGGATTGCCTACCACTCGGAACGATCGACGTTTGACGAAACAATGCAAGTTCGTCGCACATCGGTGTAAGGTGGCTCGATGTGTCGTGTTTTAGGCTACAAATTGCTATGTCGCAGATTTGCATACGACGAATAGAAGCGGAGTTATAGTTGTTTATATCTGTCAGTCCGTGAATAACTATTGACGGCCGGATTGCCTACCACTCGGAACGATCGACGTTTGCCGAAACTATGCAAGTTCTTCGCAGATCGGTATAAGGTGGGTCTATGTGCCGTGTTTTAGGATACAAATTGCTATGTCGCAGATTTGCATACGACGAATAGAAGCGGAGTTATAGTTGTTTATATCTGCCAGGCCGTGAATAACTATTGACGGCCGGATTGCCTACCACTCGGAACAATCGACGTTTGCCGAAACTATGCAAGTTCTTCGCAGATCGGTATAAGGTGGGTCTATGTGCCGTGTTTTAAGCTACAAATTGCTATGTCGCAGATTTGCATACCACGAATAGAAGCGGAGTTATAGTTGTTTATATCTGTCAGGCCATAAATCACCATTGACGGCGGGATTGTCTACCACTCGGAACGATCGACGTTTGCCGAAACTATGCAAGTTATTCGCAGATTCGTATAAGGTGGGTCGATGTGCCGTGTCTTAAGCTATAAATTGCTATGTCGCAGATTTGCATACGACGAATAGAAGCGGAGTTATAGTTGTTTATATCTGTCAGGCCATGAATCACCATTGACGGCCGGATTGCCTTCCACTCGAATCGATCGATGTTTGACGAAACTATGCAAGTTCGTCGCAGATCGGTATAAGGTGGCTCGATGTGTCGTGTTTTAGGCTACAAATTGCTATGTCGCAGATTTGCATACGACGAATAGAAGCGGAGTTACAGTTGTTAATGTCTGTGAGGCCATGAATCACCATTGACGGCCGGATTGCCTTCCACTCGAAACGATCGATGTTTGACGAAACTATGCAAGTTCGTCGCAGATCGGTATAAGGTGGGTCGTTGGGCCGTGTTTTAAGCTACAACTTGCTATGTCGCAGATTCGCATACGACGAATAGAAGCGGAGTTATCGATGTTTATATCTGTGAGGCCATTAACCACCATTGACGACCGGATTGCCTACCACTCGGAACGATCGACGTTTGACGAAACAATGCAAGTTCGTCGCACATCGGTGTAAGGTGGCTCGATGTGTCGTGTTTTAGGCTACAAATTGCTATGTCGCAGATTTGCATACGACGAATAGAAGCGGAGTTATAGTTGTTTATATCTGTCAGTCCGTGAATAACTATTGACGGCCGGATTGCCTACCACTCGGAACGATCGACGTTTGCCGAAACTATGCAAGTTCTTCGCAGATCGGTATAAGGTGGGTCTATGTGCCGTGTTTTAGGATACAAATTGCTATGTCGCAGATTTGCATACGACGAATAGAAGCGGAGTTATAGTTGTTTATATCTGCCAGGCCGTGAATAACTATTGACGGCCGGATTGCCTACCACTCGGAACAATCGACGTTTGCCGAAACTATGCAAGTTCTTCGCAGATCGGTATAAGGTGGGTCTATGTGCCGTGTTTTAAGCTACAAATTGCTGTGTCGCAGATTTGCATACGACGAATAGAAGCGGAGTTATAGTTGTTTATATCTGTCAGGCCATGAATCACCATTGACGGCCGGATTGCCGACCACTCGGAACGATCGACGTTTGACGAAACTATGCAAGTTCGTCGCACATCGGTATAAGGTGGCTCGATGTATCGTGTTTTAGGCTACAAATTGCTATGTCGCAGATTTGCATACGACGAATAGAAGTGGAGTTATAGTTGTTTATATCTGTCAGGCCGTGAATAACTATTGACGGCCGGATTGCCTACCACTCGGAACGATCGACGTTTGCCGAAACTATGCAAGTTCTTCGCAGATCGGTATAAGGTGGGTCTATGTGCCGTGTTTTAAGCTACGAGTTGCTATGTCGCAGATTCGCATACGACGAATAGAGGCGGAGTTATAGTTGTTTATATCTGTGAGGTCATGAATCATCATTGACGGCCGGAATGCCTACCACTCGAAACGATCGATGTTTGACGAAACTATGCAAGTTCGTCGCAGATCGGTATAAGGTGGCTCGATATGTCGTGTTTTAGGTTACAAATTGCTATGTCGCAGATTTGCATACGACGAATAGAAGCGGAGTTATAGTTGTTTATATCTGTGAGGTCATGAATCATCATTGACGGCCGGAATGCCTACCACTCGAAACGATCGATGTTTGACGAAACTATGCATGTTCGTCGCAGATCGGTATACGGTGGCTCGATGTGTCGTGTTTTAGGCTTCAAATTGCTATGTCGCAGATTTGCATACGACGAATAGAAACGGAGTTATCGATATTTATATCTGTGAGGCCATTAATCACCATTGACGACAGGATTGCCTACCACTCGGAACGATCGACGTTTGACGAAACTATGCAAGTTCGTCGCAGATCGGTATAAGGTGGCTCGATGTGTCGTGTTTTATGCTATAAATTGCTATGTCGGCGATTTGCATACGACGAATAAAAGCGGAGTTGTAGTTGTTTATATCTGTGAGGTCATGAATCATCACTGACGGCCGGAATGCCTACCACTCGAAACGAACGATGTTTGACGAAACTATGCAAGTTCGTCGCAGATCGGTATACGGTGGCTCGATGTGTCGTGTTTTAGGCTTCAAATTGCTATGTCGCAGATTTGCATACGACGAATAGAAACGGAGTTATCGATATTTATATCTGTGAGGCCATTAATCACCATTGACGACAGGATTGCCTACCACTCGGAACGATCGACGTTTGACGAAACTATGCAAGTTCGTCGCAGATCGGTATAAGGTGGCTCGATGTGTCGTGTTTTAGGCTACAAATTGCTATGTCGGCGATTTGCATACGACGAATAAAAGCGGAGTTGTAGTTGTTTATATCTGTGAGGTCATGAATCATCATTGACGGCCGGAATGCCTACCACTGGGAACGATCGATGTTTGACGAAACTATGCAAGTTCGTCGCAGATCGGTATAAGGTGGGTCGATGTGTCGTGCTTTAAGCTACAAATTGCTATGTCGCAGATTTGCATACGACTAATAGAAGCGGAGTTATAGTTGTTTATATCTGTGAGGTCATGAATCATCATTGACGGCCGGAAGGCCTACCACTCGAAACGATCGATGTTTGACGAAACTATGCAAGTTCTTCGCAGATCGGTATAAGGTGGGTCGTTGGGTCGTGTTTTAGGCTACAAATTGATATGTCGCAGATTTGCGTACGACAAGTAGAACCGGAGTTACAGTTGATTATGTCTGTGAGGCCATGAATCACCATTGACGGCCGGATTGCCTTCCACTCGGAACGATCGACGTTTGACGTAACAATGCAAGTTCGTCGCACATCGGTATAAGGTGGCTCGATGTGTCGTGTTTTAGGCTACAAATTGCTATGTCGCAGATTCGCATACGTCGAATAGAAGCGGAGTTATCGATGTTTATATCTGTGAGGCCATTAATCACCATTGACGACAGGATTGCCTACCACTCGGAACGATCGACGCTTGACGAAACTATGCAAGTTCGTCGCAGATCAGTAGAAGGTGGCTCGATGTGTCGTGTTTTAGGCTACAAATTGCTATGCCGCAGATTTGCATACGACGAATAGAGGCGGAGTTATAGTTGTTTATATCTGTGAGGCCATGAATCACCATTGACGGCAGGATTGCCTACCACTCGGAACGATCGACGTTTGACGAAACTATGCAAGTTCTTCGCAGATCGGTATAAGGTGGGTCGATGTGTCGTGTTTTAACCTACAAATTGCTATGTAGCAGATTCGCATACAACAAATAGAAGCGGAGTTACAGTTGTTAATGTCTGTGAGGCCATGAATCACCATTGACGGCCGGATTGCCTTCCACTCGAAACGATCGATGTTTGACGAAACTATGCAAGTTCGTCGCAGATCGGTATAAGGTGGGTCGTTGGGCCGTGTTTTAAGCTACAACTTGCTATGTCGCAGATTCGCATACGACGAATAGAAGCGGAGTTATCGATGTTTATATCTGTGAGGCCAATAACCACCATTGACGACCGGATTGCCTACCACTCGGAACGATCGACGCTTGACGAAACTATGCAAGTTCGTCGCAGATCAGTAGAAGGTGGCTCGATGTGTCGTGTTTTAGGCTACAAATTGCTATGTTGCAGATTTGCGTACGACGAATAGAAGCGGAGTTATAGTTGTTTATATCTGTCAGGCCATAAATCACCATTGACGGCGGGATTGCCTACCACTCGGAACGATCGACTTTTGCCGAAACTGTGCAAATTTTTCGCAGATTCGTATAAGGTGGGTCGATGTGCCGTGTCTTAAGCTACAAATTTCTATGTCGCAGATTTGCATACCACGAATAGAAGCGGAGTTATTGTTGTTTATATCTGTCAGGCCATGAATCACCATTGACGGCCGGATTGCCTACCACTCGAAACGATCGATGTTTGACGAAACTATGCAAGTTCGTCGCTGATCAGTATAAGGTGGCTCGAAGTGTCGTGTTTTAGGCTACAAATTGCTATGTCGCAGATTTGCATACGACGAATAGATGCGGAGTTACAGTTGTTAATGTCTGTGAGGCCATGAATCACCATTGACGGCCGGATTGCCTTCCACTCGAAACGATCGATGTTTGCCGAAACTATGCAAGTTCGTCGCAGATCGGTATAAGGTGGGTCGTTGGGCCGTGTTTTAAGCTACAACTTGCTATGTCGCAGATTCGCATACGACGAATAGAAGCGGAGTTATCGATGTTTATATCTGTGAGGCCATGAATCACCATCGACGGCCGGATTGCCTACCACTCGGAACGATCGACGTTTGACGAAACTATGCAATTTCTCCGCAGATCGGTATAAGGTAGCTTGATGTGTCGTGTTTTAGGCTACAAATTGCTATGTCGCAGATTTGCAAACGACGAATAGAAGCGGAGTTGTAGTTGTTTATATCTGTGAGGTCATGAATCATCATTGACGGCCGGAATGCCTAACACTCGAAACGATCGATGTTTGACGAAACTATGCAAGTTCGTCGCAGATCGGTATAAGGTGGGTCGATGTGTCGTGTTTTATGCAACAAATTGCTATGTCGCAGATTTGCATACGACGAATAGAAGCGGAGTTATTGTTTTTTATATCTGGTGAGGCTATGAATCACCATTGACAGCCGGATTGCCTACCACTCGGAACGATCGACGTTTGACGAAACTATGCAAGTTCGTCGCAGATCGGTATAAGTTAGCTCGATGTGTCGTGTTTTAGGCTACAGATTGCAATGTCGCAGATTTGCGTACGACGAATAGAAGCGGAGTTATAGTTGTTTATATCGGACAGGCCATGAATCACCATCGACGGCCGGATTGCCTATCACTCGGAACGATCGACGTTTGCCGAAACTATGCAAGTTCTTCGCAGATCGGTATAAGGTGGGTCGATGTGCCGTGTTTTAGGCTACAGATTGTTATGTCGCAGTTTTGCGTACGACGAATAGAAGCGGAGTTATAGTTGTTTATATCTGTCAGGCCATAAATCACCATTGACGGCGGGATTGTCTACCACTCGGAACGATCGACGTTTGCCGAAACTATGCAAGTTATTCGCAGATTCGTATAAGGTGGGTCGATGTGCCGTGTCTTAAGCTATGTATTGCTATGTCGCAGATTTGCATACGACGAATAGAAGCGGAGTTATAGTTGTTTATATCTGTCAGGCCGTGAATAACTATTGACGGCCGGATTGCCTACCACTCGGAACGATCGACGTTTGCCGAAACTATGCAAGTTCTTCGCAGATCGGTATAAGGTGGGTCTATGTGCCGTGTTTTAAGCTACAAATTGCTCTGTCGCAGATTTGCATACGACGAATAGAAGCGGAGTTATAGTTGTTTATATCTGTCAGGCCATGAATCACCATTGACGGCCGGATTGCCTACCACTCGGAACGATCGACGTTTGACGAAACTATGCAAGTTCTTCGCAGATCGGTATAAGGTGGGTCGATGTGTCGTGTTTTAACCTACAAATTGCTATGTAGCAGATTCGCATACAACAAATAGAAGCGGAGTTACAGTTGTTAATGTCTGTGAGGCCATGAATCACCATTGACGGCCGGATTGCCTTCCACTCGAAACGATCGATGTTTGACGAAACTATGCAAGTTCGTCGCAGATCGGTATAAGGTGGGTCGTTGGGCGGTGTTTTAAGCTACAACTTGCTATGTCGCAGGTTCGCATACGACGAATAGAAGTGGAGTTATCGATGTTTATATCTGTGAGGCCATGAATCACCATCGACGGCCGGATTGCCTACCACTCGGAACGATCGACGGTTGCCGATACTATGCAAGTTTGTCGCAGATCGGTATAAGGTGGGTCGTTGGGCCGTGTTTTAAGCTACAAGTTGCTATGTCGCAGATTCGCATACGACGAATAGAAGCGGAGTTATCGATGTTTATATCTGTGAGGACATTAATCACCATTGACGACAGGATTGCCTACCACTCGGAACGATCGACGTTTGACAAAATTATGCAAGTTCGTCGCAGATCGGTGTAAAGTGGCTCGATGTGTCGTGTTTTAGGCTACAAATTGCTATGTCGCAGATTTGCGTACGACGAATAGAAGCCAAGTTTTAGGTGTTTATATCTGTGAGACCATGAATCACCATTGACGGCCGAATTGCCAACCACGCGAAACGATCGACGATTGACGAAACTATGCAACTTCGTCGCAGATCGGTATAAGGTGGCTCGATGTGTCGTGTTTTAGGTTACAAATTGCTATGTCGCAGATTTGCATACGACGAATAGAAGCGGAGTTATAGTTGTTTATATCTGTGAGGTCATGAATCATCATTGACGGCCGAAATGCCTACCACTCGAAACGATCGATGTTTGACGAAACTATGCAAGTTCGTCGCAGATCGGTATAAGGTGGGTCGATGTGTCGTGCTTTAAGCTACAAATTGCTATGTCGCAGATTCGCATACGACGAATAGAAGCGGAGTTATCGATGTTTATACCTGTGAGGCATAAAATCACCATTGACGACAGGATTGCCTACCACTCGGAACGATCGACGTTTGACAAAACTATACAAGTTCGTCGCAGATCGGTGTAAAGTGGCTCGATGTGTCGTGTTTTAGGCTACAAATTGCTATGTCGCAGATTTGCGTACGACGAATAGAAGCCAAGTTTTAGGTGTTTATATCTGTGAGGCCATGAATCACCATTGACGGCCGAATTGCCAACCACGCGGAACGATCGACGATTGACGAAACTTTGCAAGTTCGTCGCAGATCGGTATAAGGTGGCTCGATGTGTCGTGTTTTAGGTTACAAATTGCTATGTCGCAGATTTGCATACGACGAATAGAAGCGGAGTTATAGTTGTTTATATCTGTGAGGTCATGAATCATCATTGACGGCCGGAATGCCTACCACTCGAAACGATCGATGTTTGACGAAACTATGCATGTTCGTCGCAGATCGGTATACGGTGGCTCGATGTGTCGTGTTTTAGGCTTCAAATTGCTATGTCGCAGATTTGCATACGACGAATAGAAACGGAGTTATCGATATTTATATCTGTGAGGCCATTAATCACCATTGACGACAGGATTGCCGACCACTCGGAACGATCGACGTTTGACGAAACTATGCAAGTTCGTCGCAGATCGGTATAAGTTAGCTCGATGTGTCGTGTTTTAGGCTACAGATTGCTATGTCGCAGATTTGCGTACGACGAATAGAAGCGGAGTTATAGTTGTTTATATCTGACAGGCCATGAATCACCATCGACGGCCGGATTGCCTATCACTCGGAACGATCGACGTTTGCCGAAACTATGCAAGTTCTTCGCAGATCGGTATAAGGTGGGTCGATGTGCCGTGTTTTAGGCTACAGATTGTTATGTCGCAGATTTGCGTACGACGAATAGAAGCGGAGTTATAGTTGTTTATATCTGTCAGGCCATAAATCACCATTGACGGCGGGATTGTCTACCACTCGGAACGATCGACGTTTGCCGAAACTATGCAAGTTATTCGCAGATTCGTATAAGGTGGGTCGATGTGCCGTGTCTTAAGCTATAAATTGCTATGTCGCAGATTTGCATACGACGAATAGAAGCGGAGTTATAGTTGTTTATATCTGTCAGGCCATGAATCACCATTGACGGCCGGATTGCCTTCCACTCGAATCGATCGATGTTTGACGAAACTATGCAAGTTCGTCGCAGATCGGTATAAGGTGGCTCGATGTGTCGTGTTTTAGGCTACAAATTGCTATGTCGCAGATTTGCATACGACGAATAGATGCGGAGTTACAGTTGTTAATGTCTGTGAGGCCATGAATCACCATTGACGGCCGGATTGCCTTCCACTCGAAACGATCGATGTTTGACGAAACTATGCAAGTTCGTCGCAGATCGGTATAAGGTGTGTCGTTGGGCCGTCTTTTAAGCTACAACTTGCTATGTCGCAGATTCGCATACGACGAATAGAAGCGGAGTTATCGATGTTTATATCTGTGAGGCCATTAACCACCATTGACGACCGGATTGCCTACCACTCGGAACGATCGACGTTTGACGAAACTATGCAAGTTCGTCGCACATCGATATAAGGTGGCTCGATGTGTCGTGTTTTAGGCTACAAATTGTTATGTCGCAGATTTGCATACGACGAATAGAAGCGGAGTTATAGTTGTTTATATCTGTCAGCCGTGAATAACTATTGACGGCCGGATTGCCTACCACTCGGAACGATCGACGTTTGCCGAAACTATGCAAGTTCTTCGCAGATCGGTATAAGGTGGGTCTATGTGCCGTGTTTTAAGCTACAAATTGCTATGTCGCAGATTTGCATACGACGAATAGAAGCGGAGTTATAGTTGTTTATATCTGTCAGGCCATGAATCACCATTGATGGCCGGATTGCCTACCACTCGGAACGATCGACGTTTGCCGAAACTATGCAAGTTCTTCGCAGATCGGTATAAGGTGGGTCTATGTGCCGTGTTTTAAGCTACAAATTGCTGTGTCGCAGAATTGCATACGACGAAGAGAAGCGGAGTTATAGTTGTTTATATCTGTCAGGCCATAAATCACCATTGACGGCCGGATTGCCTACCACTCGGAACGATCCACAGGTTGCCGAAACTATGCAAGTTTGTCGCAGATCGGTATAAGGTGGGTCGTTGGGCCGTGTTTTAAGCTACAAGTTGCTATGTCGCAGATTCGCATACGACGAATAGAAGCGGAGTTATCGATGTTTATATCTGTGAGGCCATTAACCACCATTGACGACCGGATTGCCTACCACTCGGAACGATCGACGTTTGACGAAACTATGCAAGTTCGTCGCACATCGGTATAAGGTGGCTCGATGTGTCGTGTTTTAGGCTACAAATTGCTATGTCGCAGATTTGCATACGACGAATAGAAGCGGAGTTATAGTTGTTTATATTTGTCAGGCCATGAATCACCATTAACGCCCGGATTGCCTTCCACTCGAAACGATCGATGTTTGACGAAACTATGCAAGTTTGTCGCAAATCGGTATAAGGTGGGTCGATGTGTCGTGTTTTAAGCTACAAATTGCTATGTCGCAGATTTGAATACGACGAATAGAAGAGGCGTTATAGTTGTTTATATCTGTGAGGTCATGAATCATCATTGACGGCCGGAATGCCTACCACTCGAAACGATCGATGTTTGACGAAACTATGCAAGTTCGTCGCAGATCGGTATAAGGTTGGTCGATGTGTCGTGTTTTAAGCTACAAATTGCTATGTCGCAGATTTGAATACGACGAATAGAAGCGGCGTTATAGTTGTTTATATCTGTGAGGTCATGAATCATCATTGACGGCCGGAATGCCTACCACTCGAAACGATCGATGTTTGACGAAACTATGCAAGTTCGTCGCAGATCGGTATAAGGTTGGTCGATGTGTCGTATTTTAAGCTACAAATTGCTATGTCGCAGATTTGAATACGACGAATAGAAGCGGCGTTATAGTTGTTTATATCTGTGAGGTCATGAATCATCATTGACGGCCGGAATGCCTACCACTCGAAACGATCGATGACAAGCTTAAGAAGCATTAGGCTACACGGGCCGTGTTTTAAGCTACGAGTTGCTATGTCGCAGATTCGCATACGACGAATAGAAGCGGAGTTATTGTTGTTTATATCTGGTGAGGCCATGAATCACCATTGACGGCCGGATTGCCTACCACTCGGAACGATCGATGTTTGACCAAACTATGCAAGTTTGTCGCAGGTCGGTATAAGGTGGGTCGTTGGGCCGTGTCTTAATCTACAAGATGCTATGTCGCAGATTCGCATACGACGAATAGAGGCGGAGTTATAGTTGTTTATATCTGTGAGGTCATGAATCATCATTGACAGCCGGAATGCCTACCACTCGAAACGATCGATGTTTGACGAAACTATGCAAGTTCGTCGCAGATCGGTATAAGGTGGGTCGATGTGTCGTGCTTTAAGCTACAAATTGCTATGTCGCAGATTTGCATACGACGAATAGAAGCGGAGTTATAGTTGTTTATATCTGTGAGGCCATGAATCACCATCGACGGCCGGATTGCCTACCACTCGGAACGATCGACGTTTGACGAAACTACGCAAGTTCTTCGCAGACCGGTATAAGGTGGCTCGATGTGTCGTGTTTTAGGCTACAAATTGCTATGTCGCAGATTTGCATACGACGAATAGATGCGGAGTTACAGTTGTTAATGTCTGTGAGGCCATGAATCACCATAGACGGCCGGATTGCCTTCCACTCGAAACGATCGATGTTTGACGAAACTATGCAAGTTCGTCGCAGATCGGTATAAGGTGGCTTGATGTGTCGTGTTTTAGGTTACAAATTGCTATGTCGCAGATTTGCATACGACGAATAGAAGCGGAGTTATAGTTGTTTATATCTGTGAGGTCATGAATCATCATTGACGGCCGGAATGCCTACCACTCGAAACGATCGATGTTTGACGAAACTATGCATGTTCGTCGCAGATCGGTATACGGTGGCTCGATGTGTCGTGTTTTAGGCTTCAAATTGCTATGTCGCAGATTTGCATACGACGAATAGAAACGGAGTTATCGATATTTATATCTGTAAGGCCATTAATCACCATTGACGACAGGATTGCCTACCACTCGGAACGATCGACGTTTGACGAAACTATGCAAGTTCGTCGCAGATCGGTAAAAGATGGCTCGATGTGTCGTGTTTTAGGCTACAAATTGCTGTGTCGCAGATTTGCATACGACGAATAGAAGCGGAGTTATAGTTGTTTATATCTGTGAGGTCATGAATCATCATTGACGGCCGGAATGCCTACCACTCGGAACGATCGACGTTTGACGAAACTATGCAAGTTCTTCGCAGATCGGTATAAGGTGGGTCGATGTGTCGTGTTTTAACCTACAAATTGCTATGTCGCAGATTCGCATACGACGAATAGAAGCGGAGTTATAGTTGTTTATATGTGTCAGGCCATGAATCACCATTGACGACCGGATTACTTTCCACTCGAAACGACCGATGTTTGACGAAACTATGCAAGTTCGTCGCAGATCGGTATATGGTGACTCGATGTGTCGTGTTTTAGGCTACAAATTGCTATGTCGCAGATTTGCAAACGACGAATAGAAGCGGAGTTGTAGTTGTTTATATCTGTGAGGTCATGAATCATCATTGACGGCCGGAATGCCTACCACTCGAAACGATCGATGTTTGACGAAACTATGCAAGTTCGTCGCTGATCTGTATAAGGTGGGTCGACGTGTCGTGCTTTAAGCTACAAATTGCTATGTCGCAGATTTGCATACGACGAATAGAGGCGGAGTTATAGTTGTTTATATCTGTGAGGCCATGAATCACCATTGACGGCAGGATTGCCTACCACTCGGAACGACCGACGTTTGACGAAACTATGCAAGTTCTTCGCAGATCGGTATAAGGTGGGTCGATGTGTCGTGTTTTAACCTACAAATTGCTATGTAGCAGATTCGCATACAACAAATAGAAGCGGAGTTACAGTTGTTAATGTCTGTGAGGCCATGAATCACCATTGACGGCCGGATTGCCTTCCACTCGAAACGATCGATGTTTGACGAAACTATGCAAGTTCATCGCAGATCGGTATAAGGTGGGTCGTTGGGCCGTGTTTTAAGCTAGAACTTGCTATGTCGCAGATTCGCATACGACGAATAGAAGCGGAGTTATCGATGTTTATATCTGTGAGGCCATTAACCACCGTTGACGACCGGATTGCCTACCACTCGGAACGATCGACGCTTGACGAAACTATGCAAGTTCGTCGCAGATCAGTAGAAGGTGGCTCGATGTGTCGTGTTTTAGGCTACAAATTGCTATGTTGCAGATTTGCGTACGACGAATAGAAGCAGAGTTATAGTTGTTTATATCTGTCAGGCCATAAATCACCATTGACGGCGGGACTGCCTACCACTCGGAACGATCGACGTTTGCCGAAACTGTGCAAGTTCTTCGCAGATTCGTATAAGGTGGGTCGATGTGCCGTGTCTTAAGCTACAAATTGCTATGTCGCAGATTTGCATACCACGAATAGAAGCGGAGTTATAGTTGTTTATATCTGTCAGGCCATAAATCACCATTGACGGCGGGATTGTCTACCACTCGGAACGATCGACGTTTGCCGAAACTATGCAAGTTATTCGCAGATTCGTATAAGGTGGGTCGATGTGCCGTGTCTTAAGCTATAAATTGCTATGTCGCAGATTTGCATACGACGAATAGAAGCGGAGTTATAGTTGTTTATATCTGTCAGGCCATGAATCACCATTGACGGCCGGATTGCCTTCCACTCGAATCGATCGATGTTTGACGAAACTATGCAAGTTCGTCGCAGATCGGTATAAGGTGGCTCGATGTGTCGTGTTTTAGGCTACAAATTGCTATGTCGCAGATTTGCATACGACGAATAGATGCGGAGTTATAGTTGTTTATATCTGTGAGGTCATGAATCATCATTGACGGCCGGAATGCCTACCACTCGAAACGATCGATGTTTGACGAAACTATGCAAGTTCGTCGCAGATCGGTATAAGGTTGGTCGATGTGTCGTGTTTTAAGCTACAAATTGCTATGTCGCAGATTTGAATACGACGAATAGAAGCGGCGTTATAGTTGTTTATATCTGTGAGGTCATGAATCATCATTGACGGCCGGAATGCCTACCACTCGAAACGATCGATGACAAGCTCAAGAAGCATTAGGCTACACGGGCCGTGTTTTAAGCTACGAGTTGCTATGTCGCAGATTCGCATACGACGAATAGAAGCGGAGTTATCGATGTTTATACCTGTGAGGCATAAAATCACCATTGACGACGGGATTGCCTACCACTCGGAACGATCGACGTTTGACAAAACTATACAAGTTCGTCGCAGATCGGTATAAGGTGGGTCGATGTGTCGTGTTTTAAGCTACAAATTGCTATGTCGCAGATTTGAATACGACGAATAGAAGCGGCGTTATAGTTGTTTATATCTGTGAGGTCATGAATCATCATTGACGGCCGGAATGCCTACCACTCGAAACGATCGATGTTTGACGAAACTATGCAAGTTCGTCGCAGATCGGTATAAGGTTGGTCGATGTGTCGTATTTTAAGCTACAAATTGCTATGTCGCAGATTTGAATACGACGAATAGAAGCGGCGTTATAGTTGTTTATATCTGTGAGGTCATGAATCATCATTGACGGCCGGAATGCCTACCACTCGAAACGATCGATGACAAGCTCAAGAAGCATTAGGCTACACGGGCCGTGTTTTAAGCTACGAGTTGCTATGTCGCAGATTCGCATACGACGAATAGAAGCGGAGATATTGTTGTTTATATCTGGTGAGGCCATGAATCACCATTGACGGCCGGATTGCCTACCACTCGGAACGATCGATGTTTGACCAAACTATGCAAGTTTGTCGCAGGTCGGTATAAGGTGGGTCGTTGGGCCGTGTCTTAATCTACAAGATGCTATGTCGCAGATTCGCATACGACGAATAGAGGCGGAGTTATAGTTGTTTATATCTGTGAGGTCATGAATCATCATTGACGGCCGGAATGCCTACCACTCGAAACGATCGATGTTTGACGAAACTATGCAAGTTCGTCGCAGATCGGTATAAGGTGGGTCGATGTGTCGTGCTTTAAGCTACAAATTGCTATGTCGCAGATTTGCATACGACGAATAGAAGCGGAGTTATAGTTGTTTATATCTGTGAGGCCATGAATCACCATCGACGGCCGGATTGCCTACCACTCGGAACGATCGACGTTTGACGAAACTACGCAAGTTCTTCGCAGACCGGTATAAGGTGGCTCGATGTGTCGTGTTTTAGGCTACAAATTGCTATGTCGCAGATTTGCATACGACGAATAGAAGCGGAGTTACAGTTGTTAATGTCTGTGAGGCCATGAATCACCATAGACGGCCGGATTGCCTTCCACTCGAAACGATCGATGTTTGACGAAACTATGCAAGTTCGTCGCAGATCGGTATAAGGTGGCTTGATGTGTCGTGTTTTAGGTTACAAATTGCTATGTCGCAGATTTGCATACGACGAATAGAAACGGAGTTATCGATATTTATATCTGTGAGGCCATTAATCACCATTGACGACAGGATTGCCTACCACTCGGAACGATCGACGTTTGACGAAACTATGCAAGTTCGTCGCAGATCGGTAAAAGATGGCTCGATGTGTCGTGTTTTAGGCTACAAATTGCTGTGTCGCAGATTTGCATACGACGAATAGAAGCGGAGTTATAGTTGTTTATATCTGTGAGGTCATGAATCATCATTTACGGCCGGAATGCCTACCACTCGGAACGATCGACGTTTGACGAAACTATGCAAGTTCTTCGCAGATCGGTATAAGGTGGGTCGATGTGTCGTGTTTTAACCTACAAATTGCTATGTCGCAGATTCGCATACGACGAATAGAAGCGGAGTTATAGTTGTTTATATGTGTCAGGCCATGAATCACCATTGACGACCGGATTACTTTCCACTCGAAACGACCGATGTTTGACGAAACTATGCAAGTTCGTCGCAGATCGGTATATGGTGACTCGATGTGTCGTGTTTTAGGCTACAAATTGCTATGTCGCAGATTTGCAAACGACGAATAGAAGCGGAGTTGTAGTTGTTTATATCTGTGAGGTCATGAATCATCATTGACGGCCGGAATGCCTAACACTCGAAACGATCGATGTTTGACGAAACTATGCAAGTTCGTCGCTGATCTGTATAAGGTGGCTCGATGTGCCGTGTCTTAAGCTATAAATTGCTATGTCGCAGATTTGCATACGACGAATAGAAGCGGAGTTATAGTTGTTTATATCTGTCAGGCCATGAATCACCATTGACGGCCGGATTGCCTTCCACTCGAATCGATCGATGTTTGACGAAACTATGCAAGTTCGTCGCAGATCGGTATAAGGTGGGTCGATGTGTCGTGTTTTAGGCTACAAATTGCTATGTCGCAGATTTGCATACGACGAATAGATGCGGAGTTACAGTTGTTAATGTCTGCGAGGCCATGAATCACCATTGACGGCCGGATTGCCTACCACTCGGAACGATCGACGTTTGACGAAACTACGCAAGTTCTTCGCAGACCGGTATAAGGTGGCTCGATGTGTCGTGTTTTAGGCTACAAATTGCTATGTCGCAGATTTGCATACGACGAATAGATGCGGAGTTACAGTTGTTAATGTCTGTGAGGCCATGAATCACCATAGACGGCCGGATTGCCTTCCACTCGAAACGATCGATGTTTGACGAAACTATGCAAGTTCGTCGCAGATCGGTATAAGGTGGCTTGATGTGTCGTGTTTTAGGTTACAAATTGCTATGTCGCAGATTTGCATACGACGAATAGAAACGGAGTTATCGATATTTATATCTGTGAGGCCATTAATCACCATTGACGACAGGATTGCCTACCACTCGGAACGATCGACGTTTGACGAAACTATGCAAGTTCGTCGCAGATCGGTAAAAGATGGCTCGATGTGTCGTGTTTTAGGCTACAAATTGCTGTGTCGCAGATTTGCATACGACGAATAGAAGCGGAGTTATAGTTGTTTATATCTGTGAGGTCATGAATCATCATTTACGGCCGGAATGCCTACCACTCGGAACGATCGACGTTTGACGAAACTATGCAAGTTCTTCGCAGATCGGTATAAGGTGGGTCGATGTGTCGTGTTTTAACCTACAAATTGCTATGTCGCAGATTCGCATACGACGAATAGAAGCGGAGTTATAGTTGTTTATATGTGTCAGGCCATGAATCACCATTGACGACCGGATTACTTTCCACTCGAAACGACCGATGTTTGACGAAACTATGCAAGTTCGTCGCAGATCGGTATATGGTGACTCGATGTGTCGTGTTTTAGGCTACAAATTGCTATGTCGCAGATTTGCAAACGACGAATAGAAGCGGAGTTGTAGTTGTTTATATCTGTGAGGTCATGAATCATCATTGACGGCCGGAATGCCTAACACTCGAAACGATCGATGTTTGACGAAACTATGCAAGTTCGTCGCTGATCTGTATAAGGTGGCTCGATGTGCCGTGTCTTAAGCTATAAATTGCTATGTCGCAGATTTGCATACGACGAATAGAAGCGGAGTTATAGTTGTTTATATCTGTCAGGCCATGAATCACCATTGACGACCGGATTGCCTACCACTCGGAACGATCGACGTTTGACGAAACTATGCAAGTTCGTCGCACATCGATATAAGGTGGCTCGATGTGTCGTGTTTTAGGCTACAAATTGCTATGTCGCAGATTTGCATACGACGAATAGAAGCGGAGTTATAGTTGTTTATATCTGTCAGCCGTGAATAACTATTGACGGCCGGATTGCCTACCACTCGGAACGATCGACGTTTGCCGAAACTATGCAAGTTCTTCGCAGATCGGTATAAGGTGGGTCTATGTGCCGTGTTTTAAGCTACAAATTGCTATGTCGCAGATTTGCATACGACGAATAGAAGCGGAGTTATAGTTGTTTATATCTGTCAGGCCATGAATCACCATTGACGGCCGGATTGCCTACCACTCGGAACGATCGACGTTTGCCGAAACTATGCAAGTTCTTCGCAGATCGGTATAAGGTGGGTCTATGTGCCGTGTGTTAAGCTACAAATTGCTGTGTCGCAGAATTGCATACGACGAAGAGAAGCGGAGTTATAGTTGTTTATATCTGTCAGGCCATAAATCACCATTGACGGCCGGATTGCCTACCACTCGGAACGATCCACAGGTTGCCGAAACTATGCAAGTTTGTCGCAGATCGGTATAAGGTGGGTCGTTGGGCCGTGTTTTAAGCTACAAGTTGCTATGTCGCAGATTCGCATACGACGAATAGAAGCGGAGTTATCGATGTTTATTTCTGTGAGGCCATTAACCACCATTGACGACCGGATTGCCTACCACTCGGAACGATCGACGTTTGACGAAACTATGCAAGTTCGTCGCACATCGGTATAAGGTGGCTCGATGTGTCGTGTTTTAGGCTACAAATTGCTATGTCGCAGATTTGCATACGACGAATAGAAGCGGAGTTATAGTTGTTTATATTTGTCAGGCCATGAATCACCATTAACGCCCGGATTGCCTTCCACTCGAAACGATCGATGTTTGACGAAACTATGCAAGTTTGTCGCAAATCGGTATAAGGTGGGTCGATGTGTCATGTTTTAAGCTACAAATTGCTATGTCGCAGATTTGAATACGACGAATAGAAGAGGCGTTATAGTTGTTTATATCTGTGAGGTCATGAATCATCATTGACGGCCGGAATGCCTACCACTCGAAACGATCGATGTTTGACGAAACTATGCAAGTTCGTCGCAGATCGGTATAAGGTTGGTCGATGTGTCGTGTTTTAAGCTACAAATTGCTATGTCGCAGATTTGAATACGACGAATAGAAGCGGCGTTATAGTTGTTTATATCTGTGAGGTCATGAATCATCATTGACGGCCGGAATGCCTACCACTCGAAACGATCGATGACAAGCTCAAGAAGCATTAGGCTACACGGGCCGTGTTTTAAGCTACGAGTTGCTATGTCGCAGATTCGCATACGACGAATAGAAGCGGAGTTATCGATGTTTATACCTGTGAGGCATAAAATCACCATTGACGACGGGATTGCCTACCACTCGGAACGATCGACGTTTGACAAAACTATACAAGTTCGTCGCAGATCGGTATAAGGTGGGTCGATGTGTCGTTTTTTAAGCTACAAATTGCTATGTCGCAGATTTGAATACGACGAATAGAAGCGGCGTTATAGTTGTTTATATCTGTGAGGTCATGAATCATCATTGACGGCCGGAATGCCTACCACTCGAAACGATCGATGTTTGACGAAACTATGCAAGTTCGTCGCAGATCGGTATAAGGTTGGTCGATGTGTCGTATTTTAAGCTACAAATTGCTATGTCGCAGATTTGAATACGACGAATAGAAGCGGCGTTATAGTTGTTTATATCTGTGAGGTCATGAATCATCATTGACGGCCGGAATGCCTACCACTCGAAACGATCGATGTTTGACGAAACTATGCAAGTTCGTCGCAGATCGGTATAAGGTTGGTCGATGTGTCGTGTTTTAAGCTACAAATTGCTATGTCGCAGATTTGAATACGACGAATAGAAGCGGCGTTATAGTTGTTTATATCTGTGAGGTCATGAATCATCATTGACGGCCGGAATGCCTACCACTCGAAACGATCGATGACAAGCTCAAGAAGCATTAGGCTACACGGGCCGTGTTTTAAGCTACGAGTTGCTATGTCGCAGATTCGCATACGACGAATAGAAGCGGAGTTATCGATGTTTATACCTGTGAGGCATAAAATCACCATTGACGACGGGATTGCCTACCACTCGGAACGATCGACGTTTGACAAAACTATACAAGTTCGTCGCAGATCGGTATAAGGTGGGTCGATGTGTCGTTTTTTAAGCTACAAATTGCTATGTCGCAGATTTGAATACGACGAATAGAAGCGGCGTTATAGTTGTTTATATCTGTGAGGTCATGAATCATCATTGACGGCCGGAATGCCTACCACTCGAAACGATCGATGTTTGACGAAACTATGCAAGTTCGTCGCAGATCGGTATAAGGTTGGTCGATGTGTCGTATTTTAAGCTACAAATTGCTATGTCGCAGATTTGAATACGACGAATAGAAGCGGCGTTATAGTTGTTTATATCTGTGAGGTCATGAATCATCATTGACGGCCGGAATGCCTACCACTCGAAACGATCGATGACAAGCTCAAGAAGCATTAGGCTACACGGGCCGTGTTTTAAGCTACGAGTTGCTATGTCGCAGATTCGCATACGACGAATAGAAGCGGAGTTATTGTTGTTTATATCTGGTGAGGCCATGAATCACCATTGACGGCCGGATTGCCTACCACTCGGAACGATCGATGTTTGACCAAACTATGCAAGTTTGTCGCAGGTCGGTATAAGGTGGGTCGTTGGGCCGTGTCTTAATCTACAAGTTGCTATGTCGCAGATTCGCATACGACGAATAGAGGCGGAGTTATAGTTGTTTATATCTGTGAGGTCATGAATCATCATTGACGGCCGGAATGCCTACCACTCGAAACGATCGATGTTTGACGAAACTATGCAAGTTCGTCGCAGATCGGTATAAGGTGGGTCGATGTGTCGTGCTTTAAGCTACAAATTGCTATGTCGCAGATTTGCATACGACGAATAGAAGCGGAGTTATAGTTGTTTATATCTGTGAGGCCATGAATCACCATCGACGGCCGGATTGCCTACCACTCGGAACGATCGACGTTTGACGAAACTACGCAAGTTCTTCGCAGACCGGTATAAGGTGGCTCGATGTGTCGTGTTTTAGGCTACAAATTGCTATGTCGCAGATTTGCATACGACGAATAGATGCGGAGTTACAGTTGTTAATGTCTGTGAGGCCATGAATCACCATAGACGGCCGGATTGCCTTCCACTCGAAACGATCGATGTTTGACGAAACTATGCAAGTTCGTCGCAGATCGGTATAAGGTGGGTCGTTGGGCCGTGTTTTAAGCTACAAGTTGCTATGTCGCAGATTCGCATACGACGAATAGAAGCGGAGTTATCGATGTTTATATCTGTGAGGCCATTAACCACCATTGACGACCGGATTGCCTACCACTCGGAACGATCGACGTTTGACGAAACTATGCAAGTTCGTCGCACATCGGTATAAGGTGGCTCGATGTGTCGTGTTTTAGGCTACAAATTGCTATGTCGCAGATTTGCATACGACGAATAGAAGCGGAGTTATAGTTGTTTATATTTGTCAGGCCATGAATCACCATTAACGCCCGGATTGCCTTCCACTCGAAACGATCGATGTTTGACGAAACTATGCAAGTTTGTCGCAAATCGGTATAAGGTGGGTCGATGTGTCATGTTTTAAGCTACAAATTGCTATGTCGCAGATTTGAATACGACGAATAGAAGAGGCGTTATAGTTGTTTATATCTGTGAGGTCATGAATCATCATTGACGGCCGGAATGCCTACCACTCGAAACGATCGATGTTTGACGAAACTATGCAAGTTCGTCGCAGATCGGTATAAGGTTGGTCGATGTGTCGTGTTTTAAGCTACAAATTGCTATGTCGCAGATTTGAATACGACGAATAGAAGCGGCGTTATAGTTGTTTATATCTGTGAGGTCATGAATCATCATTGACGGCCGGAATGCCTACCACTCGAAACGATCGATGACAAGCTCAAGAAGCATTAGGCTACACGGGCCGTGTTTTAAGCTACGAGTTGCTATGTCGCAGATTCGCATACGACGAATAGAAGCGGAGTTATCGATGTTTATACCTGTGAGGCATAAAATCACCATTGACGACGGGATTGCCTACCACTCGGAACGATCGACGTTTGACAAAACTATACAAGTTCGTCGCAGATCGGTATAAGGTGGGTCGATGTGTCGTGTTTTAAGCTACAAATTGCTATGTCGCAGATTTGAATACGACGAATAGAAGCGGCGTTATAGTTGTTTATATCTGTGAGGTCATGAATCATCATTGACGGCCGGAATGCCTACCACTCGAAACGATCGATGTTTGACGAAACTATGCAAGTTCGTCGCAGATCGGTATAAGGTTGGTCGATGTGTCGTATTTTAAGCTACAAATTGCTATGTCGCAGATTTGAATACGACGAATAGAAGCGGCGTTATAGTTGTTTATATCTGTGAGGTCATGAATCATCATTGACGGCCGGAATGCCTACCACTCGAAACGATCGATGACAAGCTCAAGAAGCATTAGGCTACACGGGCCGTGTTTTAAGCTACGAGTTGCTATGTCGCAGATTCGCATACGACGAATAGAAGCGGAGTTATTGTTGTTTATATCTGGTGAGGCCATGAATCACCATTGACAGCCGGATTGCCTACCACTCGGAACGATCGATGTTTGACCAAACTATGCAAGTTTGTCGCAGGTCGGTATAAGGTGGGTCGTTGGGCCGTGTCTTAATCTACAAGTTGCTATGTCGCAGATTCGCATACGACGAATAGAGGCGGAGTTATAGTTGTTTATATCTGTGAGGTCATGAATCATCATTGACGGCCGGAATGCCTACCACTCGAAACGATCGATGTTTGACGAAACTATGCAAGTTCGTCGCAGATCGGTATAAGGTGGGTCGATGTGTCGTGCTTTAAGCTACAAATTGCTATGTCGCAGATTTGCATACGACGAATAGAAGCGGAGTTATAGTTGTTTATATCTGTGAGGCCATGAATCACCATCGACGGCCGGATTGCCTACCACTCGGAACGATCGACGTTTGACGAAACTACGCAAGTTCTTCGCAGACCGGTATAAGGTGGCTCGATGTGTCGTGTTTTAGGCTACAAATTGCTATGTCGCAGATTTGCATACGACGAATAGATGCGGAGTTACAGTTGTTAATGTCTGTGAGGCCATGAATCACCATAGACGGCCGGATTGCCTTCCACTCGAAACGATCGATGTTTGACGAAACTATGCAAGTTCGTCGCAGATCGGTATAAGGTGGGTCGTTGGGCCGTGTTTTAAGCTACAACTTGCTATGTCGCAGATTCGCATACGACGAATAGAAGCGGAGTTATCGATGTTTATATCTGTGAGGCCATTAACCACCATTGACGACCGGATTGCCTACCACTCGGAACGATCGACGTTTGCCGAAACTATGCAAGTTCTTCGCAGATCGGTATAAGGTGGGTCTATGTGCCGTGTTTTAAGCTACAAATTGCTATGTCGCAGATTTGCATACGACGAATAGAAGCGGAGTTATAGTTGTTTATACCTGTCAGGCCATGAATCACCATTGACGGCCGGATTGCCTACCACTCGGAACGATCGACGTTTGCCGAAACTATGCAAGTTATTCGCAGATTCGTATAAGGTGGGCCGATGTGCCGTGTCTTAAGCTATAAATTGCTATGTCGCAGATTTGCATACGACGAATAGAAGCGGAGTTATAGTTGTTTATATCTGTCAGGCCATGAATCACCATTGACGGCCGGATTGCCTTCCACTCGAATCGATCGATGTTTGACGAAACTATGCAAGTTCGTCGCAGATCGGTATAAGGTGGCTCGATGTGTCGTGTTTTAGGCTACAAATTGCTATGTCGCAGATTTGCATACGACGAATAGATGCGGAGTTACAGTTGTTAATGTCTGTGAGGCCATGAATCACCATTGACGGCCGGATTGCCTTCCACTCGAAACGATCGATGTTTGACGAAACTATGCAAGTTCGTCGCAGATCGGTATAAGGTAGGTTCGTTGGGCCGTGTTTTAAACTACAACTTGCTATGTCGAAGATTCGCATACGACGAATAGAAGCGGAGTTATCGATGTTTATATCTGTGAGGCCATTAACCACCATTGACGACCGGATTGCCTACCACTCGGAACGATCGACGTTTGCCGAAACTATGCAAGTTCTTCGCAGATCGGTATAAGGTGGGTCTATGTGCCGTATTTTAAGCTACAAATTGCTATGTCGCAGATTTGCATACGACGAATAGAAGCGGAGTTATAGTTGTTTATATCTGTCAGGCCATGAATCACCATTGACGGCCGGATTGCCTACCACTCGGAACGATCGACGTTTGCCGAAACTATGCAAGTTCTTCGCAGATCGGTATAAGGTGGGTCTATGTGCCGTGTTTTAAGCTACAAATTGCTGTGTCGCAGATTTGCATACGACGAAGAGAAGCGGAGTTATAGTTGTTTATATCTGTGAGGTCATGAATCATCATTGACGGCCGGAATGCCTACCACTCGAAACGATCGATGTTTGACGAAACTATGCAAGTTCGTCGCAGATCGGTATAAGGTTGGTCGATGTGTCGTATTTTAAGCTACAAATTGCTATGTCGCAGATTTGAATACGACGAATAGAAGCGGCGTTATAGTTGTTTATATCTGTGAGGTCATGAATCATCATTGACGGCCGGAATGCCTACCACTCGAAACGATCGATGTTTGACGAAACTATGCAAGTTCGTCGCAGATCGGTATAAGGTTGGTCGATGTGTCGTGTTTTAACCTACAAATTGCTATGTCGCAGATTCGCATACGACGAATAGAAGCGGAGTTATAGTTGTTTATATCTGTGAGGTCATGAATCATCATTGACGGCCGGAATGCCTACCACTCGAAACGATCGATGTTTGACGAAACTATGCAAGTTCGTCGCAGATCGGTATAAGGTGGGTCGATGTGTCGTGCTTTAAGCTACAAATTGCTATGTCGCAGATTTGCATACGACGAATAGAAGCGGAGTTATAGTTGTTTATATCTGTGAGGCCATGAATCACCATCGACGGCCGGATTGCCTACCACTCGGAACGATCGACGTTTGACGAAACTACGCAAGTTCTTCGCAGACCGGTATAAGGTGGGTCGATGTGTCGTGTTTTAACCTACAAATTGCAATGTCGCAGATTCGCATACGACGAATAGAAGCGGAGTTATAGTTGTTTATATCTGTGAGGTCATGATTCATCATTGACGGCCGGAATGCCTACCACTCGAAACGATCGATGTTTGACGAAACTATGCAAGTTCGTCGCAGATCGGTATAAGGTGGGTCGTTGGGCCGTGTTTTAAGCTACAAGTTGCTATGTCGCAGATTCGCATACGACGAATAGAAGCGGAGTTATCGATGTTTATATCTGTGAGGACATTAATCACCATTGACGACAGGATTGCCTACCACTCGGAACGATCGACGTTTGACGAAACTATGCAAGTTCGTCGCAGATCGGTATAAGATGGCTCGATGTGTCGTGTTTTAGGCTACAAATTGCTATGTCGCCGATTTACATACGACGAATAGAAGCGGAGTTATAGTTGTTTATATCTGTGAGGTCATGAATCATCATTGACGGCCGGAATGCCTACCACTCGAAACGATCGATGTTTGACGAAACTATGCAAGTTCGTCGCAGATCGGTATAAGGTGGGTCGATGTGTCGTGCTTTAAGCTACAAATTGCTATGTCGCAGATTTGCATACGACTAATAGAAGCGGAGTTATAGTTGTTTATATCTGTGAGGTCATGAATCATCATTGACGGCCGGAAAGCCTACCACTCGAAACGATCGATGTTTGACGAAACTATGCAAGTTCTTCGCAGATCGGTATAAGGTGGGTCGTTGGGTCGTGTTTTAGGCTACAAATTGCTATGTCGCAGATTTGCGTACGACAAGTAGAACCGGAGTTACAGTTGATTATATCTGTGAGGTCATGAATCATCATTGACGGCCGGAATGCCTACCACTCGAAACGATCGATGTTTGACGAAACTATGCATGTTCGTCGCAGATCGGTATACGGTGGGTCGATGTGTCGTGTTTTAAGCTACAAATTGCTATGTCGCAGATTTGAATACGACGAATAGAAGCGGCGTTATAGTTGTTTATATCTGTGAGGTCATGAATCATCATTGACGGCCGGAATGCCTACCACTCGAAACGATCGATGTTTGACGAAACTATGCAAGTTCTTCGCAGATCGGTATAAGGTGGGTCGTTGGGCCGTGTTTTAAGCTACAATTTGCTGTGTCGCAGATTCGCATACGACGAATAGAAGCGGAGCTATCGATGTTTATATCTGTGAGGCCATTAACCACCATTGACGACCAGATTGCCTACCACTCGGAACGATCGACGTTTGACGAAACTATGCAAGTTCTTCGCAGATCGGTATAAGGTGGGTCTATGTGCCGTGTTTTAAGCTACAAATTGCTGTGTCGCAGAATTGCATACGACGAAGAGAAGCGGAGTTATAGTTGTTTATATCTGTCAGGCCATGAATCACCATTGACGGCCGGATTGCCTACCACTCGGAACGATCCACAGGTTGCCGAAACTATGCAAGTTTGTCGCAGATCGGTATAAGGTGGGTCGTTGGGCCGTGTTTTAAGCTACAAGTTGCTGTGTCGCAGATTCGCATACGACGAACAGAAGCGGAGTTATAGTTGTTTATATTTGTCAGGCCATGAATCACCATTAACGCCCGGATTGCCTTCCACTCGAAACGATCGATGTTTGACGAAACTGTGCAAGTTTGTCGCAAATCGGTATAAGGTGGGTCGATGGGTCGTGTTTTAAGCTACAAATTGCTATGTCGCAGATTTGAATACGACGAATAGAAGCGGCGTTATAGTTGTTTATATCTGTGAGGTCATGAATCATCATTGACGGCCGGAATGCCTACCACTCGAAACGATCGATGTTTGACGAAACCATGCAAGTTCGTCGCAGATCGGTATAAGGTTGGTCGATGTGTCGTGTTTTAAGCTACAAATTGCTATGTCGCAGATTTGAATACGACGAATAGAAGCGGCGTTATAGTTGTTTATATCTGTGAGGTCATGAATCATCATTGACGGCCGGATTGCCTACCACTCGGAACGATCGACGTTTGACGAAACTACGCAAGTTCTTCGCAGACCGGTATAAGGTGGGTCCATGTGTCGTGTTTTAACCTACAAATTGCTATGTCGCAGATTCGCATACGACGAATAGAAGCGGAGTTA
The DNA here is from genome assembly GCA_914767735.1 of Anoplius nigerrimus. Taxonomy (NCBI): domain Eukaryota; kingdom Metazoa; phylum Arthropoda; class Insecta; order Hymenoptera; family Pompilidae; genus Anoplius; species Anoplius nigerrimus. Next base: position 797,904 of record CAJZBX010000559.1, on the reverse strand, counting down.
TAGTTGTTTATATCTGTGAGGTCATGAATCATCATTGACGGCCGGAATGCCTACCACTCGAAACGATCGATGTTTGACGAAACTATGCAAGTTCGTCGCAGATCGGTATAAGGTGGGTCGATGTGTCGTGCTTTAAGCTACAAATTGCTATGTCGCAGATTTGCATACGACGAATAGAAGCGGAGTTATAGTTGTTTATATCTGTGAGGCCATGAATCACCATCGACGGCCGGATTGCCTACCACTCGGAACGATCGACGTTTGACGAAACTACGCAAGTTCTTCGCAGACCGGTATAAGGTGGGTCGATGTGTCGTGTTTTAACCTACAAATTGCAATGTCGCAGATTCGCATACGACGAATAGAAGCGGAGTTATAGTTGTTTATATCTGTGAGGTCATGATTCATCATTGACGGCCGGAATGCCTACCACTCGAAACGATCGATGTTTGACGAAACTATGCAAGTTCGTCGCAGATCGGTATAAGGTGGGTCGTTGGGCCGTGTTTTAAGCTACAAGTTGCTATGTCGCAGATTCGCATACGACGAATAGAAGCGGAGTTATCGATGTTTATATCTGTGAGGACATTAATCACCATTGACGACAGGATTGCCTACCACTCGGAACGATCGACGTTTGACGAAACTATGCAAGTTCGTCGCAGATCGGTATAAGATGGCTCGATGTGTCGTGTTTTAGGCTACAAATTGCTATGTCGCCGATTTACATACGACGAATAGAAGCGGAGTTATAGTTGTTTATATCTGTGAGGTCATGAATCATCATTGACGGCCGGAATGCCTACCACTCGAAACGATCGATGTTTGACGAAACTATGCAAGTTCGTCGCAGATCGGTATAAGGTGGGTCGATGTGTCGTGCTTTAAGCTACAAATTGCTATGTCGCAGATTTGCATACGACTAATAGAAGCGGAGTTATAGTTGTTTATATCTGTGAGGTCATGAATCATCATTGACGGCCGGAAAGCCTACCACTCGAAACGATCGATGTTTGACGAAACTATGCAAGTTCTTCGCAGATCGGTATAAGGTGGGTCGTTGGGTCGTGTTTTAGGCTACAAATTGCTATGTCGCAGATTTGCGTACGACAAGTAGAACCGGAGTTACAGTTGATTATATCTGTGAGGTCATGAATCATCATTGACGGCCGGAATGCCTACCACTCGAAACGATCGATGTTTGACGAAACTATGCATGTTCGTCGCAGATCGGTATACGGTGGGTCGATGTGTCGTGTTTTAAGCTACAAATTGCTATGTCGCAGATTTGAATACGACGAATAGAAGCGGCGTTATAGTTGTTTATATCTGTGAGGTCATGAATCATCATTGACGGCCGGAATGCCTACCACTCGAAACGATCGATGTTTGACGAAACTATGCAAGTTCTTCGCAGATCGGTATAAGGTGGGTCGTTGGGCCGTGTTTTCAGCTACAATTTGCTGTGTCGCAGATTCGCATACGACGAATAGAAGCGGAGCTATCGATGTTTATATCTGTGAGGCCATTAACCACCATTGACGACCAGATTGCCTACCACTCGGAACGATCGACGTTTGACGAAACTATGCAAGTTCTTCGCAGATCGGTATAAGGTGGGTCTATGTGCCGTGTTTTAAGCTACAAATTGCTGTGTCGCAGAATTGCATACGACGAAGAGAAGCGGAGTTATAGTTGTTTATATCTGTCAGGCCATGAATCACCATTGACGGCCGGATTGCCTACCACTCGGAACGATCCACAGGTTGCCGAAACTATGCAAGTTTGTCGCAGATCGGTATAAGGTGGGTCGTTGGGCCGTGTTTTAAGCTACAAGTTGCTGTGTCGCAGATTCGCATACGACGAACAGAAGCGGAGTTATAGTTGTTTATATTTGTCAGGCCATGAATCACCATTAACGCCCGGATTGCCTTCCACTCGAAACGATCGATGTTTGACGAAACTGTGCAAGTTTGTCGCAAATCGGTATAAGGTGGGTCGATGGGTCGTGTTTTAAGCTACAAATTGCTATGTCGCAGATTTGAATACGACGAATAGAAGCGGCGTTATAGTTGTTTATATCTGTGAGGTCATGAATCATCATTGACGGCCGGAATGCCTACCACTCGAAACGATCGATGTTTGACGAAACCATGCAAGTTCGTCGCAGATCGGTATAAGGTTGGTCGATGTGTCGTGTTTTAAGCTACAAATTGCTATGTCGCAGATTTGAATACGACGAATAGAAGCGGCGTTATAGTTGTTTATATCTGTGAGGTCATGAATCATCATTGACGGCCGGAATGCCTACCACTCGAAACAATCGATGACAAGCTCAAGAAGCATTAGGCTACACGGGCCGTGTTTTAAGCTACGAGTTGCTATGTCGCAGATTCGCATACGACGAATAGAAGCGGAGTTATTGTTGTTTATATCTGGTGAGGCCATGAATCACCATTGACGGCCGGATTGCCTACCACTCGGAACGATCGATGTTTGACCAAACTATGCAAGTTTGTCGCAGATCGGTATAAGGTGGGTCGTTGGGCCGTGTCTTAATCTACAAGTTGTTATGTCGCAGATTCGCATACGACGAATAGAGGCGGAGTTATAGTTGTTTATATCTGTGAGGTCGTGAATCATCATTGACGGCCGGAATGCCTACCACTCGAAACGATCGATGTTTGACGAAACTATGCAAGTTCGTCGCAGATCGGTATAAGGTGGGTCGATGTGTCGTGCTTTAAGCTACAAATTGCTATGTCGCAGATTTGCATACGACGAATAGAAGCGGAGTTATAGTTGTTTATATCTGTGAGGCCATGAATCACCATCGACGGCCGGATTGCCTACCACTCGGAACGATCGACGTTTGACGAAACTACGCAAGTTCTTCGCAGACCGGTATAAGGTGGGTCGATGTGTCGTGTTTTAACCTACAAATTGCTATGTCGCAGATTCGCATACAACGAATAGAAGCGGAGTTATAGTTGTTTATATCTGTGAGGTCATGATTCATCATTGACGGCCGGAATGCCTACCACTCGAAACGATCGATGTTTGACGAAACTATGCAAGTTCGTCGCAGATCGGTATAAGGTGGGTCGTTGGGCCGTGTTTTAAGCTACAAGTTGCTATGTCGCAGATTCGCATACGACGAATAGAAGCGGAGTTATCGATGTTTATATCTGTGAGGACATTAATCACCATTGACGACAGGATTGCCTACCACTCGGAACGATCGACGTTTGACAAAACTATGCAAGTTCGTCGCAGATCGGTGTAAAGTGGCTCGATGTGTCGTGTTTTAGGCTACAAATTGCTATGTCACAGATTTGCGTACGACGAATAGAAGCCAAGTTTTAGGTGTTTATATCTGTGAGGCCATGAATCACCAATGACGGCCGAATTGCCAACCACGCGGAACGATCGACGATTGACGAAACTATGCAAGTTCGTCGCAGATCGGTATAAGGTGGCTTGATGTGTCGTGTTTTAGGTTACAAATTGCTATGTCGCAGATTTGCATACGACGAATAGAAGCGGAGTTATAGTTGTTTATATCTGTGAGGTCATGAATCATCATTGACGGCCGGAATGCCTACCACTCGAAACGATCGATGTTTGACGAAACTATGCATGTTCGTCGCAGATCGGTATACGGTGGCTCGATGTGTCGTGTTTTAGGCTTCAAATTGCTATGTCGCAGATTTGCATAAGACGAATAGAAACGGAGTTATCGATATTTATATCTGTGAGGCCATTAATCACCATTGACGACAGGATTGCCTACCACTCGGAACGATCGACGTTTGACGAAACTATGCAAGTTCGTCGCAGATCGGTATAAGATGGCTCGATGTGTCGTGCTTTAAGCTACAAATTGCTATGTCGCAGATTTGCATACGACTAATAGAAGCGGAGTTATAGTTGTTTATATCTGTGAGGTCATGAATCATCATTGACGGCCGGAAAGCCTACCACTCGAAACGATCGATGTTTGACGAAACTATGCAAGTTCTTCGCAGGTCGGTATAAGGTGGGTCGTTGGGTCGTGTTTTAGGCTACAAATTGCTATGTCGCAGATTTGCGTACGACAAGTAGAACCGGAGTTACAGTTGATTATATCTGTGAGGTCATGAATCATCATTGACGGCCGGAATGCCTACCACTCGAAACGATCGATGTTTGACGAAACTATGCATGTTCGTCGCAGATCGGTATACGGTGGGTCGATGTGTCGTGTTTTAAGCTACAAATTGCTATGTCGCAGATTTGAATACGACGAATAGAAGCGGCGTTATAGTTGTTTATATCTGTGAGGTCATGAATCATCATTGACGGCCGGAATGCCTACCACTCGAAACGATCGATGTTTGACGAAACTATGCAAGTTCTTCGCAGATCGGTATAAGGTGGGTCGTTGGGCCGTGTTTTCAGCTACAATTTGCTGTGTCGCAGATTCGCATACGACGAATAGAAGCGGAGTTACAGTAGATTATGTCTGTGAGGCCATGAATCACCATTGACGGCCGGATTGCCTTCCACTCGGAACGATCGACGTTTGACGTAACAATGCAAGTTCGTCGCACATCGGTATAAGGTGGCTCGATGTGTCGTGTTTTAGGCTACAAATTGCTATGTCGCAGATTCGCATACGTCGAATAGAAGCGGAGTTATCGATGTTTATATCTGTGAGGCCATTAATCACCATTGACGACAGGATTGCCTACCACTCGGAACGATCGACGTTTGACGAAACTATGCAAGTTCGTCGCAGATCGGTATAAGATGGCTCGATGTGTCGTGTTTTAGGCTACAAATTGCTGTGTCGCAGATTTGCATACGACGAATAGAAGCGGAGTTACAGTTGTTTATATCTGTCAGGGCATGAATCACCATTGACGGCCGGATTGCCTACCACTCGGAACGATCGACGTTTGCCGAAACTATGCAAGTTCTTCGCAGATCGGTATAAGGTGGGTCGATGTGCCGTGTCTTAAGCTACAAATTGCTATGTCGCAGATTTGCATACGACGAATAGAAGCGGAGTTATAGTTGTTTATATCTGTCGGGCCAAAAATCACCATTGACGGCCGGATTGCCTACCACTCGAAACGATCGATGTTTGACGAAGCTATGCAAGTTCGTCGCAGATCGGTATAAGGTGGGTCGATGTGTCGTGTTTTAGGCTACAGATTGCTATGTCGCAGCTTTGCGTACGACGAATAGAAGCGGAGTTATAGTTGTTTATATCTGTCAGGCCATGAATCACCATTGACGGCCGGATTGCCTACCACTCGGAACGATCGATGTTTGCCGAAACTATGCAAGTTCTTCGCAGATTCGTATAAGGTGGGTCGATGTGCCGTGTCTTAAGCGACAAATTGCTATGTCGCAGATTTGCATACGACTAATAGAAGCGGAGTTATAGTTGTTTATATCTGTGAGGTCATGAATCATCATTGACGGCCGGAAAGCCTACCACTCGAAACGATCGATGTTTGACGAAACTATGCAAGTTCTTCGCAGATCGGTATAAGGTGGGTCGTTGGGTCGTGTTTTAGGCTACAAATTGCTATGTCGCAGATTTGCGTACGACAAGTAGAACCGGAGTTACAGTAGATTATGTCTGTGAGGCCATGAATCACCATTGACGGCCGGATTGCCTTCCACTCGGAACGATCGACGTTTGACGTAACAATGCAAGTTCGTCGCACATCGGTATAAGGTGGCTCGATGTGTCGTGTTTTAGGCTACAAATTGCTATGTCGCAGATTCGCATACGTCGAATAGAAGCGGAGTTATCGATGTTTATATCTGTGAGGCCATTAATCACCATTGACGACAGGATTGCCTACCACTCGGAACGATCGACGTTTGACGAAACTATGCAAGTTCGTCGCAGATCGGTATAAGATGGCTCGATGTGTCGTGTTTTAGGCTACAAATTGCTGTGTCGCAGATTTGCATACGACGAATAGAAGCGGAGTTACAGTTGTTTATATCTGTCAGGGCATGAATCACCATTGACGGCCGGATTGCCTACCACTCGGAACGATCGACGTTTGCCGAAACTATGCAAGTTCTTCGCAGATCGGTATAAGGTGGGTCGATGTGCCGTGTCTTAAGCTACAAATTGCTATGTCGCAGATTTGCATACGACGAATAGAAGCGGAGTTATAGTTGTTTATATCTGTCGGGCCAAAAATCACCATTGACGGCCGGATTGCCTACCACTCGAAACGATCGATGTTTGACGAAGCTATGCAAGTTCGTCGCAGATCGGTATAAGGTGGGTCGATGTGTCGTGTTTTAGGCTACAGATTGCTATGTCGCAGCTTTGCGTACGACGAATAGAAGCGGAGTTATAGTTGTTTATATCTGTCAGGCCATGAATCACCATTGACGGCCGGATTGCCTACCACTCGGAACGATCGATGTTTGCCGAAACTATGCAAGTTCTTCGCAGATTCGTATAAGGTGGGTCGATGTGCCGTGTCTTAAGCTACAAATTGCTATGTCGCAGATTTGCATACGACGAATAGAAGCGGAGTTATAGTTGTTTATATCTGTGAGGCCATGAATCACCATCGACGGCCGGATTGCCTACCACTCGGAACGATCGACGATTGACGAAACTATGCAAGTTCGTCGCAGATCGGTATAAGGTGGCTCGATGTGTCGTGTTTTAGGTTACAAATTGCTATGTCGCAGATTTGCATACGACGAATAGAAGCGGAGTTATAGTTGTTTATATCTGTGAGGTCATGAATCATCATTGACGGCCGAAATGCCAACCACTCGAAACGATCGATGTTTGACGAAACTATGCAAGTTCGTCGCAGATCGGTATAAGGTGGGTCGATGTGTCGTGCTTTAAGCTACAAATTGCTATGTCGCAGATTCGCATACGACGAATAGAAGCGGAGTTATCGATGTTTATACCTGTGAGGCATAAAATCACCATTGACGACAGGATTGCCTACCACTCGGAACGATCGACGTTTGACAAAACTATACAAGTTCGTCGCAGATCGGTGTAAAGTGGCTCGATGTGTCGTGTTTTAGGCTACAAATTGCTATGTCGCAGATTTGCGTACGACGAATAGAAGCCAAGTTTTAGGTGTTTATATCTGTGAGGCCATGAATCACCATTGACGGCCGAATTGCCAACCACGCGGAACGATCGACGATTGACGAAACTATGCAAGTTCGTCGCAGATCGGTATAAGGTGGCTCGATGTGTCGTGTTTTAGGTTACAAATTGCTATGTCGCAGATTTGCATACGACGAATAGAAGCGGAGTTATCGATATTTATATCTGTGAGGCCATTAATCACCATTGACGACAGGATTGCCTACCACTCGGAACGATCGACGTTTGACAAAACTATGCAAGTTCGTCGCAGATCGGTGTAAAGTGGCTCGATGTGTCGTGTTTTAGGCTACAAATTGCTATGTCGCAGATTTGCGTACGACGAATAGAAGCCAAGTTTTAGGTGTTTATATCTGTGAGGCCATGAATCACCATTGACGGCCGAATTGCCAACCACGCGGAACGATCGACGATTGACGAAACTATGCAAGTTCGTCGCAGATCGGTATAAGGTGGCTCGATGTGTCGTGTTTTAGGTTACAAATTGCTATGTCGCAGATTTGCATACGACGAATAGAAGCGGAGTTATAGTTGTTTATATCTGTGAGGTCATGAATCATCATTGACGGCCGAAATGCCAACCACTCGAAACGATCGATGTTTGACGAAACTATGCAAGTTCGTCGCAGATCGGTATAAGGTGGGTCGATGTGTCGTGCTTTAAGCTACAAATTGCTATGTCGCAGATTCGCATACGACGAATAGAAGCGGAGTTATCGATGTTTATACCTGTGAGGCATAAAATCACCATTGACGACAGGATTGCCTACCACTCGGAACGATCGACGTTTGACAAAACTATACAAGTTCGTCGCAGATCGGTGTAAAGTGGCTCGATGTGTCGTGTTTTAGGCTACAAATTGCTATGTCGCAGATTTGCGTACGACGAATAGAAGCCAAGTTTTAGGTGTTTATATCTGTGAGGCCATGAATCACCATTGACGGCCGAATTGCCAACCACGCGGAACGATCGACGATTGACGAAACTATGCAAGTTCGTCGCAGATCGGTATAAGGTGGCTCGATGTGTCGTGTTTTAGGTTACAAATTGCTATGTCGCAGATTTGCATACGACGAATAGAAGCGGAGTTATAGTTGTTTATATCTGTGAGGTCATGAATCATCATTGACGGCCGGAATGCCTACCACTCGAAACGATCGATGTTTGACGAAACTATGCATGTTCGTCGCAGATCGGTATACGGTGGCTCGATGTGTCGTGTTTTAGGCTTCAAATTGCTATGTCGCAGATTTGCATACGACGAATAGAAACGGAGTTATCGATATTTATATCTGTGAGGCCATTAATCACCATTGACGACAGGATTGCCTACCACTCGGAACGATCGACGTTTGACGAAACTATGCAAGTTCGTCGCAGATCGGTATAAGATGGCTCGATGTGTCGTGTTTTAGGCTACAAATTGCTATGTCGCAGATTTGCATACGACGAATAGAAGCGGAGTTATAGTTGTTTATATCTGTGAGGTCATGAATCATCATTGACGGCCGGAATGCCTACCACTCGAAACGATCGATGTTTGACGAAACTATGCAAGTTCGTCGCAGATCGGTATAAGGTGGGTCGATGTGTCGTGTATATGTTACAAATTGCTATGTCGCAGATTTGCAAACGACGAATAGAAGCGGTGTTATAGTTGTTTATATCTGTGAGGCCACGAATCACCATCGACGGCCGGATTGCCTACCACTCGGAACGATCGACGTTTGACGAAACTATGCAAGTTCTCCGCAGATCGGTATAAGGTGGGTCGATGTGTCGTGTTTTAGGCTACAGATTGCTATGTTGCAGCTTTGCGTACGACGAATAGAAGCGGAGTTATAGTTGTTTATATCTGTCAGGCCATGAATCACCATTGACGGCCGGATTGCCTACCACTCGGAACGATCGATGTTTGCCGAAACTATGCAAGTTCTTCGCAGATTCGTATAAGGTGGGTCGATGTGCCGTGTCTTAAGCTACAAATTGCTATGTCGCAGATTTGCATACGACGAATAGAAGCGGAGTTATAGTTGTTTATATCTGACAGGCCATGAATCACCATTGACAGCCGGATTGCCTTCCACTCGAAACGATCGATGTTTGACGAAACTATGCAAGTTCGTCGCTGATCGGTATAAGGTGGCTCGATGTGTCGTGTTTTAGGCTACAAATTGCTATGTCGCAGATTTGCGTACGACGAATAGATGCGGAGTTACAGTTGTTAATGTCTGTGAGGCCATGAATCACCATTGACGGCCGGATTGCCTTCCACTCGAAACGATCGATGTTTGACGAAACTATGCAAGTTCGTCGCAGATCGGTATAAGGTGGGTCGTTGGGCCGTGTTTTAAGCTACAACTTGCTATGTCGCAGATTCGCATACGACGAATAGAAGCGGAGTTATCGATGTTTATATCTGTGAGGCCATGAATCACCATCGACGGCCGGATTGCCTACCACTCGGAACGATCGACGTTTGACTAAACTATGCAAGTTCTCCGCAGATCGGTATAAGGTGGCTTGATGTGTCGTGTTTTAGGCTACAAATTGCTATGTCGCAGATTTGCAAACGACGAATAGAAGCGGAGTTGTAGTTGTTTATATCTGTGAGGTCATGGATCATCATTGACGGCCGGAATGCCTACCACTCGAAACGATCGATGTTTGACGAAACTATGCAAGTTCGTCGCTGATCTGTATAAGGTGGGTCGATGTGTCGTGCTTTAAGCTACAAATTGCTATGTTGCAGATTTGCGTACGACGAATAGAAGCAGAGTTATAGTTGTTTATATCTGTCTGGCCATAAATCACCATTGACGGCGGGATTGCCTACCACTCGGAACGATCGACGTTTGCCGAAACTGTGCAAGTTCTTCGCAGATTCGTATAAGGTTGGTCGATGTGCCGTGTCTTAAGCTACAAATTGCTATGTCGCAGATTTGCATACCACGAATAGAAGCGGAGTTATAGTTGTTTATATCTGTCAGGCCATAAATCACCATTGACGGCGGGATTGTCTACCACTCGGAACGATCGACGTTTGCCGAAACTATGCAAGTTATTCGCAGATTCGTATAAGGTGGGTCGATGTGCCGTGTCTTAAGCTATAAATTGCTATGTCGCAGATTTGCATACGACGAATAGAAGCGGAGTTATAGTTGTTTATATCTGTCAGGCCATGAATCACCATTGACGGCCGGATTGCCTTCCACTCGAATCGATCGATGTTTGACGAAACTATGCAAGTTCGTCGCAGATCGGTATAAGGTGGCTCGATGTGTCGTGTTTTAGGCTACAAATTGCTATGTCGCAGATTTGCATACGACGAATAGATGCGGAGTTACAGTTGTTAATGTCTGTGAGGCCATGAATCACCATTGACGGCCGGATTGCCTTCCACTCGAAACGATCGATGTTTGACGAAACTATGCAAGTTCGTCGCTGATCGGTATAAGGTGGCTCGATGTGTCGTGTTTTAGGCTACAAATTGCTATGTCGCAGATTTGCGTACGACGAATAGATGCGGAGTTACAGTTGTTAATGTCTGTGAGGCCATGAATCACCATTGACGGCCGGATTGCCTTCCACTCGAAACGATCGATGTTTGACGAAACTATGCAAGTTCGGCGCAGATCGGTATAAGGTGGGTCTATGTGCCGTGTTTTAAGCTACAAATTGCTGTGTCGCAGATTTGCATACGACGAAGAGAAGCGGAGTTATTGTTGTTTATATCTGTCAGGCCATGAATCACCATTGACGGCCGGATTGCCTACCACTCGGAACGATCCACAGGTTGCCGAAACTATGCAAGTTTGTCGCAGATCGGTATAAGGTGGGTCGTTGGGCCGTGTCTTAATCTACAAGTTGCTATGTCGCAGATTCGCATACGACGAATAGAAGCGGAGTTATCGATGTTTATATCTGTGAGGACATTAATCACCATTGACGACAGGATTGCCTACCACTCGGAACGATCGACGTTTGACAAAACTATGCAAGTTCGTCGCAGATCGGTGTAAAGTGGCTCGATGTGTCGTGTTTTAGGCTACAAATTGCTATGTCACAGATTTGCGTACGACGAATAGAAGCCAAGTTTTAGGTGTTTATATCTGTGAGGCCATGAATCACCATTGACGGCCGAATTGCCAACCACGCGGAACGATCGACGATTGACGAAACTATGCAAGTTCGTCGCAGATCGGTATAAGGTGGCTTGATGTGTCGTGTTTTAGGTTACAAATTGCTATGTCGCAGATTTGCATACGACGTATAGAAGCGGAGTTATAGTTGTTTATATCTGTGAGGTCATGAATCATCATTGACGGCCGGAATGCCTACTACTCGAAACGATCGATGTTTGACGAAACTATGCATGTTCGTCGCAGATCGGTATACGGTGGCTCGATGTGTCGTGTTTTAGGCTTCAAATTGCTATGTCGCAGATTTGCATACGACGAATAGAAACGGAGTTATCGATATTTATATCTGTGAGGCCATTAATCACCATTGACGACAGGATTGCCTACCACTCGGAACGATCGACGTTTGACGAAACTATGCAAGTTCGTCGCAGATCGGTATAAGATGGCTCGATGTGTCGTGTTTTAGGCTACAAATTGCTATGTCGCCGATTTGCATACGACGAATAGAAGCGGAGTTATAGTTGTTTATATCTGTGAGGTCATGAATCATCATTGACGGCCGGAATGCCTACCACTCGAAACGATCGATGTTTGACGAAACTATGCAAGTTCGTCGCACATCGGTATAAGGTGGCTCGATGTGTCGTGTTTTAGGCTACAAATTGCTATGTCGCAGATTTGCATACGACGAATAGAAGCGGAGTTATAGTTGTTTATATCTGTCAGGCCGTGAATAACTATTGACGGCCGGATTGCCTACCACTCGGAACGATGGACGTTTGCCGAAACTATGCAAGTTCTTCGCAGATCGGTATAAGGTGGGTCTATGTGCCGTGTTTTAAGCTACAAATTGCTATGTCGCAGATTTGCATACGACGAATAGAAGCGGAGTTATAGTTGTTTATATCTGTCAGGCCATGAATCACCATTGACGGCCGGATTGCCTACTACTCGGAACGATCGACGTTTGCCGAAACTATGCAAGTTCTTCGCAGATCGGTATAAGGTGGGTCTATGTGCCGTGTTTTAAGCTACAAATTGCTGTGTCGCAGATTCGCATACGACGAAGAGAAGCGGAGTTATAGTTGTTTATATCTGTCAGGCCATGAATCACCATTGACGGCCGGATTGCCTACCACTCGGAACGATCCACAGGTTGCCGAAACTATGCAAGTTTGTCGCAGATCGGTATAAGGTGGGTCGTTGGGCCGTGTTTTAAGCTCCAAGTTGCTGTGTCGCAGATTCGCATACGACGAACAGAAGCGGAGTTATAGTTGTTTATATTTGTCAGGCCATGAATCACCATTAACGCCCGGATTGCCTTCCACTCGAAACGATCGATGTTTGACGAAACTGTGCAAGTTTGTCGCAAATCGGTATAAGGTGGGTCGATGGGTCGTGTTTTAAGCTACAAATTGCTATGTCGCAGATTTGAATACGACGAATAGAAGCGGCGTTATAGTTGTTTATATCTGTGAGGTCATGAATCATCATTGACGGCCGGAATGCCTACCACTCGAAACGATCGATGTTTGACGAAACCATGCAAGTTCGTCGCAGATCGGTATAAGGTTGGTCGATGTGTCGTGTTTTAAGCTACAAATTGCTATGTCGCAGATTTGAATACGACGAATAGAAGCGGCGTTATAGTTGTTTATATCTGAGAGGTCATGAATCATCATTGACGGCCGGAATGCCTACCACTCGAAACGATCGATGTTTGACGAAACTATGCAAGTTCGTCGCAGATCGGTATAAGGTTGGTCGATGTGTCGTGTTTTAAGCTACAAATTGCTATGTCGCAGATTTGAATACGACGAATAGAAGCGGCGTTATAGTTGTTTATATCTGTGAGGTCATGAATCATCATTGACGGCCGGAATGCCTACCACTCGAAACGATCGATGTTTGACGAAACTATGCAAGTTCTTCGCAGATCGGTATAAGGTGGGTCGTTGGGCCGTGTTTTCAGCTACAATTTGCTGTGTCGCAGATTCGCATACGACGAATAGAAGCGGAGCTATCGATGTTTATATCTGTGAGGCCATTAACCACCATTGACGACCAGATTGCCTACCACTCGGAACGATCGACGTTTGACGAAACTATGCAAGTTCGTCGCACATCGGTATAAGGTGGCTCGATGTGTCGTGTTTTAGCCTACAAATTGCTATGTCGCAGATTTGCATACGACGAATAGAAGCGGAGTTATAGTTGTTTATATCTGTCAGGCCGTGAATAACTATTGACGGCCGGATTGCCTACCACTCGGAACGATGGACGTTTGCCGAAACTATACAAGTTCTTCGCAGATCGGTATAAGGTGGGTCTATGTGCCGTGTTTTAAGCTACAAATTGCTATGTCGCAGATTTGCATACGACGAATAGAAGCGGAGTTATAGTTGTTTATATCTGTCAGGCCATGAATCACCATTGACGGCCGGATTGCCTACTACTCGGAACGATCGACGTTTGCCGAAACTATGCAAGTTCTTCGCAGATCGGTATAAGGTGGGTCTATGTGCCGTGTTTTAAGCTACAAATTGCTGTGTCGCAGATTTGCATACGACGAAGAGAAGCGGAGTTATAGTTGTTTATATCTGTCAGGCCATGAATCACCATTGACGGCCGGATTGCCTACCACTCGGAACGATCCACAGGTTGCCGAAACTATGCAAGTTTGTCGCAGATCGGTATAAGGTGGGTCGTTGGGCCGTGTTTTAAGCTACAAGTTGGTGTGTCGCAGATTCGCATACGACGAATAGAAGCGGAGTTATAGTTGTTTATATTTGTCAGGCCATGAATCACCATTAACGCCCGGATTGCCTTCCACTCGAAACGATCGATGTTTGACGAAACTGTGCAAGTTTGTCGCAAATCGGTATAAGGTGGGTCGATGGGTCGTGTTTTAAGCTACAAATTGCTATGTCGCAGATTTGAATACGACGAATAGAAGCGGCGTTATAGTTGTTTATATCTGTGAGGTCATGAATCATCATTGACGGCCGGAATGCCTACCACTCGAAACGATCGATGTTTGACGAAACCATGCAAGTTCGTCGCAGATCGGTATAAGGTTGGTCGATGTGTCGTGTTTTAAGCTACAAATTGCTATGTCGCAGATTTGAATACGACGAATAGAAGCGGCGTTATAGTTGTTTATATCTGTGAGGTCATGAATCATCATTGACGGCCGGAATGCCTACCACTCGAAACGATCGATGACAAGCTCAAGAAGCATTAGGCTACACGGGCCGTGTTTTAAGCTACGAGTTGCTATGTCGCAGATTCGCATACGACGAATAGAAGCGGAGTTATTGTTGTTTATATCTGGTGAGGCCATGAATCACCATTGACGGCCGGATTGCCTACCACTCGGAACGATCGATGTTTGACCAAACTATGCAAGTTTGTCGCAGATCGGTATAAGGTGGGTCGTTGGGCCGTGTCTTAATCTACAAGTTGTTATGTCGCAGATTCGCATACGACGAATAGAGGCGGAGTTATGGTTGTTTATATCTGTGAGGTCGTGAATCATCATTGACGGCCGGAATGCCTACCACTCGAAACGATCGATGTTTGACGAAACTATGCAAGTTCGTCGCAGATCGGTATAAGGTGGGTCGATGTGTCGTGCTTTAAGCTACAAATTGCTATGTCGCAGATTTGCATACGACGAATAGAAGCGGAGTTATAGTTGTTTATATCTGTGAGGCCATGAATCACCATCGACGGCCGGATTGCCTACCACTCGGAACGATCGACGTTTGACGAAACTACGCAAGTTCTTCGCAGACCGGTATAAGGTGGGTCGATGTGTCGTGTTTTAACCTACAAATTGCTATGTCGCAGATTCGCATACGACGAATAGAAGCGGAGTTATAGTTGTTTATATCTGTGAGGTCATGATTCATCATTGACGGCCGGAATGCCTACCACTCGAAACGATCGATGTTTGACGAAACTATGCAAGTTCGTCGCAGATCGGTATAAGGTGGGTCGTTGGGCCGTGTTTTAAGCTACAAGTTGCTATGTCGCAGATTCGCATACGACGAATAGAAGCGGAGTTATCGATGTTTATATCTGTGAGGACATTAATCACCATTGACGACAGGATTGCCTACCACTCGGAACGATCGACGTTTGACAAAACTATGCAAGTTCTTCGCAGATTCGTATAAGGTGGGTCGATGTGCCGTGTCTTAAGCTACAAATTGCTATGTCGCAGATTTGCATACCACGAATAGAAGCGGAGTTATAGTTGTTTATATCTGTCAGGCCATAAATCACCATTGACGGCGGGATTGTCTACCACTCGGAACGATCGACGTTTGCCGAAACTATGCAAGTTATTCGCAGATTCGTATAAGGTGGGTCGATGTGCCGTGTCTTAAGCTATAAATTGCTATGTCGCAGATTTGCATACGACGAATAGAAGCGGAGTTATAGTTGTTTATATCTGTCAGGCCATGAATCACCATTGACGGCCGGATTGCCTTCCACTCGAATCGATCGATGTTTGACGAAACTATGCAAGTTCGTCGCAGATCGGTATAAGGTGGCTCGATGTGTCGTGTTTTAGGCTACAAATTGCTATGTCGCAGATTTGCATACGACGAATAGATGCGGAGTTACAGTTGTTAATGTCTGTGAGGCCATGAATCACCATTGACGGCCGGATTGCCTTCCACTCGAAACGATCGATGTTTGACGAAACTATGCAAGTTCGTCGCTGATCGGTATAAGGTGGCTCGATGTGTCGTGTTTTAGGCTACAAATTGCTATGTCGCAGATTTGCGTACGACGAATAGATGCGGAGTTACAGTTGTTAATGTCTGTGAGGCCATGAATCACCATTGACGGCCGGATTGCCTTCCACTCGAAACGATCGATGTTTGACGAAACTATGCAAGTTCGTCGCAGATCGGTATAAGGTGGGTCTATGTGCCGTGTTTTAAGCTACAAATTGGTGTGTCGCAGATTTGCATACGACGAAGAGAAGCGGAGTTATTGTTGTTTATATCTGTCAGGCCATGAATCACCATTGACGGCCGGATTGCCTACCACTCGGAACGATCCACAGGTTGCCGAAACTATGCAAGTTTGTCGCAGATCGGTATAAGGTGGGTCGTTGGGCCGTGTTTTAAGCTACAAATTGCTATGTCGCAGATTTGAATACGACGAATAGAAGCGGCGTTATAGTTGTTTATATCTGTGAGGTCATGAATCACCATCGACGGCCGGATTGCCTACCACTCGGAACGATCGACGTTTGACGAAACTACGCAAGTTCTTCGCAGACCGGTATAAGGTGGGTCGATGTGTCGTGTTTTAACCTACAAATTGCTATGTCGCAGATTCGCATACGACGAATAGAAGCGGAGTTATAGTTGTTTATATCTGTGAGGTCATGATTCATCATTGACGGCCGGAATGCCTACCACTCGAAACGATCGATGTTTGACGAAACTATGCAAGTTCGTCGCAGATCGGTATAAGGTGGGTCGATGTGTCGTGCTTTAAGCTACAAATTGCTATGTCGCAGATTTGCATACGACGAATAGAAGCGGAGTTATAGTTGTTTATATCTGTGAGGCCATGAATCACCATCGACGGCCGGATTGCCTACCACTCGGAACGATCGACGTTTGACGAAACTACGCAAGTTCTTCGCAGACCGGTATAAGGTGGGTCGATGTGTCGTGTTTTAACCTACAAATTGCTATGTCGCAGATTCGCATACGACGAATAGAAGCGGAGTTATAGTTGTTTATATCTGTGAGGTCATGAATCATCATTGACGGCCGGATTGCCTACCACTCGGAACGATCGACGTTTGACGAAACTACGCAAGTTCTTCGCAGACCGGTATAAGGTGGGTCGATGTGTCGTGTTTTAACCTACAAATTGCTATGTCGCAGATTCGCATACGACGAATAGAAGCGGAGTTATAGTTGTTTATATCTGTGAGGTCATGATTCATCATTGACGGCCGGAATGCCTACCACTCGAAACGATCGATGTTTGACGAAACTATGCAAGTTCGTCGCAGATCGGTATAAGGATGGTCGATGTGTCGTATTTTAAGCTACAAATTGCTATGTCGCAGATTTGAATACGACGAATAGAAGCGGCGTTATAGTTGTTTATATCTGTGAGGTCATGAATCATCATTGACGGCCGGAATGCCTACCACTCGAAACGATCGATGACAAGCTCAAGAAGCATTAGGCTACACGGGCCGTGTTTTAAGCTACGAGTTGCTATGTCGCAGATTCGCATACGACGAATAGAAGCGGAGTTATTGTTGTTTATATCTGGTGAGGCCATGAATCACCATTGACGGCCGGATTGCCTACCACTCGGAACGATCGATGTTTGACCAAACTATGCAAGTTTATCGCAGGTCGGTATAAGGTGGGTCGTTGGGCCGTGTCTTAATCTACAAGTTGCTATGTCGCAGATTCGCATACGACGAATAGAGGCGGAGTTATAGTTGTTTATATCTGTGAGGTCATGAATCATCATTGACGGCCGGAATGCCTACCACTCGAAACGATCGATGTTTGACGAAACTATGCAAGTTCGTCGCAGATCGGTATAAGGTGGGTCGATGTGTCGTGCTTTAAGCTACAAATTGCTATGTCGCAGATTTGCATACGACGAATAGAAGCGGAGTTATAGTTGTTTATATCTGTGAGGCCATGAATCACCATCGACGGCCGGATTGCCTACCACTCGGAACGATCGACGTTTGACGAAACTACGCAAGTTCTTCGCAGACCGGTATAAGGTGGGTCGATGTGTCGTGTTTTAACCTACAAATTGCTATGTCGCAGATTCGCATACGACGAATAGAAGCGGAGTTATAGTTGTTTATATCTGTGAGGTCATGAATCATCATTGACGGCCGGAATGCCTACCACTCGAAACGATCGATGTTTGACGAAACTATGCAAGTTCGTCGCAGATCGGTATAAGGTGGGTCGATGTGTCGTGCTTTAAGCTACAAATTGCTATGTCGCAGATTTGCATACGACGAATAGAAGCGGAGTTATAGTTGTTTATATCTGTGAGGCCATGAATCACCATCGACGGCCGGATTGCCTACCACTCGGAACGATCGACGTTTGACGAAACTACGCAAGTTCTTCGCAGACCGGTATAAGGTGGGTCGATGTGTCGTGTTTTAACCTACAAATTGCTATCTCGCAGATTCGCATACGACGAATAGAAGCGGAGTTATAGTTGTTTATATCTGTGAGGTCATGATTCATCATTGACGGCCGGAATGCCTACCACTCGAAACGATCGATGTTTGACGAAACTATGCAAGTTCGTCGCAGATCGGTATAAGGTGGGTCGTTGGGCCGTGTTTTAAGCTACAAGTTGCTATGTCGCAGATTCGCATACGACGAATAGAAGCGGAGTTATCGATGTTTATATCTGTGAGGACATTAATCACCATTGACGACAGGATTGCCTACCACTCGGAACGATCGACGTTTGACAAAACTATGCAAGTTCGTCGCAGATCGGTGTAAAGTGGCTCGATGTGTCGTGTTTTAGGCTACAAATTGCTATGTCACAGATTTGCGTACGACGAATAGAAGCCAAGTTTTAGGTGTTTATATCTGTGAGGCCATGAATCACCATTGACGGCCGAATTGCCAACCACGCGGAACGATCGACGATTGACGAAACTATGCAAGTTCGTCGCAGATCGGTATAAGGTGGCTTGATGTGTCGTGTTTTAGGTTACAAATTGCTATGTCGCAGATTTGCATACGACGAATAGAAGCGGAGTTATAGTTGTTTATATCTGTGAGGTCATGAATCATCATTGACGGCCGGAATGCCTACCACTCGAAACGATTGATGTTTGACGAAACTATGCATGTTCGCCGCAGATCGGTATACGGTGGCTCGATGTGTCGTGTTTTAGGCTTCAAATTGCTATGTCGCAGATTTGCATACGACGAATAGAAACGGAGTTATCGATATTTATATCTGTGAGGCCATTAATCACCATTGACGACAGGATTGCCTACCACTCGGAACGATCGACGTTTGACGAAACTATGCAAGTTCGTCGCAGATCGGTATAAGATGGCTCGATGTGTCGTGTTTTAGGCTACAAATTGCTATGTCGCCGATTTGCATACGACGAATAGAAGCGGAGTTATAGTTGTTTATATCTGTGAGGTCATGAATCATCATTGACGGCCGGAATGCCTACCACTCGAAACGATCGATGTTTGACGAAACTATGCAAGTTCGTCGCACATCGGTATAAGGTGGCTCGATGTGTCGTGTTTTAGGCTACAAATTGCTATGTCGCAGATTTGCATACGACGAATAGAAGCGGAGTTATAGTTGTTTATATCTGTCAGGCCGTGAATAACTATTGACGGCCGGATTGCCTACCACTCGGAACGATGGACGTTTGCCGAAACTATGCAAGTTCTTCGCAGATCGGTATAAGGTGGGTCTATGTGCCGTGTTTTAAGCTACAAATTGCTATGTCGCAGATTTGCATACGACGAATAGAAGCGGAGTTATAGTTGTTTATATCTGTCAGGCCATGAATCACCATTGACGGCCGGATTGCCTACTACTCGGAACGATCGACGTTTGCCGAAACTATGCAAGTTCTTCGCAGATCGGTATAAGGTGGGTCTATGTGCCGTGTTTTAAGCTACAAATTGCTGTGTCGCAGATTTGCATACGACGAAGAGAAGCGGAGTTATAGTTGTTTATATCTGTCAGGCCATGAATCACCATTGACGGCCGGATTGCCTACCACTCGGAACGATCCACAGGTTGCCGAAACTATGCAAGTTTGTCGCAGATCGGTATAAGGTGGGTCGTTGGGCCGTGTTTTAAGCTCCAAGTTGCTGTGTCGCAGATTCGCATACGACGAACAGAAGCGGAGTTATAGTTGTTTATATTTGTCAGGCCATGAATCACCATTAACGCCCGGATTGCCTTCCACTCGAAACGATCGATGTTTGACGAAACTGTGCAAGTTTGTCGCAAATCGGTATAAGGTGGGTCGATGGGTCGTGTTTTAAGCTACAAATTGCTATGTCGCAGATTTGAATACGACGAATAGAAGCGGCGTTATAGTTGTTTATATCTGTGAGGTCATGAATCATCATTGACGGCCGGAATGCCTACCACTCGAAACGATCGATGTTTGACGAAACCATGCAAGTTCGTCGCAGATCGGTATAAGGTTGGTCGATGTGTCGTGTTTTAAGCTACAAATTGCTATGTCGCAGATTTGAATACGACGAATAGAAGCGGCGTTATAGTTGTTTATATCTGAGAGGTCATGAATCATCATTGACGGCCGGAATGCCTACCACTCGAAACGATCGATGTTTGACGAAACTATGCAAGTTCGTCGCAGATCGGTATAAGGTTGGTCGATGTGTCGTGTTTTAAGCTACAAATTGCTATGTCGCAGATTTGAATACGACGAATAGAAGCGGCGTTATAGTTGTTTATATCTGTGAGGTCATGAATCATCATTGACGGCCGGAATGCCTACCACTCGAAACGATCGATGTTTGACGAAACTATGCAAGTTCTTCGCAGATCGGTATAAGGTGGGTCGTTGGGCCGTGTTTTCAGCTACAATTTGCTGTGTCGCAGATTCGCATACGACGAATAGAAGCGGAGCTATCGATGTTTATATCTGTGAGGCCATTAACCACCATTGACGACCAGATTGCCTACCACTCGGAACGATCGACGTTTGACGAAACTATGCAAGTTCGTCGCACATCGGTATAAGGTGGCTCGATGTGTCGTGTTTTAGGCTACAAATTGCTATGTCGCAGATTTGCATACGACGAATAGAAGCGGAGTTATAGTTGTTTATATCTGTCAGGCCGTGAATAACTATTGACGGCCGGATTGCCTACCACTCGGAACGATGGACGTTTGCCGAAACTATACAAGTTCTTCGCAGATCGGTATAAGGTGGGTCTATGTGCCGTGTTTTAAGCTACAAATTGCTATGTCGCAGATTTGCATACGACGAATAGAAGCGGAGTTATAGTTGTTTATATCTGTCAGGCCATGAATCACCATTGACGGCCGGATTGCCTACTACTCGGAACGATCGACGTTTGCCGAAACTATGCAAGTTCTTCGCAGATCGGTATAAGGTGGGTCTATGTGCCGTGTTTTAAGCTACAAATTGCTGTGTCGCAGATTTGCATACGACGAAGAGAAGCGGAGTTATAGTTGTTTATATCTGTCAGGCCATGAATCACCATTGACGGCCGGATTGCCTACCACTCGGAACGATCCACAGGTTGCCGAAACTATGCAAGTTTGTCGCAGATCGGTATAAGGTGGGTCGTTGGGCCGTGTTTTAAGCTACAAGTTGCTGTGTCGCAGATTCGCATACGACGAATAGAAGCGGAGTTATAGTTGTTTATATTTGTCAGGCCATGAATCACCATTAACGCCCGGATTGCCTTCCACTCGAAACGATCGATGTTTGACGAAACTGTGCAAGTTTGTCGCAAATCGGTATAAGGTGGGTCGATGGGTCGTGCTTTAAGCTACAAATTGCTATGTCGCAGATTTGAATACGACGAATAGAAGCGGCGTTATAGTTGTTTATATCTGTGAGGTCATGAATCATCATTGACGGCCGGAATGCCTACCACTCGAAACGATCGATGTTTGACGAAACCATGCAAGTTCGTCGCAGATCGGTATAAGGTTGGTCGATGTGTCGTGTTTTAAGCTACAAATTGCTATGTCGCAGATTTGAATACGACGAATAGAAGCGGCGTTATAGTTGTTTATATCTGTGAGGTCATGAATCATCATTGACGGCCGGAATGCCTACCACTCGAAACGATCGATGACAAGCTCAAGAAGCATTAGGCTACACGGGCCGTGTTTTAAGCTACGAGTTGCTATGTCGCAGATTCGCATACGACGAATAGAAGCGGAGTTATTGTTGTTTATATCTGGTGAGGCCATGAATCACCATTGACGGCCGGATTGCCTACCACTCGGAACGATCGATGTTTGACCAAACTATGCAAGTTTGTCGCAGATCGGTATAAGGTGGGTCGTTGGGCCGTGTCTTAATCTACAAGTTGTTATGTCGCAGATTCGCATACGACGAATAGAGGCGGAGTTATGGTTGTTTATATCTGTGAGGTAGTGAATCATCATTGACGGCCGGAATGCCTACCACTCGAAACGATCGATGTTTGACGAAACTATGCAAGTTCGTCGCAGATCGGTATAAGGTGGGTCGATGTGTCGTGCTTTAAGCTACAAATTGCTATGTCGCAGATTTGCATACGACGAATAGAAGCGGAGTTATAGTTGTTTATATCTGTGAGGCCATGAATCACCATCGACGGCCGGATTGCCTACCACTCGGAACGATCGACGTTTGACGAAACTACGCAAGTTCTTCGCAGACCGGTATAAGGTGGGTCGATGTGTCGTGTTTTAACCTACAAATTGCTATGTCGCAGATTCGCATACGACGAATAGAAGCGGAGTTATAGTTGTTTATATCTGTGAGGTCATGATTCATCATTGACGGCCGGAATGCCTACCACTCGAAACGATCGATGTTTGACGAAACTATGCAAGTTCGTCGCAGATCGGTATAAGGTGGGTCGTTGGGCCGTGTTTTAAGCTACAAGTTGCTATGTCGCAGATTCGCATACGACGAATAGAAGCGGAGTTATCGATGTTTATATCTGTGAGGACATTAATCACCATTGACGACAGGATTGCCTACCACTCGGAACGATCGACGTTTGACAAAACTATGCAAGTTCGTCGCAGATCGGTGTAAAGTGGCTCGATGTGTCGTGTTTTAGGCTACAAATTGCTATGTCGCAGATTTGCGTACGACGAATAGAAGCCAAGTTTTAGGTGTTTATATCTGTGAGGCCATGAATCACCATTGACGGCCGAATTGCCAACCACGCGGAACGATCGACGATTGACGAAACTATGCAAGTTCGTCGCAGATCGGTATAAGGTGGCTCGATGTGTCGTGTTTTAGGTTACAAATTGCTATGTCGCAGATTTGCATACGACGAATAGAAGCGGAGTTATAGTTGTTTATATCTGTGAGGTCATGAATCATCATTGACGGCCGGAATGCCTACCACTCGAAACGATCGATGTTTGACGAAACTATGCACGTTCGTCGCAGATCGGTATACGGTGGCTCGATGTGTCGTGTTTTAGGCTTCAAATTGCTATGTCGCAGATTTGCATACGACGAATAGAAACGGAGTTATCGATATTTATATCTGTGAGGCCATTAATCACCATTGACGACAGAATTGCCTACCACTCGGAACGATCGACGTTTGACGAAACTATGCAAGTTCGTCGCAGATCGGTATAAGATGGCTCGATGTGTCGTGTTTTAGGCTACAAATTGCTATGTCGCAGATTTGCATACGACGAATAGAAGCGGAGTTATAGTTGTTTATATCTGTGAGGTCATGAATCACCATTGACGGCCGAATTGCCAACCACGCGGAACGATCGATGTTTGACGAAACTATGCAAGTTCGTCGCAGATCGGTATAAGGTGGGTCGATGTGTCGTGCTTTAAGCTACAAATTGCTATGTCGCAGATTTGCATACGACTAATAGAAGCGGAGTTATAGTTGTTTATATCTGTGAGGTCATGAATCATCATTGACGGCCGGAAAGCCTACCACTCGAAACGATCGATGTTTGACGAAACTATGCAAGTTCTTCGCAGATCAGTATAAGGTGGGTCGTTGGGTCGTGTTTTAGGCTACAAATTGCTATGTCGCAGATTTGCGTACGACAAGTAGAACCGGAGTTACAGTTGATTATGTCTGTGAGGCCATGAATCACCATTGACGGCCGGATTGCCTTCCACTCGGAACGATCGACGTTTGACGTAACAATGCAAGTTCGTCGCACATCGGTATAAGGTGGCTCGATGTGTCGTGTTTTAGGCTACAAATTGCTATGTCGCAGATTCGCATACGTCGAATAGAATCGGAGTTATCGATGTTTATATCTGTGAGGCCATTAATCACCATTGACGACAGGATTGCCTACCACTCGGAACGATCGACGTTTGCCGAAACTATGCAAGTTCTTCGCAGATCGGTATAAGGTGGGTCTATGTGCCGTGTTTTAAGCTACAAATTGCTATGTCGCAGATTTGCATACGACGAATAGAAGCGGAGTTATAGTTGTTTATATCTGTCAGGCCATGAATCACCATTGACGGCCGGATTGCCTACCACTCGGAACGATCGACGTTTGCCGAAACTATGCAAGTTCTTCGCAGATCGGTATAAGGTGGGTCTATGTGCCGTGTTTTAAGCTACAAATTGCTGTGTCGCAGATTTGCATACGACGAAGAGAAGCGGAGTTATAGTTGTTTATATCTGTCAGGCCATGAATCACCATTGACGGCCGGATTGCCTACCACTCGGAACGATCCACAGGTTGCCGAAACTATGCAAGTTTGTCGCAGATCGGTATAAGGTGGGTCGTTGGGCCGTGTTTTAAGCTACAAGTTGCTATGTCGCAGATTCGCATACGACGAATAGAAGCGGAGTTATCGATGTTTATATCTGTGAGGCCATTAACCACCATTGACGACCGGATTGCCTACCACTCGGAACGATCGACGTTTGACGAAACCATGCAAGTTCGTCGCACATCGGTATAAGGTGGCTCGATGTGTCGTGTTTTAGGCTACAAATTGCTATGTCGCAGATTTGCATACGACGAATAGAAGCGGAGTTATAGTTGTTTATATTTGTCAGGCCATGAATCACCATTAACGCCCGGATTGCCTTCCACTCGAAACGATCGATGTTTGACGAAACTATGCAAGTTTGTCGCAAATCGGTATAAGGTGGTTCGATGTGTCGTGTTTTAAGCTACAAATTGCTATGTCGCAGATTTGAATACGACGAATAGAAGCGGCGTTATAGTTGTTTATATCTGTGAGGTCATGAATCATCATTGACGGCCGGAATGCCTACCACTCGAAACGATCGATGTTTGACGAAACTATGCAAGTTCGTCGCAGATCGGTATAAGGATGGTCGATGTGTCGTATTTTAAGCTACAAATTGCTATGTCGCAGATTTGAATACGACGAATAGAAGCGGCGTTATAGTTGTTTATATCTGTGAGGTCATGAATCATCATTGACGGCCGGAATGCCTACCACTCGAAACGATCGATGACAAGCTCAAGAAGCATTAGGCTACACGGGCCGTGTTTTAAGCTACGAGTTGCTATGTCGCAGATTCGCATACGACGAATAGAAGCGGAGTTATTGTTGTTTATATCTGGTGAGGCCATGAATCACCATTGACGGCCGGATTGCCTACCACTCGGAACGATCGATGTTTGACCAAACTATGCAAGTTTGTCGCAGGTCGGTATAAGGTGGGTCGTTGGGCCGTGTCTTAATCTACAAGTTGCTATGTCGCAGATTCGCATACGACGAATAGAGACGGAGTTATAGTTGTTTATATCTGTGAGGTCATGAATCATCATTGACGGCCGGAATGCCTACCACTCGAAACGATCGATGTTTGACGAAACTATGCAAGTTCGTCGCAGATCGGTATAAGGTGGGTCGATGTGTCGTGCTTTAAGCTACAAATTGCTATGTCGCAGATTTGCATACGACGAATAGAAGCGGAGTTATAGTTGTTTATATCTGTGAGGCCATGAATCACCATCGACGGCCGGATTGCCTACCACTCGGAACGATCGACGTTTGACGAAACTACGCAAGTTCTTCGCAGACCGGTATAAGGTGGGTCGATGTGTCGTGTTTTAACCTACAAATTGCTATGTCGCAGATTCGCATACGACGAATAGAAGCGGAGTTATAGTTGTTTATATCTGTGAGGTCATGAATCATCATTGACGGCCGGAATGCCTACCACTCGAAACGATCGATGTTTGACGAAACTATGCAAGTTCGTCGCAGATCGGTATAAGGTGGGTCGATGTGTCGTGCTTTAAGCTACAAATTGCTATGTCGCAGATTTGCATACGACGAATAGAAGCGGAGTTATAGTTGTTTATATCTGTGAGGCCATGAATCACCATCGAGGGCCGGATTGCCTACCACTCGGAACGATCGACGTTTGACGAAACTACGCAAGTTCTTCGCAGACCGGTATAAGGTGGGTCGATGTGTCGTGTTTTAACCTACAAATTGCTATGTCGCAGATTCGCATACGACGAATAGAAGCGGAGTTATAGTTGTTTATATCTGTGAGGTCATGATTCATCATTGACGGCCGGAATGCCTACCACTCGAAACGATCGATGTTTGACGAAACTATGCAAGTTCGTCGCAGATCGGTATAAGGTGGGTCGTTGGGCCGTGTTTTAAGCTACAAGTTGCTATGTCGCAGATTCGCATACGACGAATAGAAGCGGAGTTATCGATGTTTATATCTGTGAGGACATTAATCACCATTGACGACAGGATTGCCTACCACTCGGAACGATCGACGTTTGACAAAACTATGCAAGTTCGTCGCAGATCGGTGTAAAGTGGCTCGATGTGTCGTGTTTTAGGCTACAAATTGCTATGTCACAGATTTGCGTACGACGAATAGAAGCCAAGTTTTAGGTGTTTATATCTGTGAGGCCATGAATCACCATTGACGGCCGAATTGCCAACCACGCGGAACGATCGACGATTGACGAAACTATGCAAGTTCGTCGCAGATCGGTATAAGGTGGCTTGATGTGTCGTGTTTTAGGTTACAAATTGCTATGTCGCAGATTTGCATACGACGAATAGAAGCGGAGTTATAGTTGTTTATATCTGTGAGGTCATGAATCATCATTGACGGGCGGAATGCCTACCACTCGAAACGATCGATGTTTGACGAAACTATGCATGTTCGTCGCAGATCGGTATACGGTGGCTCGATGTGTCGTGTTTTAGGCTTCAAATTGCTATGTCGCAGATTTGCATACGACGAATAGAAACGGAGTTATCGATATTTATATCTGTGAGGCCATTAATCACCATTGACGACAGGATTGCCTACCACTCGGAACGATCGACGTTTGACGAAACTATGCAAGTTCGTCGCAGATCGGTATAAGATGGCTCGATGTGTCGTGTTTTAGGCTACAAATTGCTATGTCGCCGATTTGCATACGACGAATAGAAGCGGAGTTATAGTTGTTTATATCTGTGAGGTCATGAATCATCATTGACGGCCGGAATGCCTACCACTCGAAACGATCGATGTTTGACGAAACTATGCAAGTTCGTCGCAGATCGGTATAAGGTGGGTCGATGTGTCGTGCTTTAAGCTACAAATTGCTATGTCGCAGATTTGCATACGACTAATAGAAGCGGAGTTATAGTTGTTTATATCTGTGAGGTCATGAATCATCATTGACGGCCGGAAAGCCTACCACTCGAAACGA
This sequence comes from Anoplius nigerrimus, assembly GCA_914767735.1. Classification (NCBI taxonomy): domain Eukaryota; kingdom Metazoa; phylum Arthropoda; class Insecta; order Hymenoptera; family Pompilidae; genus Anoplius; species Anoplius nigerrimus. The sequence goes on along the minus strand of CAJZBX010000559.1, from coordinate 770,117 downwards.
TCGATGTTTGACGAAACTATGCAAGTTCTTCGCAGATCGGTATAAGGTGGGTCGTTGGGTCGTGTTTTAGGCTACAAATTGCTATGTCGCAGATTTGCGTACGACAAGTAGAACCGGAGTTACAGTTGATTATATCTGTGAGGTCATGAATCATCATTGACGGCCGGAATGCCTACCACTCGAAACGATCGATGTTTGACGAAACTATGCAAGTTCTTCGCAGATCGGTATAAGGTGGGTCGTTGGGCCGTGTTTTCAGCTACAATTTGCTGTGTCGCAGATTCGCATACGACGAATAGAAGCGGAGCTATCGATGTTTATATCTGTGAGGCCATTAACCACCATTGACGACCAGATTGCCTACCACTCGGAACGATCGACGTTTGACGAAACTATGCAAGTTCGTCGCACATCGGTATAAGGTGGCTCGATGTGTCGTGTTTTAGGCTACAAATTGCTATGTCGCAGATTTGCATACGACGAATAGAAGCGTAGTTATAGTTGTTTATATCTGTCAGGCCGTGAATAACTATTGACGGCCGGATTGCCTACCACTCGGAACGATGGACGTTTGCCGAAACTATACAAGTTCTTCGCAGATCGGTATAAGGTGGGTCTATGTGCCGTGTTTTAAGCTACAAATTGCTATGTCGCAGATTTGCATACGACGAATAGAAGCGGAGTTATAGTTGTTTATATCTGTCAGGCCATGAATCACCATTGACGGCCGGATGGCCTACTACTCGGAACGATCGACGTTTGCCGAAACTATGCAAGTTCTTCGCAGATCGGTATAAGGTGGGTCTATGTGCCGTGTTTTAAGCTACAAATTGCTGTGTCGCAGATTTGCATACGACGAAGAGAAGCGGAGTTATAGTTGTTTATATCTGTCAGGCCATGAATCACCATTAACGCCCGGATTGCCTTCCACTCGAAAAGATCGATGTTTGACGAAACTGTGCAAGTTTGTCGCAAATCGGTATAAGGTGGGTCGATGGGTCGTGTTTTAAGCTACAAATTGCTATGTCGCAGATTTGAATACGACGAATAGAAGCGGCGTTATAGTTGTTTATATCTGTGAGGTCATGAATCATCATTGACGGCCGGAATGCCTACCACTCGAAACGATCGATGTTTGACGAAACCACGCAAGTTCGTCGCAGATCGGTATAAGGTTGGTCGATGTGTCGTGTTTTAAGCTACAAATTGCTATGTCGCAGATTTGAATACGACGAATAGAAGCGGCGTTATAGTTGTTTATATCTGTGAGGTCATGAATCATCATTGACGGCCGGAATGCCTACCACTCGAAACGATCGATGACAAGCTCAAGAAGCATTAGGCTACACGGGCCGTGTTTTAAGCTACGAGTTGCTATGTCGCAGATTCGCATACGACGAATAGAAGCGGAGTTATTGTTGTTTATATCTGGTGAGGCCATGAATCACCATTGACGGCCGGATTGCCTACCACTCGGAACGATCGATGTTTGACCAAACTATGCAAGTTTGTCGCAGATCGGTATAAGGTGGGTCGTTGGGCCGTGTCTTAATCTACAAGTTGTTATGTCGCAGATTCGCATACGACGAATAGAGGCGGAGTTATAGTTGTTTATATCTGTGAGGTCGTGAATCATCATTGACGGCCGGAATGCCTACCACTCGAAACGATCGATGTTTGACGAAACTATGCAAGTTCGTCGCAGATCGGTATAAGGTGGGTCGATGTGTCGTGCTTTAAGCTACAAATTGCTATGTCGCAGATTTGCATACGACGAATAGAAGCGGAGTTATAGTTGTTTATATCTGTGAGGCCATGAATCACCATCGACGGCCGGATTGCCTACCACTCGGAACGATCGACGTTTGACGAAACTACGCAAGTTCTTCGCAGACCGGTATAAGGTGGGTCGATGTGTCGTGTTTTAACCTACAAATTGCTATGTCGCAGATTCGCATACGACGAATAGAAGCGGAGTTATAGTTGTTTATATCTGTGAGGTCATGATTCATCATTGACGGCCGGAATGCCTACCACTCGAAACGATCGATGTTTGACGAAACTATGCAAGTTCGTCGCAGATCGGTATAAGGTGGGTCGTTGGGCCGTGTTTTAAGCTACAAGTTGCTATGTCGCAGATTCGCATACGACGAATAGAAGCGGAGTTATCGATGTTTATATCTGTGAGGACATTAATCACCATTGACGACAGGATTGCCTACCACTCGGAACGATCGACGTTTGACAAAACTATGCAAGTTCGTCGCAGATCGGTGTAAAGTGGCTCGATGTGTCGTGTTTTAGGCTACAAATTGCTATGTCACAGATTTGCGTACGACGAATAGAAGCCAAGTTTTAGGTGTTTATATCTGTGAGGCCATGAATCACCATTGACGGCCGAATTGCCAACCACGCGGAACGATCGACGATTGACGAAACTATGCAAGTTCGTCGCAGATCGGTATAAGGTGGCTTGATGTGTCGTGTTTTAGGTTACAAATTGCTATGTCGCAGATTTGCATACGACGAATAGAAGCGGAGTTATAGTTGTTTATATCTGTGAGGTCATGAATCATCATTGACGGCCGGAATGCCTACCACTCGAAACGATCGATGTTTGACGAAACTATGCATGTTCGTCGCAGATCGGTATACGGTGGCTCGATGTGTCGTGTTTTAGGCTTCAAATTGCTATGTCGCAGATTTGCATACGACGAATAGAAACGGAGTTATCGATATTTATATCTGTGAGGCCATTAATCACCATTGACGACAGGATTGCCTACCACTCGGAACGATCGACGTTTGACGAAACTATGCAAGTTCGTCGCAGATCGGTATAAGATGGCTCGATGTGTCGTGTTTTAGGCTACAAATTGCTATGTCGCCGATTTGCATACGACGAATAGAAGCGGAGTTATAGTTGTTTATATCTGTGAGGTCATGAATCATCATTGACGGCCGGAATGCCTACCACTCGAAACGATCGATGTTTGACGAAACTATGCAAGTTCGTCGCACATCGGTATAAGGTGGCTCGATGTGTCGTGTTTTAGGCTACAAATTGCTATGTCGCAGATTTGCATACGACGAATAGAAGCGGAGTTATAGTTGTTTATATCTGTCAGGCCGTGAATAACTATTGACGGCCGGATTGCCTACCACTCGGAACGATGGACGTTTGCCGAAACTATGCAAGTTCTTCGCAGATCGGTATAAGGTGGGTCTATGTGCCGTGTTTTAAGCTACAAATTGCTATGTCGCAGATTTGCATACGACGAATAGAAGCGGAGTTATAGTTGTTTATATCTGTCAGGCCATGAATCACCATTGACGGCCGGATTGCCTACTACTCGGAACGATCGACGTTTGCCGAAACTATGCAAGTTCTTCGCAGATCGGTATAAGGTGGGTCTATGTGCCGTGTTTTAAGCTACAAATTGCTGTGTCGCAGATTTGCATACGACGAAGAGAAGCGGAGTTATAGTTGTTTATATCTGTCAGGCCATGAATCACCATTGACGGCCGGATTGCCTACCACTCGGAACGATCCACAGGTTGCCGAAACTATGCAAGTTTGTCGCAGATCGGTATAAGGTGGGTCGTTAGGCCGTGTTTTAAGCTCCAAGTTGCTGTGTCGCAGATTCGCATACGACGAACAGAAGCGGAGTTATAGTTGTTTATATTTGTCAGGCCATGAATCACCATTAACGCCCGGATTGCCTTCCACTCGAAACGATCGATGTTTGACGAAACTGTGCAAGTTTGTCGCAAATCGGTATAAGGTGGGTCGATGGGTCGTGTTTTAAGCTACAAATTGCTATGTCGCAGATTTGAATACGACGAATAGAAGCGGCGTTATAGTTGTTTATATCTGTGAGGTCATGAATCATCATTGACGGCCGGAATGCCTACCACTCGAAACGATCGATGTTTGACGAAACCATGCAAGTTCGTCGCAGATCGGTATAAGGTTGGTCGATGTGTCGTGTTTTAAGCTACAAATTGCTATGTCGCAGATTTGAATACGACGAATAGAAGCGGCGTTATAGTTGTTTATATCTGAGAGGTCATGAATCATCATTGACGGCCGGAATGCCTACCACTCGAAACGATCGATGTTTGACGAAACTATGCAAGTTCGTCGCAGATAGGTATAAGGTTGGTCGATGTGTCGTGTTTTAAGCTACAAATTGCTATGTCGCAGATTTGAATACGACGAATAGAAGCGGCGTTATAGTTGTTTATATCTGTGAGGTCATGAATCATCATTGACGGCCGGAATGCCTACCACTCGAAACGATCGATGTTTGACGAAACTATGCAAGTTCTTCGCAGATCGGTATAAGGTGGGTCGTTGGGCCGTGTTTTCAGCTACAATTTGCTGTGTCGCAGATTCGCATACGACGAATAGAAGCGGAGCTATCGATGTTTATATCTGTGAGGCCATTAACCACCATTGACGACCAGATTGCCTACCACTCGGAACGATCGACGTTTGACGAAACTATGCAAGTTCGTCGCACATCGGTATAAGGTGGCTCGATGTGTCGTGTTTTAGGCTACAAATTGCAATGTCGCAGATTTGCATACGACGAATAGAAGCGGAGTTATAGTTGTTTATATCTGTCAGGCCGTGAATAACTATTGACGGCCGGATTGCCTACCACTCGGAACGATGGACGTTTGCCGAAACTATACAAGTTCTTCGCAGATCGGTATAAGGTGGGTCTATGTGCCGTGTTTTAAGCTACAAATTGCTATGTCGCAGATTTGCATACGACGAATAGAAGCGGAGTTATAGTTGTTTATATCTGTCAGGCCATGAATCACCATTGACGGCCGGATTGCCTACTACTCGGAACGATCGACGTTTGCCGAAACTATGCAAGTTCTTCGCAGATCGGTATAAGGTGGGTCTATGTGCCGTGTTTTAAGCTACAAATTGCTGTGTCGCAGATTTGCATACGACGAAGAGAAGCGGAGTTATAGTTGTTTATATCTGTCAGGCCATGAATCACCATTGACGGCCGGATTGCCTACCACTCGGAACGATCCACAGGTTGCCGAAACTATGCAAGTTTGTCGCAGATCGGTATAAGGTGGGTCGTTGGGCCGTGTTTTAAGCTACAAGTTGCTGTGTCGCAGATTCGCATACGACGAATAGAAGCGGAGTTATAGTTGTTTATATTTGTCAGGCCATGAATCACCATTAACGCCCGGATTGCCTTCCACTCGAAACGATCGATGTTTGACGAAACTGTGCAAGTTTGTCGCAAATCGGTATAAGGTGGGTCGATGGGTCGTGTTTTAAGCTACAAATTGCTATGTCGCAGATTTGAATACGACGAATAGAAGCGGCGTTATAGTTGTTTATATCTGTGAGGTCATGAATCATCATTGACGGCCGGAATGCCTACCACTCGAAACGATCGATGTTTGACGAAACCATGCAAGTTCGTCGCAGATCGGTATAAGGTTGGTCGATGTGTCGTGTTTTAAGCTACAAATTGCTATGTCGCAGATTTGAATACGACGAATAGAAGCGGCGTTATAGTTGTTTATATCTGTGAGGTCATGAATCATCATTGACGGCCGGAATGCCTACCACTCGAAACGATCGATGACAAGCTCAAGAAGCATTAGGCTACACGGGCCGTGTTTTAAGCTACGAGTTGCTATGTCGCAGATTCGCATACGACGAATAGAAGCGGAGTTATTGTTGTTTATATCTGGTGAGGCCATGAATCACCATTGACGGCCGGATTGCCTACCACTCGGAACGATCGATGTTTGACCAAACTATGCAAGTTTGTCGCAGATCGGTATAAGGTGGGTCGTTGGGCCGTGTCTTAATCTACAAGTTGTTATGTCGCAGATTCGCATACGACGAATAGAGGCGGAGTTATGGTTGTTTATATCTGTGAGGTCGTGAATCATCATTGACGGCCGGAATGCCTACCACTCGAAACGATCGATGTTTGACGAAACTATGCAAGTTCGTCGCAGATCGGTATAAGGTGGGTCGATGTGTCGTGCTTTAAGCTACAAATTGCTATGTCGCAGATTTGCATACGACGAATAGAAGCGGAGTTATAGTTGTTTATATCTGTGAGGCCATGAATCACCATCGACGGCCGGATTGCCTACCACTCGGAACGATCGACGTTTGACGAAACTACGCAAGTTCTTCGCAGACCGGTATAAGGTGGGTCGATGTGTCGTGTTTTAACCTACAAATTGCTATGTCGCAGATTCGCATACGACGAATAGAAGCGGAGTTATAGTTGTTTATATCTGTGAGGTCATGATTCATCATTGACGGCCGGAATGCCTACCACTCGAAACGATCGATGTTTGACGAAACTATGCAAGTTCGTCGCAGATCGGTATAAGGTGGGTCGTTGGGCCGTGTTTTAAGCTACAATTTGCTATGTCGCAGATTCGCATACGACGAATAGAAGCGGAGTTATCGATGTTTATATCTGTGAGGACATTAATCAACATTGACGACAGGATTGCCTACCACTCGGAACGATCGACGTTTGACAAAACTATGCAAGTTCGTCGCAGATCGGTGTAAAGTGGCTCGATGTGTCGTGTTTTAGGCTACAAATTGCTATGTCGCAGATTTGCGTACGACGAATAGAAGCCAAGTTTTAGGTGTTTATATCTGTGAGGCCATGAATCACCATTGACGGCCGAATTGCCAACCACGCGGAACGATCGACGATTGACGAAACTATGCAAGTTCGTCGCAGATCGGTATAAGGTGGCTCGATGTGTCGTGTTTTAGGTTACAAATTGCTATGTCGCAGATTTGCATACGACGAATAGAAGCGGAGTTATAGTTGTTTATATCTGTGAGGTCATGAATCATCATTGACGGCCGGAATGCCTACCACTCGAAACGATCGATGTTTGACGAAACTATGCACGTTCGTCGCAGATCGGTATACGGTGGCTCGATGTGTCGTGTTTTAGGCTTCAAATTGCTATGTCGCAGATTTGCATACGACGAATAGAAACGGAGTTATCGATATTTATATCTGTGAGGCCATTAATCACCATTGACGACAGAATTGCCTACCACTCGGAACGATCGACGTTTGACGAAACTATGCAAGTTCGTCGCAGATCGGTATAAGATGGCTCGATGTGTCGTGTTTTAGGCTACAAATTGCTATGTCGCAGATTTGCATACGACGAATAGAAGCGGAGTTATAGTTGTTTATATCTGTGAGGTCATGAATCACCATTGACGGCCGAATTGCCAACCACGCGGAACGATCGATGTTTGACGAAACTATGCAAGTTCGTCGCAGATCGGTATAAGGTGGGTCGATGTGTCGTGCTTTAAGCTACAAATTGCTATGTCGCAGATTTGCATACGACTAATAGAAGCGGAGTTATAGTTGTTTATATCTGTGAGGTCATGAATCATCATTGACGGCCGGAAAGCCTACCACTCGAAACGATCGATGTTTGACGAAACTATGCAAGTTCTTCGCAGATCAGTATAAGGTGGGTCGTTGGGTCGTGTTTTAGGCTACAAATTGCTATGTCGCAGATTTGCGTACGACAAGTAGAACCGGAGTTACAGTTGATTATGTCTGTGAGGCCATGAATCACCATTGACGGCCGGATTGCCTTCCACTCGGAACGATCGACGTTTGACGTAACAATGCAAGTTCGTCGCACATCGGTATAAGGTGGCTCGATGTGTCGTGTTTTAGGCTACAAATTGCTATGTCGCAGATTCGCATACGTCGAATAGAATCGGAGTTATCGATGTTTATATCTGTGAGGCCATTAATCACCATTGACGACAGGATTGCCTACCACTCGGAACGATCGACGTTTGCCGAAACTATGCAAGTTCTTCGCAGATCGGTATAAGGTGGGTCTATGTGCCGTGTTTTAAGCTACAAATTGCTATGTCGCAGATTTGCATACGACGAATAGAAGCGGAGTTATAGTTGTTATATCTGTCAGGCCATGAATCACCATTGACGGCCGGATTGCCTACCACTCGGAACGATCGACGTTTGCCGAAACTATGCAAGTTCTTCGCAGATCGGTATAAGGTGGGTCTATGTGCCGTGTTTTAAGCTACAAATTGCTGTGTCGCAGATTTGCATACGACGAAGAGAAGCGGAGTTATAGTTGTTTATATCTGTCAGGCCATGAATCACCATTGACGGCCGGATTGCCTACCACTCGGAACGATCCACAGGTTGCCGAAACTATGCAAGTTTGTCGCAGATCGGTATAAGGTGGGTCGTTGGGCCGTGTTTTAAGCTACAAGTTGCTATGTCGCAGATTCGCATACGACGAATAGAAGCGGAGTTATCGATGTTTATATCTGTGAGGCCATTAACCACCATTGACGACCGGATTGCCTACCACTCGGAACGATCGACGTTTGACGAAACCATGCAAGTTCGTCGCACATCGGTATAAGGTGGCTCGATGTGTCGTGTTTTAGGCTACAAATTGCTATGTCGCAGATTTGCATACGTCGAATAGAAGCGGAGTTATAGTTGTTTATATTTGTCAGGCCATGAATCACCATTAACGCCCGGATTGCCTTCCACTCGAAACGATCGATGTTTGACGAAACTATGCAAGTTTGTCGCAAATCGGTATAAGGTGGTTCGATGTGTCGTGTTTTAAGCTACAAATTGCTATGTCGCAGATTTGAATACGACGAATAGAAGCGGCGTTATAGTTGTTTATATCTGTGAGGTCATGAATCATCATTGACGGCCGGAATGCCTACCACTCGAAACGATCGATGTTTGACGAAACTATGCAAGTTCGTCGCAGATCGGTATAAGGATGGTCGATGTGTCGTATTTTAAGCTACAAATTGCTATGTCGCAGATTTGAATACGACGAATAGAAGCGGCGTTATAGTTGTTTATATCTGTGAGGTCATGAATCATCATTGACGGCCGGAATGCCTACCACTCGAAACGATCGATGACAAGCTCAAGAAGCATTAGGCTACACGGGCCGTGTTTTAAGCTACGAGTTGCTATGTCGCAGATTCGCATACGACGAATAGAAGCGGAGTTATTGTTGTTTATATCTGGTGAGGCCATGAATCACCATTGACGGCCGGATTGCCTACCACTCGAAACGATCGATGTTTGACGAAACTATGCAAGTTCGTCGCAGATCGGTATAAGGTGGGTCGATGTGTCGTGCTTTAAGCTACAAATTGCTATGTCGCAGATTTGCATACGACGAATAGAAGCGGAGTTATAGTTGTTTATATCTGTGAGGCCATGAATCACCATCGACGGCCGGATTGCCTACCACTCGGAACGATCGACGTTTGACGAAACTACGCAAGTTCTTCGCAGACCGGTATAAGGTGGGTCGATGTGTCGTGTTTTAACCTACAAATTGCTATGTCGCAGATTCGCATACGACGAATAGAAGCGGAGTTATAGTTGTTTATATCTGTGAGGTCATGAATCATCATTGACGGCCGGAATGCCTACCACTCGAAACGATCGATGTTTGACGAAACTATGCATGTTCGTCGCAGATCGGTATACGGTGGCTCGATGTGTCGTGTTTTAGGCTTCAAATTGCTATGTCGCAGATTTGCATACGACGAATAGAAACGGAGTTATCGATATTTATATCTGTGAGGCCATTAATCACCATTGACGACAGGATTGCCTACCACTCGGAACGATCGACGTTTGACGAAACTATGCAAGTTCGTCGCAGATCGGTATAAGATGGCTCGATGTGTCGTGTTTTAGGCTACAAATTGCTATGTCGCCGATTTGCATACGACGAATAGAAGCGGAGTTATAGTTGTTTATATCTGTGAGGTCATGAATCATCATTGACGGCCGGAATGCCTACCACTCGAAACGATCGATGTTTGACGAAACTATGCAAGTTCGTCGCAGATCGGTATAAGGTGGGTCGATGTGTCGTGCTTTAAGCTACAAATTGCTATGTCGCAGATTTGCATACGACTAATAGAAGCGGAGTTATAGTTGTTTATATCTGTGAGGTCATGAATCATCATTGACGGCCGGAAAGCCTACCACTCGAAACGATCGATGTTTGACGAAACTATGCAAGTTCTTCGCAGATCGGTATAAGGTGGGTCGTTGGGTCGTGTTTTAGGCTACAAATTGCTATGTCGCAGATTTGCGTACGAAAAGTAGAACCGGAGTTACAGTTGATTATATCTGTGAGGTCATGAATCATCATTGACGGCCGGAATGCCTACCACTCGAAACGATCGATGTTTGACGAAACTATGCAAGTTCTTCGCAGATCGGTATAAGGTGGGTCGTTGGGCCGTGTTTTCAGCTACAATTTGCTGTGTCGCAGATTCGCATACGACGAATAGAAGCGGAGCTATCGATGTTTATATCTGTGAGGCCATTAACCACCATTGACGACCAGATTGCCTACCACTCGGAACGATCGACGTTTGACGAAACTATGCAAGTTCGTCGCACATCGGTATAAGGTGGCTCGATGTGTCGTGTTTTAGGCTACAAATTGCTATGTCGCAGATTTGCATACGACGAATAGAAGCGGAGTTATAGTTGTTTATATCTGTCAGGCCGTGAATAACTATTGACGGCCGGATTGCCTACCACTCGGAACGATGGACGTTTGCCGAAACTATGCAAGTTCTTCGCAGATCGGTATAAGGTGGGTCTATGTGCCGTGTTTTAAGCTACAAATTGCTATGTCGCAGATTTGCATACGACGAATAGAAGCGGAGTTATAGTTGTTTATATCTGTCAGGCCATGAATCACCATTGACGGCCGGATTGCCTACTACTCGGAACGATCGACGTTTGCCGAAACTATGCAAGTTCTTCGCAGATCGGTATAAGGTGGGTCTATGTGCCGTGTTTTAAGCTACAAATTGCTGTGTCGCAGATTTGCATACGACGAAGAGAAGCGGAGTTATAGTTGTTTATATCTGTCAGGCCATGAATCACCATTGACGGCCGGATTGCCTACCACTCGGAACGATCCACAGGTTGCCGAAACTATGCAAGTTTGTCGCAGATCGGTATAAGGTGGGTCGTTGGGCCGTGTTTTAAGCTCCAAGTTGCTGTGTCGCAGATTCGCATACGACGAACAGAAGCGGAGTTATAGTTGTTTATATTTGTCAGGCCATGAATCACCATTAACGCCCGGATTGCCTTCCACTCGAAACGATCGATGTTTGACGAAACTGTGCAAGTTTGTCGCAAATCGGTATAAGGTGGGTCGATGGGTCGTGTTTTAAGCTACAAATTGCTATGTCGCAGATTTGAATACGACGAATAGAAGCGGCGTTATAGTTGTTTATATCTGTGAGGTCATGAATCATCATTGACGGCCGGAATGCCTACCACTCGAAACGATCGATGTTTGACGAAACCATGCAAGTTCGTCGCAGATCGGTATAAGGTTGGTCGATGTGTCGTGTTTTAAGCTACAAATTGCTATGTCGCAGATTTGAATACGACGAATAGAAACGGAGTTATCGATATTTATATCTGTGAGGCCATTAATCACCATTGACGACAGGATTGCCTACCACTCGGAACGATCGACGTTTGACGAAACTATGCAAGTTCGTCGCAGATCGGTATAAGATGGCTCGATGTGTCGTGTTTTAGGCTACAAATTGCTATGTCGCCGATTTGCATACGACGAATAGAAGCGGAGTTATAGTTGTTTATATCTGTGAGGTCATGAATCATCATTGACGGCCGGAATGCCTACCACTCGAAACGATCGATGTTTGACGAAACTATGCAAGTTCGTCGCAGATCGGTATAAGGTGGGTCGATGTGTCGTGCTTTAAGCTACAAATTGCTATGTCGCAGATTTGCATACGACTAATAGAAGCGGAGTTATAGTTGTTTATATCTGTGAGGTCATGAATCATCATTGACGGCCGGAAAGCCTACCACTCGAAACGATCGATGTTTGACGAAACTATGCAAGTTCTTCGCAGATCGGTATAAGGTGGGTCGTTGGGTCGTGTTTTAGGCTACAAATTGCTATGTCGCAGATTTGCGTACGAAAAGTAGAACCGGAGTTACAGTTGATTATATCTGTGAGGTCATGAATCATCATTGACGGCCGGAATGCCTACCACTCGAAACGATCGATGTTTGACGAAACTATGCAAGTTCTTCGCAGATCGGTATAAGGTGGGTCGTTGGGCCGTGTTTTCAGCTACAATTTGCTGTGTCGCAGATTCGCATACGACGAATAGAAGCGGAGCTATCGATGTTTATATCTGTGAGGCCATTAACCACCATTGACGACCAGATTGCCTACCACTCGGAACGATCGACGTTTGACGAAACTATGCAAGTTCGTCAAACATCGGTATAAGGTGGCTCGATGTGTCGTGTTTTAGGCTACAAATTGCTATGTCGCAGATTTGCATACGACGAATAGAAGCGGAGTTATAGTTGTTTATATCTGTCAGGCCGTGAATCACCATTGACGGCCGGATTGCCTACCACTCGGAACGATGGACGTTTGCCGAAACTATGCAAGTTCTTCGCAGATCGGTATAAGGTGGGTCTATGTGCCGTGTTTTAAGCTACAAATTGCTATGTCGCAGATTTGCATACGACGAATAGAAGCGGAGTTATAGTTGTTTATATCTGTCAGGCCATGAATCACCATTGACGGCCGGATTGCCTACTACTCGGAACGATCGACGTTTGCCGAAACTATGCAAGTTCTTCGCAGATCGGTATAAGGTGGGTCTATGTGCCGTGTTTTAAGCTACAAATTGCTGTGTCGCAGATTTGCATACGACGAAGAGAAGCGGAGTTATAGTTGTTTATATCTGTCAGGCCATGAATCACCATTGACGGCCGGATTGCCTACCACTCGGAACGATCCACAGGTTGCCGAAACTATGCAAGTTTGTCGCAGATCGGTATAAGGTGGGTCGTTGGGCCGTGTTTTAAGCTCCAAGTTGCTGTGTCGCAGATTCGCATACGACGAACAGAAGCGGAGTTATAGTTGTTTATATTTGTCAGGCCATGAATCACCATTAACGCCCGGATTGCCTTCCACTCGAAACGATCGATGTTTGACGAAACTGTGCAAGTTTGTCGCAAATCGGTATAAGGTGGGTCGATGGGTCGTGTTTTAAGCTACAAATTGCTATGTCGCAGATTTGAATACGACGAATAGAAGCGGCGTTATAGTTGTTTATATCTGTGAGGTCATGAATCATCATTGACGGCCGGAATGCCTACCACTCGAAACGATCGATGTTTGACGAAACCATGCAAGTTCGTCGCAGATCGGTATAAGGTTGGTCGATGTGTCGTGTTTTAAGCTACAAATTGCTATGTCGCAGATTTGAATACGACGAATAGAAGCGGCGTTATAGTTGTTTATATCTGAGAGGTCATGAATCATCATTGACGGCCGGAATGCCTACCACTCGAAACGATCGATGTTTGACGAAACTATGCAAGTTCGTCGCAGATCGGTATAAGGTTGGTCGATGTGTCGTGTTTTAAGCTACAAATTGCTATGTCGCAGATTTGAATACGACGAATAGAAGCGGCGTTATAGTTGTTTATATCTGTGAGGTCATGAATCATCATTGACGACCAGATTGCCTACCACTCGGAACGATCGACGTTTGACGAAACTATGCAAGTTCGTCGCACATCGGTATAAGGTGGCTCGATGTGTCGTGTTTTAGGCTACAAATTGCTATGTCGCAGATTTGCATACGACGAATAGAAGCGGAGTTATAGTTGTTTATATCTGTCAGGCCGTGAATAACTATTGACGGCCGGATTGCCTACCACTCGGAACGATGGACGTTTGCCGAAACTATACAAGTTCTTCGCAGATCGGTATAAGGTGGGTCTATGTGCCGTGTTTTAAGCTACAAATTGCTGTGTCGCAGATTTGCATACGACGAAGAGAAGCGGAGTTATAGTTGTTTATATCTGTCAGGCCATGAATCACCATTAACGCCCGGATTGCCTTCCACTCGAAACGATCGATGTTTGACGAAACTGTGCAAGTTTGTCGCAAATCGGTATAAGGTGGGTCGATGGGTCGTGTTTTAAGCTACAAATTGCTATGTCGCAGATTTGAATACGACGAATAGAAGCGGCGTTATAGTTGTTTATATCTGTGAGGTCATGAATCATCATTGACGGCCGGAATGCCTACCACTCGAAACGATCGATGTTTGACGAAACCATGCAAGTTCGTCGCAGATCGGTATAAGGTTGGTCGATGTGTCGTGTTTTAAGCTACAAATTGCTATGTCGCAGATTTGAATACGACGAATAGAAGCGGCGTTATAGTTGTTTATATCTGTGAGGTCATGAATCATCATTGACGGCCGGAATGCCTACCACTCGAAACGATCGATGACAAGCTCAAGAAGCATTAGGCTACACGGGCCGTGTTTTAAGCTACGAGTTGCTATGTCGCAGATTCGCATACGACGAATAGAAGCGGAGTTATTGTTGTTTATATCTGGTGAGGCCATGAATCACCATTGACGGCCGGATTGCCTACCACTCGGAACGATCGATGTTTGACCAAACTATGCAAGTTTGTCGCAGATCGGTATAAGGTGGGTCGTTGGGCCGTGTCTTAATCTACAAGTTGTTATGTCGCAGATTCGCATACGACGAATAGAGGCGGAGTTATAGTTGTTTATATCTGTGAGGTCGTGAATCATCATTGACGGCCGGAATGCCTACCACTCGAAACGATCGATGTTTGACGAAACTATGCAAGTTCGTCGCAGATCGGTATAAGGTGGGTCGATGTGTCGTGCTTTAAGCTACAAATTGCTATGTCGCAGATTTGCATACGACGAATAGAAGCGGAGTTATAGTTGTTTATATCTGTGAGGCCATGAATCACCATCGACAGCCGGATTGCCTACCACTCGGAACGATCGACGTTTGACGAAACTACGCAAGTTCTTCGCAGACCGGTATAAGGTGGGTCGATGTGTCGTGTTTTAACCTACAAATTGCTATGTCGCAGATTCGCATACGACGAATAGAAGCGGAGTTATAGTTGTTTATATCTGTGAGGTCATGATTCATCATTGACGGCCGGAATGCCTACCACTCGAAACGATCGATGTTTGACGAAACTATGCAAGTTCGTCGCAGATCGGTATAAGGTGGGTCGTTGGGCCGTGTTTTAAGCTACAAGTTGCTATGTCGCAGATTCGCATACGACGAATAGAAGCGGAGTTATCGATGTTTATATCTGTGAGGACATTAATCACCATTGACGACAGGATTGCCTACCACTCGGAACGATCGACGTTTGACAAAACTATGCAAGTTCGTCGCAGATCGGTGTAAAGTGGCTCGATGTGTCGTGTTTTAGGCTACAAATTGCTATGTCGCAGATTTGCGTACGACGAATAGAAGCCAAGTTTTAGGTGTTTATATCTGTGAGGCCATGAATCACCATTGACGGCCGAATTGCCAACCACGCGGAACGATCGACGATTGACGAAACTATGCAAGTTCGTCGCAGATCGGTATAAGGTGGCTCGATGTGTCGTGTTTTAGGCTACAAATTGCTATGTCGCAGATTTGCATACGACGAATAGAAGCGGAGTTATAGTTGTTTATATCTGTGAGGTCATGAATCATCATTGACGGCCGGAATGCCTACCACTCGAAACGATCGATGTTTGACGAAACTATGCACGTTCGTCGCAGATCGGTATACGGTGGCTCGATGTGTCGTGTTTTAGGCTTCAAATTGCTATGTCGCAGATTTGCATACGACGAATAGAAACGGAGTTATCGATATTTATATCTGTGAGGCCATTAATCACCATTGACGACAGAATTGCCTACCACTCGGAACGATCGACGTTTGACGAAACTATGCAAGTTCGTCGCAGATCGGTATAAGATGGCTCGATGTGTCGTGTTTTAGGCTACAAATTGCTATGTCGCAGATTTGCATACGACGAATAGAAGCGGAGTTATAGTTGTTTATATCTGTGAGGTCATGAATCATCATTGACGGCCGGAATGCCTACCACTCGAAACGATCGATGTTTGACGAAACTATGCAAGTTCGTCGCAGATCGGTATAAGGTGGGTCGATGTGTCGTGCTTTAAGCTACAAATTGCTATGTCGCAGATTTGCATACGACTAATAGAAGCGGAGTTATAGTTGTTTATATCTGTGAGGTCATGAATCATCATTGACGGCCGGAAAGCCTACCACTCGAAACGATCGATGTTTGACGAAACTATGCAAGTTCTTCGCAGATCGGTATAAGGTGGGTCGTTGGGTCGTGTTTTAGGCTACAAATTGCTATGTCGCAGATTTGCGTACGACAAGTAGAACCGGAGTTACAGTTGATTATGTCTGTGAGGCCATGAATCACCATTGACGGCCGGATTGCCTTCCACTCGGAACGATCGACGTTTGACGTAACAATGCAAGTTCGTCGCACATCGGTATAAGGTGGCTCGATGTGTCGTGTTTTAGGCTACAAATTGCTATGTCGCAGATTCGCATACGTCGAATAGAATCGGAGTTACCGATGTTTATATCTGTGAGGCCATTAATCACCATTGACGACAGGATTGCCTACCACTCGGAACGATCGACGTTTGACGAAACTATGCAAGTTCGTCGCAGATCGGTATAAGATGGCTCGATGTGTCGTGTTTTAGGCTACAAATTGCTGTGTCGCAGATTTGCATACGACGAATAGAAGCGGAGTTACAGTTGTTTATATCTGTCAGGGCATGAATCACCATTGACGGCCGGATTGCCTACCACTCGGAACGATCGACGTTTGCCGAAACTATGCAAGTTCTTCGCAGATCGGTATAAGGTGGCTCGATGTGTCGTGTTTTAGGCTACAAATTGCTATGTCGCAGATTTGCATACGACGAATAGATGCGGAGTTACAGTTGTTAATGTCTGTGAGGCCATGAATCACCATTGACGGCCGGATTGCCTTCCACTCGAAACGATCGATGTTTGACGAAACTATGCAAGTTCGTCGCAGATCGGTATAAGGTGGGTTCGTTGGGCCGTGTTTTAAGCTACAACTTGCTATGTCGCAGATTCGCATACGACGAATAGAAGCGGAGTTATCGATGTTTATATCTGTGAGGCCATTAACCACCATTGACGACCGGATTGCCTACCACTCGGAACGATCGACGTTTGCCGAAACTATGCAAGTTCTTCGCAGGTCGGTATAAGGTGGGTCTATGTGCCGTGTTTTAAGCTACAAATTGCTATGTCGCAGATTTGCATACGACGAATAGAAGCGGAGTTATAGTTGTTTATATCTGTCAGGCCATGAATCACCATTGACGGCCGGATTGCCTACCACTCGGAACGATCGACGTTTGCCGAAACTATGCAAGTTCTTCGCAGATCGGTATAAGGTGGGTCTATGTGCCGTGTTTTAAGCTACAAATTGCTGTGTCGCAGATTTGCATACGACGAAGAGAAGCGGAGTTATAGTTGTTTATATCTGTCAGGCCATGAATCACCATTGACGGCCGGATTGCCTACCACTCGGAACGATCCACAGGTTGCCGAAACTATGCAAGTTTGTCGCAGATCGGTATAAGGTGGGTCGTTGGGCCGTGTTTTAAGCTACAAGTTGCTATGTCGCAGATTCGCATACGACGAATAGAAGCGGAGTTATCGATGTTTATTCCTGTGAGGCATAAAATCACCATTGACGACAGGATTGCCTACCACTCGGAACGATCGACGTTTGACAAAACTATACAAGTTCGTCGCAGATCGGTGTAAAGTGGCTCGATGTGTCGTGTTTTAGGCTACAAATTGCTATGTCGCAGATTTGCGTACGACGAATAGAAGCCAAGTTTTAGGTGTTTATATCTGTGAGGCCATGAATCACCATTGACGGCCGAATTGCCAACCACGCGGAACGATCGACGATTGACGAAACTATGCAAGTTCGTCGCAGATCGGTATAAGGTGGCTCGATGTGTCGTGTTTTAGGTTACAAATTGCTATGTCGCAGATTTGCATACAACGAATAGAAGCGGAGTTATAGTTGTTTATATCTGTGAGGTCATGAATCATCATTGACGGCCGGAATGCCTACCACTCGAAACGATCGATGTTTGACGAAACTATGCATGTTCGTCGCAGATCGGTATACGGTGGCTCGATGTGTCGTGTTTTAGGCTTCAAATTGCTATGTCGCAGATTTGCATACGACGAATAGAAACGGAGTTATCGATATTTATATCTGTGAGGCCATTAATCACCATTGACGACAGGATTGCCTACCACTCGGAACGATCGACGTTTGACGAAACTATGCAAGTTCGTCGCAGATCGGTATAAGATGGCTCGATGTGTCGTGTTTTAGGCTACAAATTGCTATGTCGCAGATTTGCATACGACGAATAGAAGCGGAGTTATAGTTGTTTATATCTGTGAGGTCATGAATCATCATTGACGGCCGGAATGCCTACCACTCGAAACGATCGATGTTTGACGAAACTATGCAAGTTCGTCGCAGATCGGTATAAGGTGGGTCGATGTGTCGTGTATATGTTACAAATTGCTATGTCGCAGATTTGCAAACGACGAATAGAAGCGGTGTTATAGTTGTTTATATCTGTGAGGCCAAGAATCACCATTAACGGCCGGATTGCCTTCCACTCGGAACGATCGACGTTTGCCGAAACTATGCATGTTCGTCGCAGATCGGTATAAGGTGGGTCGATGTGTCGTGCTTTAAGCTACAAATTGCTATGTCGCAGATTTGCATACGACGAATAGAAGCGGAGTTATAGTTGTTTATATCTGTCAGGCCATGAATCACCATTGACAGCCGGATTGTCTACCACTCGGAACGATCGACGTTTGCCGAAACTATGCAAGTTCTTCGCAGATCGGTATAAGGTGGGTCGATGTGCCGTGTCTTAAGCTACAAATTGCTATGTCGCAGATTTGCATACGACGAATAGAAGCGGAGTTATAGTTGTTTATATCTGTCGGGCCAAAAATCACCATTGACGGCCGGATTGCCTACCATTCGAAACGATCGATGTTTGACGAAGCTATGCAAGTTCGTCGCAGATCGGTATAAGGTGGGTCGATGTGTCGTGTTTTAGGCTACAGATTGCTATGTCGCAGCTTTGCGTACGACGAATAGAAGCGGAGTTATAGTTGTTTATATCTGTCAGGCCATGAATCACCATTGACGGCCGGATTGCCTACCACTCGGAACGATCGATGTTTGCCGAAACTATGCAAGTTCTTCGCAGATTCGTATAAGGTGGGTCGATGTGCCGTGTCTTAAGCTACAAATTGCTATGTCGCAGATTTGCATACGACGAATAGAAGCGGAGTTATAGTTGTTTATATCTGACAGGCCATGAATCACCATTGACAGCCGGATTGCCTTCCACTCGAAACGATCGATGTTTGACGAAACTATGCAAGTTCGTCGCTGATCGGTATAAGGTGGCTCGATGTGTCGTGTTTTAGGCTACAAATTGCTATGTCGCAGATTTGCGTACGACGAATAGATGCGGAGTTACAGTTGTTAATGTCTGTGAGGCCATGAATCACCATTGACGGCCGGATTGCCTTCCACTCGAAACGATCGATGTTTGACGAAACTATGCAAGTTCGTCGCAGATCGGTATAAGGTGGGTCGTTGGGCCGTGTTTTAAGCTACAACTTGCTATGTCGCAGATTCGCATACGACGAATAGAAGCGGAGTTATCGATGTTTATATCTGTGAGGCCATGAATCACCATCGACGGCCGGATTGCCTACCACTCGGAACGATCGACGTTTGACGAAACTATGCAAGTTCTCCGCAGATCGGTATAAGGTGGCTTGATGTGTCGTGTTTTAGGCTACAAATTGCTATGTCGCAGATTTGCAAACGACGAATAGAAGCGGAGTTGTAGTTGTTTATATCTGTGAGGTCATGGATCATCATTGACGGCCGGAATGCCTACCACTCGAAACGATCGATGTTTGACGAAACTATGCAAGTTCGTCGCTGATCTGTATAAGGTGGGTCGATGTGTCGTGCTTTAAGCTACAAATTGCTATGTTGCAGATTTGCGTACGACGAATAGAAGCAGAGTTATAGTTGTTTATATCTGTCTGGCCATAAATCACCATTGACGGCGGGATTGCCTACCACTCGGAACGATCGACGTTTGCCGAAACTGTGCAAGTTCTTCGCAGATTCGTATAAGGTGGGTCGATGTGCCGTGTCTTAAGCTACAAATTGCTATGTCGCAGATTTGCATACCACGAATAGAAGCGGAGTTATAGTTGTTTATATCTGTCAGGCCATAAATCACCATTGACGGCCGGATTGCCTTCCACTCGAAACGATCGATGTTTGACGAAACTATGCAAGTTCGTCGCTGATCGGTATAAGGTGGCTCGATGTGTCGTGTTTTAGGCTACAAATTGCTATGTCGCAGATTTGCGTACGACGAATAGATGCGGAGTTACAGTTGTTAATGTCTGTGAGGCCATGAATCACAATTGACGGCCGGATTGCCTTCCACTCGAAACGATCGATGTTTGACGAAACTATGCAAGTTCGTCGCAGATCGGTATAAGGTGGGTCTATGTGCCGTGTTTTAAGCTACAAATTGCTGTGTCGCAGATTTGCATACGACGAAGAGAAGCGGAGTTATAGTTGTTTATATCTGTCAGGCCATGAATCACCATTGACGGCCGGATTGCCTACCACTCGGAACGATCCACAGGTTGCCGAAACTATGCAAGTTTGTCGCAGATCGGTATAAGGTGGGTCGTTGGGCCGTGTTTTAAGCTACAAGTTGCTGTGTCGCAGATTCGCATACGACGAATAGAAGCGGAGTTATCGATGTTTATATCTGTGAGGCCATTAACCACCATTGACGACCGGATTGCCTACCACTCGGAACGATCGACGTTTGACGAAACTATGCAAGTTCGTCGCACATCGGTATAAGGTGGCTCGATGTGTCGTGTTTTAGGCTACAAATTGCTATGTCGCAGATTTGCATACGACGAATAGAAGCGGAGTTATAGTTGTTTATATTTGTCAGGCCATGAATCACCATTAACGCCCGGATTGCCTTCCACTAGAAGCGATCGATGTTTAACGAAACTATGCAAGTTTGTCGCAAATCGGTATAAGGTGGGTCGATGTGTCGTGTTTTAAGCTACAAATTGCTATGTCGCAGATTTGAATACGACGAATAGAAGCGGCGTTATAGTTGTTTATATCTGTGAGGTCATGAATCATCATTGACGGCCGGAATGCCTACCACTCGAAACGATCGATGTTTGACGAAACTATGCAAGTTCGTCGCAGATCGGTATAAGGTGGGTCGTTGGGCCGTGTTTTAACCTACAAATTGCTATGTCGCAGATTCGCATACGACGAATAGAAGCGGAGTTATAGTTGTTTATATGTGTCAGGCCATGAATCACCATTGACGACCGGATTACTTTCCACTCGAAACGACCGATGTTTGACGAAACTATGCAAGTTCGTCGCAGATCGGTATATGGTGACTCGATGTGTCGTGTTTTAGGCTACAAATTGCTATGTCGCAGATTTGCAAACGACGAATAGAAGCGGAGTTGTAGTTGTTTATATCTGTGAGGTCATGAATCATCATTGACGGCTGGAATGCCTACCACTCGAAACGATCGATGTTTGACGAAACTATGCAAGTTCGTCGCTGATCTGTATAAGGTGGGTCGATGTGTCGTGCTTTAAGCTACAAATTGCTATGTCGCAGATTTGCATACGACGAATAGAGGCGGAGCTATAGTTGTTTATATCTGTGAGGCCATGAATCACCATTGACGGCAGGATTTCCTACCACTCGGAACGACCGACGTTTGACGAAACTATGCAAGTTCTTCGCAGATCGGTATAAGGTGGGTCGATGTGTCGTGTTTTAACCTACAAATTGCTATGTAGCAGATTCGCATACAACAAATAGAAGCGGAGTTACAGTTGTTAATGTCTGTGAGGCCATGAATCACCATTGACGGCCGGATTGCCTTCCACTCGAAACGATCGATGTTTGACGAAACTATGCAAGTTCATCGCAGATCGGTATAAGGTGGGTCGTTGGGCCGTGTTTTAAGCTACAACTTGCTATGTCGCAGATTCGCATACGACGAATAGAAGCGAAGTTATCGATGTTTATATCTGTGAGGCCATTAACCACCGTTGACGACCGGATTGCCTACCACTCGGAACGATCGACGCTTGACGAAACTATGTAAGTTCGTCGCAGATCAGTAGAAGGTGGCTCGATGTGTCGTGTTTTAGGCTACAAATTGCTATGTTGCAGATTTGCGTACGACGAATAGAAGCAGAGTTATAGTTGTTTATATCTGTCAGGCCATAAATCACCATTGACGGCGGCATTGCCTACCACTCGGAACGATCGACGTTTGCCGAAACTGTGCAAGTTCTTCGCAGATTCGTATAAGGTGGGTCGATGTGCCGTGTCTTAAGCTACAAATTGCTATGTCGCAGATTTGCATACCACGAATAGAAGCGGAGTTATAGTTGTTTATATCTGTCAGGCCATAAATCACCATTGACGGCGGGATTGTCTACCACTCGGAACGATCGACGTTTGCCGAAACTATGCAAGTTATTCGCAGATTCGTATAAGGTGGGTCGATGTGCCGTGTCTTAAGCTATAAATTGCTATGTCGCAGATTTGCATACGACGAATATAAGCGGAGTTATAGTTGTTTATATCTGTCAGGCCATGAATCACCATTGACGGCCGGATTGCCTTCCACTCGAATCGATCGATGTTTGACGAAACTATGCAAGTTCGTCGCAGATCGGTATAAGGTGGGTCGTTGGGCCGTGTTTTAAGCTACAAATTGCTATGTCGCAGATTTGCATACGACGAATAGAAGCGGAGTTATAGTTGTTTATATCTGTGAGGCCATGAATCACCATCGACGGCCGGATTGCCTACCACTCGGAACGATCGACGTTCGACGAAACTACGCAAGTTCTTCGCAGACCGGTATAAGGTGGGTCGATGTGTCGTGTTTTAACCTACAAATTGCTATGTCGCAGATTCGCATACGACGAATAGAAGCGGAGTTATAGTTGTTTATATCTGTGAGGTCATGATTCATCATTGACGGCCGGAATGCCTACCACTCGAAACGATCGATGTTTGACGAAACTATGCATGTTCGTCGCAGATCGGTATACGGTGGCTCGATGTGTCGTGTTTTAGGCTTCAAATTGCTATGTCGCAGATTTGCATACGACGAATAGAAACGGAGTTATCGATATTTATATCTGTGAGGCCATTAATCACCATTGACGACAGGATTGCCTACCACTCGGAACGATCGACGTTTGACGAAACTATGCAAGTTCGTCGCAGATCGGTATAAGATGGCTCGATGTGTCGTGTTTTAGGCTACAAATTGCTATGTCGCCGATTTGCATACGACGAATAGAAGCGGAGTTATAGTTGTTTATATCTGTGAGGTCATGAATCATCATTGACGGCCGGAATGCCTACCACTCGAAACGATCGATGTTTGACGAAACTATGCAAGTTCGTCGCAGATCGGTATAAGGTGGGTCGATGTGTCGTGCTTTAAGCTACAAATTGCTATGTCGCAGATTTGCATACGACTAATAGAAGCGGAGTTATAGTTGTTTATATCTGTGAGGTCATGAATCATCATTGACGGCCGGAAAGCCTACCACTCGAAACGATCGATGTTTGACGAAACTATGCAAGTTCTTCGCAGATCGGTATAAGGTGGGTCGTTGGGTCGTGTTTTAGGCTACAAATTGCTATGTCGCAGATTTGCGTACGACAAGTAGAACCGGAGTTACAGTTGATTATATCTGTGAGGTCATGAATCATCATTGACGGCCGGAATGCCTACCACTCGAAACGATCGATGTTTGACGAAACTATGCAAGTTCTTCGCAGATCGGTATAAGGTGGGTCGTTGGGCCGTGTTTTCAGCTACAATTTGCTGTGTCGCAGATTCGCATACGACGAATAGAAGCGGAGCTATCGATGTTTATATCTGTGAGGCCATTAACCACCATTGACGACCAGATTGCCTACCACTCGGAACGATCGACGTTTGACGAAACTATGCAAGTTCGTCGCACATCGGTATAAGGTGGCTCGATGTGTCGTGTTTTAGGCTACAAATTGCTATGTCGCAGATTTGCATACGACGAATAGAAGCGGAGTTATAGTTGTTTATATCTGTCAGGCCGTGAATAACTATTGACGGCCGGATTGCCTACCACTCGGAACGATGGACGTTTGCCGAAACTATGCAAGTTCTTCGCAGATCGGTATAAGGTGGGTCGATGTGCCGTGTTTTAAGCTACAAATTGCTATGTCGCAGATTTGCATACGACGAATAGAAGCGGAGTTATAGTTGTTTATATCTGTCAGGCCATGAATCACCATTGACGGCCGGATTGCCTACTACTCGGAACGATCGACGTTTGCCGAAACTATGCAAGTTCTTCGCAGATCGGTATAAGGTGGGTCTATGTGCCGTGTTTTAAGCTACAAATTGCTGTGTCGCAGATTTGCATACGACGAAGAGAAGCGGAGTTATAGTTGTTTATATCTGTCAGGCCATGAATCACCATTGACGGCCGGATTGCCTACCACTCGGAACGATCCACAGGTTGCCGAAACTATGCAAGTTTGTCGCAGATCGGTATAAGGTGGGTCGTTGGGCCGTGTTTTAAGCTCCAAGTTGCTGTGTCGCAGATTCGCATACGACGAACAGAAGCGGAGTTATAGTTGTTTATATTTGTCAGGCCATGAATCACCATTAACGCCCGGATTGCCTTCCACTCGAAACGATCGATGTTTGACGAAACTGTGCAAGTTTGTCGCAAATCGGTATAAGGTGGGTCGATGGGTCGTGTTTTAAGCTACAAATTGCTATGTCGCAGATTTGAATACGACGAATAGAAGCGGCGTTATAGTTGTTTATATCTGTGAGGTCATGAATCATCATTGACGGCCGGAATGCCTACCACTCGAAACGATCGATGTTTGACGAAACCATGCAAGTTCGTCGCAGATCGGTATAAGGTTGGTCGATGTGTCGTGTTTTAAGCTACAAATTGCTATGTCGCAGATTTGAATACGACGAATAGAAGCGGCGTTATAGTTGTTTATATCTGAGAGGTCATGAATCATCATTGACGGCCGGAATGCCTACCACTCGAAACGATCGATGTTTGACGAAACTATGCAAGTTCGTCGCAGATCGGTATAAGGTTGGTCGATGTGTCGTGTTTTAAGCTACAAATTGCTATGTCGCAGATTTGAATACGACGAATAGAAGCGGCGTTATAGTTGTTTATATCTGTGAGGTCATGAATCATCATTGACGGCCGGAATGCCTACCACTCGAAACGATCGATGTTTGACGAAACTATGCAAGTTCTTCGCAGATCGGTATAAGGTGGGTCGTTGGGCCGTGTTTTCAGCTACAATTTGCTGTGTCGCAGATTCGCATACGACGAATAGAAGCGGAGCTATCGATGTTTATATCTGTGAGGCCATTAACCACCATTGACGACCAGATTGCCTACCACTCGGAACGATCGACGTTTGACGAAACTATGCAAGTTCGTCGCACATCGGTATAAGGTGGCTCGATGTGTCGTGTTTTTGGCTACAAATTGCTATGTCGCAGATTTGCGTACGACGAATAGAAGCGGAGTTATAGTTGTTTATATCTGTCAGGCCATGAATCACCATTGACGGCCGGATTGCCTACCACTCGGAACGACCGACGTTTGCCGAAACTATGTAAGTTTGTCGCAGATCGGTATAAGGTGGCTCGATGTGTCGTGTTTTAGGCTACAAATTGCTATGTCGCATATTTGCGTGCGACGAATAGAAGGGGAGTTATAGTTGTTTATATCTGTCAGGCCATGAATCACCATTGACGGCCGGATTGCCTACCACTCGGAACGATCGACGTTTGCCGAAACTATGCAAGTTCATCGCAGATCGGTATAAGGTGGGTCGATGTGCCGTGTTTTAAGCTACAAATTGCTATGTCGCAGATTTGCATACCACGAATAGAAGCAGAGTTATAGTTGTTTATATCTGTGAGGCCATGAATCACCATTGACGGCAGGATTGCCTACCACTCGGAACGATCGACGTTTGACGAAACTATGCAAGTTCTTCGCAGATCGGTATAAAGTGGGTCGATGTGCCGTGTTTTAAGCTACAAATTGCTATGTCGCAGATTTGCATACGACGAATAGAAGCAGAGTTATAGTTGTTTATATCTGTGAGGCCATGAATCACCATTGACGGCAGGATTGCCTACCACTCGGAACGATCGACGTTTGACGAAACTATGCAAGTTCTTCGCAGATCGGTATAAGATGGGTCGATGTGTCGTGTTTTAAGCTACAAATTGCTATGTCGCAGATTCGCATACGACGAATAGAAGTGGAGTTATAGTTGTTTATATCTGTCAGGCCATTAATCACCATTGACGACAGGATTTCCTACCACTCGGAACGATCGACGTTTGACGAAACTATGCAAGTTCGTCGCAGATCGGTATATGGTGGCTCGATGTGTCGTGTTTTTGGCTACAAACTGCTATGTCGCAGATTTGCGTACGACGAATAGAAGCGGAGTTATAGTTGTTTATATCTGTCAGGCCATGAATCACCATTGACGGCCGGATTGCCTACCACTCGGAACGATCGACGTTTGCCGAAACTATGTAAGTTTGTCGGAGATCGGTATAAGGTGGCTCGATGTGTCGTGTTTTAGGCTACAAATTGCTATGTCGCATATTTGCGTGCGACGAATAGAAGGGGAGTTATAGTTGTTTATATCTGTCAGGCCATGAATCACCATTGACGGCCGGATTGCCTATCACTCGGAACGATCGACGTTTGCCGAAACTATGCAAGTTCATCGCAGATCGGTATAAGGTGGGTCGATGTGCCGTGTTTTAAGCTACAAATTGCTATGTCGCAGATTTGCATACCACGAATAGAAGCAGAGTTATAGTTGTTTATATCTGTGAGGCCATGAATCACCATTGACGGCAGGATTGCCTACCACTCGGAACGATCGACGTTTGACGAAACTATGCAAGTTCTTCGCAGATCGGTATAAAGTGGGTCGATGTGCCGTGTTTTAAGCTACAAATTGCTATGTCGCAGATTTGCATACGACGAATAGAAGCAGAGTTATAGTTGTTTATATCTGTGAGGCCATGAATCACCATTGACGGCAGGATTGCCTACCACTCGGAACGATCGACGTTTGACGAAACTATGCAAGTTCTTCGCAGATCGGTATAAGATGGGTCGATGTGTCGTGTTTTAAGCTACAAATTGCTATGTCGCAGATTCGCATACGACGAATAGAAGTGGAGTTATAGTTGTTTATATCTGTCAGGCCATTAATCACCATTGACGACAGGATTTCCTACCACTCGGAACGATCGACGTTTGACGAAACTATGCAAGTTCGTCGCAGATCGGTATATGGTGGCTCGATGTGTCGTGTTTTTGGCTACAAATTGCTATGTCGCAGATTTGCGTACGACGAATAGAAGCGGAGTTATAGTTGTTTATATCTGTCAGGCCATGAATCACCATTGACGGCCGGATTGCCTACCACTCGGAACGACCGACGTTTGCCGAAACTATGTAAGTTTGTCGGAGATCGGTATAAGGTGGCTCGATGTGTCGTGTTTTAGGCTACAAATTGCTATGTCGCATATTTGCGTGCGACGAATAGAAGGGGAGTTATAGTTGTTTATATCTGTCAGGCCATGAATCACCATTGACGGCCGGATTGCCTATCACTCGGAACGATCGACGTTTGCCGAAACTATGCAAGTTCATCGCAGATCGGTATAAGGTGGGTCGATGTGCCGTGTTTTAAGCTACAAATTGCTATGTCGCAGATTTGCGTACGACGAATAGAAGCGGAGTTATAGTTGTTTATATCTGTCAGGCCATGAATCACCATTGACGGCCGGATTGCCTACCACTCGGAACGACCGACGTTTGCCGAAACTATGTAAGTTTGTCGCAGATCGGTATAAGGTGGCTCGATGTGTCGTGTTTTAAGCTACAAATTGCTATGTCGCATATTTGCGTGCGACGAATAGAAGGGGAGTTATAGTTGTTTATATCTGTCAGGCCATGAATCACCATTGACGGCCGGATTGCCTACCACTCGGAACGATCGACGTTTGCCGAAACTATGCAAGTTCATCGCAGATCGGTATAAGGTGGGTCGATGTGCCGTGTTTTAAGCTACAAATTGCTATGTCGCAGATTTGCATACGACGAATAGAAGCAGAGTTATAGTTGTTTATATCTGTGAGGCCATGAATCACCATTGACGGCAGGATTGCCTACCACTCGGAACGATCGACGTTTGACGAAACTATGCAAGTTCTTCGCAGATCGGTATAAAGTGGGTCGATGTGCCGTGTTTTAAGCTACAAATTGCTATGTCGCAGATTTGCATACGACGAATAGAAGCAGAGTTATAGTTGTTTATATCTGTGAGGCCATGAATCACCATTGACGGCAGGATTGCCTACCACTCGGAACGATCGACGCTTGACGAAACTATGCAAGTTCGTCGCAGATCGGTATAAGGTGGGTCGATGTGTCGTGCTTCAAGCTACAAATTGCTATGTCGCAGATTTGCATACGACGAACAGAAGCGGAGTTATAGTTGTTTATATCTGTCAGGCCATGAATCACCATTGACGGCCGGATTGCCTTCCACTCGAAACGATCGATGTTTGACGAAACTATGCAAGTTCGTCGCAGATCGGTATAAGGTGGGTCAATGTGTCGTGTTTTAAGCTACAAATTGCTATGTCGCAGATTTGCATACGACGAATAGAAGCAGAGTTATAGTTGTTTATATCTGTCAGGCCATGAATCACCATTGACGGCCGGATTGCCTTCCACTCGAAACGATCGATGTTTGACGAAACTATGCAAGTTCGTCGCAGATCGGTATAAGGTGGGTCGTTGGGCCGTGTTTTAAGCTACAAATTGCTATGTCGCAGATTCGCATACTACGAATAGAAGTGGAGTTATAGTTGTTTATATCTGTCAGGCCATGAATCACCATTGACGGAAGGATTGCCTTCCACTCGAAACGATCGATGTTTGACGAAACTATGCAAGTTCGTCGGAGATCGGTATAAGGTGGGTCGTTGGGCCGTGTTTTAAGCTACAAGTTGCTGTGTCGCAAATTCGCATACGACGAATAGAAGCGGAGTTATCGATGTTTACATCTGTGAAGCCATTAATCACCATTGACGACAGGATTGCCTACCACTCGGAACGATCGACGTTTGACGAAACTATGCAAGTTCGTCGCAGATCGGTATAAGGTGGGTCGTTGGGCCGTGTTTTAAGATACAAGTTGCTATGTCGCAGATTCGCATACGACCAATAGAAGCGGAGTTATCGATGTTTATATCTGTGAGGCCATTAATCACCATTGACGACAGGATTGCCTACCACTCGGAACGATCGACGTTTGACGAAACTATGCAAGTTCGTCGCAGATCGGTATAAGGTGGGTCGTTGGGCCGTGTTTTAAGCTACAACTTGCTATGTCGCAGATTCGCATACGACGAATAGAAGCGAAGTTATCGATGTTTATATCTGTGAGGCCATGAATCACCATTGACGACCGGATTGCCTACCACTCGGAACGATCGACGCTTGACGAAACTATGCAAGTTCGTCGCAGATCGGTATAAGGTGGGTCGATGTGTCGTGCTTCAAGCTACAAATTGCTATGTCGCAGATATGCATACGACGAATAGAAGCGGAGTTATAGTTGTTATATCTGTGAGGTCATGAATCATGATTGACGGCCGGAATGCCTACCACTCGAAACGACCGATGTTTGACGAAACTATGCAAGTTCGTCGCAGATCGGTATAAGGTGGGTCGTTGGGCCGTGTTTTAAGCTACAAATTGCTATGTCGCAGATTCGCATACTACGAATAGAAGTGGAGTTATAGTTGTTTATATCTGTCAGGCCATGAATCACCATTGACGGAAGGATTGCCTTCCACTCGAAACGATCGATGTTTGACGAAACTATGCAAGTTCGTCGGAGATCGGTATAAGGTGGGTCGTTGGGCCGTGTTTTAAGCTACAAGTTGCTGTGTCGCAAATTCGCATACGACGAATAGAAGCGGAGTTATCGATGTTTATATCTGTGAGGCCATTAATCACCATTGACGACAGGATTGCCTACCACTCGGAACGATCGACGTTTGACGAAACTATGCAAGTTCGTCGCAGATCAGTATAAGGTGGGTCGTTGGGCCGTGTTTTAAGATACAAGTTGCTATGTCGCAGATTCGCATACGACCAATAGAAGCGGAGTTATCGATGTTTATATCTGTGAGGCCATTAATCACCATTGACGACAGGATTGCCTACCACTCGGAACGATCGACGTTTGACGAAACTATGCAAGTTCGTCGCAGATCGGTATAAGGTGGGTCGTTGGGCCGTGTTTTAAGCTACAACTTGCTATGTCGCAGATTCGCATACGACGAATAGAAGCGAAGTTATCGATGTTTATATCTGTGAGGCCATGAATCACCATTGACGACCGGATTGCCTACCACTCGGAACGATCGACGCTTGACGAAACTATGCAAGTTCGTCGCAGATCGGTATAAGGTGGGTCGATGTGTCGTGCTTCAAGCTACAAATTGCTATGTCGCAGATATGCATACGACGAATAGAAGCGGAGTTATAGTTGTTTATATCTGTGAGGTCATGAATCATGATTGACGGCCGGAATGCCTACCACTCGAAACGACCGATGTTTGACGAAACTATGCAAGTTCGTCGCAGATCGGTATAAGGTGGGTCGATGTGCCGTGTTTTAAGCTACAAATTGCTATGTCGCAGATTTGCATACCACGAATAGAAGCAGAGTTATAGTTGTTTATATCTGTGAGGCCATGAATCACCATTGACGGCAGGATTGCCTACCACTCGGAACGATCGACGTTTGACGAAACTATGCAAGTTCTTCGCAGATCGGTATAAAGTGGGTCGATGTGCCGTGTTTTAAGCTACAAATTGCTATGTCGCAGATTTGCATACGACGAATAGAAGCAGAGTTATAGTTGTTTATATCTGTGAGGCCATGAATCACCATTGACGGCAGGATTGCCTACCACTCGGAACGATCGACGTTTGACGAAACTATGCAAGTTCTTCGCAGATCGGTATAAGATGGGTCGATGTGTCGTGTTTTAAGCTACAAATTGCTATGTCGCAGATTCGCATACGACGAATAGAAGTGGAGTTATAGTTGTTTATATCTGTCAGGCCATTAATCACCATTGACGACAGGATTTCCTACCACTCGGAACGATCGACGTTTGACGAAACTATGCAAGTTCGTCGCAGATCGGTATATGGTGGCTCGATGTGACGTGTTTTTGGCTACAAACTGCTATGTCGCAGATTTGCGTACGACGAATAGAAGCGGAGTTATAGTTGTTTATATCTGTGAGGCCATGAATCACCATTGACGGCCGGATTGCCTACCACTCGGAACGACCGACGTTTGCCGAAACTATGTAAGTTTGTCGGAGATCGGTATAAGGTGGCTCGATGTGTCGTGTTTTAGGCTACAAATTGCTATGTCGCATATTTGCGTGCGACGAATAGAAGGGGAGTTATAGTTGTTTATATCTGTCAGGCCATGAATCACCATTGACGGCCGGATTGCCTATCACTCGGAACGATCGACGTTTGCCGAAACTATGCAAGTTCATCGCAGATCGGTATAAGGTGGGTCGATGTGCCGTGTTTTAAGCTACAAATTGCTATGTCGCAGATTTGCATACCACGAATAGAAGCAGAGTTATAGTTGTTTATATCTGTGAGGCCATGAATCACCATTGACGGCAGGATTGCCTACCACTCGGAACGATCGACGTTTGACGAAACTATGCAAGTTCTTCGCAGATCGGTATAAAGTGGGTCGATGTGCCGTGTTTTAAGCTACAAATTGCTATGTCGCAGATTTGCATACGACGAATAGAAGCAGAGTTATAGTTGTTTATATCTGTGAGGCCATGAATCACCATTGACGGCAGGATTGCCTACCACTCGGAACGATCGACGTTTGACGAAACTATGCAAGTTCTTCGCAGATCGGTATAAGATGGGTCGATGTGTCGTGTTTTAAGCTACAAATTGCTATGTCGCAGATTCGCATACGACGAATAGAAGTGGAGTTATAGTTGTTTATATCTGTCAGGCCATTAATCACCATTGACGACAGGATTTCCTACCACTCGGAACGATCGACGTTTGACGAAACTATGCAAGTTCGTCGCAGATCGGTATATGGTGGCTCGATGTGTCGTGTTTTTGGCTACAAATTGCTATGTCGCAGATTTGCGTACGACGAATAGAAGCGGAGTTATAGTTGTTTATATCTGTCAGGCCATGAATCACCATTGACGGCCGGATTGCCTACCACTCGGAACGACCGACGTTTGCCGAAACTATGTAAGTTTGTCGGAGATCGGTATAAGGTGGCTCGATGTGTCGTGTTTTAGGCTACAAATTGCTATGTCGCATATTTGCGTGCGACGAATAGAAGGGGAGTTATAGTTGTTTATATCTGTCAGGCCATGAATCACCATTGACGGCCGGATTGCCTAACACTCGGAACGAACGACGTTTGCCGAAACTATGCAAGTTCATCGCAGATCGGTATAAGGTGGGTCGATGTGCCGTGTTTTAAGCTACAAATTGCTATGTCGCAGATTTGCGTACGACGAATAGAAGCGGAGTTATAGTTGTTTATATCTGTCAGGCCATGAATCACCATTGACGGCCGGATTGCCTACCACTCGGAACGACCGACGTTTGCCGAAACTATGTAAGTTCATCGCAGATCGGTATAAGGTGGGTCGATGTGCCGTGTTTTAAGCTACAAATTGCTATGTCGCAGATTTGCATACGACGAATAGAAGCAGAGTTATAGTTGTTTATATCTGTGAGGCCATGAATCACCATTGACGGCAGGATTGCCTACCACTCGGAACGATCGACGTTTGACGAAACTATGCAAGTTCTTCGCAGATCGGTATAAAGTGGGTCGATGTGCCGTGTTTTAAGCTACAAATTGCTATGTCGCAGATTTGCATACGACGAATAGAAGCAGAGTTATAGTTGTTTATATCTGTGAGGCCATGAATCACCATTGACGGCAGGATTGCCTACCACTCGGAACGATCGACGCTTGACGAAACTATGCAAGTTCGTCGCAGATCGGTATAAGGTGGGTCGATGTGTCGTGCTTTAAGCTACAAATTGCTATGTCGCAGATTTGCATACGACGAACAGAAGCGGAGTTATAGTTGTTTATATCTGTCAGGCCATGAATCACCATTGACGGCCGGATTGCCTTCCACTCGAAACGATCGATGTTTGACGAAACTATGCAAGTTCGTCGCAGATCGGTATAAGGTGGGTCAATGTGTCGTGTTTTAAGCTACAAATTGCTATGTCGCAGATTTGCATACGACGAATAGAAGCAGAGTTATAGTTGTTTATATCTGTCAGGCCATGAATCACCATTGACGGCCGGATTGCCTTCCACTCGAAACGATCGATGTTTGACGAAACTATGCAAGTTCGTCGCAGATCGGTATAAGGTGGGTCGTTGGGCCGTGTTTTAAGCTACAAATTGCTATGTCGCAGATTCGCATACTACGAATAGAAGTGGAGTTATAGTTGTTTATATCTGTCAGGCCATGAATCACCATTGACGGAAGGATTGCCTTCCACTCGAAACGATCGATGTTTGACGAAACTATGCAAGTTCGTCGGAGATCGGTATAAGGTGGGTCGTTGGGCCGTGTTTTAAGCTACAAGTTGCTGTGTCGCAAATTCGCATACGACGAATAGAAGCGGAGTTATCGATGTTTACATCTGTGAAGCCATTAATCACCATTGACGACAGGATTGCCTACCACTCGGAACGATCGACGTTTGACGAAACTATGCAAGTTCGTCGCAGATCAGTATAAGGTGGGTCGTTGGGCCGTGTTTTAAGATACAAGTTGCTATGTCGCAGATTCGCATACGACCAATAGAAGCGGAGTTATCGATGTTTATATCTGTGAGGCCATTAATCACCATTGACGACAGGATTGCCTACCACTCGGAACGATCGACGTTTGACGAAACTATGCAAGTTCGTCGCAGATCGGTATAAGGTGGGTCGTTGGGCCGTGTTTTAAGCTACAACTTGCTATGTCGCAGATTCGCATACGACGAATAGAAGCGAAGTTATCGATGTTTATATCTGTGAGGCCATGAATCACCATTGACGACCGGATTGCCTACCACTCGGAACGATCGACGCTTGACGAAACTATGCAAGTTCGTCGCAGATCGGTATAAGGTGGGTCGATGTGTCGTGCTTCAAGCTACAAATTGCTATGTCGCAGATATGCATACGACGAATAGAAGCGGAGTTATAGTTGTTTATATCTGTGAGGTCATGAATCATGATTGACGGCCGGAATGCCTACCACTCGAAACGACCGATGTTTGACGAAACTATGCAAGTTCGTCGCAGATCGGTATAAGGTGGGTCGTTGGGCCGTGTTTTAAGCTACAAATTGCTATGTCGCAGATTCGCATACTACGAATAGAAGTGGAGTTATAGTTGTTTATATCTGTCAGGCCATGAATCACCATTGACGGAAGGATTGCCTTCCACTCGAAACGATCGATGTTTGACGAAACTATGCAAGTTCGTCGGAGATCGGTATAAGGTGGGTCGTTGGGCCGTGTTTTAAGCTACAAGTTGCTGTGTCGCAAATTCGCATACGACGAATAGAAGCGGAGTTATCGATGTTTATATCTGTGAGGCCATTAATCACCATTGACGACAGGATTGCCTACCACTCGGAACGATCGACGTTTGACGAAACTATGCAAGTTCGTCGCAGATCAGTATAAGGTGGGTCGTTGGGCCGTGTTTTAAGATACAAGTTGCTATGTCGCAGATTCGCATACGACCAATAGAAGCGGAGTTATCGATGTTTATATCTGTGAGGCCATTAATCACCATTGACGACAGGATTGCCTACCACTCGGAACGATCGACGTTTGACGAAACTATGCAAGTTCGTCGCAGATCGGTATAAGGTGGGTCGTTGGGCCGTGTTTTAAGCTACAACTTGCTATGTCGCAGATTCGCATACGACGAATAGAAGCGAAGTTATCGATGTTTATATCTGTGAGGCCATGAATCACCATTGACGACCGGATTGCCTACCACTCGGAACGATCGACGCTTGACGAAACTATGCAAGTTCGTCGCAGATCGGTATAAGGTGGGTCGATGTGTCGTGCTTCAAGCTACAAATTGCTATGTCGCAGATATGCATACGACGAATAGAAGCGGAGTTATAGTTGTTTATATCTGTGAGGTCATGAATCATGATTGACGGCCGGAATGCCTACCACTCGAAACGACCGATGTTTGACGAAACTATGCAAGTTCGTCGCAGATCGGTATAAGGTGGGTCGATGTGCCGTGTTTTAAGCTACAAATTGCTATGTCGCAGATTTGCATACCACGAATAGAAGCAGAGTTATAGTTGTTTATATCTGTGAGGCCATGAATCACCATTGACGGCAGGATTGCCTACCACTCGGAACGATCGACGTTTGACGAAACTATGCAAGTTCTTCGCAGATCGGTATAAAGTGGGTCGATGTGCCGTGTTTTAAGCTACAAATTGCTATGTCGCAGATTTGCATACGACGAATAGAAGCAGAGTTATAGTTGTTTATATCTGTGAGGCCATGAATCACCATTGACGGCAGGATTGCCTACCACTCGGAACGATCGACGTTTGACGAAACTATGCAAGTTCTTCGCAGATCGGTATAAGATGGGTCGATGTGTCGTGTTTTAAGCTACAAATTGCTATGTCGCAGATTCGCATACGACGAATAGAAGTGGAGTTATAGTTGTTTATATCTGTCAGGCCATTAATCACCATTGACGACAGGATTTCCTACCACTCGGAACGATCGACGTTTGACGAAACTATGCAAGTTCGTCGCAGATCGGTATATGGTGGCTCGATGTGTCGTGTTTTTGGCTACAAACTGCTATGTCGCAGATTTGCGTACGACGAATAGAAGCGGAGTTATAGTTGTTTATATCTGTCAGGCCATGAATCACCATTGACGGCCGGATTGCCTACCACTCGGAACGACCGACGTTTGCCGAAACTATGTAAGTTTGTCGGAGATCGGTATAAGGTGGCTCGATGTGTCGTGTTTTAGGCTACAAATTGCTATGTCGCATATTTGCGTGCGACGAATAGAAGGGGAGTTATAGTTGTTTATATCTGTCAGGCCATGAATCACCATTGACGGCCGGATTGCCTATCACTCGGAACGATCGACGTTTGCCGAAACTATGCAAGTTCATCGCAGATCGGTATAAGGTGGGTCGATGTGCCGTGTTTTAAGCTACAAATTGCTATGTCGCAGATTTGCATACCACGAATAGAAGCAGAGTTATAGTTGTTTATATCTGTGAGGCCATGAATCACCATTGACGGCAGGATTGCCTACCACTCGGAACGATCGACGTTTGACGAAACTATGCAAGTTCTTCGCAGATCGGTATAAAGTGGGTCGATGTGCCGTGTTTTAAGCTACAAATTGCTATGTCGCAGATTTGCATACGACGAATAGAAGCAGAGTTATAGTTGTTTATATCTGTGAGGCCATGAATCACCATTGACGGCAGGATTGCCTACCACTCGGAACGATCGACGTTTGACGAAACTATGCAAGTTCTTCGCAGATCGGTATAAGATGGGTCGATGTGTCGTGTTTTAAGCTACAAATTGCTATGTCGCAGATTCGCATACGACGAATAGAAGTGGAGTTATAGTTGTTTATATCTGTCAGGCCATTAATCACCATTGACGACAGGATTGCCTACCACTCGGAACGATCGACGTTTGACGAAACTATGCAAGTTCGTCGCAGATCGGTATATGGTGGCTCGATGTGTCGTGTTTTTGGCTACAAATTGCTATGTCGCAGATTTGCGTACGACGAATAGAAGCGGAGTTATAGTTGTTTATATCTGTCAGGCCATGAATCACCATTGACGGCCGGATTGCCTACCACTCGGAACGACCGACGTTTGCCGAAACTATGTAAGTTTGTCGGAGATCGGTATAAGGTGGCTCGATGTGTCGTGTTTTAGGCTACAAATTGCTATGTCGCATATTTGCGTGCGACGAATAGAAGGGGAGTTATAGTTGTTTATATCTGTCAGGCCATGAATCACCATTGACGGCCGGATTGCCTATCACTCGGAACGATCGACGTTTGCCGAAACTATGCAAGTTCATCGCAGATCGGTATAAGGTGGGTCGATGTGCCGTGTTTTAAGCTACAAATTGCTATGTCGCAGATTTGCGTACGACGAATAGAAGCGGAGTTATAGTTGTTTATATCTGTCAGGCCATGAATCACCATTGACGGCCGGATTGCCTACCACTCGGAACGACCGACGTTTGCCGAAACTATGTAAGTTCATCGCAGATCGGTATAAGGTGGGTCGATGTGCCGTGTTTTAAGCTACAAATTGCTATGTCGCAGATTTGCATACGACGAATAGAAGCAGAGTTATAGTTGTTTATATCTGTGAGGCCATGAATCACCATTGACGGCAGGATTGCCTACCACTCGGAACGATCGACGTTTGACGAAACTATGCAAGTTCTTCGCAGATCGGTATAAAGTGGGTCGATGTGCCGTGTTTTAAGCTACAAATTGCTATGTCGCAGATTTGCATACGACGAATAGAAGCAGAGTTATAGTTGTTTATATCTGTGAGGCCATGAATCACCATTGACGGCAGGATTGCCTACCACTCGGAACGATCGACGCTTGACGAAACTATGCAAGTTCGTCGCAGATCGGTATAAGGTGGGTCGATGTGTCGTGCTTTAAGCTACAAATTGCTATGTCGCAGATTTGCATACGACGAACAGAAGCGGAGTTATAGTTGTTTATATCTGTCAGGCCATGAATCACCATTGACGGCCGGATTGCCTTCCACTCGAAACGATCGATGTTTGACGAAACTATGCAAGTTCGTCGCAGATCGGTATAAGGTGGGTCAATGTGTCGTGTTTTAAGCTACAAATTGCTATGTCGCAGATTTGCATACGACGAATAGAAGCAGAGTTATAGTTGTTTATATCTGTCAGGCCATGAATCACCATTGACGGCCGGATTGCCTTCCACTCGAAACGATCGATGTTTGACGAAACTATGCAAGTTCGTCGCAGATCGGTATAAGGTGGGTCGTTGGGTCGTGTTTTAAGCTACAAATTGCTATGTCGCAGATTCGCATACTACGAATAGAAGTGGAGTTATAGTTGTTTATATCTGTCAGGCCATGAATCACCATTGACGGAAGGATTGCCTTCCACTCGAAACGATCGATGTTTGACGAAACTATGCAAGTTCGTCGGAGATCGGTATAAGGTGGGTCGTTGGGCCGTGTTTTAAGCTACAAGTTGCTGTGTCGCAAATTCGCATACGACGAATAGAAGCGGAGTTATCGATGTTTACATCTGTGAAGCCATTAATCACCATTGACGACAGGATTGCCTACCACTCGGAACGATCGACGTTTGACGAAACTATGCAAGTTCGTCGCAGATCAGTATAAGGTGGGTCGTTGGGCCGTGTTTTAAGATACAAGTTGCTATGTCGCAGATTCGCATACGACCAATAGAAGCGGAGTTATCGATGTTTATATCTGTGAGGCCATTAATCACCATTGACGACAGGATTGCCTACCACTCGGAACGATCGACGTTTGACGAAACTATGCAAGTTCGTCGCAGATCTGTATAAGGTGGGTCGTTGGGCCGTGTTTTAAGCTACAACTTGCTATGTCGCAGATTCGCATACGACGAATAGAAGCGAAGTTATCGATGTTTATATCTGTGAGGCCATGAATCACCATTGACGACCGGATTGCCTACCACTCGGAACGATCGACGCTTGACGAAACTATGCAAGTTCGTCGCAGATCGGTATAAGGTGGGTCGATGTGTCGTGCTTCAAGCTACAAATTGCTATGTCGCAGATATGCATACGACGAATAGAAGCGGAGTTATAGTTGTTTATATCTGTGAGGTCATGAATCATGATTGACGGCCGGAATGCCTACCACTCGAAACGACCGATGTTTGACGAAACTATGCAAGTTCGTCGCAGATCGGTATAAGGTGGGTCGTTGGGCCGTGTTTTAAGCTACAAATTGCTATGTCGCAGATTCGCATACTACGAATAGAAGTGGAGTTATAGTTGTTTATATCTGTCAGGCCATGAATCACCATTGACGGAAGGATTGCCTTCCACTCGAAACGATCGATGTTTGACGAAACTATGCAAGTTCGTCGGAGATCGGTATAAGGTGGGTCGTTGGGCCGTGTTTTAAGCTACAAGTTGCTGTGTCGCAAATTCGCATACGACGAATAGAAGCGGAGTTATCGATGTTTATATCTGTGAGGCCATTAATCACCATTGACGACAGGATTGCCTACCACTCGGAACGATCGACGTTTGACGAAACTATGCAAGTTCGTCGCAGATCAGTATAAGGTGGGTCGTTGGGCCGTGTTTTAAGATACAAGTTGCTATGTCGCAGATTCGCATACGACCAATAGAAGCGGAGTTATCGATGTTTATATCTGTGAGGCCATTAATCACCATTGACGACAGGATTGCCTACCACTCGGAACGATCGACGTTTGACGAAACTATGCAAGTTCGTCGCAGATCGGTATAAGGTGGGTCGTTGGGCCGTGTTTTAAGCTACAACTTGCTATGTCGCAGATTCGCATACGACGAATAGAAGCGAAGTTATCGATGTTTATATCTGTGAGGCCATGAATCACCATTGACGACCGGATTGCCTACCACTCGGAACGATCGACGCTTGACGAAACTATGCAAGTTCGTCGCAGATCGGTATAAGGTGGGTCGATGTGTCGTGCTTCAAGCTACAAATTGCTATGTCGCAGATATGCATACGACGAATAGAAGCGGAGTTATAGTTGTTTATATCTGTGAGGTCATGAATCATGATTGACGGCCGGAATGCCTACCACTCGAAACGACCGATGTTTGACGAAACTATGCAAGTTCGTCGCAGATCGGTATAAGGTGGGTCGATGTGTCGTGCTTTAAGCTACAAATTGCTATGTCGCAGATTTGCATACGACGAATAGAAGCGGAGTTATAGTTGTTTATATCTGTCAGGCCATGAATCACCATTGACGGCCGGATTGCCTTCCACTCGAAACGATCGATGTTTGACAAAACTATGCAAGTTCGTCGCAGATCGGTATAAGGTGGCTCGATGTGTCGTGTTTTAGGCTACAAATTGCTATGTCGCATATTTGCGTGCGACGAATAGAAGGGGAGTTATAGTTGTTTATATCTGTCAGGCCATGAATCACCATTGACGGCCGGATTGCCTATCACTCGGAACGATCGACGTTTGCCGAAACTATGCAAGTTCATCGCAGATCGGTATAAGGTGGGTCGATGTGCCGTGTTTTAAGCTACAAATTGCTATGTCGCAGATTTGCGTACGACGAATAGAAGCGGAGTTATAGTTGTTTATATCTGTCAGGCCATGAATCACCATTGACGGCCGGATTGCCTACCACTCGGAACGACCGACGTTTGCCGAAACTATGTAAGTTTGTCGGAGATCGGTATAAGGTGGCTCGATGTGTCGTGTTTTAGGCTACAAATTGCTATGTCGCATATTTGCGTGCGACGAATAGAAGGGGAGTTATAGTTGTTTATATCTGTCAGGCCATGAATCACCATTGACGGCCGGATTGCCTATCACTCGGAACGATCGACGTTTGCCGAAACTATGCAAGTTCATCGCAGATCGGTATAAGGTGGGTCGATGTGCCGTGTTTTAAGCTACAAATTGCTATGTCGCAGATTTGCGTACGACGAATAGAAGCGGAGTTATAGTTGTTTATATCTGTCAGGCCATGAATCACCATTGACGGCCGGATTGCCTACCACTCGGAACGACCGACGTTTGCCGAAACTATGTAAGTTTGTCGCAGATCGGTATAAGGTGGCTCGATGTGTCGTGTTTTAAGCTACAAATTGCTATGTCGCATATTTGCGTGCGACGAATAGAAGGGGAGTTATAGTTGTTTATATCTGTCAGGCCATGAATCACCATTGACGGCCGGATTGCCTACCACTCGGAACGATCGACGTTTGCCGAAACTATGCAAGTTCATCGCAGATCGGTATAAGGTGGGTCGATGTGCCGTGTTTTAAGCTACAAATTGCTATGTCGCAGATTTGCATACGACGAATAGAAGCAGAGTTATAGTTGTTTATATCTGTGAGGCCATGAATCACCATTGACGGCAGGATTGCCTACCACTCGGAACGATCGACGTTTGACGAAACTATGCAAGTTCTTCGCAGATCGGTATAAAGTGGGTCGATGTGCCGTGTTTTAAGCTACAAATTGCTATGTCGCAGATTTGCATACGACGAATAGAAGCAGAGTTATAGTTGTTTATATCTGTGAGGCCATGAATCACCATTGACGGCAGGATTGCCTACCACTCGGAACGATCGACGCTTGACGAAACTATGCAAGTTCGTCGCAGATCGGTATAAGGTGGGTCGATGTGTCGTGCTTTAAGCTACAAATTGCTATGTCGCAGATTTGCATACGACGAATAGAAGCAGAGTTATAGTTGTTTATATCTGTCAGGCCATGAATCACCATTGACGGCCGGATTGCCTTCCACTCGAAACGATCGATGTTTGACGAAACTATGCAAGTTCGTCGCAGATCGGTATAAGGTGGGTCGTTGGGCCGTGTTTTAAGCTACAAATTGCTATGTCGCAGATTCGCATACTACGATTAGAAGTGGAGTTATAGTTGTTTATATCTGTCAGGCCATGAATCACCATTGACGGAAGGATTGCCTTCCACTCGAAACGATCGATGTTTGACGAAACTATGCAAGTTCGTCGGAGATCGGTATAAGGTGGGTCGTTGGGCCGTGTTTTAAGCTACAAGTTGCTGTGTCGCAAATTCGCATACGACGAATAGAAGCGGAGTTATCGATGTTTACATCTGTGAAGCCATTAATCACCATTGACGACAGGATTGCCTACCACTCGGAACGATCGACGTTTGACGAAACTATGCAAGTTCGTCGCAGATCAGTATAAGGTGGGTCGTTGGGCCGTGTTTTAAGATACAAGTTGCTATGTCGCAGATTCGCATACGACCAATAGAAGCGGAGTTATCGATGTTTATATCTGTGAGGCCATTAATGACCATTGACGACAGGATTGCGTACCACTCGGAACGATCGACGTTTGACGAAACTATGCAAGTTCGTCGCAGATCGGTATAAGGTGGGTCGTTGTACCGTGTTTTATGCTACAACTTGCTATGTCGCAGATTCGCATACGACGAATAGAAGCGAAGTTATCGATGTTTATATCTGTGAGGCCATGAATCACCATTGACGACCGGATTGCCTACCACTCGGAACGATCGACGCTTGACGAAACTATGCAAGTTCGTCGCAGATCGGTATAAGGTGGGTCGATGTGTCGTGCTTCAAGCTACAAATTGCTATGTCGCAGATATGCATACGACGAATAGAAGCGGAGTTATAGTTGTTTATATCTGTGAGGTCATGAATCATGATTGACGGCCGGAATGCCTACCACTCGAAACGACCGATGTTTGACGAAACTATGCAAGTTCGTCGCAGATCGGTATAAGGTGGGTCGTTGGGCCGTGTTTTAAGCTACAAATT
Source organism: Anoplius nigerrimus (assembly GCA_914767735.1). Classification (NCBI taxonomy): domain Eukaryota; kingdom Metazoa; phylum Arthropoda; class Insecta; order Hymenoptera; family Pompilidae; genus Anoplius; species Anoplius nigerrimus. The sequence continues at coordinate 727,067 of CAJZBX010000559.1, read as the reverse complement.
GCTATGTCGCAGATTCGCATACTACGAATAGAAGTGGAGTTATAGTTGTTTATATCTGTCAGGCCATGAATCACCATTGACGGAAGGATTGCCTTCCACTCGAAACGATCGATGTTTGACGAAACTATGCAAGTTCGTCGGAGATCGGTATAAGGTGGGTCGTTGGGCCGTGTTTTAAGCTACAAGTTGCTGTGTCGCAAATTCGCATACGACGAATAGAAGCGGAGTTATCGATGTTTATATCTGTGAGGCCATTAATCACCATTGACGACAGGATTGCCTACCACTCGGAACGATCGACGTTTGACGAAACTATGCAAGTTCGTCGCAGATCAGTATAAGGTGGGTCGTTGGGCCGTGTTTTAAGATACAAGTTGCTATGTCGCAGATTCGCATACGACCAATAGAAGCGGAGTTATCGATGTTTATATCTGTGAGGCCATTAATCACCATTGACGACAGGATTGCCTACCACTCGGAACGATCGACGTTTGACGAAACTATGCAAGTTCGTCGCAGATCGGTATAAGGTGGGTCGTTGGGCCGTGTTTTAAGCTACAACTTGCTATGTCGCAGATTCGCATACGACGAATAGAAGCGAAGTTATCGATGTTTATATCTGTGAGGCCATGAATCACCATTGACGACCGGATTGCCTACCACTCGGAACGATCGACGCTTGACGAAACTATGCAAGTTCGTCGCAGATCGGTATAAGGTGGGTCGATGTGTCGTGCTTCAAGCTACAAATTGCTATGTCGCAGATATGCATACGACGAATAGAAGCGGAGTTATAGTTGTTTATATCTGTGAGGTCATGAATCATGACTGACGGCCGGAATGCCTACCACTCGAAACGACCGATGTTTGACGAAACTATGCAAGTTCGTCGCAGATCGGTATAAGGTGGGTCGATGTGTCGTGCTTTAAGCTACAAATTGCTATGTCGCAGATTTGCATACGACGAATAGAAGCGGAGTTATAGTTGTTTATATCTGTCAGGCCATGAATCACCATTGACGGCCGGATTGCCTTCCACTCGAAACGATCGATGTTTGACAAAACTATGCAAGTTCGTCGCAGATCGGTATAAGGTGGCTCGATGTGTCGTGTTTTAGGCTACAAATTGCTATGTCGCATATTTGCGTGCGACGAATAGAAGGGGAGTTATAGTTGTTTATATCTGTCAGGCCATGAATCACCATTGACGGCCGGATTGCCTATCACTCGGAACGATCGACGTTTGCCGAAACTATGCAAGTTCATCGCAGATCGGTATAAGGTGGGTCGATGTGCCGTGTTTTAAGCTACAAATTGCTATGTCGCAGATTTGCGTACGACGAATAGAAGCGGAGTTATAGTTGTTTATATCTGTCAGGCCATGAATCACCATTGACGGCCGGATTGCCTACCACTCGGAACGACCGACGTTTGCCGAAACTATGTAAGTTTGTCGCAGATCGGTATAAGGTGGCTCGATGTGTCGTGTTTTAAGCTACAAATTGCTATGTCGCATATTTGCGTGCGACGAATAGAAGGGGAGTTATAGTTGTTTATATCTGTCAGGCCATGAATCACCATTGACGGCCGGATTGCCTACCACTCGGAACGATCGACGTTTGCCGAAACTATGCAAGTTCATCGCAGATCGGTATAAGGTGGGTCGATGTGCCGTGTTTTAAGCTACAAATTGCTATGTCGCAGATTTGCATACGACGAATAGAAGCAGAGTTATAGTTGTTTATATCTGTGAGGCCATGAATCACCATTGACGGCAGGATTGCCTACCACTCGGAACGATCGACGTTTGACGAAACTATGCAAGTTCTTCGCAGATCGGTATAAAGTGGGTCGATGTGCCGTGTTTTAAGCTACAAATTGCTATGTCGCAGATTTGCATACGACGAATAGAAGCAGAGTTATAGTTGTTTATATCTGTGAGGCCATGAATCACCATTGACGGCAGGATTGCCTACCACTCGGAACGATCGACGTTTGACGAAACTATGCAAGTTCTTCGCAGATCGGTATAAAGTGGGTCGATGTGCCGTGTTTTAAGCTACAAATTGCTATGTCGCAGATTCGCATACGACGAATAAAAGTGGAGTTATAGTTGTTTATATCTGTCAGGCCATGAATCACCATTGACGGCCGGATTGCCTTCCACTGGAAACGATCGATGTTTGACGAAACTATGCAAGTTCGTCGCAGATCGGTATGAGGTGGGTCGTTGGGCCGTGTTTTAAGCTACAAATTGCTATGTCGCAGATTCGCATACTACGAATAGAAGTGGAGTTATAGTTGTTTATATCTGTCAGGCCATGAATCACCATTGACGGAAGGATTGCCTTCCACTCGAAACGATCGATGTTTGACGAAACTATGCAAGTTCGTCGCAGATCAGTATAAGGTGGGTCGTTGGGCCGTGTTTTATGATACAAGTTGCTATGTCGCAGATTCGCATACGACCAATAGAAGCGGAGTAATCGATGTTTATATCTGTGAGGCCTTGAATCACCATTGACGACCGGATTGCCTACCACTCGGAACGATCGACGCTTGACGAAACTATGCAAGTTCGTCGCAGATCGGTATAAGGTGGGTCGATGTGTCGTGCTTTAAGCTACAAATTGCTATGTCGCAGATTTGCATACGACGAATAGAAGCGGAGTTATAGTTGTTTATATCTGTCAGGCCATGAATCACCATTGACGGCCGGATTGCCTTCCACTCGAAACGATCGATGTTTGACGAAACTATGCAAGTTCGTCGCAGATCGGTATAAGGTGGGTCAATGTGTCGTGTTTTAAGCTACAAATTGCTATGTCGCAGATTTGCATACGACGAATAGAAGCAGAGTTATAGTTGTTTATATCTGTCAGGCCATGAATCACCATTGACGGGCGGATTGCCTTCCACTCGAAACGATCGATGTTTGACGAAACTATGCAAGTTCGTCGCAGATCGGTATAAGGTGGGTCGTTGGGCCGTGTTTTAAGCTACAAATTGCTATGTCGCAGATTCGCATACTACGAATAGAAGTGGAGTTATAGTTGTTTATATCTGTCAGGCCATGAATCACCATTGACGGAAGGATTGCCTTCCACTCGAAACGATCGATGTTTGACGAAACTATGCAAGTTCGTCGGAGATCGGTATAAGGTGGGTCGTTGGGCCGTGTTTTAAGCTACAAGTTGCTGTGTCGCAAATTCGCATACGACGAATAGAAGCGGAGTTATCGATGTTTATATCTGTGAAGCCATTAATCACCATTGACGACAGGATTGCCTACCACTCGGAACGATCGACGTTTGACGAAACTATGCAAGTTCGTCGCAGATCAGTATAAGGTGGGTCGTTGGGCCGTGTTTTAAGATACAAGTTGCTATGTCGCAGATTCGCATACGACCAATAGAAGCGGAGTTATCGATGTTTATATCTGTGAGGCCATTAATCACCATTGACGACAGGATTGCCTACCACTCGGAACGATCGACGTTTGACGAAACTATGCAAGTTCGTCGCAGATCGGTATAAGGTGGGTCGTTGGACCGTGTTTTAAGCTACAACTTGCTATGTCGCAGATTCGCATACGACGAATAGAAGCGAAGTTATCGATGTTTATATCTGTGAGGCCATTAATCACCATTGACGATCGGATTGCCTACCACTCGGAACGATCGACGCTTGACGAAACTATGCAAGTTCGTCGCAGATCGGTATAAGGTGGGTCGATGTGTCGTGCTTCAAGCTACAAATTGCTATGTCGCAGATATGCATACGACGAATAGAAGCGGAGTTATAGTTGTTTATATCTGTGAGGTCATGAATCATGATTGACGGCCGGAATGCCTACCACTCGAAACGACCGATGTTTGACGAAACTATGCAAGTTCGTCGCAGATCGGTATAAGGTGGGTCGTTGGGCCGTGTTTTAAGCTACAAATTGCTATGTCGCAGATTCGTATACTACGAATAGAAGTGGAGTTATAGTTGTTTATATCTGTCAGGCCATGAATCACCATTGACGGAAGGATTGCCTTCCACTCGAAACGATCGATGTTTGACGAAACTATGCAAGTTCGTCGGAGATCGGTATAAGGTGGGTCGTTGGGCCGTGTTTTAAGCTACAAGTTGCTGTGTCGCAAATTCGCATACGACGAATAGAAGCGGAGTTATCGATGTTTATATCTGTGAGGCCATTAATCACCATTGACGACAGGATTGCCTACCACTCGGAACGATCGACGTTTGACGAAACTATGCAAGTTCGTCGCAGATCAGTATAAGGTGGGTCGTTGGGCCGTGTTTTAAGATACAAGTTGCTATGTCGCAGATTCGCATACGACCAATAGAAGCGGAGTTATCGATGTTTATATCTGTGAGGCCATTAATCACCATTGACGACAGGATTGCCTACCACTCGGAACGATCGACGTTTGACGAAACTATGCAAGTTCGTCGCAGATCGGTATAAGGTGGGTCGTTGGGCCGTGTTTTAAGCTACAACTTGCTATGTCGCAGATTCGCATACGACGAATAGAAGCGAAGTTATCGATGTTTATATCTGTGAGGCCATGAATCACCATTGACGACCGGATTGCCTACCACTCGGAACGATCGACGCTTGACGAAACTATGCAAGTTCGTCGCAGATCGGTATAAGGTGGGTCGATGTGTCGTGCTTCAAGCTACAAATTGCTATGTCGCAGATATGCATACGACGAATAGAAGCGGAGTTATAGTTGTTTATATCTGTGAGGTCATGAATCATGATTGACGGCCGGAATGCCTACCACTCGAAACGACCGATGTTTGACGAAACTATGCAAGTTCGTCGCAGATCGGTATAAGGTGGGTCGATGTGTCGTGCTTTAAGCTACAAATTGCTATGTCGCAGATTTGCATACGACGAATAGAAGCGGAGTTATAGTTGTTTATATCTGTCAGGCCATGAATCACCATTGACGGCCGGATTGCCTTCCACTCGAAACGATCGATGTTTGACAAAACTATGCAAGTTCGTCGCAGATCGGTATAAGGTGGGTCGATGTGTCGTGTTTTAAGCTACAAATTGCTATGTCGCAGATTTGCATACGACGAATAGAAGCAGAGTTATAGTTGTTTATATCTGTGAGGCCATGAATCACCATTGACGGCAGGATTGCCTACCACTCGGAACGATCGACGTTTGACGAAACAATGCAAGTTCTTCGCAGATCGGTATAAGATGGGTCGATGTGTCGTTTTTTAAGCTACAAATTGCTATGTCGCAGATTCGCATACGACGAATAGAAGTGGAGTTATAGTTGTTTATATCTGTCAGGCCATGAATCACCATTGACGGCCGGATTGCCTACCACTCGAAACGATCGATGTTTGACGAAACTATGCAAGTTCGTCGCAGATCGGTATAAGGTAGGTCGATGTGTCGTGCTTTAAGCTACAAGTTGCTGTTTCGCAGATTCGCATACGACGAATAGAAGCGGAGTTATCGATGTTTATATCTGTGAGGCCATTAATCACCATTGACGACAGGATTGCGTACCACTCGGAATGATCGACGTTTGACGAAACTAGGCAAGTTCGTCGCAGATCGGTATAAGGTGGGTCGTTGGGCCGTGTTTTAAGATACAAATTGCTATGTCGCAGATTCGCATACGATCAATAGAAGCGGAGTTATCGATGTTTATATCTGTGAGGCCATTAATCACCATTGACGACAGGATTGCCTACCACTCGGAACGATCGATGTTTGACGAAACTATGCAAGTTCGTCGCAGATCGGTATAAGGTGGCTCGATGTGTCGTGTTTTAGGCTACAAATTGCTATGTCGCATATTTGCGTGCGACGAATAGAAGCGGAGTTATAGTTGTTTATATCTGTGAGGCCATGAATCACCATTGACGGCAAGATTGCCTACCACTCGGAACGATCGACGCTTGACGAAACTATGCAAGTTCGTCGCAGATCGGTATAAGGTGGGTCGATGTGTCGTGCTTTAAGCTACAAATTGCTATGTCGCAGATTTGCATACGACGAACAGAAGCGGAGTTATAGTTGTTTATATCTGTCAGGCCATGAATCACCATTGACGGCCGGATTGCCTTCCACTCGAAACGATCGATGTTTGACGAAACTATGCAAGTTCGTCGCAGATCGGTATAAGGTGGGTCAATGTGTCGTGTTTTAAGCTACAAATTGCTATGTCGCAGATTTGCATACGACGAATAGAAGCAGAGTTATAGTTGTTTATATCTGTCAGGCCATGAATCACCATTGACGGCCGGATTGCCTTCCACTCGAAACGATCGATGTTTGACGAAACTATGCAAGTTCGTCGCAGATCGGTATAAGGTGGGTCGTTGGGCCGTGTTTTAAGCTACAAATTGCTACGTCGCAGATTCGCATACTACGATTAGAAGCGGAGTTATAGTTGTTTATATCTGTCAGGCCATGAATCACCATTGACGGAAGGATTGCCTTCCACTCGAAACGATCGATGTTTGACGAAACTATGCAAGTTCGTCGGAGATCGGTATAAGGTGGGTCGTTGGGCCGTGTTTTAAGCTACAAGTTGCTGTGTCGCAAATTCGCATACGACGAATAGAAGCGGAGTTATCGATGTTTACATCTGTGAAGCCATTAATCACCATTGACGACAGGATTGCCTACCACTCGGAACGATCGACGTTTGACGAAACTATGCAAGTTCGTCGCAGATCAGTATAAGGTGGGTCGTTGGGCCGTGTTTTAAGATACAAGTTGCTATGTCGCAGATTCACATACGACCAATAGAAGCGGAGTTATCGATGTTTATATCTGTGAGGCCATTAATCACCATTGACGACAGGATTGCCTACCACTCGGAACGATCGACGTTTGACGAAACTATGCAAGTTCGTCGCAGATCGGTATAAGGTGGGTCGTTGGGCCGTGTTTTATGCTACAACTTGCTATGTCGCAGATTCGCATACGACGAATAGAAGCGAAGTTATCGATGTTTATATCTGTGAGGCCATGAATCACCATTGACGACCGGATTGCCTACCACTCGGAACGATCGACGCTTGACGAAACTATGCAAGTTCGTCGCAGATCGGTATAAGGTGGGTCGATGTGTCGTGCTTCAAGCTACAAATTGCTATGTCGCAGATATGCATACGACGAATAGAAGCGGAGTTATAGTTGTTTATATCTGTGAGGTCATGAATCATGATTGACGGCCGGAATGCCTACCACTCGAAACGACCGATGTTTGACGAAACTATGCAAGTTCGTCGCAGATCGGTATAAGGTGGGTCGTTGGGCCGTGTTTTAAGCTACAAATTGCTATGTCGCAGATTCGCATACTACGAATAGAAGTGGAGTTATAGTTGTTTATATCTGTCAGGCCATGAATCACCATTGACGGAAGGATTGCCTTCCACTCGAAACGATCGATGTTTGACGAAACTATGCAAGTTCGTCGGAGATCGGTATAAGGTGGGTCGTTGGGCCGTGTTTTAAGCTACAAGTTGCTGTGTCGCAAATTCGCATACGACGAATAGAAGCGGAGTTATCGATGTTTATATCTGTGAGGCCATTAATCACCATTGACGACAGGATTGCCTACCACTCGGAACGATCGACGTTTGACGAAACTATGCAAGTTCGTCGCAGATCAGTATAAGGTGGGTCGTTGGGCCGTGTTTTAAGATACAAGTTGCTATGTCGCAGATTCGCATACGACCAATAGAAGCGGAGTTATCGATGTTTATATCTGTGAGGCCATTAATCACCATTGACGACAGGATTGCCTACCACTCGGAACGATCGACGTTTGACGAAACTATGCAAGTTCGTCGCAGATCGGTATAAGGTGGGTCGATGTGTCGTGCTTCAAGCTACAAATTGCTATGTCGCAGATATGCATACGACGAATAGAAGCGGAGTTATAGTTGTTTATATCTGTGAGGTCATGAATCATGATTGACGGCCGGAATGCCTACCACTCGAAACGACCGATGTTTGACGAAACTATGCAAGTTCGTCGCAGATCGGTATAAGGTGGGTCGTTGGGCCGTGTTTTAAGCTACAAATTGCTATGTCGCAGATTCGCATACTACGAATAGAAGTGGAGTTATAGTTGTTTATATCTGTCAGGCCATGAATCACCATTGACGGAAGGATTGCCTTCCACTCGAAACGATCGATGTTTGACGAAACTATGCAAGTTCGTCGGAGATCGGTATAAGGTGGGTCGTTGGGCCGTGTTTTAAGCTACAAGTTGCTGTGTCGCAAATTCGCATACGACGAATAGAAGCGGAGTTATCGATGTTTATATCTGTGAGGCCATTAATCACCATTGACGACAGGATTGCCTACCACTCGGAACGATCGACGTTTGACGAAACTATGCAAGTTCGTCGCAGATCAGTATAAGGTGGGTCGTTGGGCCGTGTTTTAAGATACAAGTTGCTATGTCGCAGATTCGCATACGACCAATAGAAGCGGAGTTATCGATGTTTATATCTGTGAGGCCATTAATCACCATTGACGACAGGATTGCCTACCACTCGGAACGATCGACGTTTGACGAAACTATGCAAGTTCGTCGCAGATCGGTATAAGGTGGGTCGTTGGGCCGTGTTTTAAGCTACAACTTGCTATGTCGCAGATTCGCATACGACGAATAGAAGCGAAGTTATCGATGTTTATATCTGTGAGGCCATGAATCACCATTGACGACCGGATTGCCTACCACTCGGAACGATCGACGCTTGACGAAACTATGCAAGTTCGTCGCAGATCGGTATAAGGTGGGTCGATGTGTCGTGCTTCAAGCTACAAATTGCTATGTCGCAGATATGCATACGACGAATAGAAGCGGAGTTATAGTTGTTTATATCTGTGAGGTCATGAATCATGATTGACGGCCGGAATGCCTACCACTCGAAACGACCGATGTTTGACGAAACTATGCAAGTTCGTCGCAGATCGGTATAAGGTGGGTCGATGTGTCGTGCTTTAAGCTACAAATTGCTATGTCGCAGATTTGCATACGACGAATAGAAGCGGAGTTATAGTTGTTTATATCTGTCAGGCCATGAATCACCATTGACGGCCGGATTGCTTTCCACTCGAAACGATCGATGTTTGACAAAACTATGCAAGTTCGTCGCAGATCGGTATAAGGTGGCTCGATGTGTCGTGTTTTAGGCTACAAATTGCTATGTCGCATATTTGCGTGCGACGAATAGAAGGGGAGTTATAGTTGTTTATATCTGTCAGGCCATGAATCACCATTGACGGCCGGATTGCCTATCACTCGGAACGATCGACGTTTGCCGAAACTATGCAAGTTCATCGCAGATCGGTATAAGGTGGGTCGATGTGCCGTGTTTTAAGCTACAAATTGCTATGTCGCAGATTTGCGTACGACGAATAGAAGCGGAGTTATAGTTGTTTATATCTGTCAGGCCATGAATCACCATTGACGGCCGGATTGCCTACCACTCGGAACGACCGACGTTTGCCGAAACTATGTAAGTTTGTCGCAGATCGGTATAAGGTGGCTCGATGTGTCGTGTTTTAAGCTACAAATTGCTATGTCGCATATTTGCGTGCGACGAATAGAAGGGGAGTTATAGTTGTTTATATCTGTCAGGCCATGAATCACCATTGACGGCCGGATTGCCTACCACTCGGAACGATCGACGTTTGCCGAAACTATGCAAGTTCATCGCAGATCGGTATAAGGTGGGTCGATGTGCCGTGTTTTAAGCTACAAATTGCTATGTCGCAGATTTGCATACGACGAATAGAAGCAGAGTTATAGTTGTTTATATCTGTGAGGCCATGAATCACCATTGACGGCCGGATTGCCTACCACTCGGAACGATCGACGTTTGCCGAAACTATGCAAGTTCATCGCAGATCGGTATAAGGTGGGTCGATGTGCCGTGTTTTAAGCTACAAATTGCTATGTCGCAGATTTGCATACCACGAATAGAAGCAGAGTTATAGTTGTTTATATCTGTGAGGCCATGAATCACCATTGACGGCAGGATTGCCTACCACTCGGAACGATCGACGTTTGACGAAACTATGCAAGTTCTTCGCAGATCGGTATAAAGTGGGTCGATGTGCCGTGTTTTAAGCTACAAATTGCTATGTCGCAGATTCGCATACGACGAATAGAAGTGGAGTTATAGTTGTTTATATCTGTCAGGCCATGAATCACCATTGACGGCCGGATTGCCTTCCACTCGAAACGATCGATGTTTGACGAAACTATGCAAGTTCGTCGCAGATCGGTATAAGGTGGGTCGTTGGGCCGTGTTTTAAGCTACAAATTGCTATGTCGCAGATTCGCATACTACGAATAGAAGTGGAGTTATAGTTGTTTATATCTGTCAGGCCATGAATCACAATTGACGGAAGGATTGCCTTCCACTCGAAACGATCGATGTTTGACGAAACTATGCAAGTTCGTCGCAGATCGGTATAAGGTGGGTCGATGTGTCGTGCTTTAAGCTACAAATTGCTATGTCGCAGATTTGCATACGACGAATAGAAGCGGAGTTATAGTTGTTTATATCTGTCAGGCCATGAATCACCATTGACGGCCGGATTGCCTTCCACTCGAAACGATCGATGTTTGACGAAACTATGCAAGTTCGTCGCAGATCGGTATAAGGTGGGTCAATGTGTCGTGTTTTAAGCTACAAATTGCTATGTCGCAGATTTGCATACGACGAATAGAAGCAGAGTTATAGTTGTTTATATCTGTGAGGCCATGAATCACCATTGACGGCAGGATTGCCTACCACTCGGAACGATCGACGTTTGACGAAACTATGCAAGTTCGTCGCAGATCGGTATATGGTGGCTCGATGTGTCGTGTTTTTGGCTACAAATTGCTATGTCGCAGATTTGCGTACGACGAATAGAAGCGGAGTTATAGTTGTTTATATCTGTCAGGCCATGAATCACCATTGACGGCCGGATTGCCTACCACTCGGAACGACCGACGTTTGCCGAAACTATGTAAGTTTGTCGGAGATCGGTATAAGGTGGCTCGATGTGTCGTGTTTTAGGCTACAAATTGCTATGTCGCATATTTGCGTGCGACGAATAGAAGGGGAGTTATAGTTGTTTATATCTGTCAGGCCATGAATCACCATTGACGGCCGGATTGCCTATCACTCGGAACGATCGACGTTTGCCGAAACTATGCAAGTTTATCGCAGATCGGTATAAGGTGGGTCGATGTGCCGTGTTTTAAGCTACAAATTGCTATGTCGCAGATTTGCGTACGACGAATAGAAGCGGAGTTATAGTTGTTTATATCTGTCAGGCCATGAATCACCATTGACGGCCGGATTGCCTACCACTCGGAACGACCGACGTTTGCCGAAACTATGTAAGTTTGTCGCAGATCGGTATAAGGTGGCTCGATGTGTCGTGTTTTAAGCTACAAATTGCTATGTCGCATATTTGCGTGCGACGAATAGAAGGGGAGTTATAGTTGTTTATATCTGTCAGGCCATGAATCACCATTGACGGCCGGATTGCCTACCACTCGGAACGATCGACGTTTGCCGAAACTATGCAAGTTCATCGCAGATCGGTATAAGGTGGGTCGATGTGCCGTGTTTTAAGCTACAAATTGCTATGTCGCAGATTTGCATACGACGAATAGAAGCAGAGTTATAGTTGTTTATATCTGTGAGGCCATGAATCACCATTGACGGCAGGATTGCCTACCACTCGGAACGATCGACGTTTGACGAAACTATGCAAGTTCTTCGCAGATCGGTATAAAGTGGGTCGATGTGCCGTGTTTTAAGCTACAAATTGCTATGTCGCAGATTTGCATACGACGAATAGAAGCAGAGTTATAGTTGTTTATATCTGTGAGGCCATGAATCACCATTGACGGCAGGATTGCCTACCACTCGGAACGATCGACGTTTGACGAAACTATGCAAGTTCTTCGCAGATCGGTATAAAGTGGGTCGATGTGCCGTGTTTTAAGCTACAAATTGCTATGTCGCAGATTCGCATACGACGAATAGAAGTGGAGTTATAGTTGTTTATATCTGTCAGGCCATGAATCACCATTGACGGCCGGATTGCCTTCCACTCGAAACGATCGATGTTTGACGAAACTATGCAAGTTCGTCGCAGATCGGTATAAGGTGGGTCGTTGGGCCGTGTTTTAAGCTACAAATTGCTATGTCGCAGATTCGCATACTACGAATAGAAGTGGAGTTATAGTTGTTTATATCTGTCAGGCCATGAATCACCATTGACGGAAGGATTGCCTTCCACTCGAAACGATCGATGTTTGACGAAACTATGCAAGTTCGTCGCAGATCAGTATAAGGTAGGTCGTTGGGCCGTGTTTTATGATACAAGTTGCTATGTCGCAGATTCGCATACGACCAATAGAAGCGGAGTAATCGATGTTTATATCTGTGAGGCCATGAATCACCATTGACGACCGGATTGCCTACCACTCGGAACGATCGACGCTTGACGAAACTATGCAAGTTCGTCGCAGATCGGTATAAGGTGGGTCGATGTGTCGTGCTTTAAGCTACAAATTGCTATGTCGCAGATTTGCATACGACGAATAGAAGCGGAGTTATAGTTGTTTATATCTGTCAGGCCATGAATCACCATTGACGGCCGGATTGCCTTCCACTCGAAACGATCGATGTTTGACGAAACTATGCAAGTTCGTCGCAGATCGGTATAAGGTGGGTCAATGTGTCGTGTTTTAAGCTACAAATTGCTATGTCGCAGATTTGCATACGACGAATAGAAGCAGAGTTATAGTTGTTTATATCTGTCAGGCCATGAATCACCATTGACGGCCGGATTGCCTTCCACTCGAAACGATCGATGTTTGACGAAACTATGCAAGTTCGTCGCAGATCGGTATAAGGTGGGTCGTTGGCCCGTGTTTTAAGCTACAAATTGCTATGTCGCAGATTCGCATACTACGAATAGAAGTGGAGTTATAGTTGTTTATATCTGTCAGGCCATGAATCACCATTGACGGAAGGATTGCCTTCCACTCGAAACGATCGATGTTTGACGAAACTATGCAAGTTCGTCGGAGATCGGTATAAGGTTTGTCGTTGGGCCGTGTTTTAAGCTACAAGTTGCTGCGTCGCAAATTCGCATACGACGAATAGAAGCGGAGTTATCGATGTTTATATCTGTGAAGCCATTAATCACCATTGACGACAGGATTGCCTACCACTCGGAACGATCGACGTTTGACGAAACTATGCAAGTTCGTCGCAGATCAGTATAAGGTGGGTCGTTGGGCCGTGTTTTAAGATACAAGTTGCTATGTCGCAGATTCGCATACGACCAATAGAAGCGGAGTTATCGATGTTTATATCTGTGAGGCCATTAATCACCATTGACGACAGGATTGCCTACCACTCGGAACGATCGACGTTTGACGAAACTATGCAAGTTCGTCGCAGATCGGTATAAGGTGGGTCGTTGGGCCGTGTTTTAAGCTACAACTTGCTATGTCGCAGATTCGCATACGACGAATAGAAGCGAAGTTATCGATGTTTATATCTGTGAGGCCATGAATCACCATTGACGACCGGATTGCCTACCACTCGGAACGATCGACGCTTGACGAAACTATGCAAGTTCGTCGCAGATCGGTATAAGGTGGGTCGATGTGTCGTGCTTCAAGCTACAAATTGCTATGTCGCAGATATGCATACGACGAATAGAAGCGGAGTTATAGTTGTTTATATCTGTGAGGTCATGAATCATGATTGACGGCCGGAATGCCTACCACTCGAAACGACCGATGTTTGACGAAACTATGCAAGTTCGTCGCAGATCGGTATAAGGTGGGTCGTTGGGCCGTGTTTTAAGCTACAAATTGCTATGTCGCAGATTCGCATACTACGAATAGAAGTGGAGTTATAGTTGTTTATATCTGTCAGGCCATGAATCACCATTGACGGAAGGATTGCCTTCCACTCGAAACGATCGATGTTTGACGAAACTATGCAAGTTCGTCGGAGATCGGTATAAGGTGGGTCGTTGGGCCGTGTTTTAAGCTACAAGTTGCTGTGTCGCAAATTCGCATACGACGAATAGAAGCGGAGTTATCGATGTTTATATCTGTGAGGCCATTAATCACCATTGACGACAGGATTGCCTACCACTCGGAACGATCGACGTTTGACGAAACTATGCAAGTTCGTCGCAGATCAGTATAAGGTGGGTCGTTGGGCCGTGTTTTAAGATACAAGTTGCTATGTCGCAGATTCGCATACGACCAATAGAAGCGGAGTTATCGATGTTTATATCTGTGAGGCCATGAATCACCATTGACGACAGGATTGCCTACCACTCGGAACGACCGACGTTTGCCGAAACTATGTAAGTTTGTCGCAGATCGGTATAAGGTGGCTCGATGTGTCGTGTTTTAAGCTACAAATTGCTATGTCGCATATTTGCGTGCGACGAATAGAAGGGGAGTTATAGTTGTTTATATCTGTCAGGCCATGAATCACCATTGACGGCCGGATTGCCTACCACTCGGAACGATCGACGTTTGCCGAAACTATGCAAGTTCATCGCAGATCGGTATAAGGTGGGTCGATGTGCCGTGTTTTAAGCTACAAATTGCTATGTCGCAGATTTGCATACGACGAATAGAAGCAGAGTTATAGTTGTTTATATCTGTGAGGCCATGAATCACCATTGACGGCAGGATTGCCTACCACTCGGAACGATCGACGTTTGACGAAACTATGCAAGTTCTTCGCAGATCGGTATAAAGTGGGTCGATGTGCCGTGTTTTAAGCTACAAATTGCTATGTCGCAGATTTGCATACGACGAATAGAAGCAGAGTTATAGTTGTTTATATCTGTGAGGCCATGAATCACCATTGACGGCAGGATTGCCTACCACTCGGAACGATCGACGTTTGACGAAACTATGCAAGTTCTTCGCAGATCGGTATAAAGTGGGTCGATGTGCCGTGTTTTAAGCTACAAATTGCTATGTCGCAGATTCGCATACGACGAATAGAAGTGGAGTTATAGTTGTTTATATCTGTCAGGCCATGAATCACCATTGACGGCCGGATTGCCTTCCACTCGAAACGATCGATGTTTGACGAAACTATGCAAGTTCGTCGCAGATCGGTATAAGGTGGGTCGTTGGGCCGTGTTTTAAGCTACAAATTGCTATGTCGCAGATTCGCATACTACGAATAGAAGTGGAGTTATAGTTGTTTATATCTGTCAGGCCATGAATCACCATTGACGGAAGGATTGCCTTCCACTCGAAACGATCGATGTTTGACGAAACTATGCAAGTTCGTCGCAGATCAGTATAAGGTAGGTCGTTGGGCCGTGTTTTATGATACAAGTTGCTATGTCGCAGATTCGCATACGACCAATAGAAGCGGAGTAATCGATGTTTATATCTGTGAGGCCATGAATCACCATTGACGACCGGATTGCCTACCACTCGGAACGATCGACGCTTGACGAAACTATGCAAGTTCGTCGCAGATCGGTATAAGGTGGGTCGATGTGTCGTGCTTTAAGCTACAAATTGCTATGTCGCAGATTTGCATACGACGAATAGAAGCGGAGTTATAGTTGTTTATATCTGTCAGGCCATGAATCACCATTGACGGCCGGATTGCCTTCCACTCGAAACGATCGATGTTTGACGAAACTATGCAAGTTCGTCGCAGATCGGTATAAGGTGGGTCAATGTGTCGTGTTTTAAGCTACAAATTGCTATGTCGCAGATTTGCATACGACGAATAGAAGCAGAGTTATAGTTGTTTATATCTGTCAGGCCATGAATCACCATTGACGGCCGGATTGCCTTCCACTCGAAACGATCGATGTTTGACGAAACTATGCAAGTTCGTCGCAGATCGGTATAAGGTGGGTCGTTGGCCCGTGTTTTAAGCTACAAATTGCTATGTCGCAGATTCGCATACTACGAATAGAAGTGGAGTTATAGTTGTTTATATCTGTCAGGCCATGAATCACCATTGACGGAAGGATTGCCTTCCACTCGAAACGATCGATGTTTGACGAAACTATGCAAGTTCGTCGGAGATCGGTATAAGGTTTGTCGTTGGGCCGTGTTTTAAGCTACAAGTTGCTGCGTCGCAAATTCGCATACGACGAATAGAAGCGGAGTTATCGATGTTTATATCTGTGAAGCCATTAATCACCATTGACGACAGGATTGCCTACCACTCGGAACGATCGACGTTTGACGAAACTATGCAAGTTCGTCGCAGATCAGTATAAGGTGGGTCGTTGGGCCGTGTTTTAAGATACAAGTTGCTATGTCGCAGATTCGCATACGACCAATAGAAGCGGAGTTATCGATGTTTATATCTGTGAGGCCATTAATCACCATTGACGACAGGATTGCCTACCACTCGGAACGATCGACGTTTGACGAAACTATGCAAGTTCGTCGCAGATCGGTATAAGGTGGGTCGTTGGGCCGTGTTTTAAGCTACAACTTGCTATGTCGCAGATTCGCATACGACGAATAGAAGCGAAGTTATCGATGTTTATATCTGTGAGGCCATGAATCACCATTGACGACCGGATTGCCTACCACTCGGAACGATCGACGATTGACGAAACTATGCAAGTTCGTCGCAGATCGGTATAAGGTGGGTCGATGTGTCGTGCTTCAAGCTACAAATTGCTATGTCGCAGATATGCATACGACGAATAGAAGCGGAGTTATAGTTGTTTATATCTGTGAGGTCATGAATCATGATTGACGGCCGGAATGCCTACCACTCGAAACGACCGATGTTTGACGAAACTATGCAAGTTCGTCGCAGATCGGTATAAGGTGGGTCGTTGGGCCGTGTTTTAAGCTACAAATTGCTATGTCGCAGATTCGCATACTACGAATAGAAGTGGAGTTATAGTTGTTTATATCTGTCAGGCCATGAATCACCATTGACGGAAGGATTGCCTTCCACTCGAAACGATCGATGTTTGACGAAACTATGCAAGTTCGTCGGAGATCGGTATAAGGTGGGTCGTTGGGCCGTGTTTTAAGCTACAAGTTGCTGTGTCGCAAATTCGCATACGACGAATAGAAGCGGAGTTATCGATGTTTATATCTGTGAGGCCATTAATCACCATTGACGACAGGATTGCCTACCACTCGGAACGATCGACGTTTGACGAAACTATGCAAGTTCGTCGCAGATCAGTATAAGGTGGGTCGTTGGGCCGTGTTTTAAGATACAAGTTGCTATGTCGCAGATTCGCATACGACCAATAGAAGCGGAGTTATCGATGTTTATATCTGTGAGGCCATTAATCACCATTGACGACAGGATTGCCTACCACTCGGAACGATCGACGTTTGACGAAACTATGCAAGTTCGTCGCAGATCGGTATAAGGTGGGTCGTTGGGCCGTGTTTTAAGCTACAACTTGCTATGTCGCAGATTCGCATACGACGAATAGAAGCGAAGTTATCGATGTTTATATCTGTGAGGCCATGAATCACCATTGACGACCGGATTGCCTACCACTCGGAACGATCGACGCTTGACGAAACTATGCAAGTTCGTCGCAGATCGGTATAAGGTGGGTCGATGTGTCGTGCTTCAAGCTACAAATTGCTATGTCGCAGATATGCATACGACGAATAGAAGCGGAGTTATAGTTGTTTATATCTGTGAGGTCATGAATCATGATTGACGGCCGGAATGCCTACCACTCGAAACGACCGATGTTTGACGAAACTATGCAAGTTCGTCGCAGATCGGTATAAGGTGGGTCGATGTGTCGTGCTTTAAGCTACAAATTGCTATGTCGCAGATTTGCATACGACGAATAGAAGCGGAGTTATAGTTGTTTATATCTGTCAGGCCATGAATCACCATTGACGGCCGGATTGCCTTCCACTCGAAACGATCGATGTTTGACAAAACTATGCAAGTTCGTCTCAGATCGGTATAAGGTGGCTCGATGTGTCGTGTTTTAGGCTACAAATTGCTATGTCGCATATTTGCGTGCGACGAATAGAAGGGGAGTTATAGTTGTTTATATCTGTCAGGCCATGAATCACCATTGACGGCCGGATTGCCTATCACTCGGAACGATCGACGTTTGCCGAAACTATGCAAGTTCATCGCAGATCGGTATAAGGTGGGTCGATGTGCCGTGTTTTAAGCTACAAATTGCTATGTCGCAGATTTGCGTACGACGAATAGAAGCGGAGTTATAGTTGTTTATATCTGTCAGGCCATGAATCACCATTGACGGCCGGATTGCCTACCACTCGGAACGTCCGACGTTTGCCGAAACTATGTAAGTTTGTCGCAGATCGGTATAAGGTGGCTCGATGTGTCGTGTTTTAAGCTACAAATTGCTATGTCGCATATTTGCGTGCGACGAATAGAAGGGGAGTTATAGTTGTTTATATCTGTCAGGCCATGAATCACCATTGACGGCCGGATTGCCTACCACTCGGAACGATCGACGTTTGCCGAAACTATGCAAGTTCATCGCAGATCGGTATAAGGTGGGTCGATGTGCCGTGTTTTAAGCTACAAATTGCTATGTCGCAGATTTGCATACGACGAATAGAAGCAGAGTTATAGTTGTTTATATCTGTGAGGCCATGAATCACCATTGACGGCAGGATTGCCTACCACTCGGAACGATCGACGTTTGACGAAACTATGCAAGTTCTTCGCAGATCGGTATAAAGTGGGTCGATGTGCCGTGTTTTAAGCTACAAATTGCTATGTCGCAGATTTGCATACGACGAATAGAAGCAGAGTTATAGTTGTTTATATCTGTGAGGCCATGAATCACCATTGACGGCAGGATTGCCTACCACTCGGAACGATCGACGTTTGACGAAACTATGCAAGTTCTTCGCAGATCGGTATAAAGTGGGTCGATGTGCCGTGTTTTAAGCTACAAATTGCTATGTCGCAGATTCGCATACGACGAATAGAAGTGGAGTTATAGTTGTTTATATCTGTCAGGCCATGAATCACCATTGACGGCCGGATTGCCTTCCACTGGAAACGATCGATGTTTGACGAAACTATGCAAGTTCGTCGCAGATCGGTATAAGGTGGGTCGTTGGGCCGTGTTTTAAGCTACAAATTGCTATGTCGCAGATTCGCATACTACGAATAGAAGTGGAGTTATAGTTGTTTATATCTGTCAGGCCATGAATCACCATTGACGGAAGGATTGCCTTCCACTCGAAACGATCGATGTTTGACGAAACTATGCAAGTTCGTCGCAGATCAGTATAAGGTGGGTCGTTGGGCCGTGTTTTATGATACAAGTTGCTATGTCGCAGATTCGCATACGACCAATAGAAGCGGAGTAATCGATGTTTATATCTGTGAGGCCATGAATCACCATTGACGACCGGATTGCCTACCACTCGGAACGATCGACGCTTGACGAAACTATGCAAGTTCGTCGCAGATCGGTATAAGGTGGGTCGATGTGTCGTGCTTCAAGCTACAAATTGCTATGTCGCAGATTTGCATACGACGAATAGAAGCGGAGTTATAGTTGTTTATATCTGTGAGGTCATGAATCATCATTGACGGCCGGAATGCCTACCACTCGAAACGACCGATGTTTGACGAAACGATGCAAGTTCGTCGCAGATCGGTATAAGGTGGGTCGATGTGTCGTGCTTTAAGCTACAAATTGCTATGTCGCAGATTTGCATACGACGAATAGAAGCGGAGTTATAGTTGTTTATATCTGTCAGGCCATGAATCACCATTGACGGCCGGATTGCCTTCCACTCGAAACGATCGATGTTTGACGAAACTATGCAAGTTCGTCGCAGATCGGTATAAGGTGGGTCAATGTGTCGTGTTTTAAGCTACAAATTGCTATGTCGCAGATTTGCATACGACGAATAGAAGCAGAGTTATAGTTGTTTATATCTGTCAGGCCATGAATCACCATTGACGGCCGGATTGCCTTCCACTCGAAACGATCGATGTTTGACGAAACTATGCAAGTTCGTCGCAGATCGGTATAAGGTGGGTCGTTGGGCCGTGTTTTAAGCAACAAATTGCTATGTCGCAGATTCGCATACTACGAATAGAAGTGGAGTTATAGTTGTTTATATCTGTCAGGCCATGAATCACCATTGACGGAAGGATTGCCTTCCACTCGAAACGATCGATGTTTGACGAAACTATGCAAGTTCGTCGGAGATGGGTATAAGGTGGGTCGTTGGGCCGTGTTTTAAGCTACAAGTTGCTGTGTCGCAAATTCGCATACGACGAATAGAAGCGGAGTTATCGATGTTTATATCTGTGAGGCCATTAATCACCATTGACGACAGGATTGCCTACCACTCGGAACGATCGACGTTTGACGAAACTATGCAAGTTCGTCGCAGATCAGTATAAGGTGGGTCGTTGGGCCGTGTTTTAAGATACAAGTTGCTATGTCGCAGATTCGCATACGACCAATAGAAGCGGAGTTATCGATGTTTATATCTGTGAGGCCATTAATCACCATTGACGACAGGATTGCCTACCACTCGGAACGATCGACGTTTGACGAAACTATGCAAGTTCGTCGCAGATCGGTATAAGGTGGGTCGTTGGGCCGTGTTTTAAGCTACAACTTGCTATGTCGCAGATTCGCATACGACGAATAGAAGCGAAGTTATCGATGTTTATATCTGTGAGGCCATGAATCACCATTGACGACCGGATTGCCTACCACTCGGAACGATCGACGCTTGACGAAACTATGCAAGTTCGTCGCAGATCGGTATAAGGTGGGTCGATGTGTCGTGTTTTAAGCTACAAATTGCTATGTCGCAGATTCGCATACGACGAATAGAAGTGGAGTTATAGTTGTTTATATCTGTCAGGCCATGAATCACCATTGACGGCCGGATTGCCTACCACTCGAAACGATCGATGTTTGACGAAACTATGCAAGTTCGTCGCAGATCGGTATAAGGTAGGTCGATGTGTCGTGCTTTAAGCTACAAGTTGCTGTTTCGCAGATTCGCATACGACGAATAGAAGCGGAGTTATCGATGTTTATATCTGTGAGGCCATTAATCACCATTGACGACAGGATTGCCTACCACTCGGAATGATCGACGTTTGACGAAACTAGGCAAGTTCGTCGCAGATCGGTATAAGGTGGGTCGTTGGGCCGTGTTTTAAGATACAAATTGCTATGTCGCAGATTCGCATACGATCAATAGAAGCGGAGTTATCGATGTTTATATCTGTGAGGCCATTAATCACCATTGACGACAGGATTGCCTACCACTCGGAACGATCGATGTTTGACGAAACTATGCAAGTTCGTCGCAGATCGGTATAAGGTGGCTCGATGTGTCGTGTTTTAGGCTACAAATTGCTATGTCGCATATTTGCGTGCGACGAATAGAAGCGGAGTTATAGTTGTTTATATCTGTGAGGCCATGAATCACCATTGACGGCCGGATTGCCTACCACTCGGAACGATCGACGTTTGACGAAACTATGCAAGTTCTTCGCAGATCGGTATAAGATGGGTCGATGTGTCGTGTTTTAAGCTACAAATTGCTATGTCGCAGATTCGCATACGACGAATAGAAGTGGAGTTATAGTTGTTTATATCTGTCAGGCCTTGAATCACCATTGACGGCCGGATTGCCTACCACTCGAAACGATCGATGTTTGACGAAACTATGCAAGTTCGTCGCAGATCGGTATAAGGTGGGTCGATGTGTCGTGCTTTAAGCTACATATTGCTATGTCGCAGATTTGCATACGATGAATAGAAGCGGAGTTATAGTTCTTTATATCTGTGAGGTCATGAATCATCATTGACGGCCGGAATGCCTACCACTCGAAACGATCGATGTTTGACAAAACTATGCAAGTTCTTCGCAGATCGGTATAAGGTGGGTCGATGTGCCGTGTTTTAAGCTACAAATTGCTATGTCGCAGATTCGCATACGACGAATAGAAGTGGAGTTATAGTTGTTTATATCTGTCAGGCCATGAATCACCATTGACGGCCGTATTGCTTTCCACTCGAAACGATCGATGTTTGACGAAACTATGCAAGTTTGTCGCAGATCGGTATAAGGTGGGTCGTTGGGCCGTGGTTTAAGCTACAAGTTGCTGTGTCGCAGATTCGCATACGACGAATAGAAGCGGAGTTATCGATGTTTATATCTGTGAGGCCATTAATCACCATTGACGACAGGATTGCCGACCACTCGGAACGATCGACGTTTGACGAAACTATGCAAGTTCGTCGCAGATCGGTATAAGGTGGCTCGATGTGTCGTGTTTTAGGCTACAAATTGCTATGTCGCATATTTGCGTGCGACGAATAGAAGCGGAGTTATAGTTGTTTATATCTGTCAGGCCATGAATCACCATTGACGGCCGGATTGCCTACCACTCGGAACGATCGACGTTTGCCGTAACTATGTAAGTTCTTCGCAGATCGGTATAAGGTGGGTCGATGTGCCGTGTTTTAAGCTACAAATTGCTATGTCGCAGATTTGCATACGACGAATAGAAGCAGAGTTATAGTTGTTTATATCTGTGAGGCCATGAATCACCATTGACGGCAGGATTGCCTACCACTCGGAACGATCGACGTTTGACGAAACTATGCAAGTTCTTCGCAGATCGGTATAAGATGGGTCGATGTGTCGTGTTTTAAGCTACAAATTGCTATGTCGCAGATTCGCATACGACGAATAGAACCGGAGTTATAGTTCTTTATATCTGTGAGGTCATGAATCATCATTGACGGCCGGAATGCCTACCACTCGAAACGATCGATGTTTGACGAAACTATGCAAGTTTGTCGCAGATCGGTATAAGGTGGGTCGTTCGGCCGTGTTTTAAGCTACAAGTTGCTGTGTCGCAGATTCGCATACGACGAATAGAAGCGGAGTTATCGATGTTTATATCTGTGAGGCCATTAATCACCATTGACGACAGGATTGCCGACCACTCGGAACGATCGACGTTTGACGAAACTATGCAAGTTCGTCGCAGATCGGTATAAGGTGGCTCGATGTGTCGTGTTTTAGGCTACAAATTGCTATGTCGCATATTTGCGTGCGACGAATAGAAGCGGAGTTATAGTTGTTTATATCTGTCAGGCCATGAATCACCATTGACGGCCGGATTGCCTACCACTCGGAACGATCGACGTTTGCCGTAACTATGTAAGTTCTTCGCAGATCAGTATAAGGTGGGTCGATGTGCCGTGTTTTAAGCTACAAACTGCTATGTCGCAGATTTGCATACGACGAATAGAAGCAGAGTTATAGTTGTTTATATCTGTGAGGCCATGAATCACCATTGACGGCAGGATTGCCTACCACTCGGAACGATCGACGTTTGACGAAACTATGCAAGTTCTTCGCAGATCGGTATAAGATGGGTCGATGTGTCGTGTTTTAAGCTACAAATTGCTATGTCGCAGTTTCGCATACGACGAATAGAAGCGGAGTTATAGTTCTTTATATCTGTGAGGTCATGAATCATCATTGACGGCCGGAATGCCTACCACTCGAAACGATCGATGTTTGACGAAACTATGCAAGTTTGTCGCAGATCGGTATAAGGTCGTTGGGCCGTGTTTTAAGCTACAAGTTGCTGTGTCGCAGATTCGCATACGACGAATAGAAGCGGGGTTATCGATGTTTATATCTGTGAGGCCATTAATCACCATTGACGACAGGATTGCCGACCACTCGGAACGATCGACGTTTGACGAAACTATGCAAGTTCGTCGCAGATCGGTATAAGGTGGCTCGATGTGTCGTGTTTTAGGCTACAAATTGCTATGTCGCATATTTGCGTGCGACGAATAGAAGCGGAGTTATAGTTGTTTATATCTGTCAGGCCATGAATCACCATTGACGGCCGGATTGCCTACCACTCGGAACGATCGACGTTTGCCGTAACTATGTAAGTTCTTCGCAGATCGGTATAAGGTGGGTCGATGTGCCGTGTTTTAAGCTACAAATTGCTATGTCGCAGATTTGCATACGACGAATAGAAGCAGAGTTATAGTTGTTTATATCTGTGAGGCCATGAATCACCATTGACGGCAGGATTGCCTACCACTCGGAACGATCGACGTTTGACGAAACTATGCAAGTTTTCGCAGATCGGTATAAGATGGGCCGATGTGTCGTGTTTTAAGCTACAAATTGCTATGTCGCAGATTCGCATACGACGAATAGAAGTGGAGTTATAGTTGTTTATATCTGTCAGGCCTTGAATCACCATTGACGGCCGGATTGCCTACCACTCGAAACGATCGATGTTTGACGAAACTATGCAAGTTCGTCGCAGATCGGTATAAGGTGGGTCGATGTGTCGTGCTTTAAGCTACAAATTGCTATGTCGCAGATTCACATACGACGAATAGAAGCGGAGTTATAGTTCTTTATATCTGTGATGTCATGAATCATCATTGACGGCCGGAATGCCTACCACTCGAAACGATCGATGTTTGACGAAACTATGCAAGTTCGTCGCAGATCGGTATAAGGTGGCTCGATGTGTCGTGTTTTAGGCTACAAATTGCTATGTCGCATATTTGCGTGCGACGAATAGAAGCGGAGTTATAGTTGTTTATATCTGTCAGGCCATGAATCACCATTGACGGCCGGATTGCCTACCACTCGGAACGATCGACGTTTGCCGTAACTATGTAAGTTCTTCGAAGATCGGTATAAGGTGGGTCGATGTGCCGTGTTTTAAGCTACAAATTGCTATGTCGCAGATTTGCATACGACGAATAGAAGCAGAGTTATAGTTGTTTATATCTGTGAGGCCATGAATCACCATTGACGGCAGGATTGCCTACCACTCAGAACGATCGACGTTTGACAAAACTATGCAAGTTCTTCGCAGATCGGTATAAGATGGGTCGATGTGTCGTGTTTTAAGCTACAAATTGCTATGTCGCAGATTCGCATACGACGAATAGAAGTGGAGTTATAGTTGTTTATATCTGTCAGGCCTTGAATCACCATTGACGGCCGGATTGCCTACCACTCGAAACGATCGATGTTTGACGAAACTATGCAAGTTCTTCGCAGATCGGTATAAGGTGGGTCGATGTGCCGTGTTTTAAGCTACAAATTGCTATGTCGCAGATTCGCATACGACGAATAGAAGCGGAGTTATCGATGTTTACATCTGTGAGGCCACTAATCACCATTGACGACAGGATTGCCGACCACTCGGAACGATCGACGTTTGACGAAACTATGCAAGTTCGTCGCAGATCGGTATAAGGTGGCTCGATGTGTCGTGTTTTAGGCTACAAATTGCTATGTCGCATATTTGCGTGCGACGAATAGAAGCGGAGTTATAGTTGTTTATATCTGTCAGGCCATGAATCACCATTGACGGCCGGATTGCCTACCACTCGGAACGATCGACGTTTGCCGTAACTATGTAAGTTCTTCGCAGATCGGTATAAGGTGGGTCGATGTGCCGTGTTTTAAGCTACAAATTGCTATGTCGCAGATTTGCATACGACGAATAGAAGCAGAGTTATAGTTGTTTATATCTGTGAGGCCATGAATCACCATTGACGGCAGGATTGCCTACCACTCAGAACGATCGACGTTTGACAAAACTATGCAAGTTCTTCGCAGATCGGTATAAGATGGGTCGATGTGTCGTGTTTTAAGCTACAAATTGCTATGTCGCAGATTCGCATACGACGAATAGAAGCGGAGTTATAGTTCTTTATATCTGTGAGGTCATGAATCATCATTGACGGCCGGAATGCCTACCACTCGAAACGATCGATGTTTGACGAAACTATGCAAGTTTGTCGCAGATCGGTATAAGGTGGGTCGTTGGGCCGTGTTTTAAGCTACAAGTTGCTGTGTCGCAGATTCGCATACGACGAATAGAAGCGGAGTTATCGATGTTTATATCTGTGAGGCCATTAATCACCATTGACGACAGGATTTCCGACCACTCGGAACGATCGACGTTTGACGACACTATGCAAGTTCGTCGCAGATCGGTATAAGGTGGCTCGATGTGTCGTGTTTTAGGCTACAAATTGCTATGTCGCATATTTGCGTGCGACGAATAGAAGCGGAGTTATAGTTGTTTATATCTGTCAGGCCATGAATCACCATTGACGGCCGGATTGCCTACCACTCGGAACGATCGACGTTTGCCGTAACTATGTAAGTTCTTCGCAGATCGGTATATGGTGGGTCGATGGGCCGTGTTTTAAGCTACAAATTGCTATGTCGCAGATTTGCATACGACGAATAGAAGCAGAGTTATAGTTGTTTATATCTGTGAGGCCATGAATCACCATTGACGGCAGGATTGCCTACCACTCGGAACGATCGACGTTTGACGAAACTATGCAAGTTCTTCGCAGATCGGTATAAGATGGGTCGATGTGTCGTGTTTTAAGCTACAAATTGCTATGTCGCAGATTCGCATACGACGAATAGAAGTGGAGTTATAGTTGTTTATATCTGTCAGGCCTTGAATCACCATTGACGGCCGGATTGCCTACCACTCGAAACGATCGATGTTTGACGAAACTATGCAAGTTCTTCGCAGATCGGTATAAGGTGGGTCGATGTGCCGTGTTTTAAGCTACAAATTGCTATGTCGCAGATTCGCATACGACGAATAGAAGTGGAGTTATAGTTGTTTATATCTGTCAGGCCATGAATCACCATTGACGGCCGTATTGCTTTCCACTCGAAACGATCGATGTTTGACGAAACTATGCAAGTTTGTCGCAGATCGGTATAAGGTGGGTCGTTGGGCCGTGTTTTAAGCTACAAGTTGCTGTGTCGCAGATTCGCATACGACGAATAGAAGCGGAGTTATCGATGTTTATATCTGTGAGGCCATTAATCACCATTGACGACAGGATTGCCGACCACTCGGAACGATCGACGTTTGACGAAACTATGCAAGTTCGTCGCAGATCGGTATAAGGTGGCTCGATGTGTCGTGTTTTAGGCTACAAATTGCTATGTCGCATATTTGCGTGCGACGAATAGAAGCGGAGTTATAGTTGTTTATATCTGTCAGGCCATGAATCACCATTGACGGCCGGATTGCCTACCACTCGGAACGATCGACGTTTGCCCTAACTATGTAAGTTCTTCGCAGATCGGTATAAGGTGGGTCGATGTGCCGTGTTTTAAGCTACATATTGCTATGTCGCAGATTTGCATAGGATGAATAGAAGCGGAGTTATAGTTCTTTATATCTCTGAGGTCATGAATCATCATTGACGGCCGGAATGCCTACCACTCGAAACGATCGATGTTTGACGAAACTATGCAAGTTCGTCGCAGATCGGTATAAGGTGGGTCGATGTGTCGTGCTTTAAGCTACATATTGCTATGTCGCAGATTTGCATACGATGAATAGAAGCGGAGTTATAGTTCTTTATATCTGTGAGGTCATGAATCATCATTGACGGCCGGAATGCCTACCACTCGAAACGATCGATGTTTGACGAAACTATGCAAGTTCTTCGCAGATCGGTATAAGGTGGGTCGATGTGTCGTGTTTTAAGCTACAAATTGCTATGACGCAGATTCGCATACGACGAATAGAAGTGGAGTTATAGTTGTTTATATCTGTCAGGCCATGAATCACCATTGACGGCCGGATTGCCTACCACTCGAAACGATCGATGTTTGACGAAACTATGCAAGTTCGTCGCAGATCGGTATAAGGTGGGTCGTTGGGCCGTGTTTTAAGATACAAATTGCTATGTCGCAAATTCGCATACGACCAATAGAAGCGGAGTTATCGATGTTTATATCTGTGAGGCCATTAATCACCATTGACGACAGGATTGCCTACCACTCGGAACGATCGACGCTTGACGAAACTATGCAAGTTCGTCGCAGATCGGTATAAGGTGGGCCGATGTATCGTGCTTCAAGCTACAAATTGCTATGTCGCAGATTTGCATACGACGAATAGAAGCGGAGTTATAGTTGTTTATATCTGTGAGGTCACGAATCATCATTGACGGCCGGAATGCCTACTACTCGAAACGATCGATGTTTGACGAAACTATGCAAGTTCGTCGCAGATCGGTATAAGGTGGGTCGATGTGTCGTGCTTTAAGCTACAAATTGCTATGTCGCAGATTTGCATACGACGAATAGAAGCGGAGTTATAGTTGTTTATATCTGTGAGGCCATGAATCACCATTGACGGCAGGATTGCCTACCACTCGGAACGATCGACGTTTGCCGAAACTATGCAAGTTCTTCGCAGATCGGTATAAAGTGGGTCGATGTGCCGTGTTCTAAGCTACAAATTGCTATGTCGCAAATTTGCATACGACGAATAGAAGCAGAGTTATAGTTGTTTATATCTGTGAGGCCATGAATCACCATTGACGGCAGGATTGCCTACCACTCGGAACAATCGACGTTTGACGAAACTATGCAAGTTCTTCGCAGATCGGTATAAGATGGGTCGATGTGTCGTGTTTTAAGCTACAAATTGCTATGTCGCAGATTCGCATACGACGAATAGAAGTGGAGTTAAAGTTGTTTATATCTGTCAGGCCATGAATCACCATTGACGGCCGGATTGCCTACCACTCGAAACGATCGATGTTTGACGAAACTATGCAAGTTCGTCGCAGATCGGTATAAGGTGGGTCGATGTGTCGTGCTTTAAGCTACATATTGCTATGTCGCAGATTTGCATACGATGAATAGAAGCGGAGTTATAGTTCTTTATATCTCTGAGGTCATGAATCATCATTGACGGCCGGAATGCCTACCACTCGAAACGATCGATGTTTGACGAAACTATGCAAGTTCGTCGCAGATCGGTATAAGGTGGGTCGATGTGTCGTGTTTTAGGCTACAAATTGCTATGTCGCATATTTGCGTGCGACGAGTAGAAGCACAGTTATAGTTGTTTATATCTGTGAGGCCATGAATCACCATTGACGGCAGGATTGCCTACCACTCGGAACGATCGACGTTTGACGAAACTATGCAAGTTCTTCGCAGATCGGTATAAGATGGGTCGTTGTGTCGTGTTTTAAGCTACAAATTGCTATGTCGCAGATTCGCATACGACGAATAGAAGTGGAGTTATAGTTGTTTATATCTGTCAGGCTTTGAATCACCATTGACGGCCGGATTGCCTACCACTCGAAACGATCGATGTTTGACGAAACTATGCAAGTTCGTCGCAGATCGGTATAAGGTGGGTCGATGTGTCGTGCTTTAAGCTACATATTGCTATGTCGCAGATTTGCATACGATGAATAGAAGCGGAATTATAGTTCTTTATATCTGTGAGGTCATGAATCATCATTGACGGCCGGAATGCCTACCACTCGAAACGATCGATGTTTGACGAAACTATGCAAGTTCTTCGCAGATCGGTATAAGGTGGCTCGATGTGTCGTGTTTTAGGCTACAAATTGCTACGTCGCAGATTTGCGTACGACGAATAGAAGCGGAGTTATAGTTGTTTATATCTGTCAGGCCATCAATCCCCATTGACGACAGGATTGCCTACCACTCGGAATGATCGACGTATGACGAAACTATGCAAGTTCTTCGCAGATCGGTATCAGGTGGGTCGATGTGTCCTGTTTTAACCTACAAATTGCTATGTCGCAGATTCGCATACGACGAATAGAAGCGGAGTTATAGTTCTTTATATCTGTGAGGTCATGAATCATCATTGACGGCCGGAATGCCTACCACTCGAAACGATCGATGTTTGACGAAACTATGCAAGTTTGTCGCAGATCGGTATAAGGTGGGTCGTTGGGCCGTGTTTTAAGCTACAAGTTGCTGTGTCGCAGATTCGCATACGACGAATAGAAGCGGAGTTATCGATGTTTATATCTGTGAGGCCATTAATCACCATTGACGACAGGATTTCCGACCACTCGGAACGATCGACGTTTGACGAAACTATGCAAGTTCGTCGCAGATCGGTATAAGGTGGCTCGATGTGTCGTGTTTTAGGCTACAAATTGCTATGTCGCATATTTGCGTGCGACGAATAGAAGCGGAGTTATAGTTGTTTATATCTGTCAGGCCATGAATCACCATTGACGGCCGGATTGCCTACCACTCGGAACGATCGACGTTTGCCGTAACTATGTAAGTTCTTCGCAGATCGGTATAAGGTGGGTCGATGTGCCGTGTTTTAAGCTACAAATTGCTATGGCGCAGATTTGCATACGACGAATAGAAGCAGAGTTATAGTTGTTTATATCTGTGAGGCCATGAATCACAATTAACGGCAGGATTGCCTACCACTCGGAACGATCGACGTTTGCCGAAACTATGCAAGTTCTTCGCAGATCGGTATAAAGTGGGTCGATGTGCCGTGTTCTAAGCTACAAATTGCTATGTCGCAAATTTGCATACGACGAATAGAAGCAGAGTTATAGTTGTTTATATCTGTGAGGCCATGAATCACCATTGACGGCAGGATTGCCTACCACTCGGAACAATCGACGTTTGACGAAACTATGCAAGTTCTTCGCAGATCGGTATAAGATGGGTCGATGTGTCGTGTTTTAAGCTACAAATTGCTATGTCGCAGATTCGCATACGACGAATAGAAGTGGAGTTAAAGTTGTTTATATCTGTCAGGCCATGAATCACCATTGACGGCCGGATTGCCTACCACTCGAAACGATCGATGTTTGACGAAACTATGCAAGTTCGTCGCAGATCGGTATAAGGTGGGTCGATGTGTCGTGCTTTAAGCTACATATTGCTATGTCGCAGATTTGCATACGATGAATAGAAGCGGAGTTATAGTTCTTTATATCTCTGAGGTCATGAATCATCATTGACGGCCGGAATGCCTACCACTCGAAACGATCGATGTTTGACGAAACTATGCAAGTTCGTCGCAGATCGGTATAAGGTGGGTCGATGTGTAGTGCTTTAAGCTACAAATTGCAATGTCGCAGATTTGCATACGACGAATAGAAGCGGAGTTATAGTTGTCTATATCTGTGAGGCCATGAATCACTATCGACGGCCGGATTGCCTACCACTCGAAACGATCGATGTTTGACGAAACTATGCAAGTTCGTCGCAGATCGGTATAAGGTGGGTCGTTGGGCCGTGTTTTAAGATACAAGTTGCTATGTCGCAGATTCGCATACGACCAATAGAAGCGGAGTTATCGATGTTTATATCAGTGAGGCCATTAATCACCATTGACGACAGGATTGCCTACCATTCGGAACGATCGACGTTTGACGAAACTATGCAAGTTCGTCGCAGATCGGTATAAGGTGGCTCGATGTGTCGTGTTTTAGGCTACAAATTGCTATGTCGCATATTTGCGTGCGACGAGTACAAGCAGAGTTATAGTTGTTTATATCTGTGAGGCCATGAATCACCATTGACGGCAGGATTGCCTACCACTCGGAACGGTCGACGTTTGACGAAACTATGCAAGTTCTTCGCAGATCGGTATGAAGTGGGTCGATGTGCCGTGTTTTAAGCTACAAATTGCTATGTCGCAGATTCGCATACGACGAATAGAAGTGGAGTTATAGTTGTTTATACAGGGTTTTTCTTTTAACTCGGAACGCTCGATCTAGTGAAAACGCTAACGTGGCAACAGCGCTAGACTTGATACACGCGCCGCCGGGGACAGTGCGCCGGCGGTGCCGACACTCTTGACCGTATCGACTCTAGCGCTGTTGCCACGTTAGCGTTTTCACTAGATCGAGCGTTCCGAGTTAAAAGAAAGACCCTGTATCTGTCAGGCCATGAATCACCATTGACGGCCGTATTGCTTTCCACTCGAAACGATCGATGTTTGACGAAACTATGCAAGTTTGTCGCAGATCGGTATAAGGTGGGTCGTTGGGCCGTGTTTTAAGCTACAAGTTGCTGTGTCGCAGATTCGCATACGACGAATAGAAGCGGAGTTATCGATGTTTATATCTGTGAGGCCATTAATCACCATTGACGACAGGATTGCCGACCACTCGGAACGATCGACGTTTGACGAAACTATGCAAGTTCGTCGCAGATCGGTATAAGGTGGCTCGATGTGTCGTGTTTTAGGCTACAAATTGCTATGTCGCATATTTGCGTGCGACGAATAGAAGCGGAGTTATAGTTGTTTATATCTGTCAGGCCATGAATCACCATTGACGGCCGGATTGCCTACCACTCGGAACGATCGACGTTTGCCGTAACTATGTAAGTTCTTCGCAGATCGGTATAAGGTGGGTCGATGTGCCGTGTTTTAAGCTACAAATTGCTATGTCGCAGATTTGCATACGACGAATAGAAGCAGAGTTATAGTTGTTTATATCTGTGAGGCCATGAATCACCATTGACGGCAGGATTGCCTACCACTCGGAACGATCGACGTTTGACGAAACTATGCAAGTTCTTCGCAGATCGGTATAAGATGGGTCGATGTGTCGTGTTTTAAGCTACAAATTGCTATGTCGCAGATTCGCATACGACGAATAGAAGTGGAGTTATAGTTGTTTATATCTGTCAGGCTTTGAATCACCATTGACGGCCGGATTGCCTACCACTCGAAACGATCGATGTTTGACGAAACTATGCAAGTTCGTCGCAGATCGGTATAAGGTGGGTCGATGTGTCGTGCTTTAAGCTACATATTGCTATGTCGCAGATTTGCATACGATGAATAGAAGCGGAGTTATAGTTCTTTATATCTGTGAGGTCATGAATCATCATTGACGGCCGGAATGCCTACCACTCGAAACGATCGATGTTTGACGAAACTATGCAAGTTCTTCGCAGATCGGTATAAGGTGGCTCGATGTGTCGTGTTTTAGGCTACAAATTGCTATGTCGCAGATTTGCGTACGACGAATAGAAGCGGAGTTATAGTTGTTTATATCTGTCAGGCCATCAATCACCATTGACGGCCGGATTGCCTGCCACTCGGAACGATCGACGTTTGCCGAAACTCTGCAAGTTCTTCGCAGATCGGTATAAGGTGGCTCGATGTGTCGTGTTTTAGGCTACAAACTGCTATGTCGCAGATTTGCGTACGACGAATAGAAGCGGAGTTATAGTTGTTTATATCTGTCAGGCCATTAATCACCATTGACGGCCGGATTGCCTACCACTCGAAACGATCGATGTTTGACGAAACTATGCAAGTTCGTCGCAGATCGGTATAAGGTGGGTCGTTGGGCCGTGTTTTAAGCTACAAATTGCTATCCCGCAGATTCGCATACGACGAATAGAAGCGGAGTTATCGATGTTTATATCTGTGAGGCCATGAATCCCCATTGACGACAGGATTGCCTACCACTCGGAATGATCGACGTATGACGAAACTATGCAAGTTCTTCGCAGATCGGTATAAGGTGGGTCGATGTGTCCTGTTTTAACCTACAAATTGCTATGTCGCAGATTCGCATACGACGAATAGAAGCGGAGTTATATTTGTTTATATGTGTCAGGCCATGAATCACGATTGACGACCGGATTGCTTTCCACTCGAAACGACCGATGTTTGACGAAACTATGCAAGTTCGTCGCAGATCGGTATAAGGTGGGTCGATGTGTCGTGTTTTAAGCTACAAATTGCTATGTCGCAGATTTGCATACGACGAATAGAGGCGGAGTTATAGTTGTTTCTATCTGTGAGGCCATGAATCACCATTGACGGCAGGATTGCCTACCACTCGGAACGATCGACGTTTGACGAAACTATGCAAGTTCTTCGCAGATCGGTATAAGGTGGCTCGATGTGTCGTGTTTTAGGCTACAAATTGCTATGTCGCAGATTTGCATGCGACGAATAGAAGCGGAGTTGTAGTTGTTTATATCTGTGAGGTCATGAATCATCATTGACGGCCGGAATGCCTATCACTCGAAACGATCGATGTTTGACGAAACTATGCAAGTTCTTCGCAGATCGGTATAAGGTGGGTCGATGTGTCGTGTTTTAAGCTACAAGTAGCTATGTCGCAGATTCGCATACGACGAATAAAAGTGGAGTTATAGTTGTTTATATCTGTGAGGCCATTAATCACCATTGACGACCGGATTGCCTACCACTCGAAACGATCGATGTTTGACGAAACTATGCAAGTTCGTTGCAGATCGGTATAAGGTGGGTCGTTGGGCCGTGTTTTAAGCTACAAATTGCTATGCCGCAGATTCGCATACGACGAATAGAAGCGGAGATATCGATGTTTATATCTGTGAGGCCATGAATCACCATTGACGACAGGATTGCCTACCACTCGGAACGATCGACGTTTGACGAAACTATGCAAGTTCTTCGCAGATCGGAATAAGGTGGGTCAATGTGTCGTGTTTTAACCTACAAATTGCTATGTCGCAGATTCGCATACGACGAATAGAAGCGGAGTTATAGTTGTTTATATGTGTCAGGCCATGAATCACCATTGACGGCCGGATTGCCTTCCACTCGAAACGATCAATGTTTGAGGAAACTATGCAAGTTCGTCGCAGATCGGTATAAGGTGGGTCGTTGGGCCGTGTTTTAAGCTACAAGTTGCTGTGTCGCAGATTCGCATACGACGAATAGAAGCGGAGTTATCGATGTTTATATCCGTGAGGCCATTAATCACCATTGACGACAGGCTTGCCTTCCATTCGAAACGATCAATGTTTGACGAAACTATGCAAGTTCTTCGCAGATCGGAATAAGGTGGGTCGATGTGTCGTGTTTTAAGCTACAAATTGCTATGTCGCAGATTTGCGTACGACGAATAGAAGCGGAGATATAGTTGTTTATATCTGTGAGGTCATGAATCATCATTGACGGCCGGAATGCCTATCACTCGAAACGATCGATGTTTGACGAAACTATGCAAGTTCTTCGCAGATCGGTATAAGGTGGGTCGATGTGTCGTGTTTTAAGCTACAAGTAGCTATGTCGCAGATTCGCATACGACGAATAAAAGTGGAGTTATAGTTGTTTATATCTGTGAGGCCATTAATCACCATTGACGACCGGATTGCCTACCACTCGAAACGATCGATGTTTGACGAAACTATGCAAGTTCGTTGCAGATCGGTATAAGGTGGGTCGTTGGGCCGTGTTTTAAGCTACAAATTGCTATGCCGCAGATTCGCATACGACGAATAGAAGCGGAGATATCGATGTTTATATCTGTGAGGCCATGAATCACCATTGACGACAGGATTGCCTACCACTCGGAACGATCGACGTTTGACGAAACTATGCAAGTTCTTCGCAGATCGGAATAAGGTGGGTCAATGTGTCGTGTTTTAACCTACAAATTGCTATGTCGCAGATTCGCATACGACAAATAGAAGCGGAGTTATAGTTGTTTATATGTGTCAGGCCATGAATCACCATTGACGACCGGATTGCTTTCCACTCGAAACGACCGATGTTTGACGAAACTATGCAAGTTCGTCGCAGATCGGTATAAGGTGGGTCGTTGGGCCGTGTTTTAGGCTACAAATTGCTATGCCGCAGATTCGCATACGACGAATAGAAGCGGAGATATCGATGTTTATATCTGTGAGGCCATGAATCACCATTGACGACAGGATTGCCTACCACTCGGAACGATCGACGTTTGACGAAGCTATGCAAGTTCTTCGCAGATCGGAATAAGGTGGGACAATGTGTCGTGTTTTAACCTACAAATTGCTATGTCGCAGATTCGCATACGACGAATAGAAGCGGAGTTATAGTTGTTTATATGTGTCAGGCCATGAATCACCATTGACGACCGGATTGCTTTCCACTCGAAACGACCGATGTTTGACGTAACTATGCAAGTTCGTCGCAGATCGGTATAAGGTGGGTCGATGTGTCGTGCTTTAAGCTACAAATTGCTATGTGGCAGATTTGCATACGACGAATAGAAGCGGAGTTATTGTTGTTTATATCTGTGAGGTCATGAATCATCATTGACGGCCGGAATGCCTACCACTCGAAACGATCGATGTTTGACGAAACTATGCAAGTTCGTCGCAGATCGGTATAAGGTGGGTCGATGTGTCGTGCTTTAAGCTACAAATTGCTATGCCGCAGATTCGCATACGACGAATAGAAGCGGAGTTATAGTTGTTTATATGTGTCAGGCCATGAATCATCATTGACGGCCAGAATGCCTACCACTCGAAACAATCGATGTTTGACGAAACTATGCAAGTTCGTCGCAGATCGGTATAAGGTGGGTCGATGTGTCGTGCTTTAAGCTACAAATTGCTATGTCGCAGATTTGCATACGACGAATAGAAGCGGAGTTATATTTGTTTATATCTGTGAGGTCATGAATCATCATTGACGGCCGGAATGCCTACCACTCGAAACGATCGATGTTTGACGAAACTATGCAAGTTCGTCGCAGATCGGTATAAGGTGGGTCGTTGGGCCGTGTTTTAAGCTACAAATTGCTATGCCGCAGATTCGCATACGACGAATAGAAGCGGAGATATCGATCTTTATATCTGTGAGGCCATGAATCACCATTGACGACAGGATTGCCTACCACTCGGAACGATCGACGTTTGACGAAGCTATGCAAGTTCTTCGCAGATCGGAATAAGGTGGGACAATGTGTCGTGTTTTAACCTACAAATTGCTATGTCGCAGATTCGCATACGACGAATAGAAGCGGAGTTATAGTTGTTTATATGTGTCAGGCCATGAATCACCATTGACGACCGGATTGCTTTCCACTCGAAACGACCGATGTTTGACGTAACTATGCAAGTTCGTCGCAGATCGGTATAAGGTGGGTCGATGTGTCGTGCTTTAAGCTACAAATTGCTATGTGGCAGATTTGCATACGACGAATAGAAGCGGAGTTATTGTTGTTTATATCTGTGAGGTCATGAATCATCATTGACGGCCGGAATGCCTACCACTCGAAACGATCGATGTTTGACGAAACTATGCAAGTTCGTCGCAGATCGGTATAAGGTGGGTCGATGTGTCGTGCTTTAAGCTACAAATTGCTACGCCGCAGATTCGCATACGACGAATAGAAGCGGAGTTATCGATGTTTATATCTGTGAGGCCATGAATCACCATCGACGGCCGGATTGCCTACCACTCGGAACGATCGACGCTTGACGAAACTATGCAAGTTCGTCGCAGATCGGTATAAGGTGGCTCGATGTGTCGTGTTTTAGGCTACAAACTGCTATGTCGCAGATTTGCGTACGACGAATAGAAGCGGAGTTATAGTTGTTTATATCTGTCAGGCAATGAATCACCATTGACGGCCGGATTGCCTACCACTCGAAACGATCGATGTTTGACGAAACTATGCAAGTTCGTCGCAGATCGGTATAAGGTGGGTCTATGTGTCGTGCTTTAAGCTACAAATTGCTATGCCGCAGATTAGCATACGACGAATAGAAGCGGAGTTATCGATGTTTATATCTGTGAGGCCATGAATCACCATCGACGGCCGGATTGCCTACCACTCGGAACGATCGACGTTTGACGAAACTATGCAAGTTCTTCGCATATCGGTATAAGGTGGCTCGATGTGTCGTGTTTTAGGCTACAAATTGCTATGTCGCAGATTTGCATACGACGAATAGAAGCGGAGTTACAGTTGTTTATATCTGTCAGGCCATGAATCACCATTGACGGCCGGATTGCCTACCACTCGGAACGATCGACGTTTGCCGAAACTATGCAAGTTCTTCGCAGATTCGTATAAGGTGGGTCGATGTGCCGTGTCTTAAGCTACAAATTGCTATGTCGCAGATTTGCATACGACGAATAGAAGCGGAGTTATCGATGTTTATATCTGTGAGGCCATGAATCACCATCGACGGCCGAATTGCCTACCACTCGGAACGATCGACGTTTGACGAAACTATGCAAGTTCTCCGCAGATCGGTTTAAGGTGGCTCGATGTGTCGTGTTTTAGGCTACAAATTGCTATGTCGCAGATTTGCAAACGACGAATAGAAGCGGAGTTGTAGTTGTTTATATCTGTGAGGTCATGAATCATCATTGACGGCCGGAATGCCTACCACTCGAAACGATCGATGTTTGACGAAACTATGCAAGTTCGTCGCAGATCGGTATAAGGTGGGTCGATGTGTCGTGTTTTATGCTACAAATTGCTATGTCGCAGATTTGCATACGACGAATAGAAGCGGAGTTATTGTTTTTTATATCTGGTGAG
This sequence comes from Anoplius nigerrimus, assembly GCA_914767735.1. Classification (NCBI taxonomy): domain Eukaryota; kingdom Metazoa; phylum Arthropoda; class Insecta; order Hymenoptera; family Pompilidae; genus Anoplius; species Anoplius nigerrimus. The sequence continues at coordinate 688,837 of CAJZBX010000559.1, read as the reverse complement.
GCTATGAATCACCATTGACAGCCGGATAGCCTACCACTCGGAACGATCGACGTTTGACGAAACTATGCAAGTTCGTCGCAGATCGGTATAAGTTAGCTCGATGTTTCGTGTTTTAGGCTACAGATTGCTATGTCGCAGATTTGCGTACGACGAATAGAAGCGGAGTTATAGTTGTTTATATCTGACAGGCCATGAATCACCATCGACGGCCGGATTGCCTACCACTCGGAACGATCGACGTTTGCCGAAACTCTGCAAGTTCTTCGCAGATCGGTATAAGGTGGGTCGATGTGCCGTGTTTTAAGCTACAAATTGCTATGTCGCAGATTTGCATACGACGAATAGAAGCTTAGTTATAGTTGTTTATATCTGTCAGGCCATGAATCACCATTGACGGCCGGATTGCCTTCCACTCGAAACGATCGATGTTTGACGAAACTATGCAAGTTCGTCGCAGATCGGTATAAGGTGGGTCGTTGGGCCGTGTTATAAGCTATAAGTTGCTGTGTCGCAGATTCGCATACGACGAACAGAAGCGGAGTTATCGATGTTTATATCTGTGAGGCCGTGAATCACCATTGACGGCCGGATTGCCTACCACTCGGAACGATCGACGTTTGACGAAACTATGCAAGTTCTTCGCAGATCGGTATAAGATTGGTCGATGTGTCGTGTTTTAAGCTACAAATTGCTATGTCGCAGATTCGCATACGACGAATAGAAGTGGAGTTATAGTAGTTTATATCTGTCAGGCCATGAATCACCATTGACGGCCGGATTGCCTTCCACTCGAAACGATCGATGTTTGACGAAACTATGCAAGTTCGTCGCAGATCGGTATAAGGTGGGTCGATGTGTCGTGCTTTAATCTACAAATTGCTATGTCGCAGATTTGCATACGACGAATAGAAGCGGAGTTATAGTTGTTTATATCTGTGAGGTCATGAATCATCATTGACGGCCGGAATGCCTACCACTCGAAACAATCGATGTTTGACGAAACTATTCAAGTTCGTCGCAGATCGGTATAAGGTGGGTCGTTGGGCCGTGTTTTAAGCTACAAGTTGCTGTGTCGCAGATGCACATACGACGAATAGAAGCGGACTTATCGATGATTATATCTGTGAGGCCATTAATCACCATTGACGACAGTATTGCCTACCACTCGGAACGATGGACGTTTGACGAAACTATGCAAGTTCTTCGCAGATCGGTATAAGGTGGGTCGATGTGTCGTGCTTTAAGCTACAAATTGCTATGTCGCAGATTTGCATACGACGAATAGAAGCGGAGTAATAGTTGTTTATATCTGTGAGGCCATGATTCAACATTGACGACCGGATTGCCTACCACTCGAAACGATCGATGTTTGACGAAACTATGCAAGTTCGTTGCAGCTCGGTATAAGGTGGCTCGATGTGTCGTGTTTTAAGCTACAAAGTGCTATGCCGCAGATTCGCATACGACGAATAGAAGCGGAGTTATCGATGTTTATATCTGTGAGGCCATGAATCACCATCGACGGCCGGATTGCCTACCACTCGGAACGATCGACGTTTGACGAAACTATGCAAGTTCTTCGCAGATCGGTATAAGGTGGCTCGATGTGCCGTGTTTTAAGCTACAAATTGATATGTCGCTGATTTGCGTACGACGAATAGAAGCGGAGTTATCGATGTTTATATCTGTGAGGCCATGAATCACAATCGACGGCCGGATTGCCTACCACTCGGAACGATCGACGTTTGACGAAACTATGCAAGTTCTCCGCAGATCGGTATAAGGTGGCTCGATGTGTCGTGTTTTAGGCTACAAATTGATATGTCGCTGATTTGTGTACGACGAATAGAAGCGGAGTTATAGTTGTTTATATCTGTCAGGCCATGAATCACCATTGACGGCCGGATTGCCTACCACTCGGAACGATCGACGTTTGCCGAAACTCTGCAAGTTCTTCGCAGATCGGTATAAGGTGGGTCGATGTGTCGTGCTTTAAGCTACAAATTGCTATGTCGCAGATTTGCATACGACGAATAGAAGCGGAGTAATAGTTGTTTATATCTGTGAGGCCATGATTCAACATTGACGACCGGATTGCCTACCACTCGAAACGATCGATGTTTGACGAAACTATGCAAGTTCGTTGCAGCTCGGTATAAGGTGGGTCGTTGGGCCGTGTTGTAAGCTACAAATTGCTATGCCGCAGATTCGCATACGACGAATAGAAGCGGAGTTATCGATGTTTATATCTGTGAGGCCATGAATCACCATCGACGGCCGGATTGCCTACCACTCGGAACGATCGACGTTTGACGAAACTATGCTAGTTCGTCGCAGATCGGTATAAGGTGGGTCGATGTGTCGTGCTTTAAGCTACAAATTGCTATGTCGCAGATTTGCATACGACGAATAGAAGCGGAGTTATAGTTGTTTATATCTGTGAGGTCATGAATCATCATTGACGGCCGGAATGCCTACAACTCGAAACGATCGACGTTTGCCGAAACTCTGCAAGTTCTTCGCAGATCGGTATAAGGTGGGTCGATGTGCTGTGTTTTAAGCTACAAATTGCTATGTCGCAAATTTGCATACGACGAATAGAAGCGGAGTTATAGTTGTTTATATCTGTCAGGCCGTGAATCACCATTGACGGCCGGATTGCCTTCCACTCGAAACGATCGATGTTTGACGAAACTATGCAAGTTCGTCGTAGATCGGTATAAGGTGGCCCGATGTGTCGTGTTTTAGGCTACAAATTGATATGTCGCTGATTTGCTTACGACGAATAGAAGCGGAGTTATAGTTGTTTATATCTGTCAGGCCATGAATCACCATTGACGGCCGGATTGCCTACCACTCGGAACGATCGACGTTTGCCGAAACTCTGCAAGTTCTTCGCAGATCGGTATAAGGTGGGTCGATGTGCCGTGTTTTAAGCTACAAATTGCTATGTCGCAGATTTGCATACGACGAATAGAAGCGGAGTTATCGATGTTTATATCTGTGAGGCCATGAATCACCATCGACGGCCGGATTGCCTACCACTCGGAACGATCGACGTTTGACGAAACTATGCAAGTTCTCCGCAGATCGGTATAAGGTGGCTCGATGTGCCGTGTTTTAGGCTACAAATTGATATGTCGCAGATTTGCATACGACGAATAGAAGCGGAGTAATAGTTGTTTATATCTGTGAGGCCATGATTCACCATTGACGACCGGATTGCTTTCCACGCGAAACGATCGATGTTTGACGAAACTATGCTAGTTCGTCGCAGATCGGTATAAGGTGGGTCGATGTGTCGTGCTTTAAGCTACAAATTGCTATGTCGCAGATTTGCATACGACGAATAGAAGCGAAGTAATAGTTGTTTATATCTGTGAGGCCATGATTCACCATTGACGACCGGATAGCCTACCACTCGAAACGATCGATGTTTGACGAAACTATGCAAGTTCGTTGCAGCTCGGTATAAGGTGGGTCGTTGGGCCGTGTTTTAAGCTACAAATTGCTATGCCGCAGATTCGCATACGACGAATAGAAGCGGAGTTATCGATGTTTATATCTGTGAGGCCATGAATCACCATTGACGGCCGGATTGCCTTCCACTCGAAACGATCGATGTTTGACGAAACTATGCAAGTTCGTCGCAGATCGGTTTAAGGTGGGTCGATGTGTCGTGCTTTAAGCTACAAATTACTATGTCGCAGATTTGCATACGACGAATAGAAGCGGAGTAATAGTTGTTTATATCTGTGAGGCCATGATTCACCATTGACGACCGGTTTGCCTACCACTCGAAACGATCGATGTTTGACGAAACTATGCAAGTTCGTTGCAGCTCGGTATAAGGTGGGTCGTTGGGCCGTGTTTTAAGCTACAAATTGCTATGCCGCAGATTCGCACACGACGAATAGAAGCGGAGTTATCGATGTTTATATCTGTGAGGCCATGAATCACCATCGACGGCCGGATTGCCTACCACTCGGAACGATCGACGTTTGACGAAACTATGCAAGTTCTTCGCAGATCGGTATAAGGTGGCTCGATGTGTCGTGTTTTAAGCTACAAAGTGCTATGCCGCAGATTCGCATACGACGAATAGAAGCGGAGTTATCGATGTTTATATCTGTGAGGCCATGAATCACCATCGACGGCCGGATTGCCTACCACTCGGAACGATCGACGTTTGACGAAACTATGCAAGTTCTCCGCAGATCGGTATAAGGTGGCTCGATGTGTCGTGTTTTAGGCTACAAATTGATATGTCGCTGATTTGCGTACGACGAATAGAAGCGGAGTTATAGTTGTTTATATCTGTCAGGCCATGAATCACCATTGACGGCCGGATTGCCTACCACTCGGAACGATCGACGTTTGCCGAAACTCTGCAAGTTCTTCGCAGATCGGTATAAGGTGGGTCGATGTGCCGTGTTTTAAGCTACAAATTGCTATGTCGCAGATTTGCATACGACGAATAGAAGCGGAGTTATAGTTGTTTATATCTGTCAGGCCGTGAATCACCATTGACGGCCGGATTGCCTTCCACTCGAAACGATCGATGTTTGACGAAACTATGCAAGTTCGTCGCAGATCGGTTTAAGGTGGGTCGACGTGTCGTGCTTTAAGCTACAAATTGCTATGTCGCAGATTTGCATACGGCGAATAGAAGCGGAGTAATAGTTGTTTATATCTGTGAGGCCATGATTCACCATTGACGACCGGATTGCCTACCACTCGGAACGATCGACGTTTGACGAAACTATGCAAGTTCTTCGCAGATCGGTATAAGGTGGCTCGATGTGTCGTGTTTTAGGCTACAAATTGCTATGTCGCAGATTTGCATACGACGAATAGAAGCGGAGTTATCGATGTTTATATCTGTGAGGCCATGAATCACCATCGACGGCCGGATTGCCTACCACTCGGAACGATCGACGTTTGACGAAACTATGCAAGTTCTCCGCAGATCGGTATAAGGTGGCTCGATGTGTCGTGTTTTAGGCTACAAATTGATATGTCGCAGATTTGCATACGACGAATAGAAGCGGAGTAATAGTTGTTTATATCTGTGAGGCCATGATTCACCATTGACGACCGGATTGCTTTCCACGCGAAACGATCGATGTTTGACGAAACTATGCTAGTTCGTCGCAGATCGGTATAAGGTGGGTCGATGTGTCGTGCTTTAAGCTACAAATTGCTATGTCGCAGATTTGCATACGACGAATAGAAGCGGAGTTATAGTTGTTTATATCTGTGAGGTCATGAATCATCATTGACGGCCGGAATGCCTACCACTCGAAACGATCGATGTTTGACGAAACTATGCAAGTTCGCCGCAGATCGGTATAAGGTGGGTCGATGTGTCGTGCTTTAAGCTACAAATTGCTATGTCGCAGATTTGCATACGACGAATAGAAGCGGAGTTATAGTTGTTTATATCTGTGAGGTCATGAATCATCATTGACGGCCGGAATGCCTACCACTCGAAACGATCGATGTTTGACGAAACTATGGAAGTTCGTCGCACATCGGTTTAAGGTGGGTCGATGTGTCGTGCTTTAAGCTACAAATTGCTATGTCGCAGATTTGCATACGACGAATAGAAGCGGAGTAATAGTTGTTTATATCTGTCAGGCCGTGAATCACCATTGACGGCCGGATTGCCTACCACTCGAAACGATCGATGTTTGACGAAACTATGCAAGTTCGTCGCAGATCGGTATAAGGTGGGTCGATGTGTCGTGCTTTAAGCTACAAATTGCTATGTCGCAGATTTGCATACGACGAATAGAAGCGGAGTTATCGATGTTTATATCTGTGAGGCCATGATTCACCATTGACGACCGGATTTCTTTCCACTCGAAACGATCGATGTTTGACGAAACTATGCAAGTTCTCCGCAGATCGGTATAAGGTGGCTCGATGTGTCGTGTTTTAAGCTACAAATTGATATGTCGCTGATTTGCGTACGACGAATAGAAGCGGAGTTATAGTTGTTTATATCTGTCAGGCCATGAATCACCATTGACGGCCGGATTGCCTACCACTCGGAACGATCGACGTTTGCCGAAACTCTGCAAGTTCTTCGCAGATCGGTATAAGGTGGGTCGATGTGTCGTGCTTTAAGCTACAAATTGCTATGTCGCAGATTTGCATACGACGAATAGAAGCGAAGTAATAGTTGTTTATATCTGTGAGGCCATGATTCACCATTGACGACCGGATTTCTTTCCACTCGAAACGATCGATGTTTGACGAAACTATGCAAGTTCGTCGCAGATCGGTATAAGGTGGGTCGATGTGTCGTGCTTTAAGCTACAAATTGCTATGTCGCAGATTTGCATACGACGAATAGAAGCGGAGTTATAGTTGTTTATATCTGTGAGGTCATGAATCATCATTGACGGCCGGAATGCCTACAACTCGAAACGATCGACGTTTGCCGAAACTCTGCAAGTTCTTCGCAGATCGGTATAAGGTGGGTCGATGTGCCGTGTTTTAAGCTACAAATTGCTATGTCGCAGATTTGCATACGACGAATAGAAGCGGAGTTATAGTTGTTTATATCTGTCAGGCCGTGAATCACCATTGACGGCCGGATTGCCTTCCACTCGAAACGATCGATGTTTGACGAAACTATGCAAGTTCGTCGCAGATCGGTTTAAGGTGGGTCGATGTGTCGTGCTTTAAGCTACAAATTACTATGTCGCAGATTTGCATACGACGAATAGAAGCGGAGTAATAGTTGTTTATATCTGTGAGGCCATGATTCACCATTGACGACCGGTTTGCCTACCACACGAAACGATCGATGTTTGACGAAACTATGCAAGTTCGTTGCAGCTCGGTATAAGGTGGGTCGTTGGGCCGTGTTTTAAGCTACAAATTGCTATGCCGCAGATTCGCACACGACGAATAGAAGCGGAGTTATCGTTGTTTATATCTGTGAGGTCATGAATCATCATTGACGGCCGGAATGCCTACCACTCGAAACGATCGATGTTTGACGAAACTATGCAAGTTCGTCGCACATCGGTTTAAGGTGGGTCGATGTGTCGTGCTTTAAGCTACAAATTGCTATGTCGCAGATTTGCATACGACGAATAGAAGCGGAGTAATAGTTGTTTATATCTGTCAGGCCGTGAATCACCATTGACGACCGGATTGCTTTCCACGCGAAACGATCGATGTTTGACGAAACTATGCTAGTTCGTCGCAGATCGGTATAAGGTGGGTCGATGTGTCGTGCTTTAAGCTACAAATTGCTATGTCGCAGATTCGCATACGACGAATAGAAGCGGAGTTATCGATGTTTATATCTGTGAGGCCATTAATCACCATTGACGGCCGGATTGCCTACCACTCGAAACGATCGATGTTTGACGAAACTATGCAAGTTCGTCGCAGATCGGTATAAGGTGGGTCGATGTGTCGTGCTTTAAGCTACAAGTTGCTGTGTCGCAGATTCGCATACGACGAATAGAAGCGGAGTTATCGATGTTTATATCTGTGAGGCCATGAATCACCATCGACGGCCGGATTGCCTACCACTCGGAACGATCGACGTTTGACGAAACTATGCAAGTTCTTCGTAGATCGGTATAAGGTGGCTCGATGTGTCGTGTTTTAGGCTACAAATTGATATGTCGCAGATTTGCATACGACGAATAGAAGCGGAGTAATAGTTGTTTATATCTGTGAGGCCATGATTCACCATTGACGACCGGATTGCTTTCCACGCGAAACGATCGATGTTTGACGAAACTATGCTAGTTCGTCGCAGATCGGTATAAGGTGGGTCGATGTGTCGTGCTTTAAGCTACAAATTGCTATGTCGCAGATTTGCATACGACGAATAGAAGCGGAGTTATAGTTGTTTATATCTGTGAGGTCATGAATCATCATTGACGGCCGGAATGCCTACCACTCGAAACGATCGATGTTTGACGAAACTATGCAAGTTCGTCGCAGATCGGTTTAAGGTGGCTCGATGTGTTGTGCTTTAAGCTACAAATTGCTATGTCGCAGATTTGCATACGACGAATAGAAGCGGAGTTATCGATGTTTATATCTGTGAGGCCATGAATCACCATCGACGGCCGGATTGCCTACCACTCGGAACGATCGACGTTTGACGAAACTATGCAAGTTCCCCGCAGATCGGTATAAGGTGGCTCGATGTGTCGTGTTTTAGGCTACAAATTGCTATGTCGCACATTTGCGTACGCCGAATAGAAGCGGAGTTATAGTTGTTTATATCTGTCAGGCCATGAATCACCATTGACGGCCGGATTGCCTACCACTCGGAACGATCGACGTTTACCGAAACTATGCAAGTTCTTCGCAGATCGGTATAAGGTGGGTCGATGTGCCGTGTTTTAAGCTACAAATTGCTATGTCGCAGATTTGCATACGACGAATAGAAGCGGAGTAATAGTTGTTTATATCTGTGAGGCCATGATTCACCATTGACGACCGGATTGCTTTCCACGCGAAACGATCGATGTTTGACGAAACTATGCTAGTTCGTCGCAGATCGGTATAAGGTGGGTCGATGTGTCGTGCTTTAAGCTACAAATTGCTATGTCGCAGATTTGCATACGACGAATAGAAGCGGAGTTATAGTTGTTTATATCTGTGAGGTCATGAATCATCATTGACGGCCGGAATGCCTAACCCTCGAAACGATCGATGTTTGACGGAACTATGCAAGTTCGTCGCAGATCGGTATAAGGTGGGTCGTTGGGCCGTGTTTTAAGCTACAAGTTGCTGTGTCGCAGATTCGCATACGACGAATAGAAGCGGAGTTATCGATGTTTATATCTGTGAGGCCATTAATCACCATTGACGGCCGGATTGCCTACCACTCGAAACGATCGATGTTTGACGAAACTATGCAAGTTCGTCGCAGATCGGTATAAGGTGGGTCGATGTGTCGTGCTTTAAGCTACAAATTGCTATGTCGCAGATTTGCATACGACGAATAGAAGCGGAGTTATCGATGTTTATATCTGTGAGGTCATGAATCACCATCGACGGCCGGATTGCCTACCACTCGGAACGATCGACGTTCGACGAAACTATGCAAGTTCTTCGCAGATCGGCATAAGGTGGCTCGATGTGTCGTGTTTTAGGCTACAAATTGCTATGTCGCAGATTTGCCTACGACGAATAGAAGCGGAGTTATAGTTGTTTATATCTGTCAGGCCATGAATCACCATTGACGGCCGGATTGCCTACCACTCGAAATTATCGATGTTTGACGAAACTATGCATGTTCGTCGCAGATCGGTATAAGGTGGGTCGATGTGTCGTGCTTTAAGCTACAAATTGCTATGTCGCAGATTTGCATACGACGAATAGAAGCAGAGTTATCGATGTTTATATCTGTGAGGCCATGAATCACCATCGACGGCCGGATTGCCTACCACTCGGAACGATCGACGTTTGACGAAACTATGCAAGTTCTTCGCAGATCGGTATAAGGTGGCTCGATGTGTCGTGTTTTAGGCTACAAATTGCTATGTCGCAGATTTGCGTACGACGAATAGAAGCGGAGTTATAGTTGTTTATATCTGTCAGGCCATGAATCACCATTGACGGCCGGATTGCCTACCACTCGGAACGATCGACGTTTACCGAAACTCTGCAAGTTCTTCGCAGATCGGTATAAGGTGGGTCGATGTGCCGTGTTTTAAGCTACAAATTGCTATGTCGCAGATTTGCATACGACGAATAGAAGCGGAGTAATAGTTGTTTATATCTGTGAGGCCATGATTCACCATTGACGACCGGATTGCTTTCCACGCGAAACGATCGATGTTTGACGAAACTATGCTAGTTCGTCGCAGATCGGTATAAGGTGGGTCGATGTGTCGTGCTTTAAGCTACAAATTGCTATGTCGCAGATTTGCATACGACGAATAGAAGCGGAGTTATAGTTGTTTATATCTGTGAGGTCATGAATCATCATTGACGGCCCGAATGCCTACCACTCGAAACGATCGATGTTTGACGAAACTATGCAAGTTCGTCGCACATCGGTTTAAGGTGGGTCGATGTGTCGTGCTTTAAGCTACAAATTGCTATGTCGCAGATTTGCATACGACGAATAGAAGCGGAGTAATAGTTGTTTATATCTATCAGGCCGTGAATCACCATTGACGGCCGGATTGCCTTCCACTCGAAACGATCGATGTTTGACGAAACTATGCAAGTTCGTCGCAGATCGGTATAAGGTGGGTCGTTGGGCCGTGTTTTAAGCTACAAGTTGCTGTGTCGCAGATTCGCATACGACGAATAGAAGCGGAGTTATCGATGTTTATATCTGTGAGGCCATTAATCACCATTGACGGCCGGATTGCCTACCACTCGAAACGATCGATGTTTGACGAAACTATGCAAGTTCGTCGCAGATCGGTATAAGGTGGGTCGATGTGTCGTGCTTTAAGCTACAAATTGCTATGCCGCAGATTTGCATACGACGAATAGAAGCGGAGTTATCGATTTTTATATCTGTGAGGCCATGAATCACCATCGACGGCCGGATTGCCTACCACTCGGAACGATCGACGTTTGACGAAACTATGCAAGTTCTTCGCAGATCGGTATAAGGTGGCTCGATGTGTCGTGTTTTAGGCTACAAATTGCTATGTCGCAGATTTGCCTACGACGAATAGAAGCGGAGTTATAGTTGTTTATATCTGTCAGGCCATGAATCACCATTGACGGCCGGATTGCCTACCACTCGGAACGATCGACGTTTACCGAAACTCTGCAAGTTCTTCGCAGATCGGTATAAGGTGGGTCGATGTGCCGTGTTTTAAGCTACAAATTGCTATGTCGCAGATTTGCATACGACGAATAGAAGCGGAGTAATAGTTGTTTATATCTGTGAGGCCATGATTCACCATTGACGACCGGATTGCTTTCCACGCGAAACGATCGATGTTTGACGAAACTATGCTAGTTCGTCGCAGATCGGTATAAGGTGGGTCGATGTGTCGTGCTTTAAGCTACAAATTGCTATGTCGCAGATTTGCATACGACGAATAGATGCGGAGTTATAGTTGTTTATATCTGTGAGGTCATGAATCATCATTGACGGCCGGAATGCCTACCACTCGAAACGATCGATGTTTGACGAAACTATGCAAGTTCGTCGCACATCGGTTTAAGGTGGGTCGATGTGTCGTGCTTTAAGCTACAAATTGCTATGTCGCAGATTTGCATACGACGAATAGAAGCGGAGTAATAGTTGTTTATATCTGTGAGGCCATGATTCACCATTGACGACCGGATTGCTTTCCACGCGAAACGATCGATGTTTGACGAAACTATGCTAGTTCGTCGCAGATCGGTATAAGGTGGGTCGATGTGTCGTGCTTTAAGCTACAAGTTGCTGTGTCGCAGATTCGCATACGACGAATAGAAGCGGAGTTATCGATGTTTATATCTGTGAGGCCATTAATCACCATTGACGGCCGGATTGCCTACCACTCGAAACGATCGATGTTTGACGAAACTATGCATGTTCGTCGCAGATCGGTATAAGGTGGGTCGATGTGTCGTGCTTTAAGCTACAAATTGCTATGTCGCAGATTTGCATACGACGAATAGATGCGGAGTTATAGTTGTTTATATCTGTGAGGTCATGAATCATCATTGACGGCCGGAATGCCTACCACTCGAAACGATCGATGTTTGACGAAACTATGCAAGTTCGTCGCACATCGGTTTAAGGTGGGTCGATGTGTCGTGCTTTAAGCTACAAATTGCTATGTCGCAGATTTGCATACGACGAATAGAAGCGGAGTAATAGTTGTTTATATCTGTGAGGCCATGATTCACCATTGACGACCGGATTGCTTTCCACGCGAAACGATCGATGTTTGACGAAACTATGCTAGTTCGTCGCAGATCGGTATAAGGTGGGTCGATGTGTCGTGCTTTAAGCTACAAGTTGCTGTGTCGCAGATTCGCATACGACGAATAGAAGCGGAGTTATCGATGTTTATATCTGTGAGGCCATTAATCACCATTGACGGCCGGATTGCCTACCACTCGAAATTATCGATGTTTGACGAAACTATGCATGTTCGTCGCAGATCGGTATAAGGTGGGTCGATGTGTCGTGCTTTAAGCTACAAATTGCTATGTCGCAGATTTGCATACGACGAATAGAAGCAGAGTTATCGATGTTTATATCTGTGAGGCCATGAATCACCATCGACGGCCGGATTGCCTACCACTCGGAACGATCGACGTTTGACGAAACTATGCAAGTTCTTCGCAGATCGGTATAAGGTGGCTCGATGTGTCGTGTTTTAGGCTACAAATTGCTATGTCGCAGATTTGCGTACGACGAATAGAAGCGGAGTTATAGTTGTTTATATCTGTCAGGCCATGAATCACCATTGACGGCCGGATTGCCTACCACTCGGAACGATCGACGTTTACCGAAACTCTGCAAGTTCTTCGCAGATCGGTATAAGGTGGGTCGATGTGCCGTGTTTTAAGCTACAAATTGCTATGTCGCAGATTTGCATACGACGAATAGAAGCGGAGTAATAGTTGTTTATATCTGTGAGGCCATGATTCACCATTGACGACCGGATTGCTTTCCACGCGAAACGATCGATGTTTGACGAAACTATGCTAGTTCGTCGCAGATCGGTATAAGGTGGGTCGATGTGTCGTGCTTTAAGCTACAAATTGCTATGTCGCAGATTTGCATACGACGAATAGAAGCGGAGTTATAGTTGTTTATATCTGTGAGGTCATGAATCATCATTGACGGCCCGAATGCCTACCACTCGAAACGATCGGTGTTTGACGAAACTATGCAAGTTCGTCGCACATCGGTTTAAGGTGGGTCGATGTGTCGTGCTTTAAGCTACAAATTGCTATGTCGCAGATTTGCATACGACGAATAGAAGCGGAGTAATAGTTGTTTATATCTGTCAGGCCGTGAATCACCATTGACGGCCGGATTGCCTTCCACTCGAAACGATCGATGTTTGACGAAACTGTGCAAGTTCGTCGCAGATCGGTATAAGGTGGGTCGTTGGGCCGTGTTTTAAGCTACAAGTTGCTGTGTCGCAGATTCGCATACGACGAATAGAAGCGGAGTTATCGATGTTTATATCTGTGAGGCCATTAATCACCATTGACGGCCGGATTGCCTACCACTCGAAACGATCGATGTTTGACGAAACTATGCAAGTTCGTCGCAGATCGGTATAAGGTGGCTCGATGTGTCGTGTTTTAGGCTACAAATTGCTATGTCGCAGATTTGCGTACGACGAATAGAAGCGGAGTTATAGTTGTTTATATCTGTCAGGCCATGAATCACCATTGACGGCCGGATTGCCTACCACTCGGAACGATCGACGTTTACCGAAACTCTGCAAGTTCTTCGCAGATCGGTATAAGGTGGGTCGATGTGCCGTGTTTTAAGCTACAAATTGCTATGTCGCAGATTTGCATACGACGAATAGAAGCGGAGTAATAGTTGTTTATATCTGTGAGGCCATGATTCACCATTGACGACCGGATTGCTTTCCACGCGAAACGATCGATGTTTGACGAAACTATGCTAGTTCGTCGCAGATCGGTATAAGGTGGGTCGATGTGTCGTGCTTTAAGCTACAAATTGCTATGTCGCAGATTTGCATACGACGAATAGAAGCGGAGTTATAGTTGTTTATATCTGTGAGGTCATAAATCATCATTGACGGCCCGAATGCCTACCACTCGAAACGATCGATGTTTGACGAAACTATGCAAGTTCGTCGCACATCGGTTTAAGGTGGGTCGATGTGTCGTGCTTTAAGCTACAAATTGCTATGTCGCAGATTTGCATACGACGAATAGAAGCGGAGTAATAGTTGTTTATATCTGTCAGGCCGTGAATCACCATTGACGGCCGGATTGCCTTCCACTCGAAACGATCGATGTTTGACGAAACTATGCAAGTTCGTCGCAGATCGGTATAAGGTGGGTCGTTGGGCCGTGTTTTAAGCTACAAGTTGCTGTGTCGCAGATTCGCATACGACGAATAGAAGCGGAGTTATCGATGTTTATATCTGTGAGGCCATTAATCACCATTGACGGCCGGATTGCCTACCACTCGAAACGATCGATGTTTGACGAAACTATGCAAGTTCGTCGCAGATCGGTATAAGGTGGGTCGATGTGTCGTGCTTTAAGCTACAAATTGCTATGTCGCAGATTTGCATACGACGAATAGAAGCGGAGTTATCGATTTTTATATCTGTGAGGCCATGAATCACCATCGACGGCCGGATTGCCTACCACTCGGAACGATCGACGTTTGACGAAACTATGCAAGTTCTTCGCAGATCGGTATAAGGTGGGTCGATGTGCCGTGTTTTAAGCTACAAATTGCTATGTCGCAGATTTGCATACGACGAATAGAAGCGGAGTAATAGTTGTTTATATCTGTGAGGCCATGATTCACCATTGACGACCGGATTGCTTTCCACGCGAAACGATCGATGTTTGACGAAACTATGCTAGTTCGTCGCAGATCGGTATAAGGTGGGTCGATGTGTCGTGCTTTAAGCTACAAATTGCTATGTCGCAGATTTGCATACGACGAATAGAAGCGGAGTAATAGTTGTTTATATCTGTCAGGCCGTGAATCACCATTGACGGCCGGATTGCCTTCCACTCGAAACGATCGATGTTTGACGAAACTATGCAAGTTCGTCGCAAATCGGTATAAGGTGGGTCGATGTGTCGTGCTTTAAGCTACAAATTGCTGTGACGCAGATTTGCATACGACGAATAGAAGCGGAGTTATAGTTGTTTATATCTGTGAGGTCATGAATCATCATTGACGGCCGGAATGCCTACCACTCGAAACAATCGATGTTTGACGAAACTATGCAAGTTCGTCGCAGATCGGTATAAGGTGGGTCGATGTGTCGTGCTTTAAGCTACAAATTGCTATGTCGCAGATTTGCATACGACGAATAGAAGCGGAGTTATCGATTTTTATATCTGTGAGGCCATGAATCACCATCGACGGCCGGATTGCCTACCACTCGGAACGATCGACGTTTGACGAAACTATGCAAGTTCTTCGCAGATCGGTATAAGGTGGGTCGATGTGCCGTGTTTTAAGCTACAAATTGCTATGTCGCAGATTTGCATACGACGAATAGAAGCGGAGTAATAGTTGTTTATATCTGTGAGGCCATGATTCACCATTGACGACCGGATTGCTTTCCACGCGAAACGATCGATGTTTGACGAAACTATGCTAGTTCGTCGCAGATCGGTATAAGGTGGGTCGATGTGTCGTGCTTTAAGCTACAAATTGCTATGTCGCAGATTTGCATACGACGAATAGAAGCGGAGTAATAGTTGTTTATATCTGTCAGGCCGTGAATCACCATTGACGGCCGGATTGCCTTCCACTCGAAACGATCGATGTTTGACGAAACTATGCAAGTTCGTCGCAAATCGGTATAAGGTGGGTCGATGTGTCGTGCTTTAAGCTACAAATTGCTGTGACGCAGATTTGCATACGACGAATAGAAGCGGAGTTATAGTTGTTTATATCTGTGAGGTCATGAATCATCATTGACGGCCGGAATGCCTACCACTCGAAACAATCGATGTTTGACGAAACTATGCAAGTTCGTCGCAGATCGGTATAAGGTGACTCGATGTGTCGTGTTTTAGGCTACAAATTGCTATGTCGCAGATTTGCAAACGACGAATAGAAGCGGAGTTGTAGTTGTTTATATCTGTGAGGTCATGAATCATCATTGACGGCCGGATTGCCTACCACTCGGAACGATCGACGTTTGACGAAACTATGCAAGTTCTTCGCAGGTCGGTATAAGGTGGGTCGATGTGTCGTGTTTTAAGCTACAAATTGCTATGTCGCAGATTTGCATACGACGAATAGAAGCGGAGTTATAGTTGTTTATATTTGTCAGGCAATGAATCACCATTGACGGCCGGATTGCCTTCCACTCGAAACGATCGATGTTTGACGAAACTATGCAAGTTCGTCGCAGATCGGTTTAAGGTGGGTCGATGTGTCGTTCTTTAAGCTACAAATTGCTATGTCGCAGATTTGCATACGACGAATAGAAGCGGAGTTGTAGTTGTTTATATCTGTGAGGCCATGAATCACCATCGACGGCCGGATTGCCTACCACTCGGAACGATCGACGATTGACGAAACTATGAAAGATCTTTTCAGACCGGTATAAGGTGGGTCGATGTGTCGTGGTTTAAGCTACAACTTGCTATGTCGCAGATTTGCATACAACAAATAGAAGCGGAGTTACAGATGTTAATGTCTGTGAGGCCATGAATCACCATAGACGGCCGGATTGCCTTCCACTCGAAACGATCGATGTTTGACGAAACTATGCAGGTTCGTCGCAGATCGGTATAAGGTGGGTCGTTGGGCCGTGTTTTAAGCTACAACTTGCTATGTCGCAGATTTGCATACGACGAATAGAGGCGGAGTTATAGTTGTTTCTATCTGTGAGGCCATGAATCACCATTGACGGCAGGATTGCCAACCACTCGGAACGATCGACGTTTGACGAAACTATGCAAGTTCTTCGCAGATCGGTATAAGATGGGTCGATGTGTCGTGTTTTAAGCTACAAATTGCTATGTCGCAGATTCGCGTACTACGACTAGAAGTGGAGTTATAGTTGTTTATATCTGTCAGGCCATGAATCACCATTGACGGCAGGATTGCCTTCCACTCGAAACGATCGATGTTTGACAAAACTATGCAAGTTCGTCGCAGATCGGTATAAGGTGGGTCGTTGTGCCGTGTTTTAAGCTACAAGTTGCTGTGTCGCAGATTCGCATACGACGAATAGAAGCGGACTTATCGATGTTTATATCTGTGAGGCCATTAATCACCATTGACGACAGTATTGCCTACCACTCGGAACGATCGACGTTTGACGAAACTATGAAAGTTCGTCGCAGATCGGTATAAGGTGGGTCGATGTGTCGTGTTTTAACCCACAAACTGCTATGTCGCAGATTCGCATACGACGAATAGAAGTGGAGTTATCGATGTTTATATCTGTGAGGCCATGAATCACCATTGACGACAGGATTGCCTACCACTCGGAACGATCGATGTTTGACGAAACTATGCAAGTTCGTCGTAGATCGGTATAAGGTGGCTCGATGTGTCGTGTTTTAGGCTACAAATTGCTATGTCGCAGATTTGCATACGACGAATAGAAGCGGAGTTATAGTTGTTTATATCTGTGAGGTCATGAATCATCATTGACGGCCGGAATGCCTACCACTCGAAACGATCGATGTTTGACGAAACTATGCAAGTTCGTCGCACATCGGTTTAAGGTGGGTCGATGTGTCGTGCTTTAAGCTACAAATTGCTATGTCGCAGATTTGCATACGACGAATAGAAGCGGAGTAATAGTTGTTTATATCTGTGAGGCCATGATTCACCATTGACGACCGGATTGCTTTCCACGCGAAACGATCGATGTTTGACGAAACTATGCTAGTTCGTCGCAGATCGGTATAAGGTGGGTCGATGTGTCGTGCTTTAAGCTACAAGTTGCTGTGTCGCAGATTCGCATACGACGAATAGAAGCGGAGTTATCGATGTTTATATCTGTGAGGCCATTAATCACCATTGACGGCCGGATTGCCTACCACTCGAAATTATCGATGTTTGACGAAACTATGCATGTTCGTCGCAGATCGGTATAAGGTGGGTCGATGTGTCGTGCTTTAAGCTACAAATTGCTATGTCGCAGATTTGCATACGACGAATAGAAGCAGAGTTATCGATGTTTATATCTGTGAGGCCATGAATCACCATCGACGGCCGGATTGCCTACCACTCGGAACGATCGACGTTTGACGAAACTATTCAAGTTCTTCGCAGATCGGTATAAGGTGGCTCGATGTGTCGTGTTTTAGGCTACAAATTGCTATGTCGCAGATTTGCGTACGACGAATAGAAGCGGAGTTATAGTTGTTTATATCTGTCAGGCCATGAATCACCATTGACGGCCGGATTGCCTACCACTCGGAACGATCGACGTTTACCGAAACTCTGCAAGTTCTTCGCAGATCGGTATAAGGTGGGTCGATGTGCCGTGTTTTAAGCTACAAATTGCTATGACGCAGATTTGCATACGACGAATAGAAGCGGAGTAATAGTTGTTTATATCTGTGAGGCCATGATTCACCATTGACGACCGGATTGCTTTCCACGCGAAACGATCGATGTTTGACGAAACTATGCTAGTTCGTCGCAGATCGGTATAAGGTGGGTCGATGTGTCGTGCTTTAAGCTACAAATTGCTATGTCGCAGATTTGCATACGACGAATAGAAGCGGAGTTATAGTTGTTTATATCTGTGAGGTCATGAATCATCATTGACGGCCCGAATGCCTACCACTCGAAACGATCGATGTTTGACGAAACTATGCAAGTTCGTCGCACATCGGTTTAAGGTGGGTCGATGTGTCGTGCTTTAAGCTACAAATTGCTATGTCGCAGATTTGCATACGACGAATAGAAGCGGAGTAATAGTTGTTTATATCTGTCAGGCCGTGAATCACCATTGACGGCCGGATTGCCTTCCACTCGAAACGATCGATGTTTGACGAAACTATGCAAGTTCGTCGCAGATCGGTATAAGGTGGGTCGTTGGGCCGTGTTTTAAGCTACAAGTTGCTGTGTCGCAGATTCGCATACGACGAATAGAAGCGGAGTTATCGATGTTTATATCTGTGAGGCCATTAATCACCATTGACGGCCGGATTGCCTACCACTCGAAACGATCGATGTTTGACGAAACTATGCAAGTTCGTCGCAGATCGGTATAAGGTGGGTCGATGTGTCGTGCTTTAAGCTACAAATTGCTATGTCGCAGATTTGCATACGACGAATAGAAGCGGAGTTATCGATTTTTATATCTGTGAGGCCATGAATCACCATCGATGGCCGGATTGCCTACCACTCGGAACGATCGACGTTTGACGAAACTATGCAAGTTCTTCGCAGATCGGCATAAGGTGGCTCGATGTGTCGTGTTTTAGGCTACAAATTGCTATGTCGCAGATTTGCCTACGACGAATAGAAGCGGAGTTATAGTTGTTTATATCTGTCAGGCCATGAATCACCATTGACGGCCGGATTGCCTACCACTCGGAACGATCGACGTTTACCGAAACTCTGCAAGTTCTTCGCAGATCGGTATAAGGTGGGTCGATGTGCCGTGTTTTAAGCTACAAATTGCTATGTCGCAGATTTGCATACGACGAATAGAAGCGGAGTAATAGTTGTTTATATCTGTGAGGCCATGATTCACCATTGACGACCGGATTGCTTTCCACGCGAAACGATCGATGTTTGACGAAACTATGCTAGTTCGTCGCAGATCGGTATAAGGTGGGTCGATGTGTCGTGCTTTAAGCTACAAATTGCTATGTCGCAGATTTGCATACGACGAATAGAAGCGGAGTTATAGTTGTTTATATCTGTGAGGTCATGAATCATCATTGACGGCCGGAATGCCTACCACTCGAAACGATCGATGTTTGACGAAACTATGCAAGTTCGTCGCACATCGGTTTAAGGTGCGTCGATGTGTCGTGCTTTAAGCTACAAATTGCTATGTCGCAGATTTGCGTACGACGAATAGAAGCGGAGTTATAGTTGTTTATATCTGTCAGGCCATGAATCACCATTGACGGCCGGATTGCCTACCACTCGGAACGATCGACGTTTGCCGAAACTCTGCAAGTTCTTCGCAGATCGGTATAAGGTGGGTCGATGTGTCGTGCTTTAAGCTACAAATTGCTATGTCGCAGATTTGCATACGACGAATAGAAGCGGAGTAATAGTTGTTTATATCTGTGAGGCCATGATTCAACATTGACGACCGGATTGCCTACCACTCGAAACGATCGATGTTTGACGAAACTATGCAAGTTCGTTGCAGCTCGGTATAAGGTGGGTCGTTGGGCCGTGTTGTAAGGTACAAATTGCTATGCCGCAGATTCGCATACGACGAATAGAAGCGGAGTTATCGAAGTTTATATCTGTGAGGCCATGAATCACCATCGACGGCCGGATTGCCTACCACTCGGAACGATCGACGTTTGACGAAACTATGCAAGTTCTCCGCAGATCGGTATAAGGTGGCTCGATGTGTCGTGTTTTAGGCTACAAATTGATATGTCGCAGATTTGCATACGACGAATAGAAGCGGAGTAATAGTTGTTTATATCTGTGAGGCCATGATTCACCATTGACGACCGGATTGCTTTCCACGCGAAACGATCGATGTTTGACGAAACTATGCTAGTTCGTCGCAGATCGGTATAAGGTGGGTCGATGTGTCGTGCTTTAAGCTACAAATTGCTATGTCGCAGATTTGCATACGACGAATAGAAGCGGAGTTATAGTTGTTTATATCTGTGAGGTCATGAATCATCATTGACGGCCGGAATGCCTACCACTCGAAACGATCGATGTTTGACGAAACTATGCAAGTTCGTCGCAGATCGGTTTAAGGTGGGTCGATGTGTCGTGCTTTAAGCTACAAATTGCTATGTCGCAGATTTGCAATACGACGAATAGAAGCGGAGTAATAGTTGTTTATATCTGTGAGGCCATGATTCACCATTGACGACCGGATTGCCTACCACTCGAAACGATCGATGTTTGACGAAACTATGCAAGTTCGTTGCAGCTCGGTATAAGGTGGGTCGTTGGGCCGCGTTTTAAGCTACAAATTGCTATGCCGCAGATTCGCATACGACGAATAGAAGCGGAGTTATCGATGTTTATATCTGTCAGGCCGTGAATCACCATTGACGGCCGGATTGCCTCCCACTCGAAACGATCGATGTTTGACGAAACTATGCAAGTTCGTCGCAGATCGGTATAAGGTGGGTCGATGTGTCGTGCTTTAAGCTACAAATTGCTATGTCGCAGATTTGCATACGACGAATAGAAGCAGAGTTATCGATGTTTATATCTGTGAGGCCATGAATCACCATCGGCTGCCGGATTGCCTACCACTCGGAACGATCGACGTTTGACGAAACTATGCAAGTTCTTCGCAGATCGGTATAAGGTGGCTCGATGTGTCGTGTTTTAGGCTACAAATTGCTATGTCGCAGATTTGCGTACGACGAATAGAAGCGGAGTTATAGTTGTTCATATCTGTCAGGCCATGAATCACCATTGACGGCCGGATTGCCTACCACTCGGAACGATCGACGTTTATCGAAACTCTGCAAGTTCTTCGCAGATCGGTATAAGGTGGGTCGATGTGCCGTGTTTTAAGCTACAAATTGCTATGTCGCAGATTTGCATACGACGAATAGAAGCGGAGTAATAGTTGTTTATATCTGTGAGGCCATGAATCACCATTGACGACCGGAATGCCTACCTCTCGAAACGATCGACGTTTGCCGAAACTCTGCAAGTTCTTCGCAGATCGGTATAAGGTGGCTCGATGTGCCGTGTTTTAAGCTATAAATTGCTATGTCGCAGATTTGCATACGACGAATAGAAGCGGAATTATAGTTGTTTATATCTGTCAGGCCGTGAATCACCATTGACGGCCGGATTGCCTACCACTCGGAACGATCGACGTTTGCCGAAACTATGCAAGTTCTTCGCAGATCGGTATAAGGTGGGTCGATGTGTCGTGTTTTATGCTACAAATTGCTATGTCGCAGATTTGCGTACGACGAATAGAAGCGGAGTTATAGTTGTTTATATCTGTCAGGCCATGAATCACCATTGACGGCCGGATTGCCTACCACTCGGAACGATCGACGTTTGCCGAAACTCTGCAAGTTCTTCGCAGATCGGTATAAGGTGGGTCGATGTGTCGTGGTTTAAGCTACAAATTGCTATGTCGCAGATTTGCATACGACGAATAGAAACGGAGTAATAGTTGTTTATATCTGTGAGGCCATGATTCACCATTGACGACCGGATTGCTTTCCACGCGAAACGATCGATGTTTGACGAAACTATGCTAGTTCGTCGCAGATCGGTATAAGGTGGGTCGATGTGTCGTGCTTTAAGCTACAAATTGCTATGTCGCAGATTTGCATACGACGAATAGAAGCGGAGTTATAGTTGTTTATATCTGTGAGGTCATGAATCATCATTGACGGCCGGAATGCCTACCACTCGAAACGATCGATGTTTGACGAAACTATGCAAGTTCGTCGCACATCGGTTTAAGGTGGGTCGATGTGTCGTGCTTTAAGCTACAAATTGCTATGTCGCAGATTTGCATACGACGAATAGAAGCGGAGTAATAGTTGTTTATATCTGTCAGGCCATGAATCACCATTGACGGCCGGATTGCCTACCACTCGAAACGATCGATGTTTGACGAAACTATGCAAGTTCGTTGCAGCTCGGTATAAGGTGGGTCGTTGGGCCGTGTTTTAAGCTACAAATTGCTATGCCGCAGATTCGCACACGACGAATAGAAGCGGAGTTATCGATGTTTATATCTGTGAGGCCATGAATCACCATCGACGGCCGGATTGCCTACCACTCGGAGCGATCGACGTTTGCCGAAACTCTGCAAGTTCTTCGCAGATCGGTATAAGGTGGGTCGATGTGCCGTGTTTTAAGCTACAAATTGCTATGTCGCAGATTTGCGTACGACGAATAGAAGCGGAGTTATAGTTGTTCATATCTGTCAGGCCATGAATCACCATTGACGGCCGGATTGCCTACCACTCGGAACGATCGACGTTTATCGAAACTCTGCAAGTTCTTCGCAGATCGGTATAAGGTGGGTCGATGTGCCGTGTTTTAAGCTACAAATTGCTATGTCGCAGATTTGCATACGACGAATAGAAGCGGAGTAATAGTTGTTTATATCTGTGAGGCCATGAATCACCATTGACGACCGGATTGCCTACCTCTCGAAACGATCGACGTTTGCCGAAACTCTGCAAGTTCTTCGCAGATCGGTATAAGGTGGCTCGATGTGCCGTGTTTTAAGCTATAAATTGCTATGTCGCAGATTTGCATACGACGAATAGAAGCGGAATTATAGTTGTTTATATCTGTCAGGCCGTGAATCACCATTGACGGCCGGATTGCCTACCACTCGGAACGATCGACGTTTGCCGAAACTATGCAAGTTCTTCGCAGATCGGTATAAGGTGGGTCGATGTGTCGTGTTTTAGGCTACAAATTGCTATGTCGCAGATTTGCGTACGACGAATAGAAGCGGAGTTATAGTTGTTTATATCTGTCAGGCCATGAATCACCATTGACGGCCGGATTGCCTACCACTCGGAACGATCGACGTTTGCCGAAACTCTGCAAGTTCTTCGCAGATCGGTATAAGGTGGGTCGATGTGTCGTGCTTTAAGCTACAAATTGCTATGTCGCAGATTTGCATACGACGAATAGAAGCGGAGTAATAGTTGTTTATATCTGTGAGGCCATGATTCAACATTGACGACCGGATTGCCTACCACTCGAAACGATCGATGTTTGACGAAACTATGCAAGTTCGTTGCAGCTCGGTATAAGGTGGGTCGTTGGGCCGTGTTGTAAGGTACAAATTGCTATGCCGCAGATTCGCATACGACGAATAGAAGCGGAGTTATCGATGTTTATATCTGTGAGGCCATGAATCACCATCGACGGCCGGATTGCCTACCACTCGGAACGATCGACGTTTGACGAAACTATGCAAGTTCTCCGCAGATCGGTATAAGGTGGCTCGATGTGTCGTGTTTTAGGCTACAAATTGATATGTCGCAGATTTGCATACGACGAATAGAAGCGGAGTAATAGTTGTTTATATCTGTGAGGCCATGATTCACCATTGACGACCGGATTGCTTTCCACGCGAAACGATCGATGTTTGACGAAACTATGCTAGTTCGTCGCAGATCGGTATAAGGTGGGTCGATGTGTCGTGCTTTAAGCTACAAATTGCTATGTCGCAGATTTGCATACGACGAATAGAAGCGGAGTTATAGTTGTTTATATCTGTGAGGTCATGAATCATCATTGACGGCCGGAATGCCTACCACTCGAAACGATCGATGTTTGACGAAACTATGCAAGTTCGTCGCAGATCGGTTTAAGGTGGGTCGATGTGTCGTGCTTTAAGCTACAAATTGCTATGTCGCAGATTTGCAATACGACGAATAGAAGCGGAGTAATAGTTGTTTATATCTGTGAGGCCATGATTCACCATTGACGACCGGATTGCCTACCACTCGAAACGATCGATGTTTGACGAAACTATGCAAGTTCGTTGCAGCTCGGTATAAGGTGGGTCGTTGGGCCGTGTTTTAAGCTACAAATTGCTATGCCGCAGATTCGCATACGACGAATAGAAGCGGAGTTATCGATGTTTATATCTGTCAGGCCGTGAATCACCATTGACGGCCGGATTGCCTCCCACTCGAAACGATCGATGTTTGACGAAACTATGCAAGTTCGTCGCAGATCGGTATAAGGTGGGTCGATGTGTCGTGCTTTAAGCTACAAATTGCTATGTCGCAGATTTGCATACGACGAATAGAAGCAGAGCTATCGATGTTTATATCTGTGAGGCCATGAATCACCATCGACTGCCGGATTGCCTACCACTCGGAACGATCGACGTTTGACGAAACTATGCAAGTTCTTCGCAGATCGGTATAAGGTGGCTCGATGTGTCGTGTTTTAGGCTACAAATTGCTATGTCGCAGATTTGCGTACGACGAATAGAAGCGGAGTTATAGTTGTTCATATCTGTCAGGCCATGAATCACCATTGACGGCCGGATTGCCTACCACTCGGAACGATCGACGTTTATCGAAACTCTGCAAGTTCTTCGCAGATCGGTATAAGGTGGGTCGATGTGCCGTGTTTTAAGCTACAAATTGCTATGTCGCAGATTTGCATACGACGAATAGAAGCGGAGTAATAGTTGTTTATATCTGTGAGGCCATGAATCACCATTGACGACCGGAATGCCTACCTCTCGAAACGATCGACGTTTGCCGAAACTCTGCAAGTTCTTCGCAGATCGGTATAAGGTGGCTCGATGTGCCGTGTTTTAAGCTATAAATTGCTATGTCGCAGATTTGCATACGACGAATAGAAGCGGAATTATAGTTGTTTATATCTGTCAGGCCGTGAATCACCATTGACGGCCGGATTGCCTACCACTCGGAACGATCGACGTTTGCCGAAACTATGCAAGTTCTTCGCAGATCGGTATAAGGTGGGTCGATGTGTCGTGTTTTAGGCTACAAATTGCTATGTCGCAGATTTGCGTACGACGAATAGAAGCGGAGTTATAGTTGTTTATATCTGTCAGGCCATGAATCACCATTGACGGCCGGATTGCCTACCACTCGGAACGATCGACGTTTGCCGAAACTCTGCAAGTTCTTCGCAGATCGGTATAAGGTGGGTCGATGTGTCGTGGTTTAAGCTACGAATTGCTATGTCGCAGATTTGCATACGACGAATAGAAGCGGAGTAATAGTTGTTTATATCTGTGAGGCCATGATTCACCATTGACGACCGGATTGCTTTCCACGCGAAACGATCGATGTTTGACGAAACTATGCTAGTTCGTCGCAGATCGGTATAAGGTGGGTCGATGTGTCGTGCTTTAAGCTACAAATTGCTATGTCGCAGATTTGCATACGACGAATAGAAGCGGTGTTATAGTTGTTTATATCTGTGAGGTCATGAATCATCATTGACGGCCGGAATGCCTACCACTCAAAACGATCGATGTTTGACGAAACTATGCAAGTTCGTCGCAGATCGGTTTAAGGTGGGTCGATGTGTCGTGCTTTAAGCTACAAATTGCTATGTCGCAGATTTGCAATACGACGAATAGAAGCGGAGTAATAGTTGTTTATATCTGTGAGGCCATGATTCACCATTGACGACCGGATTGCCTACCACTCGAAACGATCGATGTTTGACGAAACTATGCAAGTTCGTTGCAGCTCGGTATAAGGTGGGTCGTTGGGCCGTGTTTTAAGCTACAAATTGCTATGCCGCAGATTCGCACACGACGAATAGAAGCGGAGTTATCGATGTTTATATCTGTGAGGCCATGAATCACCATCGACGGCCGGATTGCCTACCACTCGGAACGATCGACGTTTGACGAAACTATGCAAGTTCTCCGCAGATCGGTATAAGGTGGCTCGATGTGTCGTGTTTTAGGCTACAAATTGATATGTCGCAGATTTGCGTACGATGAATAGAAGCGGAGTTATAGTTGTTTATATCTGTCAGGCCATGAATCACCATTGACGGCCGGATTGCCTACCACTTGGAACGATCGACGTTTGCCGAAACTCTGCAAGTTCTTCGCAGATCGGTATAAGGTGGGTCGATGTGCCGTGTTTTAAGCTACAAATTGCTATGTCGCAGATTTGCATACGACGAATAGAAGCGGAGTTATAGTTGTTTATATCTGTCAGGCCGTGAATCACCATTGACGGCCGGATTGCCTCCCACTCGAAACGATCGATGTTTGACGAAACTATGCAAGTTCGTCGCAGATCGGTATAAGGTGGGTCGATGTGTCGTGCTTTAAGCTACAAATTGCTATGTCGCAGATTTGCATACGACGAATAGAAGCAGAGTTATCGATGTTTATATCTGTGAGGCCATGAATCACCATCGACGGCCGGATTGCCTACCACTCGGAACGATCGACGTTTGACGAAACTATGCAAGTTCTTCGCAGATCGGTATAAGGTGGCACGATGTGTCGTGTTTTAGGCTACAAATTGCTATGTCGCAGATTTGCGTACGACGAATAGAAGCGGAGTTATAGTTGTTCATATCTGTCAGGCCATGAATCACCATTGACGGCCGGATTGCCTACCACTCGGAACGATCGACGTTTATCGAAACTCTGCAAGTTCTTCGCAGATCGGTATAAGGTGGGTCGATGTGCCGTGTTTTAAGCTACAAATTGCTATGTCGCAGATTTGCGTACGACGAATAGAAGCGGAGTAATAGTTGTTTATATCTGTGAGGCCATGAATCACCATTGACGACCGGATTGCCTACCTCTCGAAACGATCAACGTTTGCCGAAACTCTGCAAGTTCTTCGCAGATCGGTATAAGGTGGCTCGATGTGCCGTGTTTTAAGCTATAAATTGCTATGTCGCAGATTTGCATACGACGAATAGAAGCGGAATTATAGTTGTTTATATCTGTCAGGCCGTGAATCACCATTGACGGCCGGATTGCGTACCACTCGGAACGATCGATGTTTGCCGAAACTATGCAAGTTCTTCGCAGATCGGTATAAGGTGGGTCGATGTGTCGTGTTTTAAGCTACAAATTGCTCTGTCGCAGATTTGCATACGACGAATAGAAGCGGAATTATAGTTGTTTATATCTGTCAGGCCGTGAATCACCATCGACGGCCGGATTGCCTACCACTCGGAACGATCGACGTTTGACGAAACTATGCAAGTTCTCCGCAGATCGGTATAAGGTGGCTCGATGTGTCGTGTTTTAGGCTACAAATTGATATGTCGCAGATTTGCATACGACGAATAGAAGCGGAGTAATAGTTGTTTATATCTGTGAGGCCATGATTCACCATTGACGACCGGATTGCTTTCCACGCGAAACGATCGATGTTTGACGAAACTATGCTAGTTCGTCGCAGATCGGTATAAGGTGGGTCGATGTGTCGTGCTTTAAGCTACAAATTGCTATGTCGCAGATTTGCATACGACGAATAGAAGCGGAGTTATAGTTGTTTATATCTGTCAGGCCATGAATCACCATTGACGGCCGGATTGCCTACCACTCGGAACGATCGACGTTTGCCGAAACTCTGCAAGTTCTTCGCAGATCGGTATAAGGTGGGTCGATGTGTCGTGCTTTAAACTACAAATTGCTATGTCGCAGATTTGCATACGACGAATAGAAGCGGAGTAATAGTTGTTTATATCTGTGAGGCCATGATTCACCATTGACGACCGGATTGCCTACCACTCGAAACGATCGATGTTTGACGAAACTATGCAAGTTCGTTGCAGCTCGGTATAAGGTGGGTCGTTGGGCCGTGTTTTAAGCTACAAGTTGCTGTGTCGCAGATTCGCATACGACGAATAGAAGCGGAGTTATCGATGTTTATATCTGCGAGGCCATTAATCACCATTGACGGCCGGATTGCCTACCACTCGAAACGATCGATGTTTGACGAAACTAGGCAAGTTCGTCGCAGATCGGTATAAGGTGGGTCGATGTGTCGTGCTTTAAGCTACAAATTGCTATGTCGCAGATTTGCATACGACGAATAGAAGCAGAGTTATCGATGTTTATATCTGTGAGGCCATGAATCACCATCGACGGCCGGAATGCCTAACACTCGGAACGATCGACGTTTGACGAAACTATGCAAGTTCTTCGCAGATCGGTATAAGGTGGCTCGATGTGTCGTGTTTTAAGCTACAAATTGCTATGTCGCAGATTTGCATACGACGAATAGAGGCGGAGTTATAGTTGTTTATATCTGTGAGGCCATGAATCACCATTGACGGCAGGATTGCCTACCACTCGGAACGATCGACGTTTGACGAAACTATGCAAGTTCGTTGCAGATCGGTATAAGGTGGGTCGTTGGGCCGTGTTTTAGGCTACAAGTTGCTATGCCGCAGATTCGCATACGACGAATAGAAGCGGAGATATCGATGTTTATATCTGTGAGGCCAAAAATCACCGTTGACGACCGGATTAACTACCACTCGGAACGATCGACGTTTGACGAAACTATGCAAGTTCGTCGCAGATCGGTATAAGGTGGTTCGATGTGCCGTGTTTTAAGCTACAAATTGCTATGTCGCAGATTTGCATACGACGAATAGCAGCGGAGTTATAGTTGTTTATATCTGTCAGGCCATGAATCACCATTGACGACCGGATTGCCTACCACTCGGAACGATCGACGTTTGACGTAACAATCCAAGTTCGTCGCACATCGGTATAAGGTGGCTCGATGTGTCGTGTTTTAGGCTACAAATTGCTATGTCGCAGATTCGCATACGTCGAATAGAAGCGGAGTTATCGATGTTTATATCTGTGAGGCCATTAATCACCATTGACGACAGGATTGCCTACCACTCGGAACGATCGACGTTTGACGAAACTATGCAAGTTCTCCGCAGATCGGTATAAGGTGGCTCGATGTGTCGTGTTTTAGGCTACAAATTGATATGTCGCAGATTTGCGTACGACGAATAGAAGCGGAGTTATAGTTGTTTATATCTGTGAGGCCATGATTCACCATTGACGACCGGATTGCTTTCCACGCGAAACGATCGATGTTTGACGAAACTATGCTAGTTCATCGCAGATCGGTATAAGGTGGGTCGATGTGTCGTGCTTTAAGCTACAAATTGCTATGTCGCAGATTTGCATACGACGAATAGAAGCGGAGTTATAGTTGGGTAAAGGTAAGATAACCGGTCCTCCGCACCGATTTGCATGAAACTTTGCAGGAACATCAAATTTTGCATGAAAATAAGATCTGTAAAAGCAAAAAAGCGCGCTCTCGTCTAATTAAAAAGTTATTAAGCGTTAAAGTTTATTATAAAACCTGCCTTACCGGCAGCGCGAACGCTATCTGCGCATGCGCACGGATGTCTGCGCATGCGCACGGACAAGTTTGCAGGTAGAGTGCGCGTATTTGAAATGAAATGATATTGAATTGGCGAAGGCTAGGTGTGGGCAAGGCTTCCCTTCCATAATATTTAAGGGTTCTCAATCAAAAAATGGGTTGAGAGTTGGTTTAGGTCTATATTTCTTTCAGCCAAATCTCACTTTTCGTTTTATTTCAATGGCTAGGTGTGGGCAAGGCTTCCCTTCCATAATATTTAAGGGTTTTCAATCAAAAAATGGGTTGAGAGTTGGTTTAGGTCTATATTTCTTTCAGCCAAATCTCACTTTTCGTTTTATTATTATGGCTAGGTGTGGGCAAGGCTTCCCTTTCATAATGTTTAAGGATTTTCAATCAAACAATGGTTTGAGAGATGGTTTAGGTCTAGATTTCTTTCAGCCAAATCTTACTTTTCGTTTTATTTCTATGGCTAGGTGTGGGCAAGGCTTCCCTTTCATAATGTTTAAGGATTTTCAATCAAACAATGGTTTGAGAGATGGTTTAGGTCTAGATTTCTTTCAGCCAAATCTTACTTTTCGTTTTATTTCTATGGCTAGGTGTGGGCAAGGCTTCCCTTTCATAATGTTTAAGAGTTTTCAATGAAACAATGGTTTGAGAGTAGGTTCGGGTTATATTTTAATAGCAAAAGTGCAGCAACATCATTTCTATCGACAAAAGCACTACAAAAGGGAAGCCTAGCCCACACCTAGCCATAGAAATAAAACAAAAAGTAAGATTTGGCTGAAAGAAATTTAGACCTAAACCAACTCTCAAACCATTGTTTGATTGAAAACCCTTAAACATTATGAAAGGGAAGCCTTGCCCACACCTAGCCATAAAAATAAAACGGAAAGTGAGATTTGGCTGAAAGAAATCTAGACCTAAACCAACTCTCAAACCATTTTTTGATTGAAAACCCTTAAATATTATGAAAGGGAAGCCTTGCCCACACCTAGCCTTTCAAATAAAACGAATAGTGAGATGTGGCTGAAAGAAATATAGACCTAAACCAACTCTCAACCCATTTTTTGATTGAAAACCCTTAAATATTATGGAAGGGAAGCCTTGCCCACACCTAGCCATTGAAATAAAACGAACAGTGAGATTTGGCTGAAAGAAACATAGACCTAAACCAACTCTCAACCCATTTTTTGATTGAAAACCCTTAAATATTATTGAAGGGAAGCCTTGCCCACACCTAGCCTTCGCCAATTCAATGTTATTTCATTTCAAATACGCGCACTCTACCTGCAAACTTGTCCGTGCGCATGCGCAGACATCAGTGCGCATGCGCAGATAGCGTTCACGCTGCCGGTAAGGCAGGTTTGTTAACAAACTTTAACGCTTAATAACTTTTTAATTAGACGAGAGCGCGCTTTTTTGCTTTTACAGATCTTATTTTTATGCAAAAATTGACCATCACACGAAGTTTCATGCAAATCGGTGCGGAGGACCGGTTATCTTACCTTTACCGACGAAACTATGCAAGTTCTTCGCAGATCGGTATAAGGTGGCTCGATGTGTCGTGTTTTAAGCTACAAATTGCTATGTCGCAGATTTGCATACGACGAATAGAAGCGGAGTTATAGTTGGTTATATTTGTCAGGCCATGAATCACCATTGACGACAGGATTGCCTACCACTCGGAACGATCGACGTTTGACGAAACTATGCAAGTTCGTCGCAGATCGGTATAAGGTGGGTCGATGTGTCGTGCTTTAAGCTACAAATTGCTATGTCGCAGATTTGCATACGACGAATAGAAGCGGAGTTATAGTTGTTTATATCTGTGAGGCCATGATTCACCATCGATGGCCGGATTGCCTACCCCTCGGAACGATCGACGTTTGACGAAACTATGCAAGTTCTTCGCAGATCGGTATAAGGTGGGTCGATGTGTCGTGTTTTAAGCTACAAATTGCTATGTCGCAGATTTGCATACAACGAATAGAAGCGGAGTTATAGTTGTTTATATTTGTCAGTCCATGAATCACCATTGACGATCGGATTGCCTTCCACTCGAAACGATCGATGTTTGACGAAACTATGCAAGTTTGTCGCAAATCGGTATAAGGTGGGTCGATGTGTCGTGTTTTAAGCTACAAATTGCTATGTCGCGGATTTGAATACGACGAATAGAAGCGGCGTTATAGTTGTTTATATCTGTGAGGTCATGAATCATCATTGACGGCCGGAATGCCTACCACTCGAAACGATCGATGTTTGACGAAACTATGCAAGTTCGTCGCAGATCGGTATAAGGTGGGTCGTTGGGCCGTGTTTTAAGCTACAAGTTGCTATGTCGCAGATTCGCATACGACGAATAGAAGCGGAGTTATCGATGTTTATATCTGTGAGGACATTAATCACCATTAACGACAGGATTGCCTACCACTCGGAACGATCGACGTTTGACAAAACTATGCAAGTTCGTCGCAGATCGGTGTAAAGTGGCTCGATGTGTCGTGTTTTAGGCTACAAATTGCTATGTCGCAGATTTGCGTACGACGAATAGAAGCCAAGTTTTAGGTGTTTATATCTGTGAGGCCATGAATCACCATTGACGGCCGAATTGCCAACCACGCGGAACGATCGACGATTGACGAAACTATGCAAGTTCGTCGCAGATCGGTATAAGGTGGCTCGATGTGTCGTGTTTTAGGTTACAAATTGCTATGTCGCAGATTTGCATACGACGAATAGAAGCGGAGTTATAGTTGTTTATATCTGTGAGGTCATGAATCATCATTGACGGCCGAAATGCCTACCACTCGAAACGATCGATGTTTGACGAAACTATGCAAGTTCGTCGCAGATCGGTATAAGGTGGGTCGATGTGTCGTGCTTTAAGCTACAAATTGCTATGTCACAGATTCGCATACGACGAATAGAAGCGGAGTTATCGATGTTTATATCTGTGAGGCCATGAATCACCATTGACGGCCGAATTGCCAACCACGCGGAACGATCGACGATTGACGAAACTATGCAAGTTCGTCGCAGATCGGTATAAGGTGGCTCGATGTGTCGTGTTTTAGGTTACAAATTGCTATGTCGCAGATTTGCATACGACGAATAGAAGCGGAGTTATAGTTGTTTATATCTGTGAGGTCATGAATCATCATTGTCGGCCGGAATGCCTACCACTCGAAACGATCGATGTTTGACGAAACTATGCATGTTCGTCGCAGATCGGTATACGGTGGCTCGATGTGTCGTGTTTTAGGCTTCAAATTGCTATGTCGCAGATTTGCATACTACGAATAGAAACGGAGTTATCGATATTTATATCTGTGAGGCCATTAATCACCATTGACGACAGGATTGCCTACCACTCGGAACGATCGACGTTTGACGAAACTATGCAAGTTCGTCGCAGATCGGTATAAGATGGCTCGATGTGTCGTGTTTTATGCTACAAATTGCTATGTCGCAGATTCGCATACTACGAATAGAAGTGGTGTTATAGTTGTTTATATCTGTCAGGCCATGAATCACCATTGACGGCCGGATTGCCTTCCACTCGAAACGATCGATGTTTGACAAAACTATGCAAGTTCGTCGCAGATCGGTAAAAGGTGGGTCGTTGGGCCGTGTTTTAAGCTACAAGTTGCTGTGTCGCAGATTCGCATACGACGAATAGAAGCGGATTTATCGATGTTTATATCTGTGAGGCCATTAATCACCATTGACGACAGTATTGCCTACCACTCGGAACGATCGACGTTTGCCGAAACTATGCAAGTTCTTCGCAGATCGGTATAAGGTGGGTCGATGTGTCGTGTTTTAGGTTACAAATTGCTATGTCGCAGATTTGCATACGACGAATAGAAGCGGAGTTATAGTTGTTTATATCTGTCAGGCCGTGAATCACCATTGACGGCCGGATTGCCTACCACTCGGAACGATCGATGTTTGCCGAAACTATGCAAGTTCGTCGCAGATCGGTATAAGGTGGGTCGATGTGTCGTGTTTTAAGCTACAAATTGCTCTGTCGCAGATTTGCATACGACGAATAGAAGCGGAATTATAGTTGTTTATATCTGTCAGGCCGTGAATCACCATCGACGGCCGGATTGCCTACCACTCGGAACGATCGACGTTTGACGAAACTATGCAAGTTCTCCGCAGATCGGTATAAGGTGGCTCGATGTGTCGTGTTTTAGGCTACAAATTGATATGTCGCAGATTTGCATACGACGAATAGAAGCGGAGTAATAGTTGTTTATATCTGTGAGGCCATGATTCACCATTGACGACCGGATTGCTTTCCACGCGAAACGATCGATGTTTGACGAAACTATGCTAGTTCGTCGCAGATCGGTATAAGGTGGGTCGATGTGTCGTGCTTTAAGCTACAAATTGCTATGTCGCAGATTTGCATACGACGAATAGAAGCGGAGTTATAGTTGTTTATATCTGTCAGGCCATGAATCACCATTGACGGCCGGATTGCCTACCACTCGGAACGATCGACGTTTGCCGAAACTCTGCAAGTTCTTCGCAGATCGGTATAAGGTGGGTCGATGTGTCGTGCTTTAAACTACAAATTGCTATGTCGCAGATTTGCATACGACGAATAGAAGCGGAGTAATAGTTGTTTATATCTGTGAGGCCATGATTCACCATTGACGACCGGATTGCCTACCACTCGAAACGATCGATGTTTGACGAAACTATGCAAGTTCGTTGCAGCTCGGTATAAGGTGGGTCGTTGGGCCGTGTTTTAAGCTACAAGTTGCTGTGTCGCAGATTCGCATACGACGAATAGAAGCGGAGTTATCGATGTTTATATCTGCGAGGCCATTAATCACCATTGACGGCCGGATTGCCTACCACTCGAAACGATCGATGTTTGACGAAACTAGGCAAGTTCGTCGCAGATCGGTATAAGGTGGGTCGATGTGTCGTGCTTTAAGCTACAAATTGCTATGTCGCAGATTTGCATACGACGAATAGAAGCAGAGTTATCGATGTTTATATCTGTGAGGCCATGAATCACCATCGACGGCCGGAATGCCTAACACTCGGAACGATCGACGTTTGACGAAACTATGCAAGTTCTTCGCAGATCGGTATAAGGTGGCTCGATGTGTCGTGTTTTAGGCTACAAATTGCTATGTTGCAGATTTGCGTACGACGAATAGAAGCGGAGTTATAGTTGTTTATATCTGTGATGCCATGAATCACCATTGACGGCCGGATTGCCTACCACTCGGAACGATCGACGTTTGCCGAAACTCTGCAAGTTCTTCGCAGATCGGTATAAGGTGGGTCGATGTGTCGTGCTTTAAACTACAAATTGCTATGTCGCAGATTTGCATACGACGAATAGAAGCGGAGTAATAGTTGTTTATATCTGTGAGGCCATGATTCACCATTGACGACCGGATTGCCTACCACTCGAAACGATCGATGTTTGACGAAACTATGCAAGTTCGTTGCAGCTCGGTATAAGGTGGGCCGTTGGGCCGTGTTTTAAGCTACAAATTGCTATGCCGCAGATTCGCATACGACGAATAGAAGCGGAGTTATCGATGTTTATATCTGTGAGGCCATGAATCACCATCGACGGCCGGATTGCCTACCACTCGGAACGATCGACGTTTGACGAAACTATGCAAGTTCTCCGCAGATCGGTATAAGGTGGCTCGATGTGTCGTGTTTTAGGCTACAAATTGATATGTCGCAGATTTGCGTACGACGAATAGAAGCGGAGTTATAGTTGTTTATATCTGTGAGGCCATGATTCACCATTGACGACCGGATTGCTTTCCACGCGAAACGATCGATGTTTGACGAAACTATGCTAGTTCATCGCAGATCGGTATAAGATGGGTCGATGTGTCGTGCTTTAAGCTACAAATTGCTATGTCGCAGATTTGCATACGACGAATAGAAGCGGAGTTATAGTTGGGTAAAGGTAAGATAACCGGTCCTCCGCACCGATTTGCATGAAACTTTGCAGGAACATCAAATTTTGCATGAAAATAAGATCTGTAAAAGCAAAAAAGCGCGCTCTCGTCTAATTAAAAAGTTATTAAGCGTTAAAGTTTATTATAAAACCTGCCTTACCGGCAGCGCGAACGCTATCTGCGCATGCGCACGGATGTCTGCGCATGCGCACGGACAAGTTTGCAGGTAGAGTGCGCGTATTTGAAATGAAATGATATTGAATTGGCGAAGGCTAGGTGTGGGCAAGGCTTCCCTTCCATAATATTTAAGGGTTCTCAATCAAAAAATGGGTTGAGAGTTGGTTTAGGTCTATATTTCTTTCAGCCAAATCTCACTGTTCGTTTTATTTCAATGGCTAGGTGTGGGCAAGGCTTCCCTTCCATAATATTTAAGGGTTTTCAATCAAAAAATGGGTTGAGAGTTGGTTTAGGTCTAGATTTCTTTCAGCCAAATCTTACTTTTCGTTTTATTTCTATGGCTAGGTGTGGGCAAGGCTTCCCTTTCATAATGTTTAAGGATTTTCAATCAAACAATGGTTTGAGAGATGGTTTAGGTCTAGATTTCTTTCAGCCAAATCTTACTTTTCGTTTTATTTCTATGGCTAGGTGTGGGCAAGGCTTCCCTTTCATAATGTTTAAGAGTTTTCAATGAAACAATGGTTTGAGAGTAGGTTCGGGTTATATTTTAATAGCAAAAGTGCAGCAACATCATTTCTATCGACAAAAGCACTACAAAAAGGAAGCCTAGCCCACACCTAGCCATAGAAATAAAACAAAAAGTAAGATTTGGCTGAAAGAAATTTAGACCTAAACCAACTCTCAAACCATTGTTTGATTGAAAACCCTTAAACATTATGAAAGGGGAGCCTTGCCCACACCTAGCCATAAAAATAAAACGGAAAGTGAGATTTGGCTGAAAGAAATCTAGAACTAAACCAACTCTCAAACCATTTTTTGATTGAAAACCCTTAAATATTATGAAAGGGAAGCCTTGCCCACACCTAGCCTTTCAAATAAAACGAATAGTGAGATGTGGCTGAAAGAAATATAGACCTAAACCAACTCTCAACCCATTTTTTGATTGAAAACCCTTAAATATTATGGAAGGGAAGCCTTGCCCACACCTAGCCATTGAAATAAAACGAACAGTGAGATTTGGCTGAAAGAAATATAGACCTAAACCAACTCTCAACCCATTTTTTGATTGAAAACCCTTAAATATTATTGAAGGGAAGCCTTGCCCACACCTAGCCTTCGCCAATTCAATGTTATTTCATTTCAAATACGCGCACTCTACCTGCAAACTTGTCCGTGCGCATGCGCAGACATCAGTGCGCATGCGCAGATAGCGTTCACGCTGCCGGTAAGGCAGGTTTGTTAACAAACTTTAACGCTTAATAACTTTTTAATTAGACGAGAGCGCGCTTTTTTGCTTTTACAGATCTTATTTTTATGCAAAAATTGACCATCACACGAAGTTTCATGCAAATCGGTGCGGAGGACCGGTTATCTTACCTTTACCGACGAAACTATGCAAGTTCTTCGCAGATCGGTATAAGGTGGCTCGATGTGTCGTGTTTTAAGCTACAAATTGCTATGTCGCAGATTTGCATACGACGAATAGAAGCGGAGTTATAGTTGGTTATATTTGTCAGGCCATGAATCACCATTGACGACAGGATTGCCTACCACTCGGAACGATCGACGTTTGACGAAACTATGCAAGTTCGTCGCAGATCGGTATAAGGTGGGTCGATGTGTCGTGCTTTAAGCTACAAATTGCTATGTCGCAGATTTGCATACGACGAATAGAAGCGGAGTTATAGTTGTTTATATCTGTGAGGCCATGATTCACCATCGATGGCCGGATTGCCTACCCCTCGGAACGATCGACGTTTGACGAAACTATGCAAGTTCTTCGCAGATCGGTATAAGGTGGGTCGATGTGTCGTGTTTTAAGCTACAAATTGCTATGTCGCAGATTTGCATACAACGAATAGAAGCGGAGTTATAGTTGTTTATATTTGTCAGTCCATGAATCACCATTGACGATCGGATTGCCTTCCACTCGAAACGATCGATGTTTGACGAAACTATGCAAGTTTGTCGCAAATCGGTATAAGGTGGGTCGATGTGTCGTGTTTTAAGCTACAAATTGCTATGTCGCAGATTTGAATACGACGAATAGAAGCGGCGTTATAGTTGTTTATATCTGTGAGGTCATGAATCATCATTGACGGCCGGAATGCCTACCACTCGAAACGATCGATGTTTGACGAAACTATGCAAGTTCGTCGCAGATCGGTATAAGGTGGGTCGTTGGGCCGTGTTTTAAGCTACAAGTTGCTATGTCGCAGATTCGCATACGACGAATAGAAGCGGAGTTATCGATGTTTATATCTGTGAGGACATTAATCACCATTGACGACAGGATTGCCTACCACTCGGAACGATCGACGTTTGACAAAACTATGCAAGTTCGTCGCAGATCGGTGTAAAGTGGCTCGATGTGTCGTGTTTTAGGCTACAAATTGCTATGTCGCAGATTTGCGTACGACGAATAGAAGCCAAGTTTTAGGTGTTTATATCTGTGAGGCCATGAATCACCATTGACGGCCGAATTGCCAACCACGCGGAACGATCGACGATTGACGAAACTATGCAAGTTCGTCGCAGATCGGTATAAGGTGGCTCGATGTGTCGTGTTTTAGGTTACAAATTGCTATGTCGCAGATTTGCATACGACGAATAGAAGCGGAGTTATAGTTGTTTATATCTGTGAGGTCATGAATCATCATTGACGGCCGAAATGCCTACCACTCGAAACGATCGATGTTTGACGAAACTATGCAAGTTCGTCGCAGATCGGTATAAGGTGGGTCGATGTGTCGTGCTTTAAGCTACAAATTGCTATGTCACAGATTCGCATACGACGAATAGAAGCGGAGTTATCGATGTTTATATCTGTGAGGCCATGAATCACCATTGACGGCCGAATTGCCAACCACGCGGAACGATCGACGATTGACGAAACTATGCAAGTTCGTCGCAGATCGGTATAAGGTGGCTCGATGTGTCGTGTTTTAGGTTACAAATTGCTATGTCGCAGATTTGCATACGACGAATAGAAGCGGAGTTATAGTTGTTTATATCTGTGAGGTCATGAATCATCATTGTCGGCCGGAATGCCTACCACTCGAAACGATCGATGTTTGACGAAACTATGCATGTTCGTCGCAGATCGGTATACGGTGGCTCGATGTGTCGTGTTTTAGGCTTCAAATTGCTATGTCGCAGATTTGCATACGACGAATAGAAACGGAGTTATCGATATTTATATCTGTGAGGCCATTAATCACCATTGACGACAGGATTGCCTACCACTCGGAACGATCGACGTTTGACGAAACTATGCAAGTTCGTCGCAGATCGGTATAAGATGGCTCGATGTGTCGTGTTTTATGCTACAAATTGCTATGTCGCAGATTCGCATACTACGAATAGAAGTGGAGTTATAGTTGTTTATATCTGTCAGGCCATGAATCACCATTGACGGCCGGATTGCCTTCCACTCGAAACGATCGATGTTTGACAAAACTATGCAAGTTCGTCGCAGATCGGTAAAAGGTGGGTCGTTGGGCCGTGTTTTAAGCTACAAGTTGCTGTGTCGCAGATTCGCATACGACGAATAGAAGCGGATTTATCGATGTTTATATCTGTGAGGCCATTAATCACCATTGACGACAGTATTGCCTACCACTCGGAACGATCGACGTTTGACGAAACTATGCAAGTTCGTATCGGTATAAGGTGGCTCGATGTGTCGTGTTTTAGGCTACAACTTGCTATGTCGCAGATTTGCGAACGACGAATAGAAGCGGAGTTATAGTTATTTATATCTGTGAGGCCATGAATCACCAGCGACGGCCGGATTGCCTACCACTCGGAATGATCGACGTTTGACGAAACTATGCAAGTTCTTCGCAGATCGGTATAAGGTGGGTCGATGTGTCGTGTTTTAACCTACAAATTGCTATGTCGCAGATTCGCATACGACGAATAGAAGCGGAGTTATAATTGTTTATATGTGTAAGGTCATGAATCACCATTGACGACCGGATTGCCTACCACTCGGAACGATCGACGTTTGACGAAACTATGCAAGTTCGTCGCAGATCGGTATAAGATGGCTCGATGTGTCGTGTTTTAGGCTACAAATTGCTATGTCGCCGATTTGCATACGACGAATAGAAGCGGAGTTATAGTTGTTTATATCTGTGAGGTCATGAATCATCATTGACGGCCGGAATGCCTACCACTCGAAACGATCGATGTTTGACGAAACTATGCAAGTTCGTCGCAGATCGGTATAAGGTGGGTCGATGTGTCGTGGTTTAAGCTACAAATTGCTATGTCGCAGATTGGCATACGACTAATAGAAGCGGAGTTATAGTTGTTTATATCTGTGAGGTCATGAATCATCATTGACGGCCGGAATGCCTACCACTCGAAACGATCGATGTTTGACGAAACTATGCATGTTCGTCGCAGATCGGTATACGGTGGCTCGATGTGTCGTGTTTTAGGCTTCAAATTGCTATGTCGCAGATTTGCATAAGACGAATAGAAACGGAGTTATCGATATTTATATCTGTGAGGCCATTAATCACCATTGACGACAGGATTGCCTACCACTCGGAACGATCGACGTTTGACCAAACTATGCAAGTTCGTCGCAGATCGGTGTAAAGTGGCTCGATGTGTCGTGTTTTAGGCTACAAATTGCTATGTCGCAGATTTGCGTACGACGAATAGAAGCCAAGTTTTAGGTGTTTATATCTGTGAGGCCATGAATCACCATTGACGGCCGAATTGCCAACCACGCGGAACGATCGACGATTGACGAAACTATGCAAGTTCGTCGCAGATCGGTATAAGGTGGCTCGATGTGTCGTGTTTTAGGTTACAAATTGCTATGTCGCAGATTTGCATACGACGAATAGAAGCGGAGTTATAGTTGTTTATATCTGTGAGGTCATGAATCATCATTGACGGCCGGAATGCCTACCACTCGAAACGATCGATGTTTGACGAAACTATGCATGTTCGTCGCAGATCGGTATACGGTGGCTCGATGTGTCGTGTTTTAGGCTTCAAATTGCTATGTCGCAGATTCGCATACGACGAATAGAAGCGGAGTTATCGATGTTTATACCTGTGAGGCATAAAATCACCATTGACGACAGGATTGCCTACCACTCGGAACGATCGACGTTTGACAAAACTATACAAGTTCGTCGCAGATCGGTGTAAAGTGGCTCGATGTGTCGTGTTTTAGGCTACAAATTGCTATGTCGCAGATTTGCGTACGACGAATAGAAGCCAAGTTTTAGGTGTTTATATCTGTGAGGCCATGAATCACCATTGACGGCCGAATTGCCAACCACGCGGAACGATCGACGATTGACGAAACTATGCAAGTTCGTCGCAGATCGGTATAAGGTGGCTCGATGTGTCGTGTTT
The DNA here is from genome assembly GCA_914767735.1 of Anoplius nigerrimus. NCBI lineage: Eukaryota > Metazoa > Arthropoda > Insecta > Hymenoptera > Pompilidae > Anoplius > Anoplius nigerrimus. The sequence continues at coordinate 647,645 of CAJZBX010000559.1, read as the reverse complement.
TAGGTTACAAATTGCTATGTCGCAGATTTGCATACGACGAATAGAAGCGGAGTTATAGTTGTTTATATCTGTGAGGTCATGAATCATCATTGACGGCCGGAATGCCTACCACTCGAAACGATCGATGTTTGACGAAACTATGCATGTTCGTCGCAGATCGGTATACGGTGGCTCGATGTGTCGTGTTTTAGGCTTCAAATTGCTAAGTCGCAGATTTGCATACGACGAATAGAAACGGAGTTATCGATATTTATATCTGTGAGGCCATTAATCACCATTGACGACAGGATTGCCAACCACTCGGAACGATCGACGTTTGACGAAACTATGCAAGTTCGTCGCAGATCGGTATAAGATGGCTCGATGTGTCGTGTTTTAGGCTACAAATTGCTATGTCGCAGATTTGCATACGACGAATAGAAGCGGAGTTATAGTTGTTTATATCTGTGAGGTCATGAATCATCATTGACGGCCGGAATGCCTACCACTCGAAACGATCGATGTTTGACGAAACTATGCAAGTTCGTCGCATATCGGTATAAGGTGGGTCGATGTGTCGTGTATATGTTACAAATTGCTATGTCGCAGATTTGCAAACGACGAATAGAAGCGGTGTTATAGTTGTTTATATCTGTGAGGCCAAGAATCACCATTAACGGCCGGATTGCCTTCCACTCGGAACGATCGACGTTTGCCGAAACTATGCATGTTCGTCGCAGATCGGTATAAGGTGGGTCGATGTGTCGTGCTTTAAGCTACAAATTGCTATGTCGCAGATTTGCATACGACGAATAGAAGCGGAGTTATAGTTGTTTATATCTGTCAGGGCATGAATCACCATTGACGGCCGGATTGCCTTCCACTCGAATCGATCGATGTTTGACGAAACTATGCAAGTTCGTCGCAGATCGGTATAAGGTGGCTCGATGTGTCGTGTTTTAGGCTACAAATTGCTATGTCGCAGATTTGCATACGACGAATAGATGCGGAGTTACAGTTGTTAATGTCTGTGAGGCCATGAATCACCATTGACGGCCGGATTGCCTTCCACTCGAAACGATCGATGTTTGACGAAACTATGCAAGTTCGTCGCTGATCGGTATAAGGTGGCTCGATGTGTCGTGTTTTAGGCTACAAATTGCTATGTCGCAGATTTGCGTACGACGAATAGATGCGGAGTTACAGTTGTTAATGTCTGTGAGGCCATGAATCACAATTGACGGCCGGATTGCCTTCCACTCGAAACGATCGATGTTTGACGAAACTATGCAAGTTCGTCGCAGATCGGTATAAGGTGGGTCTATGTGCCGTGTTTTAAGCTACAAATTGCTGTGTCGCAGATTTGCATACGACGAAGAGAAGCGGAGTTATAGTTGTTTATATCTGTCAGGCCATGAATCACCATTGACGGCCGGATTGCCTACCACTCGGAACGATCCACAGGTTGCCGAAACTATGCAAGTTTGTCGCAGATCGGTATAAGGTGGGTCGTTGGGCCGTGTTTTAAGCTACAAGTTGCTGTGTCGCAGATTCGCATACGACGAATAGAAGCGGAGTTATCGATGTTTATATCTGTGAGGCCATTAACCACCATTGACGACCGGATTGCCTACCACTCGGAACGATCGACGTTTGACGAAACTATGCAAGTTCGTCGCACATCGGTATAAGGTGGCTCGATGTGTCGTGTTTTAGGCTACAAATTGCTATGTCGCAGATTTGCATACGACGAATAGAAGCGGAGTTATAGTTGTTTATATTTGTCAGGCCATGAATCACCATTAACGCCCGGATTGCCTTCCACTCGAAACGATCGATGTTTGACGAAACTATGCAAGTTTGTCGCAAATCGGTATAAGGTGGGTCGATGTGTCGTGTTTTAAGCTACAAATTGCTATGTCGCAGATTTGAATACGACGAATAGAAGCGGCGTTATAGTTGTTTATATCTGTGAGGTCATGAATCATCATTGACGGCCGGAATGCCTACCACTCGAAACGATCGATGTTTGACGAAACTATGCAAGTTCGTCGCAGATCGGTATAAGGTGGGTCGTTGGGCCGTGTTTTAAGCTACAAGTTGCTATGTTGCAGATTCGCATACGACGAATAGAAGCGGAGTTATCGATGTTTATATCTGTGAGGACATTAATCACCATTGACGACAGGATTGCCTACCACTCGGAACGATCGACGTTTGACAAAACTATGCAAGTTCGTCGCAGATCGGTGTAAAGTGGCTCGATGTGTCGTGTTTTAGGCTACAAATTGCTATGTCGCAGATTTGCGTACGACGAATAGAAGCCAAGTTTTAGGTGTTTATATCTGTGAGGCCATGAATCACCATTGACGGCCGAATTGCCAACCACGCGGAACGATCGACGATTGACGAAACTATGCAAGTTCGTCGCAGATCGGTATAAGGTGGCTCGATGTGTCGTGTTTTAGGTTACAAATTGCTATGCCGCAGATTTGCATACGACGAATAGAAGCGGAGTTATAGTTGTTTATATCTGTGAGGTCATGAATCATCATTGACGGCCGAAATGCCTACCACTCGAAACGATCGATGTTTGACGAAACTATGCAAGTTCGTCGCAGATCGGTATAAGGTGGGTCGATGTGTCGTGCTTTAAGCTACAAATTGCTATGTCACAGATTCGCATACGACGAATAGAAGCGGAGTTATCGATGTTTATATCTGTGAGGCCATGAATCACCATTGACGGCCGAATTGCCAACCACGCGGAACGATCGACGATTGACGAAACTATGCAAGTTCGTCGCAGATCGGTATAAGGTGGCTCGATGTGTCGTGTTTTAGGTTACAAATTGCTATGTCGCAGATTTGCATACGACGAATAGAAGCGGAGTTATAGTTGTTTATATCTGTGAGGTCATGAATCATCATTGTCGGCCGGAATGCCTACCACTCGAAACGATCGATGTTTGACGAAACTATGCATGTTCGTCGCAGATCGGTATACGGTGGCTCGATGTGTCGTGTTTTAGGCTTCAAATTGCTATGTCGCAGATTTGCATACGACGAATAGAAACGGAGTTATCGATATTTATATCTGTGAGGCCATTAATCACCATTGACGACAGGATTGCCTACCACTCGGAACGATCGACGTTTGACGAAACTATGCAAGTTCGTCGCAGATCGGTATAAGATGGCTCGATGTGTCGTGTTTTAGGCTACAAATTGCTGTGTCGCAGATTTGCATACGACGAATAGAAGCGGAGTTATAGTTGTTTATATCTGTGAGGTCATGAATCATCATTGACGGCCGGAATGCCTACCACTCGGAACGATCGACGTTTGACGAAACTATGCAAGTTCTTCGCAGATCGGTATAAGGTGGGTCGATGTGTCGTGTTTTAACCTACAAATTGCTATGTCGCAGATTCGCATACGACGAATAGAAGCGGAGTTATAGTTGTTTATATGTGTCAGGCCATGAATCACCATTGACGACCGGATTTTTTTCCACTCGAAACGACCGATGTTTGACGAAACTATGCAAGTTCGTCGCAGATCGGTATATGGTGACTCGATGTGTCGTGTTTTAGGCTACAAATTGCTATGTCGCAGATTCGCATACGACGAATAGAAGCGGAGTTATCGATGTTTATATCTGTGAGGCCATTAACCACCATTGACGACCGGATTGCCTACCACTCGGAACGATCGACGTTTGACGAAACTATGCAAGTTCGTCGCACATCGGTATAAGGTGGCTCGATGTGTCGTGTTTTAGGCTACAAATTGCTATGTCGCAGATTTGCATACGACGAATAGAAGCGGAGTTATAGTTGTTTATATCTGTCAGGCCGTGAATAACTATTGACGGCCGGATTGCCTACCACTCGGAACGATCGACGCTTGACGAAACTATGCAAGTTCGTCGCAGATCAGTAGAAGGTGGCTCGATGTGTCGTGTTTTAGGCTACAAATTGCTATGTTGCAGATTTGCGTACGACGAATAGAAGCAGAGTTATAGTTGTTTATATCTGTCAGGCCATAAATCACCATTGACGGCGGGATTGCCTACCACTCGGAACGATCGACGTTTGCCGAAACTGTGCAAGTTCTTCGCAGATTCGTATAAGGTGGGTCGATGTGCCGTGTCTTAAGCTACAAATTGCTATGTCGCAGATTTGCATACCACGAATAGAAGCGGAGTTATAGTTGTTTATATCTGTCAGGCCATAAATCACCATTGACGGCGGGATTGTCTACCACTCGGAACGATCGACGTTTGCCGAAACTATGCAAGTTATTCGCAGATTCGTATAAGGTGGGTCGATGTGCCGTGTCTTAAGCTATAAATTGCTATGTCGCAGATTTGCATACGACGAATAGAAGCGGTGTTATAGTTGTTTATATCTGTGAGGCCAAGAATCACCATTAACGGCCGGATTGCCTTCCACTCGGAACGATCGACGTTTGCCGAAACTATGCATGTTCGTCGCAGATCGGTATACGGTGGCTCGATGTGTCGTGTTTTAGGCTTCAAATTGCTATGTCGCAGATTTGCATACGACGAATAGAAACGGAGTTATCGATATTTATATCTGTGAGGCCATTAATCACCATTGACGACAGGATTGCCTACCACTCGGAACGATCGACGTTTGACGAAACTATGCAAGTTCGTCGCAGATCGGTATAAGATGGCTCGATGTGTCGTGTTTTAGGCTACAAATTGCTGTGTCGCAGATTTGCATACGACGAATAGAAGCGGAGTTACAGTTGTTTATATCTGTCAGGGCATGAATCACCATTGACGGCCGGATTGCCTACCACTCGGAACGATCGACGTTTGCCGAAACTGTGCAAGTTCTTCGCAGATCGGTATAAGGTGGGTCGATGTGCCGTGTCTTAAGCTACAAATTGCTATGTCGCAGATTTGCATACGACGAATAGAAGCGGAGTTATAGTTGTTTATATCTGTCGGGCCAAAAATCACCATTGACGGCCGGATTGCCTACCACTCGAAACGATCGATGTTTGACGAAGCTATGCAAGTTCGTCGCAGATCGGTATAAGGTGGGTCGATGTGTCGTGTTTTAGGCTACAGATTGCTATGTCGCAGCTTTGCGTACGACGAATAGAAGCGGAGTTATAGTTGTTTATATCTGTCAGGCCATGAATCACCATTGACGGCCGGATTGCCTACCACTCGGAACGATCGATGTTTGCCGAAACTGTGCAAGTTCTTCGCAGATTCGTATAAGGTGGGTCGATGTGCCGTGTCTTAAGCTACAAATTGCTATGTCGCAGATTTGCATACCACGAATAGAAGCGGAGTTATTGTTGTTTATATCTGTCAGGCTATGAATCACCATTGACGGCCGGATTGCCTACCACTCGAAACGATCGATGTTTGACGAAACTATGCAAGTTCGTCGCTGATCGGTATAAGGTGGCTCGATGTGTCGTGTTTTAGGCTACAAATTGCTTTGTCGCAGATTTGCATACGACGAATAGATGCTGAGTTACAGTTGTTAATGTCTGTGAGGCCATGAATCACCATTGACGGCCGGATTGCCTTCCACTCGAAACGATCGATGTTTGACGAAACTATGCAAGTTCGTCGCAGATCGGTATAAGGTGGGTCGTTGGGCCGTGTTTTAAGCTACAACTTGCTATGTCGCAGATTCGCATACGACGAATAGAAGCGGAGTTATCGATGTTTATATCTGTGAGGCCATGAATCACCATCGACGGCCGGATTGCCTACCACTCGGAACGATCGACGTTTGACGAAACTATGCAAGTTCTCCGCAGATCGGTATAAGGTGGCTTGATGTGTCGTGTTTTAGGCTACAAATTGCTATGTCGCAGATTTGCAAACGACGAATAGAAGCGGAGTTGTAGTTGTTTATATCTGTGAGGTCATGAATCATCATTGACGGCCGGAATGCCTAACACTCGAAACGATCGATGTTTGACGAAACTATGCAAGTTCGTCGCAGATCGGTATAAGGTGGGTCGATGTGTCGTGTTTTATGCTACAAATTGCTATGTCGCAGATTTGCATACGACGAATAGAAGCGGAGTTATTGTTTTTTATATCTGTTGAGGCTATGAATCACAATTGACAGCCGGATTGCCTACCACTCGGAACGATCGACGTTTGACGAAACTATGCAAGTTCGTCGCAGATCGGTATAAGTTAGCTCGATGTGTCGTGTTTTAGGCTACAGATTGCTATGTCGCAGATTTGCGTACAACAAATAGAAGCGGAGTTACAGTTGTTAATGTCTGTGAGGCCATGAATCACCATTGACGGCCGGATTGCCTTCCACTCGAAACGATCGATGTTTGACGAAAGTATGCAAGTTCGTCGCAGATCGGTATAAGGTGGGTCGTTGGGCCGTGTTTTAAGCTACAACTTGCTATGTCGCAGATTCGCATACGACGAATAGAAGCGGAGTTATCGATGTTTATATCTGTGAAGCCACTAACCACCATTGACGACCGGATTGCCTACCACTCGGAACGGTCGACGCTTGACGAAACTATGCAAGTTCGTCGCAGATCAGTATAAGGTGGCTCGATGTGTCGTGTTTTAGGCTACAAATTGCTATGTCGCAGATTTGCGTACGACGAATAGAAGCGGAGTTATTGTTGTTTATATCTGTCAGGCCATGAATCACCATTGACGGCCGGATTGCCTACCACTCGAAACGATCCATGTTTGACGAAACTATGCAAGTTCGTCGCAGATCGGTATAAGGTGGGTCGTTGGGCCGTGTTTTAGGCTACAAATTGCTTTGTCGCTGATTCGCATACGACGAATAGAAGTGGAGTTATAGTTGTTTATATCTGTCAGGCCATGAATCACCATTGACGGCCGGATTGCCTTCCACTCGAAACGATCGATGTTTGACGAAACTATGCAAGTTCGTCGCAGATCGGTATAAGGTGGGTCGATGTGCCGTGTTTTAAGCTACAAATTTCTATGTCGCAGATTTGCATACGACGAATAGAAGCGGAGTTATCGATGTTTATATCTGTGAGGCCATTGATCACCATTGACGACCGGATTGCCTACCACTCGGAACGATCGACGTTTGACGAAACTATGCAAGTTCTTCGCAGATCGGTATAACGTGGGTCGATGTGCCGTGTTTTAAGCTACAAATTGCTATGTCGCAGATTTGCATACGACGAATAGAAGCGGAGTTATAGTTGTTTATATCTGTCATGCCATGAATCACCATTGACGGCCGGATTGCCTACCACTCGAAACGATCGATGTTTGACGAAACTATGCAAGTTTGTCGCAGATCGGTATAAGGTGGGTCGTTGGGCCGTGTTTTAAGCTACGAGTTGCTATGCCGCAGATTCGCATACGACGAATAGAAGCGGAGATATCGATGTTTATATCTGTGAGGCCAAAAATCACCGTTGACGACCGGATTAACTACCACTCGGAACGATCGACGTTTGACGAAACTCTGCAAGTTTTTCGCAGATCGGTATAAGGTGGCTCGATGTGCCGTGTTTTAAGCTACAAATTGCTATGTCGCAGATTTGCATACGACGAATAGAAGCTTAGTTATAGTTGTTTATATCTGTCAGGCCGTGAATCACCATTGACGGCCGGATTCCCTACCACTCGGAACGATCGACGTTTGCCGAAACTATGCAAGTTCTTCGCAGATCGGTATAAGGTGAGTCGATGTGTCGTGTTTTAAGCTACAAATTGCTATGTCGCAGATTTGCATACGACGAATAGAGGCGGAGTTATAGTTGTTTATATCTGTGAGGCCATGAATCACCATTGACGGCAGGATTGCCTACCACTCGAAATGATCGATGTTTGACGAAACTATGCAAGTTCTTCGCAGATCGGTATAAGGTGGGTCGATGTGTCGTGTTTTAAGCTACAAATTGCTATGTCGCAGATTTGCATACGACGAATAGAGGCGGAGTTACAGTTGTTTATATCTGTGCGGCCATGAATCACCATTGACGGCAGGATTGCCTACCACTCGGAACGATCGACGTTTGAAGAAACTATGCAAGTTCTTCGCAAATCGGTATAAGATGGGTCGATGTGTCGTGTTTTAAGCTACAAATTGCTATGTCGCAGATTCGCATACGATGAATAGAAGTGGAGTTATAGTAGTTTATATCTGTCAGGCCATGAATCACCATTGACGGCCGGATTGCCTTCCACTCGAAACGATCAATGTTTGACGAAACTATGCAAGTTCGTCGCAGATCGGTATAAGGTGGGTCGTTGGGCCGTGTTTTAAGCTATAAGTTGCTGTGTCGCAGATTCGCATACGACGAAGAGAAGCGGAGTTATCGATGTTTATATCTGTGAGGCCATTAATCACCATTGACGACAGGATTGCCTACCACTCGGAACGATCGACGTTTGACGAAACTATGCAAGTTCGTCGCAGATCGGTATAAGGTGGCTCGATGTGTCGTGTTTTAGGCTACAAATTGCTATGTAGCAGATTCGCATACAACAAATAGAAGCGGAGTTATAGTTGTTTATATCTGTCAGGCCATGAATCACCATTGACGGCCGGATTGCCTACCACTCGGAACGACCGACGTTTGCCGAAACTATGCAAGTTCGTCGCAGATCGGTATAAGGTGGGTCGTTGGGCCGTGTTTTAAGCTACAACTTGCTATGTCGCAGATTCGCATACGACGAATAGAAGCGGAGTTATCGATGTTTATATCAGTGAGGCCATTAATCACCATTTACGACAGGATTGCCTACCACTCGGAACGATCGACGTTTGACGAAACTATGCAAGTTCTTCGCAGATCGGTATAATGTGGGTCGTTGGGCCGTGATTTAAGATACAAGTTGCTATTTCGCAGATTCGCATACGACGAATAGAAGCGGAGTTATCGATGTTTATATGTGTGAGGCCATGAATGACCATCGACGGCCGGATTGCAAACCACTCGGAACGATCGACGTTTGACGAAACTATGCAAGTTCTTCGCAGATCGGTATAAGGTGGCTCGATGTGTCGTGTTTTCGGCTACAAATTGCTATGTCGCAGATTTGCGTCCGACGAATAGAAGCGGAGTTATAGTAGTTTATATCTGTCAGGCCATGAATCACCATTGACGGCCGGATTGCCTACCACTCGGAACGATCGACGTTTGCCGAAACTCTGCAAGTTTTTCGCAGATCGGTATAAGGTGGCTCGATGTGCCGTGTTTTAAGCTACAAATTGCTATGTCGCAGATTTGCATACGACGAATAGAAGCTTAGTTATAGTTGTTTATATCTGTCAGGCCGTGAATCACCATTGACGGCCGGATTCCCTACCACTCGGAACGATCGACGTTTGCCGAAACTATGCAAGTTCTTCGCAGATCGGTATAAGGTGGGTCGATGTGTCGTGTTTTAAGCTACAAATTGCTATGTCGCAGATTTGCATACGACGAATAGAGGCGGAGTTATAGTTGTTTATATCTGTGAGGCCATGAATCACCATTGACGGCAGGATTGCCTACCACTCGAAACGATCAATGTTTGACGAAACTATGCAAGTTCGTCGCAGATCGGTATAAGGTGGGTCGTTGGGCCGTGTTTTAAGCTATAAGTTGCTGTGTCGCAGATTCGCATACGACGAAGAGAAGCGGAGTTATCGATGTTTATATCTGTGAGGCCATTAATCACCATTGACGACAGGATTGCCTACCACTCGGAACGATCGACGTTTGACGAAACTATGCAAGTTCGTCGCAGATCGGTATAAGGTGGCTCGATGTGTCGTGTTTTAGGCTACAAATTGCTATGTAGCAGATTCGCATACAACAAATAGAAGCGGAGTTATAGTTGTTTATATCTGTCAGGCCATGAATCACCATTGACGGCCGGATTGCCTACCACTCGGAACGACCGACGTTTGCCGAAACTATGCAAGTTCGTCGCAGATCGGTATAAGGTGGGTCGTTGGGCCGTGTTTTAAGCTACAACTTGCTATGTCGCAGATTCGCATACGACGAATAGAAGCGGAGTTATCGATGTTTATATCAGTGAGGCCATTAATCACCATTGACGACAGGATTGCCTACCACTCGGAACGATCGACGTTTGATGAAACTATGCAAGTTCTTCGCAGATCGGTATAAGATGGGTCGATGTGTCGTGTTTTAAGCTACAAATTCCTATGTCGCAGATTCGCATACGACGAATAGAAGCGGTGTTATCGATGTTTATATCTGTGAGGTCATGAATCATCATTGACGGCCGGAATGCCTACCACTCGGAACGATCGACGCTTGACGAAACTATGCAAGTTCGTCGCAGGTCGGTATAAGGTGGGTCGATGTGTCGTGCTTTAAGCTACAAATTGCTATGTCGCAGATTTGCATACGACGAATAGAAGCGGAGTTATAGTTGTTTATATCTGTGAGGCCATGAATCACCATTGATGACCGGATTGCCTACCACTCGGAACGATCGACATTTGCCGAAACTATGCAAGTTCGTCGCAGATCGGTATAAGGTGGCTCGATGTGTCGTGTTTTAGGCTACAAATTGCTATGTCGCAGATTTGCGTACGACGAATAGAAGCGCAGTTATAGTTGTTTATATCTGTCAGGCCATGAATCACCATTGACGGCCAGAATGCCTACCACTCGGAACGATCGACGCTTGACGAAACTATGCAAGTTCGTCGCAGGTCGGTATAAGGTGGGTCGATGTGTCGTGCTTTAAGCTACAAATTGCTATGTCGCAGATTTGCATACGACGAATAGAAGCGGAGTTATAGTTGTTTATATCTGTGAGGCCATGATTTACCATTGATGACCGGATTGCCTACCACTCGGAACGATCGACATTTGCCGAAACTATGCAAGTTCGTCGCAGATCGGTATAAGGTGGCTCGATGTGTCGTGTTTTAGGCTACAAATTGCTATGTCGCAGATTTGCGTACGACGAATAGAAGCGCAGTTATAGTTGTTTATATCTGTCAGGCCATGAATCACCATTGACGGCCAGAATGCCTACCACTCGATTCGATCGATGTTTGACGAAACTATGCAAGTTCGTCGCAGATCGGTATAAGGTGGGTCGATGTGTCGTGCTTTAAGCTACAAATTGCTGTGTCGCAGATTTGCATACGATGAATAGAAGCGGAGTTATAGTTGTTTATATCTGTGAGGCCAAGAATCACCATTAACGGCCGGATTGCCTTCCACTCGGAACGATCGACGTTTGCCGAAACTATGCATGTTCGTCGCAGATCGGTATACGGTGGCTCGATGTGTCGTGTTTTAGGCTTCAAATTGCTATGTCGCAGATTTGCATACGACGAATAGAAACGGACTTATCGATATTTATATCTGTGAGGCCATTAATCACCATTGACGACAGGATTGCCTACCACTCGGAACGATCGACGTTTGACGAAACTATGCAAGTTCGTCGCAGATCGGTATAAGGTGGCTCGATGTGTCGTGTTTTAGGCTACAAATTGCTATGTCGGCGATTTGCATACGATGAATAAAAGCGGAGTTGTAGTTGTTTATATCTGTGAGGTCATGAATCATCATTGACGGCCGGAATGCCTACCACTGGGAACGATCGATGTTTGACGAAACTATGCAAGTTCGTCGCAGATCGGTATAAGGTGGGTCGATGTGTCGTGCTTTAAGCTACAAATTGCTATGTCGCAGATTTGCATACGACTAATAGAAGCGGAGTTATAGTTGTTTATATCTGTGAGGTCATGAATCATCATTGACGGCCGGAAAGCCTACCACTCGAAACGATCGATGTTTGACGAAACTATGCAAGTTCTTCGCAGATCGGTATAAGGTGGGTCGTTGCTCGTGTTTTAGGCTACAAATTGCTTTGTCGCTGATTCGCATACGACGAATAGAAGTGGAGTTATAGTTGTTTATATCTGTCAGGCCATGAATCACCATTGACGGCCGGATTGCCTTCCACTCGAAACGATCGATGTTTGACGAAACTATGCAAGTTCGTCGCAGATCGGTATAAGGTGGGTCGATGTGCCGTGTTTTAAGCTACAAATTTCTATGTCGCAGATTTGCATACGACGAATAGAAGCGGAGTTATCGATGTTTATATCTGTGAGGCCATTGATCACCATTGACGACCGGATTGCCTACCACTCGGAACGATCGACGTTTGACGAAACTATGCAAGTTCTTCGCAGATCGGTATAACGTGGGTCGATGTGCCGTGTTTTAAGCTACAAATTGCTATGTCGCAGATTTGCATACGACGAATAGAAGCGGAGTTATAGTTGTTTATATCTGTCATGCCACGAATCACCATTGACGGCCGGATTGCCTACCACTCGAAACGATCGATGTTTGACGAAACTATGCAAGTTTGTCGCAGATCGGTATAAGGTGGGTCGTTGGGCCGTGTTTTAAGCTACAAGTTGCTATGCCGCAGATTCGCATACGACGAATAGAAGCGGAGATATCGATGTTTATATCTGTGAGGCCAAAAATCACCGTTGACGACCGGATTAACTACCACTCGGAACGATCGACGTTTGACGAAACTATGCAAGTTCGTCGCAGATCGGTATAAGGTGGTTCGATGTGCCGTGTTTTAAGCTACAAATTGCTATGTCGCAGATTTGCATACGACGAATAGCAGCGGAGTTATAGTTGTTTATATCTGTCAGGCCATGAATCACCATTGACGACCGGATTGCCTACCACTCGGAACGATCGACGTTTGACGTAACAATCCAAGTTCGTCGCACATCGGTATAAGGTGGCTCGATGTGTCGTGTTTTAGGCTACAAATTGCTATGTCGCAGATTCGCATACGTCGAATAGAAGCGGAGTTATCGATGTTTATATCTGTGAGGCCATTAATCACCATTGACGACAGGATTGCCTACCACTCGGAACGATCGACGTTTGACGAAACTATGCAAGTTCGTCGCAGATCGGTATAAGATGGCTCGATGTGTCGTGTTTTAGGCTACAAATTGCTATGTCGCAGATTTGCATACGACGAATAGAAGCGGAGTTACAGTTGTTTATATCTGTCAGGCCATGAATCACCATTGACGGCCGGATTGCCTACCACTCGGAACGCTCGACGTTTGCCGAAACTATGCAAGTTCTTCGCAGATTCGTATAAGGTGGGTCGATGTGCCGTGTCTTAAGCTACAAATTGCTATGTCGCAGATTTGCATACGACGAATAGAAGCGGAGTTATAGTTGTTTATATCTGTCAGGCCATGAATCACCATTGACGGCCGGATTGCCTTCCACTCGAAACGATCGATGTTTGACGAAACTATGCAAGTTCGTCGCTGATCGGTATAAGGTGCCTCGATGTGTCGTGTTTTAGGCTACAAATTGCTATGTCGCAGATTTGCATACGACGAATAGAAGCGGAGTTACAGTTGTTTATATCTGTCAGGCCATGAATCACCATTGACGGCCGGATTGCCTACCACTCGGAACGATCGACGTTTGCCGAAACTATGCAAGTTCTTCGCAGATTCGTATAAGGTGGGTCGATGTGCCGTGTCTTAAGCTACAAATTGCTATGTCGCAGATTTGCATACGACGAATAGAAGCGGAGTTATCGATGTTTATATCTGTGAGGCCATGAATCACCATCGACGGCCGAATTGCCTACCACTCGGAACGATCGACGTTTGACGAAACTATGCAAGTTCTTCGCAGATTCGTATAAGGTGGGTCGATGTGCCGTGTCTTAAGTTACAAATTGCTATGTCGCAGATTTGCATACGACGAATAGAAGCGGAGTTATCGATGTTTATATCTGTGAGGCCATGAATCACCATCGACGGCCGAATTGCCTACCACTCGGAACGATCGACGTTTGACGAAACTATGCAAGTTCTCCGCAGATCGGTTTAAGGTGGCTCGATGTGTCGTGTTTTAGGCTACAAATTGCTATGTCGCAGATTTGCAAACGACGAATAGAAGCGGAGATATCGATGTTTATATCTGTGAGGCCAAAAATCACCGTTGACGACCGGATTAACTACCACTCGGAACGATCGACGTTTGACGAAACTATGCAAGTTCGTCGCAGATCGGTATAAGGTGGTTCGATGTGCCGTGTTTTAAGCTACAAATTGCTATGTCGCAGATTTGCATACGACGAATAGAAGCGGAGTTATTGTTTTTTATATCTGGTGAGGCTATGAATCACCATTGACAGCCGGATAGCCTACCACTCGGAACGATCGACGTTTGACGAAACTATGCAAGTTCGTCGCAGATCGGTATAAGTTAGCTCGATGTTTCGTGTTTTAGGCTACAGATTGCTATGTCGCAGATTTGCGTACGACGAATAGAAGCGGAGTTATAGTTGTTTATATCTGACAGGCCATGAATCACCATCGACGGCCGGATTGCCTACCACTCGGAACGATCGACGTTTGCCGAAACTATGCAAGTTCTTCGCAGATCGGTATAAGGTGGGTCGATGTGCCGTGTTTTAGGCTACAAATTGCTATGTCGCAGATTTGCATACGACGAATAGAAGCGGAGTTACAGTTGTTTATATCTGTCAGGCCATGAATCACCATTGACGACCGGATTGCCTACCACTCGGAACGATCGACGTTTGACGAAACTATGCAAGTTCTTCGCAGATCGGTATAAGGTGGGTCGGTGTGTCGTGTTTTAACCTACAAATTGCTATGTCGGAGATTTGCATACGACGAATAGAAGCGGAGTTATCGATGTTTATATCTGTGAGGCCATGAATCACCATCGACGGCCGAATTGCCTACCACTCGGAACGATCGACGTTTGACGAAACTATGCAAGTTCTTCGCAGATTCGTATAAGGTGGGTCGATGTGCCGTGTCTTAAGCTACAAATTGCTATGTCGCAGATATGCATACGACGAATAGAAGCGGAGTTATCGATGTTTATATCTGTGAGGCCATGAATCACCATCGACGGCCGAATTGCCTACCACTCGGAACGATCGACGTTTGACGAAACTATGCAAGTTCTCCGCAGATCGGTTTAAGGTGGCTCGATGTGTCGTGTTTTAGGCTACAAATTGCTATGTCGCAGATTTGCAAACGACGAATAGAAGCGGAGTTGTAGTTGTTTATATCTGTGAGGTCATGAATCATCATTGACGGCCGGAATGCCTACCACTCGAAACGATCGATGTTTGACGAAACTATGCAAGTTCGTCGCAGATCGGTATAAGGTGGGTCGATGTGTCGTGTTTTATGCTACAAATTGCTATGTCGCAGATTTGCATACGACGAATAGAAGCGGAGTTATTGTTTTTTATATCTGGTGAGGCTATGAATCACCATTGACAGCCGGATAGCCTACCACTCGGAACGATCGACGTTTGACGAAACTATGCAAGTTCGTCGCAGATCGGTATAAGTTAGCTCGATGTTTCGTGTTTTAGGCTACAGATTGCTATGTCGCAGATTTGCGTACGACGAATAGAAGCGGAGTTATAGTTGTTTATATCTGACAGGCCATGAATCACCATCGACGGCCGGATTGCCTACCACTCGGAACGATCGACGTTTGCCGAAACTATGCAAGTTCTTCGCAGATCGGTATAAGGTGGGTCGATGTGCCGTGTTTTAGGCTACAAATTGCTATGTCGCAGATTTGCTTACGACGAATAGAAGCGGAGTTACAGTTGTTTATATCTGTCAGGCCATGAATCACCATTGACGACCGGATTGCCTACCACTCGGAACGATCGACGTTTGACGAAACTATGCAAGTTCTTCGCAGATCGGTATAAGGTGGGTCGGTGTGTCGTGTTTTAACCTACAAATTGCTATGTCGCAGATTCGCATACGACGAATAGAAGCGGAGTTATAGTTGTTTATATGTGTCAGGCCATGAATCACCATTGACGGCCGGATTGCCTTCCACTCGAAACGATCGATGTTTGACGAAACTATGCAAGTTCGTCGCAGATCGGTATAAGGTGGGTCGTTGGGCCGTGTTTTAAGCTACAACTTGCTATGTCGCAGATTCGCATACGACGAATAGAAGCGGAGTTATCGATGTTTATATCTTTGAAGCCACTAACCACCATTGACGACCGGATTGCCTACCACTCGGAACGATCGACGTTTGCCGAAACTATGCAAGTTCGTCAGAGATCGGTATAAGGTGGGTCGTTGGGCCGTGTTTTAGGCTACAAATTGCTATGTCGCAGATTTGCATACGACGAATAGAAGCGGAGTTACAGTTGTTTATATCTGTCAGGCCATGAATCACCATTGACGGCCGGATTGCCTACCACTCGGAACGATCGACGTTTGCCGAAACTATGCAAGTTCGTCGCAGATCGGTATAAGGTGGGTCGTTGGGCCGTGCTTTAAGCTACAACTTGCTATGTCGCAGATTAGCATACGACGAATAGAAGCGGAGTTATCGATGTTTATATCTGTGAGGCCATGAATCACCATTGACGGCAGGATTGCCTACCACTCGGAACGATCGACGTTTGACGAAACTATGCAAGTTCTTCGCAGATCGGTATAAGGTGGGTCGATGTGTCGTGTTTTAAGCTACAAATTGCTATGTCGCAGATTTGCATACGACGAATAGAGGCGGAGTTATAGTTGTTTATATCTGTGAGGCCATGAATCACCATTGACGGCAGGATTGCCTACCACTCGGAACGATCGACGTTTGAAGAAACTATGCAAGTTCTTCGCAGATCGGTATAAGATGGGTCGATGTGTCGTGTTTTAAGCTACAAATTGCTATGTCGCAGATTCGCATACGACGAATAGAAGTGGAGTTATAGTTGTTTATATCTGTCAGGCCATGAATCACCATTGACGGCCGGATTGCTTTCCACTCGAAACGATCGATGTTTGACGAAACTATGCAAGTTCGTCGCAGATCGGTATAAGGTGGGTCGTTGGGCCGTGTTTTAAGCTATAAGTTGCTGTGTCGCAGATTCGCATACGACGAACAGAAGCGGAGTTATCGATGTTTATATCTGCGAGGCCATTAATCACCATTGACGACAGGATTGCCTACCACTCGGAACGATCGACGTTTGACGAAACTATGCAAGTTCTTCGCAGATCGGTATAAGATGGGTCGATGTGTCGTGTTTTAAGCTACAAATTGCTATGTCGCAGATTCGGATACGACGAATAGAAGTGGAGTTATAGTTGTTTATATCTGTCAGGCCATGAATCACCATTGACGGCCGGATTGCCTTCCACTCGAAACGATCGATGTTTGACGAAACTATGCAAGTTCTTCGCAGATCGGTATAAGATGGGTCGATGTGTCGTGTTTTAAGCTACAAATTGCTATGTCGCAGATTCGCATACGACGAATAGAAGTGGAGTTATAGTTGTTTATATCTGTCAGGCCATGAATCACCATTGACGGCCGGATTGCCTTCCACTCGAAACGATCGATGTTTGACGAAACTATGCAAGTTAGTCGCAGATCGGTATAAGGTGGATCGTTGGGCCGTGTTTTAAGCTATAAGTTGCTGTGTCGCAGATTCGCATACGACGAACAGAAGCGGAGTTATCCATGTTTATATCTGTGAGGCCATGAATCACCATTGACGACCGGATTGCCTACCACTCGGAACGATCGACGTTTGACGAAACTATGCAAGTTCGTCGCAGATCGGTATAAGGTGGCTCGATGTGTCGTGTTTTAGGCTACAAATTGCTATGTCGCAGATTCGCATACGACGAATAGAAGTGGAGTTATAGTTGTTTATATCTGTCAGGCCATGAATCACCATTGACGGCCGGATTGCTTTCCACTCGAAACGATCGATGTTTGACGAAACTATGCAAGTTCGTCGCAGATCGGTATAAGGTGGGTCGTTGGGCCGTGTTTTAAGCTATAAGTTGCTGTGTCGCAGATTCGCATACGACGAACAGAAGCGGAGTTATCGATGTTTATATCTGTGAGGCCATTAATCACCATTGACGACAGGATTGCCTACCACTCGGAACGATCGACGTTTGACGAAACTATGCAAGTTCTTCGCAGATCGGTATAAGATTGGTCGATGTGTCGTGTTTTAAGCTACAACTTGCTATGTCGCAGATTAGCATACGACGAATAGAAGCGGAGTTATCGATGTTTATATCTGTGAGGCCATGAATCACCATTGACGGCAGGATTGCCTACCACTCGGAACGATCGACGTTTGACGAAACTATGCAAGTTCTTCGCAGATCGGTATAAGGTGGGTCGATGTGTCGTGTTTTAAGCTACAAATTGCTATGTCGCAGATTTGCATACGACGAATAGAGGCGGAGTTATAGTTGTTTATATCTGTGAGGCCATGAATCACCATTGACGGCAGGATTGCCTACCACTCGGAACGATCGACGTTTGAAGAAACTATGCAAGTTCTTCGCAGATCGGTATAAGATGGGTCGATGTGTCGTGTTTTAAGCTACAAATTGCTATGTCGCAGATTCGCATACGACGAATAGAAGTGGAGTTATAGTTGTTTATATCTGTCAGGCCATGAATCACCATTGACGGCCGGATTGCTTTCCACTCGAAACGATCGATGTTTGACGAAACTATGCAAGTTCGTCGCAGATCGGTATAAGGTGGGTCGTTGGGCCGTGTTTTAAGCTATAAGTTGCTGTGTCGCAGATTCGCATACGACGAACAGAAGCGGAGTTATCGATGTTTATATCTGCGAGGCCATTAATCACCATTGACGACAGGATTGCCTACCACTCGGAACGATCGACGTTTGACGAAACTATGCAAGTTCTTCGCAGATCGGTATAAGATTGGTCGATGTGTCGTGTTTTAAGCTACAAATTGCTATGTCGCAGATTCGGATACGACGAATAGAAGTGGAGTTATAGTTGTTTATATCTGTCAGGCCATGAATCACCATTGACGGCCGGATTGCCTTCCACTCGAAACGATCGATGTTTGACGAAACTATGCAAGTTCTTCGCAGATCGGTATAAGATGGGTCGATGTGTCGTGTTTTAAGCTACAAATTGCTATGTCGCAGATTCGCATACGACGAATAGAAGTGGAGTTATAGTTGTTTATATCTGTCAGGCCATGAATCACCATTGACGGCCGGATTGCCTTCCACTCGAAACGATCGATGTTTGACGAAACTATGCAAGTTAGTCGCAGATCGGTATAAGGTGGATCGTTGGGCCGTGTTTTAAGCTATAAGTTGCTGTGTCGCAGATTCGCATACGACGAACAGAAGCGGAGTTATCCATGTTTATATCTGTGAGGCCATGAATCACCATTGACGACCGGATTGCCTACCACTCGGAACGATCGACGTTTGACGAAACTATGCAAGTTCGTCGCAGATCGGTATAAGGTGGCTCGATGTGTCGTGTTTTAGGCTACAAATTGCTATGTCGCAGATTCGCATACGACGAATAGAAGTGGAGTTATAGTTGTTTATATCTGTCAGGCCATGAATCACCATTGACGGCCGGATTGCTTTCCACTCGAAACGATCGATGTTTGACGAAACTATGCAAGTTCGTCGCAGATCGGTATAAGGTGGGTCGTTGGGCCGTGTTTTAAGCTATAAGTTGCTGTGTCGCAGATTCGCATACGACGAACAGAAGCGGAGTTATCGATGTTTATATCTGTGAGGCCATTAATCACCATTGACGACAGGATTGCCTACCACTCGGAACGATCGACGTTTGACGAAACTATGCAAGTTCTTCGCAGATCGGTATAAGATTGGTCGATGTGTCGTGTTTTAATCTACAAATTGCTATGTCGCAGATTCGCATACGACGAATAGAAGTGGAGTTATAGTTGTTTATATCTGTCAGGCCATGAATCACCATTGACGGCCGGATTGCCTTCCACTCGAAACGATCGATGTTTGACGAAACTATGCAAGTTCTTCGCAGATCGGTATAAGATGGGTCGATGTGTCGTGTTTTAAGCTACAAATTGCTATGTCGCAGATTCGCATACGACGAATAGAAGTGGAGTTATAGTTGTTTATATCTGTCAGGCCATGAATCACCATTGACGGCCGGATTGCCTTCCACTCGAAACGATCGATGTTTGACGAAACTATGCAAGTTCGTCGCAGATCGGTATTAGGTGGGTCGTTGGGCCGTGTTTTAAGCTATAAGTTGCTGTGTCGCAGATTCGCATACGACGAACAGAAGCGGAGTTATCGATGTTTATATCTGTGAGGCCATGAATCACCATTGACGACCGGATTGCCTACCACTCGGAACGATCGACGCTTGACGAAACTATGCAAGTTCGTCGCAGATCGGTATAAGGTGGGTCGATGTGTCGTGCTTTAAGCTACAAATTGCTATGTCGCAGATTTGCATACGACGAATAGAAGCGGAGTTATAGTTGTTTATACCCGTGAGGTCATGAATAATCATTGACGGCCGGAATGCCTACCACTCGAAACGATCGATGTTTGACGAAACTATGCAAGTTCGTCGCAGATCGGTATAAGGTGGCTCGATGTGTCGTGCTTTAAGCTACAAATTGCTATGTTGCAGATTTGCATTCGACGAATAGAAGCGGAGTAATAGTTGTTTATATCTGTGAGGCCATGAATCACCATTGACGACCGGATTGCCTACGACTCGAAACGATCGATGTTTGACGAAACTATGCAAGTTCGTTGCAGATCGGTATAAGGTGGGTCGTTGGGCCGTGTTTTAAGCTTCAAATTGCTATGCCGCAGATTCGCATACGACGAATAGAAGCGGAGTTACAGTTGTTTATATCTGTCAGGCCATGAATCACCATTGACGGCCGGATTGCCTTCCACTCGATTCGATCGATGTTTGACGAAACTATGCAAGTTCGTCGCAGATCGGTATAAGGTGGGTCGATGTGTCGTGCTTTAAGCTACAAATTGCTGTGTCGCAGATTTGCATACGATGAATAGAAGCGGAGTTATAGTTGTTTATATCTGTGAGGCCAAGAATCACCATTAACGGCCGGATTGCCTTCCACTCGGAACGATCGACGTTTGCCGAAACTATGCATGTTCGTCGCAGATCGGTATACGGTGGCTCGATGTGTCGTGTTTTAGGCTTCAAATTGCTATGTCGCAGATTTGCATACGACGAATAGAAACGGACTTATCGATATTTATATCTGTGAGGCCATTAATCACCATTGACGACAGGATTGCCTACCACTCGGAACGATCGACGTTTGACGAAACTATGCAAGTTCGTCGCAGATCGGTATAAGGTGGCTCGATGTGTCGTGTTTTAGGCTACAAATTGCTATGTCGGCGATTTGCATACGATGAATAAAAGCGGAGTTGTAGTTGTTTATATCTGTGAGGTCATGAATCATCATTGACGGCCGGAATGCCTACCACTGGGAACGATCGATGTTTGACGAAACTATGCAAGTTCGTCGCAGATCGGTATAAGGTGGGTCGATGTGTCGTGCTTTAAGCTACAAATTGCTATGTCGCAGATTTGCATACGACTAATAGAAGCGGAGTTATAGTTGTTTATATCTGTGAGGTCATGAATCATCATTGACGGCCGGAAAGCCTACCACTCGAAACGATCGATGTTTGACGAAACTATGCAAGTTCTTCGCAGATCGGTATAAGGTGGGTCGTTGCTCGTGTTTTAGGCTACAAATTGCTTTGTCGCTGATTCGCATACGACGAATAGAAGTGGAGTTATAGTTGTTTATATCTGTCAGGCCATGAATCACCATTGACGGCCGGATTGCCTTCCACTCGAAACGATCGATGTTTGACGAAACTATGCAAGTTCGTCGCAGATCGGTATAAGGTGGGTCGATGTGCCGTGTTTTAAGCTACAAATTTCTATGTCGCAGATTTGCATACGACGAATAGAAGCGGAGTTATCGATGTTTATATCTGTGAGGCCATTGATCACCATTGACGACCGGATTGCCTACCACTCGGAACGATCGACGTTTGACGAAACTATGCAAGTTCTTCGCAGATCGGTATAACGTGGGTCGATGTGCCGTGTTTTAAGCTACAAATTGCTATGTCGCAGATTTGCATACGACGAATAGAAGCGGAGTTATAGTTGTTTATATCTGTCATGCCATGAATCACCATTGACGGCCGGATTGCCTACCACTCGAAACGATCGATGTTTGACGAAACTATGCAAGTTTGTCGCAGATCGGTATAAGGTGGGTCGTTGGGCCGTGTTTTAAGCTACAAGTTGCTATGCCGCAGATTCGCATACGACGAATAGAAGCGGAGATATCGATGTTTATATCTGTGAGGCCAAAAATCACCGTTGACGACCGGATTAACTACCACTCGGAACGATCGACGTTTGACGAAACTATGCAAGTTCGTCGCAGATCGGTATAAGGTGGTTCGATGTGCCGTGTTTTAAGCTACAAATTGCTATGTCGCAGATTTGCATACGACGAATAGCAGCGGAGTTATAGTTGTTTATATCTGTCAGGCCATGAATCACCATTGACGACCGGATTGCCTACCACTCGGAACGATCGACGTTTGACGTAACAATCCAAGTTCGTCGCACATCGGTATAAGGTGGCTCGATGTGTCGTGTTTTAGGCTACAAATTGCTATGTCGCAGATTCGCATACGTCGAATAGAAGCGGAGTTATCGATGTTTATATCTGTGAGGCCATTAATCACCATTGACGACAGGATTGCCTACCACTCGGAACGATCGACGTTTGACGAAACTATGCAAGTTCGTCGCAGATCGGTATAAGATGGCTCGATGTGTCGTGTTTTAGGCTACAAATTGCTATGTCGCAGATTTGCATACGACGAATAGGAGCGGAGTTACAGTTGTTTATATCTGTCTGGCCATGAATCACCATTGACGGCCGGATTGCCTACCACTCGGAACGCTCGACGTTTGCCGAAACTATGCAAGTTCTTCGCAGATTCGTATAAGGTGGGTCGATGTGCCGTGTCTTAAGCTACAAATTGCTATGTCGCAGATTTGCATACGACGAATAGAAGCGGAGTTATAGTTGTTTATATCTGTCAGGCCATGAATCACCATTGACGGCCGGATTGCCTTCCACTCGAAACGATCGATGTTTGACGAAACTATGCAAGTTCGTCGCTGATCGGCATAAGGTGACTCGATGTGTCGTGTTTTAGGCTACAAATTGCTATGTCGCAGATTTGCATACGACGAATAGAAGCGGAGTTACAGTTGTTTATATCTGTCAGGCCATGAATCACCATTGACGGCCGGATTGCCTACCACTCGGAACGATCGACGTTTGCCGAAACTATGCAAGTTCTTCGCAGATTCGTATAAGGTGGGTCGATGTGCCGTGTCTTAAGCTACAAATTGCTATGTCGCAGATTTGCATACGACGAATAGAAGCGGAGTTATCGATGTTTATATCTGTGAGGCCATGAATCACCATCGACGGCCGAATTGCCTACCACTCGGAACGATCGACGTTTGACGAAACTATGCAAGTTCTTCGCAGATTCGTATAAGGTGGGTCGATGTGCCGTGTCTTAAGTTACAAATTGCTATGTCGCAGATTTGCATACGACGAATAGAAGCGGAGTTATCGATGTTTATATCTGTGAGGCCATGAATCACCATCGACGGCCGAATTGCCTACCACTCGGAACGATCGACGTTTGACGAAACTATGCAAGTTCTCCGCAGATCGGTTTAAGGTGGCTCGATGTGTCGTGTTTTAGGCTACAAATTGCTATGTCGCAGATTTGCAAACGACGAATAGAAGCGGAGATATCGATGTTTATATCTGTGAGGCCAAAAATCACCGTTGACGACCGGATTAACTACCACTCGGAACGATCGACGTTTGACGAAACTATGCAAGTTCGTCGCAGATCGGTATAAGGTGGTTCGATGTGCCGTGTTTTAAGCTACAAATTGCTATGTCGCAGATTTGCATACGACGAATAGAAGCGGAGTTATTGTTTTTTATATCTGGTGAGGCTATGAATCACCATTGACAGCCGGATAGCCTACCACTCGGAACGATCGACGTTTGACGAAACTATGCAAGTTCGTCGCAGATCGGTATAAGTTAGCTCGATGTTTCGTGTTTTAGGCTACAGATTGCTATGTCGCAGATTTGCGTACGACGAATAGAAGCGGAGTTATAGTTGTTTATATCTGACAGGCCATGAATCACCATCGACGGCCGGATTGCCTACCACTCGGAACGATCGACGTTTGCCGAAACTATGCAAGTTCTTCGCAGATCGGTATAAGGTGGGTCGATGTGCCGTGTTTTAGGCTACAAATTGCTATGTCGCAGATTTGCATACGACGAATAGAAGCGGAGTTACAGTTGTTTATATCTGTCAGGCCATGAATCACCATTGACGACCGGATTGCCTACCACTCGGAACGATCGACGTTTGACGAAACTATGCAAGTTCTTCGCAGATCGGTATAAGGTGGGTCGGTGTGTCGTGTTTTAACCTACAAATTGCTATGTCGCAGATTTGCATACGACGAATAGAAGCGGAGTTATCGATGTTTATATCTGTGAGGCCATGAATCACCATCGACGGCCGAATTGCCTACCACTCGGAACGATCGACGTTTGACGAAACTATGCAAGTTCTTCGCAGATTCGTATAAGGTGGGTCGATGTGCCGTGTCTTAAGCTACAAATTGCTATGTCGCAGATATGCATACGACGAATAGAAGCGGAGTTATCGATGTTTATATCTGTGAGGCCATGAATCACCATCGACGGCCGAATTGCCTACCACTCGGAACGATCGACGTTTGACGAAACTATGCAAGTTCTCCGCAGATCGGTTTAAGGTGGCTCGATGTGTCGTGTTTTAGGCTACAAATTGCTATGTCGCAGATTTGCAAACGACGAATAGAAGCGGAGTTGTAGTTGTTTATATCTGTGAGGTCATGAATCATCATTGACGGCCGGAATGCCTACCACTCGAAACGATCGATGTTTGACGAAACTATGCAAGTTCGTCGCAGATCGGTATAAGGTGGGTCGATGTGTCGTGTTTTATGCTACAAATTGCTATGTCGCAGATTTGCATACGACGAATAGAAGCGGAGTTATTGTTTTTTATATCTGGTGAGGCTATGAATCACCATTGACAGCCGGATAGCCTACCACTCGGAACGATCGACGTTTGACGAAACTATGCAAGTTCGTCGCAGATCGGTATAAGTTAGCTCGATGTTTCGTGTTTTAGGCTACAGATTGCTATGTAGCAGATTTGCGTACGACGAATAGAAGCGGAGTTATAGTTGTTTATATCTGACAGGCCATGAATCACCATCGACGGCCGGATTGCCTACCACTCGGAACGATCGACGTTTGCCGAAACTATGCAAGTTCTTCGCAGATCGGTATAAGGTGGGTCGATGTGCCGTGTTTTAGGCTACAAATTGCTATGTCGCAGATTTGCATACGACGAATAGAAGCGGAGTTACAGTTGTTTATATCTGTCAGGCCATGAATCACCATTGACGACCGGATTGCCTACCACTCGGAACGATCGACGTTTGACGAAACTATGCAAGTTCTTCGCAGATCGGTATAAGGTGGGTCGGTGTGTCGTGTTTTAACCTACAAATTGCTATGTCGCAGATTCGCATACGACGAATAGAAGCGGAGTTATAGTTGTTTATATGTGTCAGGCCATGAATCACCATTGACGGCCGGATTGCCTTCCACTCGAAACGATCGATGTTTGACGAAACTATGCAAGTTCGTCGCAGATCGGTATAAGGTGGGTCGTTGGGCCGTGTTTTAAGCTACAACTTGCTATGTCGCAGATTCGCATACGACGAATAGAAGCGGAGTTATCGATGTTTATATCTTTGAAGCCACTAACCACCATTGACGACCGGATTGCCTACCACTCGGAACGATCGACGTTTGCCGAAACTATGCAAGTTCGTCAGAGATCGGTATAAGGTGGGTCGTTGGGCCGTGTTTTAGGCTACAAATTGCTATGTCGCAGATTTGCATACGACGAATAGAAGCGGAGTTACAGTTGTTTATATCTGTCAGGCCATGAATCACCATTGACGGCCGGATTGCCTACCACTCGGAACGATCGACGTTTGCCGAAACTATGCAAGTTCGTCGCAGATCGGTATAAGGTGGGTCGTTGGGCCGTGTTTTAAGCTACAACTTGCTATGTCGCAGATTAGCATACGACGAATAGAAGCGGAGTTATCGATGTTTATATCTGTGAGGCCATGAATCACCATTGACGGCAGGATTGCCTACCACTCGGAACGATCGACGTTTGCCGAAACTATGCAAGTTCTTCGCAGATCGGTATAAGGTGGGTCGATGTGTCGTGTTTTAAGCTACAAATTGCTATGTCGCAGATTTGCATACGACGAATAGAGGCGGAGTTATAGTTGTTTATATCTGTGAGGCCATGAATCACCATTGACGGCAGGATTGCCTACCACTCGGAACGATCGACGTTTGAAGAAACTATGCAAGTTCTTCGCAGATCGGTATAAGATGGGTCGATGTGTCGTGTTTTAAGCTACAAATTGCTATGTCGCAGATTCGCATACGACGAATAGAAGTGGAGTTATAGTTGTTTATATCTGTCAGGCCATGAATCACCATTGACGGCCGGATTGCTTTCCACTCGAAACGATCGATGTTTGACGAAACTATGCAAGTTCGTCGCAGATCGGTATAAGGTGGGTCGTTGGGCCGTGTTTTAAGCTATAAGTTGCTGTGTCGCAGATTCGCATACGACGAACAGAAGCGGAGTTATCGATGTTTATATCTGCGAGGCCATTAATCACCATTGACGACAGGATTGCCTACCACTCGGAACGATCGACGTTTGACGAAACTATGCAAGTTCTTCGCAGATCGGTATAAGATTGGTCGATGTGTCGTGTTTTAAGCTACAAATTGCTATGTCGCAGATTCGGATACGACGAATAGAAGTGGAGTTATAGTTGTTTATATCTGTCAGGCCATGAATCACCATTGACGGCCGGATTGCCTTCCACTCGAAACGATCGATGTTTGACGAAACTATGCAAGTTCTTCGCAGATCGGTATAAGATGGGTCGATGTGTCGTGTTTTAAGCTACAAATTGCTATGTCGCAGATTCGCATACGACGAATAGAAGTGGAGTTATAGTTGTTTATATCTGTCAGGCCATGAATCACCATTGACGGCCGGATTGCCTTCCACTCGAAACGATCGATGTTTGACGAAACTATGCAAGTTAGTCGCAGATCGGTATAAGGTGGATCGTTGGGCCGTGTTTTAAGCTATAAGTTGCTGTGTCGCAGATTCGCATACGACGAACAGAAGCGGAGTTATCCATGTTTATATCTGTGAGGCCATGAATCACCATTGACGACCGGATTGCCTACCACTCGGAACGATCGACGTTTGACGAAACTATGCAAGTTCGTCGCAGATCGGTATAAGGTGGCTCGATGTGTCGTGTTTTAGGCTACAAATTGCTATGTCGCAGATTCGCATACGACGAATAGAAGTGGAGGTATAGTTGTTTATATCTGTCAGGCCATGAATCACCATTGACGGCCGGATTGCTTTCCACTCGAAACGATCGATGTTTGACGAAACTATGCAAGTTCGTCGCAGATCGGTATAAGGTGGGTCGTTGGGCCGTGTTTTAAGCTATAAGTTGCTGTGTCGCAGATTCGCATACGACGAACAGAAGCGGAGTTATCGATGTTTATATCTGTGAGGCCATTAATCACCATTGACGACAGGATTGCCTACCACTCGGAACGATCGACGTTTGACGAAACTATGCAAGTTCTTCGCAGATCGGTATAAGATGGGTCGATGTGTCGTGTTTTAAGCTACAAATTGCTATGTCGCAGATTCGCATACGACGAATAGAAGTGGAGTTATAGTTGTTTATATCTGTCAGGCCATGAATCACCATTGACGGCCGGATTGCCTTCCACTCGAAACGATCGATGTTTGACGAAACTATGCAAGTTCTTCGCAGATCGGTATAAGATGGGTCGATGTGTCGTGTTTTAAGCTACAAATTGCTATGTCGCAGATTCGCATACGACGAATAGAAGTGGAGTTATAGTTGTTTATATCTGTCAGGCCATGAATCACCATTGACGGCCGGATTGCCTTCCACTCGAAACGATCGATGTTTGACGAAACTATGCAAGTTCGTCGCAGATCGGTATTAGGTGGGTCGTTGGGCCGTGTTTTAAGCTATAAGTTGCTGTGTCGCAGATTCGCATACGACGAACAGAAGCGGAGTTATCGATGTTTATATCTGTGAGGCCATGAATCACCATTGACGACCGGATTGCCTACCACTCGGAACGATCGACGCTTGACGAAACTATGCAAGTTCGTCGCAGATCGGTATAAGGTGGGTCGATGTGTCGTGCTTTAAGCTACAAATTGCTATGTCGCAGATTTGCATACGACGAATAGAAGCGGAGTTATAGTTGTTTATACCCGTGAGGTCATGAATAATCATTGACGGCCGGAATGCCTACCACTCGAAACGATCGATGTTTGACGAAACTATGCAAGTTCGTCGCAGATCGGTATAAGGTGGCTCGATGTGTCGTGCTTTAAGCTACAAATTGCTATGTTGCAGATTTGCATTCGACGAATAGAAGCGGAGTAATAGTTGTTTATATCTGTGAGGCCATGAATCACCATTGACGACCGGATTGCCTACGACTCGAAACGATCGATGTTTGACGAAACTATGCAAGTTCGTTGCAGATCGGTATAAGGTGGGTCGTTGGGCCGTGTTTTAAGCTTCAAATTGCTATGCCGCAGATTCGCATACGACGAATAGAAGCGGAGTTATCGATGTTTATATCTGTGAGGCCATGAATCACCATTGACGGCAGGATTGCCTACCACTCGGAACGATCGACGTTTGACGAAACTATGCAAGTTCTTCGCAGATCGGTATAAGGTGGGTCGATGTGTCGTGTTTTAAGCTACAAATTGCTATGTCGCAGATTTGCATACGACGAATAGAGGCGGAGTTATAGTTGTTTATATCTGTGAGGCCATGAATCTACATTGACGGCAGGATTGCCTTCCACTCGAAACGATCGATGTTTGACGAAACTATGCAAGTTCGTCGCAGATCGGTATAAGGTGGGTCGTTGGGCCGTGTTTTAAGCTATAAGTTGCTGTGTCGCAGATTCGCATACGACGAACAGAAGCGGAGTTATCGATGTTTATATCTGTGAGGCCATGAATCACCATTGACGACCGGATTGCCTACCACTCGGAACGGTCGACGTTTGACGAAACTATGCAAGTTCGTCGCAGATCGGTATAAGGTGGCTCGATGTGTCGTGTTTTAGGCTACAAATTGCTATGTCGCAGATTCGCATACGACGAATAGAAGTGGAGTTATAGTTGTTTATATCTGTCAGGCCATGAATCACCATTGACGGCCGGTTTGCTTTCCACTCGAAACGATCGATGTTTGACGAAACTATGCAAGTTCGTCGCAGATCGGTATAAGGTGGGTCGTTGGGCCGTGTTTTAAGCTATAAGTTGCTGTGTCGCAGATTCGCATACGACGAACAGAAGCGGAGTTATCGATGTTTATATCTGTGAGGCCATTAATCACCATTGACGACAGGATTGCCTACCATTCGGAACGATCGACGTTTGACGAAACTATGCAAGTTCTTTGCAGATCGGTATAAGATTGGTCGATGTGTCGTGTTTTAAGCTACAAATTGCTATGTCGCAGATTCGCATACGACGAATAGAAGTGGAGTTATAGTTGTTTATATCTGTCAGGCCATGAATCACCATTGACGGCCGGATTGCCTTCCACTCGAAACGATCGATGTTTGACGAAACTATGCAAGTTCTTCGCAGATCGGTATAAGATGGGTCGATGTGTCGTGTTTTAAGCTACAAATTGCTATGTCGCAGATTCGCATACGACGAATAGAAGTGGAGTTATAGTTGTTTATATCTGTCAGGCCATGAATCACCATTGACGGCCGGATTGCCTTCCACTCGAAACGATCGATGTTTGACGAAACTATGCAAGTTCGTCGCAGATCGGTATAAGGTGGGTCGTTGGGCCGTGTTTTAAGCTATAAGTTGCTGTGTCGCAGATTCGCATACGACGAACAGAAGCGGAGTTATCGATGTTTATATCTGTGAGGCCATGAATCACCATTGACGACCGGATTGCCTACCACTCGGAACGATCGACGCTTGACGAAACTATGCAAGTTCGTCGCAGATCGGTATAAGGTGGGTCGATGTGTCGTGCTTTAAGTTACAAATTGCTATGTCGCAGATTTGCATACGACGAATAGAAGCGGAGTTATAGTTGTTTATACCCGTGAGGTCATGAATAATCATTGACGGCCGGAATGCCTACCACTCGAAACGATCGATGTTTGACGAAACTATGCAAGTTCGTCGCAGATCGGTATAAGGTGGCTCGATGTGTCGTGCTTTAAGCTACAAATTGCTATGTCGCAGATTTGCATTCGACGAATAGAAGCGGAGTAATAGTTGTTTATATCTGTGAGGCCATGAATCACCATTGACGACCGGATTGCCTACGACTCGAAACGATCGATGTTTGACGAAACTATGCAAGTTCGTTGCAGATCGGTATAAGGTGGGTCGTTGGGCCGTGTTTTAAGCTTCAAATTGCTATGCCGCAGATTCGCATACGACGAATAGAAGCGGAGTTATCGATGTTTATATCTGTGAGGCCATGAATGACCATCGACGGCCGGATTGCCTACCACTCGGAACGATCGACGTTTGACGAAACTATGCAAGTTCTTCGCAGATCGGTATAAGGTGGCTCGATGTGTCGTGTTTTCGGCTACAAATTGCTATGTCGCAGATTTGCGTCCGACGAATACAAGCGGAGTTATAGTAGTTTATATCTGTCAGGCCATGAATCACCATTGACGGCCGGATTGCTTACCACTCGGAACGATCGACGTTTGCCGAAACTCTGCAAGTTCTTCGCAGATCGGTATAAGGTGGCTCGATGTGCCGTGTTTTAAGCTACAAATTGCTATGCCGCAGATTTGCATACGACGAATAGAAGCTTAGTTATAGTTGTTTATATCTGTCAGGCCATGAATCACCATTGACGGCCGGATTGCCTTCCACTTGAAACGATCGATGTTTGACGAAACTATGCAAGTTCGTCGCAGATCGGTATAAGGTGGGTCGTTGGGCCGTGTTTTAAGCTATAAGTTGCTGTGTCGCAGATTCGCATACGACGAACAGAAGCGGAGTTATCGATGTTTATATTTGTGAGGCCATTTATCACCATTGACGACAGGATTGCCTACCACTCGGAACGATCGACGTTTGACGAAACTATGCAAGTTCTTCGCCGATCGGTATAAGATTGGTCGATGTGTCGTGTTTTAAGCTACAAATTGCTATGTCGCAGATTCGCATACGACGAATAGAAGTGGAGTTATAGTTGTTTATATCTGTCAGGCCATGAATCACCATTGACGGCCGGGTTGCCTTCCACGCGAAACGATCGATGTTTGACGAAACTATGCAAGTTCTTCGCAGATCGGTATAAGATGGGTCGATGTGTCGTGTTTTAAGCTACAAATTGCTATGTCGCAGATTCGCATACGACGAATAGAAGTGGAGTTATAGTTGTTTATATCTGTCAGGCCATGAATCACCATTGACGGCCGGATTGCCTTCCACTCGAAACGATCGATGTTTGACGAAACTATGCAAGTTCGTCGCAGATCGGTATAAGGTGGGTCGTTGGGCCGTGTTTTAAGCTATAAGTTGCTGTGTCGCAGATTCGCATACGACGAACAGAAGCGGAGTTATCGATGTTTATATCTGTGAGGCCATTAATCACCATTGACGACAGGATTGCCTACCACTCGGAACGATCGACGTTTGACGAAACTATGCAAGTTCTTCGCAGATCGGTATAAGATTGGTCGATGTGTCGTGTTTTAAGCTACAAATTGCTATGTCGCAGATTCGCATACGACGAATAGAAGTGGAGTTATAGTTGTTTATATCTGTCAGGCCATGAATCACCATTGACGGCCGGATTGCCTTCCACTCGAAACGATCGATGTTTGACGAAACTATGCAAGTTCGTCGCAGATCGGTATAAGGTGGGTCGTTGGGCCGTGTTTTAAGCTATAAGTTGCTCTGTCGCAGATTCGCATACGACGAACAGAAGCGGAGTTATCGATGTTTATATCTGTGAGGCCATGAATCACCATTGACGACCGGATTGCCTACCACTCGGAACGATCGACGCTTGACGAAACTATGCAAGTTCGTCGCAGATCGGTATAAGGTGGGTCGATGTGTCGTGCTTTAAGCTACAAATTGCTATGTCGCAGATTTGCATACGACGAATAGAAGCGGAGTTATAGTTGTTTATACCCGTGAGGTCATGAATAATCATTGACGGCCGGAATGCCTACCACTCGAAACGATCGATGTTTGACGAAACTATGCAAGTTCGTCGCAGATCGGTATAAGGTGGGTCGATGTGTCGTGCTTTAAGCTACAAATTGCTATGTCGCAGATTTGCATTCGACGAATAGAAGCGGAGTAATAGTTGTTTATATCTGTGAGGCCATGAATCACCATTGACGACCGGATTGCCTACCACTCGGAACGATCGACGTTTGCCGAAACTATGCAAGTTCTTCGCAGATCGGTATAAGGTGGGTCGATGTGTCGTGTTTTAAGCTACAAATTGCTATGTCGCAGATTTGCATACGACGAATAGAGGCGGAGTTATAGTTGTTTATATCTGTGAGGCCATGAATCACCATTGACGGCAGGATTGGCTACCACTCGGAACGATCGACGTTTGACGAAACTATGCAAGTTCTTCGCAGATCGGTATAGGGTGGGTCGATGTGTCGTGTTTTAAGCTACAAATTGCTATGTCGCAGATTTGCATACGACGAATAGAGGCGGAGTTATCGATGTTTATATCTGTGAGGCCGTGAATCACCATTGACGGCCGGATTGCCTACCACTCGGAACGATCGACGTTTGCCGAAACTATGCAAGTTCTTCGCAGATCGGTATAAGGTGGGTCGATGTGTCGTGTTTTAAGCTACAAATTGCTATGTCGCAGATTTGCATACGACGAATAGAGGCGGAGTTATAGTTGTTTATATCTGTGAGGCCATGAATCACCATTGACGGCAGGATTGGCTACCACTCGGAACGATCGACGTTTGACGAAACTATGCAAGTTCTTCGCAGATCGGTATAGGGTGGGTCGATGTGTCGTGTTTTAAGCTACAAATTGCTATGTCGCAGATTTGCATACGACGAATAGAGGCGGAGTTATCGATGTTTATATCTGTGAGGCCGTGAATCACCATTGACGGCCGGATTGCCTACCACTCGGAACGATCGACGTTTGCCGAAACTATGCAAGTTCTTCGCAGATCGGTATAAGGTGGGTCGATGTGTCGTGCTTTAAGCTACAAATTGCTATGTCGCAGATTTGCATACGACGAATAGAAGCGGAGTTATAGTTGTTTATACCCGTGAGGTCATGAATAATCATTGACGGCCGGAATGCCTACCACTCGAAACGATCGATGTTTGACGAAACTATGCAAGTTCGTCGCAGATCGGTATAAGGTGGGTCGATGTGTCGTGCTTTAAGCTACAAATTGCTATGTCGCAGATTTGCATTCGACGAATAGAAGCGGAGTAATAGTTGTTTATATCTGTGAGGCCATGAATCACCATTGACGACCGGATTGCCTACGACTCGAAACGATCGATGTTTGACGAAACTATGCAAGTTCGTTGCAGATCGGTATAAGGTGGGTCGTTGGGCCGTGTTTTAAGCTTCAAATTGCTATGCCGCAGATTCGCATACGACGAATAGAAGCGGAGTTATCGATGTTTATATCTGTGAGGCCATGAATCACCATTGACGGCAGGATTGCCTACCACTCGGAACGATCGACGTTTGACGAAACTATGCAAGTTCTTCGCAGATCGGTATAAGGTGGGTCGATGTGTCGTGTTTTAAGCTACAAATTGCTATGTCGCAGATTTGCATACGACGAATAGAGGCGGAGTTATAGTTGTTTATATCTGTGAGGCCATGAATCTACATTGACGGCAGGATTGCCTTCCACTCGAAACGATCGATGTTTGACGAAACTATGCAAGTTCGTCGCAGATCGGTATAAGGTGGGTCGTTGGGCCGTGTTTTAAGCTATAAGTTGCTGTGTCGCAGATTCGCATACGACGAACAGAAGCGGAGTTATCGATGTTTATATCTGTGAGGCCATGAATCACCATTGACGACCGGATTGCCTACCACTCGGAACGGTCGACGTTTGACGAAACTATGCAAGTTCGTCGCAGATCGGTATAAGGTGGCTCGATGTGTCGTGTTTTAGGCTACAAATTGCTATGTCGCAGATTCGCATACGACGAATAGAAGTGGAGTTATAGTTGTTTATATCTGTCAGGCCATGAATCACCATTGACGGCCGGTTTGCTTTCCACTCGAAACGATCGATGTTTGACGAAACTATGCAAGTTCGTCGCAGATCGGTATAAGGTGGGTCGTTGGGCCGTGTTTTAAGCTATAAGTTGCTGTGTCGCAGATTCGCATACGACGAACAGAAGCGGAGTTATCGATGTTTATATCTGTGAGGCCATTAATCACCATTGACGACAGGATTGCCTACCATTCGGAACGATCGACGTTTGACGAAACTATGCAAGTTCTTTGCAGATCGGTATAAGATTGGTCGATGTGTCGTGTTTTAAGCTACAAATTGCTATGTCGCAGATTCGCATACGACGAATAGAAGTGGAGTTATAGTTGTTTATATCTGTCAGGCCATGAATCACCATTGACGGCCGGATTGCCTTCCACTCGAAACGATCGATGTTTGACGAAACTATGCAAGTTCTTCGCAGATCGGTATAAGATGGGTCGATGTGTCGTGTTTTAAGCTACAAATTGCTATGTCGCAGATTCGCATACGACGAATAGAAGTGGAGTTATAGTTGTTTATATCTGTCAGGCCATGAATCACCATTGACGGCCGGATTGCCTTCCACTCGAAACGATCGATGTTTGACGAAACTATGCAAGTTCGTCGCAGATCGGTATAAGGTGGGTCGTTGGGCCGTGTTTTAAGCTATAAGTTGCTGTGTCGCAGATTCGCATACGACGAACAGAAGCGGAGTTATCGATGTTTATATCTGTGAGGCCATGAATCACCATTGACGACCGGATTGCCTACCACTCGGAACGATCGACGCTTGACGAAACTATGCAAGTTCGTCGCAGATCGGTATAAGGTGGGTCGATGTGTCGTGCTTTAAGTTACAAATTGCTATGTCGCAGATTTGCATACGACGAATAGAAGCGGAGTTATAGTTGTTTATACCCGTGAGGTCATGAATAATCATTGACGGCCGGAATGCCTACCACTCGAAACGATCGATGTTTGACGAAACTATGCAAGTTCGTCGCAGATCGGTATAAGGTGGCTCGATGTGTCGTGCTTTAAGCTACAAATTGCTATGTCGCAGATTTGCATTCGACGAATAGAAGCGGAGTAATAGTTGTTTATATCTGTGAGGCCATGAATCACCATTGACGACCGGATTGCCTACGACTCGAAACGATCGATGTTTGACGAAACTATGCAAGTTCGTTGCAGATCGGTATAAGGTGGGTCGTTGGGCCGTGTTTTAAGCTTCAAATTGCTATGCCGCAGATTCGCATACGACGAATAGAAGCGGAGTTATCGATGTTTATATCTGTGAGGCCATGAATGACCATCGACGGCCGGATTGCCTACCACTCGGAACGATCGACGTTTGACGAAACTATGCAAGTTCTTCGCAGATCGGTATAAGGTGGCTCGATGTGTCGTGTTTTCGGCTACAAATTGCTATGTCGCAGATTTGCGTCCGACGAATACAAGCGGAGTTATAGTAGTTTATATCTGTCAGGCCATGAATCACCATTGACGGCCGGATTGCTTACCACTCGGAACGATCGACGTTTGCCGAAACTCTGCAAGTTCTTCGCAGATCGGTATAAGGTGGCTCGATGTGCCGTGTTTTAAGCTACAAATTGCTATGCCGCAGATTTGCATACGACGAATAGAAGCTTAGTTATAGTTGTTTATATCTGTCAGGCCATGAATCACCATTGACGGCCGGATTGCCTTCCACTTGAAACGATCGATGTTTGACGAAACTATGCAAGTTCGTCGCAGATCGGTATAAGGTGGGTCGTTGGGCCGTGTTTTAAGCTATAAGTTGCTGTGTCGCAGATTCGCATACGACGAACAGAAGCGGAGTTATCGATGTTTATATTTGTGAGGCCATTAATCACCATTGACGACAGGATTGCCTACCACTCGGAACGATCGACGTTTGACGAAACTATGCAAGTTCTTCGCCGATCGGTATAAGATTGGTCGATGTGTCGTGTTTTAAGCTACAAATTGCTATGTCGCAGATTCGCATACGACGAATAGAAGTGGAGTTATAGTTGTTTATATCTGTCAGGCCATGAATCACCATTGACGGCCGGGTTGCCTTCCACGCGAAACGATCGATGTTTGACGAAACTATGCAAGTTCTTCGCAGATCGGTATAAGATGGGTCGATGTGTCGTGTTTTAAGCTACAAATTGCTATGTCGCAGATTCGCATACGACGAATAGAAGTGGAGTTATAGTTGTTTATATCTGTCAGGCCATGAATCACCATTGACGGCCGGATTGCCTTCCACTCGAAACGATCGATGTTTGACGAAACTATGCAAGTTCGTCGCAGATCGGTATAAGGTGGGTCGTTGGGCCGTGTTTTAAGCTATAAGTTGCTGTGTCGCAGATTCGCATACGACGAACAGAAGCGGAGTTATCGATGTTTATATCTGTGAGGCCATTAATCACCATTGACGACAGGATTGCCTACCACTCGGAACGATCGACGTTTGACGAAACTATGCAAGTTCTTCGCAGATCGGTATAAGATTGGTCGATGTGTCGTGTTTTAAGCTACAAATTGCTATGTCGCAGATTCGCATACGACGAATAGAAGTGGAGTTATAGTTGTTTATATCTGTCAGGCCATGAATCACCATTGACGGCCGGATTGCCTTCCACTCGAAACGATCGATGTTTGACGAAACTATGCAAGTTCGTCGCAGATCGGTATAAGGTGGGTCGTTGGGCCGTGTTTTAAGCTATAAGTTGCTGTGTCGCAGATTCGCATACGACGAACAGAAGCGGAGTTATCGATGTTTATATCTGTGAGGCCATGAATCACCATTGACGACCGGATTGCCTACCACTCGGAACGATCGACGCTTGACGAAACTATGCAAGTTCGTCGCAGATCGGTATAAGGTGGGTCGATGTGTCGTGCTTTAAGCTACAAATTGCTATGTCGCAGATTTGCATACGACGAATAGAAGCGGAGTTATAGTTGTTTATAACCGTGAGGTCATGAATAATCATTGACGGCCGGAATGCCTACCACTCGTAACGATCGATGTTTGACGAAACTATGCAAGTTCGTCGCAGATCGGTATAAGGTGGGTCGATGTGTCGTGCTTTAAGCTACAAATTGCTATGTCGCAGATTTGCATTCGACGAATAGAAGCGGAGTAATAGTTGTTTATATCTGTGAGGCCATGAATCACCATTGACGACCGGATTGCC
Organism: Anoplius nigerrimus; assembly: GCA_914767735.1. Classification (NCBI taxonomy): domain Eukaryota; kingdom Metazoa; phylum Arthropoda; class Insecta; order Hymenoptera; family Pompilidae; genus Anoplius; species Anoplius nigerrimus. The sequence goes on along the minus strand of CAJZBX010000559.1, from coordinate 609,936 downwards.
TACCACTCGGAACGATCGACGTTTGCCGAAACTATGCAAGTTCTTCGCAGATCGGTATAAGGTGGGTCGATGTGTCGTGTTTTAAGCTACAAATTGCTATGTCGCAGATTTGCATACGACGAATAGAGGCGGAGTTATAGTTGTTTATATCTGTGAGGCCATGAATCACCATTGACGGCAGGATTGGCTACCACTCGGAACGATCGACGTTTGACGAAACTATGCAAGTTCTTCGCAGATCGGTATAGGGTGGGTCGATGTGTCGTGTTTTAAGCTACAAATTGCTATGTCGCAGATTTGCATACGACGAATAGAGGCGGAGTTATCGTTGTTTATATCTGTGAGGCCGTGAATCACCATTGACGGCCGGATTGCCTACCACTCGGAACGATCGACGTTTGCCGAAACTATGCAAGTTCTTCGCAGATCGGTATAAGGTGGGTCGATGTGTCGTGTTTTAAGCTACAAATTGCTATGTCGCAGATTTGCATACGACGAATAGAGGCGGAGTTATAGTTGTTTATATCTGTGAGGCCATGAATCACCATTGACGGCCGGATTGCCTTCCACTCGAAACGATCGATGTTTGACGAAAGTATGCAAGTTCGTCGCTGATCGGTATAAGGTGCCTCGATGTGTCGTGTTTTAGGCTACAAATTGCTATGTCGCAGATTTGCATACGACGAATAGAAGCGGAGTTATAGTTGTTTATATCTGTCAGGCCATGAATCACCATTGACGGCCGGATTGCCTACCACTCGGAACGATCGACGTTTGCCGAAACTATGCAAGTTCTTCGCAGATTCGTATAAGGTGGGTCGATGTGTCGTGTTTTAAGCTACAAATTGCTATGTCGCAGATTTGCATACGACGAATAGAGGCGGAGTTATAGTTGTTTATATCTGTGAGGCCATGAATCACCATTGACGGCAGGATTGCCTACCACTCGGAACGATCGACGTTTGCCGAAACTATGCAAGTTCTTCGCAGATCGGTATAAGGTGGGTCGATGTGTCGTGTTTTAAGCTACAAATTGCTATGTCGCAGATTTGCATACGACGAATAGAGGCGGAGTTATAGTTGTTTATATCTGTGAGGCCATGAATCACCATTGACGGCAGGATTGGCTACCACTCGGAACGATCGACGTTTGACGAAACTATGCAAGTTCTTCGCAGATCGGTATAAGGTGGGTCGATGTGTCGTGTTTTAAGCTACAAATTGCTATGTCGCAGATTTGCATACGACGAATAGAAGCGTAGATACAGTTGTTTATATCTGTCAGGCCATGAATCACCATTGACGGCCGGATTGCCTACCACTCGGAACGATCGACGTTTGCCGAAACTATGCAAGTTCTTCGCAGATTCGTATAAGGTGGGTCGATGTGCCGTGTCTTAAGCTACAAATTGCTATGTCGCAGATTTGCATACGACGAATAGAAGCGGAGTTATCGATGTTTATATCTGTGAGGCCATGAATCACCATCGACGGCCGAATTGCCTACCACTCGGAACGATCGACGTTTGACGAAACTATGCAAGTTCTCCGCAGATCGGTTTAAGGTGGCTCGATGTGTCGTGTTATAGGCTAAAAATTGCTATGTCGCAGATTTGCAAACGACGAATAGAAGCGGAGTTGTAGTTGTTTATATCTGTGAGGTCATGAATCATCATTGACAGCCGGATAGCCTACCACTCGGAACGATCGACGTTTGACGAAACTATGCAAGTTCGTCGCAGATCGGTATAAGTTAGCTCGATGTTTCGTGTTTTAGGCTACAGATTGCTATGTCGCAGATTTGCGTACGACGAATAGAAGCGGAGTTATAGTTGTTTATATCTGACAGGCCATGAATCACCATCGACGGCCGGATTGCCTACCACTCGGAACGATCGACGTTTGCCGAAACTATGCAAGTTCTTCGCAGATCGGTATAAGGTGGGTCGATGTGCCGTGTTTTGGGCTACAAATTGCTATGTCGCAGATGTGCATACGACGAATAGATGCAGAGTTATAGTTGTTTATATCTGTCAGGCCATTAATCACCATTGACGGCCGGATTTCCTACCACTCGAAACGATCGATGTTTGACGAAACTATACAAGTTTGTCGCAGAACGGTATAAGGTGGGTCGTTGGGCCGTGTCTTAAGCTACAAATTGCTATGTCGCAGATTCGCATACGACGAATAGAAGCGGAGTTATCGATGTTTATATCTGTGAGGCCATTAATCACCATTGACGACCGGATTGCCTACCACTCGGAACGATCGACGTTTGACGAAACTATGCAAGTTCGTCGCAGATCGGTATACGGTGGCTCGATGTGTCGTGTTTTAGGCTACAAATTGCTATGTCGCAGATTTGCATACGACGAATAGAAGCGGAGTTACAGTTGTTTATATCTGTCAGGCCATGAATCACCATTGACGACCGGATTGCCTACCACTCGGAACGATCGACGTTTGACGAAACTATGCAAGTTCTTCGCAGATCGGTATAGGGTGGGTCGATGTGTCGTGTTTTAAGCTACAAATTGCTATGTCGCAGATTTGCATACGACGAATAGAGGCGGAGTTATCGATGTTTATATCTGTGAGGCCGTGAATCACCATTGACGGCCGGATTGCCTACCACTCGGAACGATCGACGTTTGCCGAAACTATGCAAGTTCTTCGCAGATCGGTATAAGGTGGGTCGATGTGTCGTGTTTTAAGCTACAAATTGCTATGTCGCAGATTTGCATACGACGAATAGAGGCGGAGTTATAGTTGTTTATATCTGTGAGGCCATGAATCACCATTGACGGCCGGATTGCCTTCCACTCGAAACGATCGATGTTTGACGAAAGTATGCAAGTTCGTCGCTGATCGGTATAAGGTGCCTCGATGTGTCGTGTTTTAGGCTACAAATTGCTATGTCGCAGATTTGCATACGACGAATAGAAGCGGAGTTACAGTTGTTTATATCTGTCAGGCCATGAATCACCATTGACGGCCGGATTGCCTACCACTCGGAACGATCGACGTTTGCCGAAACTATGCAAGTTCTTCGCAGATTCGTATAAGGTGGGTCGATGTGTCGTGTTTTAAGCTACAAATTGCTATGTCGCAGATTTGCATACGACGAATAGAGGCGGAGTTATAGTTGTTTATATCTGTGAGGCCATGAATCACCATTGACGGCAGGATTGCCTACCACTCGGAACGATCGACGTTTGCCGAAACTATGCAAGTTCTTCGCAGATCGGTATAAGGTGGGTCGATGTGTCGTGTTTTAAGCTACAAATTGCTATGTCGCAGATTTGCATACGACGAATAGAGGCGGAGTTATAGTTGTTTATATCTGTGAGGCCATGAATCACCATTGACGGCAGGATTGGCTACCACTCGGAACGATCGACGTTTGACGAAACTATGCAAGTTCTTCGCAGATCGGTATAAGGTGGGTCGATGTGTCGTGTTTTAAGCTACAAATTGCTATGTCGCAGATTTGCATACGACGAATAGAAGCGTAGTTACAGTTGTTTATATCTGTCAGGCCATGAATCACCATTGACGGCCGGATTGCCTACCACTCGGAACGATCGACGTTTGCCGAAACTATGCAAGTTCTTCGCAGATTCGTATAAGGTGGGTCGATGTGCCGTGTCTTAAGCTACAAATTGCTATGTCGCAGATTTGCATACGACGAATAGAAGCGGAGTTATCGATGTTTATATCTGTGAGGCCATGAATCACCATCGACGGCCGAATTGCCTACCACTCGGAACGATCGACGTTTGACGAAACTATGCAAGTTCTCCGCAGATCGGTTTAAGGTGGCTCGATGTGTCGTGTTTTAGGCTAAAAATTGCTATGTCGCAGATTTGCAAACGACGAATAGAAGCGGAGTTGTAGTTGTTTATATCTGTGAGGTCATGAATCATCATTGACGGCCGGAATGCCTACCACTCGAAACGATCGATGTTTGACGAAACTATGCAAGTTCTTCGCAGATCGGTATAAGGTGGGTCGATGTGTCGTGTTTTATGCTACAAATTGCTATGTCGCAGATTTGCATACGACGAATAGAAGCGGAGTTATTGTTTTTTATATCTGGTGAGGCTATGAATCACCATTGACAGCCGGATAGCCTACCACTCGGAACGATCGACGTTTGACGAAACTATGCAAGTTCGTCGCAGATCGGTATAAGTTAGCTCGATGTTTCGTGTTTTAGGCTACAGATTGCTATGTCGCAGATTTGCGTACGACGAATAGAAGCGGAGTTATAGTTGTTTATATCTGACAGGCCATGAATCACCATCGACGGCCGGATTGCCTACCACTCGGAACGATCGACGTTTGCCGAAACTATGCAAGTTCTTCGCAGATCGGTATAAGGTGGGGCGATGTGCCGTGTTTTGGGCTACAAATTGCTATGTCGCAGATGTGCATACGACGAATAGAAGCGGAGTTATTGTTTTTTATATCTGGTGAGGCTATGAATCACCATTGACAGCCGGATAGCCTACCACTCGGAACGATCGACGTTTGACGAAACTATGCAAGTTCGTCGCAGATCGGTATAAGTTAGCTCGATGTTTCGTGTTTTAGGCTACAGATTGCTATGTCGCAGATTTGCATACGACGAATAGAAGCGGAGTTACAGTTGTTTATATCTGTCAGGCCATGAATCACCATTGACGACCGGATTGCCTACCACTCGGAACGATCGACGTTTGACGAAACTATGCAAGTTCTTCGCAGATCGGTATAAGGTGGGTCGATGTGTCGTGTTTTAACCTACAAATTGCTATGTCGCAGATTCGCATACGACGAATAGAAGCGGAGTTATAGTTGTTTATATGTGTCAGGCCATGAATCACCATTGACGACCGGATTGCTTTCCACTCGAAACGACCGATGTTTGACGAAACTATGCAAGTTCGTCGCAGATCGGTATAAGGTGACTCGATGTGTCGTGTTTTAGGCTACAAATTGCTATGTCGCAGATTTGCAAACGACGAATAGAAGCGGAGTTGTAGTTGTTTATATCTGTGAGGTCATGAATCATCATTGACGGCCGGAATGCCTACCACTCGAAACGATCGATGTTTGACGAAACTATGCAAGTTCGTCGCAGATCGGTATAAGGTGGGTCGTTGGGCCGTGTTTTAAGCTACAACTTGCTATGTCGCAGATTCGCATACGACGAATAGAAGCGGAGTTATCGATGTTTATATCTGTGAGGCCATGAATCACCATTGACGGCAGGATTGCCTACCACTCGGAACGATCGACGTTTGACGAAACTATGCAAGTTCTTCGCAGATCGGTATAAGGTGGGTCGATGTGTCGTGTTTTAGGCTACAAATTGCTATGTCGCAGATTTGCATACGACGAATAGAAGCGGAGTTACAGTTGTTTATATCTGTCAGGCCATGAATCACCATTGACGGCCGGATTGCCTACCACTCGGAACGATCGACGTTTGCCGAAACTATGCAAGTTCTTCGCAGATTCGTATAAGGTGGGTCGATGTGTCGTGTTTTAAGCTACAAATTGCTATGTCGCAGATTTGCATACGACGAATAGAAGCGGAGTAATAGTTGTTTATATCTGTGAGGCCATGAATCACCATTGACGACCGGATTGCCTACCACTCGGAACGATCGACGCTTGACGAAACTATGCAAGTTCGTCGCAGATCGGTATAAGGTGGGTCGATGTGTCGTGTTTTAGGCTACAAATTGCTATGTCGCAGATTCGCATACGACGAATAGAAGCGGAGTTATCGATGTTTATATCTGTGAGGCCATGAATCACCATTGACGGCAGGATTGCCTACCACTCGGAACGATCGACGTTTGACGAAACTATGCAAGTTCTTCGCAGATCGGTATAAGGTGGGTCGATGTGTCGTGTTTTAAGCTACAAATTGCTATGTCGCAGATTTGCATACGACGAATAGAGGCGGAGTTATAGTTGTTTATATCTGTGAGGCCATGAATCACCATTGACGGCAGGATTGCCTACCACTCGGAACGATCGACGTTTGAAGAAACTATGCAAGTTCTTCGCAGATCGGTATAAGATGGGTCGATGTGTCGTGTTTTAAGCTACAAATTACTATGTCGCAGATTCGCATACGACGAATAGAAGTGGAGTTATAGTTGTTTATATCTGTCAGGCCATGAATCACCATTGACGGCCGGATTGCTTTCCACTCGAAACGATCGATGTTTGACGAAACTATGCAAGTTCGTCGCAGATCGGTATAAGGTGGGTCGTTGGGCCGTGTTTTAAGCTATAAGTTGCTGTGTCGCAGATTCGCATACGACGAACAGAAGCGGAGTTATCGATGTTTATATCTGTGAGGCCATTAATCACCATTGACGACAGGATTGCCTACCACTCGGAACGATCGATGTTTGACGAAACTATGCAAGTTCTTCGCAGATCGGTATAAGATTGGTCGATGTGTCGTGTTTTAAGCTACAAATTGCTATGTCGCAGATTCGGATACGACGAATAGAAGTGGAGTTATAGTTGTTTATATCTGTCAGGCCATGAATCACCATTGACGGCCGGATTGCCTTCCACTCGAAACGATCGATGTTTGACGAAACTATGCAAGTTCTTCGCAGATCGGTATAAGATGGGTCGATGTGTCGTGTTTTAAGCTACAAATTGCTATGTCGCAGATTCGCATACGACGAATAGAAGTGGAGTTATAGTTGTTTATATCTGTCAGGCCATGAATCACCATTGACGGCCGGATTGCCTTCCACTCGAAACGATCGATGTTTGACGAAACTATGCAAGTTAGTCGCAGATCGGTATAAGGTGGATCGTTGGGCCGTGTTTTAAGCTATAAGTTGCTGTGTCGCAGATTCGCATACGACGAACAGAAGCGGAGTTATCGATGTTTATATCTGTGAGGCCATGAATCACCATTGACGACCGGATTGCCTACCACTCGGAACGATCGACGTTTGACGAAACTATGCAAGTTCGTCGCAGATCGGTATAAGGTGGCTCGATGTGTCGTGTTTTAGGCTACAAATTGCTATGTCGCAGATTCGCATACGACGAATAGAAGTGGAGTTATAGTTGTTTATATCTGTCAGGCCATGAATCACCATTGACGGCCGGATTGCTTTCCACTCGAAACGATCGATGTTTGACGAAACTATGCAAGTTCGTCGCAGATCGGTATAAGGTGGGTCGTTGGGCCGTGTTTTAAGCTATAAGTTGCTGTGTCGCAGATTCGCATACGACGAACAGAAGCGGAGTTATCGATGTTTATATCTGTGAGGCCATTAATCACCATTGACGACAGGATTGCCTACCACTCGGAACGATCGACGTTTGACGAAACTATGCAAGTTCGTCGCAGATCGGTATAAGATTGGTCGATGTGTCGTGTTTTAAGCTACAAATTGCTATGTCGCAGATTCGCATACGACGAATAGAAGTGGAGTTATAGTTGTTTATATCTGTCAGGCCATGAATCACCATTGACGGCCGGATTGCCTTCCACTCGAAACGATCGATGTTTGACGAAACTATGCAAGTTCTTCGCAGATCGGTATAAGATGGGTCGATGTGTCGTGTTTTAAGCTACAAATTGCTATGTCGCAGATTCGCATACGACGAATAGAAGTGGAGTTATAGTTGTTTATATCTGTCAGGCCATGAATCACCATTGACGGCCGGATTGCCTTCCACTCGAAACGATCGATGTTTGACGAAACTATGCAAGTTCGTCGCAGATCGGTATTAGGTGGGTCGTTGGGCCGTGTTTTAAGCTATAAGTTGCTGTGTCGCAGATTCGCATACGACGAACAGAAGCGGAGTTATCGATGTTTATATCTGTGAGGCCATGAATCACCATTGACGACCGGATTGCCTACCACTCGGAACGATCGACGCTTGACGAAACTATGCAAGTTCGTCGCAGATCGGTATAAGGTGGGTCGATGTGTCGTGCTTTAAGCTACAAATTGCTATGTCGCAGATTTGCATACGACGAATAGAAGCGGAGTTATAGTTGTTTATACCCGTGAGGTCATGAATAATCATTGACGGCCGGAATGCCTACCACTCGAAACGATCGATGTTTGACGAAACTATGCAAGTTCGTCGCAGATCGGTATAAGGTGGCTCGATGTGTCGTGCTTTAAGCTACAAATTGCTATGTTGCAGATTTGCATTCGACGAATAGAAGCGGAGTAATAGTTGTTTATATCTGTGAGGCCATGAATCACCATTGACGACCGGATTGCCTACGACTCGAAACGATCGATGTTTGACGAAACTATGCAAGTTCGTTGCAGATCGGTATAAGGTGGGTCGTTGGGCCGTGTTTTAAGCTTCAAATTGCTATGCCGCAGATTCGCATACGACGAATAGAAGCGGAGTTATCGATGTTTATATCTGTGAGGCCATGAATCACCATTGACGGCAGGATTGCCTACCACTCGGAACGATCGACGTTTGACGAAACTATGCAAGTTCGTCGCAGATCGGTATAAGGTGGCTCGATGTGTCGTGTTTTAAGCTACAAATTGCTATGTCGCAGATTTGCATACGACGAATAGAGGCGGAGTTATAGTTGTTTATATCTGTGAGGCCATGAATCTACATTGACGGCAGGATTGCCTTCCACTCGAAACGATCGATGTTTGACGAAACTATGCAAGTTCGTCGCAGATCGGTATAAGGTGGGTCGTTGGGCCGTGTTTTAAGCTATAAGTTGCTGTGTCGCAGATTCGCATACGACGAACAGAAGCGGAGTTATCGATGTTTATATCTGTGAGGCCATGAATCACCATTGACGACCGGATTGCCTACCACTCGGAACGGTCGACGTTTGACGAAACTATGCAAGTTCGTCGCAGATCGGTATAAGGTGGCTCGATGTGTCGTGTTTTAGGCTACAAATTGCTCTGTCGCAGATTCGCATACGACGAATAGAAGAGGAGTTATAGTTGTTTATATCTGTCAGGCCATGAATCACCATTGACGGCCGGTTTGCTTTCCACTCGAAACGATCGATGTTTGACGAAACTATGCAAGTTCGTCGCAGATCGGTATAAGGTGGGTCGTTGGGCCGTGTTTTAAGCTATAAGTTGCTGTGTCGCAGATTCGCATACGACGAACAGAAGCGGAGTTATCGATGTTTATATCTGTGAGGCCATTAATCACCATTGACGACAGGATTGCCTACCATTCGGAACGATCGACGTTTGACGAAACTATGCAAGTTCTTTGCAGATCGGTATAAGATTGGTCGATGTGTCGTGTTTTAAGCTACAAATTGCTATGTCGCAGATTCGCATACGACGAATAGAAGCGGAGTTATCGATGTTTATATCTGTGAGGCCATGAATGACCATCGACGGCCGGATTGCCTACCACTCGGAACGATCGACGTTTGACGAAACTATGCAAGTTCTTTGCAGATCGGTATAAGGTGGCTCGATGTGTCGTGTTTTCGGCTACAAATTGCTATGTCGCAGATTTGCGTCCGACGAATACAAGCGGAGTTATAGTAGTTTATATCTGTCAGGCCATGAATCACCATTGACGGCCGGATTGCTTACCACTCGGAACGATCGACGTTTGCCGAAACTCTGCAAGTTCTTCGCAGATCGGTATAAGGTGGCTCGATGTGCCGTGTTTTAAGCTACAAATTGCTATGTCGCAGATTTGCATACGACGAATAGAAGCTTAGTTATAGTTGTTTATATCTGTCAGGCCATGAATCACCATTGACGGCCGGATTGCCTTCCACTTGAAACGATCGATGTTTGACGAAACTATGCAAGTTCGTCGCAGATCGGTATAAGGTGGGTCGTTGGGCCGTGTTTTAAGCTATAAGTTGCTGTGTCGCAGATTCGCATACGACGAACAGAAGCGGAGTTATCGATGTTTATATCTGTGAGGCCATTAATCACCATTGACGACAGGATTGCCTACCACTCGGAACGATCGACGTTTGACGAAACTATGCAAGTTCTTCGCAGATCGGTATAAGATTGGTCGATGTGTCGTGTTTTAAGCTACAAATTGCTATGTCGCAGATTTGCATACGACGAATAGAAGCGGAGTTATTGTTTTTTATATCTGGTGAGGCTATGAATCACCATTGACAGCCGGATAGCCTACCACTCGGAACGATCGACGTTTGACGAAACTATGCAAGTTCGTCGCAGATCGGTATAAGTTAGCTCGATGTTTCGTGTTTTAGGCTACAGCTTGCTATGTCGCAGATTTGCGTACGACGAATAGAAGCGGAGTTATAGTTGTTTATATCTGACAGGCCATGAATCACCATCGACGGCCGGATTGCCTACCACTCGGAACGATCGACGTTTGCCGAAACTATGCAAGTTCTTCGCAGATCGGTATAAGGTGGGTCGATGTGCCGTGTTTTGGGCTACAAATTGCTATGTCGCAGATGTGCATACGACGAATAGATGCAGAGTTATAATTGTTTATATCTGTCAGGCCATTAATCACCATTGACGGCCGGATTTCCTACCACTCGAAACGATCGATGTTTGACGAAACTATACAAGTTTGTCGCAGAACGGTATAAGGTGGGTCGTTGGGCCGTGTCTTAAGCTACAAATTGCTATGTCGCAGATTCGCATACGACGAATAGAAGCGGAGTTATCGATGTTTATATCTGTGAGGCCATTAATCACCATTGACGACCGGATTGCCTACCACTCGGAACGATCGACGTTTGACGAAACTATGCAAGTTCGTCGCAGATCGGTATACGGTGGCTCGATGTGTCGTGTTTTAGGCTACAAATTGCTATGTCGCAGATTTGCATACGACGAATAGAAGCGGAGTTACAGTTGTTTATATCTGTCAGGCCATGAATCACCATTGACGACCGGATTGCCTACCACTCGCAACGATCGACGTTTGACGAAACTATGCAAGTTCTTCGCAGATCGGTATAAGGTGGGTCGATGTGTCGTGTTTTAACCTACAAATTGCTATGTCGCAGATTCGCATACGACGAATAGAAGCGGAGTTATAGTTGTTTATATGTGTCAGGCCATGAATCACCATTGACGACCGGATTGCTTTCCACTCGAAACGACCGATGTTTGACGAAACTATGCAAGTTCGTCGCAGATCGGTATAAGGTGACTCGATGTGTCGTGTTTTAGGCTACAAATTGCTATGTCGCAGATTTGCAAACGACGAATAGAAGCGGAGTTGTAGTTGTTTATATCTGTGAGGTCATGAATCATCATTGACGGCCGGAATGCCTACCACTCGAAACGATCGATGTTTGACGAAACTATGCAAGTTCGTCGCAGATCGGTATAAGGTGGGTCGTTGGGCCGTGTTTTAAGCTACAACTTGCTATGTCGCAGATTCGCATACGACGAATAGAAGCGGAGTTATCGATGTTTATATCTGTGAGGCCATGAATCACCATTGACGGCAGGATTGCCTACCACTCGGAACGATCGACGTTTGACGAAACTATGCAAGTTCTTCGCAGATCGGTATAAGGTGGGTCGATGTGTCGTGTTTTAAGCTACAAATTGCTATGTCGCAGATTTGCATACGACGAATAGAGGCGGAGTTATAGTTGTTTATATCTGTGAGGCCATGAATCACCACTGACGGCAGGATTGCCTACCACTCGGAACGATCGACGTTTGAAGAAACTATGCAAGTTCTTCGCAGATCGGTATAAGATGGGTCGATGTGTCGTGTTTTAAGCTACAAATTGCTATGTCGCAGATTCGCATACGACGAATAGAAGTGGAGTTATAGTTGTTTATATCTGTCAGGCCATGAATCACCATTGACGGCCGGATTGCTTTCCACTCGAAACGATCGATGTTTGACGAAACTATGCAAGTTCGTCGCAGATCGGTATAAGGTGGGTCGTTGGGCCGTGTTTTAAGCTATAAGTTGCTGTGTCGCAGATTCGCATACGACGAACAGAAGCGGAGTTATCGATGTTTATATCTGTGAGGCCATTAATCACCATTGACGACAGGATTGCCTACCACTCGGAACGATCGACGTTTGACGAAACTATGCAAGTTCTTCGCAGATCGGTATAAGATTGGTCGATGTGTCGTGTTTTAAGCTACAAATTGCTATGTCGCAGATTCGCATACGACGAATAGAAGTGGAGTTATAGTTGTTTATATCTGTCAGGCCATGAATCACCATTGACGGCCGGATTGCCTTCCACTCGAAACGATCGATGTTTGACGAAACTATGCAAGTTCGTCGCAGATCGGTATAAGGTGGGTCGATGTGCCGTGTTTTAAGCTACAAATTTCTATGTCGCAGATTTGCATACGACGAATAGAAGCGGAGTTATCGATGTTTATATCTGTGAGGCCATTGATCACCATTGACGACCGGATTGCCTACCACTCGGAACGATCGACGTTTGCCGAAACTATGCAAGTTCTTCGCAGATCGGTATAAGATTGGTCGATGTGTCGTGTTTTAAGCTACAAATTGCTATGTCGCAGATTCGCATACGACGAATAGAAGTGGAGTTATAGTTGTTTATATCTGTCAGGCCATGAATCACCATTGACGGCCGGATTGCCTTCCACTCGAAACGATCGATGTTTGACGAAACTATGCAAGTTCGTCGCAGATCGGTATAAGGTGGGTCGATGTGCTGTGTTTTAAGCTACAAATTTCTATGTCGCAGATTTGCATACGACGAATAGAAGCGGAGTTATCGATGTTTATATCTGTGAGGCCATTGATCACCATTGACGACCGGATTGCCTACCACTCGGAACGATCGACGTTTGCCGAAACTATGCAAGTTCTTCGCAGATTCGTATAAGGTGGGTCGATGTGCCGTGTCTTAAGCTACAAATTGCTATGTCGCAGATTTGCATACGACGAATAGAAGCGGAGTTATAGTTGTTTATATCTGTCAGGCCATGAATCACCATTGACGGCCGGATTGCCTTCCACTCGAAACGATCGATGTTTGACGAAACTATGCAAGTTCGTCGCTGATCGGTATAAGGTGCCTCGATGTGTCGTGTTTTAGGCTACAAATTGCTATGTCGCAGATTTGCATACGACGAATAGAAGCGGAGTTACAGTTGTTTATATCTGTCAGGCCATGAATCACCATTGACGGCCGGATTGCCTACCACTCGGAACGATCGACGTTTGCTGAAACTATGCAAGTTCTTCGCAGATTCGTATAAGGTGGGTCGATGTGCCGTGTCTTAAGCTACAAATTGCTATGTCGCAGATTTGCATACGACGAATAGAAGCGGAGTTATCGATGTTTATATCTGTGAGGCCATGAATCACCATCGACGGCCGAATTGCCTACCACTCGGAACGATCGACGTTTGACGAAACTATGCAAGTTCTCCGCAGATCGGTTTAAGGTGGCTCGATGTGTCGTGTTTTAGGCTACAAATTGCTATGTCGCAGATTTGCAAACGACGAATAGAAGCGGAGTTGTAGTTGTTTATATCTGTGAGGTCATGAATCATCATTGACGGCCGGAATGCCTACCACTCGAAACGATCGATGTTTGACGAAACTATGCAAGTTCGTCGCAGATCGGTATAAGGTGGGTCGATGTGTCGTGTTTTATGCTACAAATTGCTATGTCGCAGATTTGCATACGACGAATAGAAGCGGAGTTATTGTTTTTTATATCTGGTGAGGCTATGAATCACCATTGACAGCCGGATAGCCTACCACTCGGAACGATCGACGTTTGACGAAACTATGCAAGTTCGTCGCAGATCGGTATAAGTTAGCTCGATGTTTCGTGTTTTAGGCTACAGATTGCTATGTCGCAGATTTGCGTACGACGAATAGAAGCGGAGTTATAGTTGTTTATATCTGACAGGCCATGAATCACCATCGACGGCCGGATTGCCTACCACTCGGAACGATCGACGTTTGCCGAAACTATGCAAGTTCTTCGCAGATCGGTATAAGGTGGGTCGATGTGCCGTGTTTTAGGCTACAAATTGCTATGTCGCAGATGTGCATACGACGAATAGATGCAGAGTTATAGTTGTTTATATCTGTCAGGCCATTAATCACCATTGACGGCCGGATTTCCTACCACTCGAAACGATCGATGTTTGACGAAACTATACAAGTTTGTCGCAGAACGGTATAAGGTGGGTCGTTGGGCCGTGTCTTAAGCTACAAATTGCTATGTCGCAGATTCGCATACGACGAATAGAAGCGGAGTTATCGATGTTTATATCTGTGAGGCCATTAATCACCATTGACGACCGGATTGCCTACCACTCGGAACGATCGACGTTTGACGAAACTATGCAAGTTCGTCGCAGATCGGTATACGGTGGCTCGATGTGTCGTGTTTTAGGCTACAAATTGCTATGTCGCAGATTTGCATACGACGAATAGAAGCGGAGTAATAGTTGTTTATATCTGTGAGGCCATGAATCACCATTGACGGCCGGATTGCCTTCCACTCGAAACGATCGATGTTTGACGAAACTATGCAAGTTCGTCGCAGATCGGTATAAGGTGGGTCGTTGGGCCGTGTTATAAGCTATAAGTTGCTGTGTCGCAGATTCGCATACGACGAACAGAAGCGGAGTTATCGATGTTTATATCTGTGAGGCCATGAATCACCATTGACGACCGGATTGCCTACCACTCGGAACGATCGACGCTTGACGAAACTATGCAAGTTCGTCGCAGATCGGTATAAGGTGGGTCGATGTGTCGTGCTTTAAGCTACAAATTGCTATGTCGCAGATTTGCATACGACGAATAGAAGCGGAGTTATAGTTGTTTATACCCGTGAGGTCATGAATAATCATTGACGGCCGGAATGCCTACCACTCGAAACGATCGATGTTTGACGAAACTATGCAAGTTCGTCGCAGATCGGTATAAGGTGGGTCGATGTGTCGTGCTTTAAGCTACAAATTGCTATGTCGCAGATTTGCATACGACGAATAGAAGCGGAGTTATAGTTGTTTATACCCGTGAGGTCATGAATAATCATTGACGGCCGGAATGCCTACCACTCGAAACGATCGATGTTTGACGAAATTATGCAAGTTCGTCGCAGATCGGTATAAGGTGGGTCGATGTGTCGTGCTTTAAGCTACAAATTGCTATGTCGCAGATTTGCATTCGACGAATAGAAGCGGAGTAATAGTTGTTTATATCTGTGAGGCCATGAATCACCATTGACGACCGGATTGCCTACCACTCGAAACGATCGATGTTTGACGAAACTATGCAAGTTCGTTGCAGATCGGTATAAGGTGGGTCGTTGGGCCGTGTTTTAAGCTATAAGTTGCTGTGTCGCAGATTCGCATACGACGAACAGAAGCGGAGTTATCGATGTTTATATCTGTGAGGCCATGAATCACCATTGACGACCGGATTGCCTACCACTCGGAACGGTCGACGTTTGACGAAACTATGCAAGTTCGTCGCAGATCGGTATAAGGTGGCTCGATGTGTCGTGTTTTAGGCTACAAATTGCTATGTCGCAGATTCGCATACGACGAATAGAAGTGGAGTTATAGTTGTTTATATCTGTCAGGCCATGAATCACCATTGACGGCCGGTTTGCTTTCCACTCGAAACGATCGATGTTTGACGAAACTATGCAAGTTCGTCGCAGATCGGTATAAGGTGGGTCGTTGGGCCGTGTTTTAAGCTATAAGTTGCTGTGTCGCAGATTCGCATACGACGAACAGAAGCGGAGTTATCGATGTTTATATCTGTGAGGCCATTAATCACCATTGACGACAGGATTGCCTACCATTCGGAACGATCGACGTTTGACGAAACTATGCAAGTTCTTTGCAGATCGGTATAAGATTGGTCGATGTGTCGTGTTTTAAGCTACAAATTGCTATGTCGCAGATTCGCATACGACGAATAGAAGTGGAGTTATAGTTGTTTATATCTGTCAGGCCATGAATCACCATTGACGGCCGGATTGCCTTCCACTCGAAACGATCGATGTTTGACGAAACTATGCAAGTTCTTCGCAGATCGGTATAAGATGGGTCGATGTGTCGTGTTTTAAGCTACAAATTGCTATGTCGCAGATTCGCATACGACGAATAGAAGTGGAGTTATAGTTGTTTATATCTGTCAGGCCATGAATCACCATTGACGGCCGGATTGCCTTCCACTCGAAACGATCGATGTTTGACGAAACTATGCAAGTTCGTCGCAGATCGGTATAAGGTGGGTCGTTGGGCCGTGTTTTAAGCTATAAGTTGCTGTGTCGCAGATTCGCATACGACGAACAGAAGCGGAGTTGTCGATGTTTATATCTGTGAGGCCATGAATCACCATTGACGACCGGATTGCCTACCACTCGGAACGATCGACGCTTGACGAAACTATGCAAGTTCGTCGCAGATCGGTATAAGGTGGGTCGATGTGTCGTGCTTTAAGTTACAAATTGCTATGTCGCAGATTTGCATACGACGAATAGAAGCGGAGTTATAGTTGTTTATACCCGTGAGGTCATGAATAATCATTGACGGCCGGAATGCCTACCACTCGAAACGATCGATGTTTGACGAAACTATGCAAGTTCGTCGCAGATCGGTATAAGGTGGCTCGATGTGTCGTGCTTTAAGCTACAAATTGCTATGTCGCAGATTTGCATTCGACGAATAGAAGCGGAGTAATAGTTGTTTATATCTGTGAGGCCATGAATCACCATTGACGACCGGATTGCCTACGACTCGAAACGATCGATGTTTGACGAAACTATGCAAGTTCGTTGCAGATCGGTATAAGGTGGGTCGTTGGGCCGTGTTTTAAGCTTCAAATTGCTATGCCGCAGATTCGCATACGACGAATAGAAGCGGAGTTATCGATGTTTATATCTGCGAGGCCATGAATGACCATCGACGGCCGGATTGCCTACCACTCGGAACGATCGACGTTTGACGAAACTATGCAAGTTCTTCGCAGATCGGTATAAGGTGGCTCGATGTGTCGTGTTTTCGGCTACAAATTGCTATGTCGCAGATTTGCGTCCGACGAATACAAGCGGAGTTATAGTAGTTTATATCTGTCAGGCCATGAATCACCATTGACGGCCGGATTGCTTACCACTCGGAACGATCGACGTTTGCCGAAACTCTGCAAGTTCTTCGCAGATCGGTATAAGGTGGCTCGATGTGCCGTGTTTTAAGCTACAAATTGCTATGTCGCAGATTTGCATACGACGAATAGAAGCTTAGTTATAGTTGTTTATATCTGTCAGGCCATGAATCACCATTGACGGCCGGATTGCCTTCCACTTGAAACGATCGATGTTTGACGAAACTATGCAAGTTCGTCGCAGATCGGTATAAGGTGGGTCGTTGGGCCGTGTTTTAAGCTATAAGTTGCTGTGTCGCAGATTCGCATACGACGAACAGAAGCGGAGTTATCGATGTTTATATCTGTGAGGCCATTAATCACCATTGACGACAGGATTGCCTACCACTCGGAACGATCGACGTTTGACGAAACTATGCAAGTTCTTCGCCGATCGGTATAAGATTGGTCGATGTGTCGTGTTTTAAGCTACAAATTGCTATGTCGCAGATTCGCATACGACGAATAGAAGTGGAGTTATAGTTGTTTATATCTGTCAGGCCATGAATCACCATTGACGGCCGGGTTGCCTTCCACGCGAAACGATCGATGTTTGACGAAACTATGCAAGTTCTTCGCAGATCGGTATAAGATGGGTCGATGTGTCGTGTTTTAAGCTACAAATTGCTATGTCGCAGATTCGCATACGACGAATAGAAGTGGAGTTATAGTTGTTTATATCTGTCAGGCCATGAATCACCATTGACGGCCGGATTGCCTTCCACTCGAAACGATCGATGTTTGACGAAACTATGCAAGTTCGTCGCAGATCGGTATAAGGTGGGTCGTTGGGCCGTGTTTTAAGCTATAAGTTGCTGTGTCGCAGATTCGCATACGACGAACAGAAGCGGAGTTATCGATGTTTATATCTGTCAGGCCATTAATCACCATTGACGACAGGATTGCCTACCACTCGGAACGATCGACGTTTGACGAAACTATGCAAGTTCTTCGCAGATCGGTATAAGATTGGTCGATGTGTCGTGTTTTAAGCTACAAATTGCTATGTCGCAGATTCGCATACGACGAATAGAAGTGGAGTTATAGTTGTTTATATCTGTCAGGCCATGAATCACCATTGACGGCCGGATTGCCTTCCACTCGAAACGATCGATGTTTGACGAAACTATGCAAGTTCGTCGCAGATCGGTATAAGGTGGGTCGTTGGGCCGTGTTTTAAGCTATAAGTTGCTGTGTCGCAGATTCGCATACGACGAACAGAAGCGGAGTTATCGATGTTTATATCTGTGAGGCCATGAATCACCATTGACGACCGGATTGCCTACCACTCGGAACGATCGACGCTTGACGAAACTATGCAAGTTCGTCGCAGATCGGTATAAGGTGGGTCGATGTGTCGTGCTTTAAGCTACAAATTGCTATGTCGCAGATTTGCATACGACGAATAGAAGCGGAGTTATAGTTGTTTATACCCGTGAGGTCATGAATAATCATTGACGGCCGGAATGCCTACCACTCGAAACGATCGATGTTTGACGAAACTATGCAAGTTCGTCGCAGATCGGTATAAGGTGGGTCGATGTGTCGTGCTTTAAGCTACAAATTGCTATGTCGCAGATTTGCATTCGACGAATAGAAGCGGAGTAATAGTTGTTTATATCTGTGAGGCCATGAATCACCATTGACGACCGGATTGCCTACCACTCGGAACGATCGACGTTTGCCGAAACTATGCAAGTTCTTCGCAGATCGGTATAAGGTGGGTCGATGTGTCGTGTTTTAAGCTACAAATTGCTATGTCGCAGATTTGCATACGACGAATAGAGGCGGAGTTATAGTTGTTTATATCTGTGAGGCCATGAATCACCATTGACGGCAGGATTGGCTACCACTCGGAACGATCGACGTTTGACGAAACTATGCAAGTTCTTCGCAGATCGGTATAGGGTGGGTCGATGTGTCGTGTTTTAAGCTACAAATTGCTATGTCGCAGATTTGCATACGACGAATAGAAGCGGAGTTATTGTTTTTTATATCTGTCAGGCCATTAATCACCATTGACGGCCGGATTGCCTTCCACTCGAAACGATCGATGTTTGACGAAACTATGTAAGTTCGTCGCAGATCGGTATAAGGTGGGTCGTTGGGCCGTGTTTTAAGCTACAATTTGCTATGTCGCAGATTCGCATACGACGAATAGAAGCGGAGTTATCGATGTTTATATCTTTGAAGCCACTAACCACCATTGGCGACCGGATTGCCTACCACTCGGAACGATCGACGCTTGACGAAACTATGCAAGTTCGTGGCAGATCAGTATAAGGTGGCTCGATGTGTCGTGTTTTAGGCTACAAATTGCTATGTCGCAGATTCGCATACGACGAATAGAAGCGGAGTAATAGTTGTTTATATCTGTGAGGCCATGAATCACCATTGACGACCGGATTGCCTACCACTCGGAACGATCGACGCTTGACGAAACTATGCAAGTTCGTCGCAGATCGGTATAAGGTGGGTCGATGTGTCGTGTTTTAGGCTACAAATTGCTATGTCGCAGATTCGCATACGACGAATAGAAGCGGAGTAATAGTTGTTTATATCTGTCAGGCCATGAATCACCATTGACGGCCGGATTGCCTACCACTCGGAACGATCGACGTTTGCCGAAACTCTGCAAGTTCTTCGCAGATCGGTATAAGGTGGGTCGATGTGCCGTGTTTTAAGCTACAAATTGCTATGTCGCAGATTTGCGTACGACGAATAGAGCGGAGTTATAGTTGTTTATATCTGGCAGGCCATGAATCACCATCGACGGCCGGATTGCCTACCACTCGGATCGACCGACGTTTGCCGAAACTATGCAAGTTCGTCGCAGATCGGTATAAGGTGGGTCGTTGGGCCGTGTTTTAAGCTACAACTTGCTATGTCGCAGATTCGCATACGACGAATAGAAGCGGAGTTATCGATGTTTATATCTGTGAGGCCATGAATCACCATTGACGGCAGGATTGCCTACCACTCGGAACGATCGACGTTTGACGAAACTATGCAAGTTCTTCGCAGATCGGTATAAGGTGGGTCGATGTGTCGTGTTTTAAGCTACAAATTGCTATGTCGCAGATTTGCATACGACGAATAGAGGCGGAGTTATAGTTGTTTATATCTGTGAGGCCATGAATCACCATTGACGGCAGGATTGCCTACCACTCGGAACGATCGACGTTTGAAGAAACTATGCAAGTTCTTCGCAGATCGGTATAAGATGGGTCGATGTGTCGTGTTTTAAGCTACAAATTGCTATGTCGCAGATTCGCATACGACGAATAGAAGTGGAGTTATAGTTGTTTATATCTGTCAGGCCATGAATCACCATTGACGGCCGGATTGCTTTCCACTCGAAACGATCGACGTTTGACGAAACTATGCAAGTTCGTCGCAGATCGGTATAAGGTGGGTCGTTGGGCCGTGTTTTAAGCTATAAGTTGCTGTGTCGCAGATTCGCATACGACGAACAGAAGCGGAGTTATCGATGTTTATATCTGTGAGGCCATTAATCACCATTGACGACAGGATTGCCTACCACTCGGAACGATCGACGTTTGACGAAACTATGCAAGTTCTTCGCAGATCGGTATAAGATTGGTCGATGTGTCGTGTTTTAAGCTACAAATTGCTATGTCGCAGATTCGGATACGACGAATAGAAGTGGAGTTATAGTTGTTTATATCTGTCAGGCCATGAATCACCATTGACGGCCGGATTGCCTTCCACTCGAAACGATCGATGTTTGACGAAACTATGCAAGTTCTTCGCAGATCGGTATAAGATGGGTCGATGTGTCGTGTTTTAAGCTACAAATTGCTATGTCGCAGATTCGCATACGACGAATAGAAGTGGAGTTATAGTTGTTTATATCTGTCAGGCCATGAATCACCATTGACGGCCGGATTGCCTTCCACTCGAAACGATCGATGTTTGACGAAACTATGCAAGTTAGTCGCAGATCGGTATAAGGTGGATCGTTGGGCCGTGTTTTAAGCTATAAGTTGCTGTGTCGCAGATTCGCATACGACGAATAGAAGCGGAGTTATCGATGTTTATATCTGTGAGGCCATGAATCACCATTGACGACCGGATTGCCTACCACTCGGAACGATCGACGTTTGACGAAACTATGCAAGTTCGTCGCAGATCGGTATAAGGTGGCTCGATGTGTCGTGTTTTAGGCTACAAATTGCTATGTCGCAGATTCGCATACGACGAATAGAAGTGGAGTTATAGTTGTTTATATCTGTCAGGCCATGAATCACCATTGACGGCCGGATTGCTTTCCACTCGAAACGATCGATGTTTGACGAAACTATGCAAGTTCGTCGCAGATCGGTATAAGGTGGGTCGTTGGGCCGTGTTTTAAGCTATAAGTTGCTGTGTCGCAGATTCGCATACGACGAACAGAAGCGGAGTTATCGATGTTTATATCTGTGAGGCCATTAATCACCATTGACGACAGGATTGCCTACCACTCGGAACGATCGACGTTTGACGAAACTATGCAAGTTCTTCGCAGATCGGTATAAGATTGGTCGATGTGTCGTGTTTTAAGCTACAAATTGCTATGTCGCAGATTCGCATACGACGAATAGAAGTGGAGTTATAGTTGTTTATATCTGTCAGGCCATGAATCACCATTGACGGCCGGATTGCCTTCCACTCGAAACGATCGATGTTTGACGAAACTATGCAAGTTCTTCGCAGATCGGTATAAGATGGGTCGATGTGTCGTGTTTTAAGCTACAAATTGCTATGTCGCAGATTCGCATACGACGAATAGAAGTGGAGTTATAGTTGTTTATATCTGTCAGGCCATGAATCACCATTGACGGCCGGATTGCCTTCCACTCGAAACGATCGATGTTTGACGAAACTATGCAAGTTCGTCGCAGATCGGTATTAGGTGGGTCGTTGGGCCGTGTTTTAAGCTACAAGTTGCTGTGTCGCAGATTCGCATACGACGAACAGAAGCGGAGTTATCGATGTTTATATCTGTGAGGCCATGAATCACCATTGACGACCGGATTGCCTACCACTCGGAACGATCGACGCTTGACGAAACTATGCAAGTTCGTCGCAGATCGGTATAAGGTGGGTCGATGTGTCGTGCTTTAAGCTACAAATTGCTATGTCGCAGATTTGCATACGACGAATAGAAGCGGAGTTATAGTTGTTTATACCCGTGAGGTCATGAATAATCATTGACGGCCGGAATGCCTACCACTCGAAACGATCGATGTTTGACGAAACTATGCAAGTTCGTCGCAGATCGGTATAAGGTGGCTCGATGTGTCGTGCTTTAAGCTACAAATTGCTATGTTGCAGATTTGCATTCGACGAATAGAAGCGGAGTAATAGTTGTTTATATCTGTGAGGCCATGAATCACCATTGACGACCGGATTGCCTACGACTCGAAACGATCGATGTTTGACGAAACTATGCAAGTTCGTTGCAGATCGGTATAAGGTGGGTCGTTGGGCCGTGTTTTAAGCTTCAAATTGCTATGCCGCAGATTCGCATACGACGAATAGAAGCGGAGTTATCGATGTTTATATCTGTGAGGCCATGAATCACCATTGACGGCAGGATTGCCTACCACTCGGAACGATCGACGTTTGACGAAACTATGCAAGTTCTTCGCAGATCGGTATAAGGTGGGTCGATGTGTCGTGTTTTAAGCTACAAATTGCTATGTCGCAGATTTGCATACGACGAATAGAGGCGGAGTTATAGTGGTTTATATCTGTGAGGCCATAAATCTACATTGACGGCAGGATTGCCTTCCACTCGAAACGATCGATGTTTGACGAAACTATGCAAGTTCGTCGCAGATCGGTATAAGGTGGGTCGTTGGGCCGTGTTTTAAGCTATAAGTTGCTGTGTCGCAGATTCGCATACGACGAACAGAAGCGGAGTTATCGATGTTTATATCTGTGAGGCCATGAATCACCATTGACGACCGGATTGCCTACCACTCGGAACGGTCGACGTTTGACGAAACTATGCAAGTTCGTCGCAGATCGGTATAAGGTGGCTCGATGTGTCGTGTTTTAGGCTACAAATTGCTATGTCGCAGATTCGCATACGACGAATAGAAGTGGAGTTATAGTTGTTTATATCTGTCAGGCCATGAATCACCATTGACGGCCGGTTTGCTTTCCACTCGAAACGATCGATGTTTGACGAAACTATGCAAGTTCGTCGCAGATCGGTATAAGGTGGGTCGTTGGGCCGTGTTTTAAGCTATAAGTTGCTGTGTCGCAGATTCGCATACGACGAACAGAAGCGGAGTTATCGATGTTTATATCTGTGAGGCCATTAATCACCATTGACGACAGGATTGCCTACCATTCGGAACGATCGACGTTTGACGAAACTATGCAAGTTCTTTGCAGATCGGTATAAGATTGGTCGATGTGTCGTGTTTTAAGCTACAAATTGCTATGTCGCAGATTCGCATACGACGAATAGAAGTGGAGTTATAGTTGTTTATATCTGTCAGGCCATGAATCACCATTGACGGCCGGATTGCCTTCCACTCGAAACGATCGATGTTTGACGAAACTATGCAAGTTCATCGCAGATCGGTATAAGATGGGTCGATGTGTCGTGTTTTAAGCTACAAATTGCTATGTCGCAGATTCGCATACGACGAATAGAAGTGGAGTTATAGTTGTTTATATCTGTCAGGCCATGAATCACCATTGACGGCCGGATTGCCTTCCACTCGAAACGATCGATGTTTGACGAAACTATGCAAGTTCGTCGCAGATCGGTATAAGGTGGGTCGTTGGGCCGTGTTTTAAGCTATAAGTTGCTGTGTCGCAGATTCGCATACGACGAACAGAAGCGGAGTTATCGATGTTTATATCTGTGAGGCCATGAATCACCATTGACGACCGGATTGCCTACCACTCGGAACGATCGACGCTTGACGAAACTATGCAAGTTCGTCGCAGATCGGTATAAGGTGGGTCGATGTGTCGTGCTTTAAGTTACAAATTGCTATGTCGCAGATTTGCATACGACGAATAGAAGCGGAGTTATAGTTGTTTATACCCGTGAGGTCATGAATAATCATTGAAGGCCGGAATGCCTACCACTCGAAACGATCGATGTTTGACGAAACTATGCAAGTTCGTCGCAGATCGGTATAAGGTGGCTCGATGTGTCGTGCTTTAAGCTACAAATTGCTATGTCGCAGATTTGCATTCGACGAATAGAAGCGGAGTAATAGTTGTTTATATCTGTGAGGCCATGAATCACCATTGACGACCGGATTGCCTACGACTCGAAACGATCGATGTTTGACGAAACTATGCAAGTTCGTTGCAGATCGGTATAAGGTGGGTCGTTGGGCCGTGTTTTAAGCTTCAAATTGCTATGCCGCAGATTCGCATACGACGAATAGAAGCGGAGTTATCGATGTTTATATCTGTGAGGCCATGAATGACCATCGACGGCCGGATTGCCTACCACTCGGAACGATCGACGTTTGACGAAACTATGCAAGTTCTTCGCAGATCGGTATAAGGTGGCTCGATGTGTCGTGTTTTCGGCTACAAATTGCTATGTCGCAGATTTGCGTCCGACGAATACAAGCGGAGTTATAGTAGTTTATATCTGTCAGGCCATGAATCACCATTGACGGCCGGATTGCTTACCACTCGGAACGATCGACGTTTGCCGAAACTCTGCAAGTTCTTCGCAGATCGGTATAAGGTGGCTCGATGTGCCGTGTTTTAAGCTACAAATTGCTATGTCGCAGATTTGCATACGACGAATAGAAGCTTAGTTATAGTTGTTTATATCTGTCAGGCCATGAATCACCATTGACGGCCGGATTGCCTTCCACTTGAAACGATCGATGTTTGACGAAACTATGCAAGTTCGTCGCAGATCGGTATAAGGTGGGTCGTTGGGCCGTGTTTTAAGCTATAAGTTGCTGTGTCGCAGATTCGCATACGACGAACAGAAGCGGAGTTATCGATGTTTATATCTGTGAGGCCATTAATCACCATTGACGACAGGATTGCCTACCACTCGGAACGATCGACGTTTGACGAAACTATGCAAGTTCTTCGCCGATCGGTATAAGATTGGTCGATGTGTCGTGTTTTAAGCTACAAATTGCTATGTCGCAGATTCGCATACGACGAATAGAAGTGGAGTTATAGTTGTTTATATCTGTCAGGCCATGAATCACCATTGACGGCCGGGTTGCCTTCCACGCGAAACGATCGATGTTTGACGAAACTATGCAAGTTCTTCGCAGATCGGTATAAGATGGGTCGATGTGTCGTGTTTTAAGCTACAAATTGCTATGTCGCAGATTCGCATACGACGAATAGAAGTGGAGTTATAGTTGTTTATATCTGTCAGGCCATGAATCACCATTGACGGCCGGATTGCCTTCCACTCGAAACGATCGATGTTTGACGAAACTATGCAAGTTCGTCGCAGATCGGTATAAGGTGGGTCGTTGGGCCGTGTTTTAAGCTATAAGTTGCTGTGTCGCAGATTCGCATACGACGAACAGAAGCGGAGTTATCGATGTTTATATCTGTGAGGCCATTAATCACCATTGACGACAGGATTGCCTACCACTCGGAACGATCGACGTTTGACGAAACTATGCAAGTTCTTCGCAGATCGGTATAAGATTGGTCGATGTGTCGTGTTTTAAGCTACAAATTGCTATGTCGCAGATTCGCATACGACGAATAGAAGTGGAGTTATAGTTGTTTATATCTGTCAGGCCATGAATCACCATTGACGGCCGGATTGCCTTCCACTCGAAACGATCGATGTTTGACGAAACTATGCAAGTTCGTCGCAGATCGGTATAAGGTGGGTCGTTGGGCCGTGTTTTAAGCTATAAGTTGCTGTGTCGCAGATTCGCATACGACGAACAGAAGCGGAGTTATCGATGTTTATATCTGTGAGGCCATGAATCACCATTGACGACCGGATTGCCTACCACTCGGAACGATCGACGCTTGACGAAACTATGCAAGTTCGTCGCAGATCGGTATAAGGTGGGTCGATGTGTCGTGCTTTAAGCTACAAATTGCTATGTCGCAGATTTGCATACGACGAATAGAAGCGGAGTTATAGT
Source organism: Anoplius nigerrimus (assembly GCA_914767735.1). Taxonomy (NCBI): domain Eukaryota; kingdom Metazoa; phylum Arthropoda; class Insecta; order Hymenoptera; family Pompilidae; genus Anoplius; species Anoplius nigerrimus. The sequence goes on along the minus strand of CAJZBX010000559.1, from coordinate 583,660 downwards.
TGTTTATACCCGTGAGGTCATGAATAATCATTGACGGCCGGAATGCCTACCACTCGAAACGATCGATGTTTGACGAAACTATGCAAGTTCGTCGCAGATCGGTATAAGGTGGGTCGATGTGTCGTGCTTTAAGCTACAAATTGCTATGTCGCAGATTTGCATTCGACGAATAGAAGCGGAGTAATAGTTGTTTATATCTGTGAGGCCATGAATCACCATTGACGACCGGATTGCCTACCACTCGGAACGATCGACGTTTGCCGAAACTATGCAAGTTCTTCGCAGATCGGTATAAGGTGGGTCGATGTGTCGTGTTTTAAGCTACAAATTGCTATGTCGCAGATTTGCATACGACGAATAGAGGCGGAGTTATAGTTGTTTATATCTGTGAGGCCATGAATCACCATTGACGGCAGGATTGGCTACCACTCGGAACGATCGACGTTTGACGAAACTATGCAAGTTCTTCGCAGATCGGTATAGGGTGGGTCGATGTGTCGTGTTTTAAGCTACAAATTGCTATGTCGCAGATTTGCATACGACGAATAGAGGCGGAGTTATCGATGTTTATATCTGTGAGGCCGTGAATCACCATTGACGGCCGGATTGCCTACCACTCGGAACGATCGACGTTTGCCGAAACTATGCAAGTTCTTCGCAGATCGGTATAAGGTGGGTCGATGTGTCGTGTTTTAAGCTACAAATTGCTATGTCGCAGATTTGCATACGACGAATAGAGGCGGAGTTATAGTTGTTTATATCTGTGAGGCCATGAATCACCATTGACGGCCGGATTGCCTTCCACTCGAAACGATCGATGTTTGACGAAAGTATGCAAGTTCGTCGCTGATCGGTATAAGGTGCCTCGATGTGTCGTGTTTTAGGCTACAAATTGCTATGTCGCAGATTTGCATACGACGAATAGAAGCGGAGTTACAGTTGTTTATATCTGTCAGGCCATGAATCACCATTGACGGCCGGATTGCCTACCACTCGGAACGATCGACGTTTGCCGAAACTATGCAAGTTCTTCGCAGATTCGTATAAGGTGGGTCGATGTGTCGTGTTTTAAGCTACAAATTGCTATGTCGCAGATTTGCATACGACGAATAGAAGCGGAGTAATAGTTGTTTATATCTGTGAGGCCATGAATCACCATTGACGACCGGATTGCCTACCACTCGGAACGATCGACGCTTGACGAAACTATGCAAGTTCGTCGCAGATCGGTATAAGGTGGGTCGATGTGTCGTGTTTTAGGCTACAAATTGCTATGTCGCAGATTCGCATACGACGAATAGAAGCGGAGTTATCGATGTTTATATCTGTGAGGCCATGAATCACCATTGACGGCAGGATTGCCTACCACTCGGAACGATCGACGTTTGACGAAACTATGCAAGTTCTTCGCAGATCGGTATAAGGTGGGTCGATGTGTCGTGTTTTAAGCTACAAATTGCTATGTCGCAGATTTGCATACGACGAATAGAGGCGGAGTTATAGTTGTTTATATCTGTGAGGCCATGAATCACCATTGACGGCAGGATTGCCTACCACTCGGAACGATCGACGTTTGAAGAAACTATGCAAGTTCTTCGCAGATCGGTATAAGATGGGTCGATGTGTCGTGTTTTAAGCTACAAATTACTATGTCGCAGATTCGCATACGACGAATAGAAGTGGAGTTATAGTTGTTTATATCTGTCAGGCCATGAATCACCATTGACGGCCGGATTGCTGTCCACTCGAAACGATCGATGTTTGACGAAACTATGCAAGTTCGTCGCAGATCGGTATAAGGTGGGTCGTTGGGCCGTGTTTTAAGCTATAAGTTGCTGAGTCGCAGATTCGCATACGACGAACAGAAGCGGAGTTATCGATGTTTATATCTGTGAGGCCATTAATCACCATTGACGACAGGATTGCCTACCACTCGGAACGATCGACGTTTGACGAAACTATGCAAGTTCTTCGCAGATCGGTATAAGATTGGTCGATGTGTCGTGTTTTAAGCTACAAATTGCTATGTCGCAGATTCGGATACGACGAATAGAAGTGGAGTTATAGTTGTTTATATCTGTCAGGCCATGAATCACCATTGACGGCCGGATTGCCTTCCACTCGAAACGATCGATGTTTGACGAAACTATGCAAGTTCTTCGCAGATCGGTATAAGATGGGTCGATGTGTCGTGTTTTAAGCTACAAATTGCTATGTCGCAGATTCGCATACGACGAATAGAAGTGGAGTTATAGTTGTTTATATCTGTCAGGCCATGAATCACCATTGACGGCCGGATTGCCTTCCACTCGAAACGATCGATGTTTGACGAAACTATGCAAGTTAGTCGCAGATCGGTATAAGGTGGATCGTTGGGCCGTGTTTTAAGCTATAAGTTGCTGTGTCGCAGATTCGCATACGACGAATAGAAGCGGAGTTATAGTTGTTTATATCTGACAGGCCATGAATCACCATCGACGGCCGGATTGCCTACCACTCGGAACGATCGACGTTTGCCGAAACTATGCAAGTTCTTCGCAGATCGGTATAAGGTGGGTCGATGTGCCGTGTTTTGGGCTACAAATTGCTATGTCGCAGATGTGCATACGACGAATAGATGCAGAGTTATAGTTGTTTATATCTGTCAGGCCATTAATCACCATTGACGGCCGGATTTCCTACCACTCGAAACGATCGATGTTTGACGAAACTATACAAGTTTGTCGCAGAACGGTATAAGGTGGGTCGTTGGGCCGTGTCTTAAGCTACAAATTGCTATGTCGCAGATTCGCATACGACGAATAGAAGCGGAGTTATCGATGTTTATATCTGTGAGGCCATTAATCACCATTGACGACCGGATTGCCTACCACTCGGAACGATCGACGTTTGACGAAACTATGCAAGTTCGTCGCAGATCGGTATACGGTGGCTCGATGTGTCGTGTTTTAGGCTACAAATTGCTATGTCGCAGATTTGCATACGACGAATAGAAGCGGAGTTACAGTTGTTTATATCTGTCAGGCCATGAATCACCATTGACGACCGGATTGCCTACCACTCGGAACGATCGACGTTTGACGAAACTATGCAAGTTCTTCGCAGATCGGTATAAGGTGGGTCGATGTGTCGTGTTTTAACCTACAAATTGCTATGTCGCAGATTCGCATACGACGAATAGAAGCGGAGTTATAGTTGTTTATATGTGTCAGGCCATGAATCACCATTGACGACCGGATTGCTTTCCACTCGAAACGACCGATGTTTGACGAAACTATGCAAGTTCGTCGCAGATCGGTATAAGGTGACTCGATGTGTCGTGTTTTAGGCTACAAATTGCTATGTCGCAGATTTGCAAACGACGAATAGAAGCGGAGTTGTAGTTGTTTATATCTGTGAGGTCATGAATCATCATTGACGGCCGGAATGCCTACCACTCGAAACGATCGATGTTTGACGAAACTATGCAAGTTCGTCGCAGATCGGTATAAGGTGGGTCGTTGGGCCGTGTTTTAAGCTACAACTTGCTATGTCGCAGATTCGCATACGACGAATAGAAGCGGAGTTATCGATGTTTATATCTGTGAGGCCATGAATCACCATTGACGGCAGGATTGCCTACCACTCGGAACGATCGACGTTTGACGAAACTATGCAAGTTCTTCGCAGATCGGTATAAGGTGGGTCGATGTGTCGTGTTTTAAGCTACAAATTGCTATGTCGCAGATTTGCATACGACGAATAGAGGCGGAGTTATAGTTGTTTATATCTGTGAGGCCATGAATCACCATTGACGGCAGGATTGCCTACCACTCGGAACGATCGACGTTTGAAGAAACTATGCAAGTTCTTCGCAGATCGGTATAAGATGGGTCGATGTGTCGTGTTTTAAGCTACAAATTGCTATGTCGCAGATTCGCATACGACGAATAGAAGTGGAGTTATAGTTGTTTATATCTGTCAGGCCATGAATCACCATTGACGGCCGGATTGCTTTCCACTCGAAACGATCGATGTTTGACGAAACTATGCAAGTTCGTCGCAGATCGGTATAAGGTGGGTCGTTGGGCCGTGTTTTAAGCTATAAGTTGCTGTGTCGCAGATTCGCATACGACGAACAGAAGCGGAGTTATCGATGTTTATATCTGTGAGGCCATTAATCACCATTGACGACAGGATTGCCTACCACTCGGAACGATCGACGTTTGACGAAACTATGCAAGTTCTTCGCAGATCGGTATAAGATTGGTCGATGTGTCGTGTTTTAAGCTACAAATTGCTATGTCGCAGATTCGCATACGACGAATAGAAGTGGAGTTATAGTTGTTTATATCTGTCAGGCCATGAATCACCATTGACGGCCGGATTGCCTTCCACTCGAAACGATCGATGTTTGACGAAACTATGCAAGTTCGTCGCAGATCGGTATAAGGTGGGTCGATGTGCCGTGTTTTAAGCTACAAATTTCTATGTCGCAGATTTGCATACGACGAATAGAAGCGGAGTTATCGATGTTTATATCTGTGAGGCCATTGATCACCATTGACGACCGGATTGCCTACCACTCGGAACGATCGACGTTTGCCGAAACTATGCAAGTTCTTCGCAGATCGGTATAAGATTGGTCGATGTGTCGTGTTTTAAGCTACAAATTGCTATGTCGCAGATTCGCATACGACGAATAGAAGTGGAGTTATAGTTGTTTATATCTGTCAGGCCATGAATCACCATTGACGGCCGGATTGCCTTCCACTCGAAACGATCGATGTTTGACGAAACTATGCAAGTTCGTCGCAGATCGGTATAAGGTGGGTCGATGTGCCGTGTTTTAAGCTACAAATTTCTATGTCGCAGATTTGCATACGACGAATAGAAGCGGAGTTATCGATGTTTATATCTGTGAGGCCATTGATCACCATTGACGACCGGATTGCCTACCACTCGGAACGATCGACGTTTGCCGAAACTATGCAAGTTCTTCGCAGATTCGTATAAGGTGGGTCGATGTGCCGTGTCTTAAGCTACAAATTGCTATGTCGCAGATTTGCATACGACGAATAGAAGCGGAGTTATAGTTGTTTATATCTGTCAGGCCATGAATCACCATTGACGGCCGGATTGCCTTCCACTCGAAACGATCGATGTTTGACGAAACTATGCAAATTCGTCGCTGATCGGTATAAGGTGCCTCGATGTGTCGTGTTTTAGGCTACAAATTGCTATGTCGCAGATTTGCATACGACGAATAGAAGCGGAGTTACAGTTGTTTATATCTGTCAGGCCATGAATCACCATTGACGGCCGGATTGCCTACCACTCGGAACGATCGACGTTTGCCGAAACTATGCAAGTTCTTCGCAGATTCGTATAAGGTGGGTCGATGTGCCGTGTCTTAAGCTACAAATTGCTATGTCGCAGATTTGCATACGACGAATAGAAGCGGAGTTATCGATGTTTATATCTGTGAGGCCATGAATCACCATCGACGGCCGAATTGCCTACCACTCGGAACGATCGACGTTTGACGAAACTATGCAAGTTCTCCGCAGATCGGTTTAAGGTGGCTCGATGTGTCGTGTTTTAGGCTACAAATTGCTATGTCGCAGATTTGCAAACGACGAATAGAAGCGGAGTTGTAGTTGTTTATATCTGTGAGGTCATGAATCATCATTGACGGCCGGAATGCCTACCACTCGAAACGATCGATGTTTGACGAAACTATGCAAGTTCGTCGCAGATCGGTATAAGGTGGGTCGATGTGTCGTGTTTTATGCTACAAATTGCTATGTCGCAGATTTGCATACGACGAATAGAAGCGGAGTTATTGTTTTTTATATCTGGTGAGGCTATGAATCACCATTGACAGCCGGATAGCCTACCACTCGGAACGATCGACGTTTGACGAAACTATGCAAGTTCGTCGCAGATCGGTATAAGTTAGCTCGATGTTTCGTGTTTTAGGCTACAGATTGCTATGTCGCAGATTTGCGTACGACGAATAGAAGCGGAGTTATAGTTGTTTATATCTGACAGGCCATGAATCACCATCGACGGCCGGATTGCCTACCACTCGGAACGATCGACGTTTGCCGAAACTATGCAAGTTCTTCGCAGATCGGTATAAGGTGGGTCGATGTGCCGTGTTTTAGGCTACAAATTGCTATGTCGCAGATGTGCATACGACGAATAGATGCAGAGTTATAGTTGTTTATATCTGTCAGGCCATTAATCACCATTGACGGCCGGATTTCCTACCACTCGAAACGATCGATGTTTGACGAAACTATACAAGTTTGTCGCAGAACGGTATAAGGTGGGTCGTTGGGCCGTGTCTTAAGCTACAAATTGCTATGTCGCAGATTCGCATACGACGAATAGAAGCGGAGTTATCGATGTTTATATCTGTGAGGCCATTAATCACCATTGACGACCGGATTGCCTACCACTCGGAACGATCGACGTTTGACGAAACTATGCAAGTTCGTCGCAGATCGGTATACGGTGGCTCGATGTGTCGTGTTTTAGGCTACAAATTGCTATGTCGCAGATTTGCATACGACGAATAGAAGCGGAGTAATAGTTGTTTATATCTGTGAGGCCATGAATCACCATTGACGGCCGGATTGCCTTCCACTCGAAACGATCGATGTTTGACGAAACTATGCAAGTTCGTCGCAGATCGGTATAAGGTGGGTCGTTGGGCCGTGTTATAAGCTATAAGTTGCTGTGTCGCAGATTCGCATACGACGAACAGAAGCGGAGTTATCGATGTTTATATCTGTGAGGCCATGAATCACCATTGACGACCGGATTGCCTACCACTCGGAACGATCGACGCTTGACGAAACTATGCAAGTTCGTCGCAGATCGGTATAAGGTGGGTCGATGTGTCGTGCTTTAAGCTACAAATTGCTATGTCGCAGATTTGCATACGACGAATAGAAGCGGAGTTATAGTTGTTTATACCCGTGAGGTCATGAATAATCATTGACGGCCGGAATGCCTACCACTCGAAACGATCGATGTTTGACGAAACTATGCAAGTTCGTCGCAGATCGGTATAAGGTGGGTCGATGTGTCGTGCTTTAAGCTACAAATTGCTATGTCGCAGATTTGCATACGACGAATAGAAGCGGAGTTATAGTTGTTTATACCCGTGAGGTCATGAATAATCATTGACGGCCGGAATGCCTACCACTCGAAACGATCGATGTTTGACGAAACTATGCAAGTTCGTCGCAGATCGGTATAAGGTGGGTCGATGTGTCGTGCTTTAAGCTACAAATTGCTATGTCGCAGATTTGCATTCGACGAATAGAAGCGGAGTAATAGTTGTTTATATCTGTGAGGCCATGAATCACCATTGACGACCGGATTGCCTACCACTCGGAACGATCGACGCTTGACGAAACTATGCAAGTTCGTCGCAGATCGGTATAAGGTGGGTCGATGTGTCGTGCTTTAAGCTACAAATTGCTATGTCGCAGATTTGCATACGACGAATAGAAGTGGAGTTATAGTTGTTTATATCTGTCAGGCCATGAATCACCATTGACGGCCGGATTGCCTTCCACTCGAAACGATCGATGTTTGACGAAACTATGCAAGTTCTTCGCAGATCGGTATAAGATGGGTCGATGTGTCGTGTTTTAAACTACAAATTGCTATGTCGCAGATTCGCATACGACGAATAGAAGTGGAGTTATAGTTGTTTATATCTGTCAGGCCATGAATCACCATTGACGGCCGGATTGCTTACCACTCGGAACGATCGACGTTTGCCGAAACTCTGCAAGTTCTTCGCAGATCGGTATAAGGTGGCTCGATGTGCCGTGTTTTAAGCTACAAATTGCTATGTCGCAGATTTGCATACGACGAATAGAAGCTTAGTTATAGTTGTTTATATCTGTCAGGCCATGAATCACCATTGACGGCCGGATTGCCTTCCACTCGAAACGATCGATGTTTGACGAAACTATGCAAGTTCGTCGCAGATCGGTATAAGGTGGGTCGTTGGGCCGTGTTATAAGCTATAAGTTGCTGTGTCGCAGATTCGCATACGACGAACAGAAGCGGAGTTATCGATGTTTATATCTGTGAGGCCGTGAATCACAATTAACGGCAGGATTGCCTACCACTCGGAACGATCGACGTTTGCCGAAACTATGCAAGTTCTTCGCAGATCGGTATAAAGTGGGTCGATGTGTCGTGTTTTAAGCTACAAATTGCTATGTCGCAGATTTGCATACGACGAATAGAGGCGGAGTTATAGTTGTTTATATCTGTGAGGCCATGAATCACCATTGACGGCAGGATTGCCTACCACTCGGAACGATCGACGTTTGCCGAAACTATGCAAGTTCTTCGCAGATCGGTATAAGGTGGGTCGATGTGTCGTGTTTTAAGCTACAAATTGCTATGTCGCAGATTTGCATACGACGAATAGAGGCGGAGTTATAGTTGTTTATATCTGTGAGGCCATGAATCACCATTGACGGCAGGATTGGCTACCACTCGGAACGATCGACGTTTGACGAAACTATGCAAGTTCTTCGCAGATCGGTATAAGGTGGGTCGATGTGTCGTGTTTTAAGCTACAAATTGCTATGTCGCAGATTTGCATACGACGAATAGAGGCGGAGTTATAGTTGTTTATATCTGTGAGGCCATGAATCACCATTGACGGCAGGATTGCCTACCACTCGGAACGATCGACGTTTGAAGAAACTATGCAAGTTCTTCGCAGATCGGTATAAGATGGGTCGATGTGTCGTGTTTTAAGCTACAAATTGCTATGTCGCAGATTCGCATACGACGAATAGAAGTGGAGTTATAGTTGTTTATATCTGTCAGGCCATGAATCACCATTGACGGCCGGATTGCCTTCCACTCGAAACGATCGATGTTTGACGAAACTATGCAAGTTCGTCGCAGATCGGTATAAGGTGGGTCGTTGGACCGTGTTTTAAGCTATAAGTTGCTGTGTCGCAGATTCGCATACGACGAACAGAAGCGGAGTTATCGATGTTTATATCTGTGAGGCCATTAATCACCATTGACGACAGGATTGCCTACCACTCGGAACGATCGACGTTTGACGAAACTATGCAAGTTCTTCGCAGATCGGTATAAGATTGGTCGATGTGTCGTGTTTTAAGCTATAAGTTGCTGTGTCGCAGATTCGCATACGACGAACAGAAGCGGAGTTATCGATGTTTATATCTGTGAGGCCATGAATCACCATTGACGACCGGATTGCCTACCACTCGGAACGATCGACGCTTGACGAAACTATGCAAGTTCGTCGCAGATCGGTATAAGGTGGGTCGATGTGTCGTGCTTTAAGCTACAAATTGCTATGTCGCAGATTTGCATACGACGAATAGAAGCGGAGTTATAGTTGTTTATACCCGTGAGGTCATGAATAATCATTGACGGCCGGAATGCCTACCACTCGAAACGATCGATGTTTGACGAAACTATGCAAGTTGGTCGCAGATCGGTATAAGGTGGGTCGATGTGTCGTGCTTTAAGCTACAAATTGCTATGTCGCAGATTTGCATACGACGAATAGAAGCGGAGTTATAGTTGTTTATACCCGTGAGGTCATGAATAATCATTGACGGCCGGAATGCCTACCACTCGAAACGATCGATGTTTGACGAAACTATGCAAGTTGGTCGCAGATCGGTATAAGGTGGGTCGATGTGTCGTGCTTTAAGCTACAAATTGCTATGTCGCAGATTTGCATTCGACGAATAGAAGCGGAGTAATAGTTGTTTATATCTGTGAGGCCATGAATCACCATTGACGACCGGATTGCCTACCACTCGAAACGATCGATGTTTGACGAAACTATGCAAGTTCGTTGCAGATCGGTATAAGGTGGGTCGTTGGGCCGTGTTTTAAGCTATAAGTTGCTGTGTCGCAGATTCGCATACGACGAACAGAAGCGGAGTTATCGATGTTTATATCTGTGAGGCCATTAATCACCATTGACGACAGGATTGCCTACCACTCGGAACGATCGACGTTTGACGAAACTATGCAAGTTCTTCGCAGATCGGTATAAGATTGGTCGATGTGTCGTGTTTTAAGCTACAAATTGCTATGTCGCAGATTCGCATACGACGAATAGAAGTGGAGTTATAGTTGTTTATATCTGTCAGGCCATGAATCACCATTGACGGCCGGATTGCCTTCCACTCGAAACGATCGATGTTTGACAAAACTATGCAAGTTCTTCGCAGATCGGTATAAGGTGGGTCGATGTGTCGTGTTTTAAGCTACAAATTGCTATGTCGCAGATTTGCATACGACGAATAGAGGTGGAGTTATAGTTGTTTATATCTGTGAGGCCATGGATCACCATTGACGGCAGGATTGCCTACCACTCGAAACGATCGATGTTTGACGAAACTATGCAAGTTCGTCGCAGATCGGTATAAGGTGGGTCGATGTGTCGTGCTTTAAGCTACAAATTGCTATGTCGCAGATTTGCATTCGACGAATAGAAGCGGAGTAATAGTTGATTATATCTGTGAGGCCATGAATCACCATTGACGACCGGATTGCCTACCACTCGGAACGATCGACGCTTGACGAATCTATGCAAGTTCGTCGCAGATCGGTATAAGGTGGGTCGATGTGTCGTGCTTTAAGCTACAAATTGCTATGTCGCAGATTTGCATACGACGAATAGAAGTGGAGTTATAGTTGTTTATATCTGTCAGGCCATGAATCACCATTGACGGCCGGATTGCCTTCCACTCGAAACGATCGATGTTTGACGAAACTATGCAAGTTCTTCGCAGATCGGTATAAGATGGGTCGATGTGTCGTGTTTTAAACTACAAATTGCTATGTCGCAGATTCGCATACGACGAATAGAAGTGGAGTTATAGTTGTTTATATCTGTCAGGCCATGAATCACCATTGACGGCCGGATTGCCTTCCACTCGAAACGATCGATGTTTTACGAAACTATGCAAGTTCGTCGCAGATCGGTATAAGGTGGGTCGTTGGGCCGTGTTTTAAGCTATAAGTTGCTGTGTCGCAGATTCGCATACGACGAACAGAAGCGGAGTTATCGATGTTTATATCTGTGAGGCCATTAATCACCATTGACGACAGGATTGCCTACCACTCGGAACGATCGACGTTTGACGAAACTATGCAAGTTCTTCGCAGATCGGTATAAGATTGGTCGATGTGCCGCGTTTTAAGCTACAAATTGCTATGTCGCAGATTTGCATACGACGAATAGAAGCTTAGTTATAGTTGTTTATATCTGTCAGGCCGTGAATCACCAATGACGGCCGGATTGCCTACCACTCGAAACGATCGATGTTTGACGAAACTATGCAAGTTCGTTGCAGATCGGTATAAGGTGGGTCGTTGGGCCGTGTTTTAAGCTTCAAATTGCTATGCCGCAGATTCGCATACGACGAATAGAAGCGGAGTTATCGATGTTTATATCTGTGAGGCCATGAATGACCTTCGACGGCCGGATTGCCTACCACTCGGAACGATCGACGTTTGACGAAACTATGCAAGTTCTTCGCAGATCGGTATAAGGTGGCTCGATGTGTCGTGTTTTCGGCTACAAATTGCTATGTCGCAGATTTGCGTCCGACGAATACAAGCGGAGTTATAGTAGTTTATATCTGTCAGGCCATGAATCACCATTGACGGCCGGATTGCTTACCACTCGGAACGATCGACGTTTGCCGAAACTCTGCAAGTTCTTCGCAGATCGGTATAAGGTGGCTCGATGTGCCGTGTTTTAAGCTACAAATTGCTATGTCGCAGATTTGCATACGACGAATAGAAGCTTAGTTATAGTTGTTTATATCTGTCAGGCCATGAATCACCATTGACGGCCGGATTGCCTTCCACTCGAAACGATCGATGTTTGACGAAACTATGCAAGTTCGTCGCAGATCGATATAAGGTGGGTCGTTGGGCCGTGTTTTAAGCTATAAGTTGCTGTGTCGCAGATTCGCATACGACGAACAGAAGCGAAGTTATCGATGTTTATATCTGTGAGGCCATTAATCACCATTGACGACAGGATTGCCTACCACTCGGAACGATCGACGTTTGACGAAACTATGCAAGTTCTTCGCAGATCGGTATAAGATTGGTCGATGTGTCGTGTTTTAAGCTACAAATTGCTATGTTGCAGATTCGCATACGACGAATAGAAGTGGAGTTATAGTTGTTTATATCTGTCAGGTCATGAATCACCATTGACGGCCGGATTGCCTTCCACTCGAAACGATCGATGTTTGACGAAACTATGCAAGTTCTTCGCAGATCGGTATAAGATGGGTCGATGTGTCGTGTTTTAAGCTACAAATTGCTATGTCGCAGATTCGCATACGACGAATAGAAGTGGAGTTATAGTTGTTTATATCTGTCAGGCCATGAATCACCATTGACGGCCGGATTGCCTTCCACTCGAAACGATCGATGTTTGACGAAACTATGCAAGTTCGTCGCAGATCGGTATAAGGTGGGTCGTTGGGCCGTGTTTTAAGCTATAAGTTGCTGTGTCGCAGATTCGCATACGACGAACAGAAGCGGAGTTATCGATGTTTATATCTGTGAGGCCATGAATCACCATTGACGACAGGATTGCCTACCACTCGGAACGATCGACGTTTGCCGAAACTATGCAAGTTCTTCGCAGATCGGTATTAGGTGGGTCGATGTGTCGTGTTTTAAGCTACAAATTGCTATGTCGCAGATTTGCATACGACGAATAGAGGCGGAGTTATAGTTGTTTATATCTGTGAGGCCATGAATCACCATTGACGGCAGGATTGGCTACCACTCGGAACGATCGACGTTTGACGAAACTATGCAAGTTCTTCGCAGATCGGTATAAGGTGGGTCGATGTGTCGTATTTTAAGCTACAAATTGCTATGTCGCAGATTTGCATACGACGAATAGAGGCGGAGTTATAGTTGCTTATATCTGTGAGGCCATGAATCACCATTGACGGCAGGATTGCCTACCACTCGGAACGATCGACGTTTGCCGAAACTATGCAAGTTCTTCGCAGATCGGTATAAGATGGGTCGATGTGTCGTGTTTTAAGCTACAAATTGCTATGTCGCAGATTCGAATACGACGAATAGAAGCGGAGTAATTGTTGTTTATATCTGTGAGGCCATGAATCACCATTGACGGCCGGATAGCCTTCCACTCGAAACGATCGATGTTTGACGAAACTATGCAAGTTCGTCGCAGATCGGTATAAGGTGGGTCGTTGGGCCGTGATTTAAGATACAAGTTTCTATTTCGCAGATTCGCATACGACCAATAGAAGCGGAGTTATCGATGTTTATATCAGTGAGGCCATTAATCACCATTGACGACAGGATTGCCCACCACTCGGAACGATCGACGTTTGACGAAACTATGCAAGTTCCTCGCAGATCGGTATAAGATGGGTCGATGTGTCGTGTTTTAAGCTACAAATTGCTATGTCGCAGATTCGCATACGACGAATAGAAGCGGAGTTATCGATGGTTATATCTGTGAGGCCATGAATCACCATTGACGACCGGATTGCCTACCACTCGGAACGATCGACGCTTGACGAAACTATGCAAGTTCGTCGCAGATCGGTATAAGGTGGGTCGATGTGTCGTGCTTTAAGCTACAAATTGCTATGTCGCAGATTTGCATACGACGAATAGAAGTGGAGTTATAGTTGTTTATATCTGTCAGGCCATGAATCACCATTGACGGCCGGATTGCCTTCCACTCGAAACGATCGATGTTTGACGAAACTATGCAAGTTCTTCGCAGATCGGTATAAGATGGGTCGATGTGTCGTGTTTTAAGCTACAAATTGCTATGTCGCAGATTCGCATACGACGAATAGAAGTGGAGTTATAGTTGTTTATATCTGTCAGGCCATGAATCACCATTGACGGCCGGATTGCCTTCCACTCGAAACGATCGATGTTTGACGAAACTATGCAAGTTCGTCGCAGATCGGTATAAGGTGGGTCGTTGGACCGTGTTTTAAGCTATAAGTTGCTGTGTCGCAGATTCGCATACGACGAACAGAAGCGGAGTTATCGATGTTTATATCTGTGAGGCCATTAATCACCATTGACGACAGGATTGCCTACCACTCGGAACGATCGACGTTTGACGAAACTATGCAAGTTCTTCGCAGATCGGTATAAGATTGGTCGATGTGTCGTGTTTTAAGCTATAAGTTGCTGTGTCGCAGATTCGCATACGACGAACAGAAGCGGAGTTATCGATGTTTATATCTGTGAGGCCATGAATCACCATTGACGACCGGATTGCCTACCACTCGGAACGATCGACGCTTGACGAAACTATGCAAGTTCGTCGCAGATCGGTATAAGGTGGGTCGATGTGTCGTGCTTTAAGCTACAAATTGCTATGTCGCAGATTTGCATACGACGAATAGAAGCGGAGTTATAGTTGTTTATACCCGTGAGGTCATGAATAATCATTGACGGCCGGAATGCCTACCACTCGAAACGATCGATGTTTGACGAAACTATGCAAGTTGGTCGCAGATCGGTATAAGGTGGGTCGATGTGTCGTGCTTTAAGCTACAAATTGCTATGTCGCAGATTTGCATACGACGAATAGAAGCGGAGTTATAGTTGTTTATACCCGTGAGGTCATGAATAATCATTGACGGCCGGAATGCCTACCACTCGAAACGATCGATGTTTGACGAAACTATGCAAGTTCGTCGCAGATCGGTATAAGGTGGGTCGATGTGTCGTGCTTTAAGCTACAAATTGCTATGTCGCAGATTTGCATTCGACGAATAGAAGCGGAGTAATAGTTGTTTATATCTGTGAGGCCATGAATCACCATTGACGACCGGATTGCCTACCACTCGAAACGATCGATGTTTGACGAAACTATGCAAGTTCGTTGCAGATCGGTATAAGGTGGGTCGTTGGGCCGTGTTTTAAGCTATAAGTTGCTGTGTCGCAGATTCGCATACGACGAACAGAAGCGGAGTTATCGATGTTTATATCTGTGAGGCCATTAATCAGCATTGACGACAGGATTGCCTACCACTCGGAACGATCGACGTTTGACGAAACTATGCAAGTTCTTCGCAGATCGGTATAAGATTGGTCGATGTGTCGTGTTTTAAGCTACAAATCGCTATGTCGCAGATTCGCATACGACGAATAGAAGTGGAGTTATAGTTGTTTATATCTGTCAGGCCATGAATCACCATTGACGGCCGGATTGCCTTCCACTCGAAACGATCGATGTTTGACAAAACTATGCAAGTTCTTCGCAGATCGGTATAAGGTGGGTCGATGTGTCGTGTTTTAAGCTACAAATTGCTATGTCGCAGATTTGCATACGACGAATAGAGGTGGAGTTATAGTTGTTTATATCTGTGAGGCCATGGATCACCATTGACGGCAGGATTGCCTACCACTCGAAACGATCGATGTTTGACGAAACTATGCAAGTTCGTCGCAGATCGGTATAAGGTGGGTCGATGTGTCGTGCTTTAAGCTACAAATTGCTATGTCGCAGATTTGCATTCGACGAATAGAAGCGGAGTAATAGTTGTTTATATCTGTGAGGCCATGAATCACCATTGACGACCGGATTGCCTACCACTCGGAACGATCGACGCTTGACGAAACTATGCAAGTTCGTCGCAGATCGGTATAAGGTGGGTCGATGTGTCGTGCTTTAAGCTACAAATTGCTATGTCGCAGATTTGCATACGACGAATAGAAGTGGAGTTATAGTTGTTTATATCTGTCAGGCCATGAATCACCATTGACGGCCGGATTGCCTTCCACTCGAAACGATCGATGTTTGACGAAACTATGCAAGTTCTTCGCAGATCGGTATAAGATGGGTCGATGTGTCGTGTTTTAAACTACAAATTGCTATGTCGCAGATTCGCATACGACGAATAGAAGTGGAGTTATAGTTGTTTATATCTGTCAGGCCATGAATCACCATTGACGGCCGGATTGCCTTCCACTCGAAACGATCGATGTTTGACGAAACTATGCAAGTTCGTCGCAGATCGGTATAAGGTGGGTCGTTGGGCCGTGTTTTAAGCTATAAGTTGCTGTGTCGCAGATTCGCATACGACGAACAGAAGCGGAGTTATCGATGTTTATATCTGTGAGGCCATTAATCACCATTGACGACAGGATTGCCTACCACTCGGAACGATCGACGTTTGACGAAACTATGCAAGTTCTTCGCAGATCGGTATAAGATTGGTCGATGTGCCGCGTTTTAAGCTACAAATTGCTATGTCGCAGATTTGCATACGACGAATAGAAGCTTAGTTATAGTTGTTTATATCTGTCAGGCCGTGAATCACCAATGACGGCCGGATTGCCTACCACTCGGAACGATCGACGCTTGACGAAACTATGCAAGTTCGTCGCAGATCGGTATAAGGTGGGTCGATGTGTCGTGCTTTAAGCTACAAATTGCTATGTCGCAGATTTGCATACGACGAATAGAAGCGGAGTTATAGTTGTTTATACCCGTGAGGTCATGAATAATCATTGACGGCCGGATTGCCTACCACTCGAAACGATCGATGTTTGACGAAACTATGCAAGTTCGTCGCAGATCGGTATAAGGTGGGTCGATGTGTCGTGCTTTAAGCTACAAATTGCTATGTCGCAGATTTGCATTCGACGAATAGAAGCGGAGTAATAGTTGTTTATATCTGTGAGGCCATGAATCACCATTGACGACCGGATTGCCTACCACTCGAAACGATCGATGTTTGACGAAACTATGCAAGTTCGTTGCAGATCGGTATAAGGTGGGTCGTTGGGCCGTGTTTTAAGCTTCAAATTGCTATGCCGCAGATTCGCATACGACGAATAGAAGCGGAGTTATCGATGTTTATATCTGTGAGGCCATGAATGACCTTCGACGGCCGGATTGCCTACCACTCGGAACGATCGACGTTTGACGAAACTATGCAAGTTCTTCGCAGATCGGTATAAGGTGGCTCGATGTGTCGTGTTTTCGGCTACAAATTGCTATGTCGCAGATTTGCGTCCGACGAATACAAGCGGAGTTATAGTAGTTTATATCTGTCAGGCCATGAATCACCATTGACGGCCGGATTGCTTACCACTCGGAACGATCGACGTTTGCCGAAACTCTGCAAGTTCTTCGCAGATCGGTATAAGGTGGCTCGATGTGCCGTGTTTTAAGCTACAAATTGCTATGTCGCAGATTTGCATACGACGAATAGAAGCTTAGTTATAGTTGTTTATATCTGTCAGGCCATGAATCACCATTGACGGCCGGATTGCCTTCCACTCGAAACGATCGATGTTTGACGAAACTATGCAAGTTCGTCGCAGATCGATATAAGGTGGGTCGTTGGGCCGTGTTTTAAGCTATAAGTTGCTGTGTCGCAGATTCGCATACGACGAACAGAAGCGAAGTTATCGATGTTTATATCTGTGAGGCCATTAATCACCATTGACGACAGGATTGCCTACCACTCGGAACGATCGACGTTTGACGAAACTATGCAAGTTCTTCGCAGATCGGTATAAGATTGGTCGATGTGTCGTGTTTTAAGCTACAAATTGCTATGTTGCAGATTCGCATACGACGAATAGAAGTGGAGTTATAGTTGTTTATATCTGTCAGGTCATGAATCACCATTGACGGCCGGATTGCCTTCCACTCGAAACGATCGATGTTTGACGAAACTATGCAAGTTCTTCGCAGATCGGTATAAGATGGGTCGATGTGTCGTGTTTTAAGCTACAAATTGCTATGTCGCAGATTCGCATACGACGAATAGAAGTGGAGTTATAGTTGTTTATATCTGTCAGGCCATGAATCACCATTGACGGCCGGATTGCCTTCCACTCGAAACGATCGATGTTTGACGAAACTATGCAAGTTCGTCGCAGATCGGTATAAGGTGGGTCGTTGGGCCGTGTTTTAAGCTATAAGTTGCTGTGTCGCAGATTCGCATACGACGAACAGAAGCGGAGTTATCGATGTTTATATCTGTGAGGCCATGAATCACCATTGACGACAGGATTGCCTACCACTCGGAACGATCGACGTTTGCCGAAACTATGCAAGTTCTTCGCAGATCGGTATAAGGTGGGTCGATGTGTCGTGTTTTAAGCTACAAATTGCTATGTCGCAGATTTGCATACGACGAATAGAGGCGGAGTTATAGTTGTTTATATCTGTGAGGCCATGAATCACCATTGACGGCAGGATTGGCTACCACTCGGAACGATCGACGTTTGACGAAACTATGCAAGTTCTTCGCAGATCGGTATAAGGTGGGTCGATGTGTCGTGTTTTAAGCTACAAATTGCTATGTCGCAGATTTGCATACGACGAATAGAGGCGGAGTTATAGTTGCTTATATCTGTGAGGCCATGAATCACCATTGACGGCAGGATTGCCTACCACTCGGAACGATCGACGTTTGCCGAAACTATGCAAGTTCTTCGCAGATCGGTATAAGATGGGTCGATGTGTCGTGTTTTAAGCTACAAATTGCTATGTCGCAGATTCGAATACGACGAATAGAAGCGGAGTAATTGTTGTTTATATCTGTGAGGCCATGAATCACCATTGACGGCCGGATAGCCTTCCACTCGAAACGATCGATGTTTGACGAAACTATGCAAGTTCGTCGCAGATCGGTATAAGGTGGGTCGTTGGGCCGTGATTTAAGATACAAGTTTCTATTTCGCAGATTCGCATACGACCAATAGAAGCGGAGTTATCGATGTTTATATCAGTGAGGCCATTAATCACCATTGACGACAGGATTGCCCACCACTCGGAACGATCGACGTTTGACGAAACTATGCAAGTTCTTCGCAGATCGGTATAAGATGGGTCGATGTGTCGTGTTTTAAGCTACAAATTGCTATGTCGCAGATTCGCATACGACGAATAGAAGCGGAGTTATCGATGGTTATATCTGTGAGGCCATGAATCACCATTGACGACCGGATTGCCTACCACTCGGAACGATCGACGCTTGACGAAACTATGCAAGTTCGTCGCAGATCGGTATAAGGTGGGTCGATGTGTCGTGCTTTAAGCTACAAATTGCTATGTCGCAGATTTGCATACGACGAATAGAAGTGGAGTTATAGTTGTTTATATCTGTCAGGCCATGAATCACCATTGACGGCCGGATTGCCTTCCACTCGAAACGATCGATGTTTGACGAAACTATGCAAGTTCTTCGCAGATCGGTATAAGATGGGTCGATGTGTCGTGTTTTAAGCTACAAATTGCTATGTCGCAGATTCGAATACGACGAATAGAAGCGGAGTAATTGTTGTTTATATCTGTGAGGCCATGAATCACCATTGACGGCCGGATAGCCTTCCACTCGAAACGATCGATGTTTGACGAAACTATGCAAGTTCGTCGCAGATCGGTATAAGGTGGGTCGTTGGGCCGTGATTTAAGATACAAGTTTCTATTTCGCAGATTCGCATACGACCAATAGAAGCGGAGTTATCGATGTTTATATCAGTGAGGCCATTAATCACCATTGACGACAGGATTGCCTACCACTCGGAACGATCGACGATTGACGAAACTATGCAAGTTCTTCGCAGATCGGTATAAGATGGGTCGATGTGTCGTGTTTTAAGCTACAAATTGCTATGTCGCAGATTCGCATACGACGAATAGAAGCGGAGTTATCGATGTTTATATCTGTGAGGCCATGAATCACCATTGACGACCGGATTGCCTACCACTCGGAACGATCGACGCTTGACGAAACTATGCAAGTTCGTCGCAGATCGGTATAAGGTGGGTCGATGTGTCGTGCTTTAAGCTACAAATTGCTATGACGCAGATTTGCATACGACGAATAGAAGCGGAGTTATAGTTGTTTATATCTGTCAGGCCATGAATCACCATTGACGGCCGGATAGCCTTCCACTCGAAACGATCGATGTTTGACGAAACTATACAAGTTCGTCGCAGATCGGTATAAGGTGGGTCGTTGGGCCGTGTTTTAAGCTATAAGTTGCTGTGTCGCAGATTCGCATACGACGAACAGAAGCGGAGTTATCGATGTTTATATCTGTGAGGCCATGAATCACCATTGACGACCGGATTGCCTACCACTCGGAACGATCGACGCTTGACGAAACTATGCAAGTTCGTCGCAGATCGGTATAAGGTGGGTCGATGTGTCGTGCTTTAAGCTACAAATTGCTATGACGCAGATTCGCATACGACGAATAGAAGCGGAGTTATAGTTGTTTATATCTGTGAGGCCATGAATCACCATTGACGGCCGGATAGCCTTCCACTCGAAACGATCGATGTTTGACGAAACTATGCAAGTTCGTTGCAGATCGGTATAAGGTGGGTCGTTGGGCCGTGTTTTAAGCTATAAATTGCTATGCCGCAGATTCGCATACGACGAATAGAAGCGGAGTTATCGATGTTTATATCTGTCAGGCCATGAATCACCATTGACGGCCGGATTGCCTACCACTCGGAACTATCGACGTTTGCCGAAACTCTGCAAGTTCTTCGCAGATCGGTATAAGGTGGCTCGATGTGCCGTGTTTTAAGCTACAAATTGCTATGTCGCAGATTTGCATACGACGAATAGAAGCTTAGTTATAGTTGTTTATATCTGTCAGGCCGTGAATCACCATTGACGGCCGGATTGCCTACCACTCGGAACGATCGACGTTTGCCGAAACTATGCAAGTTCTTCGCAGATCGGTATAAGGTGGGTCGATGTGTCGTGCTTTAAGCTACAAATTGCTATGTCGCAGATTTGCATTCGACGAATAGAAGCGGAGTAGTAGTTGTTTATATCTGTGAGGCCATGAATCACCATTGACGACCGGATTGCCTACCACTCGAAACGATAGATGTTTGACGAAACTATGCAAGTTCGTTGCAGATCGGTATAAGGTGGGTCGTTGGGCCGTGTTTTAAGCTACAAATTGCTATGCCGCAGATTCGCATACGACGAATAGAAGCGGAGTTATCGATGTTTATATCTGTCAGGTCATGAATCATCATTGACGGCCGGAATGCCTACCACTCGAAACGATCGATGTTTGACGAAACTATGCAACTTCGTCGCAGATCGGTATAAGGTGGGTCGATGCGTAGTGCTTTAAGCTACAAATTGCTATGTCGCAGATTTGCATACGACGAATAGAAGCGGAGTTATAGTTGTCTATATCTGTGAGGCCATGGATCACCATCGACGGCCGGATTGCCTACCACTCGAAAGGATCGATGTTTGACGAAACTATGCAAGTTCTTCGCAGATCGGTATAAGGTGGCTCGATGTGCCGCGTTTTAAGCTACAAATTGCTGTGTCGCAGATTTGCATACGACGAATAGAGGCGGAGTTATAGTTGTTTATATCTGTGAGGCCATGAATCACCATTGACGGCAGGATTGCCTACCACTCGGAACGATCGACGTTTGAAGAAACTATGCAAGTTCTTCGCAGATCGGTATAAGATGGGTCGATGTGTCGTGTTTTAAGCTACAAATTGCTATGTCGCAGATTCGCATACGACGAATAGAAGTGGAGTTATAGTTGTTTATATCTGTCAGGCCATGAATCACCATTGACGGCCGGATTGCCTTCCACTCGAAACGATCGATGTTTGACGAAACTATGCAAGTTCGTCGCAGATCGGTATAAGGTGGGTCGTTGGGCCGTGTTTTAAGCTATAAGTTGCTGTGTCGCAGATTCGCATACGACGAACAGAAGCGGAGTTATCGATGTTTATATCTGTGAGGCCATTAATCAACATTGACGACAGGATTGCCTACCACTCGGAACGATCGACGTTTGACGAAACTATGCAAGTTCTTCGCAGATCGGTATAAGGTGGGTCGATGTGTCGTGTTTTAAGCTACAAATTGCTATGTCGCAGATTTGCATACGACGAATAGAGGCGGAGTTATAGTTGTTTATATATGTGAGGCCATGGATCACCATTGACGGCAGGATTGCCTACCACTCGAAACGATCGATGTTTGACGAAACTATGCAAGTTCGTCGCAGATCGGTATAAGGTGGGTCGTTGGGCCGTGATTTAAGATACAAGTTGCTATTTCGCAGATTCGCATACGACCAATAGAAGCGGAGTTATCGATGTTTATATCAGTGAGGCCATTAATCACCATTGACGACAGGATTGCCTACCACTCGGAACGATCGACGTTTGACGAAACTATGCAAGTTCTTCGCAGATCGGTATAAGATGGGTCGATGTGTCGTGTTTTAAGCTACAAATTGCTATGTCGCAGATTCGCATACGACGAATAGAAGCGGAGTTATCGATGTTTATATCTGTGACGCCATGAATCACCATTGACGACCGGATTGCCTACCACTCGGAACGATCGACGCTTGACGAAACTATGCAAGTTCGTCGCAGATCGGTATAAGATGGTTCGATGTGCCGCGTTTTAAGCTACAAATTGCTATGTCGCAGATTTGCATACGACGAATAGAAGCTTAGTTATAGTTGTTTATATCTGTCAGGCCGTGAATCACCATTGACGGCCGGATTGCCTACCACTCGGAACGATCGACGCTTGACGAAACTATGCAAGTTCGTCGCAGATCGGTATAAGGTGGGTCGATGTGTCGTGCTTTAAGCTACAAATTGCTATGTCGCAGATTTGCATACGACGAATAGAAGCGGAGTTATAGTTGTTTATACCCGTGAGGTCATGAATAATCATTGACGGCCGGAATGCCTACCACTCGAAACGATCGATGTTTGACGAAACTATGCAAGTTCGTCGCAGATCGGTATAAGGTGGGTCGATGTGTCGTGCTTTAAGCTACAAATTGCTATGTCGCAGATTTGCATTCGACGAATAGAAGCGGAGTAATAGTTGTTTATATCTGTGAGGCCATGAATCACCATTGACGACCGGATTGCCTACCACTCGAAACGATCGATGTTTGACGAAACTATGCAAGTTCGTTGCAGATCGGTATAAGGTGGTTCGATGTGCCGCGTTTTAAGCTACAAATTGCTATGTCGCAGATTTGCATACGACGAATAGAAGCTTAGTTATAGTTGTTTATATCTGTCAGGCCGTGAATCACCATTGACGGCCGGATTGCCTACCACTCGGAACGATCGACGCTTGACGAAACTATGCAAGTTCGTCGCAGATCGGTATAAGGTGGGTCGATGTGTCGTGCTTTAAGCTACAAATTGCTATGTCGCAGATTTGCATACGACGAATAGAAGCGGAGTTATAGTTGTTTATACCCGTGAGGTCATGAATAATCATTGACGGCCGGAATGCCTACCACTCGAAACGATCGATGTTTGACGAAACTATGCAAGTTCGTCGCAGATCGGTATAAGGTGGGTCGATGTGTCGTGCTTTAAGCTACAAATTGCTATGTCGCAGATTTGCATTCGACGAATAGAAGCGGAGTAATAGTTGTTTATATCTGTGAGGCCATGAATCACCATTGACGACCGGATTGCCTACCACTCGAAACGATCGATGTTTGACGAAACTATGCAAGTTCGTTGCAGATCGGTATAAGGTGGGTCGTTGGGCCGTGTTTTAAGCTTCAAATTGCTATGCCGCAGATTCGCATACGACGAATAGAAGCGGAGTTATCGATGTTTATATCTGTGAGGCCATGAATGACCTTCGACGGCCGGATTGCCTACCACTCGGAACGATCGACGTTTGACGAAACTATGCAAGTTCTTCGCAGATCGGTATAAGGTGGCTCGATGTGTCGTGTTTTCGGCTACAAATTGCTATGTCGCAGATTTGCGTCCGACGAATACAAGCGGAGTTATAGTAGTTCATATCTGTCAGGCCATGAATCACCATTGACGGCCGGATTGCTTACCACTCGGAACGATCGACGTTTGCCGAAACTCTGCAAGTTCTTCGCAGATCGGTATAAGGTGGCTCGATGTGCCGTGTTTTAAGCTACAAATTGCTATGTCGCAGATTTGCATACGACGAATAGAAGCTTAGTTATAGTTGTTTATATCTGTCAGGCCATGAATCACCATTGACGGCCGGATTGCCTTCCACTCGAAACGATCGATGTTTGACGAAACTATGCAAGTTCGTCGCAGATCGATATAAGGTGGGTCGTTGGGCCGTGTTTTAAGCTATAAGTTGCTGTGTCGCAGATTCGCATACGACGAACAGAAGCGGAGTTATCGATGTTTATATCTGTGAGGCCATTAATCACCATTGACGACAGGATTGCCTACCACTCGGAACGATCGACGTTTGACGAAACTATGCAAGTTCTTCGCAGATCGGTATAAGATTGGTCGATGTGTCGTGTTTTAAGCTACAAATTGCTATGTTGCAGATTCGCATACGACGAATAGAAGTGGAGTTATAGTTGTTTATATCTGTCAGGCCATGAATCACCATTGACGGCCGGATTGCCTTCCACTCGAAACGATCGATGTTTGACGAAACTATGCAAGTTCTTCGCAGATCGGTATAAGATGGGTCGATGTGTCGTGTTTTAAGCTACAAATTGCTATGTCGCAGATTCGCATACGACGAATAGAAGTGGAGTTATAGTTGTTTATATCTGTCAGGCCATGAATCACCATTGACGGCCGGATTGCCTTCCACTCGAAACGATCGATGTTTGACGAAACTATGCAAGTTCGTCGCAGATCGGTATAAGGTGGGTCGTTGGGCCGTGTTTTAAGCTATAAGTTGCTGTGTCGCAGATTCGCATACGACGAACAGAAGCGGAGTTATCGATGTTTATATCTGTGAGGCCATGAATCACCATTGACGACAGGATTGCCTACCACTCGGAACGATCGACGTTTGACGAAACTATGCAAGTTCTTCGCAGATCGGTATAAGGTGGGTCGATGTGTCGTGTTTTAAGCTACAAATTGCTATGTCGCAGATTTGCATACGACGAATAGAGGCGGAGTTATAGTTGCTTATATCTGTGAGGCCATGAATCACCATTGACGGCAGGATTGCCTACCACTCGGAACGATCGACGTTTGCCGAAACTATGCAAGTTCGTCGCAGATCGGTATAAGGTGGGTCGATGTGTCGTGCTTTAAGCTACAAATTGCTATGTCGCAGATTTGCATTCGACGAATAGAAGCGGAGTAATAGTTGTTTATATCTGTCAGGCCATGAATCACCATTGACGGCCGGATTGCCTTCCACTCGAAACGATCGATGTTTGACGAAACTATGCAAGTTCTTCGCAGATCGGTATAAGATGGGTCGATGTGTCGTGTTTTAAACTACAAATTGCTATGTCGCAGATTCGCATACGACGAATAGAAGTGGAGTTATAGTTGTTTATATCTGTCAGGCCATGAATCACCATTGACGGCCGGATTGCTTACCACTCGGAACGATCGACGTTTGCCGAAACTCTGCAAGTTCTTCGCAGATCGGTATAAGGTGGCTCGATGTGCCGTGTTTTAAGCTACAAATTGCTATGTCGCAGATTTGCATACGACGAATAGAAGCTTAGTTATAGTTGTTTATATCTGTCAGGCCATGAATCACCATTGACGGCCCGATTGCCTTCCACTCGAAACGATCGATGTTTGACGAAACTATGCAAGTTCGTCGCAGATCGGTATAAGGTGGGTCGTTGGGCCGTGTTATAAGCTATAAGTTGCTGTGTCGCAGATTCGCATACGACGAACAGAAGCGGAGTTATCGATGTTTATATCTGTGAGGCCGTGAATCACCATTGACGGCCGGATTGCCTACCACTCGGAACGATCGACGTTTGCCGAAACTATGCAAGTTCTTCGCAGATCGGTATAAGGTGGGTCGATGTGTCGTGTTTTAAGCTACAAATTGCTATGTCGCAGATTTGCATACGACGAATAGAGGCGGAGTTATAGTTGTTTATATCTGTGAGGCCATGAATCACCATTGACGGCAGGATTGCCTACCACTCGGAACGATCGACGTTTGCCGAAACTATGCAAGTTCTTCGCAGATCGGTATAAGGTGGGTCGATGTGTCGTGTTTTAAGCTACAAATTGCTATGTCGCAGATTTGCATACGACGAATAGAGGCGGAGTTATAGTTGTTTATATCTGTGAGGCCATGAATCACCATTGACGGCAGGATTGGCTACCACTCGGAACGATCGACGTTTGACGAAACTATGCAAGTTCTTCGCAGATCGGTATAAGGTGGGTCGATGTGTCGTGTTTTAAGCTACAAATTGCTATGTCGCAGATTCGCATACGACGAACAGAAGCGGAGTTATCGATGTTTATATCTGTGAGGCCATTAATCACCATTGACGACAGGATTGCCTACCACTCGGAACGATCGACGTTTGACGAAACTATGCAAGTTCTTCGCAGATCGGTATAAGATTGGTCGATGTGTCGTGTTTTAAGCTATAAGTTGCTGTGTCGCAGATTCGCATACGACGAACAGAAGCGGAGTTATCGATGTTTATATCTGTGAGGCCATGAATCACCATTGACGACCGGATTGCCTACCACTCGGAACGATCGACGCTTGACGAAACTATGCAAGTTCGTCGCAGATCGGTATAAGGTGGGTCGATGTGTCGTGCTTTAAGCTACAAATTGCTATGTCGCAGATTTGCATACGACGAATAGAAGCGGAGTTATAGTTGTTTATACCCGTGAGGTCATGAATAATCATTGACGACAGGATTGCCTACCACTCGGAACGATCGACGTTTGACGAAACTATGCAAGTTCTTCGCAGATCGGTATAAGGTGGGTCGATGTGTCGTGCTTTAAGCTACAAATTGCTATGTCGCAGATTCGCATACGACGAATAGAAGTGGAGTTATAGTTGTTTATATCTGTCAGGCCATGAATCACCATTGACGGCCGGATTGCCTTCCACTCGAAACGATCGATGTTTGACAAAACTATGCAAGTTCTTCGCAGATCGGTATAAGGTGGGTCGATGTGTCGTGTTTTAAGCTACAAATTGCTATGTCGCAGATTTGCATACGACGAATAGAGGCGGAGTTATAGTTGTTTATATCTGTGAGGCCATGGATCACCATTGACGGCAGGATTGCCTACCACTCGAAACGATCGATGTTTGACGAAACTATGCAAGTTCGTCGCAGATCGGTATAAGGTGGGTCGATGTGTCGTGCTTTAAGCTACAAATTGCTATGTCGCAGATTCGCATACGACGAATAGAAGTGGAGTTATAGTTGTTTATATCTGTCAGGCCATGAATCACCATTGACGGCCGGATTGCCTTCCACTCGAAACGATCGATGTTTGACGAAACTATGCAAGTTCGTCGCAGATCGGTATAAGGTGGGTCGTTGGGCCGTGTTTTAAGCTATAAGCTGCTGTGTCGCAGATTCGCATACGACGAACAGAAGCGGAGTTATCGATGTTTATATCTGTGAGGCCATGAATCACCATTGACGACAGGATTGCCTACCACTCGGAACGATCGACGTTTGACGAAACTATGCAAGTTCTTCGCAGATCGGTATAAGGTGGGTCGATGTGTCGTGTTTTAAGCTACAAATTGCTATGTCGCAGATTTGCATACGACGAATAGAGGCGGAGTTATAGTTGCTTATATCTGTGAGGCCATGAATCACCATTGACGGCAGGATTGCCTACCACTCGGAACGATCGACGTTTGCCGAAACTATGCAAGTTCGTCGCAGATCGGTATAAGGTGGGTCGATGTGTCGTGCTTTAAGCTACAAATTGCTATGTCGCAGATTTGCATTCGACGAATAGAAGCGGAGTAATAGTTGTTTATATCTGTCAGGCCATGAATCACCATTGACGGCCGGATTGCCTTCCACTCGAAACGATCGATGTTTGACGAAACTATGCAAGTTCTTCGCAGATCGGTATAAGATGGGTCGATGTGTCGTGTTTTAAACTACAAATTGCTATGTCGCAGATTCGCATACGACGAATAGAAGTGGAGTTATAGTTGTTTATATCTGTCAGGCCATGAATCACCATTGACGGCCGGATTGCTTACCACTCGGAACGATCGACGTTTGCCGAAACTCTGCAAGTTCTTCGCAGATCGGTATAAGGTGGCTCGATGTGCCGTGTTTTAAGCTACAAATTGCTATGTCGCAGATTTGCATACGACGAATAGAAGCTTAGTTATAGTTGTTTATATCTGTCAGGCCATGAATCACCATTGACGGCCCGATTGCCTTCCACTCGAAACGATCGATGTTTGACGAAACTATGCAAGTTCGTCGCAGATCGGTATAAGGTGGGTCGTTGGGCCGTGTTATAAGCTATAAGTTGCTGTGTCGCAGATTCGCATACGACGAACAGAAGCGGAGTTATCGATGTTTATATCTGTGAGGCCGTGAATCACCATTGACGGCCGGATTGCCTACCACTCGGAACGATCGACGTTTGCCGAAACTATGCAAGTTCTTCGCAGATCGGTATAAGGTGGGTCGATGTGTCGTGTTTTAAGCTACAAATTGCTATGTCGCAGATTTGCATACGACGAATAGAGGCGGAGTTATAGTTGTTTATATCTGTGAGGCCATGAATCACCATTGACGGCAGGATTGCCTACCACTCGGAACGATCGACGTTTGCCGAAACTATGCAAGTTCTTCGCAGATCGGTATAAGGTGGGTCGATGTGTCGTGTTTTAAGCTACAAATTGCTATGTCGCAGATTTGCATACGACGAATAGAGGCGGAGTTATAGTTGTTTATATCTGTGAGGCCATGAATCACCATTGACGGCAGGATTGGCTACCACTCGGAACGATCGACGTTTGACGAAACTATGCAAGTTCTTCGCAGATCGGTATAAGGTGGGTCGATGTGTCGTGTTTTAAGCTACAAATTGCTATGTCGCAGATTCGCATACGACGAACAGAAGCGGAGTTATCGATGTTTATATCTGTGAGGCCATTAATCACCATTGACGACAGGATTGCCTACCACTCGGAACGATCGACGTTTGACGAAACTATGCAAGTTCTTCGCAGATCGGTATAAGATTGGTCGATGTGTCGTGTTTTAAGCTATAAGTTGCTGTGTCGCAGATTCGCATACGACGAACAGAAGCGGAGTTATCGATGTTTATATCTGTGAGGCCATGAATCACCATTGACGACCGGATTGCCTACCACTCGGAACGATCGACGCTTGACGAAACTATGCAAGTTCGTCGCAGATCGGTATAAGGTGGGTCGATGTGTCGTGCTTTAAGCTACAAATTGCTATGTCGCAGATTTGCATACGACGAATAGAAGCGGAGTTATAGTTGTTTATACCCGTGAGGTCATGAATAATCATTGACGGCCGGAATGCCTACCACTCGAAACGATCGATGTTTGACGAAACTATGCAAGTTCGTCGCAGATCGGTATAAGGTGGGTCGATGTGTCGTGCTTTAAGCTACAAATTGCTATGTCGCAGATTTGCATACGACGAATAGAAGCGGAGTTATAGTTGTTTATACCCGTGAGGTCATGAATAATCATTGACGGCCGGAATGCCTACCACTCGAAACGATCGATGTTTGACGAAACTATGCAAGTTCGTCGCAGATCGGTATAAGGTGGGTCGATGTGTCGTGCTTTAAGCTACAAATTGCTATGTCGCAGATTTGCATTCGACGAATAGAAGCGGAGTAATAGTTGTTTATATCTGTGAGGCCATGAATCACCATTGACGACCGGATTGCCTACCACTCGAAACGATCGATGTTTGACGAAACTATGCAAGTTCGTTGCAGATCGGTATAAGGTGGGTCGTTGGGCCATGTTTTAAGCTATAAGTTGCTGTGTCGCAGATTCGCATACGACGAACAGAAGCGGAGTTATCGATGTTTATATCTGTGAGGCCATTAATCACCATTGACGACAGGATTGCCTACCACTCGGAACGATCGACGTTTGACGAAACTATGCAAGTTCTTCGCAGATCGGTATAAGATTGGTCGATGTGTCGTGTTTTAAGCTACAAATTGCTATGTCGCAGATTCGCATACGACGAATAGAAGTGGAGTTATAGTTGTTTATATCTGTCAGGCCATGAATCACCATTGACGGCCGGATTGCCTTCCACTCGAAACGATCGATGTTTGACAAAACTATGCAAGTTCTTCGCAGATCGGTATAAGGTGGGTCGATGTGTCGTGTTTTAAGCTACAAATTGCTATGTCGCAGATTTGCATACGACGAATAGAGGCGGAGTTATAGTTGTTTATATCTGTGAGGCCATGGATCACCATTGACGGCAGGATTGCCTACCACTCGAAACGATCGATGTTTGACGAAACTATGCAAGTTCGTTGCAGATCGGTATAAGGTGGGTCGTTGGGCCGTGTTTTAAGCTATAAGTTGCTGTGTCGCAGATTCGCATACGACGAACAGAAGCGGAGTTATCGATGTTTATATCTGTGAGGCCATTAATCACCATTGACGACAGGATTGCCTACCACTCGGAACGATCGACGTTTGACGAAACTATGCAAGTTCTTCGCAGATCGGTATAAGATTGGTCGATGTGTCGTGTTTTAAGCTACAAATTGCTATGTCGCAGATTCGCATACGACGAATAGAAGTGGAGTTATAGTTGTTTATATCTGTCAGGCCATGAATCACCATTGACGGCCGGATTGCCTTCCACTCGAAACGATCGATGTTTGACAAAACTATGCAAGTTCTTCGCAGATCGGTATAAGGTGGGTCGATGTGTCGTGTTTTAAGCTACAAATTGCTATGTCGCAGATTTGCATACGACGAATAGAGGCGGAGTTATAGTTGTTTATATCTGTGAGGCCATGGATCACCATTGACGGCAGGATTGCCTACCACTCGAAACGATCGATGTTTGACGAAACTATGCAAGTTCGTCGCAGATCGGTATAAGGTGGGTCGATGTGTCGTGCTTTAAGCTACAAATTGCTATGTCGCAGATTTGCATTCGACGAATAGAAGCGGAGTAATAGTTGTTTATATCTGTGAGGCCATGAATCACCATTGACGACCGGATTGCCTACCACTCGGAACGATCGACGCTTGACGAAACTATGCAAGTTCGTCGCAGATCGGTATAAGGTGGGTCGATGTGTCGTGCTTTAAGCTACAAATTGCTATGTCGCAGATTTGCATACGACGAATAGAAGCGGAGTTATAGTTGTTTATATCTGTCAGGCCATGAATCACCATTGACGGCCGGATTGCCTTCCACTCGAAACGATCGATGTTTGACGAAACTATGCAAGTTCTTCGCAGATCGGTATAAGATGGGTCGATGTGTCGTGTTTTAAACTACAAATTGCTATGTCGCAGATTCGCATACGACGAATAGAAGTGGAGTTATAGTTGTTTATATCTGTCAGGCCATGAATCACCATTGACGGCCGGATTGCCTTCCACTCGAAACGATCGATGTTTGACGAAACTATGCAAGTTCGTCGCAGATCGGTATAAGGTGGGTCGTTGGGCCGTGTTTTAAGCTATAAGTTGCTGTGTCGCAGATTCGCATACGACGAACAGAAGCGGAGTTATCGATGTTTATATCTGTGAGGCCATTAATCACCATTGACGACAGGATTGCCTACCACTCGGAACGATCGACGTTTGACGAAACTATGCAAGTTCTTCGCAGATCGGTATAAGATTGGTCGATGTGCCGCGTTTTAAGCTACAAATTGCTATGTCGCAGATTTGCATACGACGAATAGAAGCTTAGTTATAGTTGTTTATATCTGTCAGGCCGTGAATCACCAATGACGGCCGGATTGCCTACCACTCGGAACGATCGACGCTTGACGAAACTATGCAAGTTCGTCGCAGATCGGTATAAGGTGGGTCGATGTGTCGTGCTTTAAGCTACAAATTGCTATGTCGCAGATTTGCATACGACGAATAGAAGCGGAGTTATAGTTGTTTATACCCGTGAGGTCATGAATAATCATTGACGGCCGGAATGCCTACCACTCGAAACGATCGATGTTTGACGAAACTATGCAAGTTCGTCGCAGATCGGTATAAGGTGGGTCGATGTGTCGTGCTTTAAGCTACAAATTGCTATGTCGCAGATTTGCATTCGACGAATAGAAGCGGAGTAATAGTTGTTTATATCTGTGAGGCCATGAATCACCATTGACGACCGGATTGCCTACCACTCGAAACGATCGATGTTTGACGAAACTATGCAAGTTCGTTGCAGATCGGTATAAGGTGGGTCGTTGGGCCGTGTTTTAAGCTTCAAATTGCTATGCCGCAGATTCGCATACGACGAATAGAAGCGGAGTTATCGATGTTTATATCTGTGAGGCCATGAATGACCTTCGACGGCCGGATTGCCTACCACTCGGAACGATCGACGTTTGACGAAACTATGCAAGTTCTTCGCAGATCGGTATAAGGTGGCTCGATGTGTCGTGTTTTCGGCTACAAATTGCTATGTCGCAGATTTGCGTCCGACGAATACAAGCGGAGTTATAGTAGTTTATATCTGTCAGGCCATGAATCACCATTGACGGCCGGATTGCTTACCACTCGGAACGATCGACGTTTGCCGAAACTCTGCAAGTTCTTCGCAGATCGGTATAAGGTGGCTCGATGTGCCGTGTTTTAAGCTACAAATTGCTATGTCGCAGATTTGCATACGACGAATAGAAGCTTAGTTATAGTTGTTTATATCTGTCAGGCCATGAATCACCATTGACGGCCGGATTGCCTTCCACTCGAAACGATCGATGTTTGACGAAACTATGCAAGTTCGTCGCAGATCGATATAAGGTGGGTCGTTGGGCCGTGTTTTAAGCTATAAGTTGCTGTGTCGCAGATTCGCATACGACGAACAGAAGCGGAGTTATCGATGTTTATATCTGTGAGGCCATTAATCACCATTGACGACAGGATTGCCTACCACTCGGAACGATCGACGTTTGACGAAACTATGCAAGTTCTTCGCAGATCGGTATAAGATTGGTCGATGTGTCGTGTTTTAAGCTACAAATTGCTATGTTGCAGATTCGCATACGACGAATAGAAGTGGAGTTATAGTTGTTTATATCTGTCAGGCCATGAATCACCATTGACGGCCGGATTGCCTTCCACTCGAAACGATCGATGTTTGACGAAACTATGCAAGTTCTTCGCAGATCGGTATAAGATGGGTCGATGTGTCGTGTTTTAAGCTACAAATTGCTATGTCGCAGATTCGCATACGACGAATAGAAGTGGAGTTATAGTTGTTTATATCTGTCAGGCCATGAATCACCATTGACGGCCGGATTGCCTTCCACTCGAAACGATCGATGTTTGACGAAACTATGCAAGTTCGTCGCAGATCGGTATAAGGTGGGTCGTTGGGCCGTGTTTTAAGCTATAAGTTGCTGTGTCGCAGATTCGCATACGACGAACAGAAGCGGAGTTATCGATGTTTATATCTGTGAGGCCATGAATCACCATTGACGACAGGATTGCCTACCACTCGGAACGATCGACGTTTGCCGAAACTATGCAAGTTCTTCGCAGATCGGTATAAGGTGGGTCGATGTGTCGTGTTTTAAGCTACAAATTGCTATGTCGCAGATTTGCATACGACGAATAGAGGCGGAGTTATAGTTGTTTATATCTGTGAGGCCATGAATCACCATTGACGGCAGGATTGGCTACCACTCGGAACGATCGACGTTTGACGAAACTATGCAAGTTCTTCGCAGATCGGTATAAGGTGGGTCGATGTGTCGTGTTTTAAGCTACAAATTGCTTTGTCGCAGATTTGCATACGACGAATAGAGGCGGAGTTATAGTTGCTTATATCTGTGAGGCCATGAATCACCATTGACGGCAGGATTGCCTACCACTCGGAACGATCGACGTTTGCCGAAACTATGCAAGTTCTTCGCAGATCGGTATAAGATTGGTCGATGTGTCGTGTCTTAAGCTACAAATTGCTATGTCGCAGATTCGCATACGACGAACAGAAGCGGAGTTATCGATGTTTATATCTGTGAGGCCATGAATCATCATTGACGGCCGGAATGCCTACCACTCGAAACGATCGATGTTTGACGAAACTATGCAACTTCGTCGCAGATCGGTATAAGGTGGGTCGATGCGTAGTGCTTTAAGCTACAAATTGCTATGTCGCAGATTTGCATACGACGAATAGAGGCGGAGTTATAGTTGTTTATATCTGTGAGGCCATGGATCACCATTGACGGCAGGATTGCCTACCACTCGAAACGATCGATGTTTGACGAAACTATGCAAGTTCGTCGCAGATCGGTATAAGGTGGGTCGTTGGGCCGTGATTTAAGATACAAGTTGCTATTCCGCAGATTCGCATACGACCAATAGAAGCGGAGTTATCGATGTTTATATCTGTGAGGCCATTAATCACCATTGACGACAGGATTGCCTACCACTCGGAACGATCGACGTTTGACGAAACTATGCAAGTTCTTCGCAGATCGGTATAAGATTGGTCGATGTGTCGTGTTTTAAGCTACAAATTGCTATGTCGCAGATTCGCATACGACGAATAGAAGTGGAGTTATAGTTGTTTATATCTGTCAGGCCATGAATCACCATTGACGGCCGGATTGCCTTCTACTCGAAACGATCGATGTTTGACAAAACTATGCAAGTTCTTCGCAGATCGGTATAAGGTGGGTCGATGTGTCGTGTTTTAAGCTACAAATTGCTATGTCGCAGATTTGCATACGACGAATAGAGGCGGAGTTATAGTTGTTTATATCTGTGAGGCCATGGATCACCATTGACGGCAGGATTGCCTACCACTCGAAACGATCGATGTTTGACGAAACTATGCAAGTTCGTCGCAGATCGGTATAAGGTGGGTCGATGTGTCGTGCTTTAAGCTACAAATTGCTATGTCGCAGATTTGCATTCGACGAATAGAAGCGGAGTAATAGTTGTTTATATCTGTGAGGCCATGAATCACCATTGACGACCGGATTGCCTACCACTCGGAACGATCGACGCTTGACGAAACTATGCAAGTTCGTCGCAGATCGGTATAAGGTGGGTCGATGTGTCGTGCTTTAAGCTACAAATTGCTATGTCGCAGATTTGCATACGACGAATAGAAGTGGAGTTATAGTTGTTTATATCTGTCAGGCCATGAATCACCATTGACGGCCGGATTGCCTTCCACTCGAAACGATCGATGTTTGACGAAACTATGCAAGTTCTTCGCAGATCGGTATAAGATGGGTCGATGTGTCGTGTTTTAAACTACAAATTGCTATGTCGCAGATTCGCATACGACGAATAGAAGTGGAGTTATAGTTGTTTATATCTGTCAGGCCATGAATCACCATTGACGGCCGGATTGCCTTCCACTCGAAACGATCGATGTTTGACGAAACTATGCAAGTTCGTCGCAGATCGGTATAAGGTGGGTCGTTGGGCCGTGTTTTAAGCTATAAGTTGCTGTGTCGCAGATTCGCATACGACGAACAGAAGCGGAGTTATCGATGTTTATATCTGTGAGGCCATTAATCACCATTGACGACAGGATTGCCTACCACTCGGAACGATCGACGTTTGACGAAACTATGCAAGTTCTTCGCAGATCGGTATAAGATTGGTCGATGTGCCGCGTTTTAAGCTACAAATTGCTATGTCGCAGATTTGCATACGACGAATAGAAGCTTAGTTATAGTTGTTTATATCTGTCAGGCCGTGAATCACCAATGACGGCCGGATTGCCTACCACTCGGAACGATCGACGCTTGACGAAACTATGCAAGTTCGTCGCAGATCGGTATAAGGTGGGTCGATGTGTCGTGCTTTAAGCTACAAATTGCTATGTCGCAGATTTGCATACGACGAATAGAAGCGGAGTTATAGTTGTTTATACCCGTGAGGTCATGAATAATCATTGACGGCCGGAATGCCTACCACTCGAAACGATCGATGTTTGACGAAACTATGCAAGTTCGTCGCAGATCGGTATAAGGTGGGTCGATGTGTCGTGCTTTAAGCTACAAATTGCTATGTCGCAGATTTGCATTCGACGAATAGAAGCGGAGTAATAGTTGTTTATATCTGTGAGGCCATGAATCACCATTGACGACCGGATTGCCTACCACTCGAAACGATCGATGTTTGACGAAACTATGCAAGTTCGTTGCAGATCGGTATAAGGTGGGTCGTTGGGCCGTGTTTTAAGCTTCAAATTGCTATGCCGCAGATTCGCATACGACGAATAGAAGCGGAGTTATCGATGTTTATATCTGTGAGGCCATGAATGACCTTCGACGGCCGGATTGCCTACCACTCGGAACGATCGACGTTTGACGAAACTATGCAAGTTCTTCGCAGATCGGTATAAGGTGGCTCGATGTGTCGTGTTTTCGGCTACAAATTGCTATGTCGCAGATTTGCGGCCGACGAATACAAGCGGAGTTATAGTAGTTTATATCTGTCAGGCCATGAATCACCATTGACGGCCGGATTGCTTACCACTCGGAACGATCGACGTTTGCCGAAACTCTGCAAGTTCTTCGCAGATCGGTATAAGGTGGCTCGATGTGCCGTGTTTTAAGCTACAAATTGCTATGTCGCAGATTTGCATACGACGAATAGAAGCTTAGTTATAGTTGTTTATATCTGTCAGGCCATGAATCACCATTGACGGCCGGATTGCCTTCCACTCGAAACGATCGATGTTTGACGAAACTATGCAAGTTCGTCGCAGATCGATATAAGGTGGGTCGTTGGGCCGTGTTTTAAGCTATAAGTTGCTGTGTCGCAGATTCGCATACGACGAACAGAAGCGGAGTTATCGATGTTTATATCTGTGAGGCCATTAATCACCATTGACGACAGGATTGCCTACCACTCGGAACGATCGACGTTTGACGAAACTATGCAAGTTCTTCGCAGATCGGTATAAGATTGGTCGATGTGTCGTGTTTTAAGCTACAAATTGCTATGTTGCAGATTCGCATACGACGAATAGAAGTGGAGTTATAGTTGTTTATATCTGTCAGGCCATGAATCACCATTGACGGCCGGATTGCCTTCCACTCGAAACGATCGATGTTTGACGAAACTATGCAAGTTCTTCGCAGATCGGTATAAGATGGGTCGATGTGTCGTGTTTTAAGCTACAAATTGCTATGTCGCAGATTCGCATACGACGAATAGAAGTGGAGTTATAGTTGTTTATATCTGTCAGGCCATGAATCACCATTGACGGCCGGATTGCCTTCCACTCGAAACGATCGATGTTTGACGAAACTATGCAAGTTCGTCGCAGATCGGTATAAGGTGGGTCGTTGGGCCGTGTTTTAAGCTATAAGTTGCTGTGTCGCAGATTCGCATACGACGAACAGAAGCGGAGTTATCGATGTTTATATCTGTGAGGCCATGAATCACCATTGACGACAGGATTGCCTACCACTCGGAACGATCGACGTTTGCCGAAACTATGCAAGTTCTTCGCAGATCGGTATAAGGTGGGTCGATGTGTCGTGTTTTAAGCTACAAATTGCTATGTCGCAGATTTGCATACGACGAATAGAGGCGGAGTTATAGTTGTTTATATCTGTGAGGCCATGAATCACCATTGACGGCAGGATTGGCTACCACTCGGAACGATCGACGTTTGACGAAACTATGCAAGTTCTTCGCAGATCGGTATAAGGTGGGTCGATGTGTCGTGTTTTAAGCTACAAATTGCTATGTCGCAGATTTGCATACGACGAATAGAGGCGGAGTTATAGTTGCTTATATCTGTGAGGCCATGAATCACCATTGACGGCAGGATTGCCTACCACTCGGAACGATCGACGTTTGCCGAAACTATGCAAGTTCTTCGCAGATCGGTATAAGATTGGTCGATGTGTCGTGTCTTAAGCTACAAATTGCTATGTCGCAGATTCGCATACGACGAACAGAAGCGGAGTTATCGATGTTTATATCTGTGAGGCCATGAATCATCATTGACGGCCGGAATGCCTACCACTCGAAACGATCGATGTTTGACGAAACTATGCAACTTCGTCGCAGATCGGTATAAGGTGGGTCGATGCGTAGTGCTTTAAGCTACAAATTGCTATGTCGCAGATTTGCATACGACGAATAGAGGCGGAGTTATAGTTGTTTATATCTGTGAGGCCATGGATCACCATTGACGGCAGGATTGCCTACCACTCGAAACGATCGATGTTTGACGAAACTATGCAAGTTCGTCGCAGATCGGTATAAGGTGGGTCGTTGGGCCGTGATTTAAGATACAAGTTGCTATTCCGCAGATTCGCATACGACCAATAGAAGCGGAGTTATCGATGTTTATATCTGTGAGGCCATTAATCACCATTGACGACAGGATTGCCTACCACTCGGAACGATCGACGTTTGACGAAACTATGCAAGTTCTTCGCAGATCGGTATAAGATTGGTCGATGTGTCGTGTTTTAAGCTACAAATTGCTATGTCGCAGATTCGCCAACGACGAATAGAAGTGGAGTTATAGTTGTTTATATCTTTCAGGCCATGAATCACCAATGACGGCCGGATTGCCTTCCACTCGAAACGATCGATGTTTGACAAAACTATGCAAGTTCTTCGCAGATCGGTATAAGGTGGGTCGATGTGTCGTGTTTTAAGCTACAAATTGCTATGTCGCAGATTTGCATACGACGAATAGAGGCGGAGTTATAGTTGTTTATATCTGTGAGGCCATGGATCACCATTGACGGCAGGATTGCCTACCACTCGAAACGATCGATGTTTGACGAAACTATGCAAGTTCGTCGCAGATCGGTATAAGGTGGGTCGTTGGGCCGTGATTTAAGATACAAATTTCTATTTCGCAGATTCGCATACGACCAATAGAAGCGGAGTTATCGATGTTTATATCAGTGAGGCCATTAATCACCATTGACGACAGGATTGCCCACCACTCGGAACGATCGACGTTTGACGAAACTATGCAAGTTCTTCGCAGATCGGTATAAGATGGGTCGATGTGTCGTGTTTTAAGCTACAAATTGCTATGTCGCAGATTCGCATACGACGAATAGAAGCGGAGTTATCGATGGTTATATCTGTGAGGCCATGAATCACCATTGACGACCGGATTGCCTACCACTCGGAACGATCGACGCTTGACGAAACTATGCAAGTTCGTCGCAGATCGGTATAAGGTGGGTCGATGTGTCGTGCTTTAAGCTACAAATTGCTATGTCGCAGATTTGCATACGACGAATAGAAGTGGAGTTATAGTTGTTTATATCTGTCAGGCCATGAATCACCATTGACGGCCGGATTGCCTTCCACTCGAAACGATCGATGTTTGACGAAACTATGCAAGTTCTTCGCAGATCGGTATAAGATGGGTCGATGTGTCGTGTTTTAAGCTACAAATTGCTATGTCGCAGATTCGAATACGACGAATAGAAGCGGAGTAATTGTTGTTTATATCTGTGAGGCCATGAATCACCATTGACGGCCGGATAGCCCTCCACTCGAAACGATCGATGTTTGACGAAACTATGCAAGTTCGTCGCAGATCGGTATAAGGTGGGTCGTTGGGCCGTGATTTAAGATACAAGTTTCTATTTCGCAGATTCGCATACGACCAATAGAAGCGGAGTTATCGATGTTTATATCAGTGAGGCCATTAATCACCATTGACGACAGGATTGCCTACCACTCGGAACGATCGACGTTTGACGAAACTATGCAAGTTCTTCGCAGATCGGTATAAGATGGGTCGAT
The DNA here is from genome assembly GCA_914767735.1 of Anoplius nigerrimus. NCBI lineage: Eukaryota > Metazoa > Arthropoda > Insecta > Hymenoptera > Pompilidae > Anoplius > Anoplius nigerrimus. The sequence goes on along the minus strand of CAJZBX010000559.1, from coordinate 543,873 downwards.
GTGTCGTGTTTTAAGCTACAAATTGCTATGTCGCAGATTCGCATACGACGAATAGAAGCGGAGTTATCGATGTTTATATCTGTGAGGCCATGAATCACCATTGACGACCGGATTGCCTACCACTCGGAACGATCGACGCTTGACGAAACTATGCAAGTTCGTCGCAGATCGGTATAAGGTGGGTCGATGTGTCGTGCTTTAAGCTACAAATTGCTATGACGCAGATTTGCATACGACGAATAGAAGTGGAGTTATAGTTGTTTATATCTGTCAGGCCATGAATCACCATTGACGGCCGGATAGCCTTCCACTCGAAACGATCGATGTTTGACGAAACTATACAAGTTCGTCGCAGATCGGTATAAGGTGGGTCGTTGGGCCGTGTTTTAAGCTATAAGTTGCTGTGTCGCAGATTCGCATACGACGAACAGAAGCGGAGTTATCGATGTTAATATCTGTGAGGCCATGAATCACCATTGACGACCGGATTGCCTACCACTCGGAACGATCGACGCTTGACGAAACTATGCAAGTTCGTCGCAGATCGGTATAAGGTGGGTCGATGTGTCGTGCTTTAAGCTACAAATTGCTATGACGCAGATTTGCATACGACGAATAGAAGTGGAGTTATAGTTGTTTATATCTGTGAGGCCATGAATCACCATTGACGGCCGGATAGCCTTCCACTCGAAACGATCGATGTTTGACGAAACTATGCAAGTTCGTTGCAGATCGGTATAAGGTGGGTCGTTGGGCCGTGTTTTAAGCTATAAATTGCTATGCCGCAGATTCGCATACGACGAATAGAAGCGGAGTTATCGATGTTTATATCTGTCAGGCCATGAATCACCATTGACGGCCGGATTGCCTACCACTCGGAACTATCGACGTTTGCCGAAACTCTGCAAGTTCTTCGCAGATCGGTATAAGGTGGCTCGATGTGCCGTGTTTTAAGCTACAAATTGCTATGTCGCAGATTTGCATACGACGAATAGAAGCTTAGTTATAGTTGTTTATATCTGTCAGGCCGTGAATCACCATTGACGGCCGGATTGCCTACCACTCGGAACGATCGACGTTTGCCGAAACTATGCAAGTTCTTCGCAGATCGGTATAAGGTGGGTCGATGTGTCGTGCTTTAAGCTACAAATTGCTATGTCGCAGATTTGCATTCGACGAATAGAAGCGGAGTAGTAGTTGTTTATATCTGTGAGGCCATGAATCACCATTGACGACCGGATTGCCTACCACTCGAAACGATAGATGTTTGACGAAACTATGCAAGTTCGTTGCAGATCGGTATAAGGTGGGTCGTTGGGCCGTGTTTTAAGCTACAAATTGCTATGCCGCAGATTCGCATACGACGAATAGAAGCGGAGTTATCGATGTTTATATCTGTCAGGTCATGAATCATCATTGACGGCCGGAATGCCTACCACTCGAAACGATCGACGTTTGAAGAAACTATGCAAGTTCTTCGCAGATCGGTATAAGGTGGGTCGATGTGTCGTGTTTTAAGCTACAAATTGCTATGTCGCAGATTCGCATACGACGAATAGAAGTGGAGTTATAGTTGTTTATATCTGTCAGGCCATGAATCACCATTTACGGCCGGATTGCCTTCCACTCGAAACGATCGATGTTTGACGAAACTATGCAAGTTCGTCGCAGATCGGTATAAGGTGGGTCGTTGGGCCGTGTTTTAAGCTATAAGTTGCTGTGTCGCAGATTCGCATACGACGAACAGAAGCGGAGTTATCGATGTTTATATCTGTGAGGCCATTAATCACCATTGACGACAGGATTGCCTACCACTCGGAACGATCGACGTTTGACGAAACTATGCAAGTTCTTCGCAGATCGGTATAAGGTGGGTCGATGTGTCGTGTTTTAAGCTACAAATTGCTATGTCGCAGATTTGCATACGACGAATAGAGGCGGAGTTATAGTTGTTTATATATGTGAGGCCATGGATCACCATTGACGGCAGGATTGCCTACCACTCGAAACGATCGATGTTTGACGAAACTATGCAAGTTCGTCGCAGATCGGTATAAGGTGGGTCGTTGGGCCGTGATTTAAGATACAAGTTGCTATTTCGCAGATTCGCATACGACCAATAGAAGCGGAGTTATCGATGTTTATATCAGTGAGGCCATTAATCACCATTGACGACAGGATTGCCTACCACTCGGAACGATCGACGTTTGACGAAACTATGCAAGTTCTTCGCAGATCGGTATAAGATGGGTCGATGTGTCGTGTTTTAAGCTACAAATTGCTATGTCGCAAATTCGCATACGACGAATAGAAGCGGAGTTATCGATGTTTATATCTGTGACGCCATGAATCACCATTGACGACCGGATTGCCTACCACTCGGAACGATCGACGCTTGACGAAACTATGCAAGTTCGTCGCAGATCGGTATAAGATGGTTCGATGTGCCGCGTTTTAAGCTACAAATTGCTATGTCGCAGATTTGCATACGACGAATAGAAGCTTAGTTATAGTTGTTTATATCTGTCAGGCCGTGAATCACCATTGACGGCCGGATTGCCTACCACTCGGAACGATCGACGCTTGACGAAACTATGCAAGTTCGTCGCAGATCGGTATAAGGTGGGTCGATGTGTCGTGCTTTAAGCTACAAATTGCTATGTCGCAGATTTGCATACGACGAATAGAAGCGGAGTTATAGTTGTTTATACCCGTGAGGTCATGAATAATCATTGACGGCCGGAATGCCTACCACTCGAAACGATCGATGTTTGACGAAACTATGCAAGTTCGTCGCAGATCGGTATAAGGTGGGTCGATGTGTCGTGCTTTAAGCTACAAATTGCTATGTCGCAGATTTGCATTCGACGAATAGAAGCGGAGTAATAGTTGTTTATATCTGTGAGGCCATGAATCACCATTGACGACCGGATTGCCTACCACTCGAAACGATCGATGTTTGACGAAACTATGCAAGTTCGTTGCAGATCGGTATAAGGTGGTTCGATGTGCCGCGTTTTAAGCTAAAAATTGCTATGTCGCAGATTTGCATACGACGAATAGAAGCTTAGTTATAATTGTTTATATCTGTCAGGCCGTGAATCACCATTGACGGCCGGATTGCCTACCACTCGGAACGATCGACGCTTGACGAAACTATGCAAGTTCGTCGCAGATCGGTATAAGGTGGGTCGATGTGTCGTGCTTTAAGCTACAAATTGCTATGTCGCAGATTTGCATACGACGAATAGAAGCGGAGTTATAGTTGTTTATACCCGTGAGGTCATGAATAATCATTGACGGCCGGAATGCCTACCACTCGAAACGATCGATGTTTGACGAAACTATGCAAGTTCGTCGCAGATCGGTATAAGGTGGGTCGATGTGTCGTGCTTTAAGCTACAAATTGCTATGTCGCAGATTTGCATTCGACGAATAGAAGCGGAGTAATAGTTGTTTATATCTGTGAGGCCATGAATCACCATTGACGACCGGATTGCCTACCACTCGAAACGATCGATGTTTGACGAAACTATGCAAGTTCGTTGCAGATCGGTATAAGGTGGGTCGTTGGGCCGTGTTTTAAGCTTCAAATTGCTATGCCGCAGATTCGCATACGACGAATAGAAGCGGAGTTATCGATGTTTATATCTGTGAGGCCATGAATGACCTTCGACGGCCGGATTGCCTACCACTCGGAACGATCGACGTTTGACGAAACTATGCAAGTTCTTCGCAGATCGGTATAAGGTGGCTCGATGTGTCGTGTTTTCGGCTACAAATTGCTATGTCGCAGATTTGCGTCCGACGAATACAAGCGGAGTTATAGTAGTTTATATCTGTCAGGCCATGAATCACCATTGACGGCCGGATTGCTTACCACTCGGAACGATCGACGTTTGCCGAAACTCTGCAAGTTCTTCGCAGATCGGTATAAGGTGGCTCGATGTGCCGTGTTTTAAGCTACAAATTGCTATGTCGCAGATTTGCATACGACGAATAGAAGCTTAGTTATAGTTGTTTATATCTGTCAGGCCATGAATCACCATTGACGGCCGGATTGCCTTCCACTCGAAACGATCGATGTTTGACGAAACTATGCAAGTTCGTCGCAGATCGATATAAGGTGGGTCGTTGGGCCGTGTTTTAAGCTATAAGTTGCTGTGTCGCAGATTCGCATACGACGAACAGAAGCGGAGTTATCGATGTTTATATCTGTGAGGCCATTAATCACCATTGACGACAGGATTGCCTACCACTCGGAACGATCGACGTTTGACGAAACTATGCAAGTTCTTCGCAGATCGGTATAAGATTGGTCGATGTGTCGTGTTTTAAGCTACAAATTGCTATGTTGCTGATTCGCATACGACGAATAGAAGTGGAGTTATAGTTGTTTATATCTGTCAGGCCATGAATCACCATTGACGGCCGGATTGCCTTCCACTCGAAACGATCGATGTTTGACGAAACTATGCAAGTTCTTCGCAGATCGGTATAAGATGGGTCGATGTGTCGTGTTTTAAGCTACAAATTGCTATGTCGCAGATTCGCATACGACGAATAGAAGTGGAGTTATAGTTGTTTATATCTGTCAGGCCATGAATCACCATTGACGGCCGGATTGCCTTCCACTCGAAACGATCGATGTTTGACGAAACTATGCAAGTTCGTCGCAGATCGGTATAAGGTGGGTCGTTGGGCCGTGTTTTAAGCTATAAGTTGCTGTGTCGCAGATTCGCATACGACGAACAGAAGCGGAGTTATCGATCTTTATATCTGTGAGGCCATGAATCACCATTGACGACAGGATTGCCTACCACTCGGAACGATCGACGTTTGCCGAAACTATGCAAGTTCTTCGCAGATCGGTATAAGGTGGGTCGATGTGTCGTGTTTTAAGCTACAAATTGCTATGTCGCAGATTTGCATACGACGAATAGAGGCGGAGTTATAGTTGTTTATATCTGTGAGGCCATGAATCACCATTGACGGCAGGATTGGCTACCACTCGGAACGATCGACGTTTGACGAAACTATGCAAGTTCTTCGCAGATCGGTATAAGGTGGGTCGATGTGTCGTGTTTTAAGCTAAAAATTGCTATGTCGCAGATTTGCATACGACGAATAGAGGCGGAGTTATAGTTGCTTATATCTGTGAGGCCATGAATCACCATTGACGGCAGGATTGCCTACCACTCGGAACGATCGACGTTTGCCGAAACTATGCAAGTTCTTCGCAGATCGGTATAAGATTGGTCGATGTGTCGTGTTTTAAGCTACAAATTGCTATGTCGCAGATTCGCATACGACGAACAGAAGCGGAGTTATCGATGTTTATATCTGTGAGGCCATGAATCATCATTGACGGCCGGAATGCCTACCACTCGAAACGATCGATGTTTGACGAAACTATGCAACTTCGTCGCAGATCGGTATAAGGTGGGTCGATGCGTAGTGCTTTAAGCTACAAATTGCTATGTCGCAGATTTGCATACGACGAATAGAGGCGGAGTTATAGTTGTTTATATCTGTGAGGCCATGGATCACCATTGACGGCAGGATTGCCTACCACTCGAAACGATCGATGTTTGACGAAACTATGCAAGTTCGTCGCAGATCGGTATAAGGTGGGTCGTTGGGCCGTGATTTAAGATACAAGTTGCTATTCCGCAGATTCGCATACGACCAATAGAAGCGGAGTTATCGATGTTTATATCTGTGAGGCCATTAATCACCATTGACGACAGGATTGCCTACCACTCGGAACGATCGACGTTTGACGAAACTATGCAAGTTCTTCGCAGATCGGTATAAGATTGGTCGATGTGTCGTGTTTTAAGCTACAAATTGCTATGTCGCAGATTCGCCAACGACGAATAGAAGTGGAGTTATAGTTGTTTATATCTGTCAGGCCATGAATCACCAATGACGGCCGGATTGCCTTCCACTCGAAACGATCGATGTTTGACAAAACTATGCAAGTTCTTCGCAGATCGGTATAAGGTGGGTCGATGTGTCGTGTTTTAAGCTACAAATTGCTATGTCGCAGATTTGCATACGACGAATAGAGGCGGAGTTATAGTTGTTTATATCTGTGAGGCCATGGATCACCATTGACGGCAGGATTGCCTACCACTCGAAACGATCGATGTTTGACGAAACTATGCAAGTTCGTCGCAGATCGGTATGAGGTGGGTCGTTGGGCCGTGATTTAAGATACAAGTTTCTATTTCGCAGATTCGCATACGACCAATAGAAGCGGAGTTATCGATGTTTATATCAGTGAGGCCATTAATCACCATTGACGACAGGATTGCCCACCACTCGGAACGATCGACGTTTGACGAAACTATGCAAGTTCTTCGCAGATCGGTATAAGATGGGTCGATGTGTCGTGTTTTAAGCTACAAATTGCTATGTCGCAGATTCGCATACGACGAATAGAAGCGGAGTTATCGATGGTTATATCTGTGAGGCCATGAATCACCATTGACGACCGGATTGCCTACCACTCGGAACGATCGACGCTTGACGAAACTATGCAAGTTCGTCGCAGATCGGTATAAGGTGGGTCGATGTGTCGTGCTTTAAGCTACAAATTGCTATGTCGCAGATTTGCATACGACGAATAGAAGTGGAGTTATAGTTGTTTATATCTGTCAGGCCATGAATCACCATTGACGGCCGGATTGCCTTCCACTCGAAACGATCGATGTTTGACGAAACTATGCAAGTTCTTCGCAGATCGGTATAAGATGGGTCGATGTGTCGTGTTTTAAGCTACAAATTGCTATGTCGCAGATTCGAATACGACGAATAGAAGCGGAGTAATTGTTGTTTATATCTGTGAGGCCATGAATCACCATTGACGGCCGGATAGCCTTCCACTCGAAACGATCGATGTTTGACGAAACTATGCAAGTTCGTCGCAGATCGGTATAAGGTGGGTCGTTGGGCCGTGATTTAAGATACAAGTTTCTATTTCGCAGATTCGCATACGACCAATAGAAGCGGAGTTATCGATGTTTATATCTGTGAGGCCATGAATCACCATTGACGACCGGATTGCCTACCACTCGGAACGATCGACGCTTGACGAAACTATGCAAGTTCGTCGCAGATCGGTATAAGGTGGGTCGATGTGTCGTGCTTTAAGCTACAAATTGCTATGACGCAGATTTGCATACGACGAATAGAAGTGGAGTTATAGTTGTTTATATCTGTCAGGCCATGAATCACCATTGACGGCCGGATTGCCTTCCACTCGAAACGATCGATGTTTGACGAAACTATGCAAGTTCGTCGCAGATCGGTATAAGGTGGGTCGTTGGGCCGTGTTTTAAGCTATAAGTTGCTGTGTCGCAGATTCGCATACGACGAACAGAAGCGGAGTTATCGATGTTTATATCTGTGAGGCCATTAATCACCATTGACGACAGGATTGCCTACCACTCGGAACGATCGACGTTTGACGAAACTATGCAAGTTCTTCGCAGATCGGTATAAGGTGGGTCGATGTGTCGTGTTTTAAGCTACAAATTGCTATGTCGCAGATTTGCATACGACGAATAGAGGCGGAGTTATAGTTGTTTATATCTGTGAGGCCATGGATCACCATTGACGGCAGGATTGCCTACCACTCGAAACGATCGATGTTTGACGAAACTATGCAAGTTCGTCGCAGATCGGTATAAGGTGGGTCGTTGGGCCGTGATTTAAGATACAAGTTGCTATTTCGCAGATTCGCATACGACCAATAGAAGCGGAGTTATCGATGTTTATATCAGTGAGGCCATTAATCACCATTGACGACAGGATTGCCTACCACTCGGAACGATCGACGTTTGACGAAACTATGCAAGTTCTTCGCAGATCGGTATAAGATGGGTCGATGTGTCGTGTTTTAAGCTACAAATTGCTATGTCGCAGATTCGCATACGACGAATAGAAGCGGAGTTATCGATGTTTATATCTGTGACGCCATGAATCACCATTGACGACCGGATTGCCTACCACTCGGAACGATCGACGCTTGACGAAACTATGCAAGTTCGTCGCAGATCGGTATAAGGTGGGTCGATGTGTCGTGCTTTAAGCTACAAATTGCTATGTCGCAGATTTGCATACGACGAATAGAAGCGGAGTTATAGTTGTTTATACCCGTGAGGTCATGAATAATCATTGACGGCCGGAATGCCTACCACTCGAAACGATCGATGTTTGACGAAACTATGCAAGTTCGTCGCAGATCGGTATAAGGTGGGTCGATGTATCGTGCTTTAAGCTACAAATTGCTATGTCGCAGATTTGCATTCGACGAATAGAAGCGGAGTAATAGTTGTTTATATCTGTGAGGCCATGAATCACCATTGACGACCGGATTGCCTACCACTAGAAACGATCGATGTTTGACGAAACTATGCAAGTTCGTTGCAGATCGGTATAAGGTGGTTCGATGTGCCGCGTTTTAAGCTACAAATTGCTATGTCGCAGATTTGCATACGACGAATAGAAGCTTAGTTATAGTTGTTTATATCTGTCAGGCCGTGAATCACCATTGACGGCCGGATTGCCTACCACTCGGAACGATCGACGCTTGACGAAACTATGCAAGTTCGTCGCAGATCGGTATAAGGTGGGTCGATGTGTCGTGCTTTAAGCTACAAATTGCTATGTCGCAGATTTGCATACAACGAATAGAAGCGGAGTTATAGTTGTTTATACCCGTGAGGTCATGAATAATCATTGACGGCCGGAATGCCTACCACTCGAAACGATCGATGTTTGACGAAACTATGCAAGTTCTTCGCAGATCGGTATAAGGTGGGTCGATGTGTCGTGCTTTAAGCTACAAATTGCTATGTCGCAGATTTGCATACGACGAATAGAAGCTTAGTTATAGTTGTTTATATCTGTCAGGCCTTGAATCACCATTGACGGCCGGATTGCCTACCACTCGGAACGATCGACGTTTGACGAAACTATGCAAGTTCTTCGCAGATCGGTATAAGATTGGTCGATGTGTCGTGTTTTAAGCTACAAATTGCTATGTCGCAGATTCGCATACGACGAATAGAAGTGGAGTTATAGTTGTTTATATCTGTCAGGCCATGAATCACCATTGACGGCCGGATTGCCTTCCACTCGAAACGATCGATGTTTGACGAAACTATGCAAGTTCTTCGCAGATCGGTATAAGATGGGTCGATGTGTCGTGTTTTAAGCTACAAATTGCTATGTCGCAGATTCGCATACGACGAATAGAAGTGGAGTTATAGTTGTTTATATCTGTCAGGCCATGAATCACCATTGACGGCCGGATTGCCTTCCACTCGAAACGATCGATGTTTGACGAAACTATGCAAGTTCTTCGCAGATCGGTATAAGATGGGTCGATGTGTCGTGTTTTAAGCTACAAATTGCTATGTCGCAGATTCGAATACGACGAATAGAAGCGGAGTAATTGTTGTTTATATCTGTGAGGCCATGAATCACCATTGACGGCCGGATAGCCTTCCACTCGAAACGATCGATGTTTGACGAAACTATGCAAGTTCGTCGCAGATCGGTATAAGGTGGGTCGTTGGGCCGTGATTTAAGATACAAGTTTCTATTTCGCAGATTCGCATACGACCAATAGAAGCGGAGTTATCGATGTTTATATCAGTGAGGCCATTAATCACCATTGACGACAGGATTGCCTACCACTCGGAACGATCGACGTTTGACGAAACTATGCAAGTTCTTCGCAGATCGGTATAAGATGGGTCGATGTGTCGTGTTTTAAGCTACAAATTGCTATGTCGCAGATTCGCATACGACGAATAGAAACGGAGTTATCGATGTTTATATCTGTGACGCCATGAATCACCATTGACGACCGGATTGCCTACCACTCGGAACGATCGACGCTTGACGAAACTATGCAAGTTCGTCGCAGATCGGTATAAGATGGTTCGATGTGCCGCGTTTTAAGCTACAAATTGCTATGTCGCAGATTTGCATACGACGAATAGAAGCTTAGTTATAGTTGTTTATATCTGTCAGGCCGTGAATCACCATTGACGGCCGGATTGCCTACCACTCGGAACGATCGACGCTTGACGAAACTATGCAAGTTCGTCGCAGATCGGTATAAGGTGGGTCGATGTGTCGTGCTTTAAGCTACAAATTGCTATGTCGCAGATTTGCATACGACGAATAGAAGCGGAGTTATAGTTGTTTATACCCGTGAGGTCATGAATAATCATTGACGGCCGGAATGCCTACCACTCGAAACGATCGATGTTTGACGAAACTATGCAAGTTCGTCGCAGATCGGTATAAGGTGGGTCGATGTGTCGTGCTTTAAGCTACAAATTGCTATGTCGCAGATTTGCATTCGACGAATAGAAGCGGAGTAATAGTTGTTTATATCTGTGAGGCCATGAATCACCATTGACGACCGGATTGCCTACCACTCGAAACGATCGATGTTTGACGAAACTATGCAAGTTCGTTGCAGATCGGTATAAGGTGGGTCGTTGGGCCGTGTTTTAAGCTTCAAATTGCTATGCCGCAGATTCGCATACGACGAATAGAAGCGGAGTTATCGATGTTTATATCTGTGAGGCCATGAATGACCATCGACGGCCGGATTGCCTACCACTCGGAACGATCGACGTTTGACGAAACTATGCAAGTTCTTCGCAGATCGGTATAAGGTGGCTCGATGTGTCGTGTTTTCGGCTACAAATTGCTATGTCGCAGATTTGCGTCCGACGAATACAAGCGGAGTTATAGTAGTTTATATCTGTCAGGCCATGAATCACCATTGACGGCCGGATTGCTTACCACTCGGAACGATCGACGTTTGCCGAAACTCTGCAAGTTCTTCGCAGATCGGTATAAGGTGGCTCGATGTGCCGTGTTTTAAGCTACAAATTGCTATGTCGCAGATTTGCATACGACGAATAGAAGCTTAGTTATAGTTGTTTATATCTGTCAGGCCATGAATCACCATTGACGGCCGGATTGCCTTCCACTCGAAACGATCGATGTTTGACGAAACTATGCAAGTTCGTCGCAGATCGGTATAAGGTGGGTCGTTGGGCCGTGTTTTAAGCTATAAGTTGCTGTGTCGCAGATTCGCATACGACGAACAGAAGCGGAGTTATCGATGTTTATATCTGTGAGGCCATTAATCACCATTGACGACAGGATTGCCTACCACTCGGAACGATCGACGTTTGACGAAACTATGCAAGTTCTTCGCAGATTGGTATAAGATTGGTCGATGTGTCGTGTTTTAAGCTACAAATTGCTATGTCGCAGATTCGCATACGACGAATAGAAGTGGAGTTATAGTTGTTTATATCTGTCAGGCCATGAATCACCATTGACGGCCGGATTGCCTTCAACTCGAAACGATCGATGTTTGACGAAACTATGCAAGTTCTTCGCAGATCGGTATAAGATGGGTCGATGTGTCGTGTTTTAAGCTACAAATTGCTATGTCGCAGATTCGCATACGACGAATAGAAGTGGAGTTATAGTTGTTTATATCTGTCAGGCCATGAATCACCATTGACGGCCGGATTGCCTTCCACTCGAAACGATCGATGTTTGACGAAACTATGCAAGTTCGTCGCAGATCGGTATAAGGTGGGTCGTTGGGCCGTGTTTTAAGCTATAAGTTGCTGTGTCGCAGATTCGCATACGACGAACAGAAGCGGAGTTATCGATGTTTATATCTGTGAGGCCATGAATCACCATTGACGACAGGATTGCCTACCACTCGGAACGATCGACGTTTGCCGAAACTATGCAAGTTCTTCGCAGATCGGTATAAGGTGGGTCGATGTGTCGTGTTTTAAGCTACAAATTGCTATGTCGCAGATTTGCATACGACGAATAGAGGCGGAGTTATAGTTGTTTATATCTGTGAGGCCATGAATCACCATTGACGGCAGGATTGGCTACCACTCGGAACGATCGACGTTTGACGAAACTATGCAAGTTCTTCGCAGATCGGTATAAGGTGGGTCGATGTGTCGTGTTTTAAGCTACAAATTGCTATGTCGCAGATTTGCATACGACGAATAGAGGCGGAGTTATAGTTGCTTATATCTGTGAGGCCATGAATCACCATTGACGGCAGGATTGCCTACCACTCGAAACGATCGATGTTTGACGAAACTATGCAAGTTCGTCGCAGATCGGTATAAGGTGGGTCGTTGGGCCGTGATTTAAGATACAAGTTTCTATTTCGCAGATTCGCATACGACCAATAGAAGCGGAGTTATCGATGTTTATATCAGTGAGGCCATTAATCACCATTGACGACAGGATTGCCTACCACTCGGAACGATCGACGTTTGACGAAACTATGCAAGTTCTTCGCAGATCGGTATAAGATGGGTCGATGTGTCGTGTTTTAAGCTACAAATTGCTATGTCGCAGATTCGCATACGACGAATAGAAGCGGAGTTATCGATGTTTATATCTGTGAGGCCATGAATCACCATTGACGACCGGATTGCCTACCACTCGGAACGATCGACGCTTGACGAAACTATGCAAGTTCGTCGCAGATCGGTATAAGGTGGGTCGATGTGTCGTGCTTTAAGCTACAAATTGCTATGTCGCAGATTTGCATACGACGAATAGAAGTGGAGTTATAGTTGTTTATATCTGTCAGGCCATGAATCACCATTGACGGCCGGATTGCCTTCCACTCGAAACGATCGATGTTTGACGAAAGTATGCAAGTTCTTCGCAGATCGGTATAAGATGGGTCGATGTGTCGTGTTTTAAGCTACAAATTGCTATGTCGCAGATTTGCATACGACGAATAGAAGCGGAGTTATAGTTGTTTATACCCGTGAGGTCATGAATCATCATTGACGGCCGGAATGCCTACCACTCGAAACGATCGATGTTTGACGAAACTATGCAAGTTCTTCGCAGATCGGTATAAGATGGGTCGATGTGTCGTGTTTTAAGCTACAAATTGCTATGTCGCAGATTCGCATACGACGAATAGAAGCGGAGTTATCGATGTTTATATCTGTGAGGCCATGAATCACCATTGACGACCGGATTGCCTACCACTCGGAACGATCGACGCTTGACGAAACTATGCAAGTTCGTCGCAGATCGGTATAAGGTGGGTCGATGTGTCGTGCTTTAAGCTACAAATTGCTATGTCGCAGATTTGCATTCGACGAATAGAAGCGGAGTAATAGTTGTTTATATCTGTGAGGCCATGAATCACCATTGACGACCGGATTGCCTACGACTCGAAACGATCGATGTTTGACGAAACTATGCAAGTTCGTCGCAGATCGGTATAAGATTGGTCGATGTGTCGTGTTTTAAGCTACAAATTGCTATGTCGCAGATTCGCCAACGACGAATAGAAGTGGAGTTATAGTTGTTTATATCTGTGAGGCCATGGATCACCATTGACGGCAGGATTGCCTACCACTCGAAACGATCGATGTTTGACGAAACTATGCAAGTTCGTCGCAGATCGGTATGAGGTGGGTCGTTGGGCCGTGATTTAAGATACAAGTTTCTATTTCGCAGATTCGCATACGACCAATAGAAGCGGAGTTATCGATGTTTATATCAGTGAGGCCATTAATCACCATTGACGACAGGATTGCCCACCACTCGGAACGATCGACGTTTGACGAAACTATGCAAGTTCGTCGCAGATCGGTATAAGATGGGTCGATGTGTCGTGTTTTAAGCTACAAATTGCTATGTCGCAGATTCGCATACGACGAATAGAAGCGGAGTTATCGATGGTTATATCTGTGAGGCCATGAATCACCATTGACGACCGGATTGCCTACCACTCGGAACGATCGACGCTTGACGAAACTATGCAAGTTCGTCGCAGATCGGTATAAGGTGGGTCGATGTGTCGTGCTTTAAGCTACAAATTGCTATGTCGCAGATTTGCATACGACGAATAGAAGTGGAGTTATAGTTGTTTATATCTGTCAGGCCATGAATCACCATTGACGGCCGGATTGCCTTCCACTCGAAACGATCGATGTTTGACGAAACTATGCAAGTTCTTCGCAGATCGGTATAAGATGGGTCGATGTGTCGTGTTTTAAGCTACAAATTGCTATGTCGCAGATTCGAATACGACGAGTAGAAGCGGAGTAATTGTTGTTTATATCTGTGAGGCCATGAATCACCATTGACGGCCGGATAGCCTTCCACTCGAAACGATCGATGTTTGACGAAACTATGCAAGTTCGTCGCAGATCGGTATAAGGTGGGTCGTTGGGCCGTGATTTAAGATACAAGTTGCTATTTCGCAGATTCGCATACGACCAATAGAAGCGGAGTTATCGATGTTTATATCAGTGAGGCCATTAATCACCATTGACGACAGGATTGCCTACCACTCGGAACGATCGACGTTTGACGAAACTATGCAAGTTCTTCGCAGATCGGTATAAGATGGGTCGATGTGTCGTGTTTTAAGCTACAAATTGCTATGTCGCAGATTCGCATACGACGAATAGAAGCGGAGTTATCGATGTTTATATCTGTGAGGCCATGAATCACCATTGACGACCGGATTGCCTACCACTCGGAACGATCGACGCTTGACGAAACTATGCAAGTTCGTCGCAGATCGGTATAAGGTGGGTCGATGTGTCGTGCTTTAAGCTACAAATTGCTATGACGCAGATTTGCATACGACGAATAGAAGTGGAGTTATAGTTGTTTATATCTGTCAGGCCATGAATCACCATTGACGGCCGGATTGCCTTCCACTCGAAACGATCGATGTTTGACGAAACTATGCAAGTTCGTCGCAGATCGGTATAAGGTGGGTCGTTGGGCCGTGTTTTAAGCTATAAGTTGCTGTGTCGCAGATTCGCATACGACGAACAGAAGCGGAGTTATCGATGTTTATATCTGTGAGGCCATTAATCACCATTGACGACAGGATTGCCTACCACTCGGAACGATCGACGTTTGACGAAACTATGCAAGTTCTTCGCAGATCGGTATAAGGTGGGTCGATGTGTCGTGTTTTAAGCTACAAATTGCTATGTCGCAGATTTGCATACGACGAATAGAGGCGGAGTTATAGTTGTTTATATCTGTGAGGCCATGGATCACCATTGACGGCAGGATTGCCTACCACTCGAAACGATCGATGTTTGACGAAACTATGCAAGTTCGTCGCAGATCGGTATAAGGTGGGTCGTTGGGCCGTGATTTAAGATACAAGTTGCTATTTCGCAGATTCGCATACGACGAATAGAAGCGGAGTTATCGATGTTTATATCAGTGAGGCCATTAATCACCATTGACGACAGGATTGCCTACCACTCGGAACGATCGACGTTTGACGAAACTATGCAAGTTCTTCGCAGATCGGTATAAGATGGGTCGATGTGTCGTGTTTTAAGCTACAAATTGCTATGTCGCAGATTCGCATACGACGAATAGAAGCGGAGTTATCGATGTTTATATCTGTGACGCCATGAATCACCATTGACGACCGGATTGCCTACCACTCGGAACGATCGACGCTTGACGAAACTATGCAAGTTCGTCGCAGATCGGTATAAGGTGGGTCGATGTGTCGTGCTTTAAGCTACAAATTGCTATGTCGCAGATTTGCATACGACGAATAGAAGCGGAGTTATAGTTGTTTATACCCGTGAGGTCATGAATAATCATTGACGGCCGGAATGCCTACCACTCGAAACGATCGATGTTTGACGAAACTATGCAAGTTCGTCGCAGATCGGTATAAGGTGGGTCGATGTGTCGTGCTTTAAGCTACAAATTGCTATGTCGCAGATTTGCATTCGACGAATAGAAGCGGAGTAATAGTTGTTTATATCTGTGAGGCCATGAATCACCATTGACGACCGGATTGCCTACCACTCGAAACGATCGATGTTTGACGAAACTATGCAAGTTCGTTGCAGATCGGTATAAGGTGGTTCGATGTGCCGCGTTTTAAGCTACAAATTGCTATGTCGCAGATTTGCATACGACGAATAGAAGCTTAGTTATAGTTGTTTATATCTGTCAGGCCGTGAATCACCATTGACGGCCGGATTGCCTACCACTCGGAACGATCGACGCTTGACGAAACTATGCAAGTTCGTCGCAGATCGGTATAAGGTGGGTCGATGTGTCGTGCTTTAAGCTACAAATTGCTATGTCGCAGATTTGCATACAACGAATAGAAGCGGAGTTATAGTTGTTTATACCCGTGAGGTCATGAATAATCATTGACGGCCGGAATGCCTACCACTCGAAACGATCGATGTTTGACGAAACTATGCAAGTTCTTCGCAGATCGGTATAAGGTGGGTCGATGTGTCGTGCTTTAAGCTACAAATTGCTATGTCGCAGATTTGCATACGACGAATAGAAGCTTAGTTATAGTTGTTTATATCTGTCAGGCCGTGAATCACCATTGACGGCCGGATTGCCTACCACTCGGAACGATCGACGTTTGACGAAACTATGCAAGTTCTTCGCAGATCGGTATAAGATTGGTCGATGTGTCGTGTTTTAAGCTACAAATTGCTATGTCGCAGATTCGCATACGACGAATAGAAGTGGAGTTATAGTTGTTTATATCTGTCAGGCCATGAATCACCATTGACGGCCGGATTGCCTTCCACTCGAAACGATCGATGTTTGACGAAACTATGCAAGTTCTTCGCAGATCGGTATAAGATGGGTCGATGTGTCGTGTTTTAAGCTACAAATTGCTATGTCGCAGATTCGCATACGACGAATAGAAGTGGAGTTATAGTTGTTTATATCTGTCAGGCCATGAATCACCATTGACGGCCGGATTGCCTTCCACTCGAAACGATCGATGTTTGACGAAACTATGCAAGTTCTTCGCAGATCGGTATAAGATGGGTCGATGTGTCGTGTTTTAAGCTACAAATTGCTATGTCGCAGATTCGAATACGACGAATAGAAGCGGAGTAATTGTTGTTTATATCTGTGAGGCCATGAATCACCATTGACGGCCGGATAGCCTTCCACTCGAAACGATCGATGTTTGACGAAACTATGCAAGTTCGTCGCAGATCGGTATAAGGTGGGTCGTTGGGCCGTGATTTAAGATACAAGTTTCTATTTCGCAGATTCGCATACGACCAATAGAAGCGGAGTTATCGATGTTTATATCAGTGAGGCCATTAATCACCATTGACGACAGGATTGCCTACCACTCGGAACGATCGACGTTTGACGAAACTATGCAAGTTCTTCGCAGATCGGTATAAGATGGGTCGATGTGTCGTGTTTTAAGCTACAAATTGCTATGTCGCAGATTCGCATACGACGAATAGAAACGGAGTTATCGATGTTTATATCTGTGACGCCATGAATCACCATTGACGACCGGATTGCCTACCACTCGGAACGATCGACGCTTGACGAAACTATGCAAGTTCGTCGCAGATCGGTATAAGATGGTTCGATGTGCCGCGTTTTAAGCTACAAATTGCTATGTCGCAGATTTGCATACGACGAATAGAAGCTTAGTTATAGTTGTTTATATCTGTCAGGCCGTGAATCACCATTGACGGCCGGATTGCCTACCACTCGGAACGATCGACGCTTGACGAAACTATGCAAGTTCGTCGCAGATCGGTATAAGGTGGGTCGATGTGTCGTGCTTTAAGCTACAAATTGCTATGTCGCAGATTTGCATACGACGAATAGAAGCGGAGTTATAGTTGTTTATACCCGTGAGGTCATGAATAATCATTGACGGCCGGAATGCCTACCACTCGAAACGATCGATGTTTGACGAAACTATGCAAGTTCGTCGCAGATCGGTATAAGGTGGGTCGATGTGTCGTGCTTTAAGCTACAAATTGCTATGTCGCAGATTTGCATTCGACGAATAGAAGCGGAGTAATAGTTGTTTATATCTGTGAGGCCATGAATCACCATTGACGACCGGATTGCCTACCACTCGAAACGATCGATGTTTGACGAAACTATGCAAGTTCGTTGCAGATCGGTATAAGGTGGGTCGTTGGGCCGTGTTTTAAGCTTCAAATTGCTATGCCGCAGATTCGCATACGACGAATAGAAGCGGAGTTATCGATGTTTATATCTGTGAGGCGATGAATGACCATCGACGGCCGGATTGCCTACCACTCGGAACGATCGACGTTTGACGAAACTATGCAAGTTCTTCGCAGATCGGTATAAGGTGGCTCGATGTGTCGTGTTTTCGGCTACAAATTGCTATGTCGCAGATTTGCGTCCGACGAATACAAGCGGAGTTATAGTAGTTTATATCTGTCAGGCCATGAATCACCATTGACGGCCGGATTGCTTACCACTCGGAACGATCGACGTTTGCCGAAACTCTGCAAGTTCTTCGCAGATCGGTATAAGGTGGCTCGATGTGCCGTGTTTTAAGCTACAAATTGCTATGTCGCAGATTTGCATACGACGAATAGAAGCTTAGTTATAGTTGTTTATATCTGTCAGGCCATGAATCACCATTGACGGCCGGATTGCCTTCCACTCGAAACGATCGATGTTTGACGAAACTATGCAAGTTCGTCGCAGATCGGTATAAGGTGGGTCGTTGGGCCGTGTTTTAAGCTATAAGTTGCTGTGTCGCAGATTCGCATACGACGAACAGAAGCGGAGTTATCGATGTTTATATCTGTGAGGCCATTAATCACCATTGACGACAGGATTGCCTACCACTCGGAACGATCGACGTTTGACGAAACTATGCAAGTTCTTCGCAGATCGGTATAAGATTGGTCGATGTGTCGTGTTTTAAGCTACAAATTGCTATGTCGCAGATTCGCATACGACGAATAGAAGTGGAGTTATAGTTGTTTATATCTGTCAGGCCATGAATCACCATTGACGGCCGGATTGCCTTCAACTCGAAACGATCGATGTTTGACGAAACTATGCAAGTTCTTCGCAGATCGGTATAAGATGGGTCGATGTGTCGTGTTTTAAGCTACAAATTGCTATGTCGCAGATTCGCATACGACGAATAGAAGTGGAGTTATAGTTGTTTATATCTGTCAGGCCATGAATCACCATTGACGGCCGGATTGCCTTCCACTCGAAACGATCGATGTTTGACGAAACTATGCAAGTTCGTCGCAGATCGGTATAAGGTGGGTCGTTGGGCCGTGTTTTAAGCTATAAGTTGCTGTGTCGCAGATTCGCATACGACGAACAGAAGCGGAGTTATCGATGTTTATATCTGTGAGGCCATGAATCACCATTGACGACAGGATTGCCTACCACTCGGAACGATCGACGTTTGCCGAAACTATGCAAGTTCTTCGCAGATCGGTATAAGGTGGGTCGATGTGTCGTGTTTTAAGCTACAAATTGCTATGTCGCAGATTTGCATACGACGAATAGAGGCGGAGTTATAGTTGTTTATATCTGTGAGGCCATGAATCACCATTGACGGCAGGATTGGCTACCACCCGGAACGATCGACGTTTGACGAAACTATGCAAGTTCTTCGCAGATCGGTATAAGGTGGGTCGATGTGTCGTGTTTTAAGCTACAAATTGCTATGTCGCAGATTTGCATACGACGAATAGAGGCGGAGTTATAGTTGCTTATATCTGTGAGGCCATGAATCACCATTGACGGCAGGATTGCCTACCACTCGAAACGATCGATGTTTGACGAAACTATGCAAGTTCGTCGCAGATCGGTATAAGGTGGGTCGTTGGGCCGTGATTTAAGATACAAGTTTCTATTTCGCAGATTCGCATACGACCAATAGAAGCGGAGTTATCGATGTTTATATCAGTGAGGCCATTAATCACCATTGACGACAGGATTGCCTACCACTCGGAACGATCGACGTTTGACGAAACTATGCAAGTTCTTCGCAGATCGGTATAAGATGGGTCGATGTGTCGTGTTTTAAGCTACAAATTGCTATGTCGCAGATTTGCATACGACGAATAGAAGCGGAGTTATCGATGTTTATATCTGTGAGGCCATGAATCACCATTGACGACCGGATTGCCTACCACTCGGAACGATCGACGCTTGACGAAACTATGCAAGTTCGTCGCAGATCGGTATAAGGTGGGTCGATGTGTCGTGCTTTAAGCTACAAATTGCTATGTCGCAGATTTGCATACGACGAATAGAAGTGGAGTTATAGTTGTTTATATCTGTCAGGCCATGAATCACCATTGACGGCCGGATTGCCTTCCACTCGAAACGATCGATGTTTGACGAAAGTATGCAAGTTCTTCGCAGATCGGTATAAGATGGGTCGATGTGTCGTGTTTTAAGCTACAAATTGCTATGTCGCAGATTTGCATACGACGAATAGAAGCGGAGTTATAGTTGTTTATACCCGTGAGGTCATGAATCATCATTGACGGCCGGAATGCCTACCACTCGAAACGATCGATGTTTGACGAAACTATGCAAGTTCTTCGCAGATCGGTATAAGATGGGTCGATGTGTCGTGTTTTATGCTACAAATTGCTATGTCGCAGATTCGCATACGACGAATAGAAGCGGAGTTATCGATGTTTATATCTGTGAGGCCATGAATCACCATTGACGACCGGATTGCCTACCACTCGGAACGATCGACGCTTGACGAAACTATGCAAGTTCGTCGCAGATCGGTATAAGGTGGGTCGATGTGTCGTGCTTTAAGCTACAAATTGCTATGTCGCAGATTTGCATTCGACGAATAGAAGCGGAGTAATAGTTGTTTATATCTGTGAGGCCATGAATCACCATTGACGACCGGATTGCCTACGACTCGAAACGATCGATGTTTGACGAAACTATGCAAGTTCGTTGCAGATCGGTATAAGGTGGGTCGTTGGGCCGTGTTTTAAGCTTCAAATTGCTATGCCGCAGATTCGCATACGACGAATAGAAGCGGAGTTATCGATGTTTATATCTGTGAGGCCATGAATGACCATCGACGGCCGGATTGCCTACCACTCGGAACGATCGACGTTTGACGAAACTATGCAAGTTCTTCGCAGATCGGTATAAGGTGGCTCGATGTGTCGTGTTTTCGGCTACAAATTGCTATGTCGCAGATTTGCGTCCGACGAATACAAGCGGAGTTATAGTAGTTTATATCTGTCAGGCCATAAATCACCATTGACGGCCGGATTGCTTACCACTCGGAACGATCGACGTTTGCCGAAACTCTGCAAGTTCTTCGCAGATCGGTATAAGGTGGCTCGATGTGCCGTGTTTTAAGCTACAAATTGCTATGTCGCAGATTTGCATACGACGAATAGAAGCTTAGTTATAGTTGTTTATATCTGTCAGGCCATGAATCACCATTGACGGCCGGATTGCCTTCCACTTGAAACGATCGATGTTTGACGAAACTATGCAAGTTCGTCGCAGATCGGTATAAGGTGGGTCGTTGGGCCGTGTTTTAAGCTATAAGTTGCTGTGTCGCAGATTCGCATACGACGAACAGAAGCGGAGTTATCGATGTTTATATCTGTGAGGCCATTAATCACCATTGACGACAGGATTGCCTACCACTCGGAACGATCGACGTTTGACGAAACTATGCAAGTTCTTCGCCGATCGGTATAAGATTGGTCGATGTGTCGTGTTTTAAGCTACAAATTGCTATGTCGCAGATTCGCATACGACGAATAGAAGTGGAGTTATAGTAGTTTATATCTGTCAGGCCATGAATCACCATTGACGGCCGGATTGCTTACCACTCGGAACGATCGACGTTTGCCGAAACTCTGCAAGTTCTTCGCAGATCGGTATAAGGTGGCTCGATGTGCCGTGTTTTAAGCTACAAATTGCTATGTCGCAGATTTGCATACGACGAATAGAAGCTTAGTTATAGTTGTTTATATCTGTCAGGCCATGAATCACCATTGACGGCCGGATTGCCTTCCACTTGAAACGATCGATGTTTGACGAAACTATGCAAGTTCGTCGCAGATCGGTATAAGGTGGGTCGTTGGGCCGTGTTTTAAGCTATAAGTTGCTGTGTCGCAGATTCGCATACGACGAACAGAAGCGGAGTTATCGATGTTTATATCTGTGAGGCCATTAATCACCATTGACGACAGGATTGCCTACCACTCGGAACGATCGACGTTTGACGAAACTATGCAAGTTCTTCGCCGATCGGTATAAGATTGGTCGATGTGTCGTGTTTTAAGCTACAAATTGCTATGTCGCAGATTCGCATACGACGAATAGAAGTGGAGTTATAGTTGTTTATATCTGTCAGGCCATGAATCACCATTGACGGCCGGGTTGCCTTCCACGCGAAACGATCGATGTTTGACGAAACTATGCAAGTTCTTCGCAGATCGGTATAAGATGGGTCGATGTGTCGTGTTTTAAGCTACAAATTGCTATGTCGCAGATTCGCATACGACGAATAGAAGTGGAGTTATAGTTGTTTATATCTGTCAGGCCATGAATCACCATTGACGGCCGGATTGCCTTCCACTCGAAACGATCGATGTTTGACGAAACTATGCAAGTTCGTCGCAGATCGGTATAAGGTGGGTCGTTGGGCCGTGTTTTAAGCTATAAGTTGCTGTGTCGCAGATTCGCATACGACGAACAGAAGCGGAGTTATCGATGTTTATATCTGTGAGGCCATTAATCACCATTGACGACAGGATTGCCTACCACTCGGAACGATCGACGTTTGACGAAACTATGCAAGTTCTTCGCAGATCGGTATAAGATTGGTCGATGTGTCGTGTTTTAAGCTACAAATTGCTATGTCGCAGATTCGCATACGACGAATAGAAGTGGAGTTATAGTTGTTTATATCTGTCAGGCCATGAATCACCATTGACGGCCGGATTGCCTTCCACTCGAAACGATCGATGTTTGACGAAACTATGCAAGTTCGTCGCAGATCGGTATAAGGTGGGTCGTTGGGCCGTGTTTTAAGCTATAAGTTGCTGTGTCGCAGATTCGCATACGACGAACAGAAGCGGAGTTATCGATGTTTATATCTGTGAGGCCATGAATCACCATTGACGACCGGATTGCCTACCACTCGGAACGATCGACGCTTGACGAAACTATGCAAGTTCGTCGCAGATCGGTATAAGGTGGGTCGATGTGTCGTGCTTTAAGCTACAAATTGCTATGTCGCAGATTTGCATACGACGAATAGAAGCGGAGTTATAGTTGTTTATACCCGTGAGGTCATGAATAATCATTGACGGCCGGAATGCCTACCACTCGAAACGATCGATGTTTGACGAAACTATGCAAGTTCGTCGCAGATCGGTATAAGGTGGGTCGATGTGTCGTGCTTTAAGCTACAAATTGCTATGTCGCAGATTTGCATTCGACGAATAGAAGCGGAGTAATAGTTGTTTATATCTGTGAGGCCATGAATCACCATTGACGACCGGATTGCCTACCACTCGGAACGATCGACGTTTGCCGAAACTATGCAAGTTCTTCGCAGATCGGTATAAGGTGGGTCGATGTGTCGTGTTTTAAGCTACAAATTGCTATGTCGCAGATTTGCATACGACGAATAGAGGCGGAGTTATAGTTGTTTATATCTGTGAGGCCATGAATCACCATTGACGGCAGGATTGCCTACCACTCGGAACGATCGACGTTTGACGAAACTATGCAAGTTCTTCGCAGATCGGTATAGGGTGGGTCGATGTGTCGTGTTTTAAGCTACAAATTGCTATGTCGCAGATTTGCATACGACGAATAGAAGCGGAGTTATCGATGTTTATATCTGTGAGGCCGTGAATCACCATTGACGGCCGGATTGCCTACCACTCGGAACGATCGACGTTTGCCGAAACTATGCAAGTTCTTCGCAGATCGGTATAAGGTGGGTCGATGTGTCGTGTTTTAAGCTACAAATTGCTATGTCGCAGATTTGCATACGACGAATAGAGGCGGAGTTATAGTTGTTTATATCTGTGAGGCCATGAATCACCATTGACGGCCGGATTGCCTTCCACTCGAAACGATCGATGTTTGACGAAAGTATGCAAGTTCGTCGCTGATCGGTATAAGGTGCCTCGATGTGTCGTGTTTTAGGCTACAAATTGCTATGTCGCAGATTTGCATACGACGAATAGAAGCGGAGTTACAGTTGTTTATATCTGTCAGGCCATGAATCACCATTGACGGCCGGATTGCCTACCACTCGGAACGATCGACGTTTGCCGAAACTATGCAAGTTCTTCGCAGATTCGTATAAGGTGGGTCGATGTGTCGTGTTTTAAGCTACAAATTGCTATGTCGCAGATTTGCATACGACGAATAGAGGCGGAGTTATAGTTGTTTATATCTGTGAGGCCATGAATCACCATTGACGGCAGGATTGCCTACCACTCGGAACGATCGACGTTTGCCGAAACTATGCAAGTTCTTCGCAGATCGGTATAAGGTGGGTCGATGTGTCGTGTTTTAAGCTACAAATTGATATGTCGAAGATTTGCATACGACGAATAGAGGCGGAGTTATAGTTGTTTATATCTGTGAGGCCATGAATCACCATTGACGGCAGGATTGGCTACCACTCGGAACGATCGACGTTTGACGAAACTATGCAAGTTCTTCGCAGATCGGTATAAGGTGGGTCGATGTGTCGTGTTTTAAGCTACAAATTGCTATGTCGCAGATTTGCATACGACGAATAGAAGCGTAGTTACAGTTGTTTATATCTGTCAGGCCATGAATCACCATTGACGGCCGGATTGCCTACCACTCGGAACGATCGACGTTTGCCGAAACTATGCAAGTTCTTCGCAGATTCGTATAAGGTGGGTCGATGTGCCGTGTCTTAAGCTACAAATTGCTATGTCGCAGATTTGCATACGACGAATAGAAGCGGAGTTATCGATGTTTATATCTGTGAGGCCATGAATCACCATCGACGGCCGAATTGCCTACCACTCGGAACGATCGACGTTTGACGAAACTATGCAAGTTCTCCGCAGATCGGTTTAAGGTGGCTCGATGTGTCGTGTTTTAGGCTAAAAATTGCTATGTCGCAGATTTGCAAACGACGAATAGAAGCGGAGTTGTAGTTGTTTATATCTGTGAGGTCATGAATCATCATTGACGGCCGGAATGCCTACCACTCGAAACGATCGATGTTTGACGAAACTATGCAAGTTCGTCGCAGATCGGTATAAGGTGGGTCGATGTGTCGTGTTTTATGCTACAAATTGCTATGTCGCAGATTTGCATACGACGAATAGAAGCGGAGTTATTGTTTTTTATATCTGGTGAGGCTATGAATCACCATTGACAGCCGGATAGCCTACCACTCGGAACGATCGACGTTTGACGAAACTATGCAAGTTCGTCGCAGATCGGTATAAGTTAGCTCGATGTTTCGTGTTTTAGGCTACAGATTGCTATGTCGCAGATTTGCGTACGACGAATAGAAGCGGAGTTATAGTTGTTTATATCTGACAGGCCATGAATCACCATTGACGGCCGGATTGCCTACCACTCGGAACGATCGACGTTTGCCGAAACTATGCAAGTTCTTCGCAGATCGGTATAAGGTGGGTCGATGTGCCGTGTTTTGGGCTACAAATTGCTATGTCGCAGATGTGCATACGACGAATAGATGCAGAGTTATAGTTGTTTATATCTGTCAGGCCATTAATCACCATTGACGGCCGGATTTCCTACCACTCGAAACGATCGATGTTTGACGAAACTATACAAGTTTGTCGCAGAACGGTATAAGGTGGGTCGTTGGGCCGTGTCTTAAGCTACAAATTGCTATGTCGCAGATTCGCATACGACGAATAGAAGCGGAGTTATCGATGTTTATATCTGTGAGGCCATTAATCACCATTGACGACCGGATTGCCTACCACTCGGAACGATCGACGTTTGACGAAACTATGCAAGTTCGTCGCAGATCGGTATACGGTGGCTCGATGTGTCGTGTTTTAGGCTACAAATTGCTATGTCGCAGATTTGCATACGACGAATAGAAGCGGAGTTACAGTTGTTTATATCTGTCAGGCCATGAATCACCATTGACGACCGGATTGCCTACCACTCGGAACGATCGACGTTTGACGAAACTATGCAAGTTCTTCGCAGATCGGTATAAGGTGGGTCGATGTGTCGTGTTTTAACCTACAAATTGCTATGTCGCAGATTCGCATACGACGAATAGAAGCGGAGTTATAGTTGTTTATATGTGTCAGGCCATGAATCACCATTGACGACCGGATTGCTTTCCACTCGAAACGACCGATGTTTGACGAAACTATGCAAGTTCGTCGCAGATCGGTATAAGGTGACTCGATGTGTCGTGTTTTAGGCTACAAATTGCTATGTCGCAGATTTGCAAACGACGAATAGAAGCGGAGTTGTAGTTGTTTATATCTGTGAGGTCATGAATCATCATTGACGGCCGGAATGCCTACCACTCGAAACGATCGATGTTTGACGAAACTATGCAAGTTCGTCGCAGATCGGTATAAGGTGGGTCGTTGGGCCGTGTTTTAAGCTACAACTTGCTATGTCGCAGATTCGCATACGACGAATAGAAGCGGAGTTATCGATGTTTATATCTGTGAGGCCATGAATCACCATTGACGGCAGGATTGCCTACCACTCGGAACGATCGACGTTTGACGAAACTATGCAAGTTCTTCGCAGATCGGTATAAGGTGGGTCGATGTGTCGTGTTTTAAGCTACAAATTGCTATGTCGCAGATTTGCATACGACGAATAGAGGCGGAGTTATAGTTGTTTATATCTGTGAGGCCATGAATCACCATTGACGGCAGGATTGCCTACCACTCGGAACGATCGACGTTTGAAGAAACTATGCAAGTTCTTCGCAGATCGGTATAAGATGGGTCGATGTGTCGTGTTTTAAGCTACAAATTGCTATGTCGCAGATTCGCATACGACGAATAGAAGTGGAGTTATAGTTGTTTATATCTGTCAGGCCATGAATCACCATTGACGGCCGGGTTGCCTTCCACGCGAAACGATCGATGTTTGACGAAACTATGCAAGTTCTTCGCAGATCGGTATAAGATGGGTCGATGTGTCGTGTTTTAAGCTACAAATTGCTATGTCGCAGATTCGCATACGACGAATAGAAGCGGAGTTATCGATGGTTATATCTGTGAGGCCATGAATCACCATTGACGACCGGATTGCCTACCACTCGGAACGATCGACGCTTGACGAAACTATGCAAGTTCGTCGCAGATCGGTATAAGGTGGGTCGATGTGTCGTGCTTTAAGCTACAAATTGCTATGTCGCAGATTTGCATACGACGAATAGAAGTGGAGTTATAGTTGTTTATATCTGTCAGGCCATGAATCACCATTGACGGCCGGATTGCCTTCCACTCGAAACGATCGATGTTTGACGAAACTATGCAAGTTCTTCGCAGATCGGTATAAGATGGGTCGATGTGTCGTGTTTTAAGCTACAAATTGCTATGTCGCAGATTCGAATACGACGAATAGAAGCGGAGTAATTGTTGTTTATATCTGTGAGGCCATGAATCACCATTGACGGCCGGATAGCCTTCCACTCGAAACGATCGATGTTTGACGAAACTATGCAAGTTCGTCGCAGATCGGTATAAGGTGGGTCGTTGGGCCGTGATTTAAGATACAAGTTTCTATTTCGCAGATTCGCATACGACCAATAGAAGCGGAGTTATCGATGTTTATATCAGTGAGGCCATTAATCACCATTGACGACAGGATTGCCTACCACTCGGAACGATCGACGTTTGACGAAACTATGCAAGTTCTTCGCAGATCGGTATAAGATGGGTCGATGTGTCGTGTTTTAAGCTACAAATTGCTATGTCGCAGATTCGCATACGACGAATAGAAGCGGAGTTATCGATGTTTATATCTGTGAGGCCATGAATCACCATTGACGTCCGGATTGCCTACCACTCGGAACGATCGACGCTTGACGAAACTATGCAAGTTCGTCGCAGATCGGTATAAGGTGGGTCGATGTGTCGTGCTTTAAGCTACAAATTGCTATGACGCAGATTTGCATACGACGAATAGAAGTGGAGTTATAGTTGTTTATATCTGTCAGGCCATGAATCACCATTGACGGCCGGATTGCCTTCCACTCGAAACGATCGATGTTTGACGAAACTATGCAAGTTCGTCGCAGATCGGTATAAGGTGGGTCGTTGGGCCGTGTTTTAAGCTATAAGTTGCTGTGTCGCAGATTCGCATACGACGAACAGAAGCGGAGTTATCGATGTTTATATCTGTGAGGCCATTAATCACCATTGACGCCAGGATTGCCTACCACTCGGAACGATCGACGTTTGACGAAACTATGCAAGTTCTTCGCAGATCGGTATAAGGTGGGTCGATGTGTCGTGTTTTAAGCTACAAATTGCTATGTCGCAGATTTGCATACGACGAATAGAGGCGGAGTTATAGTTGTTTATATCTGTGAGGCCATGGATCACCATTGACGGCAGGATTGCCTACCACTCGAAACGATCGATGTTTGACGAAACTATGCAAGTTCGTCGCAGATCGGTATAAGGTGGGTCGTTGGGCCGTGATTTAAGATACAAGTTGCTATTTCGCAGATTCGCATACGACCAATAGAAGCGGAGTTATCGATGTTTATATCAGTGAGGCCATTAATCACCATTGACGACAGGATTGCCTACCACTCGGAACGATCGACGTTTGACGAAACTATGCAAGTTCTTCGCAGATCGGTATAAGATGGGTCGATGTGTCGTGTTTTAAGCTACAAATTGCTATGTCGCAGATTCGCATACGACGAATAGAAGCGGAGTTATCGATGTTTATATCTGTGACGCCATGAATCACCATTGACGACCGGATTGCCTACCACTCGGAACGATCGACGCTTGACGAAACTATGCAAGTTCGTCGCAGATCGGTATAAGGTGGGTCGATGTGTCGTGCTTTAAGCTACAAATTGCTATGTCGCAGATTTGCATACGACGAATAGAAGCGGAGTTATAGTTGTTTATACCCGTGAGGTCATGAATAATCATTGACGGCCGGAATGCCTACCACTCGAAACGATCGATGTTTGACGAAACTATGCAAGTTCGTCGCAGATCGGTATAAGGTGGGTCGATGTATCGTGCTTTAAGCTACAAATTGCTATGTCGCAGATTTGCATTCGACGAATAGAAGCGGAGTAATAGTTGTTTATATCTGTGAGGCCATGAATCACCATTGACGACCGGATTGCCTACCACTCGAAACGATCGATGTTTGACGAAACTATGCAAGTTCGTTGCAGATCGGTATAAGGTGGTTCGATGTGCCGCGTTTTAAGCTACAAATTGCTATGTCGCAGATTTTCATACGACGAATAGAAGCTTAGTTATAGTTGTTTATATCTGTCAGGCCGTGAATCACCATTGACGGCCGGATTGCCTACCACTCGGAACGATCGACGCTTGACGAAACTATGCAAGTTCGTCGCAGATCGGTATAAGGTGGGTCGATGTGTCGTGCTTTAAGCTACAAATTGCTATGTCGCAGATTTGCATACAACGAATAGAAGCGGAGTTATAGTTGTTTATACCCGTGAGGTCATGAATAATCATTGACGGCCGGAATGCCTACCACTCGAAACGATCGATGTTTGACGAAACTATGCAAGTTCTTCGCAGATCGGTATAAGGTGGGTCGATGTGTCGTGCTTTAAGCTACAAATTGCTATGTCGCAGATTTGCATACGACGAATAGAAGCTTAGTTATAGTTGTTTATATCTGTCAGGCCGTGAATCACCATTGACGGCCGGATTGCCTACCACTCGGAACGATCGACGTTTGACGAAACTATGCAAGTTCTTCGCAGATCGGTATAAGATTGGTCGATGTGTCGTGTTTTAAGCTACAAATTGCTATGTCGCAGATTCGCATACGACGAATAGAAGTGGAGTTATAGTTGTTTATATCTGTCAGGCCATGAATCACCATTGACGGCCGGATTGCCTTCCACTCGAAACGATCGATGTTTGACGAAACTATGCAAGTTCTTCGCAGATCGGTATAAGATGGGTCGATGTGTCGTGTTTTAAGCTACAAATTGCTATGTCGCAGATTCGCATACGACGAATAGAAGTGGAGTTATAGTTGTTTATATCTGTCAGGCCATGAATCACCATTGACGGCCGGATTGCCTTCCACTCGAAACGATCGATGTTTGACGAAACTATGCAAGTTCTTCGCAGATCGGTATAAGATGGGTCGATGTGTCGTGTTTTAAGCTACAAATTGCTATGTCGCAGATTCGAATACGACGAATAGAAGCGGAGTAATTGTTGTTTATATCTGTGAGGCCATGAATCACCATTGACGGCCGGATAGCCTTCCACTCGAAACGATCGATGTTTGACGAAACTATGCAAGTTCGTCGCAGATCGGTATAAGGTGGGTCGTTGGGCCGTGATTTAAGATACAAGTTTCTATTTCGCAGATTCGCATACGACCAATAGAAGCGGAGTTATCGATGTTTATATCAGTGAGGCCATTAATCACCATTGACGACAGGATTGCCTACCACTCGGAACGATCGACGTTTGACGAAACTATGCAAGTTCTTCGCAGATCGGTATAAGATGGGTCGATGTGTCGTGTTTTAAGCTACAAATTGCTATGTCGCAGATTCGCATACGACGAATAGAAACGGAGTTATCGATGTTTATATCTGTGACGCCATGAATCACCATTGACGACCGGATTGCCTACCACTCGGAACGATCGACGCTTGACGAAACTATGCAAGTTCGTCGCAGATCGGTATAAGATGGTTCGATGTGCCGCGTTTTAAGCTACAAATTGCTATGTCGCAGATTTGCATACGACGAATAGAAGCTTAGTTATAGTTGTTTATATCTGTCAGGCCGTGAATCACCATTGACGGCCGGATTGCCTACCACTCGGAACGATCGACGCTTGACGAAACTATGCAAGTTCGTCGCAGATCGGTATAAGGTGGGTCGATGTGTCGTGCTTTAAGCTACAAATTGCTATGTCGCAGATTTGCATACGACGAATAGAAGCGGAGTTATAGTTGTTTATACCCGTGAGGTCATGAATAATCATTGACGTCCTGATTGCCTACCACTCGTAACGATCGATGTTTGACGAAACTATGCAAGTTCGTCGCAGATCGGTATAAGGTGGGTCGATGTGTCGTGCTTTAAGCTACAAATTGCTATGTCGCAGATTTGCATTCGACGAATAGAAGCGGAGTAATAGTTGTTTATATCTGTGAGGCCATGAATCACCATTGACGACCGGATTGCCTACCACTCGAAACGATCGATGTTTGACGAAACTATGCAAGTTCGTTGCAGATCGGTATAAGGTGGGTCGTTGGGCCGTGTTTTAAGCTTCAAATTGCTATGCCGCAGATTCGCATACGACGAATAGAAGCGGAGTTATCGATGTTTATATCTGTGAGGCCATGAATGACCATCGACGGCCGGATTGCCTACCACTCGGAACGATCGACGTTTGACGAAACTATGCAAGTTCTTCGCAGATCGGTATAAGGTGGCTCGATGTGTCGTGTTTTCGGCTACAAATTGCTATGTCGCAGATTTGCGTCCGACGAATACAAGCGGAGTTATAGTAGTTTATATCTGTCAGGCCATGAATCACCATTGACGGCCGGATTGCTTACCACTCGGAACGATCGACGTTTGCCGAAACTCTGCAAGTTCTTCGCAGATCGGTATAAGGTGGCTCGATGTGCCGTGTTTTAAGCTACAAATTGCTATGTCGCAGATTTGCATACGACGAATAGAAGCTTAGTTATAGTTGTTTATATCTGTCAGGCCATGAATCACCATTGACGGCCGGATTGCCTTCCACTCGAAACGATCGATGTTTGACGAAACTATGCAAGTTCGTCGCAGATCGGTATAAGGTGGGTCGTTGGGCCGTGTTTTAAGCTATAAGTTGCTGTGTCGCAGATTCGCATACGACGAACAGAAGCGGAGTTATCGATGTTTATATCTGTGAGGCCATTAATCACCATTGACGACAGGATTGCCTACCACTCGGAACGATCGACGTTTGACGAAACTATGCAAGTTCTTCGCAGATCGGTATAAGATTGGTCGATGTGTCGTGTTTTAAGCTACAAATTGCTATGTCGCAGATTCGCATACGACGAATAGAAGTGGAGTTATAGTTGTTTATATCTGTCAGGCCATGAATCACCATTGACGGCCGGATTGCCTTCAACTCGAAACGATCGATGTTTGACGAAACTATGCAAGTTCTTCGCAGATCGGTATAAGATGGGTCGATGTGTCGTGTTTTAAGCTACAAATTGCTATGTCGCAGATTCGCATACGACGAATAGAAGTGGAGTTATAGTTGTTTATATCTGTCAGGCCATGAATCACCATTGACGGCCGGATTGCCTTCCACTCGAAACGATCGATGTTTGACGAAACTATGCAAGTTCGTCGCAGATCGGTATAAGGTGGGTCGTTGGGCCGTGTTTTAAGCTATAAGTTGCTGTGTCGCAGATTCGCATACGACGAACAGAAGCGGAGTTATCGATGTTTATATCTGTGAGGCCATGAATCACCATTGACGACAGGATTGCCTACCACTCGGAACGATCGACGTTTGCCGAAACTATGCAAGTTCTTCGCAGATCGGTATAAGGTGGGTCGATGTGTCGTGTTTTAAGCTACAAATTGCTATGTCGCAGATTTGCATACGACGAATAGAGGCGGAGTTATAGTTGTTTATATCTGTGAGGCCATGAATCACCATTGACGGCAGGATTGCCTACCACTCGGAACGATCGACGTTTGACGAAACTATGCAAGTTCTTCGCAGATCGGTATAAGGTGGGTCGATGTGTCGTGTTTTAAGCTACAAATTGCTATGTCGCAGATTTGCATACGACGAATAGAGGCGGAGTTATAGTTGCTTATATCTGTGAGGCCATGAATCACCATTGACGGCAGGATTGCCTACCACTCGAAACGATCGATGTTTGACGAAACTATGCAAGTTCGTCGCAGATCGGTATAAGGTGGGTCGTTGGGCCGTGATTTAAGATACAAGTTTCTATTTCGCAGATTCGCATACGACCAATAGAAGCGGAGTTATCGATGTTTATATCAGTGAGGCCATTAATCACCATTGACGACAGGATTGCCTACCACTCGGAACGATCGACGTTTGACGAAACTATGCAAGTTCTTCGCAGATCGGTATAAGATGGGTCGATGTGTCGTGTTTTAAGCTACAAATTGCTATGTCGCAGATTCGCATACGACGAATAGAAGCGGAGTTATCGATGTTTATATCTGTGAGGCCATGAATCACCATTGACGACCGGATTGCCTACCACTCGGAACGATCGACGATTGACGAAACGATGCAAGTTCGTCGCAGATCGGTATAAGGTGGGTCGATGTGTCGTGCTTTAAGCTACAAATTGCTATGTCGCAGATTTGCATACGACGAATAGAAGTGGAGTTATAGTTGTTTATATCTGTCAGGCCATGAATCACCATTGACGGCCGGATTGCCTTCCACTCGAAACGATCGATGTTTGACGAAACTATGCAAGTTCTTCGCAGATCGGTATAAGATGGGTCGATGTGTCGTGTTTTAAGCTACAAATTGCTATGTCGCAGATTAGCATACGACGAATAGAAGCGGAGTTATAGTTGTTTATACCCGTGAGGTCATGAATCATCATTGACGGCCGGAATGCCTACCACTCGAAACGATCGATGTTTGACGAAACTATGCAAGTTCTTCGCAGATCGGTATAAGGTGGGTCGATGTGTCGTGTTTTAAGCTACAAATTGCTATGTCGCAGATTCGCATACGACGAATAGAAGCGGAGTTATCGATGTTTATATCTGTGAGGCCATGAATCACCATTGACGACCGGATTGCCTACCACTCGGAACGATCGACGCTTGACGAAACTATGCAAGTTCGTCGCAGATCGGTATAAGGTGGGTCGATGTGTCGTGCTTTAAGCTACAAATTGCTATGTCGCAGATTTGCATTCGACGAATAGAAGCGGAGTAATAGTTGTTTATATCTGTGAGGCCATGAATCACCATTGACGACCGGATTGCCTACGACTCGAAACGATCGATGTTTGACGAAACTATGCAAGTTCGTCGCAGATCGGTATAAGATTGGTCGATGTGTCGTGTTTTAAGCTACAAATTGCTATGTCGCAGATTCGCCAACGACGAATAGAAGTGGAGTTATAGTTGTTTATATCTGTGAGGCCATGGATCACCATTGACGGCAGGATTGCCTACCACTCGAAACGATCGATGTTTGACGAAACTATGCAAGTTCGTCGCAGATCGGTATGAGGTGGGTCGTTGGGCCGTGATTTAAGATACAAGTTTCTATTTCGCAGATTCGCATACGACCAATAGAAGCGGAGTTATCGATGTTTATATCAGTGAGGCCATTAATCACCATTGACGACAGGATTGCCCACCACTCGGAACGATCGACGTTTGACGAAACTATGCAAGTTCGTCGCAGATCGGTATAAGATGGGTCGATGTGTCGTGTTTTAAGCTACAAATTGCTATGTCGCAGATTCGCATACGACGAATAGAAGCGGAGTTATCGATGGTTATATCTGTGAGGCCATGAATCACCATTGACGACCGGATTGCCTACCACTCGGAACGATCGACGCTTGACGAAACTATGCAAGTTCGTCGCAGATCGGTATAAGGTGGGTCGATGTGTCGTGCTTTAAGCTACAAATTGCTATGTCGCAGATTTGCATACGACGAATAGAAGTGGAGTTATAGTTGTTTATATCTGTCAGGCCATGAATCACCATTGACGGCCGGATTGCCTTCCACTCGAAACGATCGATGTTTGACGAAACTATGCAAGTTCTTCGCAGATCGGTATAAGATGGGTCGATGTGTCGTGTTTTAAGCTACAAATTGCTATGTCGCAGATTCGAATACGACGAGTAGAAGCGGAGTAATTGTTGTTTATATCTGTGAGGCCATGAATCACCATTGACGGCCGGATAGCCTTCCACTCGAAACGATCGATGTTTGACGAAACTATGCAAGTTCGTCGCAGATCGGTATAAGGTGGGTCGTTGGGCCGTGATTTAAGATACAAGTTTCTATTTCGCAGATTCGCATACGACCAATAGAAGCGGAGTTATCGATGTTTATATCAGTGAGGCCATTAATCACCATTGACGACAGGATTGCCTACCACTCGGAACGATCGACGTTTGACGAAACTATGCAAGTTCTTCGCAGATCGGTATAAGATGGGTCGATGTGTCGTGTTTTAAGCTACAAATTGCTATGTCGCAGATTCGCATACGACGAATAGAAGCGGAGTTATCGATGTTTATATCTGTGAGGCCATGAATCACCATTGACGACCGGATTGCCTACCACTCGGAACGATCGACGCTTGACGAAACTATGCAAGTTCGTCGCAGATCGGTATAAGGTGGGTCGATGTGTCGTGCTTTAAGCTACAAATTGCTATGACGCAGATTCGCATACGACGAATAGAAGAGGAGTTATAGTTGTTTATATCTGTCAGGCCATGAATCACCATTGACGGCCGGATTGCCTTCCACTCGAAACGATCGATGTTTGACGAAACTATGCAAGTTCGTCGCAGATCGGTATAAGGTGGGTCGTTGGGCCGTGTTTTAAGCTATAAGTTGCTGTGTCGCAGATTCGCATACGACGAACAGAAGCGGAGTTATCGATGTTTATATCTGTGAGGCCATTAATCACCATTGACGACAGGATTGCCTACCACTCGGAACGATCGACGTTTGACGAAACTATGCAAGTTCTTCGCAGATCGGTATAAGGTGGGTCGATGTGTCGTGTTTTAAGCTACAAATTGCTATGTCGCAGATTTGCATACGACGAATAGAGGCGGAGTTATAGTTGTTTATATCTGTGAGGCCATGGATCACCATTGACGGCAGGATTGCCTACCACTCGAAACGATCGATGTTTGACGAAACTATGCAAGTTCGTCGCAGATCGGTATAAGGTGGGTCGTTGGGCCGTGATTTAAGATACAAGTTGCTATTTCGCAGATTCGCATACGACCAATAGAAGCGGAGTTATCGATGTTTATATCAGTGAGGCCATTAATCACCATTGACGACAGGATTGCCTACCACTCGGAACGATCGACGTTTGACGAAACTATGCAAGTTCTTCGCAGATCGGTATAAGATGGGTCGATGTGTCGTGTTTTAAGCTACAAATTGCTATGTCGCAGATTCGCATACGACGAATAGAAGCGGAGTTATCGATGTTTATATCTGTGACGCCATGAATCACCATTGACGACCGGATTGCCTACCACTCGGAACGATCGACGCTTGACGAAACTATGCAAGTTCGTCGCAGATCGGTATAAGGTGGGTCGATGTGTCGTGCTTTAAGCTACAAATTGCTATGTCGCAGATTTGCATACGACGAATAGAAGCGGAGTTATAGTTGTTTATACCCGTGAGGTCATGAATAATCATTGACGGCCGGAATGCCTACCACTCGAAACGATCGATGTTTGACGAAACTATGCAAGTTCGTCGCAGATCGGTATAAGGTGGGTCGATGTGTCGTGCTTTAAGCTACAAATTGCTATGTCGCAGATTTGCATTCGACGAATAGAAGCGGAGTAATAGTTGTTTATATCTGTGAGGCCATGAATCACCATTGACGACCGGATTGCCTACCACTCGAAACGATCGATGTTTGACGAAACTATGCAAGTTCGTTGCAGATCGGTATAAGGTGGTTCGATGTGCCGCGTTTTAAGCTACAAATTGCTATGTCGCAGATTTGCATACGACGAATAGAAGCTTAGTTATAGTTGTTTATATCTGTCAGGCCGTGAATCACCATTGACGGCCGGATTGCCTACCACTCGGAACGATCGACGCTTGACGAAACTATGCAAGTTCGTCGCAGATCGGTATAAGGTGGGTCGATGTGTCGTGCTTTAAGCTACAAATTGCTATGTCGCAGATTTGCATACAACGAATAGAAGCGGAGTTATAGTTGTTTATACCCGTGAGGTCATGAATAATCATTGACGGCCGGAATGCCTACCACTCGAAACGATCGATGTTTGACGAAACTATGCAAGTTCTTCGCAGATCGGTATAAGGTGGGTCGATGTGTCGTGCTTTAAGCTACAAATTGCTATGTCGCAGATTTGCATACGACGAATAGAAGCTTAGTTATAGTTGTTTATATCTGTCAGGCCGTGAATCACCATTGACGGCCGGATTGCCTACCACTCGGAACGATCGACGTTTGACGAAACTATGCAAGTTCTTCGCAGATCGGTATAAGATTGGTCGATGTGTCGTGTTTTAAGCTACAAATTGCTATGTCGCAGATTCGCATACGACGAATAGAAGTGGAGTTATAGTTGTTTATATCTGTCAGGCCATGAATCACCATTGACGGCCGGATTGCCTTCCACTCGAAACGATCGATGTTTGACGAAACTATGCAAGTTCTTCGCAGATCGGTATAAGATGGGTCGATGTGTCGTGTTTTAAGCTACAAATTGCTATGTCGCAGATTCGCATACGACGAATAGAAGTGGAGTTATAGTTGTTTATATCTGTCAGGCCATGAATCACCATTGACGGCCGGATTGCCTTCCACTCGAAACGATCGATGTTTGACGAAACTATGCAAGTTCTTCGCAGATCGGTATAAGATGGGTCGATGTGTCGTGTTTTAAGCTACAAATTGCTATGTCGCAGATTCGAATACGACGAATAGAAGCGGAGTAATTGTTGTTTATATCTGTGAGGCCATGAATCACCATTGACGGCCGGATAGCCTTCCACTCGAAACGATCGATGTTTGACGAAACTATGCAAGTTCGTCGCAGATCGGTATAAGGTGGGTCGTTGGGCCGTGATTTAAGATACAAGTTTCTATTTCGCAGATTCGCATACGACCAATAGAAGCGGAGTTATCGATGTTTATATCAGTGAGGCCATTAATCACCATTGACGACAGGATTGCCTACCACTCGGAACGATCGACGTTTGACGAAACTATGCAAGTTCTTCGCAGATCGGTATAAGGTGGGTCGATGTGTCGTGTTTTAAGCTACAAGTTGCTATGTCGCAGATTCGCATACGACGAATAGAAACGGAGTTATCGATGTTTATATCTGTGAGGCCATGAATCACCATTGACGACCGGATTGCCTACCACTCGGAACGATCGACGCTTGACGAAACTATGCAAGTTCGTCGCAGATCGGTATAAGATGGTTCGATGTGCCGCGTTTTAAGCTACAAATTGCTATGTCGCAGATTTGCATACGACGAATAGAAGCTTAGTTATAGTTGTTTATATCTGTCAGGCCGTGAATCACCATTGACGGCCGGATTGCCTACCACTCGGAACGATCGACGCTTGACGAAACTATGCAAGTTCGTCGCAGATCGGTATAAGGTGGGTCGATGTGTCGTGCTTTAAGCTACAAATTGCTATGTCGCAGATTTGCATACGACGAATAGAAGCGGAGTTATAGTTGTTTATACCCGTGAGGTCATGAATAATCATTGACGGCCGGAATGCCTACCACTCGAAACGATCGATGTTTGACGAAACTATGCAAGTTCGTCGCAGATCGGTATAAGGTGGGTCGATGTGTCGTGCTTTAAGCTACAAATTGCTATGTCGCAGATTTGCATTCGACGAATAGAAGCGGAGTAATAGTTGTTTATATCTGTGAGGCCATGAATCACCATTGACGACCGGATTGCCTACCACTCGAAACGATCGATGTTTGACGAAACTATGCAAGTTCGTTGCAGATCGGTATAAGGTGGGTCGTTGGGCCGTGTTTTAAGCTTCAAATTGCTATGCCGCAGATTTGCATACGACGAATAGAAGCTTAGTTATAGTTGTTTATATCTGTCAGGCCATGAATCACCATTGACGGCCGGATTGCCTTCCACTCGAAACGATCGATGTTTGACGAAACTATGCAAGTTCGTCGCAGATCGGTATAAGGTGGGTCGTTGGGCCGTGTTTTAAGCTATAAGTTGCTGTGTCGCAGATTCGCATACGACGAACAGAAGCGGAGTTATCGATGTTTATATCTGTGAGGCCATTAATCACCATTGACGACAGGATTGCCTACCACTCGGAACGATCGACGTTTGACGAAACTATGCAAGTTCTTCGCAGATCGGTATAAGATTGGTCGATGTGTCGTGTTTTAAGCTACAAATTGCTATGTCGCAGATTCGCATAGGACGAATAGAAGTGGAGTTATAGTTGTTTATATCTGTCAGGCCATGAATCACCATTGACGGCCGGATTGCCTTCAACTCGAAACGATCGATGTTTGACGAAACTATGCAAGTTCTTCGCAGATCGGTATAAGATGGGTCGATGTGTCGTGTTTTAAGCTACAAATTGCTATGTCGCAGATTCGCATACGACGAATAGAAGTGGAGTTATAGTTGTTTATATCTGTCAGGCCATGAATCACCATTGACGGCCGGATTGCCTTCCACTCGAAACGATCGATGTTTGACGAAACTATGCAAGTTCGTCGCAGATCGGTATAAGGTGGGTCGTTGGGCCGTGTTTTAAGCTATAAGTTGCTGTGTCGCAGATTCGCATACGACGAACAGAAGCGGAGTTATCGATGTTTATATCTGTGAGGCCATGAATCACCATTGACGACAGGATTGCCTACCACTCGGAACGATCGACGTTTGACGAAACTATGCAAGTTCTTCGCAGATCGGTATAAGGTGGGTCGATGTGTCGTGTTTTAAGCTACAAATTGCTATGTCGCAGATTTGCATACGACGAATAGAGGCGGAGTTATAGTTGTTTATATCTGTGAGGCCATGAATCACCATTGACGGCAGGATTGGCTACCACCCGGAACGATCGACGTTTGACGAAACTATGCAAGTTCTTCGCAGATCGGTATAAGGTGGGTCGATGTGTCGTGTTTTAAGCTACAAATTGCTATGTCGCAGATTTGCATACGACGAATAGAAGCGGAGTTATAGTTGCTTATATCTGTGAGGCCATGAATCACCATTGACGGCAGGATTGCCTACCACTCGAAACGATCGATGTTTGACGAAACTATGCAAGTTCGTCGCAGATCGGTATAAGGTGGGTCGTTGGGCCGTGATTTAAGATACAAGTTGCTATTTCGCAGATTCGCATACGACCAATAGAAGCGGAGTTATCGATGTTTATATCAGTGAGGCCATTAATCACCATTGACGACAGGATTGCCTACCACTCGGAACGATCGACGTTTGACGAAACTATGCAAGTTCTTCGCAGATCGGTATAAGATGGGTCGATGTGTCGTGTTTTAAGCTACAAATTGCTATGTCGCAGATTCGCATACGACGAATAGAAGCGGAGTTATCGATGTTTATATCTGTGAGGCCATGAATCACCATTGACGACCGGATTGCCTACCACTCGGAACGATCGACGCTTGACGAAACTATGCAAGTTCGTCGCAGATCGGTATAAGGTGGGTCGATGTGTCGTGCTTTAAGCTACAAATTGCTATGTCGCAGATTTGCATACGACGAATAGAAGTGGAGTTATAGTTGTTTATATCTGTCAGGCCATGAATCACCATTGACGGCCGGATTGCCTTCCACTCGAAACGATCGATGTTTGACGAAAGTATGCAAGTTCTTCGCAGATCGGTATAAGATGGGTCGATGTGTCGTGTTTTAAGCTACAAATTGCTATGTCGCAGATTTGCATACGACGAATAGAAGCGGAGTTATAGTTGTTTATACCCGTGAGGTCATGAATCATCATTGACGGCCGGAATGCCTACCACTCGAAACGATCGATGTTTGACGAAACTATGCAAGTTCTTCGCAGATCGGTATAAGATGGGTCGATGTGTCGTGTTTTAAGCTACAAATTGCTATGTCGCAGATTCGCATACGACGAATAGAAGCGGAGTTATCGATGTTTATATCTGTGAGGCCATGAATCACCATTGACGACCGGATTGCCTACCACTCGGAACGATCGACGCTTGACGAAACTATGCAAGTTCGTCGCAGATCGGTATAAGGTGGGTCGATGTGTCGTGCTTTAAGCTACAAATTGCTATGTCGCAGATTTGCATTCGACGAATAGAAGCGGAGTAATAGTTGTTTATATCTGTGAGGCCATGAATCACCATTGACGACCGGATTGCCTACGACTCGAAACGATCGATGTTTGACGAAACTATGCAAGTTCGTTGCAGATCGGTATAAGGTGGGTCGTTGGGCCGTGTTTTAAGCTTCAAATTGCTATGCCGCAGATTCGCATACGACGAATAGAAGCGGAGTTATCGATGTTTATATCTGTGAGGCCATGAATGACCATCGACGGCCGGATTGCCTACCACTCGGAACGATCGACGTTTGACGAAACTATGCAAGTTCTTCGCAGATCGGTATAAGGTGGCTCGATGTGTCGTGTTTTCGGCTACAAATTGCTATGTCGCAGATTTGCGTCCGACGAATACAAGCGGAGTTATAGTAGTTTATATCTGTCAGGCCATAAATCACCATTGACGGCCGGATTGCTTACCACTCGGAACGATCGACGTTTGCCGAAACTCTGCAAGTTCTTCGCAGATCGGTATAAGGTGGCTCGATGTGCCGTGTTTTAAGCTACAAATTGCTATGTCGCAGATTTGCATACGACGAATAGAAGCTTAGTTATAGTTGTTTATATCTGTCAGGCCATGAATCACCATTGACGGCCGGATTGCCTTCCACTTGAAACGATCGATGTTTGACGAAACTATGCAAGTTCGTCGCAGATCGGTATAAGGTGGGTCGTTGGGCCGTGTTTTAAGCTATAAGTTGCTGTGTCGCAGATTCGCATACGACGAACAGAAGCGGAGTTATCGATGTTTATATCTGTGAGGCCATTAATCACCATTGACGACAGGATTGCCTACCACTCGGAACGATCGACGTTTGACGAAACTATGCAAGTTCTTCGCCGATCGGTATAAGATTGGTCGATGTGTCGTGTTTTAAGCTACAAATTGCTATGTCGCAGATTCGCATACGACGAATAGAAGTGGAGTTATAGTAGTTTATATCTGTCAGGCCATGAATCACCATTGACGGCCGGATTGCTTACCACTCGGAACGATCGACGTTTGCCGAAACTCTGCAAGTTCTTCGCAGATCGGTATAAGGTGGCTCGATGTGCCGTGTTTTAAGCTACAAATTGCTATGTCGCAGATTTGCATACGACGAATAGAAGCTTAGTTATAGTTGTTTATATCTGTCAGGCCATGAATCACCATTGACGGCCGGATTGCCTTCCACTTGAAACGATCGATGTTTGACGAAACTATGCAAGTTCGTCGCAGATCGGTATAAGGTGGGTCGTTGGGCC
Source organism: Anoplius nigerrimus (assembly GCA_914767735.1). Classification (NCBI taxonomy): domain Eukaryota; kingdom Metazoa; phylum Arthropoda; class Insecta; order Hymenoptera; family Pompilidae; genus Anoplius; species Anoplius nigerrimus. Next base: position 501,379 of record CAJZBX010000559.1, on the reverse strand, counting down.
GTGTTTTAAGCTAAAAGTTGCTGTGTCGCAGATTCGCATACGACGAACAGAAGCGGAGTTATCGATGTTTATATCTGTGAGGCCATTAATCACCATTGACGACAGGATTGCCTACCACTCGGAACGATCGACGTTTGACGAAACTATGCAAGTTCTTCGCCGATCGGTATAAGATTGGTCGATGTGTCGTGTTTTAAGCTACAAATTGCTATGTCGCAGATTCGCATACGACGAATAGAAGTGGAGTTATAGTTGTTTATATCTGTCAGGCCATGAATCACCATTGACGGCCGGGTTGCCTTCCACGCGAAACGATCGATGTTTGACGAAACTATGCAAGTTCTTCGCAGATCGGTATAAGATGGGTCGATGTGTCGTGTTTTAAGCTACAAATTGCTATGTCGCAGATTCGCATACGACGAATAGAAGTGGAGTTATAGTTGTTTATATCTGTCAGGCCATGAATCACCATTGACGGCCGGATTGCCTTCCACTCGAAACGATCGATGTTTGACGAAACTATGCAAGTTCGTCGCAGATCGGTATAAGGTGGGTCGTTGGGCCGTGTTTTAAGCTATAAGTTGCTGTGTCGCAGATTCGCATACGACGAACAGAAGCGGAGTTATCGATGTTTATATCTGTGAGGCCATTAATCACCATTGACGACAGGATTGCCTACCACTCGGAACGATCGACGTTTGACGAAACTATGCAAGTTCTTCGCAGATCGGTATAAGATTGGTCGATGTGTCGTGTTTTAAGCTACAAATTGCTATGTCGCAGATTCGCATACGACGAATAGAAGTGGAGTTATAGTTGTTTATATCTGTCAGGCCATGAATCACCATTGACGGCCGGATTGCCTTCCACTCGAAACGATCGATGTTTGACGAAACTATGCAAGTTCGTCGCAGATCGGTATAAGGTGGGTCGTTGGGCCGTGTTTTAAGCTATAAGTTGCTGTGTCGCAGATTCGCATACGACGAACAGAAGCGGAGTTATCGATGTTTATATCTGTGAGGCCATGAATCACCATTGACGACCGGATTGCCTACCACTCGGAACGATCGACGCTTGACGAAACTATGCAAGTTCGTCGCAGATCGGTATAAGGTGGGTCGATGTGTCGTGCTTTAAGCTACAAATTGCTATGGCGCAGATTTGCATACGACGAATAGAAGCGGAGTTATAGTTGTTTATACCCGTGAGGTCATGAATAATCATTGACGGCCGGAATGCCTACCACTCGAAACGATCGATGTTTGACGAAACTATGCAAGTTCGTCGCAGATCGGTATAAGGTGGGTCGATGTGTCGTGCTTTAAGCTACAAATTGCTATGTCGCAGATTTGCATTCGACGAATAGAAGCGGAGTAATAGTTGTTTATATCTGTGAGGCCATGAATCACCATTGACGACCGGATTGCCTACCACTCGGAACGATCGACGTTTGCCGAAACTATGCAAGTTCTTCGCAGATCGGTATAAGGTGGGTCGATGTGTCGTGTTTTAAGCTACAAATTGCTATGTCGCAGATTTGCATACGACGAATAGAGGCGGAGTTATAGTTGTTTATATCTGTGAGGCCATGAATCACCATTGACGGCAGGATTGCCTACCACTCGGAACGATCGACGTTTGACGAAACTATGCAAGTTCTTCGCAGATCGGTATAGGGTGGGTCGATGTGTCGTGTTTTAAGCTACAAATTGCTATGTCGCAGATTTGCATACGACGAATAGAGGCGGAGTTATCGATGTTTATATCTGTGAGGCCGTGAATCACCATTGACGGCCGGATTGCCTACCACTCGGAACGATCGACGTTTGCCGAAACTATGCAAGTTCTTCGCAGATCGGTATAAGGTGGGTCGATGTGTCGTGTTTTAAGCTACAAATTGCTATGTCGCAGATTTGCATACGACGAATAGAGGCGGAGTTATAGTTGTTTATATCTGTGAGGCCATGAATCACCATTGACGGCCGGATTGCCTTCCACTCGAAACGATCGATGTTTGACGAAAGTATGCAAGTTCGTCGCTGATCGGTATAAGGTGCCTCGATGTGTCGTGTTTTAGGCTACAAATTGCTATGTCGCAGATTTGCATACGACGAATAGAAGCGGAGTTACAGTTGTTTATATCTGTCAGGCCATGAATCACCATTGACGGCCGGATTGCCTACCACTCGGAACGATCGACGTTTGCCGAAACTATGCAAGTTCTTCGCAGATTCGTATAAGGTGGGTCGATGTGTCGTGTTTTAAGCTTCAAATTGCTATGTCGCAGATTTGCATACGACGAATAGAGGCGGAGTTATAGTTGTTTATATCTGTGAGGCCATGAATCACCATTGACGGCAGGATTGCCTACCACTCGGAACGATCGACGTTTGCCGAAACTATGCAAGTTCTTCGCAGATCGGTATAAGGTGGGTCGATGTGTCGTGTTTTAAGCTACAAATTGATATGTCGAAGATTTGCATACGACGAATAGAGGCGGAGTTATAGTTGTTTATATCTGTGAGGCCATGAATCACCATTGACGGCAGGATTGGCTACCACTCGGAACGATCGACGTTTGACGAAACTATGCAAGTTCTTCGCAGATCGGTATAAGGTGGGTCGATGTGTCGTGTTTTAAGCTACAAATTGCTATGTCGCAGATTTGCATACGACGAATAGAAGCGTAGTTACAGTTGTTTATATCTGTCAGGCCATGAATCACCATTGACGGCCGGATTGCCTACCACTCGGAACGATCGACGTTTGCCGAAACTATGCAAGTTCTTCGCAGATTCGTATAAGGTGGGTCGATGTGCCGTGTCTTAAGCTACAAATTGCTATGTCGCAGATTTGCATACGACGAATAGAAGCGGAGTTATCGATGTTTATATCTGTGAGGCCATGAATCACCATCGACGGCCGAATTGCCTACCACTCGGAACGATCGACGTTTGACGAAACTATGCAAGTTCTTCGCAGATCGGTTTAAGGTGGCTCGATGTGTCGTGTTTTAGGCTAAAAATTGCTATGTCGCAGATTTGCAAACGACGAATAGAAGCGGAGTTGTAGTTGTTTATATCTGTGAGGTCATGAATCATCATTGACGGCCGGAATGCCTACCACTCGAAACGATCGATGTTTGACGAAACTATGCAAGTTCGTCGCAGATCGGTATAAGGTGGGTCGATGTGTCGTGTTTTATGCTACAAATTGCTATGTCGCAGATTTGCATACGACGAATAGAAGCGGAGTTATTGTTTTTTATATCTGGTGAGGCTATGAATCACCATTGACAGCCGGATAGCCTACCACTCGGAACGATCGACGTTTGACGAAACTATGCAAGTTCGTCGCAGATCGGTATAAGTTAGCTCGATGTTTCGTGTTTTAGGCTACAGATTGCTATGTCGCAGATTTGCGTACGACGAATAGAAGCGGAGTTATAGTTGTTTATATCTGACAGGCCATGAATCACCATCGACGGCCGGATTGCCTACCACTCGGAACGATCGACGTTTGACGAAACTATGCAAGTTCTTCGCAGATCGGTATAAGGTGGGTCGATGTGCCGTGTTTTGGGCTACAAATTGCTATGTCGCAGATGTGCATACGACGAATAGATGCAGAGTTATAGTTGTTTATATCTGTCAGGCCATTAATCACCATTGACGGCCGGATTTCCTACCACTCGAAACGATCGATGTTTGACGAAACTATACAAGTTTGTCGCAGAACGGTATAAGGTGGGTCGTTGGGCCGTGTCTTAAGCTACAAATTGCTATGTCGCAGATTCGCATACGACGAATAGAAGCGGAGTTATCGATGTTTATATCTGTGAGGCCATTAATCACCATTGACGACCGGATTGCCTACCACTCGGAACGATCGACGTTTGACGAAACTATGCAAGTTCGTCGCAGATCGGTATACGGTGGCTCGATGTGTCGTGTTTTAGGCTACAAATTGCTATGTCGCAGATTTGCATACGACGAATAGAAGCGGAGTTACAGTTGTTTATATCTGTCAGGCCATGAATCACCATTGACGACCGGATTGCCTACCACTCGGAACGATCGACGTTTGACGAAACTATGCAAGTTCTTCGCAGATCGGTATAAGGTGGGTCGATGTGTCGTGTTTTAACCTACAAATTGCTATGTCGCAGATTCGCATACGACGAATAGAAGCGGAGTTATAGTTGTTTATATGTGTCAGGCCATGAATCACCATTGACGACCGGATTGCTTTCCACTCGAAACGACCGATGTTTGACGAAACTATGCAAGTTCGTCGCAGATCGGTATAAGGTGACTCGATGTGTCGTGTTTTAGGCTACAAATTGCTATGTCGCAGATTTGCAAACGACGAATAGAAGCGGAGTTGTAGTTGTTTATATCTGTGAGGTCATGAATCATCATTGACGGCCGGAATGCCTACCACTCGAAACGATCGATGTTTGACGAAACTATGCAAGTTCGTCGCAGATCGGTATAAGGTGGGTCGTTGGGCCGTGTTTTAAGCTACAACTTGCTATGTCGCAGATTCGCATACGACGAATAGAAGCGGAGTTATCGATGTTTATATCTGTGAGGCCATGAATCACCATTGACGGCAGGATTGCCTACCACTCGGAACGATCGACGTTTGACGAAACTATGCAAGTTCTTCGCAGATCGGTATAAGGTGGGTCGATGTGTCGTGTTTTAAGCTACAAATTGCTATGTCGCAGATTTGCATACGACGAATAGAGGCGGAGTTATAGTTGTTTATATCTGTGAGGCCATGAATCACCATTGACGGCAGGATTGCCTACCACTCGGAACGATCGACGTTTGAAGAAACTATGCAAGTTCTTCGCAGATCGGTATAAGATGGGTCGATGTGTCGTGTTTTAAGCTACAAATTGCTATGTCGCAGATTCGCATACGACGAATAGAAGTGGAGTTATAGTTGTTTATATCTGTCAGGCCATGAATCACCATTGACGGCCGGATTGCTTTCCACTCGAAACGATCGATGTTTGACGAAACTATGCAAGTTCGTCGCAGATCGGTATAAGGTGGGTCGTTGGGCCGTGTTTTAAGCTATAAGTTGCTGTGTCGCAGATTCGCATACGACGAACAGAAGCGGAGTTATCGATGTTTATATCTGTGAGGCCATTAATCACCATTGACGACAGGATTGCCTACCACTCGGAACGATCGACGTTTGACGAAACTATGCAAGTTCTTCGCAGATCGGTATAAGATTGGTCGATGTGTCGTGTTTTAAGCTACAAATTGCTATGTCGCAGATTCGCATACGACGAATAGAAGTGGAGTTATAGTTGTTTATATCTGTCAGGCCATGAATCACCATTGACGGCCGGATTGCCTTCCACTCGAAACGATCGATGTTTGACGAAACTATGCAAGTTCGTCGCAGATCGGTATAAGGTGGGTCGATGTGCCGTGTTTTAAGCTACAAATTTCTATGTCGCAGATTTGCATACGACGAATAGAAGCGGAGTTATCGATGTTTATATCTGTGAGGCCATTGATCACCATTGACGACCGGATTGCCTACCACTCGGAACGATCGACGTTTGCCGAAACTATGCAAGTTCTTCGCAGATCGGTATAAGATTGGTCGATGTGTCGTGTTTTAAGCTACAAATTGCTATGTCGCAGATTCGCATACGACGAATAGAAGTGGAGTTATAGTTGTTTATATCTGTCAGGCCATGAATCACCATTGACGGCCGGATTGCCTTCCACTCGAAACGATCGATGTTTGACGAAACTATGCAAGTTCGTCGCAGATCGGTATAAGGTGGGTCGATGTGCCGTGTTTTAAGCTACAAATTGCTATGTCGCAGATTTGCATACGACGAATAGAAGCGGAGTTATCGATGTTTATATCTGTGAGGCCATTGATCACCATTGACGACCGGATTGCCTACCACTCGGAACGATCGACGTTTGCCGAAACTATGCAAGTTCTTCGCAGATTCGTATAAGGTGGGTCGATGTGCCGTGTCTTAAGCTACAAATTGCTATGTCGCAGATTTGCATACGACGAATAGAAGCGGAGTTATAGTTGTTTATATCTGTCAGGCCATGAATCACCATTGACGGCCGGATTGCCTTCCACTCGAAACGATCGATGTTTGACGAAACTATGCAAGTTCGTCGCTGATCGGTATAAGGTGACTCGATGTGTCGTGTTTTAGGCTACAAATTGCTATGTCGCAGATTTGCATACGACGAATAGAAGCGGAGTTATAGTTGTTTATATCTGTCAGGCCATGAATCACCATTGACGGCCGGATTGCCTACCACTCGGAACGATCGACGTTTGCCGAAACTATGCAAGTTCTTCGCAGATTCGTATAAGGTGGGTCGATGTGCCGTGTCTTAAGCTACAAATTGCTATGTCGCAGATTTGCATACGACGAATAGAAGCGGAGTTATCGATGTTTATATCTGTGAGGCCATGAATCACCATCGACGGCCGAATTGCCTACCACTCGGAACGATCGACGTTTGACGAAACTATGCAAGTTCTCCGCAGATCGGTTTAAGGTGGCTCGATGTGTCGTGTTTTAGGCTACAAATTGCTATGTCGCAGATTTGCATACGACGAATAGAAGCGGAGTTGTAGTTGTTTATATCTGTGAGGTCATGAATCATCATTGACGGCCGGAATGCCTACCACTCGAAACGATCGATGTTTGACGAAACTATGCAAGTTCGTCGCAGATCGGTATAAGGTGGGTCGATGTGTCGTGTTTTATGCTACAAATTGCTATGTCGCAGATTTGCATACGACGAATAGAAGCGGAGTTATTGTTTTTTATATCTGGTGAGGCTATGAATCACCATTGACAGCCGGATAGCCTACCACTCGGAACGATCGACGTTTGACGAAACTATGCAAGTTCGTCGCAGATCGGTATAAGTTAGCTCGATGTTTCGTGTTTTAGGCTACAGATTGCTATGTCGCAGATTTGCGTACGACGAATAGAAGCGGAGTTATAGTTGTTTATATCTGACAGGCCATGAATCACCATCGACGGCCGGATTGCCTACCACTCGGAACGATCGACGTTTGCCGAAACTATGCAAGTTCTTCGCAGATCGGTATAAGGTGGGTCGATGTGCCGTGTTTTAGGCTACAAATTGCTATGTCGCAGATGTGCATACGACGAATAGATGCAGAGTTATAGTTGTTTATATCTGTCAGGCCATTAATCACCATTGACGGCCGGATTTCCTACCACTCGAAACGATCGATGTTTGACGAAACTATGCAAGTTCGTCGCAGATCGGTATAAGGTGGGTCGATGTGTCGTGCTTTAAGCTACAAATTGCTATGTCGCAGATTTGCATACGACGAATAGAAGCGGAGTTATAGTTGTTTATACCCGTGAGGTCATGAATAATCATTGACGGCCGGAATGCCTACCACTCGAAACGATCGATGTTTGACGAAACTATGCAAGTTCGTCGCAGATCGGTATAAGGTGGGTCGATGTGTCGTGCTTTAAGCTACAAATTGCTATGTCGCAGATTTGCATTCGACGAATAGAAGCGGAGTAATAGTTGTTTATATCTGTGAGGCCATGAATCACCATTGACGACCGGATTGCCTACCACTCGAAACGATCGATGTTTGACGAAACTATGCAAGTTCGTTGCAGATCGGTATAAGGTGGGTCGTTGGGCCGTGTTTTAAGCTATAAGTTGCTGTGTCGCAGATTCGCATACGACGAACAGAAGCGGAGTTATCGATGTTTATATCTGTGAGGCCATTAATCACCATTGACGACAGGATTGCCTACCACTCGGAACGATCGACGTTTGACGAAACTATGCAAGTTCTTCGCAGATCGGTATAAGATTGGTCGATGTGTCGTGTTTTAAGCTACAAATTGCTATGTCGCAGATTCGCATACGACGAATAGAAGTGGAGTTATAGTTGTTTATATCTGTCAGGCCATGAATCACCATTGACGGCCGGATTGCCTTCCACTCGAAACGATCGATGTTTGACAAAACTATGCAAGTTCTTCGCAGATCGGTATAAGGTGGGTCGATGTGTCGTGTTTTAAGCTACAAATTGCTATGTCGCAGATTTGCATACGACGAATAGAGGCGGAGTTATAGTTGTTTATATCTGTGAGGCCATGGATCACCATTGACGGCAGGATTGCCTAGCACTCGAAACGATCGATGTTTGACGAAACTATGCAAGTTCGTCGCAGATCGGTATAAGGTGGGTCGATGTGTCGTGCTTTAAGCTACAAATTGCTATGTCGCAGATTTGCATTCGACGAATAGAAGCGGAGTAATAGTTGTTTATATCTGTGAGGCCATGAATCACCATTGACGACCGGATTGCCTACCACTCGGAACGATCGACGCTTGACGAAACTATGCAAGTTCGTCGCAGATCGGTATAAGGTGGGTCGATGTGTCGTGCTTTAAGCTACAAATTGCTATGTCGCAGATTTGCATACGACGAATAGAAGTGGAGTTATAGTTGTTTATATCTGTCAGGCCATGAATCACCATTCACGGCCGGATTGCCTTCCACTCGAAACGATCGATGTTTGACGAAACTATGCAAGTTCTTCGCAGATCGGTATAAGATGGGTCGATGTGTCGTGTTTTAAACTACAAATTGCTATGTCGCAGATTCGCATACGACGAATAGAAGTGGAGTTATAGTTGTTTATATCTGTCAGGCCATGAATCACCATTGACGGCCGGATTGCTTACCACTCGGAACGATCGACGTTTGCCGAAACTCTGCAAGTTCTTCGCAGATCGGTATAAGGTGGCTCGATGTGCCGTGTTTTAAGCTGCAAATTGCTATGTCGCAGATTTGCATACGACGAATAGAAGCTTAGTTATAGTTGTTTATATCTGTCAGGCCATGAATCACCATTGACGGCCGGATTGCCTTCCACTCGAAACGATCGATGTTTGACGAAACTATGCAAGTTCGTCGCAGATCGGTATAAGGTGGGTCGTTGGGCCGTGTTATAAGCTATAAGTTGCTGTGTCGCAGATTCGCATACGACGAACAGAAGCGGAGTTATCGATGTTTATATCTGTGAGGCCGTGAATCACCATTGACGGCCGGATTGCCTACCACTCGGAACGATCGACGTTTGCCGAAACTATGCAAGTTCTTCGCAGATCGGTATAAGGTGGGTCGATGTGTCGTGTTTTAAGCTACAAATTGCTATGTCGCAGATTTGCATACGACGAATAGAGGCGGAGTTATAGTTGTTTATATCTGTGAGGCCATGAATCACCATTGACGGCAGGATTGCCTACCACTCGGAACGATCGACGTTTGCCGAAACTATGCAAGTTCTTCGCAGATCGGTATAAGGTGGGTCGATGTGTCGTGTTTTAAGCTACAAATTGCTATGTCGCAGATTTGCATACGACGAATAGAGGCGGAGTTATAGTTGTTTATATCTGTGAGGCCATGAATCACCATTGACGGCAGGATTGGCTACCACTCGGAACGATCGACGTTTGACGAAACTATGCAAGTTCTTCGCAGATCGGTATAAGGTGGGTCGATGTGTCGTGTTTTAAGCTACAAATTGCTATGTCGCAGATTTGCATACGACGAATAGAGGCGGAGTTATAGTTGTTTATATCTGTGAGGCCATGAATCACCATTGACGGCAGGATTGCCTACCACTCGGAACGATCGACGTTTGAAGAAACTATGCAAGTTCTTCGCAGATCGGTATAAGATGGGTCGATGTGTCGTGTTTTAAGCTACAAATTGCTATGTCGCAGATTCGCATACGACGAATAGAAGTGGAGTTATAGTTGTTTATATCTGTCAGGCCATGAATCACCATTGACGGCCGGATTGCCTTCCACTCGAAACGATCGATGTTTGACGAAACTATGCAAGTTCGTCGCAGATCGGTATAAGGTGGGTCGTTGGACCGTGTTTTAAGCTATAAGTTGCTGTGTCGCAGATTCGCATACGACGAACAGAAGCGGAGTTATCGATGTTTATATCTGTGAGGCCATTAATCACCATTGACGACAGGATTGCCTACCACTCGGAACGATCGACGTTTGACGAAACTATGCAAGTTCTTCGCAGATCGGTATAAGATTGGTCGATGTGTCGTGTTTTAAGCTAAAAGTTGCTGTGTCGCAGATTCGCATACGACGAACAGAAGCGGAGTTATCGATGTTTATATCTGTGAGGCCATGAATCACCATTGACGACCGGATTGCCTACCACTCGGAACGATCGACGCTTGACGAAACTATGCAAGTTCGTCGCAGATCGGTATAAGGTGGGTCGATGTGTCGTGCTTTAAGCTACAAATTGCTATGTCGCAGATTTGCATACGACGAATAGAAGCGGAGTTATAGTTGTTTATACCCGTGAGGTCATGAATAATCATTGACGGCCGGAATGCCTACCACTCGAAACGATCGATGTTTGACGAAACTATGCAAGTTCGTCGCAGATCGGTATAAGGTGGGTCGATGTGTCGTGCTTTAAGCTACAAATTGCTATGTCGCAGATTTGCATACGACGAATAGAAGCGGAGTTATAGTTGTTTATACCCGTGAGGTCATGAATAATCATTGACGGCCGGAATGCCTACCACTCGAAACGATCGATGTTTGACGAAACTATGCAAGTTCGTCGCAGATCGGTATAAGGTGGGTCGATGTGTCGTGCTTTAAGCTACAAATTGCTATGTCGCAGATTTGCATTCGACGAATAGAAGCGGAGTAATAGTTGTTTATATCTGTGAGGCCATGAATCACCATTGACGACCGGATTGCCTACCACTCGAAACGATCGATGTTTGACGAAACTATGCAAGTTCGTTGCAGATCGGTATAAGGTGGGTCGTTGGGCCGTGTTTTAAGCTATAAGTTGCTGTGTCGCAGATTCGCATACGACGAACAGAAGCGGAGTTATCGATGTTTATATCTGTGAGGCCATTAATCACCATTTACGACAGGATTGCCTACCACTCGGAACGATCGACGTTTGACGAAACTATGCAAGTTCCTCGCAGATCGGTATAAGATTGGTCGATGTGTCGTGTTTTAAGCTACAAATTGCTATGTCGCAGATTCGCATACGACGAATAGAAGTGGAGTTATAGTTGTTTATATCTGTCAGGCCATGAATCACCATTGACGTCCAGATTGCCTTCCACTCGAAACGATCGATGTTTGACAAAACTATGCAAGTTCTTCGCAGATCGGTATAAGGTGGGTCGATGTGTCGTGTTTTAAGCTACAAATTGCTATGTCGCAGATTTGCATACGACGAATAGAGGTGGAGTTATAGTTGTTTATATCTGTGAGGCCATGGATCACCATTGACGGCAGGATTGCCTACCACTCGAAACGATCGATGTTTGACGAAACTATGCAAGTTCGTCGCAGATCGGTATAAGGTGGGTCGATGTGTCGTGCTTTAAGCTACAAATTGCTATGTCGCAGATTTGCATTCGACGAATAGAAGCGGAGTAATAGTTGTTTATATCTGTGAGGCCATGAATCACCATTGACGACCGGATTGCCTACCACTCGGAACGATCGACGCTTGACGAAACTATGCAAGTTCGTCGCAGATCGGTATAAGGTGGGTCGATGTGTCGTGCTTTAAGCTACAAATTGCTATGTCGCAGATTTGCATACGACGAATAGAAGTGGAGTTATAGTTGTTTATATCTGTCAGGCCATGAATCACCATTGACGGCCGGATTGCCTTCCACTCGAAACGATCGATGTTTGACGAAACTATGCAAGTTCTTCGCAGATCGGTATAAGATGGGTCGATGTGTCGTGTTTTAAACTACAAATTGCTATGTCGCAGATTCGCATACGACGAATAGAAGTGGAGTTATAGTTGTTTATATCTGTCAGGCCATGAATCACCATTGACGGCCGGATTGCCTTCCACTCGAAACGATCGATGTTTGACGAAACTATGCAAGTTCGTCGCAGATCGGTATAAGGTGGGTCGTTGGGCCGTGTTTTAAGCTATAAGTTGCTGTGTCGCAGATTCCCATACGACGAACAGAAGCGGAGTTATCGATGTTTATATCTGTGAGGCCATTAATCACCATTGACGACAGGATTGCCTACCACTCGGAACGATCGACGTTTGACGAAACTATGCAAGTTCTTCGCAGATCGGTATAAGATTGGTCGATGTGCCGCGTTTTAAGCTACAAATTGCTATGTCGCAGATTTGCATACGACGAATAGAAGCTTAGTTATAGTTGTTTATATCTGTCAGGCCGTGAATCACCAATGACGGCCGGATTGCCTACCACTCGGAACGATCGACGCTTGACGAAACTATGCAAGTTCGTCGCAGATCGGTATAAGGTGGGTCGATGTGTCGTGCTTTAAGCTACAAATTGCTATGTCGCAGATTTGCATACGACGAATAGAAGCGGAGTTATAGTTGTTTATACCCGTGAGGTCATGAATAATCATTGACGGCCAGAATGCCTACCACTCGAAACGATCGATGTTTGACGAAACTATGCAAGTTCGTCGCAGATCGGTATAAGGTGGGTCGATGTGTCGTGCTTTAAGCTACAAATTGCTATGTCGCAGATTTGCATTCGACGAATAGAAGCGGAGTAATAGTTGTTTATATCTGTGAGGCCATGAATCACCATTGACGACCGGATTGCCTACCACTCGAAACGATCGATGTTTGACGAAACTATGCAAGTTCGTTGCAGATCGGTATAAGGTGGGTCGTTGGGCCGTGTTTTAAGCTTCAAATTGCTATGCCGCAGATTCGCATACGACGAATAGAAGCGGAGTTATCGATGTTTATATCTGTGAGGCCATGAATGACCTTCGACGGCCGGATTGCCTACCACTCGGAACGATCGACGTTTGACGAAACTATGCAAGTTCTTCGCAGATCGGTATAAGGTGGCTCGATGTGTCGTGTTTTCGGCTACAAATTGCTATGTCGCAGATTTGCGTCCGACGAATACAAGCGGAGTTATAGTAGTTTATATCTGTCAGGCCATGAATCACCATTGACGGCCGGATTGCTTACCACTCGGAACGATCGACGTTTGCCGAAACTCTGCAAGTTCTTCGCAGATCGGTATAAGGTGGCTCGATGTGCCGTGTTTTAAGCTACAAATTGCTATGTCGCAGATTTGCATACGACGAATAGAAGCTTAGTTATAGTTGTTTATATCTGTCAGGCCATGAATCACCATTGACGGCCGGATTGCCTTCCACTCGAAACGATCGATGTTTGACGAAACTATGCAAGTTCTTCGCAGATCGATATAAGGTGGGTCGTTGGGCCGTGTTTTAAGCTATAAGTTGCTGTGTCGCAGATTCGCATACGACGAACAGAAGCGGAGTTATCGATGTTTATATCTGTGAGGCCATTAATCACCATTGACGACAGGATTGCCTACCACTCGGAACGATCGACGTTTGACGAAACTATGCAAGTTCTTCGCAGATCGGTATAAGATTGGTCGATGTGTCGTGTTTTAAGCTACAAATTGCTATGTTGCAGATTCGCATACGACGAATAGAAGTGGAGTTATAGTTGTTTATATCTGTCAGGCCATGAATCACCATTGACGGCCGGATTGCCTTCCACTCGAAACGATCGATGTTTGACGAAACTATGCAAGTTCTTCGCAGATCGGTATAAGATGGGTCGATGTGTCGTGTTTTAAGCTACAAATTGCTATGTCGCAGATTCGCATACGACGAATAGAAGTGGAGTTATAGTTGTTTATATCTGTCAGGCCATGAATCACCATTGACGGCCGGATTGCCTTCCACTCGAAACGATCGATGTTTGACGAAACTATGCAAGTTCGTCGCAGATCGGTATAAGGTGGGTCGTTGGGCCGTGTTTTAAGCTATAAGTTGCTGTGTCGCAGATTCGCATACGACGAACAGAAGCGGAGTTATCGATGTTTATATCTGTGAGGCCATGAATCACCATTGACGACAGGATTGCCTACCACTCGGAACGATCGACGTTTGCCGAAACTATGCAAGTTCTTCGCAGATCGGTATAAGGTGGGTCGATGTGTCGTGTTTTAAGCTACAAATTGCTATGTCGCAGATTTGCATACGACGAATAGAGGCGGAGTTATAGTTGTTTATATCTGTGAGGCCATGAATCACCATTGACGGCAGGATTGGCTACCACTCGGAACGATCGACGTTTGACGAAACTATGCAAGTTCTTCGCAGATCGGTATAAGGTGGGTCGATGTGTCGTGTTTTAAGCTACAAATTGCTATGTCGCAGATTTGCATACGACGAATAGAGGCGGAGTTATAGTTGCTTATATCTGTGAGGCCATGAATCACCATTGACGGCAGGATTGCCTACCACTCGGAACGATCGACGTTTGCCGAAACTATGCAAGTTCTTCGCAGATCGGTATAAGGTGGGTCGTTGGGCCGTGATTTAAGATACAAGTTTCTATTTCGCAGATTCGCATACGACCAATAGAAGCGGAGTTATCGATGTTTATATCAGTGAGGCCATTAATCACCATTGACGACAGGATTGCCCACCACTCGGAACGATCGACGTTTGACGAAACTATGCAAGTTCATCGCAGATCGGTATAAGATGGGTCGATGTGTCGTGTTTTAAGCTACAAATTGCTATGTCGCAGATTCGCATACGACGAATAGAAGCGGAGTTATCGATGGTTATATCTGTGAGGCCATGAATCACCATTGACGACCGGATTGCCTACCACTCGGAACGATCGACGCTTGACGAAACTATGCAAGTTCGTCGCAGATCGGTATAAGGTGGGTCGATGTGTCGTGCTTTAAGCTACAAATTGCTATGTCGCAGATTTGCATACGACGAATAGAAGTGGAGTTATAGTTGTTTATATCTGTCAGGCCATGAATCACCATTGACGGCCGGATTGCCTTCCACTCGAAACGATCGATGTTTGACGAAACTATGCAAGTTCTTCGCAGATCGGTATAAGATGGGTCGATGTGTCGTGTTTTAAGCTACAAATTGCTATGTCGCAGATTCGAATACGACGAATAGAAGCGGAGTAATTGTTGTTTATATCTGTGAGGCCATGAATCACCATTGACGGCCGGATAGCCTTCCACTCGAAACGATCGATGTTTGACGAAACTATGCAAGTTCGTCGCAGATCGGTATAAGGTGGGTCGTTGGGCCGTGATTTAAGATACAAGTTTCTATTTCGCAGATTCGCATACGACCAATAGAAGCGGAGTTATCGATGTTTATATCAGTGAGGCCATTAATCACCATTGACGACAGGATTGCCTACCACTCGGAACGATCGACGTTTGACGAAACTATGCAAGTTCTTCGCAGATCGGTATAAGATGGGTCGATGTGTCGTGTTTTAAGCTACAAATTGCTATGTCGCAGATTCGCATACGACGAATAGAAGCGGAGTTATCGATGTTTATATCTGTGAGGCCATGAATCACCATTGACGACAGGATTGCCTACCACTCGGAACGATCGACGCTAGACGAAACTATGCAAGTTCGTCGCAGATCGGTATAAGGTGGGTCGATGTGTCGTGCTTTAAGCTACAAATTGCTATGACGCAGATTTGCATACGACGAATAGAAGTGGAGTTATAGTTGTTTATATCTGTCAGGCCATGAATCACCATTGACGGCCGGATAGCCTTCCACTCGAAACGATCGATGTTTGACGAAACTATACAAGTTCGTCGCAGATCGGTATAAGGTGGGTCGTTGGGCCGTGTTTTAAGCTATAAGTTGCTGTGTCGCAGATTCGCATACGACGAACAGAAGCGGAGTTATCGATGTTTATATCTGTGAGGCCATGAATCACCATTGACGACCGGATTGCCTACCACTCGGAACGATCGACGCTTGACGAAACTATGCAAGTTCGTCGCAGATCGGTATAAGGTGGGTCGATGTGTCGTGCTTTAAGCTACAAATTGCTATGACGCAGATTTGCATACGACGAATAGAAGCGGAGTTATAGTTGTTTATATCTGTGAGGCCATGAATCACCATTGACGGCCGGATAGCCTTCCACTCGAAACGATCGATGTTTGACGAAACTATGCAAGTTCGTTGCAGATCGGTATAAGGTGGGTCGTTGGGCCGTGTTTTAAGCTATAAATTGCTATGCCGCAGATTCGCATACGACGAATAGAAGCGGAGTTATCGATGTTTATATCTGTCAGGCCATGAATCACCATTGACGGCCGGATTGCCTACCACTCGGAACTATCGACGTTTGCCGAAACTCTGCAAGTTCTTCGCAGATCGGTATAAGGTGGCTCGATGTGCCGTGTTTTAAGCTACAAATTGCTATGTCGCAGATTTGCATACGACGAATAGAAGCTTAGTTATAGTTGTTTATATCTGTCAGGCCGTGAATCACCATTGACGGCCGGATTGCCTACCACTCGGAACGATCGACGTTTGCCGAAACTATGCAAGTTCTTCGCAGATCGGTATAAGGTGGGTCGATGTGTCGTGCTTTAAGCTACAAATTGCTATGTCGCAGATTTGCATTCGACGAATAGAAGCGGAGTAGTAGTTGTTTATATCTGTGAGGCCATGAATCACCATTGACGACCGGATTGCCTACCACTCGAAACGATAGATGTTTGACGAAACTATGCAAGTTCGTTGCAGATCGGTATAAGGTGGGTCGTTGGGCCGTGTTTTAAGCTACAAATTGCTATGCCGCAGATTCGCATACGACGAATAGAAGCGGAGTTATCGATGTTTATATCTGTCAGGTCATGAATCATCATTGACGGCCGGAATGCCTACCACTCGAAACGATCGATGTTTGACGAAACTATGCAACTTCGTCGCAGATCGGTATAAGGTGGGTCGATGCGTAGTGCTTTAAGCTACAAATTGCTATGTCGCAGATTTGCATACGACGAATAGAAGCGGAGTTATAGTTGTCTATATCTGTGAGGCCATGGATCACCATCGACGGCCGGATTGCCTACCACTCGAAAGGATCGATGTTTGACGAAACTATGCAAGTTCTTCGCAGATCGGTATAAGGTGGCTCGATGTGCCGCGTTTTAAGCTACAAATTGCTATGTCGCAGATTTGCATACGACGAATAGAGGCGGAGTTATAGTTGTTTATATCTGTGAGGCCATGAATCACCATTGACGGCAGGATTGCCTACCACTCGGAACGATCGACGTTTGAAGAAACTATGCAAGTTCTTCGCAGATCGGTATAAGATGGGTCGATGTGTCGTGTTTTAAGCTACAAATTGCTATGTCGCAGATTCGCATACGACGAATAGAAGTGGAGTTATAGTTGTTTATATCTGTCAGGCCATGAATCACCATTGACGGCCGGATTGCCTTCCACTCGAAACGATCGATGTTTGACGAAACTATGCAAGTTCGTCGCAGATCGGTATAAGGTGGGTCGTTGGGCCGTGTTTTAAGCTATAAGTTGCTGTGTCGCAGATTCGCATACGACGAACAGAAGCGGAGTTATCGATGTTTATATCTGTGAGGCCATTAATCACCATTGACGACAGGATTGCCTACCACTCGGAACGATCGACGTTTGACGAAACTATGCAAGTTCTTCGCAGATCGGTATAAGGTGGGTCGATGTGTCGTCTTTTAAGCTACAAATTGCTATGTCGCAGATTTGCATACGACGAATAGAGGCGGAGTTATAGTTGTTTATATCTGTCAGGCCATGAATCACCATTGACGGCCGGATTGCCTTCCACTCGAAACGATCGATGTTTGACGAAACTATGCAAGTTCGTCGCAGATCGGTATAAGGTGGGTCGTTGGGCCGTGATTTAAGATACAAGTTGCTATTTCGCAGATTCGCATACGACCAATAGAAGCGGAGTTATCGATGTTTATATCAGTGAGGCCATTAATCACCATTGACGACAGGATTGCCTACCACTCGGAACGATCGACGTTTGACGAAACTATGCAAGTTCTTCGCAGATCGGTATAAGATGGGTCGATGTGTCGTGTTTTAAGCTACAAATTGCTATGTCGCAGATTCGCATACGACGAATAGAAGCGGAGTTATCGATGTTTATATCTGTGACGCCATGAATCACCATTGACGACCGGATTGCCTACCACTCGGAACGATCGACGCTTGACGAAACTATGCAAGTTCGTCGCAGATCGGTATAAGATGGTTCGATGTGCCGCGTTTTAAGCTACAAATTGCTATGTCGCAGATTTGCATACGACGAATAGAAGCTTAGTTATAGTTGTTTATATCTGTCAGGCCGTGAATCACCATTGACGGCCGGATTGCCTACCACTCGGAACGATCGACGCTTGACGAAACTATGCAAGTTCGTCGCAGATCGGTATAAGGTGGGTCGATGTGTCGTGCTTTAAGCTACAAATTGCTATGTCGCAGATTTGCATACGACGAATAGAAGCGGAGTTATAGTTGTTTATACCCGTGAGGTCATGAATAATCATTGACGGCCGGAATGCCTACCTCTCGAAACGATCGATGTTTGACGAAACTATGCAAGTTCGTCGCAGATCGGTATAAGGTGGGTCGATGTGTCGTGCTTTAAGCTACAAATTGCTATGTCGCAGATTTGCATTCGACGAATAGAAGCGGAGTAATAGTTGTTTATATCTGTGAGGCCATGAATCACCATTGACGACCGGATTGCCTACCACTCGAAACGATCGATGTTTGACGAAACTATGCAAGTTCGTTGCAGATCGGTATAAGGTGGTTCGATGTGCCGCGTTTTAAGCTACAAATTGCTATGTCGCAGATTTGCATACGACGAATAGAAGCTTAGTTATAGTTGTTTATATCTGTCAGGCCGTGAATCACCATTGACGGCCGGATTGCCTACCACTCGGAACGATCGACGCTTGACGAAACTATGCAAGTTCGTCGCAGATCGGTATAAGGTGGGTCGATGTGTCGTGTTTTAAGCTTCAAATTGCTATGCCGCAGATTCGCATACGACGAATAGAAGCGGAGTTATCGATGTTTATATCTGTGAGGCCATGAATGACCTTCGACGGCCGGATTGCCTACCACTCGGAACGATCGACGTTTGACGAAACTATGCAAGTTCTTCGCAGATCGGTATAAGATTGGTCGATGTGTCGTGTTTTAAGCTACAAATTGCTATGTTGCAGATTCGCATACGACGAATAGAAGTGGAGTTATAGTTGTTTATATCTGTCAGGCCATGAATCACCATTGACGGCCGGATTGCCTTCCACTCGAAACGATCGATGTTTGACGAAACTATGCAAGTTCTTCGCAGATCGGTATAAGATGGGTCGATGTGTCGTGTTTTAAGCTACAAATTGCTATGTCGCAGATTCGCATACGACGAATAGAAGTGGAGTTATAGTTGTTTATATCTGTCAGGCCATGAATCACCATTGACGGCCGGATTGCCTTCCACTCGAAACGATCGATGTTTGACGAAACTATGCAAGTTCGTCGCAGATCGGTATAAGGTGGGTCGTTGGGCCGTGTTTTAAGCTATAAGTTGCTGTGTCGCAGATTCGCATACGACGAACAGAAGCGGAGTTATCGATGTTTATATCTGTGAGGCCATGAATCACCATTGACGACAGGATTGCCTACCACTCGGAACGATCGACGATTGACGAAACTATGCAAGTTCTTCGCAGATCGGTATAAGGTGGGTCGATGTGTCGTGTTTTAAGCTACAAATTGCTATGTCGCAGATTTGCATACGACGAATAGAGGCGGAGTTATAGTTGCTTATATCTGTGAGGCCATGAATCACCATTGACGGCAGGATTGCCTACTACTCGGAACGATCGACGTTTGCCGAAACTATGCAAGTTCGTCGCAGATCGGTATAAGGTGGGTCGATGTGTCGTGCTTTAAGCTACAAATTGCTATGTCGCAGATTTGCATTCGACGAATAGAAGCGGAGTAATAGTTGTTTATATCTGTCAGGCCATGAATCACCATTGACGGCCGGATTGCCTTCCACTCGAAACGATCGATGTTTGACGAAACTATGCAAGTTCTTCGCAGATCGGTATAAGATGGGTCGATGTGTCGTGTTTTAAACTACAAATTGCTATGTCGCAGATTCGCATACGACGAATAGAAGTGGAGTTATAGTTGTTTATATCTGTCAGGCCATGAATCACCATTGACGGCCGGATTGCTTACCACTCGGAACGATCGACGTTTGCCGAAACTCTGCAAGTTCTTCGCAGATCGGTATAAGGTGGCTCGATGTGCCGTGTTTTAAGCCACAAATTGCTATGTCGCAGATTTGCATACGACGAATAGAAGCTTAGTTATAGTTGTTTATATCTGTCAGGCCATGAATCACCATTGACGGCCGGATTGCCTTCCACTCGAAACGATCGATGTTTGACGAAACTATGCAAGTTCGTCGCAGATCGGTATAAGGTGGGTCGTTGGGCCGTGTTATAAGCTATAAGTTGCTGTGTCGCAGATTCGCATACGACGAACAGAAGCGGAGTTATCGATGTTTATATCTGTGAGGCCGTGAATCACCATTGACGGCCGGATTGCCTACCACTCGGAACGATCGACGTTTGCCGAAACTATGCAAGTTCTTCGCAGATCGGTATAAGGTGGGTCGATGTGTCGTGTTTTAAGCTACAAATTGCTATGTCGCAGATTTGCATACGACGAATAGAGGCGGAGTTATAGTTGTTTATATCTGTGAGGCCATGAATCACCATTGACGGCAGGATTGCCTACCACTCGGAACGATCGACGTTTGCCGAAACTATGCAAGTTCTTCGCAGATCGGTATAAGGTGGGTCGATGTGTCGTGTTTTAAGCTACAAATTGCTATGTCGCAGATTTGCATACGACGAATAGAGGCGGAGTTATAGTTGTTTATATCTGTGAGGCCATGAATCACCATTGACGGCAGGATTGGCTACCACTTGGAACGATCGACGTTTGACGAAACTATGCAAGTTCTTCGCAGATCGGTATAAGGTGGGTCGATGTGTCGTGTTTTAAGCTACAAATTGCTATGTCGCAGATTCGCATACGACGAATAGAAGTGGAGTTATAGTTGTTTATATCTGTCAGGCCATGAATCACCATTGACGGCCGGATTGCCTTCCACTCGAAACGATCGATGTTTGACGAAACTATGCAAGTTCGTCGCAGATCGGTATAAGGTGGGTCGTTGGACCGTGTTTTAAGCTATAAGTTGCTGTGTCGCAGATTCGCATACGACGAACAGAAGCGGAGTTATCGATGTTTATATCTGTGAGGCCATTAATCACCATTGACGACAGGATTGCCTACCACTCGGAACGATCGACGTTTGACGAAACTATGCAAGTTCTTCGCAGATCGGTATAAGATTGGTCGATGTGTCGTGTTTTAAGATATAAGTTGCTGTGTCGCAGATTCGCATACGACGAACAGAAGCGGAGTTATCGATGTTTATATCTGTGAGGCCATGAATCACCATTGACGACCGGATTGCCTACCACTCGGAACGATCGACGCTTGACGAAACTATGCAAGTTCGTCGCAGATCGGTATAAGGTGGGTCGATGTGTCGTGCTTTAAGCTACAAATTGCTATGTCGCAGATTTGCATACGACGAATAGAAGCGGAGTTATAGTTGTTTATACCCGTGAGGTCATGAATAATCATTGACGGCCGGAATGCCTACCACTCGAAACGATCGATGTTTGACGAAACTATGCAAGTTCGTCGCAGATCGGTATAAGGTGGATCGATGTGTCGTGCTTTAAGCTACAAATTGCTATGTCGCAGATTTGCATTCGACGAATAGAAGCGGAGTAATAGTTGTTTATATCTGTGAGGCCATGAATCACCATTGACGACCGGATTGCCTACCACTCGAAACGATCGATGTTTGACGAAACTATGCAAGTTCGTTGCAGATCGGTATAAGGTGGGTCGTTGGGCCGTGTTTTAAGCTATAAGTTGCTGTGTCGCAGATTCGCATACGACGAACAGAAGCGGAGTTATCGATGTTTATATCTGTGAGGCCATTAATCACCATTGACGACAGGATTGCCTACCACTCGGAACGATCGACGTTTGACGAAACTATGCAAGTTCTTCGCAGATCGGTATAAGATTGGTCGATGTGTCGTGTTTTAAGCTACAAATTGCTATGTCGCAGATTCGCATACGACGAATAGAAGTGGAGTTATAGTTGTTTATATCTGTCAGGCCATGAATCACCATTGACGGCCGGATTGCTTTCCACTCGAAACGATCGATGTTTGACAAAACTATGCAAGTTCTTCGCAGATCGGTATAAGGTGGGTCGATGTGTCGTGTTTTAAGCTACAAATTGCTATGTCGCAGATTTGCATACGACGAATAGAGGCGGAGTTATAGTTGTTTATATCTGTGAGGCCATGGATCACCATTGACGGCAGGATTGCCTACCACTCGAAACGATCGATGTTTGACGAAACTATGCAAGTTCGTCGCAGATCGGTATAAGGTGGGTCGATGTGTCGTGCTTTAAGCTACAAATTGCTATGTCGCAGATTTGCATTCGACGAATAGAAGCGGAGTAATAGTTGTTTATATCTGTGAGGCCATGAATCACCATTGACGTCCGGATTGCCTACCACTCGGAACGATCGACGCTTGACGAAACTATGCAAGTTCGTCGCAGATCGGTATAAGGTGGGTCGATGTGTCGTGCTTTAAGCTACAAATTGCTATGTCGCAGATTTGCATACGACGAATAGAAGTGGAGTTATAGTTGTTTATATCTGTCAGGCCATGAATCACCATTGACGGCCGGATTGCCTTCCACTCGAAACGATCGATGTTTGACGAAACTATGCAAGTTCTTCGCAGATCGGTATAAGATGGGTCGATGTGTCGTGTTTTAAACTACAAATTGCTATGTCGCAGATTTGCATACGACGAATAGAAGCGGAGTTATAGTTGTTTATACCCGTGAGGTCATGAATAATCATTGACGGCCGGAATGCCTACCACTCGAAACGATCGATGTTTGACGAAACTATGCAAGTTCGTCGCAGATCGGTATAAGGTGGGTCGATGTGTCGTGCTTTAAGCTACAAATTGCTATGTCGCAGATTTGCATTCGACGAATAGAAGCGGAGTAATAGTTGTTTATATCTGTGAGGCCATGAATCACCATTGACGACCGGATTGCTTACCACTCGGAACGATCGACGTTTGCCGAAACTCTGCAAGTTCTTCGCAGATCGGTATAAGGTGGCTCGATGTGCCGTGTTTTAAGCTACAAATTGCTATGTCGCAGATTTGCATACGACGAATAGAAGTGGAGTTATAGTTGTTTATATCTGTGAGGCCATGAATCACCATTGACGGCCGGATAGCCTTCCACTCGAAACGATCGATGTTTGACGAAACTATGCAAGTTCGTTGCAGATCGGTATAAGGTGGGTCGTTGGGCCGTGTTTTAAGCTATAAATTGCTATGCCGCAGATTCGCATACGACGAATAGAAGCGGAGTTATCGATGTTTATATCTGTCAGGCCATGAATCACCATTGACGGCCGGATTGCCTACCACTCGGAACTATCGACGTTTGCCGAAACTCTGCAAGTTCTTCGCAGATCGGTATAAGGTGGCTCGATGTGCCGTGTTTTAAGCTACAAATTGCTATGTCGCAGATTTGCATACGACGAATAGAAGCTTAGTTATAGTTGTTTATATCTGTCAGGCCGTGAATCACCATTGACGGCCGGATTGCCTACCACTCGGAACGATCGACGTTTGCCGAAACTATGCAAGTTCTTCGCAGATCGGTATAAGGTGGGTCGATGTGTCGTGCTTTAAGCTACAAATTGCTATGTCGCAGATTTGCATTCGACGAATAGAAGCGGAGTAGTAGTTGTTTATATCTGTGAGGCCATGAATCACCATTGACGACCGGATTGCCTACCACTCGAAACGATAGATGTTTGACGAAACTATGCAAGTTCGTTGCAGATCGGTATAAGGTGGGTCGTTGGGCCGTGTTTTAAGCTACAAATTGCTATGCCGCAGATTCGCATACGACGAATAGAAGCGGAGTTATCGATGTTTATATCTGTCAGGTCATGAATCATCATTGACGGCCGGAATGCCTACCACTCGAAACGATCGATGTTTGACGAAACTATGCAAGTTCGTCGCAGATCGGTATAAGGTGGGTCGATGCGTAGTGCTTTAAGCTACAAATTGCTATGTCGCAGATTTGCATACGACGAATAGAAGCGGAGTTATAGTTGTCTATATCTGTGAGGCCATGGATCACCATCGACGGCCGGATTGCCTACCACTCGAAAGGATCGATGTTTGACGAAACTATGCAAGTTCTTCGCAGATCGGTATAAGGTGGCTCGATGTGCCGCGTTTTAAGCTACAAATTGCTATGTCGCAGATTTGC
Source organism: Anoplius nigerrimus (assembly GCA_914767735.1). NCBI lineage: Eukaryota > Metazoa > Arthropoda > Insecta > Hymenoptera > Pompilidae > Anoplius > Anoplius nigerrimus. The sequence continues at coordinate 476,900 of CAJZBX010000559.1, read as the reverse complement.
ATACGACGAATAGAGGCGGAGTTATAGTTGTTTATATCTGTGAGGCCATGAATCACCATTGACGGCAGGATTGCCTACCACTCGGAACGATCGACGTTTGAAGAAACTATGCAAGTTCTTCGCAGATCGGTATAAGATGGGTCGATGTGTCGTGTTTTAAGCTACAAATTGCTATGTCGCAGATTCGCATACGACGAATAGAAGTGGAGTTATAGTTGTTTATATCTGTCAGGCCATGAATCACCATTGACGGCCGGATTGCCTTCCACTCGAAACGATCGATGTTTGACGAAACTATGCAAGTTCGTCGCAGATCGGTATAAGGTGGGTCGTTGGGCCGTGTTTTAAGCTATAAGTTGCTGTGTCGCAGATTCGCATACGACGAACAGAAGCGGAGTTATCGATGTTTATATCTGTGAGGCCATTAATCACCATTGACGACAGGATTGCCTACCACTCGGAACGATCGACGTTTGACGAAACTATGCAAGTTCTTCGCAGATCGGTATAAGGTGGGTCGATGTGTCGTCTTTTAAGCTACAAATTGCTATGTCGCAGATTTGCATACGACGAATAGAGGCGGAGTTATAGTTGTTTATATCTGTCAGGCCATGAATCACCATTGACGGCCGGATTGCCTTCCACTCGAAACGATCGATGTTTGACGAAACTATGCAAGTTCTTCGCAGATCGGTATAAGATTGGTCGATGTGTCGTGTTTTAAGCTACAAATTGCTATGTCGCAGATTCGCATACGACGAATAGAAGTGGAGTTATAGTTGTTTATATCTGTCAGGCCATGAATCACCATTGACGGCCGGATTGCCTTCCACTCGAAACGATCGATGTTTGACAAAACTATGCAAGTTCTTCGCAGATCGGTATAAGGTGGGTCGATGTGTCGTGTTTTAAGCTACAAATTGCTATGTCGCAGATTTGCATACGACGAATAGAGGCGGAGTTATAGTTGTTTATATCTGTGAGGCCATGGATCACCATTGACGGCAGGATTGCCTACCACTCGAAACGATCGATGTTTGACGAAACTATGCAAGTTCGTCGCAGATCGGTATAAGGTGGGTCGATGTGTCGTGCTTTAAGCTACAAATTGCTATGTCGCAGATTTGCATTCGACGAATAGAAGCGGAGTAATAGTTGTTTATATCTGTGAGGCCATGAATCACCATTGACGACCGGATTGCCTACCACTCGGAACGATCGACGCTTGACGAAACTATGCAAGTTCGTCGCAGATCGGTATAAGGTGGGTCGATGTGTCGTGCTTTAAGCTACAAATTGCTATGTCGCAGATTTGCATACGACGAATAGAAGTGGAGTTATAGTTGTTTATATCTGTCAGGCCATGAATCACCATTGACGGCCGGATTGCCTTCCACTCGAAACGATCGATGTTTGACGAAACTATGCAAGTTCTTCGCAGATCGGTATAAGATGGGTCGATGTGTCGTGTTTTAAACTACAAATTGCTATGTCGCAGATTTGCATACGACGAATAGAAGCGGAGTTATAGTTGTTTATACCCGTGAGGTCATGAATAATCATTGACGGCCGGAATGCCTACCACTCGAAACGATCGATGTTTGACGAAACTATGCAAGTTCGTCGCAGATCGGTATAAGGTGGGTCGATGTGTCGTGCTTTAAGCTACAAATTGCTATGTCGCAGATTTGCATTCGACGAATAGAAGCGGAGTAATAGTTGTTTATATCTGTGAGGCCATGAATCACCATTGACGACCGGATTGCTTACCACTCGGAACGATCGACGTTTGCCGAAACTCTGCAAGTTCTTCGCAGATCGGTATAAGGTGGCTCGATGTGCCGTGTTTTAAGCTACAAATTGCTATGTCGCAGATTTGCATACGACGAATAGAAGTGGAGTTATAGTTGTTTATATCTGTGAGGCCATGAATCACCATTGACGGCCGGATAGCCTTCCACTCGAAACGATCGATGTTTGACGAAACTATGCAAGTTCGTTGCAGATCGGTATAAGGTGGGTCGTTGGGCCGTGTTTTAAGCTATAAATTGCTATGCCGCAGATTCGCATACGACGAATAGAAGCGGAGTTATCGATGTTTATATCTGTCAGGCCATGAATCACCATTGACGGCCGGATTGCCTACCACTCGGAACTATCGACGTTTGCCGAAACTCTGCAAGTTCTTCGCAGATCGGTATAAGGTGGCTCGATGTGCCGTGTTTTAAGCTACAAATTGCTATGTCGCAGATTTGCATACGACGAATAGAAGCTTAGTTATAGTTGTTTATATCTGTCAGGCCGTGAATCACCATTGACGGCCGGATTGCCTACCACTCGGAACGATCGACGTTTGCCGAAACTATGCAAGTTCTTCGCAGATCGGTATAAGGTGGGTCGATGTGTCGTGCTTTAAGCTACAAATTGCTATGTCGCAGATTTGCATTCGACGAATAGAAGCGGAGTAGTAGTTGTTTATATCTGTGAGGCCATGAATCACCATTGACGACCGGATTGCCTACCACTCGAAACGATAGATGTTTGACGAAACTATGCAAGTTCGTTGCAGATCGGTATAAGGTGGGTCGTTGGGCCGTGTTTTAAGCTACAAATTGCTATGCCGCAGATTCGCATACGACGAATAGAAGCGGAGTTATCGATGTTTATATCTGTCAGGTCATGAATCATCATTGACGGCCGGAATGCCTACCACTCGAAACGATCGATGTTTGACGAAACTATGCAACTTCGTCGCAGATCGGTATAAGGTGGGTCGATGCGTAGTGCTTTAAGCTACAAATTGCTATGTCGCAGATTTGCATACGACGAATAGAAGCGGAGTTATAGTTGTCTATATCTGTGAGGCCATGGATCACCATCGACGGCCGGATTGCCTACCACTCGAAAGGATCGATGTTTGACGAAACTATGCAAGTTCTTCGCAGATCGGTATAAGGTGGCTCGATGTGCCGCGTTTTAAGCTACAAATTGCTATGTCGCAGATTTGCATACGACGAATAGAGGCGGAGTTATAGTTGTTTATATCTGTGAGGCCATGAATCACCATTGACGGCAGGATTGCCTACCACTCGGAACGATCGACGTTTGAAGAAACTATGCAAGTTCTTCGCAGATCGGTATAAGATGGGTCGATGTGTCGTGTTTTAAGCTACAAATTGCTATGTCGCAGATTCGCATACGACGAATAGAAGTGGAGTTATAGTTGTTTATATCTGTCAGGCCATGAATCACCATTGACGGCCGGATTGCCTTCCACTCGAAACGATCGATGTTTGACGAAACTATGCAAGTTCGTCGCAGATCGGTATAAGGTGGGTCGTTGGGCCGTGTTTTAAGCTATAAGTTGCTGTGTCGCAGATTCGCATACGACGAACAGAAGCGGAGTTATCGATGTTTATATCTGTGAGGCCATTAATCACCATTGACGACAGGATTGCCTACCACTCGGAACGATCGACGTTTGACGAAACTGTGCAAGTTCTTCGCAGATCGGTATAAGGTGGGTCGATGTGTCGTCTTTTAAGCTACAAATTGCTATGTCGCAGATTTGCATACGACGAATAGAGGCGGAGTTATAGTTGTTTATATCTGTCAGGCCATGAATCACCATTGACGGCCGGATTGCCTTCCACTCGAAACGATCGATGTTTGACGAAACTATGCAAGTTCGTCGCAGATCGGTATAAGGTGGGTCGTTGGGCCGTGATTTAAGATACAAGTTGCTATTTCGCAGATTCGCATACGACCAATAGAAGCGGAGTTATCGATGTTTATATCAGTGAGGCCATTAATCACCATTGACGACAGTATTGCCTACCACTCGGAACGATCGACGTTTGACGAAACTATGCAAGTTCTTCGCAGATCGGTATAAGATGGGTCGATGTGTCGTGTTTTAAGCTACAAATTGCTATGTCGCAGATTCGCATACGACGAATAGAAGCGGAGTTATCGATGTTTATATCTGTGACGCCATGAATCACCATTGACGACCGGATTGCCTACCACTCGGAACGATCGACGCTTGACGAAACTATGCAAGTTCGTCGCAGATCGGTATAAGATGGTTCGATGTGCCGCGTTTTAAGCTACAAATTGCTATGTCGCAGATTTGCATACGACGAATAGAAGCTTAGTTATAGTTGTTTATATCTGTCAGGCCGTGAATCACCATTGACGGCCGGATTGCCTACCACTCGGAACGATCGACGCTTGACGAAACTATGCAAGTTCGTCGCAGATCGGTATAAGGTGGGTCGATGTGTCGTGCTTTAAGCTACAAATTGCTATGTCGCAGATTTGCATACGACGAATAGAAGCGGAGTTATAGTTGTTTATACCCGTGAGGTCATGAATAATCATTGACGGCCGGAATGCCTACCACTCGAAACGATCGATGTTTGACGAAACTATGCAAGTTCGTCGCAGATCGGTATAAGGTGGGTCGATGTGTCGTGCTTTAAGCTACAAATTGCTATGTCGCAGATTTGCATTCGACGAATAGAAGCGGAGTAATAGTTGTTTATATCTGTGAGGCCATGAATCACCATTGACGACCGGATTGCCTACCACTCGAAACGATCGATGTTTGACGAAACTATGCAAGTTCGTTGCAGATCGGTATAAGGTGGTTCGATGTGCCGCGTTTTAAGCTACAAATTGCTATGTCGCAGATTTGCATACGACGAATAGAAGCTTAGTTATAGTTGTTTATATCTGTCAGGCCGTGAATCACCATTGACGGCCGGATTGCCTACCACTCGGAACGATCGACGCTTGACGAAACTATGCAAGTTCGTCGCAGATCGGTATAAGGTGGGTCGATGTGTCGTGTTTTAAGCTTCAAATTGCTATGCCGCAGATTCGCATACGACGAATAGAAGCGGAGTTATCGATGTTTATATCTGTGAGGCCATGAATGACCTTCGACGGCCGGATTGCCTACCACTCGGAACGATCGACGTTTGACGAAACTATGCAAGTTCTTCGCAGATCGGTATAAGGTGGCTCGATGTGTCGTGTTTTCGGCTACAAATTGCTATGTCGCAGATTTGCGTCCGACGAATACAAGCGGAGTTATAGTAGTTCATATCTGTCAGGCCATGAATCACCATTGACGGCCGGATTGCTTACCACTCGGAACGATCGACGTTTGCCGAAACTCTGCAAGTTCTTCGCAGATCGGTATAAGGTGGCTCGATGTGCCGTGTTTTAAGCTACAAATTGCTATGTCGCAGATTTGCATACGACGAATAGAAGCTTAGTTATAGTTGTTTATATCTGTCAGGCCATGAATCACCATTGACGGCCGGATTGCCTTCCACTCGAAACTATCGATGTTTGACGAAACTATGCAAGTTCGTCGCAGATCGATATAAGGTGGGTCGTTGGGCCGTGTTTTAAGCTATAAGTTGCTGTGTCGCAGATTCGCATACGACGAACAGAAGCGGAGTTATCGATGTTTATATCTGTGAGGCCATTAATCACCATTGACGACAGGATTGCCTACCACTCGGAACGATCGACGTTTGACGAAACTATGCAAGTTCTTCGCAGATCGGTATAAGATTGGTCGATGTGTCGTGTTTTAAGCTACAAATTGCTATGTTGCAGATTCGCATACGACGAATAGAAGTGGAGTTATAGTTGTTTATATCTGTCAGGCCATGAATCACCATTGACGGCCGGATTGCCTTCCACTCGAAACGATCGATGTTTGACGAAACTATGCAAGTTCTTCGCAGATCGGTATAAGATGGGTCGATGTGTCGTGTTTTAAGCTACAAATTGCTATGTCGCAGATTCGCATACGACGAATAGAAGTGGAGTTATAGTTGTTTATATCTGTCAGGCCATGAATCACCATTGACGGCCGGATTGCCTTCCACTCGAAACGATCGATGTTTGACGAAACTATGCAAGTTCGTCGCAGATCGGTATAAGGTGGGTCGTTGGGCCGTGTTTTAAGCTATAAGTTGCTGTGTCGCAGATTCGCATACGACGAACAGAAGCGGAGTTATCGATGTTTATATCTGTGAGGCCATGAATCACCATTGACGACAGGATTGCCTACCACTCGGAACGATCGACGTTTGACGAAACTATGCAAGTTCTTCGCAGATCGGTATAAGGTGGGTCGATGTGTCGTGTTTTAAGCTACAAATTGCTATGTCGCAGATTTGCATACGACGAATAGAGGCGGAGTTATAGTTGTTTATATCTGTGAGGCCATGAATCACCATTGACGGCAGGATTGCCTACCACTCGGAACGATCGACGTTTGCCGAAACTATGCAAGTTCGTCGCAGATCGGTATAAGGTGGGTCGATGTGTCGTGCTTTAAGCTACAAATTGCTATGTCGCAGATTTGCATACGACGAATAGAAGCGGAGTAATAGTTGTTTATATCTGTCAGGCCATGAATCACCATTGACGGCCGGATTGCCTTCCACTCGAAACGATCGATGTTTGACGAAACTATGCAAGTTCTTCGCAGATCGGTATAAGATGGGTCGATGTGTCGTGTTTTAAACTACAAATTGCTATGTCGCAGATTCGCATACGACGAATAGAAGTGGAGTTATAGTTGTTTATATCTGTCAGGCCATGAATCACCATTGACGGCCGGATTGCTTACCACTCGGAACGATCGACGTTTGCCGAAACTATGCAAGTTCTTCGCAGATCGGTATAAGGTGGCTCGATGTGCCGTGTTTTAAGCCACAAATTGCTATGTCGCAGATTTGCATACGACGAATAGAAGCTTAGTTATAGTTGTTTATATCTGTCAGGCCATGAATCACCATTGACGGCCGGATTGCCTTCCACTCGAAACGATCGATGTTTGACGAAACTATGCAAGTTCGTCGCAGATCGGTATAAGGTGGGTCGTTGGGCCGTGTTATAAGCTATAAGTTGCTGTGTCGCAGATTCGCATACGACGAATAGAAGCGGAGTTATCGATGTTTATATCTGTGAGGCCGTGAATCACCATTGACGGCCGGATTGCCTACCACTCGGAACGATCGACGTTTGCCGAAACTATGCAAGTTCTTCGCAGATCGGTATAAGGTGGGTCGATGTGTCGTGTTTTAAGCTACAAATTGCTATGTCGCAGATTTGCATACGACGAATAGAGGCGGAGTTATAGTTGTTTATATCTGTGAGGCCATGAATCACCATTGACGGCAGGATTGCCTACCACTCGGAACGATCGACGTTTGCCGAAACTATGCAAGTTCTTCGCAGATCGGTATAAGGTGGGTCGATGTGTCGTGTTTTAAGCTACAAATTGCTATGTCGCAGATTTGCATACGACGAATAGAGGCGGAGTTATAGTTGTTTATATCTGTGAGGCCATGAATCACCATTGACGGCAGGATTGGCTACCACTTGGAACGATCGACGTTTGACGAAACTATGCAAGTTCTTCGCAGATCGGTATAAGGTGGGTCGATGTGTCGTGTTTTAAGCTACAAATTGCTATGTCGCAGATTCGCATACGACGAATAGAAGTGGAGTTATAGTTGTTTATATCTGTCAGGCCATGAATCACCATTGACGGCCGGATTGCCTTCCACTCGAAACGATCGATGTTTGACGAAACTATGCAAGTTCGTCGCAGATCGGTATAAGGTGGGTCGTTGGACCGTGTTTTAAGCTATAAGTTGCTGTGTCGCAGATTCGCATACGACGAACAGAAGCGGAGTTATCGATGTTTATATCTGTGAGGCCATTAATCACCATTGACGACAGGATTGCCTACCACTCGGAACGATCGACGTTTGACGAAACTATGCAAGTTCTTCGCAGATCGGTATAAGATTGGTCGATGTGTCGTGTTTTAAGCTATAAGTTGCTGTGTCGCAGATTCGCATACGACGAACAGAAGCGGAGTTATCGATGTTTATATCTGTGAGGCCATGAATCACCATTGACGACCGGATTGCCTACCACTCGGAACGATCGACGCTTGACGAAACTATGCAAGTTCGTCGCAGATCGGTATAAGGTGGGTCGATGTGTCGTGCTTTAAGCTACAAATTGCTATGTCGCAGATTTGCATACGACGAATAGAAGCGGAGTTATAGTTGTTTATACCCGTGAGGTCATGAATAATCATTGACGGCCGGATTGCCTACCACTCGAAACGATCGATGTTTGACGAAACTATGCAAGTTCGTCGCAGATCGGTATAAGGTGGGTCGATGTGTCGTGCTTTAAGCTACAAATTGCTATGTCGCAGATTTGCATACGACGAATAGAAGCGGAGTTATAGTTGTTTATACCCGTGAGGTCATGAATAATCATTGACGGCCGGAATGCCTACCACTCGAAACGATCGATGTTTGACGAAACTATGCAAGTTCGTCGCAGATCGGGATAAGGTGGGTCGATGTGTCGTGCTTTAAGCTACAAATTGCTATGTCGCAGATTTGCATTCGACGAATAGAAGCGGAGTAATAGTTGTTTATATCTGTGAGGCCATGAATCACCATTGACGACCGGATTGCCTACCACTCGAAACGATCGATGTTTGACGAAACTATGCAAGTTCGTTGCAGATCGGTATAAGGTGGGTCGTTGGGCCGTGTTTTAAGCTATAAGTTGCTGTGTCGCAGATTCGCATACGACGAACAGAAGCGGAGTTATCGATGTTTATATCTGTGAGGCCATTAATCACCATTGACGACAGGATTGCCTACCACTCGGAACGATCGACGTTTGACGAAACTATGCAAGTTCTTCGCAGATCGGTATAAGATTGGTCGATGTGTCGTGTTTTAAGCTACAAATTGCTATGTCGCAGATTCGCATACGACGAATAGAAGTGGAGTTATAGTTGTTTATATCTGTCAGGCCATGAATAACCATTGACGGCCGGATTGCCTTCCACTCGAAACGATCGATGTTTGACAAAACTATGCAAGTTCTTCGCAGATCGGTATAAGGTGGGTCGATGTGTCGTGTTTTAAGCTACAAATTGCTATGTCGCAGATTTGCATACGACGAATAGAGGCGGAGTTATAGTTGTTTATATCTGTGAGGCCATGGATCACCATTGACGGCAGGATTGCCTACCACTCGAAACGATCGATGTTTGACGAAACTATGCAAGTTCGTCGCAGATCGGTATAAGGTGGGTCGATGTGTCGTGCTTTAAGCTACAAATTGCTATGTCGCAGATTTGCATTCGACGAATAGAAGCGGAGTAATAGTTGTTTATATCTGTGAGGCCATGAATCACCATTGACGACCGGATTGCCTACCACTCGGAACGATCGACGCTTGACGAAACTATGCAAGTTCGTCGCAGATCGGTATAAGGTGGGTCGATGTGTCGTGCTTTAAGCTACAAATTGCTATGTCGCAGATTTGCATACGACGAATAGAAGTGGAGTTATAGTTGTTTATATCTGTCAGGCCATGAATCACCATTGACGGCCGGATTGCCTTCCACTCGAAACGATCGATGTTTGACGAAACTATGCAAGTTCTTCGCAGATCGGTATAAGATGGGTCGATGTGTCGTGTTTTAAACTACAAATTGCTATGTCGCAGATTTGCATACGACGAATAGAAGCGGAGTTATAGTTGTTTATACCCGTGAGGTCATGAATAATCATTGACGGCCGGAATGCCTACCACTCGAAACGATCGATGTTTGACGAAACTATGCAAGTTCGTCGCAGATCGGTATAAGGTGGGTCGATGTGTCGTGCTTTAAGCTACAAATTGCTATGTCGCAGATTTGCATTCGACGAATAGAAGCGGAGTAATAGTTGTTTATATCTGTGAGGCCATGAATCACCATTGACGACCGGATTGCCTACCACTCGAAACGATCGATGTTTGACGAAACTATGCAAGTTCGTTGCAGATCGGTATAAGGTGGGTCGTTGGGCCGTGTTTTAAGCTTCAAATTGCTATGCCGCAGATTCGCATACGACGAATAGAAGCGGAGTTATCGATGTTTATATCTGTGAGGCCATGAATGACCTTCGACGGCCGGATTGCCTACCACTCGGAACGATCGACGTTTGACGAAACTATGCAAGTTCTTCGCAGATCGGTATAAGGTGGCTCGATGTGTCGTGTTTTCGGCTACAAATTGCTATGTCGCAGATTTGCGTCCGACGAATACAAGCGGAGTTATAGTAGTTTATATCTGTCAGGCCATGAATCACCATTGACGGCCGGATTGCTTACCACTCGAAACGATCGACGTTTGCCGAAACTCTGCAAGTTCTTCGCAGATCGGTATAAGGTGGCTCGATGTGCCGTGTTTTAAGCTACAAATTGCTATGTCGCAGATTTGCATACGACGAATAGAAGCTTAGTTATAGTTGTTTATATCTGTCAGGCCATGAATCACCATTGACGGCCGGATTGCCTTCCACTCGAAACGATCGATGTTTGACGAAACTATGCAAGTTCGTCGCAGATCGATATAAGGTGGGTCGTTGGGCCGTGTTTTAAGCTATAAGTTGCTGTGTCGCAGATTCGCATACGACGAACAGAAGCGGAGTTATCGATGTTTATATCTGTGAGGCCATTAATCACCATTGACGACAGGATTGCCTACCACTCGGAACGATCGACGTTTGACGAAACTATGCAAGTTCTTCGCAGATCGGTATAAGATTGGTCGATGTGTCGTGTTTTAAGCTACAAATTGCTATGTTGCAGATTCGCATACGACGAATAGAAGTGGAGTTATAGTTGTTTATATCTGTCAGGCCATGAATCACCATTGACGGCCGGATTGCCTTCCACTCGAAACGATCGATGTTTGACGAAACTATGCAAGTTCTTCGCAGATCGGTATAAGATGGGTCGATGTGTCGTGTTTTAAGCTACAAATTGCTATGTCGCAGATTCGCATACGACGAATAGAAGTGGAGTTATAGTTGTTTATATCTGTCAGGCCATGAATCACCATTGACGGCCGGATTGCCTTCCACTCGAAACGATCGATGTTTGACGAAACTATGCAAGTTCGTCGCAGATCGGTATAAGGTGGGTCGTTGGGCCGTGTTTTAAGCTATAAGTTGCTGTGTCGCAGATTCGCATACGACGAACAGAAGCGGAGTTATCGATGTTTATATCTGTGAGGCCATGAATCACCATTGACGACAGGATTGCCTACCACTCGGAACGATCGACGTTTGCCGAAACTATGCAAGTTCTTCGCAGATCGGTATAAGGTGGGTCGATGTGTCGTGTTTTAAGCTACAAATTGCTATGTCGCAGATTTGCATACGACGAATAGAGGCGGAGTTATAGTTGTTTATATCTGTGAGGCCATGAATCACCATTGACGGCAGGATTGGCTACCACTCGGAACGATCGACGTTTGACGAAACTATGCAAGTTCTTCGCAGATCGGTATAAGGTGGGTCGATGTGTCGTGTTTTAAGCTACAAATTGCTATGTCGCAGATTTGCATACGACGAATAGAGGCGGAGTTATAGTTGCTTATATCTGTGAGGCCATGAATCACCATTGACGGCAGGATTGCCTACCACTCGGAACGATCGACGTTTGCCGAAACTATGCAAGTTCTTCGCAGATCGGTATAAAATTGGTCGATGTGTCGTGTCTTAAGCTACAAATTGCTATGTCGCAGATTCGCATACGACGAACAGAAGCGGAGTTATCGATGTTTATATCTGTGAGGCCATGAATCATCATTGACGGCCGGAATGCCTACCACTCGAAACGATCGATGTTTGACGAAACTATGCAACTTCGTCGCAGATCGGTATAAGGTGGGTCGATGCGTAGTGCTTTAAGCTACAAATTGCTATGTCGCAGATTTGCATACGACGAATAGAGGCGGAGTTATAGTTGTTTATATCTGTGAGGCCATGGATCACCATTGACGGCAGGATTGCCTACCACTCGAAACGATCGATGTTTGACGAAACTATGCAAGTTCGTCGCAGATCGGTATAAGGTGGGTCGTTGGGCCGTGATTTAAGATACAAGTTGCTATTCCGCAGATTCGCATACGACCAATAGAAGCGGAGTTATCGATGTTTATATCTGTGAGGCCATTAATCACCATTGACGACAGGATTGCCTACCACTCGGAACGATCGACGTTTGACGAAACTATGCAAGTTCTTCGCAGATCGGTATAAGATTGGTCGATGTGTCGTGTTTTAAGCTACAAATTGCTATGTCGCAGATTCGCCAACGACGAATAGAAGTGGAGTTATAGTTGTTTATATCTGTCAGGCCATGAATCACCAATGACGGCCGGATTGCCTTCCACTCGAAACGATCGATGTTTGACAAAACTATGCAAGTTCTTCGCAGATCGGTATAAGGTGGGTCGATGTGTCGTGTTTTAAGCTACAAATTGCTATGTCGCAGATTTGCATACGACGAATAGAGGCGGAGTTATAGTTGTTTATATCTGTGAGGCCATGGATCACCATTGACGGCAGGATTGCCTACCTCTCGAAACGATCGATGTTTGACGAAACTATGCAAGTTCGTCGCAGATCGGTATAAGGTGGGTCGTTGGGCCGTGATTTAAGATACAAATTTCTATTTCGCAGATTCGCATACGACCAATAGAAGCGGAGTTATCGATGTTTATATCAGTGAGGCCATTAATCACCATTGACGACAGGATTGCCCACCACTCGGAACGATCGACGTTTGACGAAACTATGCAAGTTCTTCGCAGATCGGTATAAGATGGGTCGATGTGTCGTGTTTTAAGCTACAAATTGCTATGTCGCAGATTCGCATACGACGAATAGAAGCGGAGTTATCGATGGTTATATCTGTGAGGCCATGAATCACCATTGACGGCCGGATTGCCTTCCACTCGAAACGATCGATGTTTGACGAAACTATGCAAGTTCTTCGCAGATCGGTATAAGATGGGTCGATGTGTCGTGTTTTAAGCTACAAATTGCTATGTCGCAGATTCGAATACGACGAATAGAAGCGGAGTAATTGTTGTTTATATCTGTGAGGCCATGAATCACCATTGACGGCCGGATAGCCTTCCACTCGAAACGATCGATGTTTGACGAAACTATGCAAGTTCGTCGCAGATCGGTATAAGGTGGGTCGTTGGGCCGTGATTTAAGATACAAGTTTCTATTTCGCAGATTCGCATACGACCAATAGAAGCGGAGTTATCGATGTTTATATCAGTGAGGCCATTAATCACCATTGACGACAGGATTGCCTACCACTCGGAACGATCGACGTTTGACGAAACTATGCAAGTTCTTCGCAGATCGGTATAAGATGGGTCGATGTGTCGTGTTTTAAGCTACAAATTGCTATGTCGCAGATTCGCATACGACGAATAGAAGCGGAGTTATCGATGTTTATATCTGTGAGGCCATGAATCACCATTGACGACCGGATTGCCTACCACTCGGAACGATCGACGCTTGACGAAACTATGCAAGTTCGTCGCAGATCGGTATAAGGTGGGTCGATGTGTCGTGCTTTAAGCTACAAATTGCTATGACGCAGATTTGCATACGACGAATAGAAGCGGAGTTATAGGTGTTTATATCTGTGAGGCCTTAATCACCATTGACGGCCGGATAGCCTTCCACTCGAAACGATCGATGTTTGACGAAACTATACAAGTTTGTCGCAGATCGGTATAAGGTGGGTCGTTGGGCCGTGTTTTAAGCTATAAGTTGCTGTGTCGCAGATTCGCATACGACGAACAGAAGCGGAGTTATCGATGTTTATATCTGTGAGGCCATGAATCACCATTGACGACCGGATTGCCTACCACTCGGAACGATCGACGCTTGACGAAACTATGCAAGTTCGTCGCAGATCGGTATAAGGTGGGTCGATGTGTCGTGCTTTAAGCTACAAATTGCTATGACGCAGATTTGCATACGACGAATAGAAGCGGAGTTATAGATGTTTATATCTGTGAGGCCATGAATCACCATTGACGGCCGGATAGCCTTCCACTCGAAACGATCGATGTTTGACGAAACTATGCAAGTTCGTTGCAGATCGGTATAAGGTGGGTCGTTGGGCCGTGTTTTAAGCTATAAATTGCTATGCCGCAGATTCGCATACGACGAATAGAAGCGGAGTTATCGATGTTTATATCTGTCAGGCCATGAATCACCATTGACGGCCGGATTGCCTACCACTCGGAACTATCGACGTTTGCCGAAACTCTGCAAGTTCTTCGCAGATCGGTATAAGGTGGCTCGATGTGCCGTGTTTTAAGCTACAAATTGCTATGTCGCAGATTTGCATACGACGAATAGAAGCTTAGTTATAGTTGTTTATATCTGTCAGGCCGTGAATCACCATTGACGGCCGGATTGCCTACCACTCGGAACGATCGACGTTTGCCGAAACTATGCAAGTTCTTCGCAGATCGGTATAAGGTGGGTCGATGTGTCGTGCTTTAAGCTACAAATTGCTATGTCGCAGATTTGCATTCGACGAATAGAAGCGGAGTAGTAGTTGTTTATATCTGTGAGGCCATGAATCACCATTGACGACCGGATTGCCTACCACTCGAAACGATAGATGTTTGACGAAACTATGCAAGTTCGTTGCAGATCGGTATAAGGTGGGTCGTTGGGCCGTGTTTTAAGCTACAAATTGCTATGCCGCAGATTCGCATACGACGAATAGAAGCGGAGTTATCGATGTTTATATCTGTCAGGTCATGAATCATCATTGACGGCCGGAATGCCTACCACTCGAAACGATCGATATTTGACGAAACTATGCAACTTCGTCGCAGATCGGTATAAGGTGGGTCGATGCGTAGTGCTTTAAGCTACAAATTGCTATGTCGCAGATTTGCATACGACGAATAGAAGCGGAGTTATAGTTGTCTATATCTGTGAGGCCATGGATCACCATCGACGGCCGGATTGCCTACCACTCGAAAGGATCGATGTTTGACGAAACTATGCAAGTTCTTCGCAGATCGGTATAAGGTGGCTCGATGTGCCGCGTTTTAAGCTACAAATTGCTATGTCGCAGATTTGCATACGACGAATAGAGGCGGAGTTATAGTTGTTTATATCTGTGAGGCCATGAATCACCATTGACGGCAGGATTGCCTACCACTCGGAACGATCGACGTTTGAAGAAACTATGCAAGTTCTTCGCAGATCGGTATAAGATGGGTCGATGTGTCGTGTTTTAAGCTACAAATTGCTATGTCGCAGATTCGCATACGACGAATAGAAGTGGAGTTATAGTTGTTTATATCTGTCAGGCCATGAATCACCATTTACGGCCGGATTGCCTTCCACTCGAAGCGATCGATGTTTGACGAAACTATGCAAGTTTGTCGCAGATCGGTATAAGGTGGGTCGTTGGGCCGTGTTTTAAGCTATAAGTTGCTGTGTCGCAGATTCGCATACGACGAACAGAAGCGGAGTTATCGATGTTTATATCTGTGAGGCCATTAATCACCATTGACGACAGGATTGCCTACCACTCGGAACGATCGACGTTTGACGAAACTATGCAAGTTCTTCGCAGATCGGTATAAGGTGGGTCGATGTGTCGTGTTTTAAGCTACAAATTGCTATGTCGCAGATTTGCATACGACGAATAGAGGCGGAGTTATAGTTGTTTATATATGTGAGGCCATGGATCACCATTGACGGCAGGATTGCCTACCACTCGAAACGATCGATGTTTGACGAAACTATGCAAGTTCGTCGCAGATCGGTATAAGGTGGGTCGTTGGGCCGTGATTTAAGATACAAGTTGCTATTTCGCAGATTCGCATACGACCAATAGAAGCGGAGTTATCGATGTTTATATCAGTGAGGCCATTAATCACCATTGACGACAGGATTGCCTACCACTCGGAACGATCGACGTTTGACGAAACTATGCAAGTTCTTCGCAGATCGGTATAAGATGGGTCGATGTGTCGTGTTTTAAGCTACAAATTGCTATGTCGCAGATTCGCATACGACGAATAGAAGCGGAGTTATCGATGTTTATATCTGTGACGCCATGAATCACCATTGACGACCGGATTCCCTACCACTCGGAACGATCGACGCTTGACGAAACTATGCAAGTTCGTCGCAGATCGGTATAAGATGGTTCGATGTGCCGCGTTTTAAGCTACAAATTGCTATGTCGCAGATTTGCATACGACGAATAGAAGCTTAGTTATAGTTGTTTATATCTGTCAGGCCGTGAATCACCATTGACGGCCGGATTGCCTTCCACTCGAAACGATCGATGTTTGACGAAACTATGCAAGTTCGTCGCAGATCGATATAAGGTGGGTCGTTGGGCCGTGTTTTAAGCTATAAGTTGCTGTGTCGCAGATTCGCATACGACGAACAGAAGCGGAGTTATAGTTGTTTATACCCGTGAGGTCATGAATAATCATTGACGGCCGGAATGCCTACGACTCGAAACGATCGATGTTTGACGAAACTATGCAAGTTCGTCGCAGATCGGTATAAGGTGGGTCGATGTGTCGTGCTTTAAGCTACAAATTGCTATGTCGCAGATTTGCATTCGACGAATAGAAGCGGAGTAATAGTTGTTTATATCTGTGAGGCCATGAATCACCATTGACGACCGGATTGCCTACCACTCGAAACGATCGATGTTTGACGAAACTATGCAAGTTCGTTGCAGATCGGTATAAGGTGGTTCGATGTGCCGCGTTTTAAGCTACAAATTGCTATGTCGCAGATTTGCATACGACGAATAGAAGCTTAGTTATAATTGTTTATATCTGTCAGGCCGTGAATCACCATTGACGGCCGGATTGCCTACCACTCGGAACGATCGACGCTTGACGAAACTATGCAAGTTCGTCGCAGATCGGTATAAGGTGGGTCGATGTGTCGTGCTTTAAGCTACAAATTGCTATGTCGCAGATTTGCATACGACGAATAGAAGCGGAGTTATAGTTGTTTATACCCGTGAGGTCATGAATAATCATTGACGGCCGGAATGCCTACCACTCGAAACGATCGATGTTTGACGAAACTATGCAAGTTCGTCGCAGATCGGTATAAGGTGGGTCGATGTGTCGTGCTTTAAGCTACAAATTGCTATGTCGCAGATTTGCATTCGACGAATAGAAGTGGAGTAATAGTTGTTTATATCTGTGAGGCCATGAATCACCATTGACGACCGGATTGCCTACCACTCGAAACGATCGATGTTTGACGAAACTATGCAAGTTCGTTGCAGATCGGTATAAGGTGGGTCGTTGGGCCGTGTTTTAAGCTTCAAATTGCTATGCCGCAGATTCGCATACGACGAATAGAAGCGGAGTTATCGATGTTTATATCTGTGAGGCCATGAATGACCTTCGACGGCCGGATTGCCTACCACTCGGAACGATCGACGTTTGACGAAACTATGCAAGTTCTTCGCAGATCGGTATAAGGTGGCTCGATGTGTCGTGTTTTCGGCTACAAATTGCTATGTCGCAGATTTGCGTCCGACGAATACAAGCGGAGTTATAGTAGTTTATATCTGTCAGGCCATGAATCACCATTGACGGCCGGATTGCTTACCACTCGGAACGATCGACGTTTGCCGAAACTCTGCAAGTTCTTCGCAGATCGGTATAAGGTGGCTCGATGTGCCGTGTTTTAAGCTACAAATTGCTATGTCGCAGATTTGCATACGACGAATAGAAGCTTAGTTATAGTTGTTTATATCTGTCAGGCCATGAATCACCATTGACGGCCGGATTGCCTTCCACTCGAAACGATCGATGTTTGACGAAACTATGCAAGTTCGTCGCAGATCGATATAAGGTGGGTCGTTGGGCCGTGTTTTAAGCTATAAGTTGCTGTGTCGCAGATTCGCATACGACGAACAGAAGCGGAGTTATCGATGTTTATATCTGTGAGGCCATTAATCACCATTGACGACAGGATTGCCTACCACTCGGAACGATCGACGTTTGACGAAACTATGCAAGTTCTTCGCAGATCGGTATAAGATTGGTCGATGTGTCGTGTTTTAAGCTACAAATTGCTATGTTGCAGATTCGCATACGACGAATAGAAGTGGAGTTATAGTTGTTTATATCTGTCAGGCCATGAATCACCATTGACGGCCGGATTGCCTTCCACTCGAAACGATCGATGTTTGACGAAACTATGCAAGTTCTTCGCAGATCGGTATAAGATGGGTCGATGTGTCGTGTTTTAAGCTACAAATTGCTATGTCGCAGATTCGCATACGACGAATAGAAGTGGAGTTATAGTTGTTTATATCTGTCAGGCCATGAATCACCATTGACGGCCGGATTGCCTTCCACTCGAAACGATCGATGTTTGACGAAACTATGCAAGTTCGTCGCAGATCGGTATAAGGTGGGTCGTTGGGCCGTGTTTTAAGCTATAAGTTGCTGTGTCGCAGATTCGCATACGACGAACAGAAGCGGAGTTATCGATGTTTATATCTGTGAGGCCATGAATCACCATTGACGGCAGGATTGCCTACCACTCGGAACGATCGACGTTTGCCGAAACTATGCAAGTTCTTCGCAGATCGGTATAAGGTGGGTCGATGTGTCGTGTTTTAAGCTACAAATTGCTATGTCGCAGATTTGCATACGACGAATAGAGGCGGAGTTATAGTTGTTTATATCTGTGAGGCCATGAATCACCATTGACGGCAGGATTGGCTACCACTCGGAACGATCGACGTTTGACGAAACTATGCAAGTTCTTCGCAGATCGGTATAAGGTGGGTCGATGTGTCGTGTTTTAAGCTACAAATTGCTATGTCGCAGATTTGCATACGACGAATAGAGGCGGAGTTATAGTTGCTTATATCTGTGAGGCCATGAATCACCATTGACGGCAGGATTGCCTACCACTCGGAACGATCGACGTTTGCCGAAACTATGCAAGTTCTTCGCAGATCGGTATAAGATTGGTCGATGTGTCGTGTTTTAAGCTACAAATTGCTATGTCGCAGATTCGCATACGACGAACAGAAGCGGAGTTATCGATGTTTATATCTGTGAGGCCATGAATCATCATTGACGGCCGGAATGCCTACCACTCGAAACGATCGATGTTTGACGAAACTATGCAACTTCGTCGCAGATCGGTATAAGGTGGGTCGATGCGTAGTGCTTTAAGCTACAAATTGCTATGTCGCAGATTTGCATACGACGAATAGAGGCGGAGTTATAGTTGTTTATATCTGTGAGGCCATGGATCACCATTGACGGCAGGATTGCCTACCACTCGAAACGATCGATGTTTGACGAAACTATGCAAGTTCGTCGCAGATCGGTATAAGGTGGGTCGTTGGGCCGTGATTTAAGATACAAGTTGCTATTCCGCAGATTCGCATACGACCAATAGAAGCGGAGTTATCGATGTTTATATCTGTGAGGCCATTAATCACCATTGACGACAGGATTGCCTACCACTCGGAACGATCGACGTTTGACGAAACTATGCAAGTTCTTCGCAGATCGGTATAAGATTGGTCGATGTGTCGTGTTTTAAGCTACAAATTGCTATGTCGCAGATTCGCCAACGACGAATAGAAGTGGAGTTATAGTTGTTTATATCTGTCAGGCCATGAATCACCAATGACGGCCGGATTGCCTTCCACTCGAAACGATCGATGTTTGACAAAACTATGCAAGTTCTTCGCAGATCGGTATAAGGTGGGTCGATGTGTCGTGTTTTAAGCTACAAATTGCTATGTCGCAGATTTGCATACGACGAATAGAGGCGGAGTTATAGTTGTTTATATCTGTGAGGCCATGGATCACCATTGACGGCAGGATTGCCTACCACTCGAAACGATCGATGTTTGACGAAACTATGCAAGTTCGTCGCAGATCGGTATAAGGTGGGTCGTTGGGCCGTGATTTAAGATACAAGTTTCTATTTCGCAGATTCGCATACGACCAATAGAAGCGGAGTTATCGATGTTTATATCAGTGAGGCCATTAATCACCATTGACGACAGGATTGCCCACCACTCGGAACGATCGACGTTTGACGAAACTATGCAAGTTCTTCGCAGATCGGTATAAGATGGGTCGATGTGTCGTGTTTTAAGCTACAAATTGCTATGTCGCAGATTCGCATACGACGAATAGAAGCGGAGTTATCGATGGTTATATCTGTGAGGCCATGAATCACCATTGACGACCGGATTGCCTACCACTCGGAACGATCGATGTTTGACGAAACTATGCAAGTTCTTCGCAGATCGGTATAAGATGGGTCGATGTGTCGTGTTTTAAGCTACAAATTGCTATGTCGCAGATTCGAATACGACGAATAGAAGCGGAGTAATTGTTGTTTATATCTGTGAGGCCATGAATCACCATTGACGGCCGGATAGCCTTCCACTCGAAACGATCGATGTTTGACGAAACTATGCAAGTTCGTCGCAGATCGGTATAAGGTGGGTCGTTGGGCCGTGATTTAAGATACAAGTTTCTATTTCGCAGATTCGCATACGACCAATAGAAGCGGAGTTATCGATGTTTATATCAGTGAGGCCATTAATCACCATTGACGACAGGATTGCCTACCACTCGGAACGATCGACGTTTGACGAAACTATGCAAGTTCTTCGCAGATCGGTATAAGATGGGTCGATGTGTCGTGTTTTAAGCTACAAATTGCTATGTCGCAGATTCGCATACGACGAATAGAAGCGGAGTTATCGATGTTTATATCTGTGAGGCCATGAATCACCATTGACGACCGGATTGCCTACCACTCGGAACGATCGACGCTTGACGAAACTATGCAAGTTCGTCGCAGATCGGTATAAGGTGGGTCGATGTGTCGTGCTTTAAGCTACAAATTGCTATGACGCAGATTTGCATACGACGAATAGAAGTGGAGTTATAGTTGTTTATATCTGTCAGGCCATGAATCACCATTGACGGCCGGATTGCCTTCCACTCGAAACGATCGATGTTTGACGAAACTATGCAAGTTCGTCGCAGATCGGTATAAGGTGGGTCGTTGGGCCGTGTTTTAAGCTATAAGTTGCTGTGTCGCAGATTCGCATACGACGAACAGAAGCGGAGTTATCGATGTTTATATCTGTGAGGCCATTAATCACCATTGACGACAGGATTGCCTACCACTCGGAACGATCGACGTTTGACGAAACTATGCAAGTTCTTCGCAGATCGGTATAAGGTGGGTCGATGTGTCGTGTTTTAAGCTACAAATTGCTATGTCGCAGATTTGCATACGACGAATAGAGGCGGAGTTATAGTTGTTTATATCTGTGAGGCCATGGATCACCATTGACGGCAGGATTGCCTACCACTCGAAACGATCGATGTTTGACGAAACTATGCAAGTTCGTCGCAGATCGGTATAAGGTGGGTCGTTGGGCCGTGATTTAAGATACAAGTTGCTATGTCGCAGATTTGCATTCGACGAATAGAAGCGGAGTAGTAGTTGTTTATATCTGTGAGGCCATGAATCACCATTGACGACCGGATTGCCTACCACTCGAAACGATAGATGTTTGACGAAACTATGCAAGTTCGTTGCAGATCGGTATAAGGTGGGTCGTTGGGCCGTGTTTTAAGCTACAAATTGCTATGCCGCAGATTCGCATACGACGAATAGAAGCGGAGTTATCGATGTTTATATCTGTCAGGTCATGAATCATCATTGACGGCCGGAATGCCTACCACTCGAAACGATCGATATTTGACGAAACTATGCAACTTCGTCGCAGATCGGTATAAGGTGGGTCGATGCGTAGTGCTTTAAGCTACAAATTGCTATGTCGCAGATTTGCATACGACGAATAGAAGCGGAGTTATAGTTGTCTATATCTGTGAGGCCATGGATCACCATCGACGGCCGGATTGCCTACCACTCGAAAGGATCGATGTTTGACGAAACTATGCAAGTTCTTCGCAGATCGGTATAAGGTGGCTCGATGTGCCGCGTTTTAAGCTACAAATTGCTATGTCGCAGATTTGCATACGACGAATAGAGGCGGAGTTATAGTTGTTTATATCTGTGAGGCCATGAATCACCATTGACGGCAGGATTGCCTACCACTCGGAACGATCGACGTTTGAAGAAACTATGCAAGTTCTTCGCAGATCGGTATAAGATGGGTCGATGTGTCGTGTTTTAAGCTACAAATTGCTATGTCGCAGATTCGCATACGACGAATAGAAGTGGAGTTATAGTTGTTTATATCTGTCAGGCCATGAATCACCATTTACGGCCGGATTGCCTTCCACTCGAAACGATCGATGTTTGACGAAACTATGCAAGTTCGTCGCAGATCGGTATAAGGTGGGTCGTTGGGCCGTGTTTTAAGCTATAAGTTGCTGTGTCGCAGATTCGCATACGACGAACAGAAGCGGAGTTATCGATGTTTATATCTGTGAGGCCATTAATCACCATTGACGACAGGATTGCCTACCACTCGGAACGATCGACGTTTGACGAAACTATGCAAGTTCTTCGCAGATCGGTATAAGGTGGGTCGATGTGTCGTGTTTTAAGCTACAAATTGCTATGTCGCAGATTTGCATACGACGAATAGAGGCGGAGTTATAGTTGTTTATATATGTGAGGCCATGAATCACCATTGACGGCAGGATTGCCTACCACTCGAAACGATCGATGTTTGACGAAACTATGCAAGTTCGTCGCAGATCGGTATAAGGTGGGTCGTTGGGCCGTGTTTTAAGATACAAGTTGCTATTTCGCAGATTCGCATACGACCAATAGAAGCGGAGTTATCGATGTTTATATCAGTGAGGCCATTAATCACCATTGACGACAGGATTGCCTACCACTCGGAACGATCGACGTTTGACGAAACTATGCAAGTTCTTCGCAGATCGGTATAAGATGGGTCGATGTGTCGTGTTTTAAGCTACAAATTGCTATGTCGCAGATTCGCATACGACGAATAGAAGCGGAGTTATCGATGTTTATATCTGTGACGCCATGAATCACCATTGACGACCGGATTCCCTACCACTCGGAACGATCGACGCTTGACGAAACTATGCAAGTTCGTCGCAGATCGGTATAAGATGGTTCGATGTGCCGCGTTTTAAGCTACAAATTGCTATGTCGCAGATTTGCATACGACGAATAGAAGCTTAGTTATAGTTGTTTATATCTGTCAGGCCGTGAATCACCATTGACGGCCGGATTGCCTTCCACTCGAAACGATCGATGTTTGACGAAACTATGCAAGTTCGTCGCAGATCGATATAAGGTGGGTCGTTGGGCCGTGTTTTAAGCTATAAGTTGCTGTGTCGCAGATTCGCATACGACGAACAGAAGCGGAGTTATAGTTGTTTATACCCGTGAGGTCATGAATAATCATTGACGGCCGGAATGCCTACCACTCGAAACGATCGATGTTTGACGAAACTATGCAAGTTCGTCGCAGATCGGTATAAGGTGGGTCGATGTGTCGTGCTTTAAGCTACAAATTGCTATGTCGCAGATTTGCATTCGACGAATAGAAGCGGAGTAATAGTTGTTTATATCTGTGAGGCCATGAATCACCATTGACGACCGGATTGCCTACCACTCGAAACGATCGATGTTTGACGAAACTATGCAAGTTCTTCGCAGATCGGTATAAGATGGGTCGATGTGTCGTGTTTTAAGCTACAAATTGCTATGTCGCAGATTCGAATGCGACGAATAGAAGCGGAGTAATTGTTGTTTATATCTGTGAGGCCATGAATCACCATTGACGGCCGGATAGCCTTCCACTCGAAACGATCGATGTTTGACGAAACTATGCAAGTTCGTCGCAGATCGGTATAAGGTGGGTCGTTGGGCCGTGATTTAAGATACAAGTTTCTATTTCGCAGATTCGCATACGACCAATAGAAGCGGAGTTATCGATGTTTATATCAGTGAGGCCATTAATCACCATTGACGACAGGATTGCCTACCACTCGGAACGATCGACGTTTGACGAAACTATGCAAGTTCTTCGCAGATCGGTATAAGATGGGTCGATGTGTCGTGTTTTAAGCTACAAATTGCTATGTCGCAGATTCGCATACGACGAATAGAAGCGGAGTTATCGATGTTTATATCTGTGAGGCCATGAATCACCATTGACGACCGGATTGCCTACCACTCGGAACGATCGACGCTTGACGAAACTATGCAAGTTCGTCGCAGATCGGTATAAGGTGGGTCGATGTGTCGTGCTTTAAGCTACAAATTGCTATGACGCAGATTTGCATACGACGAATAGAAGTGGAGTTATAGTTGTTTATATCTGTCAGGCCATGAATCACCATTGACGGCCGGATTGCCTTCCACTCGAAACGATCGATGTTTGACGAAACTATGCAAGTTCGTCGCAGATCGGTATAAGGTGGGTCGTTGGGCCGTGTTTTAAGCTATAAGTTGCTGTGTCGCAGATTCGCATACGACGAACAGAAGCGGAGTTATCGATGTTTATATCTGTGAGGCCATTAATCACCATTGACGACAGGATTGCCTACCACTCGGAACGATCGACGTTTGACGAAACTATGCAAGTTCTTCGCAGATCGGTATAAGGTGGGTCGATGTGTCGTGTTTTAAGCTACAAATTGCTATGTCGCAGATTTGCATACGACGAATAGAGGCGGAGTTATAGTTGTTTATATCTGTGAGGCCATGGATCACCATTGACGGCAGGATTGCCTACCACTCGAAACGATCGATGTTTGACGAAACTATGCAAGTTCGTCGCAGATCGGTATAAGGTGGGTCGTTGGGCCGTGATTTAAGATACAAGTTGCTATTTCGCAGATTCGCATACGACCAATAGAAGCGGAGTTATCGATGTTTATATCAGTGAGGCCATTAATCACCATTGACGACAGGATTGCCTACCACTCGGAACGATCGACGTTTGACGAAACTATGCAAGTTCTTCGCAGATCGGTATAAGATGGGTCGATGTGTCGTGTTTTAAGCTACAAATTGCTATGTCGCAGATTCGCATACGACGAATAGAAGCGGAGTTATCGATGTTTATATCTGTGACGCCATGAATCACCATTGACGACCGGATTGCCTACCACTCGGAACGATCGACGCTTGACGAAACTATGCAAGTTCGTCGCAGATCGGTATAAGATGGTTCGATGTGCCGCGTTTTAAGCTACAAATTGCTATGTCGCATATTTGCATACGACGAATAGAAGCTTAGTTATAGTTGTTTATATCTGTCAGGCCGTGAATCACCATTGACGGCCGGATTGCCTACCACTCGGAACGATCGACGCTTGACGAAACTATGCAAGTTCGTCGCAGATCGGTATAAGGTGGGTCGATGTGTCGTGCTTTAAGCTACAAATTGCTATGTCGCAGATTTGCATACGACGAATAGAAGCGGAGTTATAGTTGTTTATACCCGTGAGGTCATGAATAATCATTGACGGCCGGAATGCCTACCACTCGAAACGATCGATGTTTGACGAAACTATGCAAGTTCGTCGCAGATCGGTATAAGGTGGGTCGATGTGTCGTGCTTTAAGCTACAAATTGCTATGTCGCAGATTTGCATTCGACGAATAGAAGCGGAGTAATAGTTGTTTATATCTGTGAGGCCATGAATCACCATTGACGACCGGATTGCCTACCACTCGAAACGATCGATGTTTGACGAAACTATGCAAGTTCGTTGCAGATCGGTATAAGGTGGTTCGATGTGCCGCGTTTTAAGCTACAAATTGCTATGTCGCAGATTTGCATACGACGAATAGAAGCTTAGTTATAGTTGTTTATATCTGTCAGGCCGTGAATCACCATTGACGGCCGGATTGCCTACCACTCGGAACGATCGACGCTTGACGAAACTATGCAAGTTCGTCGCAGATCGGTATAAGGTGGGTCGATGTGTCGTGCTTTAAGCTACAAATTGCTATGTCGCAGATTTGCATACGACGAATAGAAGCGGAGTTATAGTTGTTTATACCCGTGAGGTCATGAATAATCATTGACGGCCGGAATGCCTACCACTCGAAACGATCGATGTTTGACGAAACTATGCAAGTTCGTCGCAGATCGGTATAAGGTGGGTCGATGTGTCGTGCTTTAAGCTACAAATTGCTATGTCGCAGATTTGCATTCGACGAATAGAAGCGGAGTAATAGTTGTTTATATCTGTGAGGCCATGAATCACCATTGACGACCGGATTGCCTACCACTCGAAACGATCGATGTTTGACGAAACTATGCAAGTTCGTTGCAGATCGGTATAAGGTGGTTCGATGTGCCGCGTTTTAAGCTACAAATTGCTATGTCGCAGATTTGCATACGACGAATAGAAGCTTAGTTATAGTTGTTTATATCTGTCAGGCCGTGAATCACCATTGACGGCCGGATTGCCTACCACTCGGAACGATCGACGCTTGACGAAACTATGCAAGTTCGTCGCAGATCGGTATAAGGTGGGTCGATGTGTCGTGCTTTAAGCTACAAATTGCTATGTCGCAGATTTGCATACGACGAATAGAAGCGGAGTTATAGTTGTTTATACCCGTGAGGTCATGAATAATCATTGACGGCCGGAATGCCTACCACTCGAAACGATCGATATTTGACGAAACTATGCAAGTTCTTCGCAGATCGGTATAAGGTGGGTCGATGTGTCGTGCTTTAAGCTACAAATTGCTATGTCGCAGATTTGCATACGACGAATAGAAGCTTAGTTATAGTTGTTTATATCTGTCAGGCCGTGAATCACCATTGACGGCCGGATTGCCTACCACTCGGAACGATCGACGTTTGACGAAACTATGCAAGTTCTTCGCAGATCGGTATAAGATTGGTCGATGTGTCGTGTTTTAAGCTACAAATTGCTATGTCGCAGATTCGCATACGACGAATAGAAGTGGAGTTATAGTTGTTTATATCTGTCAGGCCATGAATCACCATTGACGGCCGGATTGCCTTCCACTCGAAACGATCGATGTTTGACGAAACTATGCAAGTTCTTCGCAGATCGGTATAAGATGGGTCGATGTGTCGTGTTTTAAGCTACAAATTGCTATGTCGCAGATTCGCATACGACGAATAGAAGTGGAGTTATAGTTGTTTATATCTGTCAGGCCATGAATCACCATTGACGGCCGGATTGCCTTCCACTCGAAACGATCGATGTTTGACGAAACTATGCAAGTTCTTCGCAGATCGGTATAAGATGGGTCGATGTGTCGTGTTCTAAGCTACAAATTGCTATGTCGCAGATTCGAATACGACGAATAGAAGCGGAGTAATTGTTGTTTATATCTGTGAGGCCATGAATCACCATTGACGGCCGGATAGCCTTCCACTCGAAACGATCGATGTTTGACGAAACTATGCAAGTTCGTCGCAGATCGGTATAAGGTGGGTCGTTGGGCCGTGATTTAAGATACAAGTTTCTATTTCGCAGATTCGCATACGACCAATAGAAGCGGAGTTATCGATGTTTATATCAGTGAGGCCATTAATCACCATTGACGACAGGATTGCCTACCACTCGGAACGATCGACGTTTGACGAAACTATGCAAGTTCTTCGCAGATCGGTATAAGATGGGTCGATGTGTCGTGTTTTAAGCTACAAATTGCTATGTCGCAGATTCGCATACGACGAATAGAAGCGGAGTTATCGATGTTTATATCTGTGAGGCCATGAATCACCATTGACGACCGGATTGCCTACCACTCGGAACGATCGACGCTTGACGAAACTATGCAAGTTCGTCGCAGATCGGTATAAGGTGGGTCGATGTGTCGTGCTTTAAGCTACAAATTGCTATGACGCAGATTTGCATACGACGAATAGAAGTGGAGTTATAGTTGTTTATATCTGTCAGGCCGTGAATCACCATTGACGGCCGGATTGCCTACCACTCGGAACGATCGACGTTTGCCGAAACTATGCAAGTTCTTCGCAGATCGGTATAAGGTGGGTCGATGTGTCGTGCTTTAAGCTACAAATTGCTATGTCGCAGATTTGCATTCGACGAATAGAAGCGGAGTAGTAGTTGTTTATATCTGTGAGGCCATGAATCACCATTGACGACCGGATTGCCTACCACTCGAAACGATCGATGTTTGACGAAACTATGCAAGTTCGTTGCAGATCGGTATAAGGTGGGTCGTTGGGCCGTGTTTTAAGCTACAAATTGCTATGCCGCAGATTCGCATACGACGAATAGAAGCGGAGTTATCGATGTTTATATCTGTCAGGTCATGAATCATCATTGACGGCCGGAATGCCTACCACTCGAAACGATCGATGTTTGACGAAACTATGCAACTTCGTCGCAGATCGGTATAAGGTGGGTCGATGCGTAGTGCTTTAAGCTACAAATTGCTATGTCGCAGATTTGCATACGACGAATAGAAGCGGAGTTATAGTTGTCTATATCTGTGAGGCCATGGATCACCATCGACGGCCGGATTGCCTACCACTCGAAACGATCGATGTTTGACGAAACTATGCAAGTTCGTCGCAGATCGGTATAAGGTGGGTCGTTGGGCCGTGATTTAAGATACAAGTTTCTATTTCGCAGATTCGCATACGACCAATAGAAGCGGAGTTATCGATGTTTATATCAGTGAGGCCATTAATCACCATTGACGACAGGATTGCCCACCACTCGGAACGATCGACGTTTGACGAAACTATGCAAGTTCTTCGCAGATCGGTATAAGATGGGTCGATGTGTCGTGTTTTAAGCTACAAATTGCTATGTCGCAGATTCGCATACGACGAATAGAAGCGGAGTTATCGATGGTTATATCTGTGAGGCCATGAATCACCATTGACGACCGGATTGCCTACCACTCGGAACGATCGACGCTTGACGAAACTATGCAAGTTCGTCGCAGATCGGTATAAGGTGGGTCGATGTGTCGTGCTTTAAGCTACAAATTGCTATGTCGCAGATTTGCATACGACGAATAGAAGTGGAGTTATAGTTGTTTATATCTGTCAGGCCATGAATCACCATTGACGGCCGGATTGCCTTCCACTCGAAACGATCGATGTTTGACGAAACTATGCAAGTTCTTCGCAGATCGGTATAAGATGGGTCGATGTGTCGTGTTTTAAGCTACAAATTGCTATGTCGCAGATTCGAATACGACGAATAGAAGCGGAGTAATTGTTGTTTATATCTGTGAGGCCATGAATCACCATTGACGGCCGGATAGCCTTCCACTCGAAACGATCGATGTTTGACGAAACTATGCAAGTTCGTCGCAGATCGGTATAAGGTGGGTCGTTGGGCCGTGATTTAAGATACAAGTTTCTATTTCGCAGATTCGCATACGACCAATAGAAGCGGAGTTATCGATGTTTATATCAGTGAGGCCATTAATCACCATTGACGACAGGATTGCCTACCACTCGGAACGATCGACGTTTGACGAAACTATGCAAGTTCTTCGCAGATCGGTATAAGATGGGTCGATGTGTCGTGTTTTAAGCTACAAATTGCTATGTCGCAGATTCGCATACGACGAATAGAAGCGGAGTTATCGATGTTTATATCTGTGAGGCCATGAATCACCATTGACGACCGGATTGCCTACCACTCGGAACGATCGACGGTTGACGAAACTATGCAAGTTCGTCGCAGATCGGTATAAGGTGGGTCGATGTGTCGTGCTTTAAGCTACAAATTGCTATGACGCAGATTTGCATACGACGAATAGAAGTGGAGTTATAGTTGTTTATATCTGTCAGGCCATGAATCACCATTGACGGCCGGATTGCCTTCCACTCGAAACGATCGATGTTTGACGAAACTATGCAAGTTCGTCGCAGATCGGTATAAGGTGGGTCGTTGGGCCGTGTTTTAAGCTATAAGTTGCTGTGTCGCAGATTCGCATACGACGAACAGAAGCGGAGTTATCGATGTTTATATCTGTGAGGCCATTAATCACCATTGACGACAGGATTGCCTACCACTCGGAACGATCGACGTTTGACGAAACTATGCAAGTTCTTCGCAGATCGGTATAAGGTGGGTCGATGTGTCGTGTTTTAAGCTACAAATTGCTATGTCGCAGATTTGCATACGACGAATAGAGGCGGAGTTATAGTTGTTTATATCTGTGAGGCCATGGATCACCATTGACGGCAGGATTGCCTACCACTCGAAACGATCGATGTTTGACGAAACTATGCAAGTTCGTCGCAGATCGGTATAAGGTGGGTCGTTGGGCCGTGATTTAAGATACAAGTTGCTATTTCGCAGATTCGCATACGACCAATAGAAGCGGAGTTATCGATGTTTATATCAGTGAGGCCATTAATCACCATTGACGACAGGATTGCCTACCACTCGGAACGATCGACGTTTGACGAAACTATGCAAGTTCTTCGCAGATCGGTATAAGATGGGTCGATGTGTCGTGTTTTAAGCTACAAATTGCTATGTCGCAGATTCGCATACGACGAATAGAAGCGGAGTTATCGATGTTTATATCTGTGACGCCATGAATCACCATTGACGACCGGATTGCCTACCACTCGGAACGATCGACGCTTGACGAAACTATGCAAGTTCGTCGCAGATCGGTATAAGATGGTTCGATGTGCCGCGTTTTAAGCTACAAATTGCTATGTCGCATATTTGCATACGACGAATAGAAGCTTAGTTATAGTTGTTTATATCTGTCAGGCCATGAATCACCATTGACGGCCGGATTGCCTTCCACTCGAAACGATCGATGTTTGACGAAACTATGCAAGTTCTTCGCAGATCGGTATAAGATGGGTCGATGTGTCGTGTTTTAAGCTACAAATTGCTATGTCGCAGATTCGCATACGACGAATAGAAGTGGAGTTATAGTTGTTTATATCTGTCAGGCCATGAATCACCATTGACGGCCGGATTGCCTTCCACTCGAAACGATCGATGTTTGACGAAACTATGCAAGTTCTTCGCAGATCGGTATAAGATGGGTCGATGTGTCGTGTTTTAAGCTACAAATTGCTATGTCGCAGATTCGAATACGACGAATAGAAGCGGAGTAATTGTTGTTTATATCTGTGAGGCCATGAATCACCATTGACGGCCGGATAGCCTTCCACTCGAAACGATCGATGTTTGACGAAACTATGCAAGTTCGTCGCAGATCGGTATAAGGTGGGTCGTTGGGCCGTGATTTAAGATACAAGTTTCTATTTCGCAGATTCGCATACGACCAATAGAAGCGGAGTTATCGATGTTTATATCAGTGAGGCCATTAATCACCATTGACGACAGGATTGCCTACCACTCGGAACGATCGACGTTTGACGAAACTATGCAAGTTCTTCGCAGATCGGTATAAGATGGGTCGATGTGTCGTGTTTTAAGCTACAAATTGCTATGTCGCAGATTCGCATACGACGAATAGAAGCGGAGTTATCGATGTTTATATCTGTGAGGCCATGAATCACCATTGACGACCGGATTGCCTACCACTCGGAACGATCGACGCTTGACGAAACTATGCAAGTTCGTCGCAGATCGGTATAAGGTGGGTCGATGTGTCGTGCTTTAAGCTACAAATTGCTATGACGCAGATTTGCATACGACGAATAGAAGTGGAGTTATAGTTGTTTATATCTGTCAGGCCGTGAATCACCATTGACGGCCGGATTGCCTACCACTCGGAACGATCGACGTTTGCCGAAACTATGCAAGTTCTTCGCAGATCGGTATAAGGTGGGTCGATGTGTCGTGCTTTAAGCTACAAATTGCTATGTCGCAGATTTGCATTCGACGAATAGAAGCGGAGTAGTAGTTGTTTATATCTGTGAGGCCATGAATCACCATTGACGACCGGATTGCCTACCACTCGAAACGATCGATGTTTGACGAAACTATGCAAGTTCGTTGCAGATCGGTATAAGGTGGGTCGTTGGGCCGTGTTTTAAGCTACAAATTGCTATGCCGCAGATTCGCATACGACGAATAGAAGCGGAGTTATCGATGTTTATATCTGTCAGGTCATGAATCATCATTGACGGCCGGAATGCCTACCACTCGAAACGATCGATGTTTGACGAAACTATGCAACTTCGTCGCAGATCGGTATAAGGTGGGTCGATGCGTAGTGCTTTAAGCTACAAATTGCTATGTCGCAGATTTGCATACGACGAATAGAAGCGGAGTTATAGTTGTCTATATCTGTGAGGCCATGGATCACCATCGACGGCCGGATTGCCTACCACTCGAAACGATCGATGTTTGACGAAACTATGCAAGTTCGTCGCAGATCGGTATAAGGTGGGTCGTTGGGCCGTGATTTAAGATACAAGGTGCTATTTCGCAGATTCGCATACGACCAATAGAAGCGGAGTTATCGATGTTTATATCAGTGAGGCTATTAATCACCATTGACGACAGGATTGCCTACCACTCGGAACGATCGACGTTTGACGAAACTATGCAAGTTCTTCGCAGATCGGTATAAGATGGGTCGATGTGTCGTGTTTTAAGCTACAAATTGCTATGTCGCAGATTCGCATACGACGAATAGAAGCGGAGTTATCGATGTTTATATCTGTGACGCCATGAATCACCATTGACGACCGGATTGCCTACCACTCGGAACGATCGACGCTTGACGAAACTATGCAAGTTCGTCGCAGATCGGTATAAGATGGTTCGATGTGCCGCGTTTTAAGCTACAAATTGCTATGTCGCAGATTTGCATACGACGAATAGAAGCTTAGTTATAGTTGTTTATATCTGTCAGGCCGTGAATCACCATTGACGGCCGGATTGCCTACCACTCGGAACGATCGACGCTTGACGAAACTATGCAAGTTCGTCGCAGATCGGTATAAGGTGGGTCGATGTGTCGTGCTTTAAGCTACAAATTGCTATGTCGCAGATTTGCATACGACGAATAGAAGCGGAGTTATAGTTGTTTATACCCGTGAGGTCATGAATAATCATTGACGGCCGGAATGCCTACCACTCGAAACGATCGATGTTTGACGAAACTATGCAAGTTCTTCGCAGATCGGTATAAGGTGGCTCGATGTGTCGTGTTTTCGGCTACAAATTGCTATGTCGCAGATTTGCGTCCGACGAATACAAGCGGAGTTATAGTAGTTTATATCTGTCAGGCCATGAATCACCATTGACGGCCGGATTGCTTACCACTCGGAACGATCGACGTTTGCCGAAACTCTGCAAGTTCTTCGCAGATCGGTATAAGGTGGCTCGATGTGCCGTGTTTTAAGCTACAAATTGCTATGTCGCAGATTTGCATACGACGAATAGAAGCTTAGTTATAGTTGTTTATATCTGTCAGGCCATGAATCACCATTGACGGCCGGATTGCCTTCCACTCGAAACGATCGATGTTTGACGAAACTATGCAAGTTTGTCGCAGATCGGTATAAGGTGGGTCGTTGGGCCGTGTTTTAAGCTATAAGTTGCTGTGTCGCAGATTCGCATACGACGAACAGAAGCGGAGTTATCGATGTTTATATCTGTGAGGCCATTAATCACCATTGACGACAGGATTGCCTACCACTCGGAACGATCGACGTTTGACGAAACTATGCAAGTTCTTCGCAGATCGGTATAAGATTGGTCGATGTGTCGTGTTTTAAGCTACAAATTGCTATGTCGCAGATTCGCATACGACGAATAGAAGTGGAGTTATAGTTGTTTATATCTGTCAGGCCATGAATCACCATTGACGGCCGGATTGCCTTCCACTCGAAACGATCGATGTTTGACGAAACTATGCAAGTTCTTCGCAGATCGGTATAAGATGGGTCGATGTGTCGTGTTTTAAGCTACAAATTGCTATGTCGCAGATTCGCATACGACGAATAGAAGTGGAGTTATAGTTGTTTATATCTGTCAGGCCATGAATCACCATTGACGGCCGGATTGCCTTCCACTCGAAACGATCGATGTTTGACGAAACTATGCAAGTTCGTCGCAGATCGGTATAAGGTGGGTCGTTGGGCCGTGTTTTAAGCTATAAGTTGCTGTGTCGCAGATTCGCATACGACGAACAGAAGCGGAGTTATCGATGTTTATATCTGTGAGGCCATGAATCACCATTGACGACAGGATTGCCTACCACTCGGAACGATCGACGTTTGCCGAAACTATGCAAGTTCTTCGCAGATCGGTATAAGGTGGGTCGATGTGTCGTGTTTTAAGCTACAAATTGCTATGTCGCAGATTTGCATACGACGAATAGAGGCGGAGTTATAGTTGTTTATGTCTGTGAGGCCATGAATCACCATTGACGGCAGGATTGGCTACCACTCGGAACGATCGACGTTTGACGAAACTATGCAAGTTCTTCGCAGATCGGTATAAGGTGGGTCGATGTGTCGTGTTTTAAGCTACAAATTGCTATGTCGCAGATTTGCATACGACGAATAGAGGCGGAGTTATAGTTGCTTATATCTGTGAGGCCATGAATCACCATTGACGGCAGGATTGCCTACCACTCGGAACGATCGACGTTTGAAGAAACTATGCAAGTTCTTCGCAGATCGGTATAAGATGGGTCGATGTGTCGTGTTTTAAGCTACAAATTGCTATGTCGCAGATTCGCATACGACGAATAGAAGTGGAGTTATAGTTGTTTATATCTGTCAGGCCATGAATCACCATTGACGGCCGGATTGCCTTCCACTCGAAACGATCGATGTTTGACGAAACTATGCAAGTTCGTCGCAGATCGGTATAAGGTGGGTCTTTGGGCCGTGTTTTAAGCTATAAGTTGCTGTGTCGCAGATTCGCATACGACGAACAGAAGCGGAGTTATCGATGTTTATATCTGTGAGGCCATTAATCACCATTGACGACAGGATTGCCTACCACTCGGAACGATCGACGTTTGACGAAACTATGCAAGTTCTTCGCAGATCGGTATAAGATTGGTCGATGTGTCGTGTTTTAAGCTACAAATTGCTATGTCGCAGATTCGCATACGACGAATAGAAGTGGAGTTATAGTTGTTTATATCTGTCAGGCCATGAATCACCAATGACGGCCGGATTGCCTTCCACTCGAAACGATCGATGTTTGACAAAACTATGCAAGTTCTTCGCAGATCGGTATAAGGTGGGTCGATGTGTCGTGCTTTAAGCTACAAATTGCTATGTCGCAGATTTGCATTCGACGAATAGAAGCGGAGTAATAGTTGTTTATATCTGTGAGGCCATGAATCACCATTGACGACCGGATTGCCTACCACTCGAAACGATCGATGTTTGACGAAACTATGCAAGTTCGTTGCAGATCGGTATAAGGTGGGTCGTTGGGCCGTGTTTTAAGCTTCAAATTGCTATGCCGCAGATTCGCATACGACGAATAGAAGCGGAGTTATCGATGTTTATATCTGTGAGGCCATGAATGACCATCGACGGCCGGATTGCCTACCACTCGGAACGATCGACGTTTGACGAAACTATGCAAGTTCTTCGCAGATCGGTATAAGGTGGCTCGATGTGTCGTGTTTTCGGCTACAAATTGCTATGTCGCAGATTTGCGTCCGACGAATACAAGCGGAGTTATAGTAGTTTATATCTGTCAGGCCATGAATCACCATTGACGGCCGGATTGCTTACCACTCGGAACGATCGACGTTTGCCGAAACTCTGCAAGTTCTTCGCAGATCGGTATAAGGTGGCTCGATGTGCCGTGTTTTAAGCTACAAATTGCTATGTCGCAGATTTGCATACGACGAATAGAAGCTTAGTTATAGTTGTTTATATCTGTCAGGCCATGAATCACCATTGACGGCCGGATTGCCTTCCACTCGAAACGATCGATGTTTGACGAAACTATGCAAGTTCGTCGCAGATCGGTATAAGGTGGGTCGTTGGGCCGTGTTTTAAGCTATAAGTTGCTGTGTCGCAGATTCGCATACGACGAACAGAAGCGGAGTTATCGATGTTTATATCTGTGAGGCCATTAATCACCATTGACGACAGGATTGCCTACCACTCGGAACGATCGACGTTTGACGAAACTATGCAAGTTCTTCGCAGATCGGTATAAGATTGGTCGATGTGTCGTGTTTTAAGCTACAAATTGCTATGTCGCAGATTCGCATACGACGAATAGAAGTGGAGTTATAGTTGTTTATATCTGTCAGGCCATGAATCACCATTGACGGCCGGATTGCCTTCCACTCGAAACGATCGATGTTTGACGAAACTATGCAAGTTCTTCGCAGATCGGTATAAGGTGGGTCGATGTATCGTGTTTTAAGCTACAAATTGCTATGTCGCAGATTTGCATACGACGAATAGAGGCGGAGTTATAGTTGCTTATATCTGTGAGGCCATGAATCACCATTGACGGCAGGATTGCCTACCACTCGGAACGATCGACGTTTGAAGAAACTATGCAAGTTCTTCGCAGATCGGTATAAGATGGGTCGATGTGTCGTGTTTTAAGCTACAAATTGCTATGTCGCAGATTCGCATACGACGAATAGAAGTGGAGTTATAGTTGTTTATATCTGTCAGGCCATGAATCACCATTGACGGCCGGATTGCCTTCCACTCGAAACGATCGATGTTTGACGAAACTATGCAAGTTCGTCGCAGATCGGTATAAGGTGCGTCTTTGGGCCGTGTTTTAAGCTATAAGTTGCTGTGTCGCAGATTCGCATACGACGAACAGAAGCGGAGTTATCGATGTTTATATCTGTGAGGCCATTAATCACCATTGACGACAGGATTGCCTACCACTCGGAACGATCGACGTTTGACGAAACTATGCAAGTTCTTCGCAGATCGGTATAAGATTGGTCGATGTGTCGTGTTTTAAGCTACAAATTGCTATGTCGCAGATTCGCATACGACGAATAGAAGTGGAGTTATAGTTGTTTATATCTGTCAGGCCATGAATCACCATTGACGGCCGGATTGCCTTCCACTCGAAACGATCGATGTTTGACGAAAGTATGCAAGTTCTTCGCAGATCGGTATAAGATGGGTCGATGTGTCGTGTTTTAAGCTACAAATTGCTATGTCGCAGATTTGCATACGACGAATAGAAGCGGAGTTATAGTTGTTTATACCCGTGAGGTCATGAATCATCATTGACGGCCGGAATGCCTACCACTCGAAACGATCGATGTTTGACGAAACTATGCAAGTTCTTCGCAGATCGGTATAAGATGGGTCGATGTGTCGTGTTTTAAGCTACAAATTGCTATGTCGCAGATTCGCATACGACGAATAGAAGCGGAGTTATCGATGTTTATATCTGTGAGGCCATGAATCACCATTGACGACCGGATTGCCTACCACTCGGAACGATCGACGCTTGACGAAACTATGCAAGTTCTTCGCAGATCGGTATAAGATGGGTCGATGTGTCGTGTTTTAAGCTACAAATTGCTATGTCGCAGATTCGCATACGACGAATAGAAGTGGAGTTATAGTTGTTTATATCTGTCAGGCCATGAATCACCATTGACGGCCGGATTGCCTACCACTCGGAACGATCGACGTTTGACGAAACTATGCAAGTTCTTCGCAGATCGGTATAAGGTGGGTCGATGTGTCGTGTTTTAAGCTACAAATTGCTATGTCGCAGATTTGCATACGACGAATAGAGGCGGAGTTATAGTTGTTTATATCTGTGAGGCCATGGATCACCATTGACGGCAGGATTGCCTACCACTCGAAACGATCGATGTTTGACGAAACTATGCAAGTTCGTCGCAGATCGGTATAAGGTGGGTCGTTGGGCCGTGATTTAAGATACAAGTTGCTATTTCGCAGATTCGCATACGACCAATAGAAGCGGAGTTATCGATGTTTATATCAGTGAGGCCATTAATCACCATTGACGACAGGATTGCCTACCACTCGGAACGATCGACGTTTGACGAAACTATGCAAGTTCTTCGCAGATCGGTATAAGATGGGTCGATGTGTCGTGTTTTAAGCTACAAATTGCTATGTCGCAGATTCGCATACGACGAATAGAAGCGGAGTTATCGATGTTTATATCTGTGAGGCCATGAATCACCATTGACGACCGGATTGCCTACCACTCGGAACGATCGACGCTTGACGAAACTATGCAAGTTCGTCGCAGATCGGTATAAGGTGGGTCGTTGGGCCGTGTTTTAAGCTATAAATTGCTATGCCGCAGATTCGCATACGACGAATAGAAGCGGAGTTATCGATGTTTATATCTGTCAGGCCATGAATCACCATTGACGGCCGGATTGCCTACCACTCGGAACTATCGACGTTTGCCGAAACTCTGCAAGTTCTTCGCAGATCGGTATAAGGTGGCTCGATGTGCCGTGTTTTAAGCTACAAATTGCTATGTCGCAGATTTGCATACGACGAATAGAAGCTTAGTTATAGTTGTTTATATCTGTCAGGCCGTGAATCACCATTGACGGCCGGATTGCCTACCACTCGGAACGATCGACGTTTGCCGAAACTATGCAAGTTCTTCGCAGATCGGTATAAGGTGGGTCGATGTGTCGTGCTTTAAGCTACAAATTGCTATGTCGCAGATTTGCATTCGACGAATAGAAGCGGAGTAGTAGTTGTTTATATCTGTGAGGCCATGAATCACCATTGACGACCGGATTGCCTACCACTCGAAACGATCGATGTTTGACGAAACTATGCAAGTTCGTTGCAGATCGGTATAAGGTGGGTCGTTGGGCCGTGTTTTAAGCTACAAATTGCTATGCCGCAGATTCGCATACGACGAATAGAAGCGGAGTTATCGATGTTTATATCTGTCAGGTCATGAATCATCATTGACGGCCGGAATGCCTACCACTCGAAACGATCGATGTTTGACGAAACTATGCAACTTCCTCGCAGATCGGTATAAGGTGGGTCGATGCGTAGTGCTTTAAGCTACAAATTGCTATGTCGCAGATTTGCATACGACGAATAGAAGCGGAGTTATAGTTGTCTATATCTGTGAGGCCATGGATCACCATCGACGGCCGGATTGCCTACCACTCGAAAGGATCGATGTTTGACGAAACTATGCAAGTTCTTCGCAGATCGGTATAAGGTGGCTCGATGTGCCGCGTTTTAAGCTACAAATTGCTATGTCGCAGATTTGCATACGACGAATAGAAGCTTAGTTATAGTTGTTTATATCTGTCAGGCCGTGAATCACCATTGGCGGCCGGATTGCCTACCACTCGGAACGATCGACGTTTGCCGAAACTATGCAAGTTCTTCGCAGTTCGGTATAAGGTGGGTCGATGTGTCGTGTTTTAAGCTACAAATTGCTATGTCGCAGATTTGCATACGACGAATAGAGGCGGAGTTATAGTTGTTTATATCTGTGAGGCCATGAATCACCATTGACGGCAGGATTGCCTACCACTCGGAACGATCGACGTTTGAAGAAACTATGCAAGTTCTTCGCAGATCGGTATAAGATGGGTCGATGTGTCGTGTTTTAAGCTACAAATTGCTATGTCGCAGATTCGCATACGACGAATAGAAGTGGAGTTATAGTTGTTTATATCTGTCAGGCCATGAATCACCATTGACGGCCGGATTGCCTACCACTCGGAACGATCGACGTTTGACGAAACTATGCAAGT
This sequence comes from Anoplius nigerrimus, assembly GCA_914767735.1. Classification (NCBI taxonomy): domain Eukaryota; kingdom Metazoa; phylum Arthropoda; class Insecta; order Hymenoptera; family Pompilidae; genus Anoplius; species Anoplius nigerrimus. The sequence goes on along the minus strand of CAJZBX010000559.1, from coordinate 437,305 downwards.
TCTTCGCAGATCGGTGTAAGGTGGGTCGATGTGTCGTGTTTTAAGCTACAAATTGCTATGTCGCAGATTTGCATACGACGAATAGAGGCGGAGTTATAGTTGTTTATATCTGTGAGGCCATGGATCACCATTGACGGCAGGATTGCCTACCACTCGAAACGATCGATGTTTGACGAAACTATGCAAGTTCGTCGCAGATCGGTATAAGGTGGGTCGTTGGGCCGTGATTTAAGATACAAGTTGCTATTTCGCAGATTCGCATACGACGAATAGAAGCGGAGTTATCGATGTTTATATCTGTGACGCCATGATTCACCATTGACGACCGGATTGCCTACCACTCGGAACGATCGACGCTTGACGAAACTATGCAAGTTCGTCGCAGATCGGTATAAGATGGGTCGATGTGTAGTGCTTTAAGCTACAAATTGCTATGTCGCAGATTTGCATACGACAAATAGAAGCGGAGTTATAGTTGTCTATATCTGTGAGGCCATGGATCACCATCGACGGCCGGATTGCCTACCACTCGAAACGATCGATGTTTGACGAAACTATGCAAGTTCTTCGCAGATCGGTATAAGGTGGCTCGATGTGCCGCGTTTTAAGCTACAAATTGCTATGTCGCAGATTTGCATACGACGAATAGAAGCTTAGTTATAGTTGTTTATATCTGTCAGGCCGTGAATCACCATTGACGGCCGGATTGCCTACCACTCGGAACGATCGACGTTTGCCGAAACTATGCAAGTTCTTCGCAGATCGGTATAAGGTGGGTCGATGTGTCGTGTTTTAAGCTACAAATTGCTATGTCGCAGATTTGCATACGACGAATAGAGGCGGAGTTATAGTTGTTTATATCTGTGAGGCCATGAATCACCATTGACGGCAGGATTGCCTACCACTCGGAACGATCGACGTTTGACGAAACTATGCAAGTTCTTCGCAGATCGGTATAAGGTGGGTCGATGTGTCGTGTTTTAAGCTACAAATTGCTATGTCGCAGATTTGCATACGACGAATAGAGGCGGAGTTATAGTTGTTTATATCTGTTAGGCCATGAATCACCATTGACGGCAGGATTGCCTACCACTCGGAACGATCGACGTTTGAAGAAACTATGCAAGTTCTTCGCAGATCGGTATAAGATGGGTCGATGTGTCGTGTTTTAAGCTACAAATTGCTTTGTCGCAGATTCGCATACGACGAATAGAAGTGGAGTTATAGTTGTTTATATCTGTCAGGCCATGAATCACCATTGACGGCCGGATTGCCTTCCACTCGAAACGATCGATGTTTGACGAAACTATGCAAGTTCGTCGCAGATCGGTATAAGGTGGGTCGTTGGGCCGTGTTTTAAGCTATAAGTTGCTGTGTCGCAGATTCGCATACGACGAACAGAAGCGGAGTTATCGATGTTTATATCTGTGAGGCCATTAATCACCATTGACGACAGGATTGCCTACCACTCGGAACGATCGACGTTTGACGAAACTATGCAAGTTCTTCGCAGATCGGTATAAGGTGGGTCGATGTGTCGTGTTTTAAGCTACAAATTGCTATGTCGCAGATTTGCATACGACGAATAGAGGCGGAGTTATAGTTGTTTATATCTGTGAGGCCATGTATCACCATTGACGGCAGGATTGCCTACCACTCGAAACGATCGATGTTTGACGAAACTATGCAAGTTCGTCGCAGATCGGTATAAGGTGGGTCGTTGGGCCGTGATTTAAGATACAAGTTGCTATTTCGCAGATTCGCATACGACCAATAGAAGCGGAGTTATCGATGTTTATATCAGTGAGGCCATTAATCACCATTGACGACAGGATTGCCTACCACTCGGAACGATCGACGTTTGACGAAACTATGCAAGTTCTTCGCAGATCGGTATAAGACGGGTCGATGTGTCGTGTTTTAAGCTACAAATTGCTATGTCGCAGATTCGCATACGACGAATAGAAGCGGAGTTATCGATGTTTATATCTGTGACGCCATGAATCACCATTGACGACCGGATTGCCTACCACTCGGAACGATCGACGCTTGACGAAACTATGCAAGTTCGTCGCAGATCGGTATAAGATGGGTCGATGTGTAGTGCTTTAAGCTACAAATTGCTATGTCGCAGATTTGCATACGACGAATAGAAGCGGAGTTATAGTTGTCTATATCTGTGAGGCCATGGATCACCATCGACGGCCGGATTGCCTACCACTCGAAACGATCGATGTTTGACGAAACTATGCAAGTTCTTCGCAGATCAGTATAAGGTGGTTCGATGTGCCGCGTTTTAAGCTACAAATTGCTATGTCGCAGATTTGCATACGACGAATAGAAGCTTAGTTATAGTTGTTTATATCTGTCAGGCCGTGAATCACCATTGACGGCCGGATTGCCTACCACTCGGAACGATCGACGCTTGACGAAACTATGCAAGTTCGTCGCATATCGGTATAAGGTGGGTCGATGTGTCGTGCTTTAAGCTACAAATTGCTATGTCGCAGATTTGCATACGACGAATAGAAGTGGAGTTATAGTTGTTTATATCTGTCAGGCCATGAATCACCATTGACGGCCGGATTGCCTTCCACTCGAAACGATCGATGTTTGACGAAACTATGCAAGTTCTTCGCAGATCGGTATAAGGTGGCTCGATGTGCCGTGTTTTAAGCTACAAATTGCTATGTCGCAGATTTGCATACGACGAATAGAAGTGGAGTTATAGTTGTTTATATCTGTCAGGCCATGAATCACCATTGACGGCCGGATTGCCTTCCACTCGAAACGATCGATGTTTGACGAAACTATGCAAGTTCTTCGCAGATCGGTATAAGATGGGTCGATGTGTCGTGTTTTAAGCTACAAATTGCTATGTCGCAGATTCGCATACGACGAATAGAAGTGGAGTTATAGTTGTTTATATCTGTCAGGCCATGAATCACCATTGACGGCCGGATTGCCTTCCACTCGAAACGATCGATGTTTGACGAAACTATGCAAGTTCGTCGCAGATCGGTATAAGGTGGATCGTTGGGCCGTGTTTTAAGCTATAAGTTGCTGTGTCGCAGATTCGCATACGACGAACAGAAGCGGAGTTATCGATGTTTATATCTGTGAGGCCATGAATCACCATTGACGACAGGATTGCCTACCACTCGGAACGATCGACGTTTGCCGAAACTATGCAAGTTCTTCGCAGATCGGTATAAGGTGGGTCGATGTGTCGTGTTTTAAGCTACAAATTGCTATGTCGCAGATTTGCATACGACGAATAGAGGCGGAGTTATAGTTGTTTATATCTGTGAGGCCATGAATCACCATTGACGGCAGGATTGGCTACCACTCGGAACGATCGACGTTTGACGAAACTATGCAAGTTCTTCGCAGATCGGTATAAGGTGGGTCGATGTGTCGTGTTTTAAGCTACAAATTGCTATGTCGCAGATTTGCATACGACGAATAGAGGCGGAGTTATAGTTGCTTATATCTGTGAGGCCATGAATCACCATTGACGGCAGGATTGCCTACCACTCGGAACGATCGACGTTTGAAGAAACTATGCAAGTTCTTCGCAGATCGGTATAAGATGGGTCGATGTGTCGTGTTTTAAGCTACAAATTGCTATGTCGCAGATTCGCATACGACGAATAGAAGTGGAGTTATAGTTGTTTATATCTGTCAGGCCATGAATCACCATTGACGGCCGGATTGCCTTCCACTCGAAACGATCGATGTTTGACGAAACTATGCAAGTTCGTCGCAGATCGGTATAAGGTGGGTCTTTGGGCCGTGTTTTAAGCTATAAGTTGCTGTGTCGCAGATTCGCATACGACGAACAGAAGCGGAGTTATCGATGTTTATATCTGTGAGGCCATTAATCACCATTGACGACAGGATTGCCTACCACTCGGAACGATCGACGTTTGACGAAACTATGCAAGTTCTTCGCAGATCGGTATAAGATTGGTCGATGTGTCGTGTTTTAAGCTACAAATTGCTATGTCGCAGATTCGCATACGACGAATAGAAGTGGAGTTATAGTTGTTTATATCTGTCAGGCCATGAATCACCAATGACGCCCGAATTGCCTTCCACTCGAAACGATCGATGTTTGACAAAACTATGCAAGTTCTTCGCAGATCGGTATAAGGTGGGTCGATGTGTCGTGTTTTAAGCTACAAATTGCTATGTCGCAGATTTGCATACGACGAATAGAGGCTGAGTTATAGTTGTTTATATCTGTGAGGCCATGGATCACCATTGACGGCAGGATTGCCTACCACTCGAAACGATCGATGTTTGACGAAACTATGCAAGTTCTTCGCAGATCGGTATAAGATGGGTCGATGTGTCGTGTTTTAAGCTACAAATTGCTATGTCGCAGATTTGCATACGACGAATAGAAGCGGAGTTATAGTTGTTTATACCCGTGAGGTCATGAATCATCATTGACGGCCGGAATGCCTACCACTCGAAACGATCGATGTTTGACGAAACTATGCAAGTTCTTCGCAGATCGGTATAAGATGGGTCGATGTGTCGTGTTTTAAGCTACAAATTGCTATGTCGCAGATTCGCATACGACGAATAGAAGCGGAGTTATCGATGTTTATATCTGTGAGGCCATGAATCACCATTGACGACCGGATTGCCTACCACTCGGAACGATCGACGCTTGACGAAACTATGCAAGTTCGTCGCAGATCGGTATAAGATGGGTCGATGTGCCGTGTTTTAAGCTACAAATTGCTATGTCGCAGATTCGCATACGACCAATAGAAGCGGAGTTATCGATGTTTATATCTGTGAGGCCATGAATCACCATTGACGACCGGATTGCCTACCACTCGGAACGATCGACGCTTGACGAAACTATGCAAGTTCGTCGCAGATCGGTATAAGGTGGGTCGATGTGTCGTGCTTTAAGCTACAAATTGCTATGTCGCAGATTTGCATTCGACGAATAGAAGCGGAGTAATAGTTGTTTATATCTGTGAGGCCATGAATCACCATTGACGACCGGATTGCCTACCACTCGAAACGATCGATGGTTGACGAAACTATGCAAGTTCGTTGCAGATCGGTATAAGGTGGGTCGTTGGGCCGTGTTTTAAGCTTCAAATTGCTATGCCGCAGATTCGCATACGACGAATAGAAGCGGAGTTATCGATGTTTATATCTGTGAGGCCATGAATGACCATCGACGGCCGGATTGCCTACCACTCGGAACGATCGACGTTTGACGAAACTATGCAAGTTCTTCGCAGATCGGTATAAGGTGGCTCGATGTGTCGTGTTTTCGGCTACAAATTGCTATGTCGCAGATTTGCGTCCGACGAATACAAGCGGAGTTATAGTAGTTTATATCTGTCAGGCCATGAATCACCATTGACGGCCGGATTGCTTACCACTCGGAACGATCGACGTTTGCCGAAACTCTGCAAGTTCTTCGCAGATCGGTATAAGGTGGCTCGATGTGCCGTGTTTTAAGCTACAAATTGCTATGTCGCAGATTTGCATACGACGAATAGAAGCTTAGTTATAGTTGTTTATATCTGTCAGGCCATGAATCACCATTGACGGTCGGATTGCCTTCCACTCGAAACGATCGATGTTTGACGAAACTATGCAAGTTCGTCGCAGATCGGTATAAGGTGGGTCGTTGGGCCGTGTTTTAAGCTATAAGTTGCTGTGTCGCAGATTCGCATACGACGAACAGAAGCGGAGTTATCGATGTTTATATCTGTGAGGCCATTAATCACCATTGACGACAGGATTGCCTACCACTCGGAACGATCGACGTTTGACGAAACTATGCAAGTTCTTCGCAGATCGGTATAAGATTGGTCGATGTGTCGTGTTTTAAGCTACAAATTGCTATGTCGCAGATTCGCATACGACGAATAGAAGTGGAGTTATAGTTGTTTATATCTGTCAGGCCATGAATCACCATTGACGGCCGGATTGCCTTCCACTCGAAACGATCGATGTTTGACGAAACTATGCAAGTTCTTCGCAGATCGGTATAAGGTGGGTCGATGTGTCGTGTTTTAAGCTACAAATTGCTATGTCGCAGATTTGCATACGACGAATAGAGGCGGAGTTATAGTTGCTTATATCTGTGAGGCCATGAATCACCATTGACGGCAGGATTGCCTACCACTCGGAACGATCGACGTTTGAAGAAACTATGCAAGTTCTTCGCAGATCGGTATAAGATGGGTCGATGTGTCGTGTTTTAAGCTACAAATTGCTATGTCGCAGATTCGCATACGACGAATAGAAGTGGAGTTATAGTTGTTTATATCTGTCAGGCCATGAATCACCATTGACGGCCGGATTGCCTTCCACTCGAAACGATCGATGTTTGACGAAACTATGCAAGTTCGTCGCAGATCGGTATAAGGTGGGTCTTTGGGCCGTGTTTTAAGCTATAAGTTGCTGTGTCGCAGATTCGCATACGACGAACAGAAGTGGAGTTATCGATGTTTATATCTGTGAGGCCATTAATCACCATTGACGACAGGATTGCCTACCACTCGGAACGATCGACGTTTGACGAAACTATGCAAGTTCTTCGCAGATCGGTATAAGACTGGTCGATGTGTCGTGTTTTAAGCTACAAATTGCTATGTCGCAGATTCGCATACGACGAATAGAAGCGGAGTTATCGATGTTTATATCTGTGAGGCCATGAATCACCATTGACGACCGGATTGCCTACCACTCGGAACGATCGACGCTTGACGAAACTATGCAAGTTCGTCGCAGATCGGTATAAGGTGGGTCGATGTGTCGTGCTTTAAGCTACAAATTGCTATGTCGCAGATTTGCATACGACGAATAGAAGTGGAGTTATAGTTGTTTATATCTGTCAGGCCATGAATCACCATTGACGGCCGGATTGCCTTCCACTCGAAACGATCGATGTTTGACGAAAGTATGCAAGTTCTTCGCAGATCGGTATAAGATGGGTCGATGTGTCGTGTTTTAAGCTACAAATTGCTATGTCGCAGATTTGCATACGACGAATAGAAGCGGAGTTATAGTTGTTTATACCCGTGAGGTCATGAATCATCATTGACGGCCGGAATGCCTACCACTCGAAACGATCGATGTTTGACGAAACTATGCAAGTTCTTCGCAGATCGGTATAAGATGGGTCGATGTGTCGTGTTTTAAGCTACAAATTGCTATGTCGCAGATTCGCATACGACGAATAGAAGCGGAGTTATCGATGTTTATATCTGTGAGGCCATGAATCACCATTGACGACCGGATTGCCTACCACTCGGAACGATCGACGCTTGACGAAACTATGCAAGTTCGTCGCAGATCGGTATAAGGTGGGTCGATGTGTCGTGCTTTAAGCTACAAATTGCTATGTCGCAGATTTGCATACGACGAATAGAAGCGGAGTTATAGTTGTTTATACCCGTGAGGTCATGAATCATCATTGACGGCCGGAATGCCTACCACTCGAAACGATCGATGTTTGACGAAACTATGCAAGCTCGTCGCAGATCGGTATAAGGTGGGTCGATGTGTCGTGCTTTAAGCTACAAATTGCTATGTCGCAGATTTGCATTCGACGAATAGAAGCGGAGTAGTAGTTGTTTATATCTGTGAGGCCATGAATCACCATTGACGACCGGATTGCCTACCACTCGAAACGATCGATGTTTGACGAAACTATGCAAGTTCGTTGCAGATCGGTATAAGGTGGGTCGTTGGGCCGTGTTTTAAGCTATAAATTGCTATGCCGCAGATTCGCATACGACGAATAGAAGCGGAGTTATCGATGTTTATATCTGTCAGGCCATGAATCACCATTGACGGCCGGATTGCCTACCACTCGGAACTATCGACGTTTGCCGAAACTCTGCAAGTTCTTCGCAGATCGGTATAAGGTGGCTCGATGTGCCGTGTTTTAAGCTACAAATTGCTATGTCGCAGATTTGCATACGACGAATAGAAGCTTAGTTATAGTTGTTTATATCTGTCAGGCCGTGAATCACCATTGACGGCCGGATTGCCTACCACTCGGAACGATCGACGTTTGCCGAAACTATGCAAGTTCTTCGCAGATCGGTATAAGGTGGGTCGATGTGTCGTGCTTTAAGCTACAAATTGCTATGTCGCAGATTTGCATTCGACGAATAGAAGCGGAGTAGTAGTTGTTTATATCTGTGAGGCCATGAATCACCATTGACGACCGGATTGCCTACCACTCGAAACGATCGATGTTTGACGAAACTATGCAAGTTCGTTGCAGATCGGTATAAGGTGGGTCGTTGGGCCGTGTTTTAAGCTACAAATTGCTATGCCGCAGATTCGCATACGACGAATAGAAGCGGAGTTATCGATGTTTATATCTGTCAGGTCATGAATCATCATTGACGGCCGGAATGCCTACCACTCGAAACGATCGATGTTTGACGAAACTATGCAACTTCGTCGCAGATCGGTATAAGGTGGGTCGATGCGTAGTGCTTTAAGCTACAAATTGCTATGTCGCAGATTTGCATACGACGAATAGAAGCGGAGTTATAGTTGTCTATATCTGTGAGACCATGGATCACCATCGACGGCCGGATTGCCTACCACTCGAAAGGATCGATGTTTGACGAAACTATGCAAGTTCTTCGCAGATCGGTATAAGGTGGCTCGATGTGCCGCGTTTTAAGCTACAAATTGCTATGTCGCAGATTTGCATACGACGAATAGAAGCTTAGTTATAGTTGTTTATATCTGTCAGGCCATGAATCACCATTGACGGCCGGATTGCCTTCCACTCGAAACGATCGATGTTTGACGAAACTATGCAAGTTCGTCGCAGATCGGTATAAGGTGGGTCGTTGGGCCATGTTTTAAGCTATAAGTTGCTGTGTCGCAGATTCGCATACAACGAACAGAAGCGGAGTTATCGATGTTTATATCTGTGAGGCCATTAATCACCATTGACGACAGGATTGCCTACCACTCGGAACGATCGACGTTTGACGAAACTATGCAAGTTCTTCGCAGATCGGTATAAGGTGGGTCGATGTGTCGTGTTTTAAGCTACAAATTGCTATGTCGCAGATTTGCATACGACGAATAGAGGCGGAGTTATAGTTGTTTATATCTGTGAGGCCATGGATCACCATTGACGGCAGGATTGCCTACCACTCGAAACGATCGATGTTTGACGAAACTATGCAAGTTCGTCGCAGATCGGTATAAGGTGGGTCGTTGGGCCGTGATTTAAGATACAAGTTGCTATTTCGCAGATTCGCATACGACCAATAGAAGCGGAGTTATCGATGTTTACATCAGTGAGGCCATTAATCACCATTGACGACAGGATTGCCTACCACTCGGAACGATCGACGTTTGACGAAACTATGCAAGTTCTTCGCAGATCGGTATAAGATGGGTCGATGTGTCGTGTTTTAAGCTACAAAATGCTATGTCGCAGATTCGCATACGACGAATAGAAGCGGAGTTATCGATGTTTATATCTGTGACGCCATGATTCACCATTGACGACCGGATTGCCTACCACTCGGAACGATCGACGCTTGACGAAACTATGCAAGTTCGTCGCAGATCGGTATAAGATGGGTCGATGTGTAGTGCTTTAAGCTACAAATTGCTATGTCGCAGATTTGCATACGACAAATAGAAGCGGAGTTATAGTTGTCTATATCTGTGAGGCCATGGATCACCATCGACGGCCGGATAGCCTTCCACTCGAAACGATCGATGTTTGACGAAACTATACAAGTTCGTCGCAGATCGGTGTAAGGTGGGTCGTTGGGCCGTGTTTTAATCTATAAGTTGCTGTGTCGCAGATTCGCATACGACGAACAGAAGCGGAGTTATCGATGTTTATATCTGTGAGGCCATGAATCACCATTGACGACCGGATTGCCTACCACTCGGAACGATCGACGCTTGACGAAACTATGCAAGTTCGTCGCAGATCGGTATAAGGTGGGTCGATGTGTCGTGCTTTAAGCTACAAATTGCTATGTCGCAGATTTGCATACGACGAATAGAAGCGGAGTTATAGTTGTTTATACCCGTGAGGTCATGAATCATCATTGACGGCCGGAATGCCTACCACTCGAAACGATCGATGTTTGACGAAACTATGCAAGCTCGTCGCAGATCGGTATAAGGTGGGTCGATGTGTCGTGCTTTAAGCTACAAATTGCTATGTCGCAGATTTGCATTCGACGAATAGAAGCGGAGTAGTAGTTGTTTATATCTGTGAGGCCATGAATCACCATTGACGACCGGATTGCCTACCACTCGAAACGATCGATGTTTGACGAAACTATGCAAGTTCGTTGCAGATCGGTATAAGGTGGGTCGTTGGGCCGTGTTTTAAGCTATAAATTGCTATGCCGCAGATTCGCATACGACGAATAGAAGCGGAGTTATCGATGTTTATATCTGTCAGGCCATGAATCACCATTGACGGCCGGATTGCCTACCACTCGGAACTATCGACGTTTGCCGAAACTCTGCAAGTTCTTCGCAGATCGGTATAAGGTGGCTCGATGTGCCGTGTTTTAAGCTACAAATTGCTATGTCGCAGATTTGCATACGACGAATAGAAGCTTAGTTATAGTTGTTTATATCTGTCAGGCCGTGAATCACCATTGACGGCCGGATTGCCTACCACTCGGAACGATCGACGTTTGCCGAAACTATGCAAGTTCTTCGCAGATCGGTATAAGGTGGGTCGATGTGTCGTGCTTTGAGCTACAAATTGCTATGTCGCAGATTTGCATTCGACGAATAGAAGCGGAGTAGTAGTTGTTTATATCTGTGAGGCCATGAATCACCATTGACGACCGGATTGCCTACCACTCGAAACGATCGATGTTTGACGAAACTATGCAAGTTCGTTGCAGATCGTTTTAAGGTGGGTCGTTGGGCCGTGTTTTAAGCTACAAATTGCTATGCCGCAGATTCGCATACGACGAATAGAAGCGGAGTTATCGATGTTTATATCTGTCAGGTCATGAATCATCATTGACGGCCGGAATGCCTACCACTCGAAACGATCGATGTTTGACGAAACTATGCAACTTCGTTGCAGATCGGTATAAGGTGGGTCGTTGGGCCGTGTTTTAAGCTACAAATTGCTATGTCGCAGATTCGCATACGACGAATAGAAGCGGAGTAATAGTTGTTTATATCTGTGAGGCCATGAATCACCATTGACGACCGGATTGCCTACCACTCGGAACGATCGACGCTTGACGAAACTATGCAAGTTCGTCGCAGATCGGTATAAGGTGGGTCGATGTGTCGTGTTTTAGGCTACAAATTGATATGTCGCAGATATGCGTACGACGAATAGAAGCGGAGTTATAGTTGTTTATATCTGTCAGGCCATGAATCACCATTGACGGCCGGATTGCCTACCACTCGGAACGATCGACGTTTGCCGAAACTCTGCAAGTTCTTCGCAGATCGGTATAAGGTGGGTCGATGTGCCGTGTTTTAAGCTACAAATTGCTATGTCGCAGATTTGCGTACGACGAATAGAGCGGAGTTATAGTTGTTTATATCTGTCAGGCCATGAATCACCATCGACGGCCGGATTGCCTACCACTCGGAACGATCGACGTTTGACGAAACTATGCAAGTTCTTCGCAGATCGGTATAAGGTGGGTCGATGTGTCGTGTTTTAAGCTACAAATTGCTATGTCGCAGATTTGCATACGACGAATAGAGGCGGAGTTATAGTTGTTTATATCTGTGAGGCCATGAATCACCATTGACGGCAGGATTGCCTACCACTCGGAACGATCGACGTTTGAAGAAACTATGCAAGTTCTTCGCAGATCGGTATAAGATGGGTCGATGTGTCGTGTTTTAAGCTACAAATTGCTATGTCGCAGATTCGCATACGACGAATAGAAGTGGAGTTATAGTTGTTTATATCTGTCAGGCCATGAATCACCATTGACGGCCGGATTGCTTTCCACTCGAAACGATCGATGTTTGACGAAACTATGCAAGTTCGTCGCAGATCGGTATAAGGTGGGTCGTTGGGCCGTGTTTTAAGCTATAAGTTGCTGTGTCGCAGATTCGCATACGACGAACAGAAGCGGAGTTATCGATGTTTATATCTGTGAGGCCATTAATCACCATTGACGACAGGATTGCCTACCACTCGGAACGATCGACGTTTGACGTAAATATGCAAGTTCTTCGCAGATCGGTATAAGATTGGTCGATGTGTCGTGTTTTAAGCTACAAATTGCTATGTCGCAGATTCGCATACGACGAATAGAAGTGGAGTTATAGTTGTTTATATCTGTCAGGCCATGAATCACCATTGACGGCCGGATTGCCTTCCACTCGAAACGATCGATGTTTGACGAAACTATGCAAGTTCTTCGCAGATCGGTATAAGATGGGTCGATGTGTCGTGTTTTAAGCTACAAATTGCTATGTCGCAGATTCGCATACGACGAATAGAAGTGGAGTTATAGTTGTTTATATCTGTCAGGCCATGAATCACCATTGACGGCCGGATTGCCTTCCACTCGAAACGATCGATGTTTGACGAAACTATGCAAGTTCGTCGCAGATCGGTATAAGGTGGGTCGTTGGGCCGTGTTTTAAGCTATAAGTTGCTGTGTCGCAGATTCGCATACGACGAACAGAAGCGGAGTTATCGATGTTTATATCTGTGAGGCCATGAATCACCATTGACGACCGGATTGCCTACCACTCGGAAGGATCGACGTTTGACGAAACTATGCAAGTTCGTCGCAGATCGGTATAAGGTGGCTCGATGTGTCGTGTTTTAGGCTACAAATTGCTATGTCGCAGATTCGCATACGACGAATAGAAGTGGAGTTATAGTTGTTTATATCTGTCAGGCCATGAATCACCATTGACGGCCGGATTGCTTTCCACTCGAAACGATCGATGTTTGACGAAACTATGCAAGTTCGTCGCAGATCGGTATAAGGTGGGTCGTTGGGCCGTGTTTTAAGCTATAAGTTGCTGTGTCGCAGATTCGCATACGACGAACAGAAGCGGAGTTATCGATGTTTATATCTGTGAGGCAATTAATCACCATTGACGACAGGATTGCCTACCACTCGGAACGATCGACGTTTGACGAAACTATGCAAGTTCTTCACAGATCGGTATAAGATTGGTCGATGTGTCGTGTTTTAAGCTACAAATTGCTATTTCGCAGATTCGCATACGACGAATAGAAGTGGAGTTATAGTTGTTTATATCTGTCAGGCCATGAATCACCATTGACGGCCGGATTGCCTTCCACTCGAAACGATCGATGTTTGACGAAACTATGCAAGTTCTTCGCAGATCGGTATAAGATGGGTCGATGTGTCGTGTTTTAAGCTACAAATTGCTATGTCGCAGATTCGCATACGACGAATAGAAGTGGAGTTATAGTTGTTTATATCTGTCAGGCCATGAATCACCATTGACGGCCGGATTGCCTTCCACTCGAAACGATCGATGTTTGACGAAACTATGCAAGTTCTTCGCAGATCGGTATAAGATGGGTCGATGTGTCGTGTTTTAAGCTACAAATTGCTATGTCGCAGATTCGCATACGACGAATAGAAGTGGAGTTATCGATGTTTATATTTGTCAGGCCATGAATCACCATTGACGGCCGGATTGCCTTCCACTCGAAACGATCGATGTTTGACGAAACTATGCAAGTTCTTCGCAGATCGGTATAAGATGGGTCGATGTGTCGTGTTTTAAGCTACAAATTGCTATGTCGCAGATTCGCATACGACGAATAGAAGTGGAGTTATAGTTGTTTATATCTGTCAGGCCATGAATCACCATTCACGGCCGGATTGCCTTCCACTCGAAACGATCGATGTTTGACGAAACTATGCAAGTTCGTCGCAGATCGGTATAAGGTGGGTCGTTGGGCCGTGTTTTAAGCTATAAGTTGCTGTGTCGCAGATTCGCATACGACGAACAGAAGCGGAGTTATCGATGTTTATATCTGTGAGGCCATGAATCACCATTGACGACCGGATTGCCTACCACTCGGAACGATCGACGCTTGACGAAACTATGCAAGTTCGTCGCAGATCGGTATAAGGTGGGTCGATGTGTCGTGCTTTAAGCTACAAATTGATATGTCGCAGATTTGCATACGACGAATAGAAGCGGAGTTATAGTTGTTTATACCCGTGAGGTCATGAATAATCATTGACGGCCGGAATGCCTACCACTCGAAACGATCGATGTTTGACGAAACTATGCAAGTTCGTCGCAGATCGGTATAAGGTGGGTCGATGTGTCGTGCTTTAAGCTACAAATGGCTATGTCGCAGATTTGCATTCGACGAATAGAAGCGGAGTAATAGTTGTTTATATCTGTGAGGCCATGAATCACCATTGACGACCGGATTGCCTACCACTCGAAACGATCGATGTTTGACGAAACTATGCAAGTTCGTTGCAGATCGGTATAAGGTGGGTCGTTGGGCCGTGTTTTAAGCTTCAAATTGCTATGCCGCAGATTCGCATACGACGAATAGAAGCGGAGTTATCGATGTTTATATCTGTGAGGCCATGAATGACCATCGACGGCCGGATTGCCTACCACTCGGAACGATCGACGTTTGACGAAACTATGCAAGTTCTTCGCAGATCGGTATAAGGTGGCTCGATGTGTCGTGTTTTCGGCTACAAATTGCTATGTCGCAGATTTGCGTCCGACGAATACAAGCGGAGTTATAGTAGTTTATATCTGTCAGGCCATGAATCACCATTGACGGCCGGATTGCTTACCACTCGGAACGATCGACGTTTGCCGAAACTCTGCAAGTTCTTCGCAGATCGGTATAAGGTGGCTCGATGTGCCGTGTTTTAAGCTACAAATTGCTATGTCGCAGATTTGCATACGACGAATAGAAGCTTAGTTATAGTTGTTTATATCTGTCAGGCCATGAATCACCATTGACGGCCGGATTGCCTTCCACTCGAAACGATCGATGTTTGACGAAACTATGCAAGTTCGTCGCAGATCGGTATAAGGTGGGTCGTTGGGCCGTGTTTTAAGCTATAAGTTGCTGTGTCGCAGATTCGCATACGACGAACAGAAGCGGAGTTATCGATGTTTATATCTGTGAGGCCATTAATCACCATTGACGACAGGATTGCCTACCACTCGGAACGATCGACGTTTGACGAAACTATGCAAGTTCTTCCAGATCGGTATAAGATTGGTCGATGTGTCGTGTTTTAAGCTACAAATTGCTATGTCGCAGATTCGCATACGACGAATAGAAGTGGAGTTATAGTTGTTTATATCTGTCAGGCCATGAATCACCATTGACGGCCGGATTGCCTTCCACTCGAAACGATCGATGTTTGACGAAACTATGCAAGTTCTTCGCAGATCGGTATAAGATGGGTCGATGTGTCGTGTTTTAAGCTACAAATTGCTATGTCGCAGATTCGCATACGACGAATAGAAGTGGAGTTATAGTTGTTTATATCTGTCAGGCCATGAATCACCATTGACGGCCGGATTGCCTTCCACTCGAAACGATCGATGTTTGACGAAACTATGCAAGTTCGTCGCAGATCGGTATAAGGTGGGTCGTTGGGCCGTGTTTTAAGCTATAAGTTGCTGTGTCGCAGATTCGCATACGACGAACAGAAGCGGAGTTATCGATGTTTATATCTGTGAGGCCATTAATCACCATTGACGACAGGATTGCCTACCACTCGGAACGATCGACGTTTGTCGAAACTATGCAAGTTCTTCGCAGATCGGTATAAGATTGGTCGATGTGTCGTGTTTTAAGCTACAAATTGCTATGTCGCAGATTCGCATACGACGAATAGAAGTGGAGTTATAGTTGTTTATATCTGTCAGGCCATGAATCACCATTGACGGCCGGATTGCCTTCCACTCGAAACGATCGATGTTTGACAAAACTATGCAAGTTCTTCGCAGATCGGTATAAGGTGGGTCGATGTGTCGTGTTTTAAGCTACAAATTGCTATGTCGCAGATTTGCATACGACGAATAGAGGCGGAGTTATAGTTGTTTATATCTGTGAGGCCATGGATCACCATTGACGGCAGGATTGCCTACCACTCGAAACGATCGATGTTTGACGAAACTATGCAAGTTCGTCGCAGATCGGTATAAGGTGGGTCGTTGGGCCGTGATTTAAGATACAAGTTTCTATTTCGCAGATTCGCATACGACCAATAGAAGCGGAGTTATCGATGTTTATATCAGTGAGGCCATTAATCACCATTGACGACAGGATTGCCTACCACTCGGAACGATCGACGTTTGACGAAACTATGCAAGTTCTTCGCAGATCGGTATAAGATGGGTCGATGTGTCGTGTTTTAAGCTACAAATTGCTATGTCGCAGATTCGCATACGACGAATAGAAGCGGAGTTATCGATGTTTATATCTGTGAGGCCATGAATCACCATTGACGACCGGATTGCCTACCACTCGGAACGATCGACGCTTGACGAAACTATGCAAGTTCGTCGCAGATCGGTATATGGTGGGTCGATGTGTCGTGCTTTAAGCTACAAATTGCTATGTCGCAGATTTGCATACGACGAATAGAAGTGGAGTTATAGTTGTTTATATCTGTCAGGCCATGAATCACCATTGACGGCCGGATTGCCTTCCACTCGAAACGATCGATGTTTGACGAAACTATGCAAGTTCCTCGCAGATCGGTATAAGATGGGTCGATGTGTCGTGTTTTAAGCTACAAATTGCTATGTCGCAGATTCGCATACGACGAATAGAAGTGGAGTTATAGTTGTTTATATCTGTCAGGCCATGAATCACCATTGACGGCCGGATTGCCTTCCACTCGAAACGATCGATGTTTGACAAAACTATGCAAGTTCTTCGCAGATCGGTATAAGGTGGGTCGATGTGTCGTGTTTTAAGCTACAAATTGCTATGTCGCAGATTTGCATACGACGAATAGAGGCGGAGTTATAGTTGTTTATATCTGTGAGGCCATGGATCACCATTGACGGCAGGATTGCCTACCACTCGAAACGATCGATGTTTGACGAAACTATGCAAGTTCGTCGCAGATCGGTATAAGGTGGGTCGTTGGGCCGTGATTTAAGATACAAGTTTCTATTTCGCAGATTCGCATACGACCAATAGAAGCGGAGTTATCGATGTTTATATCAGTGAGGCCATTAATCACCATTGACGACAGGATTGCCTACCACTCGGAACGATCGACGTTTGACGAAACTATGCAAGTTCTTCGCAGATCGGTATAAGATGGGTCGATGTGTCGTGTTTTAAGCTACAAATTGCTATGTCGCAGATTCGCATACGACGAATAGAAGCGGAGTTATCGATGTTTATATCTGTGAGGCCATGAATCACCATTGACGACCGGATTGCCTACCACTCGGAACGATCGACGCTTGACGAAACTATGCAAGTTCGTCGCAGATCGGTATATGGTGGGTCGATGTGTCGTGCTTTAAGCTACAAATTGCTATGTCGCAGATTTGCATACGACGAATAGAAGCGGAGTTATAGTTGTTTATATCTGTCAGGCCATGAATCACCATTGACGGCCGGATTGCCTTCCACTCGAAACGATCGATGTTTGACGAAACTATGCAAGTTCCTCGCAGATCGGTATAAGATGGGTCGATGTGTCGTGTTTTAAGCTACAAATTGCTATGTCGCAGATTCGCATACGACGAATAGAAGTGGAGTTATAGTTGTTTATATCTGTCAGGCCATGAATCACCATTGACGGCCGGATTGCCTTCCACTCGAAACGATCGATGTTTGACGAAACTATGCAAGTTCGTCGCAGATCGGTATAAGGTGGGTCGTTGGGCCGTGTTTTAAGCTATAAGTTGCTGTGTCGCAGATTCGCATACGACGAACAGAAGCGGAGTTATCGATGTTCATATCTGTGAGGCCATGAATCACCATTGACGACCGGATTGCCTACCACTCGGAACGATCGACGCTTGACGAAACTATGCAAGTTCGTCGCAGATCGGTATAAGGTGGGTCGTTGGGCCGTGTTTTAAGCGATAAGTTGCTGTGTCGCAGATTCGCATACGACGAACAGAAGCGGAGTTATCGATGTTTATATCTGTGAGGCCATTAATCACCATTGACGACAGGATTGCCTACCACTCGGAACGATCGACGTTTGACGAAACTATGCAAGTTCTTCGCAGATCGGTATAAGGTGGGTCGATGTGTCGTGTTTTAAGCTACAAATTGCTACGTCGCAGATTTGCATACGACGAATAGAGGCGGAGTTATAGTTGTTTATATCTGTGAGGCCATGGATCACCATTGACGGCAGGATTGCCTACCACTCGAAACGATCGATGTTTGACGAAACTATGCAAGTTCGTCGCAGATCGGTATAAGGTGGGTCGTTGGGCCGTGATTTAAGATACAAGTTGCTATTTCGCAGATTCGCATACGACCAATAGAAGCGGAGTTATCGATGTTTATATCAGTGAGGCCATTAATCACCATTGACGACAGGATTGCCTACCACTCGGAACGATCGACGTTTGACGAAACTATGCAAGTTCTTCGCAGATCGGTATAAGATGATGTGTGTCGTGTTTTAAGCTACAAATTGCTATGTCGCAGATTCGCATACGACGAATAGAAGCGGAGTTATCGATGTTTATATCTGTGAGGCCATTAATCACCATTGACGACAGGATTGCCTACCACTCGGAACGATCGACGTTTGACGAAACTATGCAAGTTCTTCACAGATCGGTATAAGATTGGTCGATGTGTCGTGTTTTAAGCTACAAATTGCTATTTCGCAGATTCGCATACGACGAATAGAAGTGGAGTTATAGTTGTTTATATCTGTCAGGCCATGAATCACCATTGACGGCCGGATTGCCTTCCACTCGAAACGATCGATGTTTGACGAAACTATGCAAGTTCTTCGCAGATCGGTATAAGATGGGTCGATGTGTCGTGTTTTAAGCTACAAATTGCTATGTCGCAGATTCGCATACGACGAATAGAAGTGGAGTTATAGTTGTTTATATCTGTCAGGCCATGAATCACCATTGACGGCCGGATTGCCTTCCACTCGAAACGATCGATGTTTGACGAAACTATGCAAGTTCGTCGCAGATCGGTATAAGGTGGGTCGTTGGGCCGTGTTTTAAGCTGTAAGTTGCTGTGTCGCAGATTCGCATACGACGAACAGAAGCGGAGTTATCGATGTTTATATCTGTGAGGCCATGAATCACCTTTGACGACCGGATTGCCTACCACTCGGAACGATCGACGCTTGACGAAACTATGCAAGTTCGTCGCAGATCGGTATAAGGTGGGTCGATGTGTCGTGCTTTAAGCTACAAATTGCTATGTCGCAGATTTGCATACGAAGAATAGAAGCGGAGTTATAGTTGTTTATATCTGTGAGGCCATGAATCACCATTGACGGCAGGATTGCCTACCACTCGGAACGATCGACGTTTGAAGAAACTATGCAAGTTCTTCGCAGATCGGTATAAGATGGGTCGATGTGTCGTGTTTTAAGCTACAAATTGCTCTGTCGCAGATTCGCATACGACGAATAGAAGTGGAGTTATAGTTGTTTATATCTGTCAGGCCATGAATCACCATTGACGGCCGGATTGCCTTCCACTCGAAACGATCGATGTTTGACGAAACTATGCAAGTTCGTCGCAGATCGGTATAAGGTGGGTCGTTGGGCCGTGTTTTAAGCTATAAGTTGCTGTGTCGCAGATAAGCATACGACGAACAGAAGCGGAGTTATCGATGTTTATATCTGTGAGGCCATTAATCACCATTGACGACAGGATTGCCTACCACTCGGAACGATCGACGTTTGACGAAACTATGCAAGTTCTTCGCAGACCGGTATAAGATGGGTCGATGTGTCGTGTTTTAAGCTACAAATTGCTATGTCGCAGATTTGCATACGACGAATAGAGGCGGAGTTATAGTTGTTTATATCTGTGAGGCCATGAATCACCATTGACGGCAGGATTGCCTACCACTCGGAACGATCGACGTTTGAAGAAACTATGCAACTTCTTCGCAGATCGGTATAAGATGGGTCGATGTGTCGTGTTTTAAGCTACAAATTGCTATGTCGCAGATTCGCATACGACGAATAGAAGTGGAGTTATAGTTGTTTATATCTGTCAGGCCATGAATCATCATTGACGGCCGGATTGCCTTCCACTCGAAACGATCGATGTTTGACGAAACTATGCAAGTTCGTCGCAGATCGGTATAAGATTGGTCGATGTGTCGTGTTTTAAGCTACAAATTGCTATGTCGCAGATTCGCATACGACGAATAGAAGTGGAGTTATAGTTGTTTATATCTGTCAGGCCATGAATCACCATTGACGGCCGGATTGCCTTCTACTCGAAACGATCGATGTTTGACGAAACTATGCAAGTTCTTCGCAGATCGGTATAAGGTGGGTCGATGTGTCGTGATTTAAGCTACAAATTGCTATGTCGCAGATTCGCATACGACGAATAGAAGTGGAGTTATAGTTGTTTATATCTGTCAGGCCATGAATCACCATTGACGGCCGGATTGCCTTCCACTCGAAACGATCGATGTTTGACGAAACTATGCAAGTTCTTCGCAGATCGGTATAAGGTGGGTCGATGTGTCGTGATTTAAGATACAAGTTGCTATTTCGCAGATTCGCATACGACCAATAGAAGCGGAGTTATCGATGTTTATATCAGTGAGGCCATTAATCACCATTGACGACAGGATTGCCTACCACTCGGAACGATCGACGTTTGACGAAACCATGCAAGTTCTTCGCAGATCGGTATAAGATGGGTCGATGTGTCGTGTTTTAAGCTACAAATTGCTATGTCGCAGATTCGCATACGACGAATAGAAGCGGAGTTATCGATGTTTATATCTGTGAGGCCATTAATCACCATTGACGACAGGATTGCCTACCACTCGGAACGATCGACGTTTGACGAAACTATGCAAGTTCTTCGCAGACCGGTATAAGATGGGTCGATGTGTCGTGTTTTAAGCTACAAATTGCTATGTCGCAGATTCGCATACGACGAATAGAAGCGGAGTTATCGATGTTTATATCTGTGACGCCATGAATCACCATTGACGACCGGATTGCCTACCACTCGGAACGATCGACGCTTGACGAAACTATGCAAGTTCGTCGCAGATCGGTATAAGGTGGGTCGATGTGTCGTGCTTTAACCCTCGGACTACGGGCCGCGTAGACTACGGTCGCAGGGTCCGACCGAACACTCACGGATAGGATCCTAACACATTGTTACGGCCGCTCGAGCGGCTCACCGATACTGTACTGATACTATGACAGACGCTTCCGCTTGAGCTGGCGAGTCGCATTCATATACAATGTTAGTAAGAAAGCAAGATTGGAAGCATAAAGGTTTTGCGATAGGATGCAGAATAATTAGAAACGTTATGAATTGTAAACAAAAATAGATTTATTATTTATTTTTGTCCGTACATCGGTAACATGTAGTTGTTATTTCTGATGTCGAATGTTTCTGACATACATAATTAGTGCACGCATGTTCACTGTTCGGTGCAACCTCACACCAATTCTTTTCGGATGCATCTTCACTAAATGCACCACAATCTTCAGTCGGTTCTGCGGTATCTGATTCTTCCTCATCTTCACTTCCCTGATCTTCAGACTCAACGTCACTATTTGAAACGCTTCTTCCCTCCGAAGATTCATCACAAATGTCACAAGTGTTGTCAGAGTCGGAAAACCCTTCGCTGCTTGATATAGAAGCCATAGCACCAACTATTTTACATTCGATTTGTTCACAACGTTTTCACCTTCTCTACTCGCAATTCTACCAGAAACACAGCCGATGGCGTACTGAGTTCTGGGTATGGACTCATGACAATCGAAGGTAGCCAAGACAGCGCGCGTGACAAATCAAAAGAAACCGACAAGAGCTTCTGTAACTTGTGTGTGTGTCGGCCGAACATAGCTGCGAAACACCACTTGTTTTCAACGATCGTAGTGTGCGTTATCGCTCTTGCGGCAGCGAGTCCGAGCGGACCCCGGGCTCGTTCTCGGAGGGTTAAGCTACAAATTGCTATGTCGCAGATTTGCATACGACGAATAGAAGCGGAGTTATAGTTGTTTATATCTGTGAGGTCATGAATCATCATTGACGGCCGGAATGCCTACCACTCGGAACGATCGACGCTTGACGAAACTATGCAAGTTCGTCGCAGATCGGTATAAGGTGGGTCGATGTGTCGTGCTTTAAGCTACAAATTGCTATGTCGCAGATTTGCATACGACGAATAGAAGCGGAGTTATAGTTGTTTATATCTGTGAGGTCATGAATCATCATTGACGGCCGGAATGCCTACCACTCGAAACGATCGATGTTTGACGAAACTATGCAAGTTCGTCGCAGATCGGTATAAGGTGGGTCGTTGGGCCGTGTTTTAAGCTACAAATTGCTATGCCGCAGATTTGCATACGACGAATAGAAGCGGAGTTATCGATGTTTATATCTGTCAGGCCATGAATCACCATTGACGGCCGGATTGCCTACCACTCGGAACTATCGACGTTTGCCGAAACTCTGCAAGTTCTTCGCAGATCGGTATAAGGTGGCTCGATGTGCCGTGTTTTAAGCTACAAATTGCTATGTCGCACATTTGCATACGACGAATAGAAGCTTAGTTATAGTTGTTTATATCTGTCAGGCCGTGAATCACCATTGACGGCCGGATTGCCTACCACTCGGAACGATCGACGTTTGCCGAAACTATGCAAGTTCTTCGCAGTTCGGTATAAGGTGGGTCGATGTGTCGTGTTTTAAGCTACAAATTGCTATGTCGCAGATTTGCATACGACGAATAGAGGCGGAGTTATAGTTGTTTATATCTGTGAGGCCATGAATCACCATTGACGGCAGGATTGCCTACCACTCGGAACGATCGACGTTTGAAGAAACTATGCAAGTTCTTCGCAGATCGGTATAAGATTGGTCGATGTGTCGTGTTTTAAGCTACAAATTGCCATGTCGCAGATTCGCATACGACGAATAGAAGTGGAGTTATAGTTGTTTATATCTGTCAGGCCATGAATCACCATTGACGGCCGGATTGCCTTCCACTCGAAACGATCGATGTTTGACGAAACTATGCAAGTTCTTCGCAGATCGGTATAAGATGGGTCGATGTGTCGTGTTTTAAGCTACAAATTGCTATGTCGCAGATTCGCATACGACGAATAGAAGTGGAGTTATAGTTGTTTATATCTGTCAGACCATGAATCACCATTGACGGCCGGATTGCCTTCCACTCGAAACGATCGATGTTTCACGAAACTATGCAAGTTCTTCGCAGATCGGTATAAGGTGGGTCGATGTGTCGTGTTTTAAGCTACAAATTGCTATGTCGCAGATTTGCATACGACGAATAGAGGCGGAGTTATAGTTGTTTATATCTGTGAGGCCATTAATCACCATTGACGACAGGATTGCCTACCACTCGGAACGATCGACGTTTGACGAAACTATGCAAGTTCTTCGCAGATCGGTATAAGATGGGTCGATGTGTCGTGTTTTAAGCTACAAATTGCTATGTCGCAGATTCGCATACGACGAATAGAAGCGGAGTTATCGATGTTTATATCTGTGACGCCATGAATCACCATTGACGACCGGATTGCCTACCACTCGGAACGATCGACGCTTGACGAAACTATGCAAGTTCGTCGCAGATCGGTATAAGATGGGTCGATGTATAGTGCTTTAAGCTACACATTGCTATGTCGCAGATTTGCATACGACGAATAGAAGCGGAGTTATAGTTGTCTATATCTGTGAGGCCATGGATCACCATCGACGGCCGGATTGCCTACCACTCGAAACGATCGATGTTTGACGAAACTATGCAAGTTCTTCGCAGATCGGTATAAGGTGGCTCGATGTGCCGCGTTTTAAGCTACAAATTGCTATGTCGCAGATTTGCATACGACGAATAGAAGCTTAGTTATAGTTGTTTATATCTGTCAGGCCGTGAATCACCATTGACGGCCGGATTGCCTACCACTCGGAACGATCGACGTTTGCCGAAACTATGCAAGTTCTTCGCAGATCGGTATAAGGTGGGTCGATGTGTCGTGTTTTAAGCTACAAATTGCTATGTCGCAGATTTGCATACGACGAATAGAGGCGGAGTTATAGTTGTTTATATCTGTGAGGCCATGAATCACCATTGACGGCAGGATTGCCTACCACTCGGAACGATCGACGTTTGAAGAAACTATGCAAGTTCTTCGCAGATCGGTATAAGGTGGGTCGATGTGTCGTGTTTTAAGCTACAAATTGCTCTGTCGCAGATTCGCATACGACGAATAGAAGTGGAGTTATAGTTGTTTATATCTGTCAGGCCATGAATCACCATTGACGGCCGGATTGCCTTCCACTCGAAACGATCGATGTTTGACGAAACTATGCAAGTTCGTCGCAGATCGGTATAAGGTGGGTCGTTGGGCCGTGTTTTAAGCTATAAGTTGCTGTGTCGCAGATTCGCATACGACGAACAGAAGCGGAGTTATCGATGTTTATATCTGTGAGGCCATTAATCACCATTGACGACAGGATTGCCTACCACTCGGAACGATCGACGTTTGACGAAACTATGCAAGTTCTTCGCAGACCGGTATAAGATGGGTCGATGTGTCGTGTTTTAAGCTACAAATTGCTATGTCGCAGATTTGCATACGACGAATAGAAGCGGAGTTATAGTTGTTTATATCTGTGAGGTCATGAATCATCATTGACGGCCGGAATGCCTACCAATCGAAACGATCGATGTTTGACGAAACTATGCAAGTTCGTCGCAGATCGGTATAAGGTGGGTCGTTGGGCCGTGTTTTAAGCTACAAATTGCTATGCCGCAGATTTGCATACGACGAATAGAAGCGGAGTTATCGATGTTTATATCTGTCAGGCCATGAATCACCATTGACGGCCGGATTGCCTACCACTCGGAACTATCGACGTTTGCCGAAACTCTGCAAGTTCTTCGCAGATCGGTATAAGGTGGCTCGATGTGCCGTGTTTTAAGCTACAAATTGCTATGTCGCACATTTGCATACGACGAATAGAAGCTTAGTTATAGTTGTTTATATCTGTCAGGCCGTGAATCACCATTGACGGCCGGATTGCCTACCACTCGGAACGATCGACGTTTGCCGAAACTATGCAAGTTCTTCGCAGTTCGGTATAAGGTGGGTCGATGTGTCGTGTTTTAAGCTACAAATTGCTATGTCGCAGATTTGCATACGACGAATAGAGGCGGTGTTATAGTTGTTTATATCTGTGAGGCCATGAATCACCATTGACGGCAGGATTGCCTACCACTCGGAACGATCGACGTTTGAAGAAACTATGCAAGTTCTTCGCAGATCGGTATAAGATTGGTCGATGTGTCGTGTTTTAAGCTACAAATTGCCATGTCGCAGATTCGCATACGACGAATAGAAGTGGAGTTATAGTTGTTTATATCTGTCAGGCCATGAATCACCATTGACGGCCGGATTGCCTTCCACTCGAAACGATCGATGTTTGACGAAACTATGCAAGTTCTTCGCAGATCGGTATAAGATGGGTCGATGTGTCGTGTTTTAAGCTACAAATTGCTATGTCGCAGATTCGCATACGACGAATAGAAGTGGAGTTATAGTTGTTTATATCTGTCAGACCATGAATCACCATTGACGGCCGGATTGCCTTCCACTCGAAACGATCGATGTTTCACGAAACTATGCAAGTTCTTCGCAGATCGGTATAAGGTGGGTCGATGTGTCGTGTTTTAAGCTACAAATTGCTATGTCGCAGATTTGCATACGACGAATAGAGGCGGAGTTATAGTTGTTTATATCTGTGAGGCCATTAATCACCATTGACGACAGGATTGCCTACCACTCGGAACGATCGACGTTTGACGAAACTATGCAAGTTCTTCGCAGATCGGTATAAGATGGGTCGATGTGTCGTGTTTTAAGCTACAAATTGCTATGTCGCAGATTCGCATACGACGAATAGAAGTGGAGTTATAGTTGTTTATATCTGTCAGACCATGAATCACCATTGACGGCCGGATTGCCTTCCACTCGAAACGATCGATGTTTCACGAAACTATGCAAGTTCTTCGCAGATCGGTATAAGGTGGGTCGATGTGTCGTGTTTTAAGCTACAAATTGCTATGTCGCAGATTTGCATACGACGAATAGAGGCGGAGTTATAGTTGTTTATATCTGTGAGGCCATTAATCACCATTGACGACAGGATTGCCTACCACTCGGAACGATCGACGTTTGACGAAACTATGCAAGTTCTTCGCAGATCGGTATAAGATGGGTCGATGTGTCGTGTTTTAAGCTACAAATTGCTATGTCGCAGATTCGCATACGACGAATAGAAGCGGAGTTATCGATGTTTATATCTGTGACGCCATGAATCACCATTGACGACCGGATTGCCTACCACTCGGAACGATCGACGCTTGACGAAACTATGCAAGTTCGTCGCAGATCGGTATAAGATGGGTCGATGTATAGTGCTTTAAGCTACACATTGCTATGTCGCAGATTTGCATACGACGAATAGAAGCGGAGTTATAGTTGTCTATATCTGTGAGGCCATGGATCACCATCGACGGCCGGATTGCCTACCACTCGAAACGATCGATGTTTGACGAAACTATGCAAGTTCTTCGCAGATCGGTATAAGGTGGCTCGATGTGCCGCGTTTTAAGCTACAAATTGCTATGTCGCAGATTTGCATACGACGAATAGAAGCTTAGTTATAGTTGTTTATATCTGTCAGGCCGTGAATCACCATTGACGGCCGGATTGCCTACCACTCGGAACGATCGACGTTTGCCGAAACTATGCAAGTTCTTCGCAGATCGGTATAAGGTGGGTCGATGTGTCGTGTTTTAAGCTACAAATTGCTATGTCGCAGATTTGCATACGACGAATAGAGGCGGAGTTATAGTTGTTTATATCTGTGAGGCCATGAATCACCATTGACGGCAGGATTGCCTACCACTCGGAACGATCGACGTTTGAAGAAACTATGCAAGTTCTTCGCAGATCGGTATAAGATGGGTCGATGTGTCGTGTTTTAAGCTACAAATTGCTCTGTCGCAGATTCGCATACGACGAATAGAAGTGGAGTTATAGTTGTTTATATCTGTCAGGCCATGAATCACCATTGACGGCCGGATTGCCTTCCACTCGAAACGATCGATGTTTGACGAAACTATGCAAGTTCGTCGCAGATCGGTATAAGGTGGGTCGTTGGGCCGTGTTTTAAGCTATAAGTTGCTGTGTCGCAGATTCGCATACGACGAACAGAAGCGGAGTTATCGATGTTTATATCTGTGAGGCCATTAATCACCATTGACGACAGGATTGCCTACCACTCGGAACGATCGACGTTTGACGAAACTATGCAAGTTCTTCGCAGACCGGTATAAGATGGGTCGATGTGTCGTGTTTTAAGCTACAAATTGCTATGTCGCAGATTCGCATACGACGAATAGAAGCGGAGTTATCGATGTTTATATCTGTGACGCCATGAATCACCATTGACGACCGGATTGCCTACCACTCGGAACGATCGACGCTTGACGAAACTATGCAAGTTCGTCGCAGATCGGTATAAGATGGGTCGATGTATAGTGCTTTAAGCTACACATTGCTATGTCGCAGATTTGCATACGACGAATAGAAGCGGAGTTATAGTTGTCTATATCTGTGAGGCCATGGATCACCATCGACGGCCGGATTGCCTACCACTCGAAACGATCGATGTTTGACGAAACTATGCAAGTTCTTCGCAGATCGGTATAAGGTGGCTCGATGTGCCGCATTTTAAGCTACAAATTGCTATGTCGCAGATTTGCATACGACGAATAGAAGCTTAGTTATAGTTGTTTATATCTGTCAGGCCGTGAATCACCATTGACGGCCGAATTGCCTACCACTCGGAACGATCGACGTTTGCCGAAACTATGCAAGTTCTTCGCAGATCGGTATAAGGTGGGTCGATGTGTCGTGTTTTAAGCTACAAATTGCTATGTCGCAGATTTGCATACGACGAATAGAGGCGGAGTTATAGTTGTTTATATCTGTGAGGCCATGAATCACCATTGACGGCAGGATTGCCTACCACTCGGAACGATCGACGTTTGAAGAAACTATGCAAGTTCTTCGCAGATCGGTATAAGATGGGTCGATGTGTCGTGTTTTAAGCTACAAATTGCTCTGTCGCAGATTCGCATACGACGAATAGAAGTGGAGTTATAGTTGTTTATATCTGTCAGGCCATGAATCACCATTGACGGCCGGATTGCCTTCCACTCGAAACGATCGATGTTTGACGAAACTATGCAAGTTCGTCGCAGATCGGTATAAGGTGGGTCGTTGGGCCGTGTTTTAAGCTATAAGTTGCTGTGTCGCAGATAAGCATACGACGAACAGAAGCGGAGTTATCGATGTTTATATCTGTGAGGCCATTAATCACCATTGACGACAGGATTGCCTACCACTCGGAACGATCGACGTTTGACGAAACTATGCAAGTTCTTCGCAGACCGGTATAAGATGGGTCGATGTGTCGTGTTTTAAGCTACAAATTGCTATGTCGCAGATTCGCATACGACGAATAGAAGCGGAGTTATCGATGTTTATATCTGTGACGCCATGAATCACCATTGACGACCGGATTGCCTACCACTCGGAACGATCGACGCTTGACGAAACTATGCAAGTTCGTCGCAGATCGGTATAAGGTGGGTCGATGTGTCGTGCTTTAAGCTACAAATTGCTATGTCGCAGATTTGCATACGACGAATAGAAGCGGAGTTATAGTTGTTTATATCTGTGACGTCATGAATCATCATTGACGGCCGGAATGCCTACCACTCGGAACGATCGACGCTTGACGAAACTATGCAAGTTCGTCGCAGATCGGTATAAGGTGGGTCGATGTGTCGTGCTTTAAGCTACAAATTGCTATGTCGCAGATTTGCATACGACGAATAGAAGCGGAGTTATAGTTGTTTATATCTGTGAGGTCATGAATCATCATTGACGGCCGGAATGCCTACCACTCGAAACGATCGATGTTTGACGAAACTATGCAAGTTCGTCGCAGATCGGTATAAGGTGGGTCGATGTGTCGTGCTTTAAGCTACAAATTGCTATGTCGCAGATTCGCATACGACGAATAGAAGTGGAGTTATAGTTGTTTATATCTGTGAGGCCATTAATCACCATTGACGACAGGATTGCCTACCACTCGGAACGATCGACGTTTGACGAAACTATGCAAGTTCTTCGCAGATCGGTATAAGGTGGGTCGATGTGTCGTGATTTAAGATACAAGTTGCTATTTCGCAGATTCGCATACGACCAATAGAAGCGGAGTTATCGATGTTTATATCTGTGACGCCATGAATCACTATTGACGGCCAGAATGCCTACCACTCGAAACGATCGATGTTTGACGAAACTATGCAAGTTCGTCGCAGATCGGTATAAGGTGGGTCGATGTGTCGTGCTTTAAGCTACAAATTGCTACGTCGCAGATTTGCATACGACGAATAGAAGCGGAGTTATAGTTGTTTATATCTGTGAGGTCATGAATCATCATTGACGGCCGGAATGCCTACCACTCGAAACGATCGATGTTTGGCGAAACTATGCAAGTTCGTCGCAGATCGGTATAAGGTGGGTCGATGGCCCGTATTTTAAGCTACAACTTGCTATGTCGCAGATTCGCATACGACGAATAGAAGCGGAGTTATCGATGTTTATATCTGTGAGGCCATGAATCACCATTGATGACCGGATTGCCTACCACTCGGAACGATCGACATTTGCCGAAACTATGCAAGTTCGTCGCAGATCGGTATAAGGTGGCTCGATGTGTCGTGTTTTAGGCTACAAATTGCTATGTCGCAGATTTGCGTACGACGAATAGAAGCGCAGTTATAGTTGTTTATATCTGTCAGGCCATGAATCACCATTGACGGCAGGATTGCCTACCACTCGGAACGATCGACGTTTGACGAAACTATGCAAGTTCTTCGCAGATCGGTATAAGGTGGGTCGATGTGTCGTGTTTTAAGCTACAAATTGCTATGTCGCAGATTTGCATACGACGAATAGAGGCGGAGTTATAGTTGTTTATATCTGTGAGGCCATGAATCACCATTGACGGCAGGATTGCCTACCACTCGGAACGATCGACGTTTGAAGAAACTATGCAACTTCTTCGCAGATCGGTATAAGATGGGTCGATGTGTCGTGTTTTAAGCTACAAATTGCTATGTCGCAGATTCGCATACGACGAATAGAAGTGGAGTTATAGTTGTTTATATCTGTCAGGCCATGAATCACCATTGACGGCCGGATTGCCTTCCACTCGAAACGATCGATGTTTGACGAAACTATGCAAGTTCGTCGCAGATCGGTATAAGATTGGTCGATGTGTCGTGTTTTAAGCTACAAATTGCTATGTCGCAGATTCGCATACGACGAATAGAAGTGGAGTTATAGTTGTTTATATCTGTCAGGCCATGAATCACCATTGACGGCCGGATTGCCTTCTACTCGAAACGATCGATGTTTGACGAAACTATGCAAGTTCTTCGCAGATCGGTATAAGGTGGGTCGATGTGTCGTGCTTTAAGCTACAAATTGCTATGTCGCAGATTCGCATACGACGAATAGAAGTGGAGTTATAGTTGTTTATATCTGTCAGGCCATGAATCACCATTGACGGCCGGATTGCCTTCCACTCGAAACGATCGATGTTTGACGAAACTATGCAAGTTCTTCGCAGATCGGTATAAGGTGGGTCGATGTGTCGTGATTTAAGATACAAGTTGCTATTTCGCAGATTCGCATACGACCAATAGAAGCGGAGTTATCGATGTTTATATCAGTGAGGCCATTAATCACCATTGACGACAGGATTGCCTACCACTCGGAACGATCGACGTTTGACGAAACCATGCAAGTTCTTCGCAGATCGGTATAAGATGGGTCGATGTGTCGTGTTTTAAGCTACAAATTGCTATGTCGCAGATTCGCATACGACGAATAGAAGCGGAGTTATCGATGTTTATATCTGTGAGGCCATTAATCACCATTGACGACAGGATTGCCTACCACTCGGAACGATCGACGTTTGACGAAACTATGCAAGTTCTTCGCAGACCGGTATAAGATGGGTCGATGTGTCGTGTTTTAAGCTACAAATTGCTATGTCGCAGATTCGCATACGACGAATAGAAGCGGAGTTATCGATGTTTATATCTGTGACGCCATGAATCACCATTGACGACCGGATTGCCTACCACTCGGAACGATCGACGCTTGACGAAACTATGCAAGTTCGTCGCAGATCGGTATAAGGTGGGTCGATGTGTCGTGCTTTAAGCTACAAATTGCTATGTCGCAGATTTGCATACGACGAATAGAAGCGGAGTTATAGTTGTTTATATCTGTGAGGTCATGAATCATCATTGACGGCCGGAATGCCTACCACTCGGAACGATCGACGCTTGACGAAACTATGCAAGTTCGTCGCAGATCGGTATAAGGTGGGTCGATGTGTCGTGCTTTAAGCTACAAATTGCTATGTCGCAGATTTGCATACGACGAATAGAAGCGGAGTTATAGTTGTTTATATCTGTGAGGTCATGAATCATCATTGACGGCCGGAATGCCTACCACTCGAAACGATCGATGTTTGACGAAACTATGCAAGTTCGTCGCAGATCGGTATAAGGTGGGTCGATGTGTCGTGTTTTAAGCTACAAATTGCTATGTCGCAGATTCGCATACGACGAATAGAAGTGGAGTTATAGTTGTTTATATCTGTGAGGCCATTAATCACCATTGACGACAGGATTGCCTACCACTCGGAACGATCGACGTTTGACGAAACTATGCAAGTTCTTCGCAGATCGGTATAAGGTGGGTCGATGTGTCGTGATTTAAGATACAAGTTGCTATTTCGCAGATTCGCATACGACCAATAGAAGCGGAGTTATCGATGTTTATATCTGTGACGCCATGAATCACCATTGACGGCCAGAATGCCTACCACTCGAAACGATCGATGTTTGACGAAACTATGCAAGTTCGTCGCAGATCGGTATAAGGTGGGTCGATGTGTCGTGCTTTAAGCTACAAATTGCTACGTCGCAGATTTGCATACGACGAATAGAAGCGGAGTTATAGTTGTTTATATCTGTGAGGTCATGAATCATCATTGACGGCCGGAATGCCTACCACTCGAAACGATCGATGTTTGGCGAAACTATGCAAGTTCGTCGCAGATCGGTATAAGGTGGGTCGATGGCCCGTATTTTAAGCTACAACTTGCTATGTCGCAGATTCGCATACGACGAATAGAAGCGGAGTTATCGATGTTTATATCTGTGAGGCCATGAATCACCATTGATGACCGGATTGCCTACCACTCGGAACGATCGACATTTGCCGAAACTATGCAAGTTCGTCGCAGATCGGTATAAGGTGGCTCGATGTGTCGTGTTTTAGGCTACAAATTGCTATGTCGCAGATTTGCGTACGACGAATAGAAGCGCAGTTATAGTTGTTTATATCTGTCAGGCCATGAATCACCATTGACGGCAGGATTGCCTACCACTCGGAACGATCGACGTTTGACGAAACTATGCAAGTTCTTCGCAGATCGGTATAAGGTGGGTCGATGTGTCGTGTTTTAAGCTACAAATTGCTATGTCGCAGATTTGCATACGACGAATAGAGGCGGAGTTATAGTTGTTTATATCTGTGAGGCCATGAATCACCATTGACGGCAGGATTGCCTACCACTCGGAACGATCGACGTTTGAAGAAACTATGCAACTTCTTCGCAGATCGGTATAAGATGTGTCGATGTGTCGTGTTTTAAGCTACAAATTGCTATGTCGCAGATTCGCATACGACGAATAGAAGTGGAGTTATAGTTGTTTATATCTGTCAGGCCATGAATCACCATTGACGGCCGGATTGCCTTCCACTCGAAACGATCGATGTTTGACGAAACTATGCAAGTTCGTCGCAGATCGGTATAAGATTGGTCGATGTGTCGTGTTTTAAGCTACAAATTGCTATGTCGCAAATTCGCATACGACGAATAGAAGTGGAGTTATAGTTGTTTATATCTGTCAGGTCATGAATCACCATTGACGGCCGGATTGCCTTCCACTCGAAACGATCGATGTTTGACGAAACTATGCAAGTTCTTCGCAGATCGGTATAAGGTGGGTCGATGTGTCGTGCTTTAAGCTACAAATTGCTATGTCGCAGATTCGCATACGACGAATAGAAGTGGAGTTATAGTTGTTTATATCTGTCAGGCCATGAATCACCATTGACGGCCGGATTGCCTTCCACTCGAAACGATCGATGTTTGACGAAACTATGCAAGTTCTTCGCAGATCGGTATAAGGTGGGTCGATGTGTCGTGATTTAAGATACAAGTTGCTATTTCGCAGATTCGCATACGACCAATAGAAGCGGAGTTATCGATGTTTATATCAGTGAGGCCATTAATCACCATTGACGACAGGATTGCCTACCACTCGGAACGATCGACGTTTGACGAAACCATGCAAGTTCTTCGCAGATCGGTATAAGATGGGTCGATGTGTCGTGTTTTAAGCTACAAATTGCTATGTCGCAGATTCGCATACGACGAATAGAAGCGGAGTTATCGATGTTTATATCTGTGGCCAGAATGCCTACCACTCGAAACGATCGATGTTTGACGAAACTATGCAAGTTCGTCGCAGATCGGTATAAGGTGGGTCGATGTGTCGTGCTTTAAGCTACAAATTGCTATGTCGCAGATTTGCATACGATGAATAGAAGCGGAGTTATAGTTCTTTATATCTGTGAGGTCATGAATCATCATTGACGGCCGGAATGCTTACCACTCGAAACGATCGATGTTTGACGAAACTATGCAAGTTCGTCGCAGATCGGTATAAGGTGGGTCGATGTGTAGTGCTTTAAGCTACAAATTGCTATGTCGCAGATTTGCATACGACGAATAGAAGCGGAGTTATAGTTGTCTATATCTGTGAGGCCATGGATCACCATCGACGGCCGGATTGCCTACCACTCGAAACGATCGATGTTTGACGAAACTATGCAAGTTCTTCGCAGATCGGTATAAGGTGGCTCGATGTGCCGCGTTTTAAGCTACAAATTGCTATGTCGCAGATTTGCATACGACGAATAGAAGCTTAGTTATAGTTGTTTATATCTGTCAGGCCGTGAATCACCATTGACGGCCGGATTGCCTACCACTCGGAACGATCGACGTTTGCCGAAACTATGCAAGTTCTTCGCAGATCGGTATAAGGTGGGTCGATGTGTCGTGTTTTAAGCTACAAATTGCTATGTCGCAGATTTGCATACGACGAATAGAGGCGGAGTTATAGTTGTTTATATCTGTGAGGCCATGAATCACCATTGACGGCAGGATTGCCTACCACTCGGAACGATCGACGTTTGACGAAACTATGCAAGTTCTTCGCAGATCGGTATAAGGTGGGTCGATGTGTCGTGTTTTAAGCTACAAATTGCTATGTCGCAGATTTGCATACGACGAATAGAGGCGGAGTTATAGTTGTTTATATCTGTGAGGCCATGAATCACCATTGACGGCAGGATTGCCTACCACTCGGAACGATCGACGTTTGACGAAACTATGCAAGTTCTTCGCAGATCGGTATAAGGTGGGTCGATGTGTCGTGTTTTAAGCTACAAATTGCTATGTCGCAGATTTGCATACGACGAATAGAGGCGGAGTTATAGTTGTTTATATCTGTGAGGCCTTGAATCACCATTGACGGCAGGATTGCCTACCACTCGGAACGATCGACGTTTGAAGAAACTATGCAAGTTCTTCGCAGATCGGTATAAGATGGGTCGATGTGTCGTGTTTTAAGCTACAAATTGCTATGTCGCAGATTCGCATACGACGAATAGAAATGGAGTTATAGTTGTTTATATCTGTCAGGCCATGAATCACCATTGACGGCCGGATTGCCTTCCACTCGAAACGATCGATGTTTGACGAAACTATGCAAGTTCGTCGCAGATCGGTATAAGGTGGGTCGTTGGGCCGTTATTTAAGATACAAGTTGCTATTTCGCAGATTCGCATACGACCAATAGAAGCGGAGTTATCGATGTTTATATCAGTGAGGCCACTAATCACCATTGACGACAGGATTGCCTACCACTCGGAACGATCGACGTTTGACGAAACTATGCAAGTTCTTCGCAGATCGGTATAAGATGGGTCGATGTGTCGTGTTTTAAGCTACAAATTGCTATGTCGCAGATTCGCATACGACGAATAGAAGCGGAGTTATCGATGTTTATATCTGTGACGCCATGAATCACCATTGACGACCGGATTGCCTACCACTCGGAACGATCGACGCTTGACGAAACTATGCAAGTTCGTCGCAGATCGGTATAAGGTGGGTCGATGTGTCGTGCTTTAAGCTACAAATTGCTATGTCGCAGATTTGCATACGACGAATAGAAGCGGAGTTATAGTTGTTTATATCTGTGAAGTCATGAATCATCATTGACGGCCGGAATGCCTACCACTCGGAACGATCGACGCTTGACGAAACTATGCAAGTTCGTCGCAGATCGGTATAAGGTGGGTCGATGTGTCGTGTTTTAGGCTACAAATTGCTATGTCGCAGATTTGCGTACGACGAATAGAAGCGCAGTTATAGTTGTTTATATCTGTCAGGCCATGAATCACCATTGACGGCCAGAATGCCTACCACTCGAAACGATCGATGTTTGACGAAACTATGCAAGCTCGTCGCAGATCGGTATAAGATGGGTCGATGTGTCATGCTTTAAGCTACAAATTGCTATGTCGCAGATTTGCATACGATGAATAGAAGCGGAGTTATCGATGTTTATATCTGTGAGGCCATGAATCACCATTGACGGCCGGATTGCCTACCACTCGGAACTATCGACGTTTGCCGAAACTCTGCAAGTTCTTCGCAGATCGGTATAAGGTGGCTCGATGTGCCGTGTTTTAAGCTACAAATTGCTATGTCGCAGATTTGCATACGACGAATAGAAGCTTAGTTATAGTTGTTTATATCTGTCAGGCCGTGAATCACCATTGACGGCCGGATTGCCTACCACTCGGAACGATCGACGTTTGCCGAAACTATGCAAGTTCTTCGCAGTTCGGTATAAGGTGGGTCGATGTGTCGTGTTTTAAGCTACAAATTGCTATGTCGCAGATTTGCATACGACGAATAGTGGCGGAGTTATGGTTGTTTATATCTGTGAGGCCATGAATCACCATTGACGGCAGGATTGCCTACCACTCGAAACGATCGATGTTTGACGAAACTATGCAAGTTCGTTGCAGATCGGTATAAGGTGGGTCGTTGGGCCGTGTTTTAAGCTACAAATTGCTATGCCGCAGATTCGCATACGACGAATAGAAGCGGAGTTATCGATGTTTATATCTGTCAGGCCATGAATCACCATTGACGGCCGGATTGCCTACCACTCGGAACTATCGACGTTTGCCGAAACTCTGCAAGTTCTTCGCAGATCGGTATAAGGTGGCTCGATGTGCCGTGTTTTAAGCTACAAATTGCTATGTCGCAGATTTGCATACGACGAATAGAAGCTTAGTTATAGTTGTTTATATCTGTCAGGCCGTGAATCACCATTGACGGCCGGATTGCCTACCACTCGGAACGATCGACGTTTGCCGAAACTATGCAAGTTCTTCGCAGATCGGTATAAGGTGGGTCGATGTGTCGTGCTTTAAGCTACAAATTGCTATGTCGCAGATTTGCATTCGACGAATAGAAGCGGAGTAGTAGTTGTTTATATCTGTGAGGCCATGAATCACCATTGACGACCGGATTGCCTACCACTCGAAACGATCGATGTTTGACGAAACTATGCAAGTTCGTTGCAGATCGGTATAAGGTGGGTCGTTGGGCCGTGTTTTAAGCTACAAATTGCTATGCCGCAGATTCGCATACGACGAATAGAAGCGGAGTTATCGATGTTTATATCTGTCAGGCCATGAATCACCATTGACGGCCGGATTGCCTACCACTCGGAACTATCGACGTTTGCCGAAACTCTGCAAGTTCTTCGCAGATCGGTATAAGGTGGCTCGATGTGCCGTGTTTTACGCTACAAATTGCTATGTCGCAGATTTGCATACGACGAATAGAGGCGGAGTTATAGTTGTTTATATCTGTGAGGCCATGAATCACCATTGACGGCAGGATTGCCTACCACTCGGAACGATCGACGTTTGAAGAAACTATGCAAGTTCTTCGCAGATCGGTATAAGATGGGTCGATGTGTCGTGTTTTAAGCTACAAATTGCTCTGTCGCAGATTCGCATACGACGAATAGAAGTGGAGTTATAGTTGTTTATATCTGTCAGGCCATGAATCACCATTGACGGCCGGATTGCCTTCCACTCGAAACGATCGATGTTTGACGAAACTATGCAAGTTCGTCGCAGATCGGTATAAGGTGGGTCGTTGGGCCGTGTTTTAAGCTATAAGTTGCTGTGTCGCAGATAAGCATACGACGAACAGAAGCGGAGT
The DNA here is from genome assembly GCA_914767735.1 of Anoplius nigerrimus. NCBI lineage: Eukaryota > Metazoa > Arthropoda > Insecta > Hymenoptera > Pompilidae > Anoplius > Anoplius nigerrimus. The sequence continues at coordinate 399,520 of CAJZBX010000559.1, read as the reverse complement.
TATCGATGTTTATATCTGTGAGGCCATTAATCACCATTGACGACAGGATTGCCTACCACTCGGAACGATCGACGTTTGACGAAACTATGCAAGTTCTTCGCAGACCGGTATAAGATGGGTCGATGTGTCGTGTTTTAAGCTACAAATTGCTATGTCGCAGATTCGCATACGACGAATAGAAGCGGAGTTATCGATGTTTATATCTGTGACGCCATGAATCACCATTGACGACCGGATTGCCTACCACTCGGAACGATCGACGCTTGACGAAACTATGCAAGTTCGTCGCAGATCGGTATAAGGTGGGTCGATGTGTCGTGCTTTAAGCTACAAATTGCTATGTCGCAGATTTGCATACGACGAATAGAAGCGGAGTTATAGTTGTTTATATCTGTGACGTCATGAATCATCATTGACGGCCGGAATGCCTACCACTCGGAACGATCGACGCTTGACGAAACTATGCAAGTTCGTCGCAGATCGGTATAAGGTGGGTCGATGTGTCGTGCTTTAAGCTACAAATTGCTATGTCGCAGATTTGCATACGACGAATAGAAGCGGAGTTATAGTTGTTTATATCTGTGAGGTCATGAATCATCATTGACGGCCGGAATGCCTACCACTCGAAACGATCGATGTTTGACGAAACTATGCAAGTTCGTCGCAGATCGGTATAAGGTGGGTCGATGTGTCGTGCTTTAAGCTACAAATTGCTATGTCGCAGATTCGCATACGACGAATAGAAGTGGAGTTATAGTTGTTTATATCTGTGAGGCCATTAATCACCATTGACGACAGGATTGCCTACCACTCGGAACGATCGACGTTTGACGAAACTATGCAAGTTCTTCGCAGATCGGTATAAGGTGGGTCGATGTGTCGTGATTTAAGATACAAGTTGCTATTTCGCAGATTCGCATACGACCAATAGAAGCGGAGTTATCGATGTTTATATCTGTGACGCCATGAATCACCATTGACGGCCAGAATGCCTACCACTCGAAACGATCGATGTTTGACGAAACTATGCAAGTTCGTCGCAGATCGGTATAAGGTGGGTCGATGTGTCGTGCTTTAAGCTACAAATTGCTACGTCGCAGATTTGCATACGACGAATAGAAGCGGAGTTATAGTTGTTTATATCTGTGAGGTCATGAATCATCATTGACGGCCGGAATGCCTACCACTCGAAACGATCGATGTTTGGCGAAACTATGCAAGTTCGTCGCAGATCGGTATAAGGTGGGTCGATGGCCCGTATTTTAGGCTACAACTTGCTATGTCGCAGATTCGCATACGACGAATAGAAGCGGAGTTATCGATGTTTATATCTGTGAGGCCATGAATCACCATTGATGACCGGATTGCCTACCACTCGGAACGATCGACATTTGCCGAAACTATGCAAGTTCGTCGCAGATCGGTATAAGGTGGCTCGATGTGTCGTGTTTTAGGCTACAAATTGCTATGTCGCAGATTTGCGTACGACGAATAGAAGCGCAGTTATAGTTGTTTATATCTGTCAGGCCATGAATCACCATTGACGGCAGGATTGCCTACCACTCGGAACGATCGACGTTTGACGAAACTATGCAAGTTCTTCGCAGATCGGTATAAGGTGGGTCGATGTGTCGTGTTTTAAGCTACAAATTGCTATGTCGCAGATTTGCATACGACGAATAGAGGCGGAGTTATAGTTGTTTATATCTGTGAGGCCATGAATCACCATTGACGGCAGGATTGCCTACCACTCGGAACGATCGACGTTTGAAGAAACTATGCAACTTCTTCGCAGATCGGTATAAGATGGGTCGATGTGTCGTGTTTTAAGCTACAAATTGCTATGTCGCAGATTCGCATACGACGAATAGAAGTGGAGTTATAGTTGTTATATCTGTCAGGCCATGAATCACCATTGACGGCCGGATTGCCTTCCACTCGAAACGATCGATGTTTGACGAAACTATGCAAGTTCGTCGCAGATCGGTATAAGATTGGTCGATGTGTCGTGTTTTAAGCTACAAATTGCTATGTCGCAGATTCGCATACGACGAATAGAAGTGGAGTTATAGTTGTTTATATCTGTCAGGCCATGAATCACCATTGACGGCCGGATTGCCTTCTACTCGAAACGATCGATGTTTGACGAAACTATGCAAGTTCTTCGCAGATCGGTATAAGGTGGGTCGATGTGTCGTGCTTTAAGCTACAAATTGCTATGTCGCAGATTCGCATACGACGAATAGAAGTGGAGTTATAGTTGTTTATATCTGTCAGGCCATGAATCACCATTGACGGCCGGATTGCCTTCCACTCGAAACGATCGATGTTTGACGAAACTATGCAAGTTCTTCGCAGATCGGTATAAGGTGGGTCGATGTGTCGTGATTTAAGATACAAGTTGCTATTTCGCAGATTCGCATACGACCAATAGAAGCGGAGTTATCGATGTTTATATCAGTGAGGCCATTAATCACCATTGACGACAGGATTGCCTACCACTCGGAACGATCGACGTTTGACGAAACCATGCAAGTTCTTCGCAGATCGGTATAAGATGGGTCGATGTGTCGTGTTTTAAGCTACAAATTGCTATGTCGCAGATTCGCATACGACGAATAGAAGCGGAGTTATCGATGTTTATATCTGTGAGGCCATTAATCACCATTGACGACAGGATTGCCTACCACTCGGAACGATCGACGTTTGACGAAACTATGCAAGTTCTTCGCAGACCGGTATAAGATGGGTCGATGTGTCGTGTTTTAAGCTACAAATTGCTATGTCGCAGATTCGCATACGACGAATAGAAGCGGAGTTATCGATGTTTATATCTGTGACGCCATGAATCACCATTGACGACCGGATTGCCTACCACTCGGAACGATCGACGCTTGACGAAACTATGCAAGTTCGTCGCAGATCGGTATAAGGTGGGTCGATGTGTCGTGCTTTAAGCTACAAATTGCTATGTCGCAGATTTGCATACGACGAATAGAAGCGGAGTTATAGTTGTTTATATCTGTGAGGTCATGAATCATCATTGACGGCCGGAATGCCTACCACTCGGAACGATCGACGCTTGACGAAACTATGCAAGTTCGTCGCAGATCGGTATAAGGTGGGTCGATGTGTCGTGCTTTAAGCTACAAATTGCTATGTCGCAGATTTGCATACGACGAATAGAAGCGGAGTTATAGTTGTTTATATCTGTGAGGTCATGAATCATCATTGACGGCCGGAATGCCTACCACTCGAAACGATCGATGTTTGACGAAACTATGCAAGTTCGTCGCAGATCGGTATAAGGTGGGTCGATGTGTCGTGTTTTAAGCTACAAATTGCTATGTCGCAGATTCGCATACGACGAATAGAAGTGGAGTTATAGTTGTTTATATCTGTGAGGCCATTAATCACCATTGACGACAGGATTGCCTACCACTCGGAACGATCGACGTTTGACGAAACTATGCAAGTTCTTCGCAGATCGGTATAAGGTGGGTCGATGTGTCGTGATTTAAGAAACAAGTTGCTATTTCGCAGATTCGCATACGACCAATAGAAGCGGAGTTATCGATGTTTATATCTGTGACGCCATGAATCACCATTGACGGCCAGAATGCCTACCACTCGAAACGATCGATGTTTGACGAAACTATGCAAGTTCGTCGCAGATCGGTATAAGGTGGGTCGATGTGTCGTGCTTTAAGCTACAAATTGCTACGTCGCAGATTTGCATACGACGAATAGAAGCGGAGTTATAGTTGTTTATATCTGTGAGGTCATGAATCATCATTGACGGCCGGAATGCCTACCACTCGAAACGATCGATGTTTGGCGAAACTATGCAAGTTCGTCGCAGATCGGTATAAGGTGGGTCGATGGCCCGTATTTTAAGCTACAACTTGCTATGTCGCAGATTCGCATACGACGAATAGAAGCGGAGTTATCGATGTTTATATCTGTGAGGCCATGAATCACCATTGATGACCGGATTGCCTACCACTCGGAACGATCGACATTTGCCGAAACTATGCAAGTTCGTCGCAGATCGGTATAAGGTGGCTCGATGTGTCGTGTTTTAGGCTACAAATTGCTATGTCGCAGATTTGCGTACGACGAATAGAAGCGCAGTTATAGTTGTTTATATCTGTCAGGCCATGAATCACCATTGACGGCAGGATTGCCTACCACTCGGAACGATCGACGTTTGACGAAACAATGCAAGTTCTTCGCAGATCGGTATAAGGTGGGTCGATGTGTCGTGTTTTAAGCTACAAATTGCTATGTCGCAGATTTGCATACGACGAATAGAGGCGGAGTTATAGTTGTTTATATCTGTGAGGCCATGAATCACCATTGACGGCAGGATTGCCTACCACTCGGAACGATCGACGTTTGAAGAAACTATGCAACTTCTTCGCAGATCGGTATAAGATGGGTCGATGTGTCGTGTTTTAAGCTACAAATTGCTATGTCGCAGATTCGCATACGACGAATAGAAGTGGAGTTATAGTTGTTTATATCTGTCAGGCCATGAATCACCATTGACGGCCGGATTGCCTTCCACTCGAATCGATCGATGTTTGACGAAACTATGCAAGTTCGTCGCAGATCGGTATAAGATTGGTCGATGTGTCGTGTTTTAAGCTACAAATTGCTATGTCGCAGATTCGCATACGACGAATAGAAGTGGAGTTATAGTTGTTTATATCTGTCAGGTCATGAATCACCATTGACGGCCGGATTGCCTTCCACTCGAAACGATCGATGTTTGACGAAACTATGCAAGTTCTTCGCAGATCGGTATAAGGTGGGTCGATGTGTCGTGCTTTAAGCTACAAATTGCTTTGTCGCAGATTCGCATACTACGAATAGAAGTGGAGTTATAGTTGTTTATATCTGTCAGGCCATGAATCACCATTGACGGCCGGATTGCCTTCCACTCGAAACGATCGATGTTTGACGAAACTATGCAAGTTCTTCGCAGATCGGTATAAGGTGGGTCGATGTGTCGTGATTTAAGATACAAGTTGCTATTTCGCAGATTCGCATACGACCAATAGAAGCGGAGTTATCGATGTTTATATCAGTGAGGCCATTAATCACCATTGACGACAGGATTGCCTACCACTCGGAACGATCGACGTTTGACGAAACCATGCAAGTTCTTCGCAGATCGGTATAAGATGGGTCGATGTGTCGTGTTTTAAGCTACAAATTGCTATGTCGCAGATTCGCATACGACGAATAGAAGCGGAGTTATCGATGTTTATATCTGTGACGCCATGAATCACCATTGACGGCCAGAATGCCTACCACTCGAAACGATCGATGTTTGACGAAACTATGCAAGTTCGTCGCAGATCGGTATAAGGTGGGTCGATGTGTCGTGCTTTAAGCTACAAATTGCTATGTCGCAGATTTGCATACGATGAATAGAAGCGGAGTTATAGTTCTTTATATCTGTGAGGTCATGAATCATCATTGACGGCCGGAATGCTTACCACTCGAAACGATCGATGTTTGACGAAACTATGCAAGTTCGTCGCAGATCGGTATAAGGTGGGTCGATGTGTAGTGCTTTAAGCTACAAATTGCTATGTCGCAGATTTGCATACGACGAATAGAAGCGGAGTTATAGTTGTCTATATCTGTGAGGCCATGGATCACCATCGACGGCCGGATTGCCTACCACTCGAAACGATCGATGTTTGACGAAACTATGCAAGTTCTTCGCAGATCGGTATAAGGTGGCTCGATGTGCCGCGTTTTAAGCTACAAATTGCTATGTCGCAGATTTGCATACGACGAATAGAAGCTTAGTTATAGTTGTTTATATCTGTCAGGCCGTGAATCACCATTGACGGCCGGATTGCCTACCACTCGGAACGATCGACGTTTGCCGAAACTATGCAAGTTCTTCGCAGATCGGTATAAGGTGGGTCGATGTGTCGTGTTTTAAGCTACAAATTGCTATGTCGCAGATTTGCATACGACGAATAGAGGCGGAGTTATAGTTGTTTATATCTGTGAGGCCATGAATCACCATTGACGGCAGGATTGCCTACCACTCGGAACGATCGACGTTTGACGAAACTATGGAAGTTCTTCGCAGATCGGTATAAGGTGGGTCGATGTGTCGTGTTTTAAGCTACAAATTGCTATGTCGCAGATTTGCATACGACGAATAGAGGCGGAGTTATAGTTGTTTATATCTGTGAGGCCATGAATCACCATTGACGGCAGGATTGCCTACCACTCGGAACGATCGACGTTTGACGAAACTATGCAAGTTCTTCGCAGATCGGTATAAGGTGGGTCGATGTGTCGTGTTTTAAGCTACAAATTGCTATGTCGCAGATTTGCATACGACGAATAGAGGCGGAGTTATAGTTGTTTATATCTGTGAGGCCTTGAATCACCATTGACGGCAGGATTGCCTACCACTCGGAACGATCGACGTTTGAAGAAACTATGCAAGTTCTTCGCAGATCGGTATAAGATGGGTCGATGTGTCGTGTTTTAAGCTACAAATTGCTATGTCGCAGATTCGCATACGACGAATAGAAATGGAGTTATAGTTGTTTATATCTGTCAGGCCATGAATCACCATTGACGGCCGGATTGCCTTCCACTCGAAACGATCGATGTTTGACGAAACTATGCAAGTTCGTCGCAGATCGGTATAAGGTGGGTCGTTGGGCCGTTATTTAAGATACAAGTTGCTATTTCGCAGATTCGCATACGACCAATAGAAGCGGAGTTATCGATGTTTATATCAGTGAGGCCACTAATCACCATTGACGACAGGATTGCCTACCACTCGGAACGATCGACGTTTGACGAAACTATGCAAGTTCTTCGCAGATCGGTATAAGATGGGTCGATGTGTCGTGTTTTAAGCTACAAATTGCTATGTCGCAGATTCGCATACGACGAATAGAAGCGGAGTTATCGATGTTTATATCTGTGACGCCATGAATCACCATTGACGACCGGATTGCCTACCACTCGGAACGATCGACGCTTGACGAAACTATGCAAGTTCGTCGCAGATCGGTATAAGGTGGGTCGATGTGTCGTGCTTTAAGCTACAAATTGCTATGTCGCAGATTTGCATACGACGAATAGAAGCGGAGTTATAGTTGTTTATATCTGTGAAGTCATGAATCATCATTGACGGCCGGAATGCCTACCACTCGGAACGATCGACGCTTGACGAAACTATGCAAGTTCGTCGCAGATCGGTATAAGGTGGGTCGATGTGTCGTGTTTTAGGCTACAAATTGCTATGTCGCAGATTTGCGTACGACGAATAGAAGCGCAGTTATAGTTGTTTATATCTGTCAGGCCATGAATCACCATTGACGGCCAGAATGCCTACCACTCGAAACGATCGATGTTTGACGAAACTATGCAAGCTCGTCGCAGATCGGTATAAGGTGGGTCGATGTGTCGTGCTTTAAGCTACAAATTGCTATGTCGCAGATTTGCATACGATGAATAGAAGCGGAGTTATCGATGTTTATATCTGTCAGGCCATGAATCACCATTGACGGCCGGATTGCCTACCACTCGGAACTATCGACGTTTGCCGAAACTCTGCAAGTTCTTCGCAGATCGGTATAAGGTGGCTCGATGTGCCGTGTTTTAAGCTACAAATTGCTATGTCGCAGATTTGCATACGACGAATAGAAGCTTAGTTATAGTTGTTTATATCTGTCAGGCCGTGAATCACCATTGACGGCCGGATTGCCTACCACTCGGAACGATCGACGTTTGCCGAAACTATGCAAGTTCTTCGCAGTTCGGTATAAGGTGGGTCGATGTGTCGTGTTTTAAGCTACAAATTGCTATGTCGCAGATTTGCATACGACGAATAGTGGCGGAGTTATGGTTGTTTATATCTGTGAGGCCATGAATCACCATTGACGGCAGGATTGCCTACCACTCGAAACGATCGATGTTTGACGAAACTATGCAAGTTCGTTGCAGATCGGTATAAGGTGGGTCGTTGGGCCGTGTTTTAAGCTACAAATTGCTATGCCGCAGATTCGCATACGACGAATAGAAGCGGAGTTATCGATGTTTATCTCTGTCAGGCCATGAATCACCATTGACGGCCGGATTGCCTACCACTCGGAACTATCGACGTTTGCCGAAACTCTGCAAGTTCTTCGCAGATCGGTATAAGGTGGCTCGATGTGCCGTGTTTTAAGCTACAAATTGCTATGTCGCAGATTTGCATACGACGAATAGAAGCTTAGTTATAGTTGTTTATATCTGTCAGGCCGTGAATCACCATTGACGGCCGGATTGCCTACCACTCGGAACGATCGACGTTTGCCGAAACTATGCAAGTTCTTCGCAGATCGGTATAAGGTGGGTCGATGTGTCGTGCTTTAAGCTACAAATTGCTATGTCGCAGATTTGCATTCGACGAATAGAAGCGGAGTAGTAGTTGTTTATATCTGTGAGGCCATGAATCACCATTGACGACCGGATTGCCTACCACTCGAAACGATCGATGTTTGACGAAACTATGCAAGTTCGTTGCAGATCGGTATAAGGTGGGTCGTTGGGCCGTGTTTTAAGCTACAAATTGCTATGCCGCAGATTCGCATACGACGAATAGAAGCGGAGTTATCGATGTTTATATCTGTCAGGCCATGAATCACCATTGACGGCCGGATTGCCTACCACTCGGAACGATCGACGTTTGCCGAAACTATGCAAGTTCTTCGCAGATCGGTATAAGGTGGCTCGATGTGCCGTGTTTTACGCTACAAATTGCTATGTCGCAGATTTGCATACGACGAATAGAGGCGGAGTTATAGTTGTTTATATCTGTGAGGCCATGAATCACCATTGACGGCAGGATTGCCTACCACTCGGAACGATCGACGTTTGAAGAAACTATGCAAGTTCTTCGCAGATCGGTATAAGATGGGTCGATGTGTCGTGTTTTAAGCTACAAATTGCTCTGTCGCAGATTCGCATACGACGAATAGAAGTGGAGTTATAGTTGTTTATATCTGTCAGGCCATGAATCACCATTGACGGCCGGATTGCCTTCCACTCGAAACGATCGATGTTTGACGAAACTATGCAAGTTCGTCGCAGATCGGTATAAGGTGGGTCGTTGGGCCGTGTTTTAAGCTATAAGTTGCTGTGTCGCAGATAAGCATACGACGAACAGAAGCGGAGTTATCGATGTTTATATCTGTGAGGCCATTAATCACCATTGACGACAGGATTGCCTACCACTCGGAACGATCGACGTTTGACGAAACTATGCAAGTTCTTCGCAGACCGGTATAAGATGGGTCGATGTGTCGTGTTTTAAGCTACAAATTGCTATGTCGCAGATTCGCATACGACGAATAGAAGCGGAGTTATCGATGTTTATATCTGTGAGGCCATGAATCACCATTGACGGCAGGATTGCCTACCACTCGGAACGATCGACGTTTGAAGAAACTATGCAACTTCTTCGCAGATCGGTATAAGATGGGTCGATGTGTCGTGTTTTAAGCTACAAATTGCTATGTCGCAGATTCGCATACGACGAATAGAAGTGGAGTTATAGTTGTTATATCTGTCAGGCCATGAATCACCATTGACGGCCGGATTGCCTTCCACTCGAAACGATCGATGTTTGACGAAACTATGCAAGTTCGTCGCAGATCGGTATAAGATTGGTCGATGTGTCGTGTTTTAAGCTACAAATTGCTATGTCGCAGATTCGCATACGACGAATAGAAGTGGAGTTATAGTTGTTTATATCTGTCAGGCCATGAATCACCATTGACGGCCGGATTGCCTTCTACTCGAAACGATCGATGTTTGACGAAACTATGCAAGTTCTTCGCAGATCGGTATAAGGTGGGTCGATGTGTCGTGCTTTAAGCTACAAATTGCTATGTCGCAGATTCGCATACGACGAATAGAAGTGGAGTTATAGTTGTTTATATCTGTCAGGCCATGAATCACCATTGACGGCCGGATTGCCTTCCACTCGAAACGATCGATGTTTGACGAAACTATGCAAGTTCTTCGCAGATCGGTATAAGGTGGGTCGATGTGTCGTGATTTAAGATACAAGTTGCTATTTCGCAGATTCGCATACGACCAATAGAAGCGGAGTTATCGATGTTTATATCAGTGAGGCCATTAATCACCATTGACGACAGGATTGCCTACCACTCGGAACGATCGACGTTTGACGAAACCATGCAAGTTCTTCGCAGATCGGTATAAGATGGGTCGATGTGTCGTGTTTTAAGCTACAAATTGCTATGTCGCAGATTCGCATACGACGAATAGAAGCGGAGTTATCGATGTTTATATCTGTGAGGCCATTAATCACCATTGACGACAGGATTGCCTACCACTCGGAACGATCGACGTTTGACGAAACTATGCAAGTTCTTCGCAGACCGGTATAAGATGGGTCGATGTGTCGTGTTTTAAGCTACAAATTGCTATGTCGCAGATTCGCATACGACGAATAGAAGCGGAGTTATCGATGTTTATATCTGTGACGCCATGAATCACCATTGACGACCGGATTGCCTACCACTCGGAACGATCGACGCTTGACGAAACTATGCAAGTTCGTCGCAGATCGGTATAAGGTGGGTCGATGTGTCGTGCTTTAAGCTACAAATTGCTATGTCGCAGATTTGCATACGACGAATAGAAGCGGAGTTATAGTTGTTTATATCTGTGAGGTCATGAATCATCATTGACGGCCGGAATGCCTACCACTCGGAACGATCGACGCTTGACGAAACTATGCAAGTTCGTCGCAGATCGGTATAAGGTGGGTCGATGTGTCGTGCTTTAAGCTACAAATTGCTATGTCGCAGATTTGCATACGACGAATAGAAGCGGAGTTATAGTTGTTTATATCTGTGAGGTCATGAATCATCATTGACGGCCGGAATGCCTACCACTCGAAACGATCGATGTTTGACGAAACTATGCAAGTTCGTCGCAGATCGGTATAAGGTGGGTCGATGTGTCGTGTTTTAAGCTACAAATTGCTATGTCGCAGATTCGCATACGACGAATAGAAGTGGAGTTATAGTTGTTTATATCTGTGAGGCCATTAATCACCATTGACGACAGGATTGCCTACCACTCGGAACGATCGACGTTTGACGAAACTATGCAAGTTCTTCGCAGATCGGTATAAGGTGGGTCGATGTGTCGTGATTTAAGATACAAGTTGCTATTTCGCAGATTCGCATACGACCAATAGAAGCGGAGTTATCGATGTTTATATCTGTGACGCCATGAATCACCATTGACGGCCAGAATGCCTACCACTCGAAACGATCGATGTTTGACGAAACTATGCAAGTTCGTCGCAGATCGGTATAAGGTGGGTCGATGTGTCGTGCTTTAAGCTACAAATTGCTACGTCGCAGATTTGCATACGACGAATAGAAGCGGAGTTATAGTTGTTTATATCTGTGAGGTCATGAATCATCATTGACGGCCGGAATGCCTACCACTCGAAACGATCGATGTTTGGCGAAACTATGCAAGTTCGTCGCAGATCGGTATAAGGTGGGTCGATGGCCCGTATTTTAAGCTACAACTTGCTATGTCGCAGATTCGCATACGACGAATAGAAGCGGAGTTATCGATGTTTATATCTGTGAGGCCATGAATCACCATTGATGACCGGATTGCCTACCACTCGGAACGATCGACATTTGCCGAAACTATGCAAGTTCGTCGCAGATCGGTATAAGGTGGCTCGATGTGTCGTGTTTTAGGCTACAAATTGCTATGTCGCAGATTTGCGTACGACGAATAGAAGCGCAGTTATAGTTGTTTATATCTGTCAGGCCATGAATCACCATTGACGGCAGGATTGCCTACCACTCGGAACGATCGACGTTTGACGAAACAATGCAAGTTCTTCGCAGATCGGTATAAGGTGGGTCGATGTGTCGTGTTTTAAGCTACAAATTGCTATGTCGCAGATTTGCATACGACGAATAGAGGCGGAGTTATAGTTGTTTATATCTGTGAGGCCATGAATCACCATTGACGGCAGGATTGCCTACCACTCGGAACGATCGACGTTTGAAGAAACTATGCAACTTCTTCGCAGATCGGTATAAGATGGGTCGATGTGTCGTGTTTTAAGCTACAAATTGCTATGTCGCAGATTCGCATACGACGAATAGAAGTGGAGTTATAGTTGTTTATATCTGTCAGGCCATGAATCACCATTGACGGCCGGATTGCCTTCCACTCGAATCGATCGATGTTTGACGAAACTATGCAAGTTCGTCGCAGATCGGTATAAGATTGGTCGATGTGTCGTGTTTTAAGCTACAAATTGCTATGTCGCAGATTCGCATACGACGAATAGAAGTGGAGTTATAGTTGTTTATATCTGTCAGGTCATGAATCACCATTGACGGCCGGATTGCCTTCCACTCGAAACGATCGATGTTTGACGAAACTATGCAAGTTCTTCGCAGATCGGTATAAGGTGGGTCGATGTGTCGTGCTTTAAGCTACAAATTGCTATGTCGCAGATTCGCATACGACGAATAGAAGTGGAGTTATAGTTGTTTATATCTGTCAGGCCATGAATCACCATTGACGGCCGGATTGCCTTCCACTCGAAACGATCGATGTTTGACGAAACTATGCAAGTTCTTCGCAGATCGGTATAAGGTGGGTCGATGTGTCGTGATTTAAGATACAAGTTGCTATTTCGCAGATTCGCATACGACCAATAGAAGCGGAGTTATCGATGTTTATATCAGTGAGGCCATTAATCACCATTGACGACAGGATTGCCTACCACTCGGAACGATCGACGTTTGACGAAACCATGCAAGTTCTTCGCAGATCGGTATAAGATGGGTCGATGTGTCGTGTTTTAAGCTACAAATTGCTATGTCGCAGATTCGCATACGACGAATAGAAGCGGAGTTATCGATGTTTATATCTGTGACGCCATGAATCACCATTGACGGCCAGAATGCCTACCACTCGAAACGATCGATGTTTGACGAAACTATGCAAGTTCGTCGCAGATCGGTATAAGGTGGGTCGATGTGTCGTGCTTTAAGCTACAAATTGCTATGTCGCAGATTTGCATACGATGAATAGAAGCGGAGTTATAGTTCTTTATATCTGTGAGGTCATGAATCATCATTGACGGCCGGAATGCTTACCACTCGAAACGATCGATGTTTGACGAAACTATGCAAGTTCGTCGCAGATCGGTATAAGGTGGGTCGATGTGTAGTGCTTTAAGCTACAAATTGCTATGTCGCAGATTTGCATACGACGAATAGAAGCGGAGTTATAGTTGTCTATATCTGTGAGGCCATGGATCACCATCGACGGCCGGATTGCCTACCACTCGAAACGATCGATGTTTGACGAAACTATGCAAGTTCTTCGCAGATCGGTATAAGGTGGCTCGATGTGCCGCGTTTTAAGCTACAAATTGCTATGTCGCAGATTTGCATACGACGAATAGAAGCTTAGTTATAGTTGTTTATATCTGTCAGGCCGTGAATCACCATTGACGGCCGGATTGCCTACCACTCGGAACGATCGACGTTTGCCGAAACTATGCAAGTTCTTCGCAGATCGGTATAAGGTGGGTCGATGTGTCGTGTTTTAAGCTACAAATTGCTATGTCGCAGATTTGCATACGACGAATAGAGGCGGAGTTATAGTTGTTTATATCTGTGAGGCCATGAATCACCATTGACGGCAGGATTGCCTACCACTCGGAACGATCGACGTTTGACGAAACTATGGAAGTTCTTCGCAGATCGGTATAAGGTGGGTCGATGTGTCGTGTTTTAAGCTACAAATTGCTATGTCGCAGATTTGCATACGACGAATAGAGGCGGAGTTATAGTTGTTTATATCTGTGAGGCCATGAATCACCATTGACGGCAGGATTGCCTACCACTCGGAACGATCGACGTTTGACGAAACTATGCAAGTTCTTCGCAGATCGGTATAAGGTGGGTCGATGTGTCGTGTTTTAAGCTACAAATTGCTATGTCGCAGATTTGCATACGACGAATAGAGGCGGAGTTATAGTTGTTTATATCTGTGAGGTCATGAATCATCATTGACGGCCGGAATGCCTACCACTCGAAACGATCGATGTTTGGCGAAACTATGCAAGTTCGTCGCAGATCGGTATAAGGTGGGTCGATGGCCCGTATTTTAAGCTACAACTTGCTATGTCGCAGATTCGCATACGACGAATAGAAGCGGAGTTATCGATGTTTATATCTGTGAGGCCATGAATCACCATTGATGACCGGATTGCCTACCACTCGGAACGATCGACATTTGCCGAAACTATGCAAGTTCGTCGCAGATCGGTATAAGGTGGCTCGATGTGTCGTGTTTTAGGCTACAAATTGCTATGTCGCAGATTTGCGTACGACGAATAGAAGCGCAGTTATAGTTGTTTATATCTGTCAGGCCATGAATCACCATTGACGGCAGGATTGCCTACCACTCGGAACGATCGACGTTTGACGAAACTATGCAAGTTCTTCGCAGATCGGTATAAGGTGGGTCGATGTGTCGTGTTTTAAGCTACAAATTGCTATGTCGCAGATTTGCATACGACGAATAGAGGCGGAGTTATAGTTGTTTATATCTGTGAGGCCATGAATCACCATTGACGGCAGGATTGCCTACCACTCGGAACGATCGACGTTTGAAGAAACTATGCAACTTCTTCGCAGATCGGTATAAGATGGGTCGATGTGTCGTGTTTTAAGCTACAAATTGCTATGTCGCAGATTCGCATACGACGAATAGAAGTGGAGTTATAGTTGTTTATATCTGTCAGGCCATGAATCACCATTGACGGCCGGATTGCCTTCCACTCGAATCGATCGATGTTTGACGAAACTATGCAAGTTCGTCGCAGATCGGTATAAGATTGGTCGATGTGTCGTGTTTTAAGCTACAAATTGCTATGTCGCAGATTCGCATACGACGAATAGAAGTGGAGTTATAGTTGTTTATATCTGTCAGGTCATGAATCACCATTGACGGCCGGATTGCCTTCCACTCGAAACGATCGATGTTTGACGAAACTATGCAAGTTCTTCGCAGATCGGTATAAGGTGGGTCGATGTGTCGTGCTTTAAGCTACAAATTGCTATGTCGCAGATTCGCATACGACGAATAGAAGTGGAGTTATAGTTGTTTATATCTGTCAGGCCATGAATCACCATTGACGGCCGGATTGCCTTCCACTCGAAACGATCGATGTTTGACGAAACTATGCAAGTTCTTCGCAGATCGGTATAAGGTGGGTCGATGTGTCGTGATTTAAGATACAAGTTGCTATGTCGCAGATTCGCATACGACCAATAGAAGCGGAGTTATCGATGTTTATATCAGTGAGGCCATTAATCACCATTGACGACAGGATTGCCTACCACTCGGAACGATCGACGTTTGACGAAACCATGCAAGTTCTTCGCAGATCGGTATAAGATGGGTCGATGTGTCGTGTTTTAAGCTACAAATTGCTATGTCGCAGATTCGCATACGACGAATAGAAGCGGAGTTATCGATGTTTATATCTGTGACGCCATGAATCACCATTGACGGCCAGAATGCCTACCACTCGAAACGATCGATGTTTGACGAAACTATGCAAGTTCGTCGCAGATCGGTATAAGGTGGGTCGATGTGTCGTGCTTTAAGCTACAAATTGCTATGTCGCAGATTTGCATACGATGAATAGAAGCGGAGTTATAGTTCTTTATATCTGTGAGGTCATGAATCATCATTGACGGCCGGAATGCTTACCACTCGAAACGATCGATGTTTGACGAAACTATGCAAGTTCGTCGCAGATCGGTATAAGGTGGGTCGATGTGTAGTGCTTTAAGCTACAAATTGCTATGTCGCAGATTTGCATACGACGAATAGAAGCGGAGTTATAGTTGTCTATATCTGTGAGGCCATGGATCACCATCGACGGCCGGATTGCCTACCACTCGAAACGATCGATGTTTGACGAAACTATGCAAGTTCTTCGCAGATCGGTATAAGGTGGCTCGATGTGCCGCGTTTTAAGCTACAAATTGCTATGTCGCAGATTTGCATACGACGAATAGAAGCTTAGTTATAGTTGTTTATATCTGTCAGGCCGTGAATCACCATTGACGGCCGGATTGCCTACCACTCGGAACGATCGACGTTTGCCGAAACTATGCAAGTTCTTCGCAGATCGGTATAAGGTGGGTCGATGTGTCGTGTTTTAAGCTACAAATTGCTATGTCGCAGATTTGCATACGACGAATAGAGGCGGAGTTATAGTTGTTTATATCTGTGAGGCCATGAATCACCATTGACGGCAGGATTGCCTACCACTCGGAACGATCGACGTTTGACGAAACTATGCAAGTTCTTCGCAGATCGGTATAAGGTGGGTCGATGTGTCGTGTTTTAAGCTACAAATTGCTATGTCGCAGATTTGCATACGACGAATAGAGGCGGAGTTATAGTTGTTTATATCTGTGAGGCCATGAATCACCATTGACGGCAGGATTGCCTACCACTCGGAACGATCGACGTTTGACGAAACTATGCAAGTTCTTCGCAGATCGGTATAAGGTGGGACGATGTGTCGTGTTTTAAGCTACAAATTGCTATGTCGCAGATTTGCATACGACGAATAGAGGCGGAGTTATAGTTGTTTATATCTGTGAGGCCATGAATCACCATTGACGGCAGGATTGCCTACCACTCGGAACGATCGACGGTTGACGAAACTATGCAAGTTCTTCGCAGATCGGTATAAGGTGGGTCGATGTGTCGTGTTTTAAGCTACAAATTGCTATGTCGCAGATTTGCATACGACGAATAGAGGCGGAGTTATAGTTGTTTATATCTGTGAGGCCATGAATCACCATTGACGGCAGGATTGCCTACCACTCGGAACGATCGACGTTTGACGAAACTATGCAAGTTCTTCGCAGATCGGTATAAGGTGGGTCGATGTGTCGTGTTTTAAGCTACAAATTGCTATGTCGCAGATTTGCATACGACGAATAGAGGCGGAGTTATAGTTGTTTATATCTGTGAGGTCATGAATCATCATTGACGGCCGGAATGCCTACCACTCGAAACGATCGATGTTTGGCGAAACTATGCAAGTTCGTCGCAGATCGGTATAAGGTGGGTCGATGGCCCGTATTTTAAGCTACAACTTGCTATGTCGCAGATTCGCATACGACGAATAGAAGCGGAGTTATCGATGTTTATATCTGTGAGGCCATGAATCACCATTGATGACCGGATTGCCTACCACTCGGAACGATCGACATTTGCCGAAACTATGCAAGTTCGTCGCAGATCGGTATAAGGTGGCTCGATGTGTCGTGTTTTAGGCTACAAATTGCTATGTCGCAGATTTGCGTACGACGAATAGAAGCGCAGTTATAGTTGTTTATATCTGTCAGGCCATGAATCACCATTGACGGCAGGATTGCCTACCACTCGGAACGATCGACGTTTGACGAAACTATGCAAGTTCTTCGCAGATCGGTATAAGGTGGGTCGATGTGTCGTGTTTTAAGCTACAAATTGCTATGTCGCAGATTTGCATACGACGAATAGAGGCGGAGTTATAGTTGTTTATATCTGTGAGGCCATGAATCACCATTGACGGCAGGATTGCCTACCACTCGGAACGATCGACGTTTGAAGAAACTATGCAACTTCTTCGCAGATCGGTATAAGATGGGTCGATGTGTCGTGTTTTAAGCTACAAATTGCTATGTCGCAGATTCGCATACGACGAATAGAAGTGGAGTTATAGTTGTTTATATCTGTCAGGCCATGAATCACCATTGACGGCCGGATTGCCTTCCACTCGAATCGATCGATGTTTGACGAAACTATGCAAGTTCGTCGCAGATCGGTATAAGATTGGTCGATGTGTCGTGTTTTAAGCTACAAATTGCTATGTCGCAGATTCGCATACGACGAATAGAAGTGGAGTTATAGTTGTTTATATCTGTCAGGTCATGAATCACCATTGACGGCCGGATTGCCTTCCACTCGAAACGATCGATGTTTGACGAAACTATGCAAGTTCTTCGCAGATCGGTATAAGGTGGGTCGATGTGTCGTGCTTTAAGCTACAAATTGCTATGTCGCAGATTCGCATACGACGAATAGAAGTGGAGTTATAGTTGTTTATATCTGTCAGGCCATGAATCACCATTGACGGCCGGATTGCCTTCCACTCGAAACGATCGATGTTTGACGAAACTATGCAAGTTCTTCGCAGATCGGTATAAGGTGGGTCGATGTGTCGTGATTTAAGATACAAGTTGCTATTTCGCAGATTCGCATACGACCAATAGAAGCGGAGTTATCGATGTTTATATCAGTGAGGCCATTAATCACCATTGACGACAGGATTGCCTACCACTCGGAACGATCGACGTTTGACGAAACCATGCAAGTTCTTCGCAGATCGGTATAAGATGGGTCGATGTGTCGTGTTTTAAGCTACAAATTGCTATGTCGCAGATCCGCATACGACGAATAGAAGCGGAGTTATCGATGTTTATATCTGTGACGCCATGAATCACCATTGACGGCCAGAATGCCTACCACTCGAAACGATCGATGTTTGACGAAACTATGCAAGTTCGTCGCAGATCGGTATAAGGTGGGTCGATGTGTCGTGCTTTAAGCTACAAATTGCTATGTCGCAGATTTGCATACGATGAATAGAAGCGGAGTTATAGTTCTTTATATCTGTGAGGTCATGAATCATCATTGACGGCCGGAATGCTTACCACTCGAAACGATCGATGTTTGACGAAACTATGCAAGTTCGTCGCAGATCGGTATAAGGTGGGTCGATGTGTAGTGCTTTAAGCTACAAATTGCTATGTCGCAGATTTGCATACGACGAATAGAAGCGGAGTTATAGTTGTCTATATCTGTGAGGCCATGGATCACCATCGACGGCCGGATTGCCTACCACTCGAAACGATCGATGTTTGACGAAACTATGCAAGTTCTTCGCAGATCGGTATAAGGTGGCTCGATGTGCCGCGTTTTAAGCTACAAATTGCTATGTCGCAGATTTGCATACGACGAATAGAAGGTTAGTTATAGTTGTTTATATCTGTCAGGCCGTGAATCACCATTGACGGCCGGATTGCCTACCACTCGGAACGATCGACGTTTGCCGAAACTATGCAAGTTCTTCGCAGATCGGTATAAGGTGGGTCGATGTGTCGTGTTTTAAGCTACAAATTGCTATGTCGCAGATTTGCATACGACGAATAGAGGCGGAGTTATAGTTGTTTATATCTGTGAGGCCATGAATCACCATTGACGGCAGGATTGCCTACCACTCGGAACGATCGACGTTTGACGAAACTATGCAAGTTCTTCGCAGATCGGTATAAGGTGGGTCGATGTGTCGTGTTTTAAGCTACAAATTGCTATGTCGCAGATTTGCATACGACGAATAGAGGCGGAGTTATAGTTGTTTATATCTGTGAGGCCATGAATCACCATTGACGGCAGGATTGCCTACCACTCGGAACGATCGACGTTTGACGAAACTATGCAAGTTCTTCGCAGATCGGTATAAGGTGGGTCGATGTGTCGTGTTTTAAGCTACAAATTGCTATGTCGCAGATTTGCATACGACGAATAGAGGCGGAGTTATAGTTGTTTATATCTGTGAGGCCTTGAATCACCATTGACGGCAGGATTGCCTACCACTCGGAACGATCGACGTTTGAAGAAACTATGCAAGTTCTTCGCAGATCGGTATAAGATGGGTCGATGTGTCGTGTTTTAAGCTACAAATTGCTATGTCGCAGATTCGCATACGACGAATAGAAATGGAGTTATAGTTGTTTATATCTGTCACTCCATGAATCACCATTGACGGCCGGATTGCCTTCCACTCGAAACGATCGATGTTTGACGAAACTATGCAAGTTCGTCGCAGATCGGTATAAGGTGGGTCGTTGGGCCGTTATTTAAGATACAAGTTGCTATTTCGCAGATTCGCATACGACCAATAGAAGCGGAGTTATCGATGTTTATATCAGTGAGGCCACTAATCACCATTGACGACAGGATTGCCTACCACTCGGAACGATCGACGTTTGACGAAACTATGCAAGTTCTTCGCAGATCGGTATAAGATGGGTCGATGTGTCGTGTTTTAAGCTACAAATTGCTATGTCGCAGATTCGCATACGACGAATAGAAGCGGAGTTATCGATGTTTATATCTGTGACGCCATGAATCACCATTGACGACCGGATTGCCTACCACTCGGAACGATCGACGCTTGACGAAACTATGCAAGTTCGTCGCAGATCGGTATAAGGTGGGTCGATGTGTCGTGCTTTAAGCTACAAATTGCTATGTCGCAGATTTGCATACGACGAATAGAAGCGGAGTTATAGTTGTTTATATCTGTGAGGTCATGAATCATCATTGACGGCCGGAATGCCTACCACTCGGAACGATCGACGCTTGACGAAACTATGCAAGTTCGTCGCAGATCGGTATAAGGTGGGTCGATGTGTCGTGTTTTAGGCTACAAATTGCTATGTCGCAGATTTGCGTACGACGAATAGAAGCGCAGTTATAGTTGTTTATATCTGTCAGGCCATGAATCACCATTGACGGCCAGAATGCCTACCACTCGAAACGATCGATGTTTGACGAAACTATGCAAGCTCGTCGCAGATCGGTATAAGGTGGGTCGATGTGTCGTGCTTTAAGCTACAATTTGCTATGTCGCAGATTTGCATACGATGAATAGAAGCGGAGTTATCGATGTTTATATCTGTCAGGCCATGAATCACCATTGACGGCCGGATTGCCTACCACTCGGAACTATCGACGTTTGCCGAAACTCTGCAAGTTCTTCGCAGATCGGTATAAGGTGGCTCGATGTGCCGTGTTTTAAGCTACAAATTGCTATGTCGCAGATTTGCATACGACGAATAGAAGCTTAGTTATAGTTGTTTATATCTGTCAGGCCGTGAATCACCATTGACGGCCGGATTGCCTACCACTCGGAACGATCGACGTTTGCCGAAACTATGCAAGTTCTTCGCAGTTCGGTATAAGGTGGGTCGATGTGTCGTGTTTTAAGCTACAAATTGCTATGTCGCAGATTTGCATACGACGAATAGAGGCGGAGTTATGGTTGTTTATATCTGTGAGGCCATGAATCACCATTGACGGCAGGATTGCCTACCACTCGAAACGATCGATGTTTGACGAAACTATGCAAGTTCGTTGCAGATCGGTATAAGGTGGGTCGTTGGGCCGTGTTTTAAGCTACAAATTGCTATGCCGCAGATTCGCATACGACGAATAGAAGCGGAGTTATCGATGTTTATATCTGTCAGGCCATGAATCACCATTGACGGCCGGATTGCCTACCACTCGGAACTATCGACGTTTGCCGAAACTCTGCAAGTTCTTCGCAGATCGGTATAAGGTGGCTCGATGTGCCGTGTTTTAAGCTACAAATTGCTATGTCGCAGATTTGCATACGACGAATAGAAGCTTAGTTATAGTTGTTTATATCTGTCAGGCCGTGAATCACCATTGACGGCCGGATTGCCTACCACTCGGAACGATCGACGTTTGCCGAAACTATGCAAGTTCTTCGCAGATCGGTATAAGGTGGGTCGATGTGTCGTGCTTTAAGCTACAAATTGCTATGTCGCAGATTTGCATTCGACGAATAGAAGCGGAGTAGTAGTTGTTTATATCTGTGAGGCCATGAATCACCATTGACGACCGGATTGCCTACCACTCGAAACGATCGATGTTTGACGAAACTATGCAAGTTCGTTGCAGATCGGTATAAGGTGGGTCGTTGGGCCGTGTTTTAAGCTACAAATTGCTATGCCGCAGATTCGCATACGACGAATAGAAGCGGAGTTATCGATGTTTATATCTGTCAGGCCATGAATCACCATTGACGGCCGGATTGCCTACCACTCGGAACTATCGACGTTTGCCGAAACTCTGCAAGTTCTTCGCAGATCGGTATAAGGTGGCTCGATGTGCCGTGTTTTAAGCTACAAATTGCTATGTCGCAGATTTGCATACGACGAATAGAAGCTTAGTTATAGTTGTTTATATCTGTCAGGCCGTGAATCACCATTGACGGCCGGATTGCCTACCACTCGGAACGATCGACGTTTGCCGAAACTATGCAAGTTCTTCGCAGTTCGGTATAAGGTGGGTCGATGTGTCGTGTTTTAAGCTACAAATTGCTATGTCGCAGATTTGCATACGACGAATAGAGGCGGAGTTATAGTTGTTTATATCTGTGAGGCCATGAATCACCATTGACGGCAGGATTGCCTACCACTCGGAACGATCGACGTTTGAAGAAACTATGCAAGTTCTTCGCAGATCGGTATAAGATGGGTCGATGTGTCGTGTTTTAAGCTACAAATTGCTATGTCGCAGATTCGCATACGACGAATAGAAGTGGAGTTATAGTTGTTTATATCTGTCAGGCCATGAATCACCATTGACGGCCGGATTGCCTTCCACTCGAAACGATCGATGTTTGACGAAACTATGCAAGTTCTTCGCAGATCGGTATATGGTGGGTCGATGTGTCGTGTTTTAAGCTACAAATTGCTATGTCGCAGATTTGCATACGACGAATAGAGGCGGAGTTATAGTTGTTTATATCTGTGAGGGCATGGATCACCATTGACGGCAGGATTGCCTACCACTCGAAACGATCGATGTTTGACGAAACTATGCAAGTTCGTCGCAGATCGGTATAAGGTGGGTCGTTGGGCCGTGATTTAAGATACAAGTTGCTATTTCGCAGATTCGCATACGACCAATAGAAGCGGAGTTATCGATGTTTATATCAGTGAGGCCATTAATCACCATTGACGACAGGATTGCCTACCACTCGGAACGATCGACGTTTGACGAAACTATGCAAGTTCTTCGCAGATCGGTATAAGATGGGTCGATGTGTCGTGTTTTAAGCTACAAATTGCTATGTCGCAGATTCGCATACGACGAATAGAAGCGGAGTTATCGATGTTTATATCTGTGACGCCATGAATCACCATTGACGACCGGATTGCCTACCACTCGGAACGATCGACGCTTGACGAAACTATGCAAGTTCGTCGCTTAAGCTACAACTTGCTATGTCGCAGATTCGCATACGACGAATAGAAGCGGAGTTATCGATGTTTATATCTGTGACGCCATGAATCACCATTGACGGCCAGAATGCCTACCACTCGAAACGATCGATGTTTGACGAAACTATGCAAGTTCGTCGCAGATCGGTATAAGGTGGGTCGATGTGTCGTGCTTTAAGCTACAAATTGCTATGTCGCAGATTTGCATACGACGAATAGAAGCGGAGTTATAGTTGTTTATATCTGTGAGGTCATGAATCATCATTGACGGCCGGAATGCCTACCACTCGGAACGATCGACGCTTGACGAAACTATGCAAGTTCGTCGCAGATCGGTATAAGGTGGCTCGATGTGTCGTGTTTTAGGCTACAAATTGCTATGTCGCAGATTTGCGTACGACGAATAGAAGCGCAGTTATAGTTGTTTATATCTGTCAGGCCATGAATCACCATTGACGGCCAGAATGCCTACCACTCGAAACGATCGATGTTTGACGAAACTATGCAAGCTCGTCGCAGATCGGTATAAGGTGGGTCGATGTGTCGTGCTTTAAGCTACAATTTGCTATGTCGCAGATTTGCATACGATGAATAGAAGCGGAGTTATCGATGTTTATATCTGTCAGGCCATGAATCACCATTGACGGCCGGATTGCCTACCACTCGGAACTATCGACGTTTGCCGAAACTCTGCAAGTTCTTCGCAGATCGGTATAAGGTGGCTCGATGTGCCGTGTTTTAAGCTACAAATTGCTATGTCGCAGATTTGCATACGACGAATAGAAGCTTAGTTATTGTTGTTTATATCTGTCAGGCCGTGAATCACCATTGACGGCCGGATTGCCTACCACTCGGAACGATCGACGTTTGCCGAAACTATGCAAGTTCTTCGCAGTTCGGTATAAGGTGGGTCGATGTGTCGTGTTTTAAGCTACAAATTGCTATGTCGCAGATTTGCATACGACGAATAGAGGCGGAGTTATGGTTGTTTATATCTGTGAGGCCATGAATCACCATTGACGGCAGGATTGCCTACCACTCGAAACGATCGATGTTTGACGAAACTATGCAAGTTCGTTGCAGATCGGTATAAGGTGGGTCGTTGGGCCGTGTTTTAAGCTACAAATTGCTATGCCGCAGATTCGCATACGACGAATAGAAGCGGAGTTATCGTTGTTTATATCTGTCAGGCCATGAATCACCATTGACGGCCGGATTGCCTACCACTCGGAACTATCGACGTTTGCCGAAACTCTGCAAGTTCTTCGCAGATCGGTATAAGGTGGCTCGATGTGCCGTGTTTTAAGCTACAAATTGCTATGTCGCAGATTTGCATACGACGAATAGAAGCTTAGTTATAGTTGTTTATATCTGTCAGGCCGTGAATCACCATTGACGGCCGGATTGCCTACCACTCGGAACGATCGACGTTTGCCGAAACTATGCAAGTTCTTCGCAGATCGGTATAAGGTGGGTCGATGTGTCGTGCTTTAAGCTACAAATTGCTATGTCGCAGATTTGCATTCGACGAATAGAAGCGGAGTAGTAGTTGTTTATATCTGTGAGGCCATGAATCACCATTGACGACCGGATTGCCTACCACTCGAAACGATCGATGTTTGACGAAACTATGCAAGTTCGTTGCAGATCGGTATAAGGTGGGTCGTTGGGCCGTGTTTTAAGCTACAAATTGCTATGCCGCAGATTCCATACGACGAATAGAAGCGGAGTTATCGATGTTTATATCTGTCAGGCCATGAATCACCATTGACGGCCGGATTGCCTACCACTCGGAACTATCGACGTTTGCCGAAACTCTGCAAGTTCTTCGCAGATCGGTATAAGGTGGCTCGATGTGCCGTGTTTTAAGCTACAAATTGCTATGTCGCAGATTTGCATACGACGAATAGAAGCTTAGTTATAGTTGTTTATATCTGTCAGGCCGTGAATCACCATTGACGGCCGGATTGCCTACCACTCGGAACGATCGACGTTTGCCGAAACTATGCAAGTTCTTCGCAGTTCGGTATAAGGTGGGTCGATGTGTCGTGTTTTAAGCTACAAATTGCTATGTCGCAGATTTGCATACGACGAATAGAGGCGGAGTTATAGTTGTTTATATCTGTGAGGCCATGAATCACCATTGACGGCAGGATTGCCTACCACTCGGAACGATCGACGTTTGAAGAAACTATGCAAGTTCTTCGCAGATCGGTATAAGATGGGTCGATGTGTCGTGTTTTAAGCTACAAATTGCTATGTCGCAGATTCGCATACGACGAATAGAAGTGGAGTTATAGTTGTTTATATCTGTCAGGCCATGAATCACCATTGACGGCCGGATTGCCTTCCACTCGAAACGATCGATGTTTGACGAAACTATGCAAGTTCTTCGCAGATCGGTATATGGTGGGTCGATGTGTCGTGTTTTAAGCTACAAATTGCTATGTCGCAGATTTGCATACGACGAATAGAGGCGGAGTTATAGTTGTTTATATCTGTGAGGGCATGGATCACCATTGACGGCAGGATTGCCTACCACTCGAAACGATCGATGTTTGACGAAACTATGCAAGTTCGTCGCAGATCGGTATAAGGTGGGTCGTTGGGCCGTGATTTAAGATACAAGTTGCTATTTCGCAGATTCGCATACGACCAATAGAAGCGGAGTTATCGATGTTTATATCAGTGAGGCCATTAATCACCATTGACGACAGGATTGCCTACCACTCGGAACGATCGACGCTTGACGAAACTATGCAAGTTCTTCGCAGATCGGTATAAGATGGGTCGATGTGTCGTGTTTTAAGCTACAAATTGCTATGTCGCAGATTCGCATACGACGAATAGAAGCGGAGTTATCGATGTTTATATCTGTGACGCCATGAATCACCATTGACGACCGGATTGCCTACCACTCGGAACGATCGACGCTTGACGAAACTATGCAAGTTCGTCGCAGATCGGTATAAGATGGGTCGATGTATAGTGCTTTAAGCTACAAATTGCTATATCGCAGATTCGCATACGACGAATAGAAGCGGAGTTATCGATGTTTATATCTGTGACGCCATGAATCACCATTGACGGCCAGAATGCCTACCACTCGAAACGATCGATGTTTGACGAAACTATGCAAGTTCGTCGCAGATCGGTATAAGGTGGGTCGATGTGTCGTGCTTTAAGCTACAAATTGCTATGTCGCAGATTTGCATACGACGAATAGAAGCTTAGTTATAGTTGTTTATATCTGTCAGGCCGTGAATCACCATTGACGGCCGGATTGCCTACCACTCGGAACGATCGACGTTTGACGAAACTATGCAAGTTCTTCGCAGATCGGTATAAGGTGGGTCGATGTGTCGTGCTTTAAGCTACAAATTGCTATGTCGCAGATTTGCATTCGACGAATAGAAGCGGAGTAGTAGTTGTTTATATCTGTGAGGCCATGAATCACCATTGACGACCGGATTGCCTACCACTCGAAACGATCGATGTTTGACGAAACTATGCAAGTTCGTAGCAGATCGGTATAAGGTGGGTCGTTGGGGCGTGTTTTAAGCTACAAATTGCTATGCCGCAGATTCGCATACGACGAATAGAAGCGGAGTAATCGATGTTTATATCTGTCAGGCCGTGAATCACCATTGACGGCCGGATTGCCTACCACTCGGAACGATCGACGTTTGCCGAAACTATGCAAGTTCTTCGCAGATCGGTATAAGGTGGGTCGATGTGTCGTGTTTTAAGCTACAAATTGCTATGTCGCAGATTTGCATACGACGAATAGAGGCGGAGTTATAGTTGTTTATATCTGTGAGGCCATGAATCACCATTGACGGCAGGATTGCCTACCACTCGGAACGATCGACGTTTGAAGAAACTATGCAAGTTCTTCGCAGATCGGTATAAGATGGGTCGATGTGTCGTGTTTTAAGCTACAAATTGCTATGTCGCAGATTCGCATACGACGAATAGAAGTGGAGTTATAGTTGTTTATATCTGTCAGGCCATGAATCACCATTGACGGCCGGATTGCCTTCCACTCGAAACGATCGATGTTTGACGAAACTATGCAAGTTCGTCGCAGATCGGTATAAGGTGGGTCGTTGGGCCGTGTTTTAAGCTATAAGATGCTGTGTCGCAGATTCGCATACGACGAACAGAAGCGGAGTTATCGATGTTTATATCTGTGAGGCCATTAATCACCATTGACGACAGGATTGCCTACCACTCGGAACGATCGACGTTTGACGAAACTATGCAAGTTCTTCGCAGATCGGTATAAGGTGGCTCGATGTGCCGTGTTTTAAGCTACAAATTGCTATGTCGCAGATTTGCATACGACGAATAGAAGCTTAGTTATAGTTGTTTATATCTGTCAGGCCGTGAATCACCATTGACGGCCGGATTGCCTACCACTCGGAACGATCGACGTTTGCCGAAACTATGCAAGTTCTTCGCAGTTCGGTATAAGGTGGGTCGATGTGTCGTGTTTTAAGCTACAAATTGCTATGTCGCAGATTTGCATACGACGAATAGAGGCGGAGTTATAGTTGTTTATATCTGTGAGGCCATGAATCACCATTGACGGCAGGATTGCCTACCACTCGGAACGATCGACGTTTGAAGAAACTATGCAAGTTCTTCGCAGATCGGTATAAGATGGGTCGATGTGTCGTGTTTTAAGCTACAAATTGCTATGTCGCAGATTCGCATACGACGAATAGAAGTGGAGTTATAGTTGTTTATATCTGTCAGGCCATGAATCACCATTGACGGCCGGATTGCCTTCCACTCGAAACGATCGATGTTTGACGAAACTATGCAAGTTCTTCGCAGATCGGTATATGGTGGGTCGATGTGTCGTGTTTTAAGCTACAAATTGCTATGTCGCAGATTTGCATACGACGAATAGAGGCGGAGTTATAGTTGTTTATATCTGTGAGAGCATGGATCACCATTGACGGCAGGATTGCCTACCACTCGAAACGATCGATGTTTGACGAAACTATGCAAGTTCGTCGCAGATCGGTATAAGGTGGGTCGTTGGGCCGTGATTTAAGATACAAGTTGCTATTTCGCAGATTCGCATACGACCAATAGAAGCGGAGTTATCGATGTTTATATCAGTGAGGCCATTAATCACCATTGACGACAGGATTGCCTACCACTCGGAACGATCGACGTTTGACGAAACTATGCAAGTTCTTCGCAGATCGGTATAAGATGGGTCAATGTGTCGTGTTTTAAGCTAC
This sequence comes from Anoplius nigerrimus, assembly GCA_914767735.1. Classification (NCBI taxonomy): domain Eukaryota; kingdom Metazoa; phylum Arthropoda; class Insecta; order Hymenoptera; family Pompilidae; genus Anoplius; species Anoplius nigerrimus. Next base: position 371,025 of record CAJZBX010000559.1, on the reverse strand, counting down.
AAATTGCTATGTCGCAGATTCGCATACGACGAATAGAAGCGGAGTTATCGATGTTTATATCTGTGACGCCATGAATCACCATTGACGACCGGATTGCCTACCACTCGGAACGATCGACGCTTGACGAAACTATGCAAGTTCGTCGCAGATCGGTATAAGATGGGTCGATGTATAGTGCTTTAAGCTACAAATTGCTATGTCGCAGATTCGCATACGACGAATAGAAGCGGAGTTATCGATGTTTATATCTGTGACGCCATGAATCACCATTGACGGCCAGAATGCCTACCACTCGAAACGATCGATGTTTGACGAAACTATGCAAGTTCGTCGCAGATCGGTATAAGGTGGGTCGATGTGTCGTGCTTTAAGCTACAAATTGCTATGTCGCAGATTTGCATACGACGAATAGAAGCTTAGTTATAGTTGTTTATATCTGTCAGGCCGTGAATCACCATTGACGGCCGGATTGCCTACCACTCGAAACGATCGATGTTTGACGAAACTATGCAAGTTCTTCGCAGATCGGTATAAGGTGGGTCGATGTGTCGTGCTTTAAGCTACAAATTGCTATGTCGCAGATTTGCATTCGACGAATAGAAGCGGAGTAGTAGTTGTTTATATCTGTGAGGCCATGAATCACCATTGACGACCGGATTGCCTACCACTCGAAACGATCGATGTTTGACGAAACTATGCAAGTTCGTTGCAGATCGGTATAAGGTGGGTCGTTGGGCCGTGTTTTAAGCTACAAATTGCTATGCCGCAGATTTGCATACGACGAATAGAAGCGGAGTTATCGATGTTTATATCTGTCAGGCCGTGAATCACCATTGACGGCCGGATTGCCTACCACTCGGAACGATCGACGTTTGCCGAAACTATGCAAGTTCTTCGCAGATCGGTATAAGGTGGGTCGATGTGTCGTGTTTTAAGCTACAAATTGCTATGTCGCAGATTTGCATACGACGAATAGAGGCGGAGTTATAGTTGTTTATATCTGTGAGGCCATGAATCACCATTGACGGCAGGATTGCCTACCACTCGGAACGATCGACGTTTGAAGAAACTATGCAAGTTCTTCGCAGATCGGTATAAGATGGGTCGATGTGTCGTGTTTTAAGCTACAAATTGCTATGTCGCAGATTCGCATACGACGAATAGAAGTGGAGTTATAGTTGTTTATATCTGTCAGGCCATGAATCACCATTGACGGCCGGATTGCCTTCCACTCGAAACGATCGATGTTTGACGAAACTATGCAAGTTCGTCGCAGATCGGTATAAGGTGGGTCGTTGGGCCGTGTTTTAAGCTATAAGATGCTGTGTCGCAGATTCGCATACGACGAACAGAAGCGGAGTTATCGATGTTTATATCTGTGAGGCCATTAATCACCATTGACGACAGGATTGCCTACCACTCGGAACGATCGACGTTTGACGAAACTATGCAAGTTCTTCGCAGATCGGTATAAGGTGGGTCGATGTGTCGTGTTTTAAGCTACAAATTGCTATGTCGCAGATTTGCATACGACGCATAGAGGCGGAGTTATAGTTGTTTATATCTGTGAGGCCATGGATCACCATTGACGGCAGGATTGCCTACCACTCGAAACGATCGATGTTTGACGAAACTATGCAAGTTCTTCGCAGATCGGTATAAGATGGGTCGATGTGTCGTGTTTTATGCTACAAATTGCTATGTCGCAGATTCGCATACGACGAATAGAAGCGGAGTTATCGATGTTTATATCTGTGACGCCATGAATCACCATTGACGACCGGATTGCCTACCACTCGGAACGATCGACGCTTGACGAAACTATGCAAGTTCGTCGCAGATCGGTATAAGATGGGTCGATGTATAGTGCTTTAAGCTACACATTGCTATGTCGCAGATTTGCATACGACGAATAGAAGCGGAGTTATAGTTGTCTATATCTGTGAGGCCATGGATCACCATCGACGGCCGGATTGCCTACCACTCGAAACGATCGATGTTTGACGAAACTATGCAAGTTCTTCGCAGATCGGTATAAGGTGGCTCGATGTGCCGCGTTTTAAGCTACAAATTGCTATGTCGCAGATTTGCATACGACGAATAGAAGCTTAGTTATAGTTGTTTATATCTGTCAGGCCGTGAATCACCATTGACGGCCGGATTGCCTACCACTCTGAACGATCGACGTTTGCCGAAACTATGCAAGTTCTTCGCAGATCGGTATAAGGTGGGTCGATGTGTCGTGTTTTAAGCTACAAATTGCTATGTCGCAGATTTGCATACGACGAATAGAGGCGGAGTTATAGTTGTTTATATCTGTGAGGCCATGAATCACCATTGACGGCAGGATTGCCTACCACTCGGAACGATCGACGTTTGAAGAAACTATGCAAGTTCTTCGCAGATCGGTATAAGATGGGTCGATGTGTCGTGTTTTAAGCTACAAATTGCTCTGTCGCAGATTCGCATACGACGAATAGAAGTGGAGTTATAGTTGTTTATATCTGTCAGGCCATGAATCACCATTGACGGCCGGATTGCCTTCCACTCGACACGATCGATGTTTGACGAACCTATGCAAGTTCGTCGCAGATCGGTATACGGTGGGTCGTTGGGCCGTGTTTTAAGCTATAAGTTGCTGTGTCGCAGATTCGCATACGACGAACAGAAGCGGAGTTATCGATGTTTATATCTGTGAGGCCATTAATCACCATTGACGACAGGATTGCCTACCACTCGGAACGATCGACGTTTGACGAAACTATGCAAGTTCTTCGCAGATCGGTATAAGATGGGTCGATGTGTCGTGTTTTAAGCTACAAATTGCTATGTCGCAGATTCGCATACGACGAATAGAAGCGGAGTTATCGATGTTTATATCTGTGACGCCATGAATCACCATTGACGACCGGATTGCCTACCACTCGGAACGATCGACGCTTGACGAAACTATGCAAGTTCGTCGCAGATCGGTATAAGGTGGGTCGATGTGTCGTGCTTTAAGCTACAAATTGCTATGTCGCAGATTTGCATACGACGAATAGAAGCGGAGTTATAGTTGTTTATATCTGTGAGGTCATGAATCATCATTGACGGCCGGAATGCCTACCACTCGGAACGATCGACGGTTGACGAAACTATGCAAGTTCGTCGCAGATCGGTATAAGGTGGGTCGATGTGTCGTGCTTTAAGCTACAAATTGCTATGTCGCAGATTTGCATACGACGAATAGAAGCGGAGTTATAGTTGTTTATATCTGTGAGGTCATGAATCATCATTGACGGCCGGAATGCCTACCACTCGAAACGATCGATGTTTGACGAAACTATGCAAGTTCGTCGCAGATCGGTATAAGGTGGGTCGATGTGTCGTGCTTTAAGCTACAAATTGCCATGTCGCAGATTCGCATACGACGAATAGAAGTGGAGTTATAGTTGTTTATATCTGTGAGGCCATTAATCACCATTGACGACAGGATTGCCTACCACTCGGAACGATCGACGTTTGACGAAACTATGCAAGTTCGTCGCAGATCGGTATAAGGTGGCTCGATGTGTCGTGTTTTAGGCTACAAATTGCTATGTCGCAGATTTGCGTACGACGAATAGAAGCGGAGTTATAGTTGTTTATATTTGTCAGGCCATGAATCACCATTGACGGCCGGATTGCCTACCACTCGGAACGACCGACGTTTGCCGAAACTATGCAAGTCCGTCGCAGATCGGTATAAGGTGGGTCGTTGGGCCGTGTTTTAAGCTACAACTTGCTATGTCGCAGATTCGCATACGACGAATAGAAGTGGAGTTATAGTTGTTTATATCTGTCAGGCTATGAATCACCATTGACGGCCAGAATGCCTACCACTCGAAACGATCGATGTTTGACGAAACTATGCAAGTTCGTCGCAGATCGGAATAAGGTGGGTCGATGTGTAGTGCTTTAAGCTACAAATTGCTATGTCGCAGATTTGCATACGACGAATAGAAGCGGAGTTATAGTTGTCTATATCTGTGAGGCCATGGATCACCATCGACGGCCGGATTGCCTACCACTCGAAACGATCGATGTTTGACGAAACTATGCAAGTTCGTCGCAGATCGGTATAAGGTGGGTCGTTGGGCCGTGCTTTAAGATACAAGTTGCTATTTCGCAGATTCGCATACGACCAATAGAAGCGGAGTTATCGATGTTTATATCAGTGAGGCCATTAATCACCATTGACGACAGGATTGCCTACCACTCGGAACGATCGACGTTTGACGAAACTATGCAAGTTCTTCGCAGATCGGTATAAGATGGGTCGATGTGTCGTGTTTTAAGCTACAAATTGCTATGTCGCAGATTCGCATACGACGAATAGAAGCGGAGTTATCGATGTTTATATCTGTGAGGCCATGAATCACCATCGACGACAGGATTGCCTACCACTCGGAACGATCGACGCTTGACGAAACTATGCAAGTTCGTCGCAGATCGGTATAAGGTGGGTCGATGTGTCGTGCTTTAAGCTACAAATTGCTACGTCGCAGATTTGCATACGACGAATAGAAGCGGAGTTATAGTTGTTTATATCTGTGAGGTCATGAATCATCATTGACGGCCGGAATGCCTACCACTCGAAACGATCGATGTTTGGCGAAACTATGCAAGTTCGTCGCAGATCGGTATAAGGTGGGTCGATGGCCCGTATTTTAAGCTACAACTTGCTATGTCGCAGATTCGCATACGACGAATAGAAGCGGAGTTATCGATGTTTATATCTGTGAGGCCATGAATCACCATTGATGACCGGATTGCCTACCACTCGGAACGATCGACATTTGCCGAAACTATGCAAGTTCGTCGCAGATCGGTATAAGGTGGCTCGATGTGTCGTGTTTTAGGCTACAAATTGCTATGTCGCAGATTTGCGTACGACGAATAGAAGCGCAGTTATAGTTGTTTATATCTGTCAGGCCATGAATCACCATTGACGGCAGGATTGCCTACCACTCGGAACGATCGACGTTTGACGAAACTATGCAAGTTCTTCGCAGATCGGTATAAGGTGGGTCGATGTGTCGTGTTTTAAGCTACAAATTGCTATGTCGCAGATTTGCATACGACGAATAGAGGCGGAGTTATAATTGTTTATATCTGTGAGGCCATGAATCACCATTGACGGCCGGATTGCCTACCACTCGGAACTATCGACGTTTGCCGAAACTCTGCAAGTTCTTCGCAGATCGGTATAAGGTGGCTCGATGTGCCGTGTTTTAAGCTACAAATTGCTATGTCGCAGATTTGCATACGACGAATAGAAGCTTAGTTATAGTTGTTTATATCTGTCAGGCCGTGAATCACCATTGACGGCCGGATTGCCTACCACTCGGAACGATCGACGTTTGCCGAAACTATGCAAGTTCTTCGCAGTTCGGTATAAGGTGGGTCGATGTGTCGTGTTTTAAGCTACAAATTGCTATGTCGCAGATTTGCATACGACGAATAGAGGCGGAGTTATGGTTGTTTATATCTGTGAGGCCATGAATCACCATTGACGGCAGGATTGCCTACCACTCGAAACGATCGATGTTTGACGAAACTATGCAAGTTCGTTGCAGATCGGTATAAGGTGGGTCGTTGGGCCGTGTTTTAAGCTACAAATTGCTATGCCGCAGATTCGCATACGACGAATAGAAGCGGAGTTATCGATGTTTATATCTGTCAGGCCATGAATCACCATTGACGGCCGGATTGCCTACCACTCGGAACTATCGACGTTTGCCGAAACTCTGCAAGTTCTTCGCAGATCGGTATAAGGTGGCTCGATGTGCCGTGTTTTAAGCTACAAATTGCTATGTCGCAGATTTGCATACGACGAATAGAAGCTTAGTTATAGTTGTTTATATCTGTCAGGCCGTGAATCACCATTGACGGCCGGATTGCCTACCACTCTGAACGATCGACGTTTGCCGAAACTATGCAAGTTCTTCGCAGATCGGTATAAGGTGGGTCGATGTGTCGTGTTTTAAGCTACAAATTGCTATGTCGCAGATTTGCATACGACGAATAGAGGCGGAGTTATAGTTGTTTATATCTGTGAGGCCATGAATCACCATTGACGGTAGGATTGCCTACCACTCGGAACGATCGACGTTTGAAGAAACTATGCAAGTTCTTCGCAGATCGGTATAAGATGGGTCGATGTGTCGTGTTTTAAGCTACAAATTGCTCTGTCGCAGATTCGCATACGACGAATAGAAGTGGAGTTATAGTTGTTTATATCTGTCAGGCCATGAATCACCATTGACGGCCGGATTGCCTTCCACTCGACACGATCGATGTTTGACGAACCTATGCAAGTTCGTCGCAGATCGGTATACGGTGGGTCGTTGGGCCGTGTTTTAAGCTATAAGTTGCTGTGTCGCAGATTCGCATACGACGAACAGAAGCGGAGTTATCGATGTTTATATCTGTGAGGCCATTAATCACCATTGACGACAGGATTGCCTACCACTCGGAACGATCGACGTTTGACGAAACTATGCAAGTTCTTCGCAGATCGGTATAAGATGGGTCGATGTGTCGTGTTTTAAGCTACAAATTGCTATGTCGCAGATTCGCATACGACGAATAGAAGCGGAGTTATCGATGTTTATATCTGTGACGCCATGAATCACCATTGACGACCGGATTGCCTACCACTCGGAACGATCGACGCTTGACGAAACTATGCAAGTTCGTCGCAGATCGGTATAAGGTGGGTCGATGTGTCGTGCTTTAAGCTACAAATTGCTATGTCGCAGATTCGCATACGACGAATAGAAGCGGAGTTATCGATGTTTATATCTGTGAGGTCATGAATCATCATTGACGGCCGGAATGCCTACCACTCGGAACGATCGACGCTTGACGAAACTATGCAAGTTCGTCGCAGATCGGTATAAGGTGGGTCGATGTGTCGTGCTTTAAGCTACAAATTGCTATGTCGCAGATTTGCATACGACGAATAGAAGCGGAGTTATAGTTGTTTATATCTGTGAGGTCATGAATCACCATTGACGACCGGATTGCCTACCACTCGGAACGATCGACGCTTGACGAAACTATGCAAGTTCGTCGCAGATCGGTATAAGGTGGGTCGATGTGTCGTGCTTTAAGCTACAAATTGCTATGTCGCAGATTTGCATACGACGAATAGAAGCGGAGTTATAGTTGTTTATATCTGTGAGGTCATGAATCATCATTGACGGCCGGATTGCCTACCACTCGGAACTATCGACGTTTGCCGAAACTCTGCAAGTTCTTCGCAGATCGGTATAAGGTGGCTCGATGTGCCGTGTTTTAAGCTACAAATTGCTATGTCGCAGATTTGCATACGACGAATAGAAGCTTAGTTATAGTTGTTTATATCTGTCAGGCCGTGAATCACCATTGACGGCCGGATTGCCTACCACTCGGAACGATCGACGTTTGCCGAAACTATGCAAGTTCTTCGCAGATCGGTATAAGGTGGGTCGATGTGTCGTGCTTTAAGCTACAAATTGCTATGTCGCAGATTTGCATTCGACGAATAGAAGCGGAGTAGTAGTTGTTTATATCTGTGAGGCCATGAATCACCATTGACGACCGGATTGCCTACCACTCGAAACGATCGATGTTTGACGAAACTATGCAAGTTCGTTGCAGATCGGTATAAGGTGGGTCGTTGGGCCGTGTTTTAAGCTACAAATTGCTATGCCGCAGATTCGCATACGACGAATAGAAGCGGAGTTATCGATGTTTATATCTGTCAGGCCATGAATCACCATTGACGGCCGGATTGCCTACCACTCGGAACTATCGACGTTTGCCGAAACTCTGCAAGTTCTTCGCAGATCGGTATAAGGTGGCTCGATGTGTCGTGTTTTAAGCTACAAATTGCTATGTCGCAGATTTGCATACGACGAATAGAAGCTTAGTTATAGTTGTTTATATCTGTCAGGCCGTGAATCACCATTGACGGCCGGATTGCCTACCACTCGGAACGATCGACGTTTGCCGAAACTATGCAAGTTCTTCGCAGTTCGGTATAAGGTGGGTCGATGTGTCGTGTTTTAAGCTACAAATTGCTATGTCGCAGATTTGCATACGACGAATAGAGGCGGAGTTATAGTTGTTTATATCTGTGAGGCCATGAATCACCATTGACGGCAGGATTGCCTACCACTCGGAACGATCGACGTTTGAAGAAACTATGCAAGTTCTTCGCAGATCGGTATAAGATGGGTCGATGTGTCGTGTTTTAAGCTACAAATTGCTATGTCGCAGATTCGCATACGACGAATAGAAGTGGAGTTATAGTTGTTTATATCTGTCAGGCCATGAATCACCATTGACGGCCGGATTGCCTTCCACTCGAAACGATCGATGTTTGACGAAACTATGCAAGTTCTTCGCAGATCGGTATATGGTGGGTCGATGTGTCGTGTTTTAAGCTACAAATTGCTATGTCGCAGATTTGCATACGACGAATAGAGGCGGAGTTATAGTTGTTTATATCTGTGAGGGCATGGATCACCATTGACGGCAGGATTGCCTACCACTCGAAACGATCGATGTTTGACGAAACTATGCAAGTTCGTCGCAGATCGGTATAAGGTGGGTCGTTGGGCCGTGATTTAAGATACAAGTTGCTATTTCGCAGATTCGCATACGACCAATAGAAGCGGAGTTATCGATGTTTATATCAGTGAGGCCATTAATCACCATTGACGACAGGATTGCCTACCACTCGGAACGATCGACGTTTGACGAAACTATGCAAGTTCTTCGCAGATCGGTATAAGATGGGTCGATGTGTCGTGTTTTAAGCTACAAATTGCTATGTCGCAGATTCGCATACGACGAATAGAAGCGGAGTTATCGATGTTTATATCTGTGACGCCATGAATCACCATTGACGACCGGATTGCCTACCACTCGGAACGATCGACGCTTGACGAAACTATGCAAGTTCGTCGCAGATCGGTATAAGATGGGTCGATGTATAGTGCTTTAAGCTACAAATTGCTATGTCGCAGATTCGCATACGACGAATAGAAGCGGAGTTATCGATGTTTATATCTGTGACGCCATGAATCACCATTGACGGCCAGAATGCCTACCACTCGAAACGATCGATGTTTGACGAAACTATGCAAGTTCGTCGCAGATCGGTATAAGGTGGGTCGATGTGTCGTGCTTTAAGCTACAAATTGCTATGTCGCAGATTTGCATACGACGAATAGAAGCGGAGTTATAGTTGTTTATATCTGTGAGGTCATGAATCATCATTGACGGCCGGAATGCCTACCACTCGGAACGATCGACGCTTGACGAAACTATGCAAGTTCGTCGCAGATCGGTATAAGGTGGGTCGATGTGTCGTGTTTTAGGCTACAAATTGCTATGTCGCAGATTTGCGTACGACGAATAGAAGCGCAGTTATAGTTGTTTATATCTGTCAGGCCATGAATCACCATTGACGGCCAGAATGCCTACCACTCGAAACGATCGATGTTTGACGAAACTATGCAAGCTCGTCGCAGATCGGTATAAGGTGGGTCGATGTGTCGTGCTTTAAGCTACAATTTGCTATGTCGCAGATTTGCATACGATGAATAGAAGCGGAGTTATCGATGTTTATATCTGTCAGGCCATGAATCACCATTGACGGCCGGATTGCCTACCACTCGGAACTATCGACGTTTGCCGAAACTCTGCAAGTTCTTCGCAGATCGGTATAAGGTGGCTCGATGTGCCGTGTTTTAAGCTACAAATTGCTATGTCGCAGATTTGCATACGACGAATAGAAGCTTAGTTATAGTTGTTTATATCTGTCAGGCCGTGAATCACCATTGACGGCCGGATTGCCTACCACTCGGAACGATCGACGTTTGCCGAAACTATGCAAGTTCTTCGCAGTTCGGTATAAGGTGGGTCGATGTGTCGTGTTTTAAGCTACAAATTGCTATGTCGCAGATTTGCATACGACGAATAGAGGCGGAGTTATGGTTGTTTATATCTGTGAGGCCATGAATCACCATTGACGGCAGGATTGCCTACCACTCGAAACGATCGATGTTTGACGAAACTATGCAAGTTCGTTGCAGATCGGTATAAGGTGGGTCGTTGGGCCGTGTTTTAAGCTACAAATTGCTATGCCGCAGATTCGCATACGACGAATAGAAGCGGAGTTATCGATGTTTATATCTGTCAGGCCATGAATCACCATTGACGGCCGGATTGCCTACCACTCGGAACGATCGACGTTTGCCGAAACTCTGCAAGTTCTTCGCAGATCGGTATAAGGTGGCTCGATGTGCCGTGTTTTAAGCTACAAATTGCTATGTCGCAGATTTGCATACGACGAATAGAAGCTTAGTTATAGTTGTTTATATCTGTCAGGCCGTGAATCACCATTGACGGCCGGATTGCCTACCACTCGGAACGATCGACGTTTGCCGAAACTATGCAAGTTCTTCGCAGATCGGTATAAGGTGGGTCGATGTGTCGTGCTTTAAGCTACAAATTGCTATGTCGCAGATTTGCATTCGACGAATAGAAGCGGAGTAGTAGTTGTTTATATCTGTGAGGCCATGAATCACCATTGACGACCGGATTGCCTACCACTCGAAACGATCGATGTTTGACGAAACTATGCAAGTTCGTTGCAGATCGGTATAAGGTGGGTCGTTGGGCCGTGTTTTAAGCTACAAATTGCTATGCCGCAGATTCCATACGACGAATAGAAGCGGAGTTATCGATGTTTATATCTGTCAGGCCATGAATCACCATTGACGGCCGGATTGCCTACCACTCGGAACTATCGACGTTTGCCGAAACTCTGCAAGTTCTTCGCAGATCGGTATAAGGTGGCTCGATGTGCCGTGTTTTAAGCTACAAATTGCTATGTCGCAGATTTGCATACGACGAATAGAAGCTTAGTTATAGTTGTTTATATCTGTCAGGCCGTGAATCACCATTGACGGCCGGATTGCCTACCACTCGGAACGATCGACGTTTGCCGAAACTATGCAAGTTCTTCGCAGTTCGGTATAAGGTGGGTCGATGTGTCGTGTTTTCAGCTACAAATTGCTATGTCGCAGATTTGCATACGACGAATAGAGGCGGAGTTATAGTTGTTTATATCTGTGAGGCCATGAATCACCATTGACGGCAGGATTGCCTACCACTCGGAACGATCGACGTTTGAAGAAACTATGCAAGTTCTTCGCAGATCGGTATAAGATGGGTCGATGTGTCGTGTTTTAAGCTACAAATTGCTATGTCGCAGATTCGCATACGACGAATAGAAGTGGAGTTATAGTTGTTTATATCTGTCAGGCCATGAATCACCATTGACGGCCGGATTGCCTTCCACTCGAAACGATCGATGTTTGACGAAACTATGCAAGTTCTTCGCAGATCGGTATATGGTGGGTCGATGTGTCGTGTTTTAAGCTACAAATTGCTATGTCGCAGATTTGCATACGACGAATAGAGGCGGAGTTATAGTTGTTTATATCTGTGAGGGCATGGATCACCATTGACGGCAGGATTGCCTACCACTCGAAACGATCGATGTTTGACGAAACTATGCAAGTTCGTCGCAGATCGGTATAAGGTGGGTCGTTGGGCCGTGATTTAAGATACAAGTTGCTATTTCGCAGATTCGCATACGACCAATAGAAGCGGAGTTATCGATGTTTATATCAGTGAGGCCATTAATCACCATTGACGACAGGATTGCCTACCACTCGGAACGATCGACGTTTGACGAAACTATGCAAGTTCTTCGCAGATCGGTATAAGATGGGTCGATGTGTCGTGTTTTAAGCTACAAATTGCTATGTCGCAGATTCGCATACGACGAATAGAAGCGGAGTTATCGATGTTTATATCTGTGACGCCATGAATCACCATTGACGACCGGATTGCCTACCACTCGGAACGATCGACGCTTGACGAAACTATGCAAGTTCGTCGCAGATCGGTATAAGATGGGTCGATGTATAGTGCTTTAAGCTACAAATTGCTATATCGCAGATTCGCATACGACGAATAGAAGCGGAGTTATCGATGTTTATATCTGTGACGCCATGAATCACCATTGACGGCCAGAATGCCTACCACTCGAAACGATCGATGTTTGACGAAACTATGCAAGTTCGTCGCAGATCGGTATAAGGTGGGTCGATGTGTCGTGCTTTAAGCTACAAATTGCTATGTCGCAGATTTGCATACGACGAATAGAAGCTTAGTTATAGTTGTTTATATCTGTCAGGCCGTGAATCACCATTGACGGCCGGATTGCCTACCACTCGGAACGATCGACGTTTGCCGAAACTATGCAAGTTCTTCGCAGATCGGTATAAGGTGGGTCGATGTGTCGTGCTTTAAGCTACAAATTGCTATGTCGCAGATTTGCATTCGACGAATAGAAGCGGAGTAGTAGTTGTTTATATCTGTGAGGCCATGAATCACCATTGACGACCGGATTGCCTACCACTCGAAACGATCGATGTTTGACGAAACTATGCAAGTTCGTTGCAGATCGGTATAAGGTGGGTCGTTGGGCCGTGTTTTAAGCTACAAATTGCTATGCCGCAGATTCGCATACGACGAATAGAAGCGGAGTTATCGATGTTTATATCTGTCAGGCCATGAATCACCATTGACGGCCGGATTGCCTACCACTCGGAACTATCGACGTTTGCCGAAAATCTGCAAGTTCTTCGCAGATCGGTATAAGGTGGCTCGATGTGCCGTGTTTTAAGCTACAAATTGCTATGTCGCAGATTTGCATACGACGAATAGAAGCTTAGTTATAGTTGTTTATATCTGTCAGGCCGTGAATCACCATTGACGGCCGGATTGCCTACCACTCGGAACGATCGACGTTTGCCGAAACTATGCAAGTTCTTCGCAGTTCGGTATAAGGTGGGTCGATGTGTCGTGTTTTAAGCTACAAATTGCTATGTCGCAGATTTGCATACGACGAATAGAGGCGGAGTTATAGTTGTTTATATCTGTGAGGCCATGAATCACCATTGACGGCAGGATTGCCTACCACTCGGAACGATCGACGTTTGAAGAAACTATGCAAGTTCTTCGCAGATCGGTATAAGATGGGTCGATGTGTCGTGTTTTAAGCTACAAATTGCTATGTCGCAGATTCGCATACGACGAATAGAAGTGGAGTTATAGTTGTTTATATCTGTCAGGCCATGAATCACCATTGACGGCCGGATTGCCTTCCACTCGAAACGATCGATGTTTGACGAAACTATGCAAGTTCTTCGCAGATCGGTATATGGTGGGTCGATGTGTCGTGTTTTAAGCTACAAATTGCTATGTCGCAGATTTGCATACGACGAATAGAGGCGGAGTTATAGTTGTTTATATCTGTGAGGGCATGGATCACCATTGACGGCAGGATTGCCTACCACTCGAAACGATCGATGTTTGACGAAACTATGCAAGTTCGTCGCAGATCGGTATAAGGTGGGTCGTTGGGCCGTGATTTAAGATACAAGTTGCTATTTCGCAGATTCGCATACGACCAATAGAAGCGGAGTTATCGATGTTTATATCAGTGAGGCCATTAATCACCATTGACGACAGGATTGCCTACCACTCGGAACGATCGACGATTGACGAAACTATGCAAGTTCTTCGCAGATCGGTATAAGATGGGTCGATGTGTCGTGTTTTAAGCTACAAATTGCTATGTCGCAGATTCGCATACGACGAATAGAAGCGGAGTTATCGATGTTTATATCTGTGACGCCATGAATCACCATTGACGACCGGATTGCCTACCACTCGGAACGATCGACGCTTGACGAAACTATGCAAGTTCGTCGCAGATCGGTATAAGATGGGTCGATGTATAGTGCTTTAAGCTACAAATTGCTATATCGCAGATTCGCATACGACGAATAGAAGCGGAGTTATCGATGTTTATATCTGTGACGCCATGAATCACCATTGACGGCCAGAATGCCTACCACTCGAAACGATCGATGTTTGACGAAACTATGCAAGTTCGTCGCAGATCGGTATAAGGTGGGTCGATGTGTCGTGCTTTAAGCTACAAATTGCTATGTCGCAGATTTGCATACGACGAATAGAAGCTTAGTTATAGTTGTTTATATCTGTCAGGCCGTGAATCACCATTGACGGCCGGATTGCCTACCACTCGGAACGATCGACGTTTGCCGAAACTATGCAAGTTCTTCGCAGATCGGTATAAGGTGGGTCGATGTGTCGTGCTTTAAGCTACAAATTGCTATGTCGCAGATTTGCATTCGACGAATAGAAGCGGAGTAGTAGTTGTTTATATCTGTGAGGCCATGAATCACCATTGACGACCGGATTGCCTACCACTCGAAACGATCGATGTTTGACGAAACTATGCAAGTTCGTTGCAGATCGGTATAAGGTGGGTCGTTGGGCCGTGTTTTAAGCTACAAATTGCTATGCCGCAGATTTGCATACGACGAATAGAAGCGGAGTTATCGATGTTTATATCTGTCAGGCCGTGAATCACCATTGACGGCCGGATTGCCTACCACTCGGAACGATCGACGTTTGCCGAAACTATGCAAGTTCTTCGCAGATCGGTATAAGGTGGGTCGATGTGTCGTGTTTTAAGCTACAAATTGCTATGTCGCAGATTTGCATACGACGAATAGAGGCGGAGTTATAGTTGTTTATATCTGTGAGGCCATGAATCACCATTGACGGCAGGATTGCCTACCACTCGGAACGATCGACGTTTGACGAAACTATGCAAGTTCTTCGCAGATCGGTATAAGATGGGTCGATGTGTCGTGTTTTAAGCTACAAATTGCTATGTCGCAGATTCGCATACGACGAATAGAAGTGGAGTTATAGTTGTTTATATCTGTCAGGCCATGAATCACCATTGACGGCCGGATTGCCTTCCACTCGAAACGATCGATGTTTGACGAAACTATGCAAGTTCGTCGCAGATCGGTATAAGGTGGGTCGTTGGGCCGTGTTTTAAGCTATAAGATGCTGTGTCGCAGATTCGCATACGACGAACAGAAGCGGAGTTATCGATGTTTATATCTGTGAGGCCATTAATCACCATTGACGACAGGATTGCCTACCACTCGGAACGATCGACGTTTGACGAAACTATGCAAGTTCTTCGCAGATCGGTATAAGGTGGCTCGATGTGCCGTGTTTTAAGCTACAAATTGCTATGTCGCAGATTTGCATACGACGAATAGAAGCTTAGTTATAGTTGTTTATATCTGTCAGGCCGTGAATCACCATTGACGGCCGGATTGCCTACCACTCGGAACGATCGACGTTTGCCGAAACTATGCAAGTTCTTCGCAGTTCGGTATAAGGTGGGTCGATGTGTCGTGTTTTAAGCTACAAATTGCTATGTCGCAGATTTGCATACGACGAATAGAGGCGGAGTTATAGTTGTTTATATCTGTGAGGCCATGAATCACCATTGACGGCAGGATTGCCTACCACTCGGAACGATCGACGTTTGAAGAAACTATGCAAGTTCTTCGCAGATCGGTATAAGATGGGTCGATGTGTCGTGTTTTAAGCTACAAATTGCTATGTCGCAGATTCGCATACGACGAATAGAAGTGGAGTTATAGTTGTTTATATCTGTCAGGCCATGAATCACCATTGACGGCCGGATTGCCTTCCACTCGAAACGATCGATGTTTGACGAAACTATGCAAGTTCTTCGCAGATCGGTATATGGTGGGTCGATGTGTCGTGTTTTAAGCTACAAATTGCTATGTCGCAGATTTGCATACGACGAATAGAGGCGGAGTTATAGTTGTTTATATCTGTGAGAGCATGGATCACCATTGACGGCAGGATTGCCTACCACTCGAAACGATCGATGTTTGACGAAACTATGCAAGTTCGTCGCAGATCGGTATAAGGTGGGTCGTTGGGCCGTGATTTAAGATACAAGTTGCTATGTCGCAGATTCGCATACGACCAATAGAAGCGGAGTTATCGATGTTTATATCAGTGAGGCCATTAATCACCATTGACGACAGGATTGCCTACCACTCGGAACGATCGACGTTTGACGAAACTATGCAAGTTCTTCGCAGATCGGTATAAGATGGGTCGATGTGTCGTGTTTTAAGCTACAAATTGCTATGTCGCAGATTCGCATACGACGAATAGAAGCGGAGTTATCGATGTTTATATCTGTGACGCCATGAATCACCATTGACGACCGGATTGCCTACCACTCGGAACGATCGACGCTTGACGAAACTATGCAAGTTCGTCGCAGATCGGTATAAGATGGGTCGATGTATAGTGCTTTAAGCTACAAATTGCTATGTCGCAGATTCGCATACGACGAATAGAAGCGGAGTTATCGATGTTTATATCTGTGACGCCATGAATCACCATTGACGGCCAGAATGCCTACCACTCGAAACGATCGATGTTTGACGAAACTATGCAAGTTCGTCGCAGATCGGTATAAGGTGGGTCGATGTGTCGTGCTTTAAGCTACAAATTGCTATGTCGCAGATTTGCATACGACGAATAGAAGCTTAGTTATAGTTGTTTATAACTGTCAGGCCGTGAATCACCATTGACGGCCGGATTGCCTACCACTCGGAACGATCGACGTTTGCCGAAACTATGCAAGTTCTTCGCAGATCGGTATAAGGTGGGTCGATGTGTCGTGCTTTAAGCTACAAATTGCTATGTCGCAGATTTGCATTCGACGAATAGAAGCGGAGTAGTAGTTGTTTATATCTGTGAGGCCATGAATCACCATTGACGACCGGATTGCCTACCACTCGAAACGATCGATGTTTGACGAAACTATGCAAGTTCGTTGCAGATCGGTATAAGGTGGGTCGTTGGGCCGTGTTTTAAGCTACAAATTGCTATGCCGCAGATTTGCATACGACGAATAGAAGCGGAGTTATCGATGTTTATATCTGTCAGGCCGTGAATCACCATTGACGGCCGGATTGCCTACCACTCGGAACGATCGACGTTTGCCGAAACTATGCAAGTTCTTCGCAGATCGGTATAAGGTGGGTCGATGTGTCGTGTTTTAAGCTACAAATTGCTATGTCGCAGATTTGCATACGACGAATAGAGGCGGAGTTATAGTTGTTTATATCTGTGAGGCCATGAATCACCATTGACGGCAGGATTGCCTACCACTCGGAACGATCGACGTTTGAAGAAACTATGCAAGTTCTTCGCAGATCGGTATAAGATGGGTCGATGTGTCGTGTTTTAAGCTACAAATTGCTATGTCGCAGATTCGCATACGACGAATAGAAGTGGAGTTATAGTTGTTTATATCTGTCAGGCCATGAATCACCATTGACGGCCGGATTGCCTTCCACTCGAAACGATCGATGTTTGACGAAACTATGCAAGTTCGTCGCAGATCGGTATAAGGTGGGTCGTTGGGCCGTGTTTTAAGCTATAAGATGCTGTGTCGCAGATTCGCATACGACGAACAGAAGCGGAGTTATCGATGTTTATATCTGTGAGGCCATTAATCACCATTGACGACAGGATTGCCTACCACTCGGAACGATCGACGTTTGACGAAACTATGCAAGTTCTTCGCAGATCGGTATAAGGTGGGTCGATGTGTCGTGTTTTAAGCTACAAATTGCTATGTCGCAGATTTGCATACGACGCATAGAGGCGGAGTTATAGTTGTTTATATCTGTGAGGCCATGGATCACCATTGACGGCAGGATTGCCTACCACTCGAAACGATCGATGTTTGACGAAACTATGCAAGTTCTTCGCAGATCGGTATAAGATGGGTCGATGTGTCGTGTTTTATGCTACAAATTGCTATGTCGCAGATTCGCATACGACGAATAGAAGCGGAGTTATCGATGTTTATATCTGTGACGCCATGAATCACCATTGACGACCGGATTGCCTACCACTCGGAACGATCGACGCTTGACGAAACTATGCAAGTTCGTCGCAGATCGGTATAAGATGGGTCGATGTATAGTGCTTTAAGCTACACATTGCTATGTCGCAGATTTGCATACGACGAATAGAAGCGGAGTTATAGTTGTCTATATCTGTGAGGCCATGGATCACCATCGACGGCCGGATTGCCTACCACTCGAAACGATCGATGTTTGACGAAACTATGCAAGTTCTTCGCAGATCGGTATAAGGTGGCTCGATGTGCCGCGTTTTAAGCTACAAATTGCTATGTCGCAGATTTGCATACGACGAATAGAAGCTTAGTTATAGTTGTTTATATCTGTCAGGCCGTGAATCACCATTGACGGCCGGATTGCCTACCACTCTGAACGATCGACGTTTGCCGAAACTATGCAAGTTCTTCGCAGATCGGTATAAGGTGGGTCGATGTGTCGTGTTTTAAGCTACAAATTGCTATGTCGCAGATTTGCATACGACGAATAGAGGCGGAGTTATAGTTGTTTATATCTGTGAGGCCATGAATCACCATTGACGGCAGGATTGCCTACCACTCGGAACGATCGACGTTTGACGAAACTATGCAAGTTCTTCGCAGATCGGTATAAGATGGGTCGATGTGTCGTGTTTTAAGCTACAAATTGCTCTGTCGCAGATTCGCATACGACGAATAGAAGTGGAGTTATAGTTGTTTATATCTGTCAGGCCATGAATCACCATTGACGGCCGGATTGCCTTCCACTCGACACGATCGATGTTTGACGAACCTATGCAAGTTCGTCGCAGATCGGTATACGGTGGGTCGTTGGGCCGTGTTTTAAGCTATAAGTTGCTGTGTCGCAGATTCGCATACGACGAATAGAAGCGGAGTTATCGATGTTTATATCTGTGAGGCCATTAATCACCATTGACGACAGGATTGCCTACCACTCGGAACGATCGACGTTTGACGAAACTATGCAAGTTCTTCGCAGATCGGTATAAGATGGGTCGATGTGTCGTGTTTTAAGCTACAAATTGCTATGTCGCAGATTCGCATACGACGAATAGAAGCGGAGTTATCGATGTTTATATCTGTGACGCCATGAATCACCATTGACGACCGGATTGCCTACCACTCGGAACGATCGACGCTTGACGAAACTATGCAAGTTCGTCGCAGATCGGTATAAGGTGGGTCGATGTGTCGTGCTTTAAGCTACAAATTGCTATGTCGCAGATTTGCATACGACGAATAGAAGCGGAGTTATAGTTGTTTATATCTGTGAGGTCATGAATCATCATTGACGGCCGGAATGCCTACCACTCGGAACGATCGACGCTTGACGAAACTATGCAAGTTCGTCGCAGATCGGTATAAGGTGGGTCGATGTGTCGTGCTTTAAGCTACAAATTGCTATGTCGCAGATTTGCATACGACGAATAGAAGCGGAGTTATAGTTGTTTATATCTGTGAGGTCATGAATCATCATTGACGGCCGGAATGCCTACCACTCGAAACGATCGATGTTTGACGAAACTATGCAAGTTCGTCGCAGATCGGTATAAGGTGGGTCGATGTGTCGTGCTTTAAGCTACAAATTGCCATGTCGCAGATTCGCATACGACGAATAGAAGTGGAGTTATAGTTGTTTATATCTGTGAGGCCATTAATCACCATTGACGACAGGATTGCCTACCACTCGGAACGATCGACGTTTGACGAAACTATGCAAGTTCGTCGCAGATCGGTATAAGGTGGCTCGATGTGTCGTGTTTTAGGCTACAAATTGCTATGTCGCAGATTTGCGTACGACGAATAGAAGCGGAGTTATAGTTGTTTATATTTGTCAGGCCATGAATCACCATTGACGGCCGGATTGCCTACCACTCGGAACGACCGACGTTTGCCGAAACTATGCAAGTCCGTCGCAGATCGGTATAAGGTGGGTCGTTGGGCCGTGTTTTAAGCTACAACTTGCTATGTCGCAGATTCGCATACGACGAATAGAAGTGGAGTTATAGTTGTTTATATCTGTCAGGCTATGAATCACCATTGACGGCCAGAATGCCTACCACTCGAAACGATCGATGTTTGACGAAACTATGCAAGTTCGTCGCAGATCGGAATAAGGTGGGTCGATGTGTAGTGCTTTAAGCTACAAATTGCTATGTCGCAGATTTGCATACGACGAATAGAAGCGGAGTTATAGTTGTCTATATCTGTGAGGCCATGGATCACCATCGACGGCCGGATTGCCTACCACTCGAAACGATCGATGTTTGACGAAACTATGCAAGTTCGTCGCAGATCGGTATAAGGTGGGTCGTTGGGCCGTGCTTTAAGATACAAGTTGCTATTTCGCAGATTCGCATACGACCAATAGAAGCGGAGTTATCGATGTTTATATCAGTGAGGCCATTAATCACCATTGACGACAGGATTGCCTACCACTCGGAACGATCGACGTTTGACGAAACTATGCAAGTTCTTCGCAGATCGGTATAAGATGGGTCGATGTGTCGTGTTTTAAGCTACAAATTGCTATGTCGCAGATTCGCATACGACGAATAGAAGCGGAGTTATCGATGTTTATATCTGTGAGGCCATGAATCACCATCGACGACAGGATTGCCTACCACTCGGAACGATCGACGCTTGACGAAACTATGCAAGTTCGTCGCAGATCGGTATAAGGTGGGTCGATGTGTCGTGCTTTAAGCTACAAATTGCTACGTCGCAGATTTGCATACGACGAATAGAAGCGGAGTTATAGTTGTTTATATCTGTGAGGTCATGAATCATCATTGACGGCCGGAATGCCTACCACTCGAAACGATCGATGTTTGGCGAAACTATGCAAGTTCGTCGCAGATCGGTATAAGGTGGGTCGATGGCCCGTATTTTAAGCTACAACTTGCTATGTCGCAGATTCGCATACGACGAATAGAAGCGGAGTTATCGATGTTTATATCTGTGAGGCCATGAATCACCATTGATGACCGGATTGCCTACCACTCGGAACGATCGACATTTGCCGAAACTATGCAAGTTCGTCGCAGATCGGTATAAGGTGGCTCGATGTGTCGTGTTTTAGGCTACAAATTGCTATGTCGCAGATTTGCGTACGACGAATAGAAGCGCAGTTATAGTTGTTTATATCTGTCAGGCCATGAATCACCATTGACGGCAGGATTGCCTACCACTCGGAACGATCGACGTTTGACGAAACTATGCAAGTTCTTCGCAGATCGGTATAAGGTGGGTCGATGTGTCGTGTTTTAAGCTACAAATTGCTATGTCGCAGATTTGCATACGACGAATAGAGGCGGAGTTATAATTGTTTATATCTGTGAGGCCATGAATCACCATTGACGGCCGGATTGCCTACCACTCGGAACTATCGACGTTTGCCGAAACTCTGCAAGTTCTTCGCAGATCGGTATAAGGTGGCTCGATGTGCCGTGTTTTAAGCTACAAATTGCTATGTCGCAGATTTGCATACGACGAATAGAAGCTTAGTTATAGTTGTTTATATCTGTCAGGCCGTGAATCACCATTGACGGCCGGATTGCCTACCACTCGGAACGATCGACGTTTGCCGAAACTATGCAAGTTCTTCGCAGTTCGGTATAAGGTGGGTCGATGTGTCGTGTTTTAAGCTACAAATTGCTATGTCGCAGATTTGCATACGACGAATAGAGGCGGAGTTATGGTTGTTTATATCTGTGAGGGCATGAATCACCATTGACGGCAGGATTGCCTACCACTCGAAACGATCGATGTTTGACGAAACTATGCAAGTTCGTTGCAGATCGGTATAAGGTGGGTCGTTGGGCCGTGTTTTAAGCTACAAATTGCTATGCCGCAGATTCGCATACGACGAATAGAAGCGGAGTTATCGATGTTTATATCTGTCAGGCCATGAATCACCATTGACGGCCGGATTGCCTACCACTCGGAACTATCGACGTTTGCCGAAACTCTGCAAGTTCTTCGCAGATCGGTATAAGGTGGCTCGATGTGCCGTGTTTTAAGCTACAAATTGCTATGTCGCAGATTCGCATACGACCAATAGAAGCGGAGTTATCGATGTTTATATCAGTGAGGCCATTAATCACCATTGACGACAGGATTGCCTACCACTCGGAACGATCGACGTTTGACGAAACTATGCAAGTTCTTCGCAGATCGGTATAAGATGGGTCGATGTGTCGTGTTTTAAGCTACAAATTGCTATGTCGCAGATTCGCATACGACGAATAGAAGCGGAGTTATCGATGTTTATATCTGTGACGCCATGAATCACCATTGACGACCGGATTGCCTACCACTCGGAACGATCGACGCTTGACGAAACTATGCAAGTTCGTCGCAGATCGGTATAAGATGGGTCGATGTATAGTGCTTTAAGCTACAAATTGCTATGTCGCAGATTCGCATACGACGAATAGAAGCGGAGTTATCGATGTTTATATCTGTGACGCCATGAATCACCATTGACGGCCAGAATGCCTACCACTCGAAACGATCGATGTTTGACGAAACTATGCAAGTTCGTCGCAGATCGGTATAAGGTGGGTCGATGTGTCGTGCTTTAAGCTACAAATTGCTATGTCGCAGATTTGCATACGACGAATAGAAGCTTAGTTATAGTTGTTTATATCTGTCAGGCCGTGAATCACCATTGACGGCCGGATTGCCTACCACTCGGAACGATCGACGTTTGCCGAAACTATGCAAGTTCTTCGCAGATCGGTATAAGGTGGGTCGATGTGTCGTGCTTTAAGCTACAAATTGCTATGTCGCAGATTTGCATTCGACGAATAGAAGCGGAGTAGTAGTTGTTTATATCTGTGAGGCCATGAATCACCATTGACGACCGGATTGCCTACCACTCGAAACGATCGATGTTTGACGAAACTATGCAAGTTCGTTGCAGATCGGTATAAGGTGGGTCGTTGGGCCGTGTTTTAAGCTACAAATTGCTATGCCGCAGATTTGCATACGACGAATAGAAGCGGAGTTATCGATGTTTATATCTGTCAGGCCGTGAATCACCATTGACGGCCGGATTGCCTACCACTCGGAACGATCGACGTTTGCCGAAACTATGCAAGTTCTTCGCAGATCGGTATAAGGTGGGTCGATGTGTCGTGTTTTAAGCTACAAATTGCTATGTCTCAGATTTGCATACGACGAATAGAGGCGGAGTTATAGTTGTTTATATCTGTGAGGCCATGAATCACCATTGACGGCAGGATTGCCTACCACTCGGAACGATCGACGTTTGAAGAAACTATGCAAGTTCTTCGCAGATCGGTATAAGATGGGTCGATGTGTCGTGTTTTAAGCTACAAATTGCTATGTCGCAGATTCGCATACGACGAATAGAAGTGGAGTTATAGTTGTTTATATCTGTCAGGCCATGAATCACCATTGACGGCCGGATTGCCTTCCACTCGAAACGATCGATGTTTGACGAAACTATGCAAGTTCGTCGCAGATCGGTATAAGGTGGGTCGTTGGGCCGTGTTTTAAGCTATAAGATGCTGTGTCGCAGATTCGCATACGACGAACAGAAGCGGAGTTATCGATGTTTATATCTGTGAGGCCATTAATCACCATTGACGACAGGATTGCCTACCACTCGGAACGATCGACGTTTGACGAAACTATGCAAGTTCTTCGCAGATCGGTATAAGGTGGCTCGATGTGCCGTGTATTAAGCTACAAATTGCTATGTCGCAGATTTGCATACGACGAATAGAAGCTTAGTTATAGTTGTTTATATCTGTCAGGCCGTGAATCACCATTGACGGCCGGATTGCCTACCACTCGGAACGATCGACGTTTGCCGAAACTATGCAAGTTCTTCGCAGTTCGGTATAAGGTGGGTCGATGTGTCGTGTTTTAAGCTACAAATTGCTATGTCGCAGATTTGCATACGACGAATAGAGGCGGAGTTATAGTTGTTTATATCTGTGAGGCCATGAATCACCATTGACGGCAGGATTGCCTACCACTCGGAACGATCGACGTTTGAAGAAACTATGCAAGTTCTTCGCAGATCGGTATAAGATGGGTCGATGTGTCGTGTTTTAAGCTACAAATTGCTATGTCGCAGATTCGCATACGACGAATAGAAGTGGAGTTATAGTTGTTTATATCTGTCAGGCCATGAATCACCATTGACGGCCGGATTGCCTTCCACTCGAAACGATCGATGTTTGACGAAACTATGCAAGTTCTTCGCAGATCGGTATATGGTGGGTCGATGTGTCGTGTTTTAAGCTACAAATTGCTATGTCGCAGATTTGCATACGACGAATAGAGGCGGAGTTATAGTTGTTTATATCTGTGAGGGCATGGATCACCATTGACGGCAGGATTGCCTACCACTCGAAACGATCGATGTTTGACGAAACTATGCAAGTTCGTCGCAGATCGGTATAAGGTGGGTCGTTGGGCCGTGATTTAAGATACAAGTTGCTATTTCGCAGATTCGCATACGACCAATAGAAGCGGAGTTATCGATGTTTATATCAGTGAGGCCATTAATCACCATTGACGACAGGATTGCCTACCACTCGGAACGATCGACGTTTGACGAAACTATGCAAGTTCTTCGCAGATCGGTATAAGATGGGTCGATGTGTCGTGTTTTAAGCTACAAATTGCTATGTCGCAGATTCGCATACGACGAATAGAAGCGGAGTTATCGATGTTTATATCTGTGACGCCATGAATCACCATTGACGACCGGATTGCCTACCACTCGGAACGATCGACGCTTGACGAAACTATGCAAGTTCGTCGCAGATCGGTATAAGATGGGTCGATGTATAGTGCTTTAAGCTACAAATTGCTATGTCGCAGATTCGCATACGACGAATAGAAGCGGAGTTATCGATGTTTATATCTGTGACGCCATGAATCACCATTGACGGCCAGAATGCCTACCACTCGAAACGATCGATGTTTGACGAAACTATGCAAGTTCGTCGCAGATCGGTATAAGGTGGGTCGATGTGTCGTGCTTTAAGCTACAAATTGCTATGTCGCAGATTTGCATACGACGAATAGAAGCTTAGTTATAGTTGTTTATATCTGTCAGGCCGTGAATCACCATTGACGGCCGGATTGCCTACCACTCGGAACGATCGACGTTTGCCGAAACTATGCAAGTTCTTCGCAGATCGGTATAAGGTGGGTCGATGTGTCGTGCTTTAAGCTACAAATTGCTATGTCGCAGATTTGCATTCGACGAATAGAAGCGGAGTAGTAGTTGTTTATATCTGTGAGGCCATGAATCACCATTGACGACCGGATTGCCTACCACTCGAAACGATCGATGTCTGACGAAACTATGCAAGTTCGTTGCAGATCGGTATAAGGTGGGTCGTTGGGCCGTATTTTAAGCTACAAATTGCTATGCCGCAGATTTGCATACGACGAATAGAAGCGGAGTTATCGATGTTTATATCTGTCAGGCCGTGAATCACCATTGACGGCCGGATTGCCTACCACTCGGAACGATCGACGTTTGCCGAAACTATGCAAGTTCTTCGCAGATCGGTATAAGGTGGGTCGATGTGTCGTGTTTTAAGCTACAAATTGCTATGTCGCAGATTTGCATACGACGAATAGAGGCGGAGTTATAGTTGTTTATATCTGTGAGGCCATGAATCACCATTGACGGCAGGATTGCCTACCACTCGGAACGATCGACGTTTGAAGAAACAATGCAAGTTCTTCGCAGATCGGTATAAGATGGGTCGATGTGTCGTGTTTTATGCTACAAATTGCTATGTCGCAGATTCGCATACGACGAATAGAAGCGGAGTTATCGATGTTTATATCTGTGACGCCATGAATCACCATTGACGACCGGATTGCCTACCACTCGGAACGATCGACGCTTGACGAAACTATGCAAGTTCGTCGCAGATCGGTATAAGATGGGTCGATGTATAGTGCTTTAAGCTACACATTGCTATGTCGCAGATTTGCATACGACGAATAGAAGCGGAGTTATAGTTGTCTATATCTGTGAGGCCATGGATCACCATCGACGGCCGGATTGCCTACCACTCGAAACGATCGATGTTTGACGAAACTATGCAAGTTCTTCGCAGATCGGTATAAGATGGGTCGATGTGTCGTGTTTTATGCTACAAATTGCTATGTCGCAGATTCGCATACGACGAATAGAAGCGGAGTTATCGATGTTTATATCTGTGACGCCATGAATCACCATTGACGACCGGATTGCCTACCACTCGGAACGATCGACGCTTGACGAAACTATGCAAGTTCGTCGCAGATCGGTATAAGATGGGT
The DNA here is from genome assembly GCA_914767735.1 of Anoplius nigerrimus. Lineage (NCBI taxonomy): Eukaryota > Metazoa > Arthropoda > Insecta > Hymenoptera > Pompilidae > Anoplius > Anoplius nigerrimus. The sequence continues at coordinate 344,729 of CAJZBX010000559.1, read as the reverse complement.
CGATGTATAGTGCTTTAAGCTACACATTGCTATGTCGCAGATTTGCATACGACGAATAGAAGCGGAGTTATAGTTGTCTATATCTGTGAGGCCATGGATCACCATCGACGGCCGGATTGCCTACCACTCGAAACGATCGATGTTTGACGAAACTATGCAGGTTCTTCGCAGATCGGTATAAGGTGGCTCGATGTGCCGCGTTTTAAGCTACAAATTACTATGTCGCAGATTTGCATACGACGAATAGAAGCTTAGTTATAGTTGTTTATATCTGTCAGGCCGTGAATCACCATTGACGGCCGGATTGCCTACCACTCTGAACGATCAACGTTTGCCGAAACTATGCAAGTTCTTCGCAGATCGGTATAAGGTGGGTCGATGTGTCGTGTTTTAAGCTACAAATTGCTATGTCGCAGATTTGCATACGACGAATAGAGGCGGAGTTATAGTTGTTTATATCTGTGAGGCCATGAATCACCATTGACGGCAGGATTGCCTACCACTCGGAACGATCGACGTTTGAAGAAACTATGCAAGTTCTTCGCAGATCGGTATAAGGTGGGTCGATGTGTCGTGCTTTAAGCTACAAATTGCTCTGTCGCAGATTCGCATACGACGAATAGAAGTGGAGTTATAGTTGTTTATATCTGTCAGGCCATGAATCACCATTGACGGCCGGATTGCCTTCCACTCGAAACGATCGATGTTTGACGAACCTATGCAAGTTCGTCGCAGATCGGTATACGGTGGGTCGTTGGGCCGTGTTTTAAGCTATAAGTTGCTGTGTCGCAGATTCGCATACGACGAACAGAAGCGGAGTTATCGATGTTTATATCTGTGAGGCCATTAATCACCATTGACGACAGGATTGCCTACCACTCGGAACGATCGACGTTTGACGAAACTATGCAAGTTCTTCGCAGATCGGTATAAGATGGGTCGATGTGTCGTGTTTTAAGCTACAAATTGCTATGTCGCAGATTCGCATACGACGAATAGAAGCGGAGTTATCGATGTTTATATCTGTGACGCCATGAATCACCATTGACGACCGGATTGCCTACCACTCGGAACGATCGACGCTTGACGAAACTATGCAAGTTCGTCGCAGATCGGTATAAGGTGGGTCGATGTGTCGTGCTATAAGCTACAAATTGCTATGTCGCAGATTTGCATACGACGAATAGAAGCGGAGTTATAGTTGTTTATATCTGTGAGGTCATGAATCATCATTGACGGCCGGAATGCCTACCACTCGGAACGATCGACGCTTGACGAAACTATGCAAGTTCGTCGCAGATCGGTATAAGGTGGGTCGATGTGTCGTGCTTTAAGCTACAAATTGCTATGTCGCAGATTTGCATACGACGAATAGAAGCGGAGTTATAGTTGTTTATATCTGTGAGGTCATGAATCATCATTGACGGCCGGAATGCCTACCACTCGAAACGATCGATGTTTGACGAAACTATGCAAGTTCTTCGCAGATCGGTATAAGGTGGCTCGATGTGCCGCGTTTTAAGCTACAAATTACTATGTCGCAGATTTGCATACGACGAATAGAAGCTTAGTTATAGTTGTTTATATCTGTCAGGCCGTGAATCACCATTGACGGCCGGATTGCCTACCACTCTGAACGATCAACGTTTGCCGAAACTATGCAAGTTCTTCGCAGATCGGTATAAGGTGGGTCGATGTGTCGTGTTTTAAGCTACAAATTGCTATGTCGCAGATTTGCATACGACGAATAGAGGCGGAGTTATAGTTGTTTATATCTGTGAGGCCATGAATCACCATTGACGGCAGGATTGCCTACCACTCGGAACGATCGACGTTTGAAGAAACTATGCAAGTTCTTCGCAGATCGGTATAAGGTGGGTCGATGTGTCGTGCTTTAAGCTACAAATTGCTCTGTCGCAGATTCGCATACGACGAATAGAAGTGGAGTTATAGTTGTTTATATCTGTCAGGCCATGAATCACCATTGACGGCCGGATTGCCTTCCACTCGAAACGATCGATGTTTGACGAACCTATGCAAGTTCGTCGCAGATCGGTATACGGTGGGTCGTTGGGCCGTGTTTTAAGCTATAAGTTGCTGTGTCGCAGATTCGCATACGACGAACAGAAGCGGAGTTATCGATGTTTATATCTGTGAGGCCATTAATCACCATTGACGACAGGATTGCCTACCACTCGGAACGATCGACGTTTGACGAAACTATGCAAGTTCTTCGCAGATCGGTATAAGATGGGTCGATGTGTCGTGTTTTAAGCTACAAATTGCTATGTCGCAGATTCGCATACGACGAATAGAAGCGGAGTTATCGATGTTTATATCTGTGACGCCATGAATCACCATTGACGACCGGATTGCCTACCACTCGGAACGATCGACGCTTGACGAAACTATGCAAGTTCGTCGCAGATCGGTATAAGGTGGGTCGATGTGTCGTGCTATAAGCTACAAATTGCTATGTCGCAGATTTGCATACGACGAATAGAAGCGGAGTTATAGTTGTTTATATCTGTGAGGTCATGAATCATCATTGACGGCCGGAATGCCTACCACTCGGAACGATCGACGCTTGACGAAACTATGCAAGTTCGTCGCAGATCGGTATAAGGTGGGTCGATGTGTCGTGCTTTAAGCTACAAATTGCTATGTCGCAGATTTGCATACGACGAATAGAAGCGGAGTTATAGTTGTTTATATCTGTGAGGTCATGAATCATCATTGACGGCCGGAATGCCTACCACTCGAAACGATCGATGTTTGACGAAACTATGCAAGTTCGTCGCAGATCGGTATAAGGTGGGTCGATGTGTCGTGCTTTAAGCTACAAATTGCTATGTCGCAGATTCGCATACGACGAATAGAAGTGGAGTTATAGTTGTTTATATCTGTGAGGCCATTAATCACCATTGACGACAGGATTGCCTACCACTCGGAACGATCGACGTTTGACGAAACTATGCAAGTTCGTCGCAGATCGGTATAAGGTGGCTCGATGTGTCGTGTTTTAGGCTACAAATTGCTATGTCGCAGATTTGCGTACGACGAATAGAAGCGGAGTTATAGTTGTTTATATTTGTCAGGCCATGAATCACCATTGACGGCCGGATTGCCTACCACTCGGAACGACCGACGTTTGCCGAAACTATGCAAGTCCGTCGCAGATCGGTATAAGGTGGGTCGTTGGGCCGTGTTTTAAGCTACAACTTGCTATGTCGCAGATTCGCATACGACGAATAGAAGTGGAGTTATAGTTGTTTATATCTGTCAGGCTATGAATCACCATTGACGGCCAGAATGCTTACCACTCGAAACGATCGATGTTTGACGAAACTATGCAAGTTCGTCGCAGATCGGAATAAGGTGGGTCGATGTGTAGTGCTTTAAGCTACAAATTGCTATGTCGCAGATTTGCATACGACGAATAGAAGCGGAGTTATAGTTGTCTATATCTGTGAGGCCATGGATCACCATCGACGGCCGGATTGCCTACCACTCGAAACGATCGATGTTTGACGAAACTATGCAAGTTCGTCGCAGATCGGTATAAGGTGGGTCGTTGGGCCGTGCTTTAAGATACAAGTTGCTATTTCGCAGATTCGCATACGACCAATAGAAGCGGAGTTATCGATGTTTATATCAGTGAGGCCATTAATCACCATTGACGACAGGATTGCCTACCACTCGGAACGATCGACGTTTGACGAAACTATGCAAGTTCTTCGCAGATCGGTATAAGATGGGTCGATGTGTCGTGTTTTAAGCTACAAATTGCTATGTCGCAGATTTGCATACGACGAATAGAAGCTTAGTTATAGTTGTTTATATCTGTCAGGCCGTGAATCACCATTGACGGCCGGATTGCCTACCACTCGGAACGATCGACGTTTGCCGAAACTATGCAAGTTCTTCGCAGATCGGTATAAGGTGGGTCGATGTGTCGTGTTTTAAGCTACAAATTGCTATGTCGCAGATTTGCATACGACGAATAGAGGCGGAGTTATAGTTGTTTATATCTGTCAGGCCATGAATCACCATTGACGGCCAGAATGCCTACCACTCGAAACGATCGATGTTTGACGAAACTATGCAAGTTCGTCGCAGATCGGTATAAGGTGGCTCGATGTGTCGTGTTTTAGGCTACAAATTGCTATGTCGCAGATTTGCGTACGACGAATAGAAGCGCAGTTATAGTTGTTTATATCTGTCAGGCTATGAATCACCATTGACGGCCGGATTGCCTTCCACTCGAAACGATCGATGTTTGACGAAACTATGCAAGTTCGTCGCAGATCGGTATAAGGTGGGTCGTTGGGCCGTGTTTTAAGCTATAAGTTGCTGTGTCGCAGATTCGCATACGACGAACAGAAGCGGAGTTATCGATGTTTATATCTGTGAGGCCATTAATCACCATTGACGACAGGATTGCCTACCACTCGGAACGATCGACGTTTGACGAAACTATGCAAGTTCTTCGCAGATCGGTATAAGATTGGTCGATGTGTCGTGTTTTATGCTACAAATTGCTATGTCGCAGATTCGCATACGACGAATAGAAGTGGAGTTATAGTTGATTATATCTGTCAGGCCGTGAATCACCATTGACGGCCGGATTGCCTTCCACTGGAAACGATCGATGTTTGACGAAACTATGCAAGTTCTTCGCAGATCGGTATAAGGTGGGTCGATGTGTCGTGCTTTAAGCTACAAATTGCTATGTCGCAGATTCGCATACGACGAATAGAAGTGGAGTTATAGTTGTTTATATCTGTCAGGCCATGAATCACCATTGACGGCCGGATTGCCTTCCACTCGAAACGATCGATGTTTGACGAAACTATGCAAGTTCTTCGCAGATCGGTATAAGGTGGGTCGATGTGTCGTGATTTAAGATACAAGTTGCTATTTCGCAGATTCGCATACGACCAATAGAAGCGGAGTTATCGATGTTTATATCAGTGAGGCCATTAATCACCATTGACGACAGGATTGCCTACCACTCGGAACGATCGACGTTTGACGAAACCATGCAAGTTCTTCGCAGATCGGTATAAGATGGGTCGATGTGTCGTGTTTTAAGCTACAAATTGCTATGTCGCAGATTCGCATACGACGAATAGAAGCGGAGTTATCGATGTTTATATCTGTGACGCCATGAATCACCATTGACGGCCAGAATGCCTACCACTCGAAACGATCGATGTTTGACGAAACTATGCAAGTTCGTCGCAGATCGGTATAAGGTGGGTCGATGTGTCGTGCTTTAAGCTACAAATTGCTATGTCGCAGATTTGCATACGATGAATAGAAGCGGAGTTATAGTTCTTTATATCTGTGAGGTCATGAATCATCATTGACGGCCGGAATGCTTACCACTCGAAACGATCGATGTTTGACGAAACTATGCAAGTTCGTCGCAGATCGGTATAAGGTGGGTCGATGTGTCGTGTTTTAAGCTACAAATTGCTATGTCGCAGATTTGCATACGACGAATAGAGGCGGAGTTATAGTTGTTTATATCTGTGAGGCCATGAATCACCATTGACGGCCGGATTGCCTACCACTCGAAACGATCGATGTTTGACGAAACTATGCAAGTTCTTCGCAGATCGGTATAAGGTGGGTCGATGTGTCGTGTTTTAAGCTACAAATTGCTATGTCGCAGATTTGCATACGACGAATAGAGGCGGAGTTATAGTTGTTTATATCTGTGAGGCCATGAATCACCATTGACGGCAGGATTGCCTACCACTCGGAACGATCGACGTTTGAAGAAACTATGCAAGTTCTTCGCAGATCGGTATAAGATGGGTCGATGTGTCGTGTTTTAAGCTACAAATTGCTATGTCGCAGATTCGCATACGACGAATAGAAGTGGAGTTATAGTTGTTTATATCTGTCAGGCCATGAATCACCATTGACGGCCGGATTGCCTCCCACTCGAAACGATCGATGTTTGACGAAACTATGCAAGTTCGTCGCAGATCGGTATAAGGTGGGTCGTTGGGCCGTGTTTTAAGCTATAAGTTGCTGTGTCGCAGATTCGCATACGACGAACAGAAGCGGAGTTATCGATGTTTATATCTGTGAGGCCATTAATCACCATTGACGACAGGATTGCCTACCACTCGGAACGATCGACGTTTGACGAAACTATGCAAGTTCTTCGCAGATCGGTATAAGATTGGTCGATGTGTCGTGTTTTAAGCTACAAATTGCTATGTCGCAGATTCGCATACGACGAATAGAAGTGGAGTTATAGTTGTTTATATCTGTCAGGCCATGAATCACCATTGACGGCCGGATTGCCTTCCACTCGAAACGATCGATGTTTGACGAAACTATGCAAGTTCGTCGCAGATCGGTATAAGGTGGGTCGTTGGGCCGTGATTTAAGATACAAGTTGCTATTTCGCAGATTCGCATACGACCAATAGAAGCGGAGTTATCGATGTTTATATCAGTGAGGCCATTAATCACCATTGACGACAGGATTGCCTACCACTCGGAACGATCGACGTTTGACGAAACTATGCAAGTTCTTCGCAGATCGGTATAAGATGGGTCGATGTGTCGTGTTTTAAGCTACAAATTGCTATGTCGCAGATTCGCATACGACGAATAGAAGCGGAGTTATCGATGTTTATATCTGTGACGCCATGAATCACCATTGACGACCGGATTGCCTAAAACTCGGAACGATCAACGCTTGACGAAACTATGCAAGTTCGTCGCAGATCGGTATAAGGTGGGTCGATGTGTCGTGCTTTAAGCTACAAATTGCTATGTCGCAGATTTGCATACGACGAATAGAAGCGGAGTTATAGTTGTTTATATCTGTGAGGTCATGAATCATCATTGACGGCCGGAATGCCTACCACTCGGAACGATCGACGCTTGACGAAACTATGCAAGTTCGTCGCAGATCGGTATAAGGTGGGTCGATGTGTCGTGCTTTAAGCTACAAATTGCTATGTCGCAGATTTGCATACGACGAATAGAAGCGGAGTTATGATTGTTTATATCTGTGAGGTCATGAATCATCATTGACGGCCGGAATGCCTACCACTCGAAACGATCGATGTTTGACGAAACTATGCAAGTTCGTCGCAGATCGGTATAAGGTGGGTCGATGTGTCGTGCTTTAAGCTACAAATTGCTATGTCGCAGATTCGCATACGACGAATAGAAGTGGAGTTATAGTTGTTTATATCTGTGAGGCCATTAATCACCATTGACGACAGGATTGCCTACCACTCGGAACGATCGACGTTTGACGAAACTATGCAAGTTCGTCGCAGATCGGTATAAGGTGGCTCGATGTGTCGTGTTTTAGGCTACAAATTGCTATGTCGCAGATTTGCGTACGACGAATAGAAGCGGAGTTATAGTTGTTTATATCTGTCAGGCCATGAATCACCATTGACGGCCGGATTGCCTACCACTCGGAACGACCGACGTTTGCCGAAACTATGCAAGTCCGTCGCAGATCGGTATAAGGTGGGTCGTTGGGCCGCGTTTTAAGCTACAACTTGCTATGTCGCAGATTCGCATACGACGAATAGAAGCCGAGTTATCGATGTTTATATCTGTGAGGCCATGAATCACCATTGACGACCGGATTGCCTACCACTCGGAACGATCGACATTTGCCGAAACTATGCAAGTTCGTCGCAGATCGGTATAAGGTGGCTCGATGTGTCGTGTTTTAGGCTACAAATTGCTATGTCGCAGATTTGCGTACGACGAATAGAAGCGCAGTTATAGTTGTTTATATCTGTCAGGCCATGAATCACCATTGACGGCCAGAACGCCTACCACTCGAAACGATCGATGTTTGACGAAACTATGCAAGTTCGTCGAAGATCGGTATAAGGTGGGTCGATGTGTAGTGCTTTAAGCTACAAATTGCTATGTCGCAGATTTGCATACGACGAATAGAAGCGGAGTTATAGTTGTCTATATCTGTGAGGCCATGGATCACCATCGACGGCCGGATTGCCTACCACTCGAAACGATCGATGTTTGACGAAACTATGCAAGTTCTTCGCAGATCGGTATAAGGTGGCTCGATGTGCCGCGTTTTAAGCTACAAATTGCTATGTCGCAGATTTGCATACGACGAATAGAAGCTTAGTTATAGTTGTTTATATCTGTCAGGCCGTGAATCACCATTGACGGCCGGATTGCCTACCACTCGGAACGATCGACGTTTGCCGAAACTATGCAAGTTCTTCGCAGATCGGTATAAGGTGGGTCGATGTGTCGTGTTTTAAGCTACAAATTGCTATGTCGCAGATTTGCATACGACGAATAGAGGCGGAGTTATAGTTGTTTATATCTGTGAGTGTTTGGTAAAGATGTAAGTGGACTGTATTATTAATTCAAGATGGTAAAAGAAAGGGACAAGAGCCGGATTCAAATAAAGAGTCTGGTGACAGGCAAGCAGAAATAATTGGACAAGATGCTGTGTTCTGTACTTTTATTTCAACAAAAATGATCTGCAGTTAAATGTGGACAGTACCTTTTCTATACGCAGGCGAAGTGCTTGTGAGCTGCTCAATCAGCCACTGCACTAGATTACTTGCTGAGTTTTTCTATTGTAAGAGTACACACGGTGATTAATTCACAATAAATAAATAAATAGATGTACAGTGATCTGATAGAAACAGCAACAAAATGAATTACCAATTGTATAGAATCACAGGTCGCTAAATGCGGAACCACACAGTCGCCTGCGAACGGTTCAACGAAAAACGTGCTGGTCTTGTCGCTGATCTGTTACAATAATGCCAGCAAATTAACAATGAAAATGATTACAAAATTTTGAGGGTGAACCTGCCTGTTAATTTGCTATGATGCTTCTTAACTGCTCCGATAAATTTCTCGCTTTCTCACTCACTACTCTCGTTGCACACGTGCGTACGGTACCAAGTGTAAGACGATAATAGCCGATCGATTTCGCGGGAAAGATCCTCGTGCCGAATCGATGCGGACGGAAGCACGACGTTTTTTCTAAGAGTTGTTCGCGAAGATGATTTGTCCCTTTGTGTGGACAATAGCGCGTCACGCGAGCCGCTGATAGGCGAGCCATTCATCGAGCAGTGTATCGATTGCGATCTAGAGTGGGGCAGTGTCGCCAGGACCTGCCGTCACTCTTTATTCAAATGATCCGTGCCGACAGTGACATATAGTCACTACTGCTCTCTTCTATCGAGCCGCTCTCAATCCGCAACATTCCGCCCGCCATCAGCGACTGTGTCGCTGATTTTCTTGAATTGTTCTGCTTGAGCTGGTGCAGGCAGAATCGCCAGTTTGGTGATCGGTCTTGTCAATGTTGTTGTGGCCGTCTTGAGCGACACCACACGAGTCAGCCCATCCTTTCCGGGGTGTAACTCAGTGACTCTGGCGAGAGGCCACTTTGTAGGAGGCAGCCTTTCGTCTGTGATTAGTACCAATGATCCAACCTTGATCTCGTGTGATGGGTGGTGCCACTTGGATGTCGATAGATGTCGTTGAAGATGCTGAGTTGACCATTTAGACCAGAAGTATTGGAGCCGTTGCTGGATGAATTGCCATCGTGACAACCTTGTTGGTGCAGTGTCAATAAGCGATGGTTCTGGAACTGTTGCAATTGGTTCGCCAATCAGGAAATGAGCTGGTGTTAGCGCTGACACATCGTCAGGATCATCTGTTAATGGCTCCAATGGTCTGGAATTAAGAACAGCTTCAATTTGTGCAAGTAATGTGATCAGTTCTTCATACGTAAGCGCAGTCTCTCCTATCGTTCGGTTCAAATGGTGTTTGACAGATTTGACTGCTGCTTCCCATTTTCCTCCCATGTGAGGTGCTGCAGGTGGATTGAATTTCCACGTTGTTCCATTCTCTGTTAGTGAGCAGTACAGTTGGTTTGATTCTTCGGTTCCTTGGGTGAACAGTTTCTTCAAGGCAGCATCTGCTCCAACGAAGTTTGAGCCGCAGTCACTGTGTAGTGTTCTGCAGATGCCCCTTCGCCCTGTGAACCGTCTAAAAGCAGCTAAAAATGAGTCAGTTGAGTAATCACTTACAGCCTCCAGATGCAGAGCCGAAGTGACGAAACACACGAAGATGCACAGCCATCCTTTCTGTTTCTTGGCGCCCTTTCCCTTCCAGGTCTTGATGGTAAGTGGACCAGCGTAGTCCACGCCTGAAGTGGAGAACGGTCGGGACGGTGTGATCCGCGCTGGGGGGAGCTGACCCATCAGTTGTTGTGCTCGAATGCCACGGTATCGAGCACATGTAGTGCAGCGAAGAATGTATGATCTTACTGGAGCTCTACCACCAATGATCCAGTATGATCGTCGAATGTAATTCATGGTGAGCTGCGTACCACCATGGAGTGTCTTTTGATGCGCATCTGCTATGATCAGATTCGTAAACCATGTCTCACGTGGGAGGATTGCTGGGTGCACTGTCTCAAGTTCCAACTTCGATTGATCGATTCTTCCTCCAACACGAATGATGCCTCGTGTGTCAATAAAGGCAGTCAGTCGGTTGAAAGGATGTGATGGTGGTAGCTTGGCCGAGGTGAGCTGTTTGAGTTCAACCTGAAAAAATGCTGCTTGTGTAGCTTTGATCCAAAACACTCTCGCACGTTCTATATCGTGTGGCGTAAGTGGATACGAGAGTGTTGCCCGTGGCGTCTTCTTGATGATCTGGCCAACTCTAAAGCAAATTGCTGTCACTCTGAGCAGTCTCATAAGTGACGAGAAATTGTAAATCATTTCCCAGTGATACTTTTTTTGAACTGTTCCCACGGTGAGAGTGAGCCCCGGACGCTCCTCTTGCCTTGATTGTGAATCCTGTTCTGTTGGTTGTCTCGGCCACGACTTGTCGTCGCTGTGTAACCACTGTGGTCCTGTCCACCACAGTTTATGCTTCTGGAGCTGGGAAATCGTAAGTCCTCTAGAAGCACAGTCGGCTGGATTTTCTTTGCCAGGAACAAACCTCCATACGCTGCTTGGAGTAAGATCTTGAATTGTTGACACTCGATTCCTGACATAGTCTTTCCACCGTGAAGGATGCGATTTGATCCAGGTCAATGTCACTAATGAATCGGTCCACAAGAATTTCTTCACGTCATTGATCTCAAGTGTGGTTTGTACATGTCTCATGAGCTTTGCAGCGAGTAGAGCTGCTGTCAATTCCAACCTAGGAATCGACATTCTCTTGAGCGGAGCGACTTTTGACTTTGCACAAACCAATGTGACACTGACTGCACCTCCTGGATCAGTCGTCTTGATGAAGATAGCAGCTGCCATTGCAAGTTGCGATGCATCTGAGAACCCGTGCAGTTCTATCGTTGAATCCGCTGTAGTTCGAATCCAGCGAGGGACAGCAAGATCAGGTACTTGTTCGAGTTCTAATCTGAACGCATTCCACTTTGTCGTGATGTTTGGAGACACTGTATCGTCCCACTTCAGCTTCTCGAGCCATAATTCTTGGAGCAGTACCTTGGCTCTCACGACAAATGGTGATAAGAATCCAAGAGGATCATATAGTTGAGCAGTTTCTGACAATATGATTCTCTTCGTTACGTTGGAACTTGTGAGCGGTGGATTTACACAGTACTTGAAGGTGTCTGTGTAAGGTATCCAAGACAGGCCTAAGATTTTTGTACTGCTATCTTCAAATAAATGCTCTGTGCTCTTTGGTGCTTGGTGATCCGGTTGCTGTGTGAATTCTTTACTGTTGCTGTGCCATTTTGCCAATGGGAACCCGCCCGCCTTGCAAAGGTGGGTTACCTGTTGTGATATTTCGTCAAGCTCTTCATAGTGATCTGCTCCTCCAAATATATCGTCTACATATCTGCCCTTAATGATCGGGTCAATTGCCAATGGAAATCGATGACCTTCGTCCTCTACCAGCTGCAGAATTGTTCTGATTGCGAGGAATGGAGCTGATCTTGTTCCGTATGTAACGGTGGTTAGTTGGTATGGCACTACATTGTGCTGGTCATCGATCCACAAGATCCGTTGTAAATCCCAGTCGTCCTGATGTACTTTGATCTGTCGATACATCTGCTTGATATCGGTGGTGAACAGATACTTGAATTTTCTGATCCACAAAAGTACTTCAACAATGTCTTTTTGTACTTTTGCACCTGTGTGTTGGATGTCATTGAGCGATATCCCTGTTGATGTTGGGCTTGATCCATTGAACACAACTCTCAGTTTTGTTGTACTACTGTCCTCTCGGACAACACCATGATGTGGAAGGTAGTATGGTGGTTGAACTGCACCGTGCTCCAACGACTGACTTTGTGAGACCCTCAACCCTCCTGACGCCGAAGCGTCATGTGCTAAGGTCATCTCGTCAGATCGCTGAGCAGTAGTGAGCTCATGATGATGCACTGTTGGTATGAGACCGCTTGGTGCGCGTCTCATGTGTCCCAACTCTTCATACTCCTTCATAAATGTGGTGTACAGTGCACTGGATGAATCCTTTGCTGAGAGCCGTTGAATGATCTGACGCAAACATCGCTCTGCTGTCAAAGTTGATGATCGGAGCGTCGATACAGGTGCTTCTTGTGATCGTTGTCAACAAGAGGACTTGACAGGTAGCTAGTAACGTCAATGAGCAGGGTCTTGGAATTTGTGACCAGGTCTTCGAGCTTGTTGAGCAGAGGCAAAATGACACGGCGCCTACCTATTGCTTGGCTGACGCTTGAGCACTCCTTTGCGCTGGAAAATGAATCATCGTGTGGTGCTTCTCACCACACGTTCTACACGTCCTTGTAGATGAGCAGGCTGTCAAATTATGGTGCCCCAAACAGTTGAAACACAACCTATTAGCAACCACAATCTTGTGCCGTTCACTAGGGTGCAGATCTTTGAACTTTGGACACGTCACAATGAAGTGATCATCTTGGCAGTGATCACAGGGATACTTTGTTGAGCCGCTCTGCATCATCGCTGTGTGTACACTGCGTGGTCCCACTGTTCCACGTGTAGTGTGCTGTGCCCTTGTTGCACTGTTCTGTTGTGGAGGCAGTGATTCCAGTGCCTGGGCTCGTCCCTGTATCAGGTTGAGCAGGTCGTGGTATGTGGGCCGTTCCATTGCGCCCTTTTTACTGACTTCCCAGGCCTCCCTCAGTGACGCTGGGAGCCTTCGAGCTATGACGTAGATGAGGATTTGACTCCATTCCTCCACTGGCTCCTTGAGCTGTACTAAGGCGTCAATGTCCTGTTTGACCTCCGCGAGCAGTCCGTTTAAGGCTCTTCCGGTGCGCGGCACTTCACGTTGATTTGACAGCAGGCGGTCCAAATATGCCTGGACGAGCCGATCGTGGTCGTTGTATCGGTCGTGAATTCGCCGCCATGCCTTCGAGAAGGCCTCCGATGTCATAGGAGCACCGGACACTAGCCTTGCAGCCTCTCCTTGCAAGCTAGTCTTCAAATACTGGAGCCGTTCTACATTAGACAGATCTGTGTCTTCTATAATCAGGGAGATGAAGAGATCCCTGAATTCTGGCCAACACGTGAGTTCTCCACTAAATGTTGGGAGTTTTATCTCTGGCTTGTTGGCCCGGCTCCGTTTGGGGTGAGCGGTTGTTGAGCCACTTTCACTGTCATCACTTTGAGCAGTGCTCTCCAATTTGAGAAGCGCCTCCGCAACTTCTCCTGTGATCTTTAAATAGGCCCCAAATGCCTTTTGAAATACCCCCTCCGACATATAAGGATGCAGGAGGAAGCTGGTCTTTGTCGATGCACACAGGAGCTCGTGATCCTTGTTGAACGAGTCCCACACTATTTTGGCCTGTTGATCGTGCCTCTTCAGCTGTTCCTTTGTAAAGCCAGGTATTTTCAACTGCTCACTGAGCTGCTCCAGCATGCTCAGCCTCATCCGCTGGGTCTGGACGCGGAACTCATTTTCCACTTTCTGGCTGTTTCCTGGTGATTGGGACCTTGCACTTTGCTTTGTGCCTGAAGCCACTGGCACTTCGAGGACTTCCTTGGCCTGCTCCTCTTCTTGAGGGTGTTGTTGGTCCTCACCCTTGATCGGTTCTTTGATGGATTCCTGTGACGCCATCGTTGCACAATCACTTGAACTGAACTGAACTTGCTTCACACTGAGCTTATGGTGAACTGAACTTTAGTGAACCTTTCTTGAACTGTACCTGTGAGGAGTGAGTGAGGTGAGCGAGATGCATATTGATCTGATCTAAGACACACTTGTCACAATTGAAGAGCTTGCTGACCAGACATCCGGCTCGAAGGACCAAAAAATGTTTGGTAAAGATGTAAGTGGACTGTATTATTAATTCAAGATGGTAAAAGAAAGGGACAAGAGCCGGATTCAAATAAAGAGTCTGGTGACAGGCAAGCAGAAATAATTGGACAAGATGCTGTGTTCTGTACTTTTATTTCAACAAAAATGATCTGCAGTTAAATGTGGACAGTACCTTTTCTATACGCAGGCGAAGTGCTTGTGAGCTGCTCAATCAGCCACTGCACTAGATTACTTGCTGAGTTTTTCTATTGTAAGAGTACACACGGTGATTAATTCACAATAAATAAATAAATAGATGTACAGTGATCTGATAGAAACAGCAACAAAATGAATTACCAATTGTATAGAATCACAGGTCGCTAAATGCGGAACCACACAGTCGCCTGCGAACGGTTCAACGAAAAACGTGCTGGTCTTGTCGCTGATCTGTTACAATAATGCCAGCAAATTAACAATGAAAATGATTACAAAATTTTGAGGGTGAACCTGCCTGTTAATTTGCTATGATGCTTCTTAACTGCTCCGATAAATTTCTCGCTTTCTCACTCACTACTCTCGTTGCACACGTGCGTACGGTACCAAGTGTAAGACGATAATAGCCGATCGATTTCGCGGGAAAGATCCTCGTGCCGAATCGATGCGGACGGAAGCACGACGTTTTTTCTAAGAGTTGTTCGCGAAGATGATTTGTCCCTTTGTGTGGACAATAGCGCGTCACGCGAGCCGCTGATAGGCGAGCCATTCATCGAGCAGTGTATCGATTGCGATCTAGAGTGGGGCAGTGTCGCCAGGACCTGCCGTCACTCTTTATTCAAATGATCCGTGCCGACAGTGACATATAGTCACTACTGCTCTCTTCTATCGAGCCGCTCTCAATCCGCAACAGTGAGGCCTTGAATCACCATTGACGGCAGGATTGCCTACCACTCGGAACGATCGACGTTTGAAGAAACTATGCAAGTTCTTCGCAGATCGGTATAAGATGGGTCGATGTGTCGTGTTTTAAGCTACAAATTGCTATGTCGCAGATTCGCATACGACGAATAGAAGTGGAGTTATAGTTGTTTATATCTGTCAGGCCATGAATCACCATTGACGGCCGGATTGCCTTCCACTCGAAACGATCGATGTTTGACGAAACTATGCAAGTTCGTCGCAGATCGGTATAAGGTGGGTCGTTGGGCCGTGTTTTAAGCTATAAGTTGCTGTGTCGCAGATTCGCATACGACGAACAGAAGCGGAGTTATCGATGTTTATATCTGTGAGGCCATTAATCACCATTGACGACAGGATTGCCTACCACTCGGAACGATCGACGTTTGACGAAACTATGCAAGCTCTTCGCAGATCGGTATAAGATTGGTCGATGTGTCGTGTTTTAAGCTACAAATTGCTATGTCGCAGATTTGCATACGACGAATAGAGGCGGAGTTATAGTTGTTTATATCTGTGAGGCCATGGATCACCATTGACGGCAGGATTGCCTACCACTCGAAACGATCGATGTTTGACGAAACTATGCAAGTTCGTCGCAGATCGGTATAAGGTGGGTCGTTGGGCCGTGATTTAAGATACAAGTTGCTATTTCGCAGATTCGCATACGACCAATAGAAGCGGAGTTATCGATGTTTATATCAGTGAGGCCATTAATCACCATTGACAACAGGATTGCCTACCACTCGGAACGATCGACGTTTGACGAAACCATGCAAGTTCTTCGCAGATCGGTATAAGATGGGTCGATGTGTCGTGTTTTAAGCTACAAATTGCTATGTCGCAGATTCGCATACGACGAATAGAAGCGGAGTTATCGATGTTTATATCTGTGACGCCATGAATCACCATTGACGGCCAGAATGCCTACCACTCGAAACGATCGATGTTTGACGAAACTATGCAAGTTCGTCGCAGATCGGTATAAGGTGGGTCGATGTGTCGTGCTTTAAGCTACAAATTGCTATGTCGCAGATTTGCATACGATGAATAGAAGCGGAGTTATAGTTCTTTATATCTGTGAGGTCATGAATCATCATTGACGGCCGGAATGCTTACCACTCGAAACGATCGATGTTTGACGAAACTATGCAAGTTCGTCGCAGATCGGTATAAGGTGGGTCGATGTGTAGTGCTTTAAGCTACAAATTGCTATGTCGCAGATTTGCATACGACGAATAGAAGCGGAGTTATAGTTGTCTATATCTGTGAGGCCATGGATCACCATCGACGGCCGGATTGCCTACCACTCGAAACGATCGATGTTTGACGAAACTATGCAAGATCTTCGCAGATCGGTATAAGGTGGCTCGATGTGCCGCGTTTTAAGCTACAAATTGCTATGTCGCAGATTTGCATACGACGAATAGAAGCTTAGTTATAGTTGTTTATATCTGTCAGGCCGTGAATCACCATTGACGGCCGGATTGCCTACCACTCGGAACGATCGACGTTTGCCGAAACTATGCAAGTTCTTCGCAGATCGGTATAAGGTGGGTCGATGTGTCGTGTTTTAAGCTACAAATTGCTATGTCGCAGATTTGCATACGACGAATAGAGGCGGAGTTATAGTTGTTTATATCTGTGAGGCCATGAATCACCATTGACGGCAGGATTGCCTACCACTCGGAACGATCGACGTTTGACGAAACTATGCAAGTTCTTCGCAGATCGGTATAAGGTGGGTCAATGTGTCGTGTTTTAAGCTACAAATTGATATGTCGCAGATTTGCATACGACGAATAGAGGCGGAGTTATAGTTGTTTATATCTGTGAGGCCATGAATCACCATTGACGGCAGGATTGCCTACCACTCGGAACGATCGACGTTTGAAGAAACTATGCAAGTTCTTCGCAGATCGGTATAAGATGGGTCGATGTGTCGTGTTTTAAGCTACAAATTGCTATGTCGCAGATTCGCATACGACGAATAGAAGTGGAGTTATAGTTGTTTATATCTGTCAGGCCATGAATCACCATTGACGGCCGGATTGCCTTCCACTCGAAACGATCGATGTTTGACGAAACTATGCAAGTTCTTCGCAGATCGGTATAAGATTGGTCGATGTGTCGTGTTTTAAGCTACAAATTGCTATGTCGCAGATTCGCATACGACGAATAGAAGTGGAGTTATAGTTGTTTATATCTGTCAGGCCATGAATCACCATTGACGGCCGGATTGCCTTCCACTCGAAACGATCGATGTTTGACGAAACTATGCAAGTTCTTCGCAGAACGGTATAAGATGGGTCGATGTGTCGTGTTTTAAGCTACAAATTGCTATGTCGCAGATTCGCATACGACGAATAGAAGTGGAGTTATAGTTGTTTATATCTGTCAGGCCATGAATCACCATTGACGGCCGGATTGCCTTCCACTCGAAACGATCGATGTTTGACGAAACTATGCAAGTTCTTCGCAGATCGGTATAAGGTGGGTCGATGTGTCGTGTTTTAAGCTACAAATTGCTATGTCGCAGATTTGCATATGACGAATAGAGGCGGAGTTATAGTTGTTTATATCTGTGAGGCCATGGATCACCATTGACGGCAGGATTGCCTACCACTCGAAACGATCGATGTTTGACGAAACTATGCAAGTTCGTCGCAGATCGGTATAAGGTGGGTCGTTGGGCCGTGATTTAAGATACAAGTTGCTATTTCGCAGATTCGCATACGACCAATAGAAGCGGAGTTATCGATGTTTATATCAGTGAGGCCATTAATCACCATTGACGACAGGATTGCCTACCACTCGGAACGATCGACGTTTGACGAAACTATGCAAGTTCTTCGCAGATCGGTATAAGATGGGTCGATGTGTCGTGTTTTAAGCTACAAATTGCTATGTCGCAGATTCGCATACGACGAATAGAAGCGGAGTTATCGATGTTTATATCTGTGACGCCATGAATCACCATTGACGACCGGATTGCCTACCACTCGGAACGATCGACGCTTGACGAAACTATGCAAGTTCGTCGCAGATCGGTATAAGGTGGGTCGATGTGTCGTGCTTTAAGCTACAAATTGCTATGTCGCAGATTTGCATACGACGAATAGAAGCGGAGTTATAGTTGTTTATATCTGTGAGGTCATGAATCATCATTGACGGCCGGAATGCCTACCACTCGGAACGATCGACGGTTGACGAAACTATGCAAGTTCGTCGCAGATCGGTATAAGGTGGGTCGATGTGTCGTGCTTTAAGCTACAAATTGCTATGTCGCAGATTTGCATACGACGAATAGAAGCGGAGTTATAGTTGTTAATATCTGTGAGGTCATGAATCATCATTGACGGCCGGAATGCCTACCACTCGAAACGATCGATGTTTGACGAAACTATGCAAGTTCGTCGCAGATCGGTATAAGGTGGGTCGATGTGTCGTGCTTTAAGCTACAAATTGCTATGTCGCAGATTCGCATACGACGAATAGAAGTGGAGTTATAGTTGTTTATATCTGTGAGGCCATTAATCACCATTGACGACAGGATTGCCTACCACTCGGAACGATCGACGTTTGACGAAAATATGCAAGTTCGTCGCAGATCGGTATAAGGTGGCTCGATGTGTCGTGTTTTAGGCTACAAATTGCTATGTCGCAGATTTGCGTACGACGAATAGAAGCGGAGTTATAGTTGTTTATATCTGTCAGGCCATGAATCACCATTGACGGCCGGATTGCCTACCACTCGGAACGACCGACGTTTGCCGAAACTATGCAAGTCCGTCGCAGATCGGTATAAGGTGGGTCGTTGGGCCGTGTTTTAAGCTACAACTTGCTATGTCGCAGATTCGCATACGACGAATAGAAGCCGAGTTATCGATGTTTATATCTGTGAGGCCATTAATCACCATTGACAACAGGATTGCCTACCACTCGGAACGATCGACGTTTGACGAAACTATGCAAGTTCTTCGCAGATCGGTATAAGGTGGGTCGATGTGTCGTGTTTTAAGCTACAAATTGCTATGTCGCAGATTTGCATACGACGAATAGAGGCGGAGTTATAGTTGTTTATATCTGTGAGGCCTTGAATCACCATTGACGGCAGGATTGCCTACCACTCGGAACGATCGACGTTTGAAGAAACTATGCAAGTTCTTCGCAGATCGGTATAAGATGGGTCGATGTGTCGTGTTTTAAGCTACAAATTGCTATGTCGCAGATTCGCATACGACGAATAGAAGTGGAGTTATAGTTGTTTATATCTGTCAGGCCATGAATCACCAATGACGGCCGGATTGCCTTCCACTCGAAACGATCGATGTTTGACGAAACTATGCAAGTTCGTCGCAGATCGGTATAAGGTGGGTCGTTGGGCCGTGTTTTAAGCTATAAGTTGCTGTGTCGCAGATTCGCATACGACGAACAGAAGCGGAGTTATCGATGTTTATATCTGTGAGGCCATTAATCACCATTGACGACAGGATTGCCTACCACTCGGAACGATCGACGTTTGACGAAACTATGCAAGTTCTTCGCAGATCGGTATAAGATTGGTCGATGTGTCGTGTTTTAAGCTACAAATTGCTATGTCGCAGATTCGCATACGACGAATAGAAGTGGAGTTATAATTGTTTATATCTGTCAGGCCATGAATCACCATTGACGGCCGGATTGCCTTCCACTCAAAACGATCGATGTTTGACAAAACTATGCAAGTTCTTCGCAGATCGGTATAAGATGGGTCGATGTGTCGTGTTTTAAGCTGCAAATTGCTATGTCGCAGATTCGTATACGACGAATAGAAGTGGAGTTATAGTTGTTTATATCTGTCAGGCCATGAATCACCATTGACGGCCGGATTGCCTTCCACTCGAAACGATCGATGTTTGACGAAACTATGCAAGTTCTTCGCAGATCGGTATAAGGTGGGTCGATGTGTCGTGTTTTAAGCTACAAATTGCTATGTCGCAGATTCGCATACGACGAACAGAAGCGGAGTTATCGATGTTTATATCTGTGACGCCATGAATCACCATTGACGACCGGATTGCCTACCACTCGGAACGATCGACGCTTGACGAAACTATGCAGGTTCGTCGCAGATCGGTATAAGGTGGGTCGTTGGGCCGTGTTTTAAGCTACAAATTGCTATGTCGCAGATTTGCGTACGACGAATAGAAGCGCAGTTATAGTTGTTTATATCTGTCAGGCTATGAATCACCATTGACGGCCAGAATGCCTACCACTCGAAACGATCGATGTTTGACGAAACTATGCAAGTTCGTCGCAGATCGGTATAAGGTGGGTCGATGTGTCGTGCTTTAAGCTACAAATTGCTATGTCGCAGATTTGCATACGATGAATAGAAGCGGAGTTATAGTTCTTTATATCTGTGAGGTCATGAATCATCATTGACGGCCGGAATGCCTACCACTCGAAACGATCGAAGTTTGACGAAACTATGCAAGTTCGTCGCAGATCGGTATAAGGCAGTTCGATGTGTAGTGCTTTAAGCTACAAATTGCTATGTCGCAGATTTGCATACGACGAATAGAAGCGGAGTTATAGTTGTCTATATCTGTGAGGCCATGGATCACCATCGACGGCCGGATTGCCTACCACTCGAAACGATCGATGTTTGACGAAACTATGCAAGTTCTTCGCAGATCGGTATAAGGTGGCTCGATGTGCCGCGTTTTAAGCTACAAATTGCTATGTCGCAGATTTGCATACGACGAATAGAAACTTAGTTATAGTTGTTTATATCTGTCAGGCCGTGAATCACCATTGACGGCCGGATTGCCTACCACTCGGAACGATCGACGTTTGCCGAAACTATGCAAGTTCTTCGCAGATCGGTATAAGGTGGGTCGATGTGTCGTGTTTTAAGCTACAAATTGCTATGTCGCAGATTTGCATACGACGAATAGAGGCGGAGTTATAGTTGTTTATATCTGTGAGGCCATGAATCACCATTGACGGCAGGATTGCCTACCACTCGGAACGATCGACGTTTGACGAAACTATGCAAGTTCTTCGCAGATCGGTATAAGGTGGGTCGATGTGTCGTGTTTTAAGCTAATAATTGCTATGTCGCAGATTTGCATATGACGAATAGAGGCGGAGTTATAGTTGTTTATATCTGTGAGGCCTTGAATCACCATTGACGGCAGGATTGCCTACCACTCGGAACGATCGACGTTTGAAGAAACTATGCAAGTTCTTCGCAGATCGGTATAAGGTGGGTCGATGTGTCGTGTTTTAAGCTACAAATTGCTATGTCGCAGATTCGCATACGACGAATAGAAGTGGAGTTATAGTTGTTTATATCTGTCAGGCCATGAATCACCATTGACGGCCGGATTGCTTTCCACTCGAAACGATCGATGTTTGACGAAACTATGCAAGTTCGTCGCAGATCGGTATAAGGTGGGTCGTTGGGCCGTGTTTTAAGCTATAAGTTGCTGTGTCGCAGATTCGCATACGACGAACAGAAGCGGAGTTATCGATGTTTATATCTGTGAGGCCATTAATCACCATTGACGACAGGATTGCCTACCACTCGGAACGATCGACGTTTGACGAAACTATGCAAGTTCTTCGCAGATCGGTATAAGATTGGTCGATGTGTCGTGTTTTAAGCTACAAATTGCTATGTCGCAGATTCGCATACGACGAATAGAAGTGGAGTTATAGTTGTTTATATCTGTCAGGCCATGAATCACCATTGACGGCCGGATTGCCTTCCACTCAAAACGATCGATGTTTGACGAAACTATGCAAGTTCTTCGCAGATCGGTATAAGATGGGTCGATGTGTCGTGTTTTAAGCTACAAATTGCTATGTCGCAGATTCGCATACGACGAATAGAAGTGGAGTTATAGTTGTTTATATCTGTCAGGCCATGAATCACCATTGACGGCCGGATTGCCTTCCACTCGAAACGATCGATGTTTGACGAAACTATGCAAGTTCTTCGCAGATCGGTATAAGGTGGGTCGATGTGTCGTGTTTTAAGCTACAAATTGCTATGTCGCAGATTCGCATACGACGAATAGAAGCGGAGTTATCGATGTTTATATCTGTGACGCCATGAATCACCATTGACGACCGG
The DNA here is from genome assembly GCA_914767735.1 of Anoplius nigerrimus. NCBI lineage: Eukaryota > Metazoa > Arthropoda > Insecta > Hymenoptera > Pompilidae > Anoplius > Anoplius nigerrimus. The sequence goes on along the minus strand of CAJZBX010000559.1, from coordinate 322,385 downwards.
ATTGCCTACCACTCGGAACGATCGACGCTTGACGAAACTATGCAGGTTCGTCGCAGATCGGTATAAGGTGCGTCGTTGGGCCGTGTTTTAAGCTACAAATTGCTATGTCGCAGATTTGCCTACGACGAATAGAAGCGCAGTTATAGTTGTTTATATCTGTCAGGCCATGAATCACCATTGACGGCCAGAATGCCTACCACTCGAAACGATCGATGTTTGACGAAACTATGCAAGTTCGTCGCAGATCGGTATAAGGTGGCTCGATGTGTCGTGTTTTAGGCTACAAATTGCTATGTCGCAGATTTGCGTACGACGAATAGAAGCGCAGTTATAGTTGTTTATATCTGTCAGGCTATGAATCACCATTGACGGCCAGAATGCCTACCACTCGAAACGATCGATGTTTGACGAAACTATGCAAGTTCGTCGCAGATCGGTATAAGGTGGGTCGATGTGTCGTGCTTTAAGCTACAAATTGCTATGTCGCAGATTTGGATACGACGAATAGAAGCGGAGTAATAGTTGTTTATATCTGTGAGGCCATGAATCACCATTGACGACCGGATTGCCTACCACTCGAAACGATCGATGTTTGACGAAACTATGCAAGTTCGTTGCAGATCGGTATAAGGTGGGTCGTTGGTGCGTGTTTTAAGCTACAAATTGCTATGCCGCAGATTCGCATACGACGAATAGAAGCGGAGTTATCGATGTTTATATCTGTGAGGCCATGAATCACCATCGACAGCCGGATTGCCTACCACTCGGAACGTTCGACGTTTGACGAAACTATGCAAGTTCTCCGCAGATCGGTATAAGGTGGGTCGATGTGTCGTGTTTTATGCTACAAATTGCTATGTCGCAGATTTGCATACGACGAATAGAAGCGGAGTTATCGATGTTTATATCTGTGAGGCCATTAATCACTATTGACGACCGGATTGCCTACCACTCGGAACGATGGACGTTTGACGAAACTATGCAAGTTCTTCGCAGATCGGTATAAGGTGGCTCGATGTGTCGTGTTTTAGGCTACAAATTGCTATGTCGCAGATTTGCATACGACCAATAGAAGCGGAGTTACAGTTGTTTATATCTGTCAGGCCATGAATTACCATTGACGACCGGATTGCCTACCACTCGGAACGATCGACGTTTGACGAAACTATGCAAGTTCTTCGCAGATCGGTATAAGGTGGGTCGGTGTGTCGTGTTTTAACCTACAAATTGCTATGTCGCAGATTCGCATATGACGAATAGAAGCGGAGTTATAGTTGTTTATATGTGTCAGGCCATGAATCACCATTGACGACCGGATTGCTTTCCACTCGAAACGACCGATGTTTGACGAAACTATGCAAGTTCGTCGCAGATCGGTATAAGGTGACTCGATGTGTCGTGTTTTAGGCTACAAATTGCTATGTCGCAGATTTGCAAACGACGAATAGAAGCGGAGTTGTAGTTGTTTATATCTGTGAGGTCATGAATCATCATTGACGGCCGGAATGCCTACCACTCGAAACGATCGATGTTTGACGAAACTATGCAAGTTCGTCGCAGATCGGTATAAGGTGGGTCGATGTGTCGTGCTTTAAGCTACAAATTGCTATGTCGCAGATTTGCATACGACGAATAGAGGCGGAGTTATTGTTGTATATATCTGTCAGGCCATGAATCACCATTGACGGCCGGATTGCCTACCACTCGGAACGATGGACGTTTGACGAAACTATGCAAGTTCTTCGCAGATCGGTATAAGGTGGGTCGATGTGTCGTGTTTTAACCTACAAATTGCTATGTAGCAGATTTGCATACGACCAATAGAAGCGGAGTTACAGTTGTTTATATCTGTCAGGCCATGAATTACCATTGACGACCGGATTGCCTACCACTCGGAACGATCGGCGTTTGACGAAACTATGCAAGTTCGTCGCAGATCGGTATAAGGTGGGTCGTTGGGCCGTGTTTTAAGCTACAACTTGCTATGTCGCAGATTCGCATACGACGAATAGAAGCGCAGTTATCGATGTTTATATCTTTGAAGCCACTAACCACCATTGACGACCGGATTGCCTACCACTCGGAACGATCGACGCTTGACGAAACTATGCAAGTTCGTGGCAGATCAGTATAAGGTGGCTCGATGTGTCGTGTTTTAACCTACAAATTGCTATGTCGCAGATTCGCATACGACGAATAGAATTGGAGTTATAGTTGTTTATATCTGTCAGGCCATGAATCACCATTGACGGCCGGATTGCTTTCCACTCGAAACGATCGATGTTTGACGAAACTATGCAAGTTCGTCGCAGATCGGTATAAGGTGGGTCGTTGGGCCGTGTTTTAAGCTATAAGTTGCTGTGTCGCAGATTCGCATACGACGAACAGAAGCGGAGTTATCGATGTTTATATCTGTGAGGCCATTAATCACCATTGACGGCCGGATTGCCTTCCACTCGAAACGATCGATGTTTGACGAAACTATGCAAGTTCGTCGCAGATCGATATAAGGTGGGTCGTTGGGCCGTGATTTAAGCTATAAGTTGCTGTGTCGCAGATTCGCATACGACGAACAGAAGCGGAGTTATCGATGTTTATATCTGTGAGGCCATGAATCACCATTGACGACCGGATTGCCTACCACTCGGAACGATCGACGCTTGACGAAACTATGCAAGTTCGTCGCAGATCGGTATAAGATTGGTCGATGTGTCGTGTTTTAAGCTACTAATTGCTATGTCGCAGATTCGCATACGACGAATAGAAGTGGAGTTATAGTTGTTTATATCTGTCAGGCCATGAATCACCATTGACGGCCGGATTGCCTTCCACTCGAAACGATCGATGTTTGACGAAACTATGGAAGTTCTTCGCAGATCGGTATAAGATGGGTCGATGTGTCGTGTTTTAAGCTACAAATTGCTATGTCGCAGATTCGCATACGACGAATAGAAGTGGAGTTATAGTTGTTTATATCTGTCAGACCATGAATCACCATTGACGGCCGGATTGCCTTCCACTCGAAACGATCGATGTTTGACGAAACTATGCAAGTTCTTCGCAGATCGGTATACGGTGGGTCGATGTGTCGTGTTTTAAGCTACAAATTGCTATGTCGCAGATTTGCATACGACGAATAGAGGCGGAGTTATAGTTGTTTATATCTGTGAGGCCATTAATCACCATTGACGACAGGATTGCCTACCACTCGGAACGATCGACGTTTGACGAAACTATGCAAGTTCTTCGCAGATCGGTATAAGATGGGTCGATGTGTCGTGTTTTAAGCTACAAATTGCTATGTCGCAGATTCGCATACGACGAATAGAAGCGGAGTTATCGATGTTTATATCTGTGACGCCATGAATCACCATTGACGACCGGATTGCCTACCACTCGGAACGATCGACGCTTGACGAAACTATGCAAGTTCGTCGCAGATCGGTATAAGGTGGGTCGATGTGTCGTGCTTTAAGCTACAAATTGCTATGTCGCAGATTTGCATACGACGAATAGAAGCGGAGTTATAGTTGTTTATATCTGTGAGGTCATGAATCATCATTGACGGCCGGAATGCCTACCACTCGGAACGATCGACGCTTGACGAAACTATGCAAGTTCGTCGCAGATCGGTATAAGGTGGGTCGATGTGTCGTGCTTTAAGCTACAAATTGCTATGTCGCAGATTCGCATACGACCAATAGAAGCGGAGTTATCGATGTTTATATCAGTGAGGCCATTAATCACCATTGACGACAGGATTGCCTACCACTCGAAACGATCGACGTTTGACGAAACTATGCAAGTTCGTCGCAGATCGGTATAAGGTGGGTCGATATGTCGTGCTTTAAGCTACAAATTGCTATGTCGCAGATTTGCATACGACGAATAGAAGCGGAGTTATAGTTGTTTATATCTGTCAGGCCATGAATCACCATTGACGGCCGGATTGCCTTCCACTCGAAACGATCGATGTTTGACGAAACTATGCAAGTTCGTCGCAGATCGGTATAAGGTGGGTCGTTGGGCCGTGTTTTAAGCTATAAGTTGCTGTGTCGCAGATTCGCATACGACGAACAGAAGCGGAGTTATCGATGTTTATATCTGTGAGGCCATTAATCACCATTGACGACAGGATTGCCTACCACTCGGAACGATCGACGTTTGACGAAACTATGCAAGTTCTTCGCAGATCGGTATAAGATTGGTCGATGTGTCGTGTTTTAAGCTACAAATTGCTATGTCGCAGATTCGCATACGACGAATAGAAGTGGAGTTATAGTTGTTTATATCTGTCAGACCATGAATCACCATTGACGGCCGGATTGCCTTCCACTCGAAACGATCGATGTTTGACGAAACTATGCAAGTTCTTCGCAGATCGGTATAAGGTGGGTCGATGTGTCGTGTTTTAAGCTACAAATTGCTATGTCGCAGATTTGCATACGACGAATAGAGGCGGAGTTATAGTTGTTTATATCTGTGAGGCCATTAATCACCATTGACGACAGGATTGCCTACCACTCGGAACGATCGACGCTTGACGAAACTATGCAAGTTCGTCGCAGATCGGTATAAGGTGGGTCGATGTGTCGTGCTTTAAGCTACAAATTGCTATGTCGCAGATTCGCATACGACCAATAGAAGCGGAGTTATCGATGTTTATATCTGTGAGGTCATGAATCATCATTGACGGCCGGAATGCGTACCACTCGAAACGATCGATGTTTGACGAAACTATGCATGTTCGTCGCAGATCGGTATAAGGTGGCTCGATGTGTCGTGTTTTAGGCTACAAATTGCTATGTCGCAGATTTGCGTACGACGAATAGAAGCGCAGTTATAGTTGTTTATATCTGTCAGGCTATGAATCACCATTGACGGCCAGAATGCCTACCACTCGAAACGATCGATGTTTGACGAAACTATGCAAGTTCGTCGCAGATCGGTATAAGGTGGGTCGATGTGTCGTGCTTTAAGCTACAAATTGCTATGTCGCAGATTTGCATACGATGAATAGAAGCGGAGTTATAGTTCTTTATATCTGTGAGGTCATGAATCATCATTGACGGCCGGAATGCCTACCACTCGAAACGATCGATGTTTGACGAAACTATGCAAGTTCTTCGCAGATCGGTATAAGGTGGCTCGATGTGTCGTGTTTTCGGCTACAAATTGCTATGTCGCAGATTTGCGTCCGACGAATAGAAGCGGAGTTATAGTAGTTTATATCTGTCAGGCCATGAATCACCATTGACGGCCGGATTGCCTACCACTCAGAACGATCGACGTTTGCCGAAACTCTGCAAGTTCTTCGCAGATCGGTATAAGGTGGCTCGATGTGCCGCGTTTTAAGCTACAAATTGCTATGTCGCAGATTTGCATACGACGAATAGAAGCTTAGTTATAGTTGTTTATATCTGTCAGGCCGTGAATCACCATTGACGGCCGGAATGCCTACAACTCGAAACGATCGACGTTTGCCGAAACTCTGCAAGATCTTCGCAGATCGGTATAAGGTGGGTCGATGTGCCGTGTTTTAAGCTACAAATTGCTATGTCGCAGATTTGCATACGACGAATAGAAGCGGAGTTATAGTTGTTTATATCTGTCAGGCCGTGAATCACCATTGACGGCCGGATTGCCTTCCACTCGAAACGATCGATGTTTGACGAAACTATGCAAGTTCGTCGCAGATCGGTTTAAGGTGGGTCGATGTGTCGTGCTTTAAGCTACAAATTACTATGTCGCAGATTTGCATACGACGAATAGAAGCGGAGTAATAGTTGTTTATATCTGTGAGGCCATGATTCACCATTGACGACCGGTTTGCCTACCACTCGAAACGATCGATGTTTGACGAAACTATGCAAGTTCGTTGCAGCTCGGTATAAGGTGGGTCGTTGGGCCGTGTTTTAAGCTACAAATTGCTATGCCGCAGATTCGCACACGACGAATAGAAGCGGAGTTACCGATGTTTATATCTGTGAGGCCATGAATCACCATCGACGGCCGGATTGCCTACCACTCGGAACGATCGACGTTTGACGAAACTATGCAAGTTCTTCGCAGATCGGTATAAGGTGGCTCGATGTGTCGTGTTTTAAGCTACAAAGTGCTATGCCGCAGATTCGCATACGACGAATAGAAGCGGAGTTATCGATGTTTATATCTGTGAGGCCATGAATCACCATCGACGGCCGGATTGCCTACCACTCGGAACGATCGACGTTTGACGAAACTATGCAAGTTCTCCGCAGATCGGTATAAGGTGGCTCGATGTGTCGTGCTTTAAGCTACAAATTGCTATGTCGCAGATTTGCATACGACGAATAGAAGCGGAGTTATAGTTGTTTATATCTGTGAGGTCATGAATCATCATTGACGGCCGGAATGCCTACAACTCGAAACGATCGACGTTTGCCGAAACTCTGCAAGTTCTTCGCAGATCGGTATAAGGTGGGTCGATGTGCCGTGTTTTAAGCTACAAATTGCTATGTCGCAGATTTGCATACGACGAATAGAAGCGGAGTTATAGTTGTTTATATCTGTCAGGCCGTGAATCACCATTGACGGCCGGATTGCCTTCCACTCGAAACGATCGATGTTTGACGAAACTATGCAAGTTCTTCGCAGAACGGTATAAGGTGGGTCGACGTGTCGTGCTTTAAGCTACAAATTGCTATGTCGCAGATTTGCATACGACGAATAGAAGCGGAGTAATAGTTGTTTATATCTGTGAGGCCATGATTCACCATTGACGACCGGTTTGCCTACCACTCGAAACGATCGATGTTTGACGAAACTATGCAAGTTCGTTGCAGCTCGGTATAAGGTGGGTCGTTGGGCCGTGTTTTAAGCTACAAATTGCTATTCCGCAGATTCGCATACGACGAATAGAAGCGGAGTTATCGATGTTTATATCTGTGAGGCCATGAATCACCATCGACGGCCGGATTGCCTACCACTCGGAACGATCGACGTTTGACGAAACTATGCAAGTTCTTCGCAGATCGGTATAAGGTGGCTCGATGTGTCGTGTTTTAGGCTACAAATTGATATGTCGCTGATTTGCTTACGACGAATAGAAGCGGAGTTATAGTTGTTTATATCTGTCAGGCCATGAATCACCATTGACGGCCGGATTGCCTACCACTCGGAACGATCGACGTTTGCCGAAACTCTGCAAGTTCTTCGCAGATCGGTATAAGGTGGGTCGATGTGCCGTGTTTTAAGCTACAAATTGCTATGTCGCAGATTTGCATACGACGAATAGAAGCGGAGTTATCGATGTTTATATCTGTGAGGCCATGAATCACCATCGACGGCCGGATTGCCTACCACTCGGAACGATCGACGTTTGACGAAACTATGCAAGTTCTCCGCAGATCGGTATAAGGTGGCTCGATGTGTCGTGTTTTAGGCTACAAATTGATATGTCGCAGATTTGCATACGACGAATAGAAGCGGAGTAATAGTTGTTTATATCTGTGAGGCCATGATTCACCATTGACGACCGGATTGCTTTCCACGCGAAACGATCGATGTTTGACGAAACTATGCTAGTTCGTCGCAGATCGGTATAAGGTGGGTCGATGTGTCGTGCTTTAAGCTACAAATTGCTATGTCGCAGATTTGCATACGACGAATAGAAGCGGAGTTATAGTTGTTTATATCTGTGAGGTCATGAATCATCATTGACGGCCGGAATGCCTACCACTCGAAACGATCGATGTTTGACGAAACTATGCAAGTTCGTCGAACATCGGTTTAAGATGGGTCGATGTGTCGTGCTTTAAGCTACAAATTGCTATGTCGCAGATTTGCATACGACGAATAGAAGCGGAGTAATAGTTGTTTATATCTGTCAGGCCGTGAATCACCATTGACGGCCGGATTGCCTACCACTCGAAACGATCGATGTTTGACGAAACTATGCAAGTTCGTCGCAGATCGGTATAAGGTGGGTCGATGTGTCGTGCTTTAAGCTACAAATTGCTATGTCGCAGATTTGCATACGACGTATAGAAGCGGAGTTATAGTTGTTTATATCTGTGAGGTCATGAATCATCATTGACGGCCGGAATGCCTACCACTCGAAACGATCGATGTTTGACGAAACTATGGAAGTTCGTCGCACATCGGTTTAAGGTGGGTCGATGTGTCGTGCTTTAAGCTACAAATTGCTATGTCGCAGATTTGCATACGACGAATAGAAGCGGAGTAATAGTTGTTTATACCTGTCAGGCCGTGAATCACCATTGACGGCCGGATTGCCTACCACTCGAAACGATCGATGTTTGACGAAACTATGCAAGTTCGTCGCAGATCGGTATAAGGTGGGTCGATGTGTCGTGCTTTAAGCTACAAATTGCTATGTCGCAGATTTGCATACGACGAATAGAAGCGGAGTTATCGATGTTTATATCTGTGAGGCCATGATTCACCATTGACGACCGGATTTCTTTCCACTCGAAACGATCGATGTTTGACGAAACTATGCAAGTTCTCCGCAGATCGGTATAAGGTGGCTCGATGTGTCGTGTTTTAGGCTACAAATTGATATGTCGCTGATTTGCGTACGACGAATAGAAGCCGAGTTATAGTTGTTTATATCTGTCAGGCCATGAATCACCATTGACGGCCGGATTGCCTACCACTCGGAACGATCGACGTTTGCCGAAACTCTGCAAGTTCTTCGCAGATCGGTATAAGGTGGGTCGATGTGTCGTGCTTTAAGCTACAAATTGCTATGTCGCAGATTTGCATACGACGAATAGAAGCGAAGTAATAGTTGTTTATATCTGTGAGGCCATGATTCACCATTGACGACCGGATTTCTTTCCACTCGAAACGATCGATGTTTGACGAAACTATGCAAGTTCGTCGCAGATCGGTATAAGGTGGGTCGATGTGTCGTGCTTTAAGCTACAAATTGCTATGTCGCAGATTTGCATACGACGAATAGAAGCGGAGTTATAGTTGTTTATATCTGTGAGGTCATGAATCATCATTGACGGCCGGAATGCCTACAACTCGAAACGATCGACGTTTGCCGAAACTCTGCAAGTTCTTCGCAGATCGGTATAAGGTGGGTCGATGTGCCGTGTTTTAAGCTACAAATTGCTATGTCGCAGATTTGCATACGACGAATAGAAGCGGAGTTATAGTTGTTTATATCTGTCAGGCCGTGAATCACCATTGACGGCCGGATTGCCTTCCACTCGAAACGATCGATGTTTGACGAAACTATGCAAGTTCGTCGCAGATCGGTTTAAGGTGGGTCGATGTGTCGTGCTTTAAGCTACAAATTACTATGTCGCAGATTTGCATACGACGAATAGAAGCGGAGTAATAGTTGTTTATATCTGTGAGGCCATGATTCACCATTGACGACCGGTTTGCCTACCACACGAAACGATCGATGTTTGACGAAACTATGCAAGTTCGTAGCAGCTCGGTATAAGGTGGGTCGTTGGGCCGTGTTTTAAGCTACAAATTGCTATGCCGCAGATTCGCACACGACGAATAGAAGCGGAGTTATCGATGTTTATATCTGTGAGGCCATGAATCACCATCGACGGCCGGATTGCCTACCACTCGGAACGATCGACGTTTGACGAAACTATGCAAGTTCTCCGCAGATCGGTATAAGGTGGGTCGATGGGCCGTGTTTTAGGCTACAAATTGATATGTCGCAGATTTGCATACGACGAATAGAAGCGGAGTAATAGTTGTTTATATCTGTGAGGCCATGATTCACCATTGACGACCGGATTGCTTTCCACGCGAAACGATCGATGTTTGACGAAACTATGCTAGTTCGTCGCAGATCGGTATAAGGTGGGTCGATGTGTCGTGCTTTAAGCTACAAATTGCTATGTCGCAGATTTGCATACGACGAATAGAAGCGAAGTAATAGTTGTTTATATCTGTGAGGCCATGATTCACCATTGACGACCGGATAGCCTACCACTCGAAACGATCGATGTTTGACGAAACTATGCAAGTTCGTTGCAGCTCGGTATAAGGTGGGTCGTTGGGCCGTGTTTTAAGCTACAAATTGCTATGCCGCAGATTCGCATACGACGAATAGAAGCGGAGTTATCGATGTTTATATCTGTGAGGCCATGAATCACCATCGACGGCCGGATTGCCTACCACTCGGAACGATCGACGTTTGACGAAACTATGCAAGTTCTCCGCAGATCGGTATAAGGTGGCTCGATGTGTCGTGTTTTAGGCTACAAATTGATATGTCGCAGATTTGCATACGACGAATAGAAGCGGAGTAATAATTGTTTATATCTGTGAGGCCATGATTCACCATTGACGACCGGATTTCTTTCCACTCGAAACGATCGATGTTTGACGAAACTATGCTAGTTCGTCGCAGATCGGTATAAGGTGGGTCGATGTGTCGTGCTTTAAGCTACAAATTGCTATGTCGCAGATTTGCATACGACGAATAGAAGCGGAGTTATAGTTGTTTATATTTGTGAGGTCATGAATCATCATTGACGGCCGGAATGCCTACAACTCGAAACGATCGACGTTTGCCGAAACTCTGCAAGATCTTCGCAGATCGGTATAAGGTGGGTCGATGTGCCGTGTTTTAAGCTACAAATTGCTATGTCGCAGATTTGCATACGACGAATAGAAGCGGAGTTATAGTTGTTTATATCTGTCAGGCCGTGAATCACCATTGACGGCCGGATTGCCTTCCACTCGAAACGATCGATGTTTGACGAAACTATGCAAGTTCGTCGCAGATCGGTTTAAGGTGGGTCGATGTGTCGTGCTTTAAGCTACAAATTACTATGTCGCAGATTTGCATACGACGAATAGAAGCGGAGTAATAGTTGTTTATATCTGTGAGGCCATGATTCACCATTGACGACCGGTTTGCCTACCACTCGAAACGATCGATGTTTGACGAAACTATGCAAGTTCGTTGCAGCTCGGTATAAGGTGGGTCGTTGGGCCGTGTTTTAAGCTACAAATTGCTATGCCGCAGATTCGCACACGACGAATAGAAGCGGAGTTATCGATGTTTATATCTGTGAGGCCATGAATCACCATCGACGGCCGGATTGCCTACCACTCGGAACGATCGACGTTTGACGAAACTATGCAAGTTCTTCGCAGATCGGTATAAGGTGGCTCGATGTGTCGTGTTTTAAGCTACAAAGTGCTATGCCGCAGATTCGCATACGACGAATAGAAGCGGAGTTATCGATGTTTATATCTGTGAGGCCATGAATCACCATCGACGGCCGGATTGCCTACCACTCGGAACGATCGACGTTTGACGAAACTATGCAAGTTCTCCGCAGATCGGTATAAGGTGGCTCGATGTGTCGTGTTTTAGGCTACAAATTGATATGTCGCTGATTTGCGTACGACGAATAGAAGCGGAGTTATAGTTGTTTATATCTGTCAGGCCATGAATCACCATTGACGGCCGGATTGCCTACCACTCGGAACGATCGACGTTTGCCGAAACTCTGCAAGTTCTTCGCAGATCGGTATAAGGTGGGTCGATGTGCCGTGTTTTAAGCTACAAATTGCTATGTCGCAGATTTGCATACGACGAATAGAAGCGGAGTTATAGTTGTTTATATCTGTCAGGCCGTGAATCACCATTGACGGCCGGATTGCCTTCCACTCGAAACGATCGATGTTTGACGAAACTATGCAAGTCCGTCGCAGATCGGTTTAAGGTGGGTCGACGTGTCGTGCTTTAAGCTACAAATTGCTATGTCGCAGATTTGCATACGACGAATAGAAGCGGAGTAATAGTTGTTTATATCTGTGAGGCCATGATTCACCATTGACGACCGGTTTGCCTACCACTCGAAACGATCGATGTTTGACGAAACTATGCAAGTTCGTTGCAGCTCGGTATAAGGTGGGTCGTTGGGCCGTGTTTTAAGCTACAAATTGCTATTCCGCAGATTCGCATACGACGAATAGAAGCGGAGTTATCGATGTTTATATCTGTGAGGCCATGAATCACCATCGACGGCCGGATTGCCTACCACTCGGAACGATCGACGTTTGACGAAACTATGCAAGTTCTTCGCAGATCGGTATAAGGTGGCTCGATGTGTCGTGTTTTAGGCTACAAATTGATATGTCGCTGATTTGCTTACGACGAATAGAAGCGGAGTTATAGTTGTTTATATCTGTCAGGCCATGAATCACCATTGACGGCCGGATTGCCTACCACTCGGAACGATCGACGTTTGCCGAAACTCTGCAAGTTCTTCGCAGATCGGTATAAGGTGGGTCGATGTGCCGTGTTTTAAGCTACAAATTGCTATGTCGCAGATTTGCATACGACGAATAGAAGCGGAGTTATCGATGTTTATATCTGTGAGGCCATGAATCACCATCGACGGCCGGATTGCCTACCACTCGGAACGATCGACGTTTGACGAAACTATGCAAGTTCTCCGCAGATCGGTATAAGGTGGCTCGATGTGTCGTGTTTTAGGCTACAAATTGATATGTCGCAGATTTGCATACGACGAATAGAAGCGGAGTAATAGTTGTTTATATCTGTGAGGCCATGATTCACCATTGACGACCGGATTGCTTTCCACGCGAAACGATCGATGTTTGACGAAACTATGCTAGTTCGTCGCAGATCGGTATAAGGTGGGTCGATGTGTCGTGCTTTAAGCTACAAATTGCTATGTCGCAGATTTGCATACGACGAATAGAAGCGGAGTTATAGTTGTTTATATCTGTGAGGTCATGAATCATCATTGACGGCCGGAATGCCTACCACTCGAAACGATCGATGTTTGACGAAACTATGCAAGTTCGTCGCACATCGGTTTAAGATGGGTCGATGTGTCGTGCTTTAAGCTACAAATTGCTATGTCGCAGATTTGCATACGACGAATAGAAGCGGAGTTATAGTTGTTTATATCTGTCAGGCCGTGAATCACCATCGACGGCCGGATTGCCTACCACTCGAAACGATCGATGTTTGACGAAACTATGCAAGTTCGCCGCAGATCGGTATAAGGTGGGTCGATGTGTCGTGCTTTAAGCTACAAATTGCTATGTCGCAGATTTGCATACGACGAATAGAAGCGGAGTTATAGTTGTTTATATCTGTGAGGTCATGAATCATCATTGACGGCCGGAATGCCTACCACTCGAAACGATCGATGTTTGACGAAACTATGGAAGTTCGTCGCACATCGGTTTAAGGTGGGTCGATGTGTCGTGCTTTAAGCTACAAATTGCTATGTCGCAGATCTGCATACGACGAATAGAAGCGGAGTAATAGTTGTTTATACCTGTCAGGCCGTGAATCACCATTGACGGCCGGATTGCCTACCACTCGAAACGATCGATGTTTGACGAAACTATGCAAGTTCGTCGCAGATCGGTATAAGGTGGGTCGATGTGTCGTGCTTTAAGCTACAAATTGCTATGTCGCAGATTTGCATACGACGAATAGAAGCGGAGTTATCGATGTTTATATCTGTGAGGCCATGATTCACCATTGACGACCGGATTTCTTTCCACTCGAAACGATCGATGTTTGACGAAACTATGCAAGTTCTCCGCAGATCGGTATAAGGTGGCTCGATGTGTCGTGTTTTAGGCTACAAATTGATATGTCGCTGATTTGCGTACGACGAATAGAAGCGGAGTTATAGTTGTTTATATCTGTCAGGCCATGAATCACCATTGACGGCCGGATTGCCTACCACTCGGAACGATCGACGTTTGCCGAAACTCTGCAAGTTCTTCGCAGATCGGTATAAGATGGGTCGATGTGTCGTGTTTTAAGCTACAAATTGCTATGTCGCAGATTCGCATACGACGAATAGAAGTGGAGTTATAGTTGTTTATATCTGTCAGGCCATGAATCACCATTGACGGCCGGATTGCCTTCCACTCGAAACGATCGATGTTTGACGAAACTATGCAAGTTCGTCGCAGATCGGTATAAGGTGGGTCGTTGGGCCGTGTTTTAAGCTATAAGTTGCTGTGTCGCAGATTCGCATACGACGAACAGAAGCGGAGTTATCGATGTTTATATCTGTGAGGCCATTAATCACCATTGACGACAGGATTGCCTACCACTCGGAACGATCGACGTTTGACGAAACTATGCAAGTTCTTCGCAGATCGGTATAAGATTGGTCGATGTGTCGTGTTTTAAGCTACAAATTGCTATGTCGCAGATTCGCATACGACGAATAGAAGTGGAGTTATAGTTGTTTATATCTGTCAGGCCATGAATCACCATTGACGGCCGGATTGCCTTCCACTCGAAACGATCGATGTTTGACGAAACTATGCAAGTTCTTCGCAGATCGGTATAAGGTGGGTCGATGTGTCGTGTTTTAAGCTACAAATTGCTATGTCGCAGATTTGCATATGACGAATAGAGGCGGAGTTATAGTTGTTTATATCTGTGAGGCCATGGATCACCATTGACGGCAGGATTGCCTACCACTCGAAACGATCGATGTTTGACGAAACTATGCAAGTTCGTCGCAGATCGGTATAAGGTGGGTCGTTGGGCCGTGATTTAAGATACAAGTTGCTATTTCGCAGATTCGCATACGACCAATAGAAGCGGAGTTATCGATGTTTATATCAGTGAGGCCATTAATCACCATTGACGACAGGATTGCCTACCACTCGGAACGATCGACGTTTGACGAAACTATGCAAGTTCTTCGCAGATCGGTATAAGATGGGTCGATGTGTCGTGTTTTAAGCTACAAATTGCTATGTCGCAGATTCGCATACGACGAATAGAAGCGGAGTTATCGATGTTTATATCTGTGACGCCATGAATCACCATTGACGACCGGATTGCCTACCACTCGGAACGATCGACGCTTGACGAAACTATGCAAGTTCGTCGCAGATCGGTATAAGGTGGGTCGATGTGTCGTGCTTTAAGCTACAAATTGCTATGTCGCAGATTTGCATACGACGAATAGAAGCGGAGTTATAGTTGTTTATATCTGTGAGGTCATGAATCATCATTGACGGCCGGAATGCCTACCACTCGGAACGATCGACGCTTGACGAAACTATGCAAGTTCGTCGCAGATCGGTATAAGGTGGGTCGATGTGTCGTGCTTTAAGCTACAAATTGCTATGTCGCAGATTTGCATACGACGAATAGAAGCGGAGTTATAGTTGTTAATATCTGTGAGGTCATGAATCATCATTGACGGCCGGAATGCCTACCACTCGAAACGATCGATGTTTGACGAAACTATGCAAGTTCGTCGCAGATCGGTATAAGGTGGGTCGATGTGTCGTGCTTTAAGCTACAAATTGCTATGTCGCAGATTCGCATACGACGAATAGAAGTGGAGTTATAGTTGTTTATATCTGTGAGGCCATTAATCACCATTGACGACAGGATTGCCTACCACTCGGAACGATCGACGTTTGACGAAAATATGCAAGTTCGTCGCAGATCGGTATAAGGTGGCTCGATGTGTCGTGTTTTAGGCTACAAATTGCTATGTCGCAGATTTGCGTACGACGAATAGAAGCGGAGTTATAGTTGTTTATATCTGTCAGGCCATGAATCACCATTGACGGCCGGATTGCCTACCACTCGGAACGACCGACGTTTGCCGAAACTATGCAAGTCCGTCGCAGATCGGTATAAGGTGGGTCGTTGGGCCGTGTTTTAAGCTACAACTTGCTATGTCGCAGATTCGCATACGACGAATAGAAGCCGAGTTATCGATGTTTATATCTGTGAGGCCATTAATCACCATTGACAACAGGATTGCCTACCACTCGGAACGATCGACGTTTGACGAAACTATGCAAGTTCTTCGCAGATCGGTATAAGGTGGGTCGATGTGTCGTGTTTTAAGCTACAAATTGCTATGTCGCAGATTTGCATACGACGAATAGAGGCGGAGTTATAGTTGTTTATATCTGTGAGGCCTTGAATCACCATTGACGGCAGGATTGCCTACCACTCGGAACGATCGACGTTTGAAGAAACTATGCAAGTTCTTCGCAGATCGGTATAAGATGGGTCGATGTGTCGTGTTTTAAGCTACAAATTGCTATGTCGCAGATTCGCATACGACGAATAGAAGTGGAGTTATAGTTGTTTATATCTGTCAGGCCATGAATCACCAATGACGGCCGGATTGCCTTCCACTCGAAACGATCGATGTTTGACGAAACTATGCAAGTTCGTCGCAGATCGGTATAAGGTGGGTCGTTGGGCCGTGTTTTAAGCTATAAGTTGCTGTGTCGCAGATTCGCATACGACGAACAGAAGCGGAGTTATCGATGTTTATATCTGTGAGGCCATTAATCACCATTGACGACAGGATTGCCTACCACTCGGAACGATCGACGTTTGACGAAACTATGCAAGTTCTTCGCAGATCGGTATAAGATTGGTCGATGTGTCGTGTTTTAAGCTACAAATTGCTATGTCGCAGATTCGCATACGACGAATAGAAGTGGAGTTATAATTGTTTATATCTGTCAGGCCATGAATCACCATTGACGGCCGGATTGCCTTCCACTCAAAACGATCGATGTTTGACAAAACTATGCAAGTTCTTCGCAGATCGGTATAAGATGGGTCGATGTGTCGTGTTTTAAGCTGCAAATTGCTATGTCGCAGATTCGTATACGACGAATAGAAGTGGAGTTATAGTTGTTTATATCTGTCAGGCCATGAATCACCATTGACGGCCGGATTGCCTTCCACTCGAAACGATCGATGTTTGACGAAACTATGCAAGTTCTTCGCAGATCGGTATAAGGTGGGTCGATGTGTCGTGTTTTAAGCTACAAATTGCTATGTCGCAGATTCGCATACGACGAACAGAAGCGGTGTTATCGATGTTTATATCTGTGACGCCATGAATCACCATTGACGACCGGATTGCCTACCACTCGGAACGATCGACGCTTGACGAAACTATGCAGGTTCGTCGCAGATCGGTATAAGGTGGGTCGTTGGGCCGTGTTTTAAGCTACAAATTGCTATGTCGCAGATTTGCGTACGACGAATAGAAGCGCAGTTATAGTTGTTTATATCTGTCAGGCTATGAATCACCATTGACGGCCAGAATGCCTACCACTCGAAACGATCGATGTTTGACGAAACTATGCAAGTTCGTCGCAGATCGGTATAAGGTGGGTCGATGTGTCGTGCTTTAAGCTACAAATTGCTATGTCGCAGATTTGCGTACGACGAATAGAAGCGCAGTTATAGTTGTTTATATCTGTCAGGCTATGAATCACCATTGACGGCCAGAATGCCTACCACTCGAAACGATCGATGTTTGACGAAACTATGCAAGTTCGTCGCAGATCGGTATAAGGTGGGTCGATGTGTCGTGCTTTAAGCTACAAATTGCTATGTCGCAGATTTGCATACGATGAATAGAAGCGGAGTTATAGTTCTTTATATCTGTGAGGTCATGAATCATCATTGACGGCCGGAATGCCTACCACTCGAAACGATCGAAGTTTGACGAAACTATGCAAGTTCGTCGCAGATCGGTATAAGGCAGTTCGATGTGTAGTGCTTTAAGCTACAAATTGCTATGTCGCAGATTTGCATACGACGAATAGAAGCGGAGTTATAGTTGTCTATATCTGTGAGGCCATGAATCACCATCGACGGCCGGATTGCCTACCACTCGAAACGATCGATGTTTGACGAAACTATGCAAGTTCTTCGCAGATCGGTATAAGGTGGCTCGATGTGCCGCGTTTTAAGCTACAAATTGCTATGTCGCAGATTTGCATACGACGAATAGAAGCTTAGTTATAGTTGTTTATATCTGTCAGGCCGTGAATCACCATTGACGGCCGGATTGCCTACCACTCGGAACGATCGACGTTTGCCGAAACTATGCAAGTTCTTCGCAGATCGGTATAAGGTGGGTCGATGTGTCGTGTTTTAAGCTACAAATTGCTATGTCGCAGATTTGCATACGACGAATAGAGGCGGAGTTATAGTTGTTTATATCTGTGAGGCCATGAATCACCATTGACGGCAGGATTGCCTACCACTCGGAACGATCGACGTTTGACGAAACTATGCAAGTTCTTCGCAGATCGGTATAAGGTGGGTCGATGTGTCGTGTTTTAAGCTAATAATTGCTATGTCGCAGATTTGCATATGACGAATAGAGGCGGAGTTATAGTTGTTTATATCTGTGAGGCCTTGAATCACCATTGACGGCAGGATTGCCTACCACTCGGAACGATCGACGTTTGAAGAAACTATGCAAGTTCTTCGCAGATCGGTATAAGGTGGGTCGATGTGTCGTGTTTTAAGCTACAAATTGCTATGTCGCAGATTCGCATACGACGAATAGAAGTGGAGTTATAGTTGTTTATATCTGTCAGGCCATGAATCACCATTGACGGCCGGATTGCTTTCCACTCGAAACGATCGATGTTTGACGAAACTATGCAAGTTCGTCGCAGATCGGTATAAGGTGGGTCGTTGGGCCGTGTTTTAAGCTATAAGTTGCTGTGTCGCAGATTCGCATACGACGAACAGAAGCGGAGTTATCGATGTTTATATCTGTGAGGCCATTAATCACCATTGACGACAGGATTGCCTACCACTCGGAACGATCGACGTTTGACGAAACTATGCAAGTTCTTCGCAGATCGGTATAAGATTGGTCGATGTGTCGTGTTTTAAGCTACAAATTGCTATGTCGCAGATTCGCATACGACGAATAGAAGTGGAGTTATAGTTGTTTATATCTGTCAGGCCATGAATCACCATTGACGGCCGGATTGCCTTCCACTCAAAACGATCGATGTTTGACGAAACTATGCAAGTTCTTCGCAGATCGGTATAAGATGGGTCGATGTGTCGTGTTTTAAGCTACAAATTGCTATGTCGCAGATTCGCATACGACGAATAGAAGTGGAGTTATAGTTGTTTATATCTGTCAGGCCATGAATCACCATTGACGGCCGGATTGCCTTCCACTCGAAACGATCGATGTTTGACGAAACTATGCAAGTTCTTCGCAGATCGGTATAAGGTGGGTCGATGTGTCGTGTTTTAAGCTACAAATTGCTATGTCGCAGATTCGCATACGACGAATAGAAGCGGAGTTATCGATGTTTATATCTGTGACGCCATGAATCACCATTGACGACCGGATTGCCTACCACTCGGAACGATCGACGCTTGACGAAACTATGCAGGTTCGTCGCAGATCGGTATAAGGTGCGTCGTTGGGCCGTGTTTTAAGCTACAAATTGCTATGTCGCAGATTTGCCTACGACGAATAGAAGCGCAGTTATAGTTGTTTATATCTGTCAGGCCATGAATCACCATTGACGGCCAGAATGCCTACCACTCGAAACGATCGATGTTTGACGAAACTATGCAAGTTCGTCGCAGATCGGTATAAGGTGGCTCGATGTGTCGTGTTTTAGGCTACAAATTGCTATGTCGCAGATTTGCGTACGACGAATAGAAGCGCAGTTATAGTTGTTTATATCTGTCAGGCTATGAATCACCATTGACGGCCAGAATGCCTACCACTCGAAACGATCGATGTTTGACGAAACTATGCAAGTTCGTCGCAGATCGGTATAAGGTGGGTCGATGTGTCGTGCTTTAAGCTACAAATTGCTATGTCGCAGATTTGGATACGACGAATAGAAGCGGAGTAATAGTTGTTTATATCTGTGAGGCCATGAATCACCATTGACGACCGGATTGCCTACCACTCGAAACGATCGATGTTTGACGAAACTATGCAAGTTCGTTGCAGATCGGTATAAGGTGGGTCGTTGGTGCGTGTTTTAAGCTACAAATTGCTATGCCGCAGATTCGCATACGACGAATAGAAGCGGAGTTATCGATGTTTATATCTGTGAGGCCATGAATCACCATCGACAGCCGGATTGCCTACCACTCGGAACGTTCGACGTTTGACGAAACTATGCAAGTTCTCCGCAGATCGGTATAAGGTGGGTCGATGTGTCGTGTTTTATGCTACAAATTGCTATGTCGCAGATTTGCATACGACGAATAGAAGCGGAGTTATCGATGTTTATATCTGTGAGGCCATTAATCACTATTGACGACCGGATTGCCTACCCCTCGGAACGATCGACGTTTGACGAAACTATGCAAGTTCGTCGCAGATCAGTATAAGGTGGCTCGATGTGTCGTGTTTTAGGCTACAAATTGCTATGTCGCAGATTTGCATACGACCAATAGAAGCGGAGTTACAGTTGTTTATATCTGTCAGGCCATGAATTACCATTGACGACCGGATTGCCTACCACTCGGAACGATCGACGTTTGACGAAACTATGCAAGTTCTTCGCAGATCGGTATAAGGTGGGTCGGTGTGTCGTGTTTTAACCTACAAATTGCTATGTCGCAGATTCGCATATGACGAATAGAAGCGGAGTTATAGTTGTTTATATGTGTCAGGCCATGAATCACCATTGACGACCGGATTGCTTTCCACTCGAAACGACCGATGTTTGACGAAACTATGCAAGTTCGTCGCAGATCGGTATAAGGTGACTCGATGTGTCGTGTTTTAGGCTACAAATTGCTATGTCGCAGATTTGCAAACGACGAATAGAAGCGGAGTTGTAGTTGTTTATATCTGTGAGGTCATGAATCATCATTGACGGCCGGAATGCCTACCACTCGAAACGATCGATGTTTCACGAAACTATGCAAGTTCGTCGCAGATCGGTATAAGGTGGGTCGATGTGTCGTGCTTTAAGCTACAAATTGCTATGTCGCAGATTTGCATACGACGAATAGAGGCGGAGTTATTGTTGTATATATCTGTCAGGCCATGAATCACCATTGACGGCCGGATTGCCTACCACTCGGAACGATGGACGTTTGACGAAACTATGCAAGTTCTTCGCAGATCGGTATAAGGTGGGTCGATGTGTCGTGTTTTAACCTACAAATTGCTATGTAGCAGATTTGCATACGACCAATAGAAGCGGAGTTACAGTTGTTTATATCTGTCAGGCCATGAATTACCATTGACGACCGGATTGCCTACCACTCGGAACGATCGGCGTTTGACGAAACTATGCAAGTTCGTCGCAGATCGGTATAAGGTGGGTCGTTGGGCCGTGTTTTAAGCTACAACTTGCTATGTCGCAGATTCGCATACGACGAATAGAAGCGCAGTTATCGATGTTTATATCTTTGAAGCCACTAACCACCATTGACGACCGGATTGCCTACCACTCGGAACGATCGACGCTTGACGAAACTATGCAAGTTCGTGGCAGATCAGTATAAGGTGGCTCGATGTGTCGTGTTTTAACCTACAAATTGCTATGTCGCAGATTCGCATACGACGAATAGAATTGGAGTTATAGTTGTTTATATCTGTCAGGCCATGAATCACCATTGACGGCCGGATTGCTTTCCACTCGAAACGATCGATGTTTGACGAAACTATGCAAGTTCGTCGCAGATCGGTATAAGGTGGGTCGTTGGGCCGTGTTTTAAGCTATAAGTTGCTGTGTCGCAGATTCGCATACGACGAACAGAAGCGGAGTTATCGATGTTTATATCTGTGAGGCCATTAATCACCATTGACGGCCGGATTGCCTTCCACTCGAAACGATCGATGTTTGACGAAACTATGCAAGTTCGTCGCAGATCGATATAAGGTGGGTCGTTGGGCCGTGATTTAAGCTATAAGTTGCTGTGTCGCAGATTCGCATACGACGAACAGAAGCGGAGTTATCGATGTTTATATCTGTGAGGCCATGAATCACCATTGACGACCGGATTGCCTACCACTCGGAACGATCGACGCTTGACGAAACTATGCAAGTTCGTCGCAGATCGGTATAAGATTGGTCGATGTGTCGTGTTTTAAGCTACTAATTGCTATGTCGCAGATTCGCATACGACGAATAGAAGTGGAGTTATAGTTGTTTATATCTGTCAGGCCATGAATCACCATTGACGGCCGGATTGCCTTCCACTCGAAACGATCGATGTTTGACGAAACTATGGAAGTTCTTCGCAGATCGGTATAAGATGGGTCGATGTGTCGTGTTTTAAGCTACAAATTGCTATGTCGCAGATTCGCATACGACGAATAGAAGTGGAGTTATAGTTGTTTATATCTGTCAGACCATGAATCACCATTGACGGCCGGATTGCCTTCCACTCGAAACGATCGATGTTTGACGAAACTATGCAAGTTCTTCGCAGATCGGTATACGGTGGGTCGATGTGTCGTGTTTTAAGCTACAAATTGCTATGTCGCAGATTTGCATACGACGAATAGAGGCGGAGTTATAGTTGTTTATATCTGTGAGGCCATTAATCACCATTGACGACAGGATTGCCTACCACTCGGAACGATCGACGTTTGACGAAACTATGCAAGTTCTTCGCAGATCGGTATAAGATGGGTCGATGTGTCGTGTTTTAAGCTACAAATTGCTATGTCGCAGATTCGCATACGACGAATAGAAGCGGAGTTATCGATGTTTATATCTGTGACGCCATGAATCACCATTGACGACCGGATTGCCTACCACTCGGAACGATCGACGCTTGACGAAACTATGCAAGTTCGTCGCAGATCGGTATAAGGTGGGTCGATGTGTCGTGCTTTAAGCTACAAATTGCTATGTCGCAGATTTGCATACGACGAATAGAAGCGGAGTTATAGTTGTTTATATCTGTGAGGTCATGAATCATCATTGACGGCCGGAATGCCTACCACTCGGAACGATCGACGCTTGACGAAACTATGCAAGTTCGTCGCAGATCGGTATAAGGTGGGTCGATGTGTCGTGCTTTAAGCTACAAATTGCTATGTCGCAGATTCGCATACGACCAATAGAAGCGGAGTTATCGATGTTTATATCAGTGAGGCCATTAATCACCATTGACGACAGGATTGCCTACCACTCGAAACGATCGACGTTTGACGAAACTATGCAAGTTCGTCGCAGATCGGTATAAGGTGGGTCGATGTGTCGTGCTTTAAGCTACAAATTGCTATGTCGCAGATTTGCATACGACGAATAGAAGCGGAGTTATAGTTGTTTATATCTGTCAGGCCATGAATCACCATTGACGGCCGGATTGCCTTCCACTCGAAACGATCGATGTTTGACGAAACTATGCAAGTTCGTCGCAGATCGGTATAAGGTGGGTCGTTGGGCCGTGTTTTAAGCTATAAGTTGCTGTGTCGCAGATTCGCATACGACGAACAGAAGCGGAGTTATCGATGTTTATATCTGTGAGGCCATTAATCACCATTGACGACAGGATTGCCTACCACTCGGAACGATCGACGTTTGACGAAACTATGCAAGTTCTTCGCAGATCGGTATAAGATTGGTCGATGTGTCGTGTTTTAAGCTACAAATTGCTATGTCGCAGATTCGCATACGACGAATAGAAGTGGAGTTATAGTTGTTTATATCTGTCAGGCCATGAATCACCATTGACGGCCGGATTGCCTTCCACTCGAAACGATCGATGTTTGACGAAACTATGCAAGTTCTTCGCAGATCGGTATAAGATGGGTCGATGTGTCGTGTTTTAAGCTACAAATTGCTATGTCGCAGATTCGCATACGACGAATAGAAGTGGAGTTATAGTTGTTTATATCTGTCAGACCATGAATCACCATTGACGGCCGGATTGCCTTCCACTCGAAACGATCGATGTTTGACGAAACTATGCAAGTTCTTCGCAGATCGGTATAAGGTGGGTCGATGTGTCGTGTTTTAAGCTACAAATTGCTATGTCGCAGATTTGCATACGACGAATAGAGGCGGAGTTATAGTTGTTTATATCTGTGAGGCCATTAATCACCATTGACGACAGGATTGCCTACCACTCGGAACGATCGACGCTTGACGAAACTATGCAAGTTCGTCGCAGATCGGTATAAGGTGGGTCGATGTGTCGTGCTTTAAGCTACAAATTGCTATGTCGCAGATTCGCATACGACCAATAGAAGCGGAGTTATCGATGTTTATATCTGTGAGGTCATGAATCATCATTGACGGCCGGAATGCGTACCACTCGAAACGATCGATGTTTGACGAAACTATGCATGTTCGTCGCAGATCGGTATAAGGTGGCTCGATGTGTCGTGTTTTAGGCTACAAATTGCTATGTCGCAGATTTGCGTACGACGAATAGAAGCGCAGTTATAGTTGTTTATATCTGTCAGGCTATGAATCACCATTGACGGCCAGAATGCCTACCACTCGAAACGATCGATGTTTGACGAAACTATGCAAGTTCGTCGCAGATCGGTATAAGGTGGGTCGATGTGTCGTGCTTTAAGCTACAAATTGCTATGTCGCAGATTTGCATACGATGAATAGAAGCGGAGTTATAGTTCTTTATATCTGTGAGGTCATGAATCATCATTGACGGCCGGAATGCCTACCACTCGAAACGATCGATGTTTGACGAAACTATGCAAGTTCTTCGCAGATCGGTATAAGGTGGCTCGATGTGTCGTGTTTTCGGCTACAAATTGCTATGTCGCAGATTTGCGTCCGACGAATAGAAGCGGAGTTATAGTAGTTTATATCTGTCAGGCCATGAATCACCATTGACGGCCGGATTGCCTACCACTCAGAACGATCGACGTTTGCCGAAACTCTGCAAGTTCTTCGCAGATCGGTATAAGGTGGCTCGATGTGCCGCGTTTTAAGCTACAAATTGCTATGTCGCAGATTTGCATACGACGAATAGAAGCTTAGTTATAGTTGTTTATATCTGTCAGGCCGTGAATCACCATTGACGGCCGGATTGCCTACCACTCGGAACGATCGACGTTTGCCGAAACTATGCAAGTTCTTCGCAGATCGGTATAAGGTGGGTCGATGTGTCGTGTTTTATGCTACAAATTGCTATGTCGCAGATTTGCATACGACGAATAGAGGCGGAGTTATAGTTGTTTATATCTGTGAGGCCATGAATCACCATTGACGGCAGGATTGCCTACCACTCGGAACGATCGACGTTTGACGAAACTATGCAAGTTCTTCGCAGATCGGTATAAGGTGGGTCGATGTGTCGTGCTTTAAGCTACAAATTACTATGTCGCAGATTTGCATACGACGAATAGAAGCGGAGTAATAGTTGTTTATATCTGTGAGGCCATGATTCACCATTGACGACCGGTTTGCCTACCACTCGAAACGATCGATGTTTGACGAAACTATGCAAGTTCGTTGCAGCTCGGTATAAGGTGGGTCGTTGGGCCGTGTTTTAAGCTACAAATTGCTATGCCGCAGATTCGCACACGACGAATAGAAGCGGAGTTATCGATGTTTATATCTGTGAGGCCATGAATCACCATCGACGGCCGGATTGCCTACCACTCGGAACGATCGACGTTTGACGAAACTATGCAAGTTCTTCGCAGATCGGTATAAGGTGGCTCGATGTGTCGTGTTTTAAGCTACAAAGTGCTATGCCGCAGATTCGCATACGACGAATAGAAGCGGAGTTATCGATGTTTATATCTGTGAGGCCATGAATCACCATCGACGGCCGGATTGCCTACCACTCGGAACGATCGACGTTTGACGAAACTATGCAAGTTCTCCGCAGATCGGTATAAGGTGGCTCGATGTGCCGTGTTTTAAGCTACAAATTGATATGTCGCTGATTTGCGTACGACGAATAGAAGCGGAGTTATCGATGTTTATATCTGTGAGGCCATGAATCACAATCGACGGCCGGATTGCCTACCACTCGGAACGATCGACGTTTGACGAAACTATGCAAGTTCTCCGCAGATCGGTATAAGGTGGCTCGATGTGTCGTGTTTTAGGCTACAAATTGATATGTCGCTGATTTGTGTACGACGAATAGAAGCGGAGTTATAGTTGTTTATATCTGTCAGGCCATGAATCACCATTGACGGCCGGATTGCCTACCACTCGGAACGATCGACGTTTGCCGAAACTCTGCAAGTTCTTCGCAGATCGGTATAAGGTGGGTCGATGTGTCGTGCTTTAAGCTACAAATTGCTATGTCGCAGATTTGCATACGACGAATAGAAGCGGAGTAATAGTTGTTTATATCTGTGAGGCCATGATTCACCATTGACGACCGGTTTGCCTACCACTCGAAACGATCGATGTTTGACGAAACTATGCAAGTACGTTGCAGCTCGGTATAAGGTGGGTCGTTGGGCCGTGTTGTAAGCTACAAATTGCTATGCCGCAGATTCGCATACGACGAATAGAAGCGGAGTTATCGATGTTTATATCTGTGAGGCCATGAATCACCATCGACGGCCGGATTGCCTACCACTCGGAACGATCGACGTTTGACGAAACTATGCTAGTTCGTCGCAGATCGGTATAAGGTGGCTCGATGTGTCGTGTTTTAGGCTACAAATTGATATGTCGCTGATTTGCGTACGACGAATAGAAGCGGAGTTATAGTTGTTTATATCTGTCAGGCCATGAATCACCATTGACGGCCGGATTGCCTACCACTCGGAACGATCGACGTTTGCCGAAACTCTGCAAGTTCTTCGCAGATCGGTATAAGGTGGGTCGATGTGTCGTGCTTTAAGCTACAAATTGCTATGTCGCAGATTTGCATACGACGAATAGAAGCGAAGTAAAAGTTGTTTATATCTGTGAGGCCATGATTCACCATTGACGACCGGATAGCCTACCACTCGAAACGATGGATGTTTGACGAAACTATGCAAGTTCGTTGCAGCTCGGTATAAGGTGGGTCGTTGGGCCGTGTTTTAAGCTACAAATTGCTATGCCGCAGATTCGCATACGACGAATAGAAGCGGAGTTATCGATGTTTATATCTGTGAGGCCATGAATCACCATCGACGGCCGGATTGCCTACCACTCGGAACGATCGACGTTTGACGAAACTATGCAAGTTCTCCGCAGATCGGTATAAGGTGGCTCGATGTGTCGTGCTTTAAGCTACAAATTGCTATGTCGCAGATTTGCATTCGACGAATAGAAGCGGAGTAATAATTGTTTATATCTGTGAGGCCATGATTCACCATTGACGACCGGATTTCTTTCCACTCGAAACGATCGATGTTTGACGAAACTATGCAAGTTCTCCGCAGATCGGTATAAGGTGGCTCGATGTGCCGTGCTTTAAGCTACAAATTACTATGTCGCAGATTTGCATACGACGAATAGAAGCGGAGTAATAGTTGTTTATATCTGTGAGGCCATGATTCACCATTGACGACCGGTTTGCCTACCACTCGAAACGATCGATGTTTGACGAAACTATGCAAGTTCGTTGCAGCTCGGTATAAGGTGGGTCGTTGGGCCGTGTTTTAAGCTACAAATTGCTATGCCGCAGATTCGCACACGACGAATAGAAGCGGAGTTATCGATGTTTATATCTGTGAGGCCATGAATCACCATCGACGGCCGGATTGCCTACCACTCGGAACGATCGACGTTTGACGAAACTATGCAAGTTCTTCGCAGATCGGTATAAGGTGGCTCGATGTGTCGTGTTTTAGGCTACAAATTGATATGTCGCTGATTTGCTTACGACGAATAGAAGCGGAGTTATAGTTGTTTATATCTGTCAGGCCATGAATCACCATTGACGGCCGGATTGCCTACCACTCGGAACGATCGACGTTTGCCGAAACTCTGCAAGTTCTTCGCAGATCGGTATAAGGTGGGTCGATGTGCCGTGTTTTAAGCTACAAATTGCTATGTCGCAGATTTGCATACGACGAATAGAAGCGGAGTTATCGATGTTTATATCTGTGAGGCCATGAATCACCATCGACGGCCGGATTGCCTACCACTCGGAACGATCGACGTTTGACGAAACTATGCAAGTTCTCCGCAGATCGGTATAAGGTGGCTCGATGTGCCGTGTTTTAGGCTACAAATTGATATGTCGCAGATTTGCATACGACGAATAGAAGCGGAGTAATAGTTGTTTATATCTGTGAGGCCATGATTCACCATTGACGACCGGATTGCTTTCCACGCGAAACGATCGATGTTTGACGAAACTATGCTAGTTCGTCGCAGATCGGTATAAGGTGGGTCGATGTGTCGTGCTTTAAGCTACAAATTGCTATGTCGCAGATTTGCATACGACGAATAGAAGCGAAGTAATAGTTGTTTATATCTGTGAGGCCATGATTCACCATTGACGACCGGATAGCCTACCACTCGAAACGATCGATGTTTGACGAAACTATGCAAGTTCGTTGCAGCTCGGTATAAGGTGGGTCGTTGGGCCGTGTTTTAAGCTACAAATTGCTATGCCGCAGATTCGCATACGACGAATAGAAGCGGAGTTATCGATGTTTATATCTGTGAGGCCATGAATCACCATCGACGGCCGGATTGCCTACCACTCGGAACGATCGACGTTTGACGAAACTATGCAAGTTCTCCGCAGATCGGTATAAGGTGGCTCGATGTGTCGTGTTTTAGGCTACAAATTGATATGTCGCAGATTTGCATACGACGAATAGAAGCGGAGTAATAATTGTTTATATCTGTGAGGCCATGATTCACCATTGACGACCGGATTTCTTTCCACTCGAAACGATCGATGTTTGACGAAACTATGCTAGTTCGTCGCAGATCGGTATAAGGTGGGTGGATGTGTCGTGCTTTAAGCTACAAATTGCTATGTCGCAGATTTGCATACGACGAATAGAAGCGGAGTTATAGTTGTTTATATTTGTGAGGTCATGAATCATCATTGACGGCCGGAATGCCTACAACTCGAAACGATCGACGTTTGCCGAAACTCTGCAAGATCTTCGCAGATCGGTATAAGGTGGGTCGATGTGCCGTGTTTTAAGCTACAAATTGCTATGTCGCAGATTTGCATACGACGAATAGAAGCGGAGTTATAGTTGTTTATATCTGTCAGGCCGTGAATCACCATTGACGGCCGGATTGCCTTCCACTCGAAACGATCGATGTTTGACGAAACTATGCAAGTTCGTCGCAGATCGGTTTAAGGTGGGTCGATGTGTCGTGCTTTAAGCTACAAATTACTATGTCGCAGATTTGCATACGACGAATAGAAGCGGAGTAATAGTTGTTTATATCTGTGAGGCCATGATTCACCATTGACGACCGGTTTGCCTACCACTCGAAACGATCGATGTTTGACGAAACTATGCAAGTTCGTTGCAGCTCGGTATAAGGTGGGTCGTTGGGCCGTGTTTTAAGCTACAAATTGCTATGCCGCAGATTCGCACACGACGAATAGAAGCGGAGTTACCGATGTTTATATCTGTGAGGCCATGAATCACCATCGACGGCCGGATTGCCTACCACTCGGAACGATCGACGTTTGACGAAACTATGCAAGTTCTTCGCAGATCGGTATAAGGTGGCTCGATGTGTCGTGTTTTAAGCTACAAAGTGCTATGCCGCAGATTCGCATACGACGAATAGAAGCGGAGTTATCGATGTTTATATCTGTGAGGCCATGAATCACCATCGACGGCCGGATTGCCTACCACTCGGAACGATCGACGTTTGACGAAACTATGCAAGTTCTCCGCAGATCGGTATAAGGTGGCTCGATGTGTCGTGCTTTAAGCTACAAATTGCTATGTCGCAGATTTGCATACGACGAATAGAAGCGGAGTTATAGTTGTTTATATCTGTGAGGTCATGAATCATCATTGACGGCCGGAATGCCTACAACTCGAAACGATCGACGTTTGCCGAAACTCTGCAAGTTCTTCGCAGATCGGTATAAGGTGGGTCGATGTGCCGTGTTTTAAGCTACAAATTGCTATGTCGCAGATTTGCATACGACGAATAGAAGCGGAGTTATAGTTGTTTATATCTGTCAGGCCGTGAATCACCATTGACGGCCGGATTGCCTTCCACTCGAAACGATCGATGTTTGACGAAACTATGCAAGTTCGTCGCAGATCGGTTTAAGGTGGGTCGATGTGTCGTGCTTTAAGCTACAAATTACTATGTCGCAGATTTGCATACGACGAATAGAAGCGGAGTAATAGTTGTTTATATCTGTGAGGCCATGATTCACCATTGACGACCGGTTTGCCTACCACACGAAACGATCGATGTTTGACGAAACTATGCAAGTTCGTTGCAGCTCGGTATAAGGTGGGTCGTTGGGCCGTGTTTTAAGCTACAAATTGCTATGCCGCAGATTCGCACACGACGAATAGAAGCGGAGTTATCGATGTTTATATCTGTGAGGCCATGAATCACCATCGACGGCCGGATTGCCTACCACTCGGAACGATCGACGTTTGACGAAACTATGCAAGTTCTCCGCAGATCGGTATAAGGTGGCTCGATGTGTCGTGTTTTAGGCTACAAATTGATATGTCGCAGATTTGCATACGACGAATAGAAGCGGAGTAATAATTGTTTATATCTGTGAGGCCATGATTCACCATTGACGACCGGATTTCTTTCCACTCGAAACGATCGATGTTTGACGAAACTATGCTAGTTCGTCGCAGATCGGTATAAGGTGGGTCGATGTGTCGTGCTTTAAGCTACAAATTGCTATGTCGCAGATTTGCATACGACGAATAGAAGCGGAGTTATAGTTGTTTATATTTGTGAGGTCATGAATCATCATTGACGGCCGGAATGCCTACAACTCGAAACGATCGACGTTTGCCGAAACTCTGCAAGATCTTCGCAGATCGGTATAAGGTGGGTCGATGTGCCGTGTTTTAAGCTACAAATTGCTATGTCGCAGATTTGCATACGACGAATAGAAGCGGAGTTATAGTTGTTTATATCTGTCAGGCCGTGAATCACCATTGACGGCCGGATTGCCTTCCACTCGAAACGATCGATGTTTGACGAAACTATGCAAGTTCGTCGCAGATCGGTTTAAGGTGGGTCGATGTGTCGTGCTTTAAGCTACAAATTACTATGTCGCAGATTTGCATACGACGAATAGAAGCGGAGTAATAGTTGTTTATATCTGTGAGGCCATGATTCACCATTGACGACCGGTTTGCCTACCACTCGAAACGATCGATGTTTGACGAAACTATGCAAGTTCGTTGCAGCTCGGTATAAGGTGGGTCGTTGGGCCGTGTTTTAAGCTACAAATTGCTATGCCGCAGATTCGCACACGACGAATAGAAGCGGAGTTACCGATGTTTATATCTGTGAGGCCATGAATCACCATCGACGGCCGGATTGCCTACCACTCGGAACGATCGACGTTTGACGAAACTATGCAAGTTCTTCGCAGATCGGTATAAGGTGGCTCGATGTGTCGTGTTTTAAGCTACAAAGTGCTATGCCGCAGATTCGCATACGACGAATAGAAGCGGAGTTATCGATGTTTATATCTGTGAGGCCATGAATCACCATCGACGGCCGGATTGCCTACCACTCGGAACGATCGACGTTTGACGAAACTATGCAAGTTCTCCGCAGATCGGTATAAGGTGGCTCGATGTGTCGTGTTTTAGGCTACAAATTGATATGTCGCTGATTTGCGTACGACGAATAGAAGCGGAGTTATAGTTGTTTATATCTGTCAGGCCATGAATCACCATTGACGGCCGGATTGCCTACCACTCGGAACGATCGACGTTTGCCGAAACTCTGCAAGTTCTTCGCAGAACGGTATAAGGTGGGTCGATGTGCCGTGTTTTAAGCTACAAATTGCTATGTCGCAGATTTGCATACGACGAATAGAAGCGGAGTTATAGTTGTTTATATCTGTCAGGCCGTGAATCACCATTGACGGCCGGATTGCCTTCCACTCGAAACGATCGATGTTTGACGAAACTATTCAAGTTCGTCGCAGATCGGTTTAAGGTGGGTCGACGTGTCGTGCTTTAAGCTACAAATTGCTATGTCGCAGATTTGCATACGACGAATAGAAGCGGAGTAATAGTTGTTTATATCTGTGAGGCCATGATTCACCATTGACGACCGGTTTGCCTACCACTCGAAACGATCGATGTTTGACGAAACTATGCAAGTTCGTTGCAGCTCGGTATAAGGTGGGTCGTTGGGCCGTGTTTTAAGCTACAAATTGCTATTCCGCAGATTCGCATACGACGAATAGAAGCGGAGTTATCGATGTTTATATCTGTGAGGCCATGAATCACCATCGACGGCCGGATTGCCTACCACTCGGAACGATCGACGTTTGACGAAACTATGCAAGTTCTTCGCAGATCGGTATAAGGTGGCTCGATGTGTCGTGTTTTAGGCTACAAATTGATATGTCGCTGATTTGCTTACGACGAATAGAAGCGGAGTTATAGTTGTTTATATCTGTCAGGCCATGAATCACCATTGACGGCCGGATTGCCTACCACTCGGAACGATCGACGTTTGCCGAAACTCTGCAAGTTCTTCGCAGATCGGTATAAGGTGGGTCGATGTGCCGTGTTTTAAGCTACAAATTGCTATGTCTCAGATTTGCATACGACGAATAGAAGCGGAGTTATCGATGTTTATATCTGTGAGGCCATGAATCACCATCGACGGCCGGATTGCCTACCACTCGGAACGATCGACGTTTGACGAAACTATGCAAGTTCTCCGCAGATCGGTATAAGGTGGCTCGATGTGTCGTGTTTTAGGCTACAAATTGATATGTCGCAGATTTGCATACGACGAATAGAAGCGGAGTAATAGTTGTTTATATCTGTGAGGCCATGATTCACCATTGACGACCGGATTGCTTTCCACGCGAAACGATCGATGTTTGACGAAACTATGCTAGTTCGTCGCAGATCGGTATAAGGTGGGTCGATGTGTCGTGCTTTAAGCTACAAATTGCTATGTCGCAGATTTGCATACGACGAATAGAAGCGGAGTTATAGTTGTTTATATCTGTGAGGTCATGAATCATCATTGACGGCCGGAATGCCTACCACTCGAAACGATCGATGTTTGACGAAACTATGCAAGTTCGTCGC
This sequence comes from Anoplius nigerrimus, assembly GCA_914767735.1. Lineage (NCBI taxonomy): Eukaryota > Metazoa > Arthropoda > Insecta > Hymenoptera > Pompilidae > Anoplius > Anoplius nigerrimus. The sequence continues at coordinate 289,431 of CAJZBX010000559.1, read as the reverse complement.
ACATCGGTTTAAGATGGGTCGATGTGTCGTGCTTTAAGCTACAAATTGCTATGTCGCAGATTTGCATACGACGAATAGAAGCGGAGTAATAGTTGTTTATATCTGTCAGGCCGTGAATCACCATTGACGGCCGGATTGCCTACCACTCGAAACGATCGATGTTTGACGAAACTATGCAAGTTCGCCGCAGATCGGTATAAGGTGGGTCGATGTGTCGTGCATTAAGCTACAAATTGCTATGTCGCAGATTTGCATACGACGTATAGAAGCGGAGTTATAGTTGTTTATATCTGTGAGGTCATGAATCATCATTGACGGCCGGAATGCCTACCACTCGAAACGATCGATGTTTGACGAAACTATGGAAGTTCGTCGCACATCGGTTTAAGGTGGGTCGATGTGTCGTGCTTTAAGCTACAAATTGCTATGTCGCAGATTTGCATACGACGAATAGAAGCGGAGTTATAGTTGTTTATATTTGTGAGGTCATGAATCATCATTGACGGCCGGAATGCCTACAACTCGAAACGATCGACGTTTGCCGAAACTCTGCAAGATCTTCGCAGATCGGTATAAGGTGGGTCGATGTGCCGTGTTTTAAGCTACAAATTGCTATGTCGCAGATTTGCATACGACGAATAGAAGCGGAGTTATAGTTGTTTATATCTGTCAGGCCGTGAATCACCATTGACGGCCGGATTGCCTTCCACTCGAAACGATCGATGTTTGACGAAACTATGCAAGTTCGTCGCAGATCGGTTTAAGGTGGGTCGATGTGTCGTGCTTTAAGCTACAAATTACTATGTCGCAGATTTGCATACGACGAATAGAAGCGGAGTAATAGTTGTTTATATCTGTGAGGCCATGATTCACCATTGACGACCGGTTTGCCTACCACTCGAAACGATCGATGTTTGACGAAACTATGCAAGTTCGTTGCAGCTCGGTATAAGGTGGGTCGTTGGGCCGTGTTTTAAGCTACAAATTGCTATGCCGCAGATTCGCACACGACGAATAGAAGCGGAGTTACCGATGTTTATATCTGTGAGGCCATGAATCACCATCGACGGCCGGATTGCCTACCACTCGGAACGATCGACGTTTGACGAAACTATGCAAGTTCTTCGCAGATCGGTATAAGGTGGCTCGATGTGTCGTGATTTAAGCTACAAAGTGCTATGCCGCAGATTCGCATACGACGAATAGAAGCGGAGTTATCGATGTTTATATCTGTGAGGCCATGAATCACCATCGACGGCCGGATTGCCTACCACTCGGAACGATCGACGTTTGACGAAACTATGCAAGTTCTCCGCAGATCGGTATAAGGTGGCTCGATGTGTCGTGTTTTAGGCTACAAATTGATATGTCGCTGATTTGCGTACGACGAATAGAAGCGGAGTTATAGTTGTTTATATCTGTCAGGCCATGAATCACCATTGACGGCCGGATTGCCTACCACTCGGAACGATCGACGTTTGCCGAAACTCTGCAAGTTCTTCGCAGAACGGTATAAGGTGGGTCGATGTGCCGTGTTTTAAGCTACAAATTGCTATGTCGCAGATTTGCATACGACGAATAGAAGCGGAGTTATAGTTGTTTATATCTGTCAGGCCGTGAATCACCATTGACGGCCGGATTGCCTTCCACTCGAAACGATCGATGTTTGACGAAACTATGCAAGTTCGTCGCAGATCGGTTTAAGGTGGGTCGACGTGTCGTGCTTTAAGCTACAAATTGCTATGTCGCAGATTTGCATACGACGAATAGAAGCGGAGTAATAGTTGTTTATATCTGTGAGGCCATGATTCACCATTGACGACCGGTTTGCCTACCACTCGAAACGATCGATGTTTGACGAAACTATGCAAGTTCGTTGCAGCTCGGTATAAGGTGGGTCGTTGGGCCGTGTTTTAAGCTACAAATTGCTATTCCGCAGATTCGCATACGACGAATAGAAGCGGAGTTATCGATGTTTATATCTGTGAGGCCATGATTCACCATTGACGACCGGATTGCTTTCCACGCGAAACGATCGATGTTTGACGAAACTATGCTAGTTCGTCGCAGATCGGTATAAGGTGGGTCGATGTGTCGTGCTTTAAGCTACAAATTGCTATGTCGCAGATTTGCATACGACGAATAGAAGCGGAGTTATAGTTGTTTATATCTGTGAGGTCATGAATCATCATTGACGGCCGGAATGCCTACCACTCGAAACGATCGATGTTTGACGAAACTATGCAAGTTCGTCGCACATCGGTTTAAGATGGGTCGATGTGTCGTGCTTTAAGCTACAAATTGCTATGTCGCAGATTTGCATACGACGAATAGAAGCGGAGTAATAGTTGTTTATATCTGTCAGGCCGTGAATCACCATTGACGGCCGGATTGCCTACCACTCGAAACGATCGATGTTTGACGAAACTATGCAAGTTCGCCGCAGATCGGTATAAGGTGGGTCGATGTGTCGTGCTTTAAGCTACAAATTGCTATGTCGCAGATTTGCATACGACGTATAGAAGCGGAGTTATAGTTGTTTATATCTGTGAGGTCATGAATCATCATTGACGGCCGGAATGCCTACCACTCGAAACGATCGATGTTTGACGAAACTATGGAAGTTCGTCGCACATCGGTTTAAGGTGGGTCGATGTGTCGTGCTTTAAGCTACAAATTGCTATGTCGCAGATTTGCATACGACGAATAGAAGCGGAGTAATAGTTGTTTATACCTGTCAGGCCGTGAATCACCATTGACGGCCGGATTGCCTACCACTCGAAACGATCGATGTTTGACGAAACTATGCAAGTTCGTCGCAGATCGGTATAAGGTGGGTCGATGTGTCGTGCTTTAAGCTACAAATTGCTATGTCGCAGATTTGCATACGACGAATAGAAGCGGAGTTATCGATGTTTATATCTGTGAGGCCATGATTCACCATTGACGACCGGATTTCTTTCCACTCGAAACGATCGATGTTTGACGAAACTATGCAAGTTCTCCGCAGATCGGTATAAGGTGGCTCGATGTGTCGTGTTTTAGGCTACAAATTGATATGTCGCTGATTTGCGTACGACGAATAGAAGCCGAGTTATAGTTGTTTATATCTGTCAGGCCATGAATCACCATTGACGGCCGGATTGCCTACCACTCGGAACGATCGACGTTTGCCGAAACTCTGCAAGTTCTTCGCAGATCGGTATAAGGTGGGTCGATGTGTCGTGCTTTAAGCTACAAATTGCTATGTCGCAGATTTGCATACGACGAATAGAAGCGAAGTAATAGTTGTTTATATCTGTGAGGCCATGATTCACCATTGACGACCGGATTTCTTTCCACTCGAAACGATCGATGTTTGACGAAACTATGCAAGTTCGTCGCAGATCGGTATAAGGTGGGTCGATGTGTCGTGCTTTAAGCTACAAATTGCTATGTCGCAGATTTGCATACGACGAATAGAAGCGGAGTTATAGTTGTTTATATCTGTGAGGTCATGAATCATCATTGACGGCCGGAATGCCTACAACTCGAAACGATCGACGTTTGCCGAAACTCTGCAAGTTCTTCGCAGATCGGTATAAGGTGGGTCGATGTGCCGTGTTTTAAGCTACAAATTGCTATGTCGCAGATTTGCATACGACGAATAGAAGCGGAGTTATAGTTGTTTATATCTGTCAGGCCGTGAATCACCATTGACGGCCGGATTGCCTTCCACTCGAAACGATCGATGTTTGACGAAACTATGCAAGTTCGTCGCAGATCGGTTTAAGGTGGGTCGATGTGTCGTGCTTTAAGCTACAAATTACTATGTCGCAGATTTGCATACGACGAATAGAAGCGGAGTAATAGTTGTTTATATCTGTGAGGCCATGATTCACCATTGACGACCGGTTTGCCTACCACACGAAACGATCGATGTTTGACGAAACTATGCAAGTTCGTTGCAGCTCGGTATAAGGTGGGTCGTTGGGCCGTGTTTTAAGCTACAAATTGCTATGCCGCAGATTCGCACACGACGAATAGAAGCGGAGTTATCGATGTTTATATCTGTGAGGCCATGAATCACCATCGACGGCCGGATTGCCTACCACTCGGAACGATCGACGTTTGACGAAACTATGCAAGTTCTCCGCAGATCGGTATAAGGTGGCTCGATGTGCCGTGTTTTAGGCTACAAATTGATATGTCGCAGATTTGCATACGACGAATAGAAGCGGAGTAATAGTTGTTTATATCTGTGAGGCCATGATTCACCATTGACGACCGGATTGCTTTCCACGCGAAACGATCGATGTTTGACGAAACTATGCTAGTTCGTCGCAGATCGGTATAAGGTGGGTCGATGTGTCGTGCTTTAAGCTACAAATTGCTATGTCGCAGATTTGCATACGACGAATAGAAGCGAAGTAATAGTTGTTTATATCTGTGAGGCCATGATTCACCATTGACGACCGGATAGCCTACCACTCGAAACGATCGATGTTTGACGAAACTATGCAAGTTCGTTGCAGCTCGGTATAAGGTGGGTCGTTGGGCCGTGTTTTAAGCTACAAATTGCTATGCCGCAGATTCGCATACGACGAATAGAAGCGGAGTTATCGATGTTTATATCTGTGAGGCCATGAATCACCATCGACGGCCGGATTGCCTACCACTCGGAACGATCGACGTTTGACGAAACTATGCAAGTTCTCCGCAGATCGGTATAAGGTGGCTCGATGTGTCGTGTTTTAGGCTACAAATTGATATGTCGCAGATTTGCATACGACGAATAGAAGCGGAGTAATAATTGTTTATATCTGTGGGCCATGATTCACCATTGACGACCGGATTTCTTTCCACTCGAAACGATCGATGTTTGACGAAACTATGCTAGTTCGTCGCAGATCGGTATAAGGTGGGTCGATGTGTCGTGCTTTAAGCTACAAATTGCTATGTCGCAGATTTGCATACGACGAATAGAAGCGGAGTTATAGTTGTTTATATTTGTGAGGTCATGAATCATCATTGACGGCCGGAATGCCTACAACTCGAAACGATCGACGTTTGCCGAAACTCTGCAAGATCTTCGCAGATCGGTATAAGGTGGGTCGATGTGCCGTGTTTTAAGCTACAAATTGCTATGTCGCAGATTTGCATACGACGAATAGAAGCGGAGTTATAGTTGTTTATATCTGTCAGGCCGTGAATCACCATTGACGGCCGGATTGCCTTCCACTCGAAACGATCGATGTTTGACGAAACTATGCAAGTTCGTCGCAGATCGGTTTAAGGTGGGTCGATGTGTCGTGCTTTAAGCTACAAATTACTATGTCGCAGATTTGCATACGACGAATAGAAGCGGAGTAATAGTTGTTTATATCTGTGAGGCCATGATTCACCATTGACGACCGGTTTGCCTACCACTCGAAACGATCGATGTTTGACGAAACTATGCAAGTTCGTTGCAGCTCGGTATAAGGTGGGTCGTTGGGCCGTGTTTTAAGCTACAAATTGCTATGCCGCAGATTCGCACACGACGAATAGAAGCGGAGTTATCGATGTTTATATCTGTGAGGCCATGAATCACCATCGACGGCCGGATTGCCTACCACTCGGAACGATCGACGTTTGACGAAACTATGCAAGTTCTTCGCAGATCGGTATAAGGTGGCTCGATGTGTCGTGTTTTAAGCTACAAAGTGCTATGCCGCAGATTCGCATACGACGAATAGAAGCGGAGTTATCGATGTTTATATCTGTGAGGCCATGAATCACCATCGACGGCCGGATTGCCTACCACTCGGAACGATCGACGTTTGACGAAACTATGCAAGTTCTCCGCAGATCGGTATAAGGTGGCTCGATGTGTCGTGTTTTAGGCTACAAATTGATATGTCGCTGATTTGCGTACGACGAATAGAAGCGGAGTTATAGTTGTTTATATACGTCAGGCCATGAATCACCATTGACGGCCGGATTGCCTACCACTCGGAACGATCGACGTTTGCCGAAACTCTGCAAGTTCTTCGCAGATCGGTATAAGGTGGGTCGATGTGCCGTGTTTTAAGCTACAAATTGCTATGTCGCAGATTTGCATACGACGAATAGAAGCGGAGTTATAGTTGTTTATATCTGTCAGGCCGTGAATCACCATTGACGGCCGGATTGCCTTCCACTCGAAACGATCGATGTTTGACGAAACTATGCAAGTCCGTCGCAGATCGGTTTAAGGTGGGTCGACGTGTCGTGCTTTAAGCTACAAATTGCTATGTCGCAGATTTGCATACGACGAATAGAAGCGGAGTAATAGTTGTTTATATCTGTGAGGCCATGATTCACCATTGACGACCGGTTTGCCTACCACTCGAAACGATCGATGTTTGACGAAACTATGCAAGTTCGTTGCAGCTCGGTATAAGGTGGGTCGTTGGGCCGTGTTTTAAGCTACAAATTGCTATTCCGCAGATTCGCATACGACGAATAGAAGCGGAGTTATCGATGTTTATATCTGTGAGGCCATGAATCACCATCGACGGCCGGATTGCCTACCACTCGGAACGATCGACGTTTGACGAAACTATGCAAGTTCTTCGCAGATCGGTATAAGGTGGCTCGATGTGTCGTGTTTTAGGCTACAAATTGATATGTCGCTGATTTGCTTACGACGAATAGAAGCGGAGTTATAGTTGTTTATATCTGTCAGGCCATGAATCACCATTGACGGCCGGATTGCCTACCACTCGGAACGATCGACGTTTGCCGAAACTCTGCAAGTTCTTCGCAGATCGGTATAAGGTGGGTCGATGTGCCGTGTTTTAAGCTACAAATTGCTATGTCGCAGATTTGCATACGACGAATAGAAGCGGAGTTATCGATGTTTATATCTGTGAGGCCATGAATCACCATCGACGGCCGGATTGCCTACCACTCGGAACGATCGACGTTTGACGAAACTATGCAAGTTCTCCGCAGATCGGTATAAGGTGGCTCGATGTGTCGTGTTTTAGGCTACAAATTGATATGTCGCAGATTTGCATACGACGAATAGAAGCGGAGTAATAGTTGTTTATATCTGTGAGGCCATGATTCACCATTGACGACCGGATTGCTTTCCACGCGAAACGATCGATGTTTGACGAAACTATGCTAGTTCGTCGCAGATCGGTATAAGGTGGGTCGATGTGTCGTGCTTTAAGCTACAAATTGCTATGTCGCAGATTTGCATACGACGAATAGAAGCGGAGTTATAGTTGTTTATATCTGTGAGGTCATGAATCATCATTGACGGCCGGAATGCCTACCACTCGAAACGATCGATGTTTGACGAAACTATGCAAGTTCGTCGCACATCGGTTTAAGATGGGTCGATGTGTCGTGCTTTAAGCTACAAATTGCTATGTCGCAGATTTGCATACGACGAATAGAAGCGGAGTAATAGTTGTTTATATCTGTCAGGCCGTGAATCACCATTGACGGCCGGATTGCCTACCACTCGAAACGATCGATGTTTGACGAAACTATGCAAGTTCGCCGCAGATCGGTATAAGGTGGGTCGATGTGTCGTGCTTTAAGCTACAAATTGCTATGTCGCAGATTTGCATACGACGAATAGAAGCGGAGTTATAGTTGTTTATATCTGTGAGGTCATGAATCATCATTGACGGCCGGAATGCCTACCACTCGAAACGATCGATGTTTGACGAAACTATGGAAGTTCGTCGCACATCGGTTTAAGGTGGGTCGATGTGTCGTGCTTTAAGCTACAAATTGCTATGTCGCAGATCTGCATACGACGAATAGAAGCGGAGTAATAGTTGTTTATACCTGTCAGGCCGTGAATCACCATTGACGGCCGGATTGCCTACCACTCGAAACGATCGATGTTTGACGAAACTATGCAAGTTCGTCGCAGATCGGTATAAGGTGGGTCGATGTGTCGTGCTTTAAGCTACAAATTGCTATGTCGCAGATTTGCATACGACGAATAGAAGCGGAGTTATCGATGTTTATATCTGTGAGGCCATGATTCACCATTGACGACCGGATTTCTTTCCACTCGAAACGATCGATGTTTGACGAAACTATGCAAGTTCTCCGCAGATCGGTATAAGGTGGCTCGATGTGTCGTGTTTTAGGCTACAAATTGATATGTCGCTGATTTGCGTACGACGAATAGAAGCGGAGTTATAGTTGTTTATATCTGTCAGGCCATGAATCACCATTGACGGCCGGATTGCCTACCACTCGGAACGATCGACGTTTGCCGAAACTCTGCAAGTTCTTCGCAGATCGGTATAAGGTGGGTCGATGTGTCGTGCTTTAAGCTACAAATTGCTATGTCGCAGATTTGCATACGACGAATAGAAGCGAAGTAATAGTTGTTTATATCTGTGAGGCCATGATTCACCATTGACGACCGGATTTCTTTCCACTCGAAACGATCGATGTTTGACGAAACTATGCAAGTTCGTCGCAGATCGGTATAAGGTGGGTCGATGTGCCGTGTTTTAAGCTACAAATTGCTATGTCGCAGATTTGCATACGACGAATAGAAGCGGAGTTATCGATGTTTATATCTGTGAGGCCATGAATCACCATCGACGGCCGGATTGCCTACCACTCGGAACGATCGACGTTTGACGAAACTATGCAAGTTCTCCGCAGATCGGTATAAGGTGGCTCGATGTGTCGTGTTTTAGGCTACAAATTGATATGTCGCAGATTTGCATACGACGAATAGAAGCGGAGTAATAGTTGTTTATATCTGTGAGGCCATGATTCACCATTGACGACCGGATTGCTTTCCACGCGAAACGATCGATGTTTGACGAAACTATGCTAGTTCGTCGCAGATCGGTATAAGGTGGGTCGATGTGTCGTGCTTTAAGCTACAAATTGCTATGTCGCAGATTTGCATACGACGAATAGAAGCGGAGTTATAGTTGTTTATATCTGTGAGGTCATGAATCATCATTGACGGCCGGAATGCCTACCACTCGAAACGATCGATGTTTGACGAAACTATGCAAGTTCGTCGCACATCGGTTTAAGATGGGTCGATGTGTCGTGCTTTAAGCTACAAATTGCTATGTCGCAGATTTGCATACGACGAATAGAAGCGGAGTAATAGTTGTTTATATCTGTCAGGCCGTGAATCACCATTGACGGCCGGATTGCCTACCACTCGAAACGATCGATGTTTGACGAAACTATGCAAGTTCGTCGCAGATCGGTATAAGGTGGGTCGATGTGTCGTGCTTTAAGCTACAAATTGCTATGTCGCAGATTTGCATACGACGTATAGAAGCGGAGTTATAGTTGTTTATATCTGTGAGGTCATGAATCATCATTGACGGCCGGAATGCCTACCACTCGAAACGATCGATGTTTGACGAAACTATGGAAGTTCGTCGCACATCGGTTTAAGGTGGGTCGATGTGTCGTGCTTTAAGCTACAAATTGCTATGTCGCAGATTTGCATACGACGAATAGAAGCGGAGTAATAGTTGTTTATACCTGTCAGGCCGTGAATCACCATTGACGGCCGGATTGCCTACCACTCGAAACGATCGATGTTTGACGAAACTATGCAAGTTCGTCGCAGATCGGTATAAGGTGGGTCGATGTGTCGTGCTTTAAGCTACAAATTGCTATGTCGCAGATTTGCATACGACGAATAGAAGCGGAGTTATCGATGTTTATATCTGTGAGGCCATGATTCACCATTGACGACCGGATTTCTTTCCACTCGAAACGATCGATGTTTGACGAAACTATGCAAGTTCTCCGCAGATCGGTATAAGGTGGCTCGATGTGTCGTGTTTTAGGCTACAAATTGATATGTCGCTGATTTGCGTACGACGAATAGAAGCCGAGTTATAGTTGTTTATATCTGTCAGGCCATGAATCACCATTGACGGCCGGATTGCCTACCACTCGGAACGATCGACGTTTGCCGAAACTCTGCAAGTTCTTCGCAGATCGGTATAAGGTGGGTCGATGTGTCGTGCTTTAAGCTACAAATTGCTATGTCGCAGATTTGCATACGACGAATAGAAGCGAAGTAATAGTTGTTTATATCTGTGAGGCCATGATTCACCATTGACGACCGGATTTCTTTCCACTCGAAACGATCGATGTTTGACGAAACTATGCAAGTTCGTCGCAGATCGGTATAAGGTGGGTCGATGTGTCGTGCTTTAAGCTACAAATTGCTATGTCGCAGATTTGCATACGACGAATAGAAGCGGAGTTATAGTTGTTTATATCTGTGAGGTCATGAATCATCATTGACGGCCGGAATGCCTACAACTCGAAACGATCGACGTTTGCCGAAACTCTGCAAGTTCTTCGCAGAACGGTATAAGGTGGGTCGATGTGCCGTGTTTTAAGCTACAAATTGCTATGTCGCAGATTTGCATACGACGAATAGAAGCGGAGTTATAGTTGTTTATATCTGTCAGGCCGTGAATCACCATTGACGGCCGGATTGCCTTCCACTCGAAACGATCGATGTTTGACGAAACTATGCAAGTTCGTCGCAGATCGGTTTAAGGTGGGTCGATGTGTCGTGCTTTAAGCTACAAATTACTATGTCGCAGATTTGCATACGACGAATAGAAGCGGAGTAATAGTTGTTTATATCTGTGAGGCCATGATTCACCATTGACGACCGGTTTGCCTACCACACGAAACGATCGATGTTTGACGAAACTATGCAAGTTCGTTGCAGCTCGGTATAAGGTGGGTCGTTGGGCCGTGTTTTAAGCTACAAATTGCTATGCCGCAGATTCGCACACGACGAATAGAAGCGGAGTTATCGATGTTTATATCTGTGAGGCCATGAATCACCATCGACGGCCGGATTGCCTACCACTCGGAACGATCGACGTTTGACGAAACTATGCAAGTTCTCCGCAGATCGGTATAAGGTGGCTCGATGTGCCGTGTTTTAGGCTACAAATTGATATGTCGCAGATTTGCATACGACGAATAGAAGCGAAGTAATAGTTGTTTATATCTGTGAGGCCATGATTCACCATTGACGACCGGATAGCCTACCACTCGAAACGATCGATGTTTGACGAAACTATGCAAGTTCGTTGCAGCTCGGTATAAGGTGGGTCGTTGGGCCGTGTTTTAAGCTACAAATTGCTATGCCGCAGATTCGCATACGACGAATAGAAGCGGAGTTATCGATGTTTATATCTGTGAGGCCATGAATCACCATCGACGGCCGGATTGCCTACCACTCGGAACGATCGACGTTTGACGAAACTATGCAAGTTCTCCGCAGATCGGTATAAGGTGGCTCGATGTGTCGTGTTTTAGGCTACAAATTGATATGTCGCAGATTTGCATACGACGAATAGAAGCGGAGTAATAATTGTTTATATCTGTGAGGCCATGATTCACCATTGACGACCGGATTTCTTTCCACTCGAAACGATCGATGTTTGACGAAACTATGCTAGTTCGTCGCAGATCGGTATAAGGTGGGTCGATGTGTCGTGCTTTAAGCTACAAATTGCTATGTCGCAGATTTGCATACGACGAATAGAAGCGGAGTTATAGTTGTTTATATTTGTGAGGTCATGAATCATCATTGACGGCCGGAATGCCTACAACTCGAAACGATCGACGTTTGCCGAAACTCTGCAAGATCTTCGCAGATCGGTATAAGGTGGGTCGATGTGCCGTGTTTTAAGCTACAAATTGCTATGTCGCAGATTTGCATACGACGAATAGAAGCGGAGTTATAGTTGTTTATATCTGTCAGGCCGTGAATCACCATTGACGGCCGGATTGCCTTCCACTCGAAACGATCGATGTTTGACGAAACTATGCAAGTTCGTCGCAGATCGGTTTAAGGTGGGTCGATGTGTCGTGCTTTAAGCTACAAATTACTATGTCGCAGATTTGCATACGACGAATAGAAGCGGAGTAATAGTTGTTTATATCTGTGAGGCCATGATTCACCATTGACGACCGGATTGCCTACCACTCGAAACGATCGATGTTTGACGAAACTATGCAAGTTCGTTGCAGCTCGGTATAAGGTGGGTCGTTGGGCCGTGTTTTAAGCTACAAATTGCTATGTCGCAGATTTGCACACGACGAATAGAAGCGGAGTTATCGATGTTTATATCTGTGAGGCCATGAATCACCATCGACGGCCGGATTGCCTACCACTCGGAACGATCGACGTTTGACGAAACTATGCAAGTTCTTCGCAGATCGGTATAAGGTGGCTCGATGTGTCGTGTTTTAAGCTACAAAGTGCTATGCCGCAGATTCGCATACGACGAATAGAAGCGGAGTTATCGATGTTTATATCTGTGAGGCCATGAATCACCATCGACGGCCGGATTGCCTACCACTCGGAACGATCGACGTTTGACGAAACTATGCAAGTTCTCCGCAGATCGGTATAAGGTGGCTCGATGTGTCGTGTTTTAGGCTACAAATTGATATGTCGCTGATTTGCGTACGACGAATAGAAGCGGAGTTATAGTTGTTTATATACGTCAGGCCATGAATCACCATTGACGGCCGGATTGCCTACCACTCGGAACGATCGACGTTTGCCGAAACTCTGCAAGTTCTTCGCAGATCGGTATAAGGTGGGTCGATGTGCCGTGTTTTAAGCTACAAATTGCTATGTCGCAGATTTGCATACGACGAATAGAAGCGGAGTTATAGTTGTTTATATCTGTCAGGCCGTGAATCACCATTGACGGCCGGATTGCCTTCCACTCGAAACGATCGATGTTTGACGAAACTATGCAAGTCCGTCGCAGATCGGTTTAAGGTGGGTCGACGTGTCGTGCTTTAAGCTACAAATTGCTATGTCGCAGATTTGCATACGACGAATAGAAGCGGAGTAATAGTTGTTTATATCTGTGAGGCCATGATTCACCATTGACGACCGGTTTGCCTACCACTCGAAACGATCGATGTTTGACGAAACTATGCAAGTTCGTTGCAGCTCGGTATAAGGTGGGTCGTTGGGCCGTGTTTTAAGCTACAAATTGCTATTCCGCAGATTCGCATACGACGAATAGAAGCGGAGTTATCGATGTTTATATCTGTGAGGCCATGAATCACCATCGACGGCCGGATTGCCTACCACTCGGAACGATCGACGTTTGACGAAACTATGCAAGTTCTTCGCAGATCGGTATAAGGTGGCTCGATGTGTCGTGTTTTAGGCTACAAATTGATATGTCGCTGATTTGCTTACGACGAATAGAAGCGGAGTTATAGTTGTTTATATCTGTCAGGCCATGAATCACCATTGACGGCCGGATTGCCTACCACTCGGAACGATCGACGTTTGCCGAAACTCTGCAAGTTCTTCGCAGATCGGTATAAGGTGGGTCGATGTGCCGTGTTTTAAGCTACAAATTGCTATGTCGCAGATTTGCATACGACGAATAGAAGCGGAGTTATCGATGTTTATATCTGTGAGGCCATGAATCACCATCGACGGCCGGATTGCCTACCACTCGGAACGATCGACGTTTGACGAAACTATGCAAGTTCTCCGCAGATCGGTATAAGGTGGCTCGATGTGTCGTGTTTTAGGCTACAAATTGATATGTCGCAGATTTGCATACGACGAATAGAAGCGGAGTAATAGTTGTTTATATCTGTGAGGCCATGATTCACCATTGACGACCGGATTGCTTTCCACGCGAAACGATCGATGTTTGACGAAACTATGCTAGTTCGTCGCAGATCGGTATAAGGTGGGTCGATGTGTCGTGCTTTAAGCTACAAATTGCTATGTCGCAGATTTGCATACGACGAATAGAAGCGGAGTTATAGTTGTTTATATCTGTGAGGTCATGAATCATCATTGACGGCCGGAATGCCTACCACTCGAAACGATCGATGTTTGACGAAACTATGCAAGTTCGTCGCACATCGGTTTAAGATGGGTCGATGTGTCGTGCTTTAAGCTACAAATTGCTATGTCGCAGATTTGCATACGACGAATAGAAGCGGAGTAATAGTTGTTTATATCTGTCAGGCCGTGAATCACCATTGACGGCCGGATTGCCTACCACTCGAAACGATCGATGTTTGACGAAACTATGCAAGTTCGCCGCAGATCGGTATAAGGTGGGTCGATGTGTCGTGCTTTAAGCTACAAATTGCTATGTCGCAGATTTGCATACGACGAATAGAAGCGGAGTTATAGTTGTTTATATCTGTGAGGTCATGAATCATCATTGACGGCCGGAATGCCTACCACTCGAAACGATCGATGTTTGACGAAACTATGGAAGTTCGTCGCACATCGGTTTAAGGTGGGTCGATGTGTCGTGCTTTAAGCTACAAATTGCTATGTCGCAGATCTGCATACGACGAATAGAAGCGGAGTAATAGTTGTTTATACCTGTCAGGCCGTGAATCACCATTGACGGCCGGATTGCCTACCACTCGAAACGATCGATGTTTGACGAAACTATGCAAGTTCGTCGCAGATCGGTATAAGGTGGGTCGATGTGTCGTGCTTTAAGCTACAAATTGCTATGTCGCAGATTTGCATACGACGAATAGAAGCGGAGTTATCGATGTTTATATCTGTGAGGCCATGATTCACCATTGACGACCGGATTTCTTTCCACTCGAAACGATCGATGTTTGACGAAACTATGCAAGTTCTCCGCAGATCGGTATAAGGTGGCTCGATGTGTCGTGTTTTAGGCTACAAATTGATATGTCGCTGATTTGCGTACGACGAATAGAAGCGGAGTTATAGTTGTTTATATCTGTCAGGCCATGAATCACCATTGACGGCCGGATTGCCTACCACTCGGAACGATCGACGTTTGCCGAAACTCTGCAAGTTCTTCGCAGATCGGTATAAGGTGGGTCGATGTGTCGTGCTTTAAGCTACAAATTGCTATGTCGCAGATTTGCATACGACGAATAGAAGCGAAGTAATAGTTGTTTATATCTGTGAGGCCATGATTCACCATTGACGACCGGATTTCTTTCCACTCGAAACGATCGATGTTTGACGAAACTATGCAAGTTCGTCGCAGATCGGTATAAGGTGGGTCGATGTGTCGTGCTTTAAGCTACAAATTGCTATGTCGCAGATTTGCATACGACGAATAGAAGCGGAGTTATAGTTGTTTATATCTGTGAGGTCATGAATCATCATTGACGGCCGGAATGCCTACAACTCGAAACGATCGACGTTTGCCGAAACTCTGCAAGTTCTTCGCAGATCGGTATAAGGTGGGTCGATGTGCCGTGTTTTAAGCTACAAATTGCTATGTCGCAGATTTGCATACGACGAATAGAAGCGGAGTTATAGTTGTTTATATCTGTCAGGCCGTGAATCACCATTGACGGCCGGATTGCCTTCCACTCGAAACGATCGATGTTTGACGAAACTATGCAAGTTCGTCGCAGATCGGTTTAAGGTGGGTCGATGTGTCGTGCTTTAAGCTACAAATTACTATGTCGCAGATTTGCATACGACGAATAGAAGCGGAGTAATAGTTGTTTATATCTGTGAGGCCATGATTCACCATTGACGACCGGTTTGCCTACCACACGAAACGATCGATGTTTGACGAAACTATGCAAGTTCGTTGCAGCTCGGTATAAGGTGGGTCGTTGGGCCGTGTTTTAAGCTACAAATTGCTATGCCGCAGATTCGCACACGACGAATAGAAGCGGAGTTATCGATGTTTATATCTGTGAGGCCATGAATCACCATCGACGGCCGGATTGCCTACCACTCGGAACTATCGACGTTTGACGAAACTATGCAAGTTCTTCGCAGATCGGTATAAGGTGGGTCGATGTGTCGTGCTTTAAGCTACAAATTGCTATGTCGCAGATTTGCATACGACGAATAGAAGCGGAGTTATAGTTGTTTATATCTGTGAGGTCATGAATCACCATTGACGGCCGGAATGCCTACCACTCGAAACGATCGATGTTTGACGAAACTATGCAAGTTCGTCGCACATCGGTTTAAGGTGGGTCGATGTGTCGTGCTTTAAGCTACAAATTGCTATGTCGCAGATTTGCATACGACGAATAGAAGCGGAGTAATAGTTGTTTATATCTGTCAGGCCGTGAATCACCATTGACGACCGGATTGCTTTCCACGCGAAACGATCGATGTTTGACGAAACTATGCTAGTTCGTCGCAGATCGGTATAAGGTGGGTCGATGTGTCGTGCTTTAAGCTACAAATTGCTATGTCGCAGATTCGCATACGACGAATAGAAGCGGAGTTATCGATGTTTATATCTGTGAGGCCATTAATCACCATTGACGGCCGGATTGCCTACCACTCGAAACGATCGATGTTTGACGAAACTATGCAAGTTCGTCGCAGATCGGTATAAGGTGGGTCGATGTGTCGTGCTTTAAGCTACAAGTTGCTGTGTCGCAGATTCGCATACGACGAATAGAAGCGGAGTTATCGATGTTTATATCTGTGAGGCCATGAATCACCATCGACGGCCGGATTGCCTACCACTCGGAACGATCGACGTTTGACGAAACTATGCAAGTTCTTCGTAGATCGGTATAAGGTGGCTCGATGTGTCGTGTTTTAGGCTACAAATTGATATGTCGCAGATTTGCATACGACGAATAGAAGCGGAGTAATAGTTGTTTATATCTGTGAGGCCATGATTCACCATTGACGACCGGATTGCTTTCCACGCGAAACGATCGATGTTTGACGAAACTATGCTAGTTCGTCGCAGATCGGTATAAGGTGGGTCGATGTGTCGTGCTTTAAGCTACAAATTGCTATGTCGCAGATTTGCATACGACGAATAGAAGCGGAGTTATAGTTGTTTATATCTGTGAGGTCATGAATCATCATTGACGGCCGGAATGTCTACCACTCGAAACGATCGATGTTTGACGAAACTATGCAAGTTCGTCGCAGATCGGTTTAAGGTGGCTCGATGTGTTGTGCTTTAAGCTACAAATTGCTATGTCGCAGATTTGCATACGACGAATAGAAGCGGAGTTATCGATGTTTATATCTGTGAGGCCATGAATCACTATCGACGGCCGGATTGCCTACCACTCGGAACGATCGACGTTTGACGAAACTATGCAAGTTCCCCGCAGATCGGTATAAGGTGGCTCGATGTGTCGTGTTTTAGGCTACAAATTGATATGTCGCAGATTTGCATACGACGAATAGAAGCGGAGTTATAGTTGTTTATATCTGTCAGGCCGTGAATCACCATTGACGGCCGGATTGCCTTCCACTCGAAACGATCGATGATTGACGAAACTATGCAAGTTCGTCGCAGATCGGTATAAGGTGGGTCGTTGGGCCGTGTTTTAAGCTACAAGTTGCTGTGTCGCAGATTCGCATACGACGAATAGAAGCGGAGTTATCGATGTTTATATCTGTGAGGCCATTAATCACCATTGACGGCCGGATTGCCTACCACTCGAAATTATCGATGTTTGACGAAACTATGCATGTTCGTCGCAGATCGGTATAAGGTGGGTCGATGTGTCGTGCTTTAAGCTACAAATTGCTATGTCGCAGATTTGCATACGACGAATAGAAGCAGAGTTATCGATGTTTATATCTGTGAGGCCATGAATCACCATCGACGGCCGGATTGCCTACCACTCGGAACGATCGACGTTTGACGAAACTATGCAAGTTCTTCGCAGATCGGTATAAGGTGGCTCGATGTGTCGTGTTTTAGGCTACAAATTGCTATGTCGCACATTTGCGTACGACGAATAGAAGCGGAGTTATAGTTGTTTATATCTGTCAGGCCATGAATCACCATTGACGGCCGGATTGCCTACCACTCGGAACGATCGACGTTTGACGAAACTATGCAAGTTCCCCGCAGATCGGTATAAGGTGGCTCGATGTGTCGTGTTTTAGGCTACAAATTGATATGTCGCAGATTTGCATACGACGAATAGAAGCGGAGTTATAGTTGTTTATATCTGTCAGGCCGTGAATCACCATTGACGGCCGGATTGCCTTCCACTCGAAACGATCGATGTTTGACGAAACTATGCAAGTTCGTCGCAGATCGGTATAAGGTGGGTCGTTGGGCCGTGTTTTAAGCTACAAGTTGCTGTGTCGCAGATTCGCATACGACGAATAGAAGCGGAGTTATCGATGTTTATATCTGTGAGGCCATTAATCACCATTGACGGCCGGATTGCCTACCACTCGAAATTATCGATGTTTGACGAAACTATGCATGTTCGTCGCAGATCGGTATAAGGTGGGTCGATGTGTCGTGCTTTAAGCTACAAATTGCTATGTCGCAGATTTGCATACGACGAATAGAAGCAGAGTTATCGATGTTTATATCTGTGAGGCCATGAATCACCATCGACGGCCGGATTGCCTACCACTCGGAACGATCGACGTTTGACGAAACTATGCAAGTTCTTCGCAGATCGGTATAAGGTGGCTCGATGTGTCGTGTTTTAGGCTACAAATTGCTATGTCGCAGATTTGCGTACGACGAATAGAAGCGGAGTTATAGTTGTTTATATCTGTCAGGCCATGAATCACCATTGACGGCCGGATTGCCTACCACTCGGAACGATCGACGTTTACCGAAACTCTGCAAGTTCTTCGCAGATCGGTATAAGGTGGGTCGATGTGCCGTGTTTTAAGCTACAAATTGCTATGTCGCAGATTTGCATACGACGAATAGAAGCGGAGTAATAGTTGTTTATATCTGTGAGGCCATGATTCACCATTGACGACCGGATTGCTTTCCACGCGAAACGATCGATGTTTGACGAAACTATGCTAGTTCGTCGCAGATCGGTAAAAGGTGGGTCGATGTGTCGTGCTTTAAGCTACAAATTGCTATGTCGCAGATTTGCATACGACGAATAGAAGCGGAGTTATAGTTGTTTATATCTGTGAGGTCATGAATCACCATTGACGGCCGGATTGCCTACCACTCGAAATTATCGATGTTTGACGAAACTATGCATGTTCGTCGCAGATCGGTATAAGGTGGGTCGATGTGTCGTGCTTTAAGCTACAAATTGCTATGTCGCAGATTTGCATACGACGAATAGAAGCAGAGTTATCGATGTTTATATCTGTGAGGCCATGAATCACCATCGACGGCCGGATTGCCTACCACTCGGAACGATCGACGTTTGACGAAACTATGCAAGTTCTTCGCAGATCGGTATAAGGTGGCTCGATGTGTCGTGTTTTAGGCTACAAATTGCTATGTCGCAGATTTGCGTACGACGAATAGAAGCGGAGTTATAGTTGTTTATATCTGTCAGGCCATGAATCACCATTGACGGCCGGATTGCCTACCACTCGGAACGATCGACGTTTACCGAAACTCTGCAAGTTCTTCGCAGATCGGTATAAGGTGGGTCGATGTGCCGTGTTTTAAGCTACAAATTGCTATGTCGCAGATTTGCATACGACGAATAGAAGCGGAGTAATAGTTGTTTATATCTGTGAGGCCATGATTCACCATTGACGACCGGATTGCTTTCCACGCGAAACGATCGATGTTTGACGAAACTATGCTAGTTCGTCGCAGATCGGTATAAGGTGGGTCGATGTGTCGTGCTTTAAGCTACAAATTGCTATGTCGCAGATTTGCATACGACGAATAGAAGCGGAGTTATAGTTGTTTATATCTGTGAGATCATGAATCATCATTGACGGCCGGAATGCCTACCACTCGAAACGATCGATGTTTGACGGAACTATGCAAGTTCGTCGCAGATCGGTATAAGGTGGGTCGTTGGGCCGTGTTTTAAGCTACAAGTTGCTGTGTCGCAGATTCGCATACGACGAATAGAAGCGGAGTTATCGATGTTTATATCTGTGAGGCCATTAATCACCATTGACGGCCGGATTGCCTACCACTCGAAACGATCGATGTTTGACGAAACTATGCAAGTTCGTCGCAGATCGGTATAAGGTGGGTCGATGTGTCGTGCTTTAAGCTACAAATTGCTATGTCGCAGATTTGCATACGACGAATAGAAGCGGAGTTATCGATGTTTATATCTGTGAGGTCATGAATCACCATCGACGGCCGGATTGCCTACCACTCGGAACGATCGACGTTTGACGAAACTATGCAAGTTCTTCGCAGATCGGCATAAGGTGGCTCGATGTGTCGTGTTTTAGGCTACAAATTGCTATGTCGCAGATTTGCCTACGACGAATAGAAGCGGAGTTATAGTTGTTTATATCTGTCAGGCCATGAATCACCATTGACGGCCGGATTGCCTACCACTCGGAACGATCGACGTTTACCGAAACTCTGCAAGTTCTTCGCAGATCGGTATAAGGTGGGTCGATGTGCCGTGTTTTAAGCTACAAATTGCTATGTCGCAGATTTGCATACGACGAATAGAAGCGGAGTAATAGTTGTTTATATCTGTGAGGCCATGATTCACCATTGACGACCGGATTGCTTTCCACGCGAAACGATCGATGTTTGACGAAACTATGCTAGTTCGTCGCAGATCGGTATAAGGTGGGTCGATGTGTCGTGCTTTAAGCTACAAATTGCTAAGTCGCAGATTTGCATACGACGAATAGAAGCGGAGTTATAGTTGTTTATATCTGTCAGGCCGTGAATCACCATTGACGGCCGGATTGCCTTCCACTCGAAACGATCGATGTTTGACGAAACTATGCAAGTTCGTCGCAGATCGGTATAAGGTGGGTCGTTGGGCCGTGTTTTAAGCTACAAGTTGCTGTGTCGCAGATTCGCATACGACGAATAGAAGCGGAGTTATCGATGTTTATATCTGTGAGGCCATTAATCACCATTGACGGCCGGATTGCGTACCACTCGAAATTATCGATGTTTGACGAAACTATGCATGTTCGTCGCAGATCGGTATAAGGTGGGTCGATGTGTCGTGCTTTATGCTACAAATTGCTATGTCGCAGATTTGCATACGACGAATAGAAGCAGAGTTATCGATGTTTATATCTGTGAGGCCATGAATCACCATCGACGGCCGGATTGCCTACCACTCGGAACGATCGACGTTTGACGAAACTATGCAAGTTCTTCGCAGATCGGTATAAGGTGGCTCGATGTGTCGTGTTTTAGGCTACAAATTGCTATGTCGCAGATTTGCGTACGACGAATAGAAGCGGAGTTATAGTTGTTTATATCTGTCAGGCCATGAATCACCATTGACGGCCGGATTGCCTACCACTCGGAACGATCGACGTTTACCGAAACTCTGCAAGTTCTTCGCAGATCGGTATAAGGTGGGTCGATGTGCCGTGTTTTAAGCTACAAATTGCTATGTCGCAGATTTGCATACGACGAATAGAAGCGGAGTAATAGTTGTTTATATCTGTGAGGCCATGATTCACCATTGACGACCGGATTGCTTTCCACGCGAAACGATCGATGTTTGACGAAACTATGCTAGTTCGTCGCAGATCGGTATAAGGTGGGTCGATGTGTCGTGCTTTAAGCTACAAATTGCTATGTCGCAGATTTGCATACGACGAATAGAAGCGGAGTTATAGTTGTTTATATCTGTGAGGTCATGAATCATCATTGACGGCCCGAATGCCTACCACTCGAAACGATCGATGTTTGACGAAACTATGCAAGTTCGTCGCACATCGGTTTAAGGTGGGTCGATGTGTCGTGCTTTAAGCTACAAATTGCTATGTCGCAGATTTGCATACGACGAATAGAAGCGGAGTAATAGTTGTTTATATCTGTCAGGCCGTGAATCACCATTGACGGCCGGATTGCCTTCCACTCGAAACGATCGATGTTTGACGAAACTATGCAAGTTCGTCGCAGATCGGTATAAGGTGGGTCGTTGGGCCGTGTTTTAAGCTACAAGTTGCTGTGTCGCAGATTCGCATACGACGAATAGAAGCGGAGTTATCGATGTTTATATCTGTGAGGCCATTAATCACCATTGACGGCCGGATTGCCTACCACTCGAAACGATCGATGTTTGACGAAACTATGCAAGTTCGTCGCAGATCGGTATAAGGTGGGTCGATGTGTCGTGCTTTAAGCTACAAATTGCTATGTCGCAGATTTGCATACGACGAATAGAAGCGGAGTTATCGATTTTTATATCTGTGAGGCCATGAATCACCATCGACGGCCGGATTGCCTACCACTCGGAACGATCGACGTTTGACGAAACTATGCAAGTTCTTCGCAGATCGGTATAAGGTGGCTCGATGTGTCGTGTTTTAGGCTACAAATTGCTATGTCGCAGATTTGCCTACGACGAATAGAAGCGGAGTTATAGTTGTTTATATCTGTCAGGCCATGAATCACCATTGACGGCCGGATTGCCTACCACTCGGAACGATCGACGTTTACCGAAACTCTGCAAGTTCTTCGCAGATCGGTATAAGGTGGGTCGATGTGCCGTGTTTTAAGCTACAAATTGCTATGTCGCAGATTTGCGTACGACGAATAGAAGCGGAGTTATAGTTGTTTATATCTGTCAGGCCATGAATCACCATTGACGGCCGGATTGCCTACCACTCGGAACGATCGACGTTTACCGAAACTCTGCAAGTTCTTCGCAGATCGGTATAAGGTGGCTCGATGTGTCGTGTTTTAGGCTACAAATTGCTATGTCGCAGATTTGCATACGACGAATAGAAGCGGAGTTATAGTTGTTTATATCTGTCAGGCCATGAATCACCATTGACGGCCGGATTGCCTACCACTCGGAACGATCGACGTTTACCGAAACTCTGCAAGTTCTTCGCAGATCGGTATAAGGTGGGTCGATGTGCCGTGTTTTAAGCTACAAATTGCTATGTCGCAGATTTGCATACGACGAATAGAAGCGGAGTAATAGTTGTTTATATCTGTGAGGCCATGATTCACCATTGACGACCGGATTGCTTTCCACGCGAAACGATCGATGTTTGACGAAACTATGCTAGTTCGTCGCAGATCGGTATAAGGTGGGTCGATGTGTCGTGCTTTAAGCTACAAATTGCTATGTCGCAGATTTGCATACGACGAATAGAAGCGGAGTTATAGTTGTTTATATCTGTGAGGTCATGAATCATCATTGACGGCCCGAATGCCTACCACTCGAAACGATCGATGTTTGACGAAACTATGCAAGTTCGTCGCACATCGGTTTAAGGTGGGTCGATGTGTCGTGCTTTAAGCTACAAATTGCTATGTCGCAGATTTGCATACGACGAATAGAAGCGGAGTAATAGTTGTTTATATCCGTCAGGCCGTGAATCACCATTGACGGCCGGATTGCCTTCCACTCGAAACGATCGATGTTTGACGAAACTATGCAAGTTCGTCGCAGATCGGTATAAGGTGGGTCGTTGGGCCGTGTTTTAAGCTACAAGTTGCTGTGTCGCAGATTCGCATACGACGAATAGAAGCGGAGTTATCGATGTTTATATCTGTGAGGCCATTAATCACCATTGACGGCCGGATTGCCTACCACTCGAAACGATCGATGTTTGACGAAACTATGCAAGTTCGTCGCAGATCGGTATAAGGTGGGTCGATGTGTCGTGCTTTAAGCTACAAATTGCTATGTCGCAGATTTGCATACGACGAATAGAAGCGGAGTTATAGTTTTTTATATCTGTGAGGCCATGAATCACCATCGACGGCCGGATTGCCTACCACTCGGAACGATCGACGTTTGACGAAACTATGCAAGTTCTTCGCAGATCGGCATAAGGTGGCTCGATGTGTCGTGTTTTAGGCTACAAATTGCTATGTCGCAGATTTGCCTACGACGAATAGAAGCGGAGTTATAGTTGTTTATATCTGTCAGGCCATGAATCACCATTGACGGCCGGATTGCCTACCACTCGGAACGATCGACGTTTACCGAAACTCTGCAAGTTCTTCGCAGATCGGTATAAGGTGGGTCGATGTGCCGTGTTTTAAGCTACAAATTGCTATGTCGCAGATTTGCATACGACGAATAGAAGCGGAGTAATAGTTGTTTATATCTGTGAGGCCATGATTCACCATTGACGACCGGATTGCTTTCCACGCGAAACGATCGATGTTTGACGAAACTATGCTAGTTCGTCGCAGATCGGTATAAGGTGGGTCGATGTGTCGTGCTTTAAGCTACAAATTGCTATGTCGCAGATTTGCATACGACGAATAGAAGCGGAGTTATAGTTGTTTATATCTGTGAGGTCATGAATCATCATTGACGGCCGGATTGCCTACCACTCGGAACGATCGACGTTTACCGAAACTCTGAAAGTTCTTCGCAGATCGGTATAAGGTGGCTCGATGTGCCGTGTTTTAACCTACAAATTGCTATGTCGCAGATTTGCATACGACGAATAGAAGCGGAGTTATAGTTGTTTATATCTGTCAGGCCATGAAATCACCATTGACGGCTGGATTGCCTACCACTCGGAGCGATCGACGTTTGCCGAAACTCTGCAAGTTCTTCGCAGATCGGTATAAGGTGGGTCGATGTGCCGTGTTTTAAGCTACAAATTGCTATGTCGCAGATTTGCGTACGACGAATAGAAGCGGAGTTATAGTTGTTCATATCTGTCAGGCCATGAATCACCATTGACGGCCGGATTGCCTACCACTCGGAACGATCGACGTTTATCGAAACTCTGCAAGTTCTTCGCAGATCGGTATAAGGTGGGTCGATGTGCCGTGTTTTAAGCTACAAATTGCTATGTCGCAGATTTGCATACGACGAATAGAAGCGGAGTAATAGTTGTTTATATCTGTGAGGCCATGAATCACCAATGACGACCGGATTGCCGACCTCTCGAAACGATCGACGTTTGCCGAAACTCTGCAAGTTCTTCGCAGATCGGTATAAGGTGGCTCGATGTGCCGTGTTTTAAGCTATAAATTGCTATGTCGCAGATTTGCATACGACGAATAGAAGCGGAATTATAGTTGTTTATATCTGTCAGGCCGTGAATCACCATTGACGGCCGGATTGCCTACCACTCGGAACGATCGACGTTTGCCGAAACTATGCAAGTTCTTCGCAGATCGGTATAAGGTGGGTCGATGTGTCGTGTTTTAGGCTACAAATTGCTATGTCGCAGATTTGCGTACGACGAATAGAAGCGGAGTTATAGTTGTTTATATCTGTCAGGCCATGAATCACCATTGACGGCCGGATTGCCTACCACTCGGAACGATCGACGTTTGCCGAAACTCTGCAAGTTCTTCGCAGATCGGTATAAGGTGGGTCGATGTGTCGTGCTTTAAGCTACAAATTGCTATGTCGCAGATTTGCATACGACGAATAGAAGCGGAGTAATAGTTGTTTATATCTGTGAGGCCATGATTCAACATTGACGACCGGATTGCCTACCACTCGAAACGATCGATGTTTGACGAAACTATGCAAGTTCGTTGCAGCTCGGTATAAGGTGGGTCGTTGGGCCGTGTTGTAAGGTACAAATTGCTATGCCGCAGATTCGCATACGACGAATAGAAGCGGAGTTATCGATGTTTATATCTGTGAGGCCATGAATCACCATCGACGGCCGGATTGCCTACCACTCGGAACGATCGACGTTTGACGAAACTATGCAAGTTCTCCGCAGATCGGTATAAGGTGGCTCGATGTGTCGTGTTTTAGGCTACAAATTGATATGTCGCAGATTTGCATACGACGAATAGAAGCGGAGTAATAGTTGTTTATATCTGTGAGGCCATGATTCACCATTGACGACCGGATTGCTTTCCACGCGAAACGATCGATGTTTGACGAAACTATGCTAGTTCGTCGCAGATCGGTATAAGGTGGGTCGATGTGTCGTGCTTTAAGCTACAAATTGCTATGTCGCAGATTTGCATACGACGAATAGAAGCGGAGTTATAGTTGTTTATATCTGTGAGGTCATGAATCATCATTGACGGCCGGAATGCCTACCACTCGAAACGATCGATGTTTGACGAAACTATGCAAGTTCGTCGCAGATCGGTTTAAGGTGGGTCGATGTGTCGTGCTTTAAGCTACAAATTGCTATGTCGCAGATTTGCAATACGACGAATAGAAGCGGAGTAATAGTTGTTTATATCTGTGAGGCCATGATTCACCATTGACGACCGGATTGCCTACCACTCGAAACGATCGATGTTTGACGAAACTATGCAAGTTCGTTGCAGCTCGGTATAAGGTGGGTCGTTGGGCCGTGTTTTAAGCTACAAATTGCTATGTCGCAGATTTGCATACGACGAATAGAAGCGGAGTAATAGTTGTTTATATCTGTGAGGCCATGATTCACCATTGACGACCGGATTGCTTTCCACGCGAAACGATCGATGTTTGACGAAACTATGCTAGTTCGTCGCAGATCGGTATAAGGTGGGTCGATGTGTCGTGCTTTAAGCTACAAATTGCTATGTCGCAGATTTGCATACGACGAATAGAAGCGGAGTTATAGTTGTTTATATCTGTGAGGCCGTGAATCACCATTGACGGCCGGATTGCCTCCCACTCGAAACGATCGATGTTTGACGAAACTATGCAAGTTCGTCGCAGATCGGTATAAGGTGGGTCGATGTGTCGTGCTTTAAGCTACAAATTGCTATGTCGCAGATTTGCATACGACGAATAGAAGCAGAGTTATCGATGTTTATATCTGTGAGGCCATGAATCACCATCGACTGCCGGATTGCCTACCACTCGGAACGATCGACGTTTGACGAAACTATGCAAGTTCTTCGCAGATCGGTATAAGGTGGCTCGATGTGTCGTGTTTTAGGCTACAAATTGCTATGT
The DNA here is from genome assembly GCA_914767735.1 of Anoplius nigerrimus. Classification (NCBI taxonomy): domain Eukaryota; kingdom Metazoa; phylum Arthropoda; class Insecta; order Hymenoptera; family Pompilidae; genus Anoplius; species Anoplius nigerrimus. The sequence goes on along the minus strand of CAJZBX010000559.1, from coordinate 262,680 downwards.
CGCAGATTTGCGTACGACGAATAGAAGCGGAGTTATAGTTGTTCATATCTGTCAGGCCATGAATCACCATTGACGGCCGGATTGCCTACCACTCGGAACGATCGACGTTTATCGAAACTCTGCAAGTTCTTCGCAGATCGGTATAAGGTGGGTCGATGTGCCGTGTTTTAAGCTACAAATTGCTATGTCGCAGATTTGCATACGACGAATAGAAGCGGAGTAATAGTTGTTTATATCTGTGAGGCCATGAATCACCATTGACGACCGGAATGCCTACCTCTCGAAACGATCGACGTTTGCCGAAACTCTGCAAGTTCTTCGCAGATCTGTATAAGGTGGCTCGATGTGCCGTGTTTTAAGCTATAAATTGCTATGTCGCAGATTTGCATACGACGAATAGAAGCGGAATTATAGTTGTTTATATCTGTCAGGCCGTGAATCACCATTGACGGCCGGATTGCCTACCACTCGGAACGATCGACGTTTGCCGAAACTATGCAAGTTCTTCGCAGATCGGTATAAGGTGGGTCGATGTGTCGTGTTTTAGGCTACAAATTGCTATGTCGCAGATTTGCGTACGACGAATAGAAGCGGAGTTATAGTTGTTTATATCTGTCAGGCCATGAATCACCATTGACGGCCGGATTGCCTACCACTCGGAACGATCGACGTTTGCCGAAACTCTGCAAGTTCTTCGCAGATCGGTATAAGGTGGGTCGATGTGTCGTGGTTTAAGCTACAAATTGCTATGTCGCAGATTTGCATACGACGAATAGAAGCGGAGTAATAGTTGTTTATATCTGTGAGGCCATGATTCACCATTGACGACCGGATTGCTTTCCACGCGAAACGATCGATGTTTGACGAAACTATGCTAGTTCGTCGCAGATCGGTATAAGGTGGGTCGATGTGTCGTGCTTTAAGCTACAAATTGCTATGTCGCAGATTTGCATACGACGAATAGAAGCGGAGTTATAGTTGTTTATATCTGTGAGGTCATGAATCATCATTGACGGCCGGAATGCCTACCACTCGAAACGATCGACGTTTGACGAAAGTATGCAAGTTCTTCGCAGATCGGTATAAGGTGGCTCGATGTGTCGTGTTTTAGGCTACAAATTGCTATGTCGCAGATTTGCGTACGACGAATAGAAGCGGAGTTATAGTTGTTCATATCTGTCAGGCCATGAATCACCATTGACGGCCGGATTGCCTACCACTCGGAACGATCGACGTTTATCGAAACTCTGCAAGTTCTTCGCAGATCGGTATAAGGTGGGTCGATGTGCCGTGTTTTAAGCTACAAATTGCTATGTCGCAGATTTGCATACGACGAATAGAAGCGGAGTAATAGTTGTTTATATCTGTGAGGCCATGAATCACCATTGACGACCGGAATGCCTACCTCTCGAAACGATCGACGTTTGCCGAAACTCTGCAAGTTCTTCGCAGATCGGTATAAGGTGGCTCGATGTGCCGTGTTTTAAGCTATAAATTGCTATGTCGCAGATTTGCATACGACGAATAGAAGCGGAATTATAGTTGTTTATATCTGTCAGGCCGTGAATCACCATTGACGGCCGGATTGCCTACCACTCGGAACGATCGACGTTTGCCGAAACTATGCAAGTTCTTCGCAGATCGGTATAAGGTGGGTCGATGTGTCGTGTTTTAGGCTACAAATTGCTATGTCGCAGATTTGCGTACGACGAATAGAAGCGGAGTTATAGTTGTTTATATCTGTCAGGCCATGAATCACCATTGACGGCCGGATTGCCTACCACTCGGAACGATCGACGTTTGCCGAAACTCTGCAAGTTCTTCGCAGATCGGTATAAGGTGGGTCGATGTGTCGTGGTTTAAGCTACAAATTGCTATGTCGCAGATTTGCATACGACGAATAGAAGCGGAGTAATAGTTGTTTATATCTGTGAGGCCATGATTCACCATTGACGACCGGATTGCTTTCCACGCGAAACGATCGATGTTTGACGAAACTATGCTAGTTCGTCGCAGATCGGTATAAGGTGGGTCGATGTGTCGTGCTTTAAGCTACAAATTGCTATGTCGCAGATTTGCATACGACGAATAGAAGCGGAGTTATAGTTGTTTATATCTGTGAGGTCATGAATCATCATTGACGGCCGGAATGCCTACCACTCAAAACGATCGATGTTTGACGAAACTATGCAAGTTCGTCGCAGATCGGTTTAAGGTGGGTCGATGTGTCGTGCTTTAAGCTACAAATTGCTATGTCGCAGATTTGCAATACGACGAATAGAAGCGGAGTAATAGTTGTTTATATCTGTGAGGCCATGATTCACCATTGACGACCGGATTGCCTACCACTCGAAACGATCGATGTTTGACGAAACTATGCAAGTTCGTTGCAGCTCGGTATAAGGTGGGTCGTTGGGCCGTGTTTTAAGCTACAAATTGCTATGCCGCAGATTCGCACACGACGAATAGAAGCGGAGTTATCGATGTTTATATCTGTGAGGCCATGAATCACCATCGACGGCCGGATTGCCTACCACTCGGAACGATCGACGTTTGACGAAACTATGCAAGTTCTCCGCAGATCGGTATAAGGTGGCTCGATGTGTCGTGTTTTAGGCTACAAATTGATATGTCGCAGATTTGCGTACGACGAATAGAAGCGGAGTTATAGTTGTTTATATCTGTCAGGTCATGAATCACCATTGACGGCCGGATTGCCTACCACTTGGAACGATCGACGTTTGCCGAAACTCTGCAAGTTCTTCGCAGATCGGTATAAGGTGGGTCGATGTGCCGTGTTTTAAGCTACAAATTGCTATGTCGCAGATTTGCATACGACGAATAGAAGCGGAGTTATAGTTGTTTATATCTGTCAGGCCGTGAATCACCATTGACGGCCGGATTGCCTCCCACTCGAAACGATCGATGTTTGACGAAACTATGCAAGTTCGTCGCAGATCGGTATAAGGTGGGTCGATGTGTCGTGCTTTAAGCTACAAATTGCTATGTCGCAGATTTGCATACGACGAATAGAAGCAGAGTTATCGATGTTTATATCTGTGAGGCCATGAATCACCATCGACGGCCGGATTGCCTACCACACGGAACGATCGACGTTTGACGAAACTATGCAAGTTCTTCGCAGATCGGTATAAGGTGGCTCGATGTGTCGTGTTTTAGGCTACAAATTGCTATGTCGCAGATTTGCGTACGACGAATAGAAGCGGAGTTATAGTTGTTCATATCTGTCAGGCCATGAATCACCATTGACGGCCGGATTGCCTACCACTCGGAACGATCGACGTTTATCGAAACTCTGCAAGTTCTTCGCAGATCGGTATAAGGTGGGTCGATGTGCCGTGTTTTAAGCTACAAATTGCTATGTCGCAGATTTGCGTACGACGAATAGAAGCGGAGTAATAGTTGTTTATATCTGTGAGGCCATGAATCACCATTGACGACCGGATTGCCTACCTCTCGAAACGATCAACGTTTGCCGAAACTCTGCAAGTTCTTCGCAGATCGGTATAAGGTGGCTCGATGTGCCGTGTTTTAAGCTATAAATTGCTATGTCGCAGATTTGCATACGACGAATAGAAGCGGAATTATAGTTGTTTATATCTGTCAGGCCGTGAATCACCATTGACGGCCGGATTGCCTACCACTCGGAACGATCGACGTTTGCCGAAACTATGCAAGTTCTTCGCAGATCGGTATAAGGTGGGTCGATGTGTCGTGTTTTAGGCTACAAATTGCTATGTCGCAGATTTGCATACGACGAATAGAAGCGGAGTTATAGTTGTTTATATCTGTCAGGCCGTGAATCACCATTGACGGCCGGATTGCCTACCACTCGGAACGATCGATGTTTGCCGAAACTATGCAAGCTCTTCGCAGATCGGTATAAGGTGGGTCGATGTGTCGTGTTTTAAGCTACAAATTGCTCTGTCGCAGATTTGCATACGACGAATAGAAGCGGAATTATAGTTGTTTATATCTGTCAGGCCGTGAATCACCATCGACGGCCGGATTGCCTACCACTCGGAACGATCGACGTTTGACGAAACTATGCAAGTTCTCCGCAGATCGGTATAAGGTGGCTCGATGTGTCGTGTTTTAGGCTACAAATTGATATGTCGCAGATTTGCATACGACGAATAGAAGCGGAGTAATAGTTGTTTATATCTGTGAGGCCATGATTCACCATTGACGACCGGATTGCTTTCCACTCGGAACGATCGACGTTTGACGAAACTATGCAAGTTCGTCGCAGATCGGTATAAGGTGGGTCGTTGGGCCGTGTTTTAAGCTACAACTTGCTATGTCGCATATTTGCGTACGACGAATAGAAGCGGAGTTATAGTTGTTTATATCTGTCAGGCCATGGATCACCATTGACGGCCGGATTGCCTACCACTCGGAACGATCGACGTTTGCCGAAACTATGCAAGTTCTTCGCAGATCGGTATAAGGTGGCTCGATGTGTCGTGTTTTAAGCTACAAATTGCTATGTCGCAGATTTGCATACGACGAATAGAGGCGGAGTTATAGTTGTTTATATCTGTGAGGCCATGAATCACCATTGACGGCAGGATTGCCTACCACTCGGAACGATCGACGTTTGACGAAACTATGCAAGTTCGTTGCAGATCGGTATAAGGTGGGTCGTTGGGCCGTGTTTTAAGCTACAAATTGCTATGCCGCAGGTTCGCATACGACGAATAGAAGCGGAGTTATCGATGTTTATAGCTGTGAGGCCATGAATCACCATCGACGGCCGGATTGCCTACCACTCGGAACGATCGGCGTTTGACGAAACTATGCAAGTTCTTCGCAGATCGGTATAAGGTGGGTCGATGTGTCGTGTTTTAGGCTACAAATTGCTATGTCGCAGATTTGCGTACGACGAATAGAAGCGGAGTTATAGTTGTTTATATCTGTCAGGCCATGAATCACCATTGACGGCCGGATTGCCTACCACTCGGAACGATCAACGTTTGCCGAAACTCTGCAAGTTCTTCGCAGATCGGTATACGGTGGGTCGATGTGCCGTGCTTTAAGCTACAAATTGCTATGTCGCAGATTTGCATACGACGAATAGAAGCGGAGTTATAGTTGTTTATATCTGTGAGGTCATGAATCATCATTGACGGCCGGAATGCCTACCACCCGAAACGATCGATGTTTGACGAAACTATGCAAGTTCGTCGCAGATGGGTTTAAGGTGGGTCGATGTGTCGTGCTTTAAGCTACAAATTGCTATGTCGCAGATTTGCATACGACGAATAGAAGCGGAGTAATAGTTGTTTATATCTGTGAGGCCATGATTCACCATTGACGACCGGATTGCCTACCACTCGAAACGATCGATGTTTGACGAAACTATGCAAGTTCGTTGCAGCTCGGTATAAGGTGGGCCGTTGGGCCGTGTTTTAAGCTACAAATTGCTATGCCGCAGATTCGCATACGACGAATAGAAGCGGAGTTATCGATGTTTATATCTGTGAGGCCATGAATCACCATCGACGGCCGGATTGCCTACCACTCGGAACGATCGACGTTTGACGAAACTATGCAAGTTCTCCGCAGATCGGTATAAGGTGGCTCGATGTGTCGTGTTTTAGGCTACAAATTGATATGTCGCAGATTTGCGTACGACGAATAGAAGCGGAGTTATAGTTGTTTATATCTGTGAGGCCATGATTCACCATTGACGACCGGATTGCTTTCCACGCGAAACGATCGATGTTTGACGAAACTATGCTAGTTCATCGCAGATCGGTATAAGGTGGGTCGATGTGTCGTGCTTTAAGCTACAAATTGCTATGTCGCAGATTTGCATACGACGAATAGAAGCGGAGTTATAGTTGGGTAAAGGTAAGATAACCGGTCCTCCGCACCGATTTGCATGAAACTTTGCAGGAACATCAAATTTTGCATGAAAATAAGATCTGTAAAAGCAAAAAAGCGCGCTCTCGTCTAATTAAAAAGTTATTAAGCGTTAAAGTTTATTATAAAACCTGCCTTACCGGCAGCGCGAACGCTATCTGCGCATGCGCACGGATGTCTGCGCATGCGCACGGACAAGTTTGCAGGTAGAGTGCGCGTATTTGAAATGAAATGATATTGAATTGGCGAAGGCTAGGTGTGGGCAAGGCTTCCCTTCCATAATATTTAAGGGTTCTCAATCAAAAAATGGGTTGAGAGTTGGTTTAGGTCTATATTTCTTTCAGCCAAATCTCACTTTTCGTTTTATTTCAATGGCTAGGTGTGGGCAAGGCTTCCCTTCCATAATATTTAAGGGTTTTCAATCAAAAAATGGGTTGAGAGTTGGTTTAGGTCTATATTTCTTTCAGCCAAATCTCACTTTTCGTTTTATTATTATGGCTAGGTGTGGGCAAGGCTTCCCTTTCATAATGTTTAAGGATTTTCAATCAAACAATGGTTTGAGAGATGGTTTAGGTCTAGATTTCTTTCAGCCAAATCTTACTTTTCGTTTTATTTCTATGGCTAGGTGTGGGCAAGGCTTCCCTTTCATAATGTTTAAGGATTTTCAATCAAACAATGGTTTGAGAGATGGTTTAGGTCTAGATTTCTTTCAGCCAAATCTTACTTTTCGTTTTATTTCTATGGCTAGGTGTGGGCAAGGCTTCCCTTTCATAATGTTTAAGAGTTTTCAATGAAACAATGGTTTGAGAGTAGGTTCGGGTTATATTTTAATAGCAAAAGTGCAGCAACATCATTTCTATCGACAAAAGCACTACAAAAGGGAAGCCTAGCCCACACCTAGCCATAGAAATAAAACAAAAAGTAAGATTTGGCTGAAAGAAATTTAGACCTAAACCAACTCTCAAACCATTGTTTGATTGAAAACCCTTAAACATTATGAAAGGGAAGCCTTGCCCACACCTAGCTATAAAAATAAAACGGAAAGTGAGATTTGGCTGAAAGAAATCTAGACCTAAACCAACTCTCAAACCATTTTTTGATTGAAAACCCATAAATATTATGAAAGGGAAGCCTTGCCCACACCTAGCCTTTCAAATAAAACGAATAGTGAGATGTGGCTGAAAGAAATATAGACCTAAACCAACTCTCAACCCATTTTTTGATTGAAAACCCTTAAATATTATGGAAGGGAAGCCTTGCCCACACCTAGCCATTGAAATAAAACGAACAGTGAGATTTGGCTGAAAGAAATATAGACCTAAACCAACTCTCAACCCATTTTTTGATTGAAAACCCTTAAATATTATTGAAGGGAAGCCTTGCCCACACCTAGCCTTCGCCAATTCAATGTTATTTCATTTCAAATACGCGCACTCTACCTGCAAACTTGTCCGTGCGCATGCGCAGACATCAGTGCGCATGCGCAGATAGCGTTCACGCTGCCGGTAAGGCAGGTTTGTTAACAAACTTTAACGCTTAATAACTTTTTAATTAGACGAGAGCGCGCTTTTTTGCTTTTACAGATCTTATTTTTATGCAAAAATTGACCATCACACGAAGTTTCATGCAAATCGGTGCGGAGGACCGGTTATCTTACCTTTACCAACTCCGCTTCTATTCGTCGTATGCAAATCTGCGACATAGCAATTTGTACCTTAAAACACGACATATCGACCCACCTTATACCGACCTGCGAAGAACTTGCATAGTTTCGTCAAACATCGATCGTTTCGAGTGATAGGCATTCCGGCCGTCAATGATGATTCATGACCTCACAGATATAAACAACTACAACTCCGCTTCTATTCGTCGTATGCAAATCTGCGACATAGCAAGTTGTAGCCTAAAACACGGCCCAACGACCCACCTTATACCGATCTGCGACGAACTTGCATAGTTTTGTCAAACATCGATCGTTTCGAGTGGTAGGCAATCCGGTCGTCAATGGTGATTGATAGCTTCATGGATATAAACAACTATAACTCCACTTCTATTCGTCGTATGCGAATCTGCGACATAGCAATTTGTGGGTTAAAACACGACACATCGACCCACCTTATACCGATCTGCGAAGAACTTGCATAGTTTCGTCACACGTCGATCGTTCCGAGTGGTAGGCAATCCTGTCGTCAATGGTGATTCATGGCCTCACAGATATAAACATTGATAACTCCGCTTCTATTCGTCGTATGCGAATCTGCGGCATAGCAATTTGTAGCTTAAAACACGGCCAAACGACCCACCTTATACCGATCTGCAACGAACTTGCATAGTTTCGTCAAACATCGATCGTTTCGAGTGGTAGGCAATCCGGTCGTCAATGGTGATTAATGGCCTCACAGATATAAACTATAACTCCACTTCTATTCGTCGTATGCGAATCTGCGACATAGCAACTTGTAGCTTAAAACACGGCCCAACGACCCACCTTATACCGATCTGCGACGAACTTGCATAGTATCGTCAAACATCGATCGTTTCGAGTGGTAGGGAATCCGGTCGTCAATGGTGGTTAATGGCCTCACAGATATAAACATCGATAACTCCGCTTCTATTCGTCGTATGCGAATCTGCGACACAGCAACTTGTAGCTTAAAACACGGCCCAACGACCCACCTTATACCGATCTGCGAAGAACTTGCATAGTTTCGTCAAACTTCGATCGTTCCGAGTGGTAGGCAATCCTGCCGTCAATGGTGATTCATGGCCTCACAGATAGAAACAACTATAACTCCCCCTCTATTCGTCGTATGCAAATCTGCGGCATAGCAATTTGTAGCTTAAAACGCGGCCAAACGACCCACCTTATACCGATCTGCAACGAACTTGCATAGTTTCGTCAAACATCGATCGTTTCGAGTGGAAGGCAATCCGGCCGTCAATGGTGATTCATGGCCTCACAGACATTAACAACTGTAACTCGGCTTCTATTTGTTGTATGCAAATCTGCGACATAGCAAGTTGTAGCTTAAACCACGACACATCGACCCACCTTATACCGAACTGAAAAGATCTTTCATAGTTTCGTCAATCGTCGATCGTTCCGAGTGGTAGGCAATCCGGCCGTCGATGGTGATTCATGGCCTCACAGATATAAACAACTACAACTCCGCTTCTATTCGTCGTATGCAAATCTGCAACATAGCCATTTGTAGCTTAAAGCACGACACATCGACCCACCTTATACCGATCTGCGACGAACTTGCATAGTTTCGTCAAACATCGATCGTTTCGAGTGATAGGCATTCCGGCCGTCAATGATGGTTCATGACCTCACAGATATAAACAACTACAACTCCGCTTCTATTCGTCGTATGCAAATCTGCGACATAGCAATTTGTAGCCTAAAACACGACACATCGAGCCACCTTATACCGATCTACGACGAACTTGCATAGTTTCGTCAAACATCGGTCGTTTCGAGTGGAAAGCAATCCGGTCGTCAATGGTGATTCATGACCTTACACATATAAACAACTATAACTCCGCTTCTATTCGTCGTATGCGAATCTGCGACATAGCAATTTGTAGGTTAAAACACGACACATTGACCCACCTTATACCGATCTGCGAAGAACTTGCATAGTTTCGGCAAACGTCGATCGTTCCGAGTGGTAGGCAATCCGGCTGCCAATGGTGATTCATGGCCTGACAGATATAAACAACTATAACTCCGCTTCTATTCGTCGTATGCGAATCTGCGGCAGAGCAATTTGTAGCTTAAAACACGGCCCAACGACCCACCTTATACCGATCTGCAACGAACTTGCATAGTTTCGTCAAACATCGATCGTTTCGAGTGGTAGGCAATCCGGTCGTCAATGGTGATTAATGACCTCATAGATATAAACAACTATAACTCCACTTCTATTCGTCGTATGCGAATCTGCGACATAGCAATTTGTGGGTTAGAACACGACACATCGACCCACCTTATACCGATCTGCGAAGAACTTGCATAGTTTCGTCAAACTTTGATCGTTTCGAGCGGTAGGCAATCCGGCCGTCGATGGTGATTGATGGCCTCACAGATATAAACAACTATAACTCCGCTTCTATTCGTCGTATGCAAATCTGCGGCATAGCAATTTGTAGCTTAAAGCACGACACATCGACCCACCTTATACCGATCTGCGACGAACTTGCATAGTTTCGTCAAACATCGATCGTTTCGAGTGGAAGGCAATCCGGCCGTCAATGGTGATTCATGGCCTGACAAATATAAACAAGTATAACTCCGCTTCTATTCGTCGTATGCAAATCTGCGACATAGCAATTTGTACCTTAAAACACGACATATCGACCCACCTTATACCGACCTGCGAAGAACTTGCATAGTTTCGTCAAACATCGATCGTTTCGAGTGATAGGCATTCCGGCCGTCAATGATGATTCATGACCTCACAGATATAAACAACTACAACTCCGCTTCTATTCGTCGTATGCAAATCTGCGACATAGCAAGTTGTAGCCTAAAACACGACACATCGAGCCACCTTATACCGATCTGCGACGAACTTGCATAGTTTCGTCAAACGTCGATCGTTCCGAGTGGTAGGCAATACAGTCGTCAACGGTGATTAATGGCCTCACAGATGTAAACATCGATAAGTCCGCTTCTATTCGTCGTATGTGAATCTGCGACACAGCAACTTGTAGCTTAAAACACGGCCCAACGACCCACCTTATACCGATCTGCGACGAACTTGCATAGTTTTGTCAAACATCGATCGTTTCGAGTGGTAGGCAATCCGGTCGTCAATGGTGATTAATAGCTTCATGGATATAAACAACTATAACTCCACTTCTATTCGTCGTATGCGAATCTGCGACATAGCAATTTGTGGGTTAAAACACGACACATCGACCCACCTTATACCGATCTGCGAAGAACTTGCATAGTTTCGTCACACGTCGATCGTTCCGAGTGGTAGGCAATCCTGTTGTCAATGGTGATTCATGGCCTCACAGATATAAACATTGATAACTCCGCTTCTATTCGTCGTATGCGAATCTGCGGCATAGCAATTTGTAGCTTAAAACACGGCCAAACGACCCACCTTATACCGATCTGCAACGAACTTGCATAGTTTCGTCAAACATCGATCGTTTCGAGTGGTAGGCAATCCGGTCGTCAATGGTGATTAATGGCCTCACAGATATAAACTATAACTCCACTTCTATTCGTCGTATGCGAATCTGCGACATAGCAACTTGTAGCTTAAAACACGGCCCAACGACCCACCTTATACCGATCTGCGACGAACTTGCATAGTATCGTCAAACATCGATCGTTTCGAGTGGTAGGGAATCCGGTCGTCAATGGTGGTTAATGGCCTCACAGATATAAACATCGATAACTCCGCTTCTATTCGTCGTATGCGAATCTGCGACACAGCAACTTGTAGCTTAAAACACGGCCCAACGACCCACCTTATACCGATCTGCGAAGAACTTGCATAGTTTCGTCAAACGTCGATCGTTCCGAGTGGTAGGCAATCCTGCCGTCAATGGTGATTCATGGCCTCACAGATAGAAACAACTATAACTCCCCCTCTATTCGTCGTATGCAAATCTGCGGCATAGCAATTTGTAGCTTAAAACGCGGCCAAACGACCAACCTTATACCGATCTGCAACGAACTTGCATAGTTTCGTCAAACATCGATCGTTTCGAGTGGAAGGCAATCCGGCCGTCAATGGTGATTCATGGCCTCACAGACATTAACAACTGTAACTCGGCTTCTATTTGTTGTATGCAAATCTGCGACATAGCAAGTTGTAGCTTAAACCACGACACATCGACCCACCTTATACCGAACTGAAAAGATCTTTCATAGTTTCGTCAATCGTCGATCGTTCCGAGTGGTAGGCAATCCGGCCGTCGATGGTGATTCATGGCCTCACAGATATAAACAACTACAACTCCGCTTCTATTCGTCGTATGCAAATCTGCAACATAGCCATTTGTAGCTTAAAGCACGACACATCGACCCACCTTATACCGATCTGCGACGAACTTGCATAGTTTCGTCAAACATCGATCGTTTCGAGTGATAGGCATTCCGGCCGTCAATGATGATTCATGACCTCACAGATATAAACAACTACAACTCCGCTTCTATTCGTCGTATGCAAATCTGCGACATAGCAATTTGTAGCCTAAAACACGGCACATCGAGCCACCTTATACCGATCTACGACGAACTTGCATAGTTTCGTCAAACATCGGTCGTTTCGAGTGGAAAGCAATCCGGTCGTCAATGGTGATTCATGACATTACACATATAAACAACTATAACTCCGCTTCTATTCGTCGTATGCGAATCTGCGACATAGCAATTTGTAGGTTAAAACACGACACATTGACCCACCTTATACCGATCTGCGAAGAACTTGCATAGTTTCGTCAAACGTCGATCGTTCTGAGGGGTAGGCAATCCGGCCGTCGATGGTGAATCATGGCCTCACAGATATAAACAACTATAACTCCGCTTCTATTCGTCGAATGCATATCTGCGACATAGCAATTTGTAGCTTAAAGCACGTCACATCGACCCACCTTATACCGATCTGCGAAGAACTTGCATAGTTTCGTTAAACGTCGATCGTTCCGAGTGGTAGGCAATCCTGTCGTCAATGGTGATTCATGGCCACACAGATATAAACATCGATAACTCCGCTTCTATTCGTCGTATGCGAATCTGCGGCATAGCAATTTGTAGCTTAAAACACGGCCCAACGACCCACCTTATACCGATCTGTGACGAACTTGCATAGTTTCGTCAAACATCGATCGTTTCGAGTGGTAGGCAATCCGGCTGTCAATGGTGATTCATGGCCTGACAGATATAAACAACTATAACTCCGCTTCTATTCGTCGTATGCGAATCTGCGGCATAGCCATTTGTAGCTTAAAACACGGCCCAACGACCCACCTTATACCGATCTGCAACGAACTTGCATAGTTTCGTCAAACATCGATCGTTTCGAGTGGTAGGCAATCCGGTCGTCAATGGTGATTAATGACCTCATAGATATAAACAACTATAACTCCACTTCTATTCGTCGTATGCGAATCTGCGACATAGCAATTTGTGGGTTAAAACACGACACATCGACCCACCTTATACCGATCTGCGAAGAACTTGCATAGTTTCGTCAAACTTTGATCGTTCCGAGCGGTAGGCAATCCGGCCGTCGATGGTGATTGATGGCCTCACAGATATAAACAACTATAACTCCGCTTCTATTCGTCGTATGCAAATCTGCGGCATAGCAATTTGTAGCTTAAAGCACGACACATCGACCCACCTTATACCGATCTGCGACGAACTTGCATAGTTTCGTCAAACATCGATCGTTTCGAGTGGAAGGCAATCCGGCCGTCAATGGTGATTCATGGCCTGACAAATATAAACAAGTATAACTCCGCTTCTATTCGTCGTATGCAAATCTGCGACATAGCAATTTGTACCTTAAAACACGACATATCGACCCACCTTATACCGACCTGCGAAGAACTTGCATAGTTTCGTCAAACATCGATCGTTTCGAGTGATAGGCATTCCGGCCGTCAATGATGATTCATGACCTCACAGATATAAACAACTACAACTCCGCTTCTATTCGTCGTATGCAAATCTGCGACATAGCAAGTTGTAGCCTAAAACACGACACATCGAGCCACCTTATACCGATCTGCGACGAACTTGCATAGTTTCGTCAAACGTCGATCGTTCCGAGTGGTAGGCAATACTGTCGTCAACGGTGATTAATGGCCTCACAGATGTAAACATCGATAAGTCCGCTTCTATTCGTCGTATGTGAATCTGCGACACAGCAACTTGTAGCTTAAAACACGGCCCAACGACCCACCTTATACCGATCTGCGACGAACTTGCATAGTTTTGTCAAACATCGATCGTTTCGAGTGGTAGGCAATCCGGTCGTCAATGGTGATTAATAGCTTCATGGATATAAACAACTATAACTCCACTTCTATTCGTCGTATGCGAATCTGCGACATAGCAATTTGTGGGTTAAAACACGACACATCGACCCACCTTATACCGATCTGCGAAGAACTTGCATAGTTTCGTCACACGTCGATCGTTCCGAGTGGTAGGCAATCCTGTCGTCAATGGTGATTCATGGCCTCACAGATATAAACATTGATAACTCCGCTTCTATTCGTCGTATGCGAATCTGCGGCATAGCAATTTGTAGCTTAAAACACGGCCAAACGACCCACCTTATACCGATCTGCAACGAACTTGCATAGTTTCGTCAAACATCGATCGTTTCGAGTGGTAGGCAATCCGGTCGTCAATGGTGATTAATGGCCTCACAGATATAAACTATAACTCCACTTCTATTCGTCGTATGCGAATCTGCGACATAGCAACTTGTAGCTTAAAACACGGCCCAACGACCCACCTTATACCGATCTGCGACGAACTTGCATAGTATCGTCAAACATCGATCGTTTCGAGTGGTAGGCAATCCGGTCGTCAATGGTGGTTAATGGCCTCACAGATATAAACATCGATAACTCCGCTTCTATTCGTCGTATGCGAATCTGCGACACAGCAACTTGTAGCTTAAAACACGGCCCAACGACCCACCTTATACCGATCTGCGAAGAACTTGCATAGTTTCGTCAAACGTCGATCGTTCCGAGTGGTAGGCAATCCTGCCGTCAATGGTGATTCATGGCCTCACAGATAGAAACAACTATAACTCCCCCTCTATTCGTCGTATGCAAATCTGCGGCATAGCAATGTGTAGCTTAAAACGCGGCCAAACGACCCACCTTATACCGATCTGCAACGAACTTGCATAGTTTCGTCAAACATCGATCGTTTCGAGTGGAAGGCAATCCGGCCGTCAATGGTGATTCATGGCCTCACAGACATTAACAACTGTAACTCGGCTTCTATTTGTTGTATGCAAATCTGCGACATAGCAAGTTGTAGCTTAAACCACGACACATCGACCCACCTTATACCGAACTGAAAAGATCTTTCATAGTTTCGTCAATCGTCGATCGTTCCGAGTGGTAGGCAATCCGGCCGTCGATGGTGATTCATGGCCTCACAGATATAAACAACTACAACTCCGCTTCTATTCGTCGTATGCAAATCTGCAACATAGCCATTTGTAGCTTAAAGCACGACACATCGACCCACCTTATACCGATCTGCGACGAACTTGCATACTTTCGTCAAACATCGATCGTTTCGAGTGATAGGCATTCCGGCCGTCAATGATGATTCATGACCTCACAGATATAAACAACTACAACTCCGCTTCTATTCGTCGTATGCAAATCTGCGACATAGCAATTTGTAGCCTAAAACACGACACATCGAGCCACCTTATACCGATCTACGACGAACTTGCATAGTTTCGTTAAACGTCGATCGTTCCGAGTGGTAGGCAATCCTGTCGTCAATGGTGATTCATGGCCACACAGATATAAACATCGATAACTCCGCTTCTATTCGTCGTATGCGAATCTGCGGCATAGCAATTTGTAGCTTAAAACACGGCCCAACGACCCACCTTATACCGATCTGTGACGAACTTGCATAGTTTCGTCAAACATCGATCGTTTCGAGTGGTAGGCAATCCGGTCGTCAATGGTGATTAATGGCCTCATGGATATAAACAACTATAACTCCACTTCTATTCGTCGTATGCGAATCTGCGACATAGCAATTTGTGGGTTAAAACACGACACATCGACCCACCTTATACCGATCTGCGAAGAACTTGCATAGTTTCGTCAAACGTCGATCGTTCCGAGTGGTAGGCAATCCTGTCGTCAATGGTGATTCATGGCCTCACAGATATAAACATCGATAACTCCGCTTCTATTCGTCGTATGCGAATCTGCGGCATAGCAATTTGTAGCTTAAAACACTACACATCGACCCACCTTATACCGATCTGCAACGAACTTGCATAGTTTCGTCAAACATCGATCGTTTCGAGTGGTAGGCAATCCGGTCGTCAATGGTGATTAATGGCCTCACAGATATAAACTATAACTCCACTTTTATTCGTCGTATGCAAATCTGCGACAAAGCATTTTGTAGCTTAAAGCACGACACATCGACTCACCTTATACCGATCTACGACGAACTTGCATAGTTTCGTCAAACATCGGTCGTTTCGAGTGGAAAGCAATCCGGTCGTCAATGGTGATTCATGACCTTACAGATATAAACAACTATAACTCCGCTTCTATTCGTCGTATGCAAATCTGCGACATAGCAATTTGTAGCTTAAAACACGACACATGGACCCACCTTATACCGATCTGCGAAGAACTTGCATAGTTCCGTCAAACATGGATCGTTTCGAGTGGAAGGCAATCCGGCCGTCAATGGTGATTTATGGCCTGACAAATATAAACAACTATAACTCCGCTTCTATTCGTCGTATGCAAATCTGCGACATAGCAATTTGTACCTTAAAACACGACATATCGACCCACCTTATACCGACCTGCGAAGAACTTGCATAGTTTCGTCAAACATCGATCGTTTCGAGTGATAGGCATTCCGGCCGTCAATGATGATTCATGACCTCACAGATATAAACAACTATAACTCCGCTTCTATTCGTCGTACGCAAATCTGCGACATAGCAAGTTGTAGCCTAAAACACGACACATCGAGCCACCATATACCGATCTGCGACGAACTTGCATAGTTTCGTCAAACGTCGATCGTTCCGAGTGGTAGGCAATACTGTCGTCAATGGTGATTAATGGCCTCACAGATATAAACATCGATAAGTCCGCTTCTATTCGTCGTATGTGAATCTGCGACACAGCACCTTGTAGCTTAAAACACGGCCCAACGACCCACCTTATACCGATCTGCGACGAACTTGCATAGTTTTGTCAAACATCGATCGTTTCGAGTGGAAGGCAATCCTGCCGTCAATGGTGATTCATGGCCTGACAGATATAAACAACCATAACTCCACTTCTATTCGTAGTACGCGAATCTGCGACATAGCAATTTGTAGCTTAAAACACGACACATCGACCCATCTTATACCGATCTGCGAAGAACTTGCATAGTTTCGTCAAACGTCGATCGTTCCGCGTGGTAGGCAATCCTGCCGTTAATGGTGATTCATGGCCTCACAGATATAAACAACTATAACTCCGCCTCTATTCGTCGTATGCAAATCTGCGACATAGCAATTTGTAGCTTAAAACACGACACATCGACCCACCTTATACCGATCTGCGAAGAACTTGCATAGTTTCGGCAAACGTCGATCGTTCCGAGTGGTAGGCAATCCGGCTGTCAATGGTGATTCATGGCCTGACAGATATAAACAACTATAACTCCGCTTCTATTCGTCGTATGCGAATCTGCAGCATAGCCATTTGTAGCTTAAAACACGGCCCAACGAACCACCTTATACCGATCTGCAACGAACTTGCATAGTTTCGTCAAACATCGATCGTTTCGAGTGGTAGGCAATCCGGTCGTCAATGGTGATTAATGACCTCATAGATATAAACAACTATAACTCCACTTCTATTCGTCGTATGCGAATCTGCGACATAGCAATTTGTGGGTTAAAACACGACACATCGACCCACCTTATACCGATCTGCGAAGAACTTGCATAGTTTCGTCAAACTTTGATCGTTCCGAGCGGTATGCAATCCGGCCGTCGATGGTGATTGATGGCCTCACAGATATAAACAACTATAACTCCGCTTCTATTCGTCGTATGCAAATCTGCGGCATAGCAATTTGTAGCTTAAAGCACGACACATCGACCCACCTTATACCGATCTGCGACGAACTTGCATAGTTTCGTCAAACATCGATCGTTTCGAGTGATAGGCATTCCGGCCGTCAATGATGATTCATGACCTCACAGATATAAACAACTACAACTCCGCTTCTATTCGTCGTATGCAAATCTGCGACATAGCAATTTGTAGCCTAAAACACGACACATCGAGCCACCTTATACCGATCTACGACGAACTTGCATAGTTTCGTCAAACATCGGTCGTTTCGAGTGGAAAGCAATCCGGTCGTCAATGGTGATTCATGACCTTACACATATAAACAACTATAACTCCGCTTCTATTCGTCGTATGCGAATCTGCGACATAGCAATTTGTAGGTTAAAACACGACACATTGACCCACCTTATACCGATCTGCGAAGAACTTGCATAGTTTCGGCAAACGTCGATCGTTCCGAGTGGTAGGCAATCCGGCTGTCAATGGTGATTCATGGCCTGACAGATATAAACAACTATAACTCCGCTTCTATTCGTCGTATGCGGATCTGCGGCATAGCCATTTGTAGCTTAAAACACGGCCCAACGACCCACCTTATACCGATCTGCAACGAACTTGCATAGTTTCGTCAAACATCGATCGTTTCGAGTGGTAGGCAATCCGGTCGTCAATGGTGATTAATGACCTCATAGATATAAACAACTATAACTCCACTTCTATTCGTCGTATGCGAATCTGCGACATAGCAATTTGTGGGTTAGAACACGACACATCGACCCACCTTATACCGATCTGCGAAGAACTTGCATAGTTTCGTCAAACTTTGATCGTTTCGAGCGGTAGGCAATCCGGCCGTCGATGGTGATTGATGGCCTCACAGATATAAACAACTATAACTCCGCTTCTATTCGTCGTATGCAAATCTGCGGCATAGCAATTTGTAGCTTAAAGCACGACACATCGACCCACCTTATACCGATCTGCGACGAACTTGCATAGTTTCGTCAAACATCGATCGTTTCGAGTGGAAGGCAATCCGGCCGTCAATGGTGATTCATGGCCTGACAAATATAAACAAGTATAACTCCGCTTCTATTCGTCGTATGCAAATCTGCGACATAGCAATTTGTACCTTAAAACACGACATATCGACCCACCTTATACCGACCTGCGAAGAACTTGCATAGTTTCGTCAAACATCGATCGTTTCGAGTGATAGGCATTCCGGCCGTCAATGATGATTCATGACCTCACAGATATAAACAACTACAACTCCGCTTCTATTCGTCGTATGCAAATCTGCGACATAGCAAGTTGTAGCCTAAAACACGACACATCGAGCCACCTTATACCGATCTGCGACGAACTTGCATAGTTTCGTCAAACGTCGATCGTTCCGAGTGGTAGGCAATACTGTCGTCAACGGTGATTAATGGCCTCACAGATGTAAACATCGATAAGTCCGCTTCTATTCGTCGTATGTGAATCTGCGACACAGCAACTTGTAGCTTAAAACACGGCCCAACGACCCACCTTATACCGATCTGCGACGAACTTGCATAGTTTTGTCAAACATCGATCGTTTCGAGTGGTAGGCAATCCGGTCGTCAATGGTGATTAATAGCTTCATGGATATAAACAACTATAACTCCACTTCTATTCGTCGTATGCGAATCTGCGACATAGCAATTTGTGGGTTAAAACACGACACATCGACCCACCTTATACCGATCTGCGAAGAACTTGCATAGTTTCGTCACACGTCGATCGTTCCGAGTGGTAGGCAATCCTGTCGTCAATGGTGATTCATGGCCTCACAGATATAAACATTGATAACTCCGCTTCTATTCGTCGTATGCGAATCTGCGGCATAGCAATTTGTAGCTTAAAACACGGCCAAACGACCCACCTTATACCGATCTGCAACGAACTTGCATAGTTTCGTCAAACATCGATCGTTTCGAGTGGTAGGCAATCCGGTCGTCAATGGTGATTAATGGCCTCTCTGATATAATCTATAACTACACTTCTATTCTTCGTATGCGAATCTGCGACATAGCAACTTGTAGCTTAAAACACGGCCCAACGACCCACCTTATACCGATCTGCGACGAACTTGCATAGTATCGTCAAACATCGATCGTTTCGAGTGGTAGGGAATCCGGTCGTCAATGGTGGTTAATGGCCTCACAGATATAAACATCGATAACTCCGCTTCTATTCGTCGTATGCGAATCTGCGACACAGCAACTTGTAGCTTAAAACACGGCCCAACGACCCACCTTATACCGATCTGCGAAGAACTTGCATAGTTTCGTCAAACGTCGATCGTTCCGAGTGGTAGGCAATCCTGCCGTCAATGGTGATTCATGGCCTCACAGATAGAAACAACTATAACTCCCCCTCTATTCGTCGTATGCAAATCTGCGGCATAGCAATTTGTAGCTTAAAACGCGGCCAAACGACCAACCTTATACCGATCTGCAACGAACTTGCATAGTTTCGTCAAACATCGATCGTTTCGAGTGGAAGGCAATCCGGCCGTCAATGGTGATTCATGGCCTCACAGACATTAACAACTGTAACTCGGCTTCTATTTGTTGTATGCAAATCTGCGACATAGCAAGTTGTAGCTTAAACCACGACACATCGACCCACCTTATACCGAACTGAAAAGATCTTTCATAGTTTCGTCAATCGTCGATCGTTCCGAGTGGTAGGCAATCCGGCCGTCGATGGTGATTCATGGCCTCACAGATATAAACAACTACAACTCCGCTTCTATTCGTCGTATGCAAATCTGCAACATAGCAATTTGTAGCTTAAAGCACGACACATCGACCCACCTTATACCGATCTGCGACGAACTTGCATAGTTTCGTCAAACATCGATCGTTTCGAGTGATAGGCATTCCGGCCGTCAATGATGATTCATGACCTCACAGATATAAACAACTACAACTCCGCTTCTATTCGTCGTATGCAAATCTGCGACATAGCAATTTGTAGCCTAAAACACGGCACATCGAGCCACCTTATACCGATCTACGACGAACTTGCATAGTTTCGTCAAACATCGGTCGTTTCGAGTGGAAAGCAATCCGGTCGTCAATGGTGATTCATGACATTACACATATAAACAACTATAACTCCGCTTCTATTCGTCGTATGCGAATCTGCGACATAGCAATTTGTAGGTTAAAACACGACACATTGACCCACCTTATACCGATCTGCGAAGAACTTGCATAGTTTCGTCAAACGTCGATCGTTCTGAGGGGTAGGCAATCCGGCCGTCGATGGTGAATCATGGCCTCACAGATATAAACAACTATAACTCCCCCTCTATTCGTCGTATGCAAATCTGCGGCATAGCAATTTGTAGCTTAAAACGCGGCCAAACGACCCACCTTATACCGATCTGCAACGAACTTGCATAGTTTCGTCAAACATCGATCGTTTCGAGTGGAAGGCAATCCGGCCGTCAATGGTGATTCATGGCCTCACAGACATTAACAACTGTAACTCGGCTTCTATTTGTTGTATGCAAATCTGCGACATAGCAAGTTGTAGCTTAAACCACGACACATCGACCCACCTTATACCGAACTGAAAAGATCTTTCATAGTTTCGTCAATCGTCGATCGTTCCGAGTGGTAGGCAATCCGGCCGTCGATGGTGATTCATGGCCTCACAGATATAAACAACTACAACTCCGCTTCTATTCGTCGTATGCAAATCTGCAACATAGCCATTTGTAGCTTAAAGCACGACACATCGACCCACCTTATACCGATCTGCGACGAACTTGCATAGTTTCGTCAAACATCGATCGTTTCGAGTGATAGGCATTCCGGCCGTCAATGATGATTCATGACCTCACAGATATAAACAACTACAACTCCGCTTCTATTCGTCGTATGCAAATCTGCGACATAGCAATTTGTAGCCTAAAACACGGCACATCGAGCCACCTTATACCGATCTACGACGAACTTGCATAGTTTCGTCAAACATCGGTCGTTTCGAGTGGAAAGCAATCCGGTCGTCAATGGTGATTCATGACATTACACATATAAACAACTATAACTCCGCTTCTATTCGTCGTATGCGAATCTGCGACATAGCAATTTGTAGGTTAAAACACGACACATTGACCCACCTTATACCGATCTGCGAAGAACTTGCATAGTTTCGTCAAACGTCGATCGTTCTGAGGGGTAGGCAATCCGGCCGTCGATGGTGAATCATGGCCTCACAGATATAAACAACTATAACTCCGCTTCTATTCGTCGAATGCATATCTGCGACATAGCAATTTGTAGCTTAAAGCACGTCACATCGACCCACCTTATACCGATCTGCGAAGAACTTGCATAGTTTCGTTAAACGTCGATCGTTCCGAGTGGTAGGCAATCCTGTCGTCAATGGTGATTCATGGCCACACAGATATAAACATCGATAACTCCGCTTCTATTCGTCGTATGCGAATCTGCGGCATAGCAATTTGTAGCTTAAAACACGGCCCAACGACCCACCTTATACCGATCTGTGACGAACTTGCATAGTTTCGTCAAACATCGATCGTTTCGAGTGGTAGGCAATCCGGCTGTCAATGGTGATTCATGGCCTGACAGATATAAACAACTATAACTCCGCTTCTATTCGTCGTATGCGAATCTGCGGCATAGCAATTTGTAGCTTAAAACACGGCCCAACGACCCACCTTATACCGATCTGCAACGAACTTGCATAGTTTCGTCAAACATCGATCGTTTCGAGTGGTAGGCAATCCGGTCGTCAATGGTGATTAATGACCTCATAGATATAAACAACTATAACTCCACTTCTATTCGTCGTATGCGAATCTGCGACATAGCAATTTGTGGGTTAAAACACGACACATCGACCCACCTTATACCGATCTGCGAAGAACTTGCATAGTTTCGTCAAACTTTGATCGTTCCGAGCGGTAGGCAATCCGGCCGTCGATGGTGATTGATGGCCTCACAGATATAAACAACTATAACTCCGCTTCTATTCGTCGTATGCAAATCTGCGGCATAGCAATTTGTAGCTTAAAGCACGACACATCGACCCACCTTATACCGATCTGCGACGAACTTGCATAGTTTCGTCAAACATCGATCGTTTCGAGTGGAAGGCAATCCGGCCGTCAATGGTGATTCATGGCCTGACAAATATAAACAAGTATAACTCCGCTTCTATTCGTCGTATGCAAATCTGCGACATAGCAATTTGTACCTTAAAACACGACATATCGACCCACCTTATACCGACCTGCGAAGAACTTGCATAGTTTCGTCAAACATCGATCGTTTCGAGTGATAGGCATTCCGGCCGTCAATGATGATTCATGACCTCACAGATATAAACAACTACAACTCCGCTTCTATTCGTCGTATGCAAATCTGCGACATAGCAAGTTGTAGCCTAAAACACGACACATCGAGCCACCTTATACCGATCTGCGACGAACTTGCATAGTTTCGTCAAACGTCGATCGTTCCGAGTGGTAGGCAATACTGTCGTCAACGGTGATTAATGGCCTCACAGATGTAAACATCGATAAGTCCGCTTCTATTCGTCGTATGTGAATCTGCGACACAGCAACTTGTAGCTTAAAACACGGCCCAACGACCCACCTTATACCGATCTGCGACGAACTTGCATAGTTTTGTCAAACATCGATCGTTTCGAGTGGTAGGCAATCCGGTCGTCAATGGTGATTAATAGCTTCATGGATATAAACAACTATAACTCCACTTCTATTCGTCGTATGCGAATCTGCGACATAGCAATTTGTGGGTTAAAACACGACACATCGACCCACCTTATACCGATCTGCGAAGAACTTGCATAGTTTCGTCACACGTCGATCGTTCCGAGTGGTAGGCAATCCTGTCGTCAATGGTGATTCATGGCCTCACAGATATAAACATTGATAACTCCGCTTCTATTCGTCGTATGCGAATCTGCGGCATAGCAATTTGTAGCTTAAAACACGGCCAAACGACCCACCTTATACCGATCTGCAACGAACTTGCATAGTTTCGTCAAACATCGATCGTTTCGAGTGGTAGGCAATCCGGTCGTCAATGGTGATTAATGGCCTCACAGATATAAACTATAACTCCACTTCTATTCGTCGTATGCGAATCTGCGACATAGCAACTTGTAGCTTAAAACACGGCCCAACGACCCACCTTATACCGATCTGCGACGAACTTGCATAGTATCGTCAAACATCGATCGTTTCGAGTGGTAGGGAATCCGGTCGTCAATGGTGGTTAATGGCCTCACAGATATAAACATCGATAACTCCGCTTCTATTCGTCGTATGCGAATCTGCGACACAGCAACTTGTAGCTTAAAACACGGCCCAACGACCCACCTTATACCGATCTGCGAAGAACTTGCATAGTTTCGTCAAACGTCGATCGTTCCGAGTGGTAGGCAATCCTGCCGTCAATGGTGATTCATGGCCTCACAGATAGAAACAACTATAACTCCCCCTCTATTCGTCGTATGCAAATCTGCGGCATAGCAATTTGTAGCTTAAAACGCGGCCAAACGACCAACCTTATACCGATCTGCAACGAACTTGCATAGTTTCGTCAAACATCGATCGTTTCGAGTGGAAGGCAATCCGGCCGTCAATGGTGATTCATGGCCTCACAGACATTAACAACTGTAACTCGGCTTCTATTTGTTGTATGCAAATCTGCGACATAGCAAGTTGTAGCTTAAACCACGACACATCGACCCACCTTATACCGAACTGAAAAGATCTTTCATAGTTTCGTCAATCGTCGATCGTTCCGAGTGGTAGGCAATCCGGCCGTCGATGGTGATTCATGGCCTCACAGATATAAACAACTACAACTCCGCTTCTATTCGTCGTATGCAAATCTGCAACATAGCCATTTGTAGCTTAAAGCACGACACATCGACCCACCTTATACCGATCTGCGACGAACTTGCATAGTTTCGTCAAACATCGATCGTTTCGAGTGATAGGCATTCCGGCCGTCAATGATGATTCATGACCTCACAGATATAAACAACTACAACTCCGCTTCTATTCGTCGTATGCAAATCTGCGACATAGCAATTTGTAGCCTAAAACACGGCACATCGAGCCACCTTATACCGATCTACGACGAACTTGCATAGTTTCGTCAAACATCGGTCGTTTCGAGTGGAAAGCAATCCGGTCGTCAATGGTGATTCATGACATTACACATATAAACAACTATAACTCCGCTTCTATTCGTCGTATGCGAATCTGCGACATAGCAATTTGTAGGTTAAAACACGACACATTGACCCACCTTATACCGATCTGCGAAGAACTTGCATAGTTTCGTCAAACGTCGATCGTTCTGAGGGGTAGGCAATCCGGCCGTCGATGGTGAATCATGGCCTCACAGATATAAACAACTATAACTCCCCCTCTATTCGTCGTATGCAAATCTGCGGCATAGCAATTTGTAGCTTAAAACGCGGCCAAACGACCCACCTTATACCGATCTGCAACGAACTTGCATAGTTTCGTCAAACATCGATCGTTTCGAGTGGAAGGCAATCCGGCCGTCAATGGTGATTCATGGCCTCACAGACATTAACAACTGTAACTCGGCTTCTATTTGTTGTATGCAAATCTGCGACATAGCAAGTTGTAGCTTAAACCACGACACATCGACCCACCTTATACCGAACTGAAAAGATCTTTCATAGTTTCGTCAATCGTCGATCGTTCCGAGTGGTAGGCAATCCGGCCGTCGATGGTGATTCATGGCCTCACAGATATAAACAACTACAACTCCGCTTCTATTCGTCGTATGCAAATCTGCAACATAGCCATTTGTAGCTTAAAGCACGACACATCGACCCACCTTATACCGATCTGCGACGAACTTGCATAGTTTCGTCAAACATCGATCGTTTCGAGTGATAGGCATTCCGGCCGTCAATGATGATTCATGACCTCACAGATATAAACAACTACAACTCCGCTTCTATTCGTCGTATGCAAATCTGCGACATAGCAATTTGTAGCCTAAAACACGGCACATCGAGCCACCTTATACCGATCTACGACGAACTTGCATAGTTTCGTCAAACATCGGTCGTTTCGAGTGGAAAGCAATCCGGTCGTCAATGGTGATTCATGACATTACACATATAAACAACTATAACTCCGCTTCTATTCGTCGTATGCGAATCTGCGACATAGCAATTTGTAGGTTAAAACACGACACATTGACCCACCTTATACCGATCTGCGAAGAACTTGCATAGTTTCGTCAAACGTCGATCGTTCTGAGGGGTAGGCAATCCGGCCGTCGATGGTGAATCATGGCCTCACAGATATAAACAACTATAACTCCGCTTCTATTCGTCGAATGCATATCTGCGACATAGCAATTTGTAGCTTAAAGCACGTCACATCGACCCACCTTATACCGATCTGCGAAGAACTTGCATAGTTTCGTTAAACGTCGATCGTTCCGAGTGGTAGGCAATCCTGTCGTCAATGGTGATTCATGGCCACACAGATATAAACATCGATAACTCCGCTTCTATTCGTCGTATGCGAATCTGCGGCATAGCAATTTGTAGCTTAAAACACGGCCCAACGACCCACCTTATACCGATCTGTGACGAACTTGCATAGTTTCGTCAAACATCGATCGTTTCGAGTGGTAGGCAATCCGGCTGTCAATGGTGATTCATGGCCTGACAGATATAAACAACTATAACTCCGCTTCTATTCGTCGTATGCGAATCTGCGGCATAGCAATTTGTAGCTTAAAACACGGCCCAACGACCCACCTTATACCGATCTGCAACGAACTTGCATAGTTTCGTCAAACATCGATCGTTTCGAGTGGTAGGCAATCCGGTCGTCAATGGTGATTAATGACCTCATAGATATAAACAACTATAACTCCACTTCTATTCGTCGTATGCGAATCTGCGACATAGCAATTTGTGGGTTAAAACACGACACATCGACCCACCTTATACCGATCTGCGAAGAACTTGCATAGTTTCGTCAAACTTTGATCGTTCCGAGCGGTAGGCAATCCGGCCGTCGATGGTGATTGATGGCCTCACAGATATAAACAACTATAACTCCGCTTCTATTCGTCGTATGCAAATCTGCGGCATAGCAATTTGTAGCTTAAAGCACGACACATCGACCCACCTTATACCGATCTGCGACGAACTTGCATAGTTTCGTCAAACATCGATCGTTTCGAGTGGAAGGCAATCCGGCCGTCAATGGTGATTCATGGCCTGACAAATATAAACAAGTATAACTCCGCTTCTATTCGTCGTATGCAAATCTGCGACATAGCAATTTGTACCTTAAAACACGACATATCGACCCACCTTATACCGACCTGCGAAGAACTTGCATAGTTTCGTCAAACATCGATCGTTTCGAGTGATAGGCATTCCGGCCGTCAATGATGATTCATGACCTCACAGATATAAACAACTACAACTCCGCTTCTATTCGTCGTATGCAAATCTGCGACATAGCAAGTTGTAGCCTAAAACACGACACATCGAGCCACCTTATACCGATCTGCGACGAACTTGCATAGTTTCGTCAAACGTCGATCGTTCCGAGTGGTAGGCAATACTGTCGTCAACGGTGATTAATGGCCTCACAGATGTAAACATCGATAAGTCCGCTTCTATTCGTCGTATGTGAATCTGCGACACAGCAACTTGTAGCTTAAAACACGGCCCAACGACCCACCTTATACCGATCTGCGACGAACTTGCATAGTTTTGTCAAACATCGATCGTTTCGAGTGGTAGGCAATCCGGTCGTCAATGGTGATTAATAGCTTCATGGATATAAACAACTATAACTCCACTTCTATTCGTCGTATGCGAATCTGCGACATAGCAATTTGTGGGTTAAAACACGACACATCGACCCACCTTATACCGATCTGCGAAGAACTTGCATAGTTTCGTCACACGTCGATCGTTCCGAGTGGTAGGCAATCCTGTCGTCAATGGTGATTCATGGCCTCACAGATATAAACATTGATAACTCCGCTTCTATTCGTCGTATGCGAATCTGCGGCATAGCAATTTGTAGCTTAAAACACGGCCAAACGACCCACCTTATACCGATCTGCAACGAACTTGCATAGTTTCGTCAAACATCGATCGTTTCGAGTGGTAGGCAATCCGGTCGTCAATGGTGATTAATGGCCTCACAGATATAAACTATAACTCCACTTCTATTCGTCGTATGCGAATCTGCGACATAGCAACTTGTAGCTTAAAACACGGCCCAACGACCCACCTTATACCGATCTGCGACGAACTTGCATAGTATCGTCAAACATCGATCGTTTCGAGTGGTAGGGAATCCGGTCGTCAATGGTGGTTAATGGCCTCACAGATATAAACATCGATAACTCCGCTTCTATTCGTCGTATGCGAATCTGCGACACAGCAACTTGTAGCTTAAAACACGGCCCAACGACCCACCTTATACCGATCTGCGACGAACTTGCATAGTTTCGTCAAACGTCGATCGTTCCGAGTGGTAGGCAATCCTGCCGTCAATGGTGATTCATGGCCTCACAGATAGAAACAACTATAACTCCCCCTCTATTCGTCGTATGCAAATCTGCGGCATAGCAATTTGTAGCTTAAAACGCGGCCAAACGACCCACCTTATACCGATCTGCAACGAACTTGCATAGTTTCGTCAAACATCGATCGTTTCGAGTGGAAGGCAATCCGGCCGTCAATGGTGATTCATGGCCTCACAGACATTAACAACTGTAACTCGGCTTCTATTTGTTGTATGCAAATCTGCGACATAGCAAGTTGTAGCTTAAACCACGACACATCGACCCACCTTATACCGAACTGAAAAGATCTTTCATAGTTTCGTCAATCGTCGATCGTTCCGAGTGGTAGGCAATCCGGCCGTCGATGGTGATTCATGGCCTCACAGATATAAACAACTACAACTCCGCTTCTATTCGTCGTATGCAAATCTGCAACATAGCCATTTGTAGCTTAAAGCACGACACATCGACCCACCTTATACCGATCTGCGACGAACTTGCATACTTTCGTCAAACATCGATCGTTTCGAGTGATAGGCATTCCGGCCGTCAATGATGATTCATGACCTCACAGATATAAACAACTACAACTCCGCTTCTATTCGTCGTATGCAAATCTGCGACATAGCAATTTGTAGCCTAAAACACGACACATCGAGCCACCTTATACCGATCTACGACGAACTTGCATAGTTTCGTTAAACGTCGATCGTTCCGAGTGGTAGGCAATCCTGTCGTCAATGGTGATTCATGGCCACACAGATATAAACATCGATAACTCCGCTTCTATTCGTCGTATGCGAATCTGCGGCATAGCAATTTGTAGCTTAAAACACGGCCCAACGACCCACCTTATACCGATCTGTGACGAACTTGCATAGTTTTGTCAAACATCGATCGTTTCGAGTGGTAGGCAATCCGGTCGTCAATGGTGATTAATGGCCTCATGGATATAAACAACTATAACTCCACTTCTATTCGTCGTATGCGAATCTGCGACATAGCAATTTGTGGGTTAAAACACGACACATCGACCCACCTTATACCGATCTGCGAAGAACTTGCATAGTTTCGTCAAACGTCGATCGTTCCGAGTGGTAGGCAATCCTGTCGTCAATGGTGATTCATGGCCTCACAGATATAAACATCGATAACTCCGCTTCTATTCGTCGTATGCGAATCTGCGGCATAGCAATTTGTAGCTTAAAACACTACACATCGACCCACCTTATACCGATCTGCAACGAACTTGCATAGTTTCGTCAAACATCGATCGTTTCGAGTGGTAGGCAATCCGGTCGTCAATGGTGATTAATGGCCTCACAGATATAAACTATAACTCCACTTTTATTCGTCGTATGCAAATCTGCGACAAAGCATTTTGTAGCTTAAAGCACGACACATCGACTCACCTTATACCGATCTACGACGAACTTGCATAGTTTCGTCAAACATCGGTCGTTTCGAGTGGAAAGCAATCCGGTCGTCAATGGTGATTCATGACCTTACACATATAAACAACTATAACTCCGCTTCTATTCGTCGTATGCAAATCTGCGACATAGCAATTTGTAGCTTAAAACACGACACATGGACCCACCTTATACCGATCTGCGAAGAACTTGCATAGTTCCGTCAAACATCGATCGTTTCGAGTGGAAGGCAATCCGGCCGTCAATGGTGATTTATGGCCTGACAAATATAAACAACTATAACTCCGCTTCTATTCGTCGTATGCAAATCTGCGACATAGCAATTTGTACCTTAAAACACGACATATCGACCCACCTTATACCGACCTGCGAAGAACTTGCATAGTTTCGTCAAACATCGATCGTTTCGAGTGATAGGCATTCCGGCCGTCAATGATGATTCATGACCTCACAGATATAAACAACTATAACTCCGCTTCTATTCGTCGTACGCAAATCTGCGACATAGCAAGTTGTAGCCTAAAACACGACACATCGAGCCACCATATACCGATCTGCGACGAACTTGCATAGTTTCGTCAAACGTCGATCGTTCCGAGTGGTAGGCAATACTGTCGTCAATGGTGATTAATGGCCTCACAGATATAAACATCGATAAGTCCGCTTCTATTCGTCGTATGTGAATCTGCGACACAGCACCTTGTAGCTTAAAACACGGCCCAACGACCCACCTTATACCGATCTGCGACGAACTTGCATAGTTTTGTCAAACATCGATCGTTTCGAGTGGAAGGCAATCCTGCCGTCAATGGTGATTCATGGCCTGACAGATATAAACAACCATAACTCCACTTCTATTCGTAGTACGCGAATCTGCGACATAGCAATTTGTAGCTTAAAACACGACACATCGACCCATCTTATACCGATCTGCGAAGAACTTGCATAGTTTCGTCAAACGTCGATCGTTCCGCGTGGTAGGCAATCCTGCCGTTAATGGTGATTCATGGCCTCACAGATATAAACAACTATAACTCCGCCTCTATTCGTCGTATGCAAATCTGCGACATAGCAATTTGTAGCTTAAAACACGACACATCGACCCACCTTATACCGATCTGCGAAGAACTTGCATAGTTTCGGCAAACGTCGATCGTTCCGAGTGGTAGGCAATCCGGCTGTCAATGGTGATTCATGGCCTGACAGATATAAACAACTATAACTCCGCTTCTATTCGTCGTATGCGAATCTGCGGCATAGCAATTTGTAGCTTAAAACACGGCCCAACGAACCACCTTATACCGATCTGCAACGAACTTGCATAGTTTCGTCAAACATCGATCGTTTCGAGTGGTAGGCAATCCGGTCGTCAATGGTGATTAATGACCTCATAGATATAAACAACTATAACTCCACTTCTATTCGTCGTATGCGAATCTGCGACATAGCAATTTGTGGGTTAAAACACGACACATCGACCCACCTTATACCGATCTGCGAAGAACTTGCATAGTTTCGTCAAACTTTGATCGTTCCGAGCGGTATGCAATCCGGCCGTCGATGGTGATTGATGGCCTCACAGATATAAACAACTATAACTCCGCTTCTATTCGTCGTATGCAAATCTGCGGCATAGCAATTTGTAGCTTAAAGCACGACACATCGACCCACCTTATACCGATCTGCGACGAACTTGCATAGTTTCGTCAAACATCGATCGTTTCGAGTGGAAGGCAATCCGGCCGTCAATGGTGATTCATGGCCTGACAAATATAAACAAGTATAACTCCGCTTCTATTCGTCGTATGCAAATCTGCGACATAGCAATTTGTACCTTAAAACACGACATATCGACCCACCTTATACCGACCTGCGAAGAACTTGCATAGTTTCGTCAAACATCGATCGTTTCGAGTGATAGGCATTCCGGCCGTCAATGATGATTCATGACCTCACAGATATAAACAACTACAACTCCGCTTCTATTCGTCGTATGCAAATCTGCGACATAGCAAGTTGTAGCCTAAAACACGACACATCGAGCCACCTTATACCGATCTGCGACGAACTTGCATAGTTTCGTCAAACGTCGATCGTTCCGAGTGGTAGGCAATACTGTCGTCAACGGTGATTAATGGCCTCACAGATGTAAACATCGATAAGTCCGCTTCTATTCGTCGTATGTGAATCTGCGACACAGCAACTTGTAGCTTAAAACACGGCCCAACGACCCACCTTATACCGATCTGCGACGAACTTGCATAGTTTTGTCAAACATCGATCGTTTCGAGTGGT
The DNA here is from genome assembly GCA_914767735.1 of Anoplius nigerrimus. Taxonomy (NCBI): domain Eukaryota; kingdom Metazoa; phylum Arthropoda; class Insecta; order Hymenoptera; family Pompilidae; genus Anoplius; species Anoplius nigerrimus. Next base: position 230,576 of record CAJZBX010000559.1, on the reverse strand, counting down.
AGGCAATCCGGTCGTCAATGGTGATTAATAGCTTCATGGATATAAACAACTATAACTCCACTTCTATTCGTCGTATGCGAATCTGCGACATAGCAATTTGTGGGTTAAAACACGACACATCGACCCACCTTATACCGATCTGCGAAGAACTTGCATAGTTTCGTCACACGTCGATCGTTCCGAGTGGTAGGCAATCCTGTCGTCAATGGTGATTCATGGCCTCACAGATATAAACATTGATAACTCCGCTTCTATTCGTCGTATGCGAATCTGCGGCATAGCAATTTGTAGCTTAAAACACGGCCAAACGACCCACCTTATACCGATCTGCAACGAACTTGCATAGTTTCGTCAAACATCGATCGTTTCGAGTGGTAGGCAATCCGGTCGTCAATGGTGATTAATGGCCTCACAGATATAAACTATAACTCCACTTCTATTCGTCGTATGCGAATCTGCGACATAGCAACTTGTAGCTTAAAACACGGCCCATCGACCCACCTCACACCGATCTGCGACGAACTTGCATAGTATCGTCAAACATCGATCGTTTCGAGTGGTAGGGAATCCGGTCGTCAATGGTGGTTAATGGCCTCACAGATATAAACATCGATAACTCCGCTTCTATTCGTCGTATGCGAATCTGCGACACAGCAACTTGTAGCTTAAAACACGGCCCAACGACCCACCTTATACCGATCTGCAACGAACTTGCATAGTTTCGTCAAACATCGATCGTTTCGAGTGGTAGGCAATCCGGTCGTCAATGGTGATTAATGGCCTCACAGATATAAACTATAACTCCACTTCTATTCGTCGTATGCGAATCTGCGACATAGCAACTTGTAGCTTAAAACACGGCCCAACGACCCACCTTATACCGATCTGCGACGAACTTGCATAGTATCGTCAAACATCGATCGTTTCGAGTGGTAGGCAATGCGGCCGTCAATGGTGATTCATGGCCCTACAGATATAAACAACAATAACTCCGCTTGTATTCGTCGTACGCAAATCTGCGACATAGCAATTTGTAGCCTAAAACACGACACATCGACCCACCTTATACCGATCTGCGACGAACTTGCATAGTTTCGTCAAGCGTCGATCGTTTCGAGTGGAAGGCAATCCGGCCGTCAATGGTGATTCATGGCCTGACAGATATAAACAACTATAACTCCACTTCTATTCGTCGTATGCGAATCTGTGACATAGCAATTTGTAGCTTAAAACACGACACATCGACCCATCTTATACCGATCTGCGAAGAACTTGCATAGTTTCGTCAAACGTCGATCGTTCCGAGTGGTAGGCAATCCTGCCGTTAATGGTGATTCATGGCCTCACAGATATAAACAACTATAACTCCGCCTCTATTCGTCGTATGCAAATCTGCGACATAGCAATTTGTAGCTTAAAACACGACACATCGACCCACCTTATACCGATCTGCGAAGAACTTGCATAGTTTCGGCAAACGTCGATCGTTCCGAGTGGTAGGCAATCCGGCCGTCAATGGTGATTCACGGCCTGACAGATATAAACAACTATAACTCCACTTCTATTCGTCGTATGCAAATCTGCGGCATAGCAATTTGTAGCTTAAAGCACGACACATCGACCCACCTTATACCGATCTGCGAAGAACTTGCATAGTTTCGTCAAACGTCGATCGTTTCGAATGGTAGGCAATCCGGTCGTCAATGGTGATTAATAGCTTCATGGATATAAACAACTATAACTCCACTTCTATTCGTCGTATGCGAATCTGCGACATAGCAATTTGTGGGTTAAAACACGACACATCGACCCACCTTATACCGATCTGCGAAGAACTTGCATAGTTTCGTCAAACATCGATCGTTTCGAGTGGAAGGCAATCCGGCCGTCAATGGTGATTTATGGCCTGACAAATATAAACAACTATAACTCCGCTTCTATTCGTCGTATGCAAATCTGCGACATAGCAATTTGTACCTTAAAACACGACATATCGACCCACCTTATACCGACCTGCGAAGAACTTGCATAGTTTCGTCAAACATCGATCGTTTCGAGTGATAGGCATTCCGGCCGTCAATGATGATTCATGACCTCACAGATATAAACAACTATAACTCCGCTTCTATTCGTCGTACGCAAATCTGCGACATAGCAAGTTGTAGCCTAAAACACGACACATCGAGCCACCTTATACCGATCTGCGACGAACTTGCATAGTTTCGTCAAACGTCGATCGTTCCGAGTGGTAGGCAATACTGTCGTCAACGGTGATTAATGGCCTCACAGATATAAACATCGATAAGTCCGCTTCTATTCGTCGTATGTGAATCTGCGACACAGCAACTTGTAGCTTAAAACACGGCCCAACGACCCACCTTATACCGATCTGCGACGAACTTGCATAGTTTTGTCAAACATCGATCGTTTCGAGTGGTAGGCAATCCGGTCGTCAATGGTGATTAATAGCCTCATGGATATAAACAACTATAACTCCACTTCTATTGGTCGTATGCGAATCTGCGACATAGCAATATGTGGGTTAAAACACGACACATCGACCCACCTTATACCGATCTGCGAAGAACTTGCATAGTTTCGTCAAACTTTGATCGTTCCGAGCGGTAGGCAATCCGGCCGTCGATGGTGATTGATGGCCTCACAGATATAAACAACTATAACTCCGCTTCTATTCGTCGTATGCAAATCTGCGGCATAGCAATTTGTAGCCTAAAACACGACACATCGAGCCACCTTATACCGATCTGCGACGAACCTGCATAGTATCGTCAAACATCGATCGTTTCGAGTGGTAGGCAATCCGGTCGTCAATGGTGGTTAATGGCCTCACAGATATAAACATCGATAACTCCGCTTCTATTCGTCGTATGCGAATCTGCGACGTAGCAAGTTGTAGCTTAAAACACGGCCCAACGAGCCACCTTATACCGATCTGCGTCGAACTTGCATAGTTTCGTCAAACATCGATCGTTTCGAGTGATAGGCATTCCGGCCGTTAATGATGATTCATGACCTCACAGATATAAACAACTAGAACTCCGCTTCTATTCGTCGTATGCAAATCTGCGACATAGCAATTTGTAGCCTAAAACACGACACATCGAGCCACCTTATACCGATCTACGACGAACTTGCATAGTTTCGTCAAACATCGATCGTTCCGAGTGGTAGGCAATCCTGTCGTCAATGGTGATTCATGGCCTCACAGATATAAACATCGATAACTCCACTTCTATTCGTCGTATGCGAATCTGCGACATAGCAGTTTGTGGGTTGAAACACGACACATCGACCCACCTTATACCGATCTGCGACGAACTTTCATAGTTTCGTCAAACGTCGATCGTTCCGAGTGGTAGGCAATACTGTCGTCAATGGTGATTAATGGCCTCACAGATATAAACATCGATAAGTCCGCTTCTATTCGTCGTATGCGAATCTGCGACACAGCAACTTGTAGCTTAAAACACGGCCCAACGACCCACCTTATACCGATCTGCGACGAACTTGCATAGTTTCGTCAAACATCGATCGTTTCGAGTGGAAGGCAATCCTGCCGTCAATGGTGATTCATGGCCTGACAGATATAAACAACTATAACTCCACTTCTAGTCGTAGTACGCGAATCTGCGACATAGCAATTTGTAGCTTAAAACACGACACATCGACCCATCTTATACCGATCTGCGAAGAACTTGCATAGTTTCGTCAAACGTCGATCGTTCCGAGTGGTAGGCAATCCTGCCGTCAATGGTGATTCATGGCCTCACAGATAGAAACAACTATAACTCCGCCTCTATTCGTCGTATGCAAATCTGCGGCATAGCAATTTGTAGCTTAAAACACGGCCAAACGACCCACCTTATACCGATCTGCAACGAACTTGCATAGTTTCGTCAAACATCGATCGTTTCGAGTGGAAGGCAATCCGGCCGTCAATGGTGATTCATGGCCTCACAGACATTAACAACTGTAACTCGGCTTCTATTTGTTGTATGCAAATCTGCGACATAGCAAGTTGTAGCTTAAACCACGACACATCGACCCACCTTATACCGATCTGCGAAGAACTTGCATAGTTTCGTCAAACGTCGATCGTTCTGAGGGGTAGGCAATCCGGCCGTCGATGGTGAATCATGGCCTCACAGATATAAACAACTATAACTCCGCTTCTATTCGTCGAATGCAAATCTGCGACATAGCAATTTGTAGCTTAAAGCACGTCACATCGACCCACCTTATACCGATCTGCGACGAACTTGCATAGTTTCGTCGAACGTCGATCGTTCCGAGTGGTAGGCAATCCTGTCGTCAATGGTGATTCATGGCCTGACAAATATAAACAACTATAACTCCGCTTCTATTCGTCGTATGCAAATCTGCGACATAGCAATTTGTAGCTTAAAACATGACACATCGACCCACCTTATACCGATCTGCGAAGAACTTGCATAGTTTCGTTAAACGTCGATCGTTCCGAGTGGTAGGCAATCCTGTCGTCAATGGTGATTCATGGCCACCCAGATATAAACATCGATAACTCCGCTTCTATTCGTCGTATGCGAATCTGCGGCATAGCAATTTGTAGCTTAAAACACGGCCCAACGACCCACCTTATACTGATCTGTGACGAACTTGCATAGTTTCGTCAAACATCGATCGTTTCGAGTGGTAGGCAATCCGGCCGTCAATGGTGATTCATGGCCTGACAGATATAAACAACTATAACTCCGCTTCTATTCGTCGTACGCAAATCTGCGACATAGCAATTTGTAGCCTAAAACACGACACATCGAGCCACCTTATACCGATCTGCGACGAACTTGCATAGTTTCGTCAAGCGTCGATCGTTCCGAGTGATAGGCATTCCGGCCATCAATGGTGATTCATTGCCTGACATATATAAACAACTATAACTCCGCTTCTATTCGTCGTATGCAAATCTGCGACATAGCAATTTGTAGCTTAAAACACGACACATCGACCCACCTTATACCGATCTGCGAAGAACTTGCATAGTTTCGTCAAACGTCGATCGTTTCGAGTGGTAGGCAATCCGGTCGTCAATGGTGATTAATAGCTTCATGGATATAAACAACTATAACTCCACTTCTATTCGTCGTATGCGAATCTGCGACATAGCAATTTGTGGGTTAAAACACGACACATCGACCCACCTTATACCGGTCTGCGAAGAACTTGCATAGTTTCGTCAAACTTTTATCGTTCCGAGCGGTAGGCAATCCGGCCGTCGATGGTGATTGATGGCCTCACAGATATAAACAACTATAACTCCGCTTCTATTCGTCGTATGCAAATCTGCGGCATAGCAATTTGTAGCTTAAAACACGGCCCAACGACCCACCTTATACTGATCTGTGACGAACTTGCATAGTTTCGTCAAACATCGATCGTTTCGAGTGGTAGGCAATCCGGCCGTCAATGGTGATTCATGGCCTGACAGATATAAACAACTATAACTCCGCTTCTATTCGTCGTACGCAAATCTGCGACATAGCAATTTGTAGCCTAAAACACGACACATCGAGCCACCTTATACCGATCTGCGACGAACTTGCATAGTTTCGTCAAGCGTCGATCGTTCCGAGTGATAGGCATTCCGGCCATCAATGGTGATTCATTGCCTGACAAATATAAACAACTATAACTCCGCTTCTATTCGTCGTATGCAAATCTGCGACATAGCAATTTGTAGCTTAAAACACGACACATCGACCCACCTTATACCGATCTGCGAAGAACTTGCATAGTTTCGTCAAACGTCGATCGTTTCGAGTGGTAGGCAATCCGGTCGTCAATGGTGATTAATAGCTTCATGGATATAAACAACTATAACTCCACTTCTATTCGTCGTATGCGAATCTGCGACATAGCAATTTGTGGGTTAAAACACGACACATCGACCCACCTTATACCGATCTGCGAAGAACTTGCATAGTTTCGTCAAACTTTGATCGTTCCGAGCGGTAGGCAATCCGGCCGTCGATGGTGATTGATGGCCTCACAGATATAAACAACTTTAACTCCGCTTCTATTCGTCGTATGCAAATCTGCGGCATAGCAATTTGTAGCTTAAAGCACGACACATCGACCCACCTTATACCGATCTGCGACGAACTTGCATAGTTTCGTCAAACATCGATCGTTTCGAGTGGAAGGCAATCCGGCCGTCAATGGTGATTCATGGCCTGACAAATATAAACAAGTATAACTCCGCTTCTATTCGTCGTATGCAAATCTGCGACATAGCAATTTGTACCTTAAAACACGACATATCGACCCACCTTATACCGACCTGCGAAGAACTTGCATAGTTTCGTCAAACATCGATCGTTTCGAGTGATAGGCATTCCGGCCGTCAATGATGATTCATGACCTCACAGATATAAACAACTACAACTCCGCTTCTATTCGTCGTATGCAAATCTGCGACATAGCAAGTTGTAGCCTAAAACACGACACATCGAGCCACCTTATACCGATCTGCGACGAACTTGCATAGTTTCGTCAAACGTCGATCGTTCCGAGTGGTAGGCAATACTGTCGTCAACGGTGATTAATGGCCTCACAGATGTAAACATCGATAAGTCCGCTTCTATTCGTCGTATGTGAATCTGCGACACAGCACCTTGTAGCTTAAAACACGGCCCAACGACCCACCTTATACCGATCTGCGACGAACTTGCATAGTTTTGTCAAACATCGATCGTTTCGAGTGGAAGGCAATCCTGCCGTCAATGGTGATTCATGGCCTGACAGATATAAACAACCATAACTCCACTTCTATTCGTAGTACGCGAATCTGCGACATAGCAATTTGTAGCTTAAAACACGACACATCGACCCATCTTATACCGATCTGCGAAGAACTTGCATAGTTTCGTCAAACGTCGATCGTTCCGCGTGGTAGGCAATCCTGCCGTTAATGGTGATTCATGGCCTCACAGATATAAACAACTATAACTCCGCCTCTATTCGTCGTATGCAAATCTGCGACATAGCAATTTGTAGCTTAAAACACGACACATCGACCCACCTTATACCGATCTGCGAAGAACTTGCATAGTTTCGGCAAACGTCGATCGTTCCGAGTGGTAGGCAATCCGGCTGTCAATGGTGATTCATGGCCTGACAGATATAAACAACTATAACTCCGCTTCTATTCGTCGTATGCGAATCTGCGGCATAGCAATTTGTAGCTTAAAACACGGCCCAACGAACCACCTTATACCGATCTGCAACGAACTTGCATAGTTTCGTCAAACATCGATCGTTTCGAGTGGTAGGCAATCCGGTCGTCAATGGTGATTAATGACCTCATAGATATAAACAACTATAACTCCACTTCTATTCGTCGTATGCGAATCTGCGACATAGCAATTTGTGGGTTAAAACACGACACATCGACCCACCTTATACCGATCTGCGAAGAACTTGCATAGTTTCGTCAAACTTTGATCGTTCCGAGCGGTATGCAATCCGGCCGTCGATGGTGATTGATGGCCTCACAGATATAAACAACTATAACTCCGCTTCTATTCGTCGTATGCAAATCTGCGGCATAGCAATTTGTAGCTTAAAGCACGACACATCGACCCACCTTATACCGATCTGCGACGAACTTGCATAGTTTCGTCAAACATCGATCGTTTCGAGTGATAGGCATTCCGGCCGTCAATGATGATTCATGACCTCACAGATATAAACAACTACAACTCCGCTTCTATTCGTCGTATGCAAATCTGCGACATAGCAATTTGTAGCCTAAAACACGACACATCGAGCCACCTTATACCGATCTACGACGAACTTGCATAGTTTCGTCAAACATCGGTCGTTTCGAGTGGAAAGCAATCCGGTCGTCAATGGTGATTCATGACCTTACACATATAAACAACTATAACTCCGCTTCTATTCGTCGTATGCGAATCTGCGACATAGCAATTTGTAGGTTAAAACACGACACATTGACCCACCTTATACCGATCTGCGAAGAACTTGCATAGTTTCGGCAAACGTCGATCGTTCCGAGTGGTAGGCAATCCGGCTGTCAATGGTGATTCATGGCCTGACAGATATAAACAACTATAACTCCGCTTCTATTCGTCGTATGCGGATCTGCGGCAGAGCAATTTGTAGCTTAAAACACGGCCCAACGACCCACCTTATACCGATCTGCAACGAACTTGCATAGTTTCGTCAAACATCGATCGTTTCGAGTGGTAGGCAATCCGGTCGTCAATGGTGATTAATGACCTCATAGATATAAACAACTATAACTCCACTTCTATTCGTCGTATGCGAATCTGCGACATAGCAATTTGTGGGTTAGAACACGACACATCGACCCACCTTATACCGATCTGCGAAGAACTTGCATAGTTTCGTCAAACTTTGATCGTTTCGAGCGGTAGGCAATCCGGCCGTCGATGGTGATTGATGGCCTCACAGATATAAACAACTATAACTCCGCTTCTATTCGTCGTATGCAAATCTGCGGCATAGCAATTTGTAGCTTAAAGCACGACACATCGACCCACCTTATACCGATCTGCGACGAACTTGCATAGTTTCGTCAAACATCGATCGTTTCGAGTGGAAGGCAATCCGGCCGTCAATGGTGATTCATGGCCTGACAAATATAAACAAGTATAACTCCGCTTCTATTCGTCGTATGCAAATCTGCGACATAGCAATTTGTACCTTAAAACACGACATATCGACCCACCTTATACCGACCTGCGAAGAACTTGCATAGTTTCGTCAAACATCGATCGTTTCGAGTGATAGGCATTCCGGCCGTCAATGATGATTCATGACCTCACAGATATAAACAACTACAACTCCGCTTCTATTCGTCGTATGCAAATCTGCGACATAGCAAGTTGTAGCCTAAAACACGACACATCGAGCCACCTTATACCGATCTGCGACGAACTTGCATAGTTTCGTCAAACGTCGATCGTTCCGAGTGGTAGGCAATACTGTCGTCAACGGTGATTAATGGCCTCACAGATGTAAACATCGATAAGTCCGCTTCTATTCGTCGTATGTGAATCTGCGACACAGCAACTTGTAGCTTAAAACACGGCCCAACGACCCACCTTATACCGATCTGCGACGAACTTGCATAGTTTTGTCAAACATCGATCGTTTCGAGTGGTAGGCAATCCGGTCGTCAATGGTGATTAATAGCTTCATGGATATAAACAACTATAACTCCACTTCTATTCGTCGTATGCGAATCTGCGACATAGCAATTTGTGGGTTAAAACACGACACATCGACCCACCTTATACCGATCTGCGAAGAACTTGCATAGTTTCGTCACACGTCGATCGTTCCGAGTGGTAGGCAATCCTGTCGTCAATGGTGATTCATGGCCTCACAGATATAAACATTGATAACTCCGCTTCTATTCGTCGTATGCGAATCTGCGGCATAGCAATTTGTAGCTTAAAACACGGCCAAACGACCCACCTTATACCGATCTGCAACGAACTTGCATAGTTTCGTCAAACATCGATCGTTTCGAGTGGTAGGCAATCCGGTCGTCAATGGTGATTAATGGCCTCACAGATATGAAACTATGCAAGTTCGTCGCATGCAAATCTGCGACATAGCAATTTGTAGCTTAAAACACGGCCCAACGACCCACCTTATACCGATCTGCGACGAACTTGCATAGTTTCGTCAAACATCGATCGTTTCGAGTGGAAGGCAATTCGGTCGTCAATGGTGGTTAATGGCCTCACAGATATAAACATCGATAACTCCGCTTCTATTCGTCGTATGCGAATCTGCGACACAGCAACTTGTAGCTTAAAACACGGCCCAACGACCCACCTTATACCGATCTGCGAAGAACTTGCATAGTTTCGTCAAACGTCGATCGTTCCGAGTGGTAGGCAATCCTGCCGTCAATGGTGATTCATGGCCTCACAGATAGAAACAACTATAACTCCCCCTCTATTCGTCGTATGCAAATCTGCGGCATAGCAATTTGTAGCTTAAAACGCGGCCAAACGACCAACCTTATACCGATCTGCAACGAACTTGCATAGTTTCGTCAAACATCGATCGTTTCGAGTGGAAGGCAATCCGGCCGTCAATGGTGATTCATGGCCTCACAGACATTAACAACTGTAACTCGGCTTCTATTTGTTGTATGCAAATCTGCGACATAGCAAGTTGTAGCTTAAACCACGACACATCGACCCACCTTATACCGAACTGAAAAGATCTTTCATAGTTTCGTCAATCGTCGATCGTTCCGAGTGGTAGGCAATCCGGCCGTCGATGGTGATTCATGGCCTCACAGATATAAACAACTACAACTCCGCTTCTATTCGTCGTATGCAAATCTGCAACATAGCCATTTGTAGCTTAAAGCACGACACATCGACCCACCTTATACCGATCTGCGACGAACTTGCATAGTTTCGTCAAACATCGATCGTTTCGAGTGATAGGCATTCCGGCCGTCAATGATGATTCATGACCTCACAGATATAAACAACTACAACTCCGCTTCTATTCGTCGTATGCAAATCTGCGACATAGCAATTTGTAGCCTAAAACACGGCACATCGAGCCACCTTATACCGATCTACGACGAACTTGCATAGTTTCGTCAAACATCGGTCGTTTCGAGTGGAAAGCAATCCGGTCGTCAATGGTGATTCATGACATTACACATATAAACAACTATAACTCCGCTTCTATTCGTCGTATGCGAATCTGCGACATAGCAATTTGTAGGTTAAAACACGACACATTGACCCACCTTATACCGATCTGCGAAGAACTTGCATAGTTTCGTCAAACGTCGATCGTTCTGAGGGGTAGGCAATCCGGCCGTCGATGGTGAATCATGGCCTCACAGATATAAACAACTATAACTCCCCCTCTATTCGTCGTATGCAAATCTGCGGCATAGCAATTTGTAGCTTAAAACGCGGCCAAACGACCCACCTTATACCGATCTGCAACGAACTTGCATAGTTTCGTCAAACATCGATCGTTTCGAGTGGAAGGCAATCCGGCCGTCAATGGTGATTCATGGCCTCACAGACATTAACAACTGTAACTCGGCTTCTATTTGTTGTATGCAAATCTGCGACATAGCAAGTTGTAGCTTAAACCACGACACATCGACCCACCTTATACCGAACTGAAAAGATCTTTCATAGTTTCGTAAATCATCGATCGTTCCGAGTGGTAGGCAATCCGGCCGTCGATGGTGATTCATGGCCTCACAGATATAAACAACTACAACTCCGCTTCTATTCGTCGTATGCAAATCTGCAACATAGCCATTTGTAGCTTAAAGCACGACACATCGACCCACCTTATACCGATCTGCGACGAACTTGCATAGTTTCGTCAAACATCGATCGTTTCGAGTGATAGGCATTCCGGCCGTCAATGATGATTCATGACCTCACAGATATAAACAACTACAACTCCGCTTCTATTCGTCGTATGCAAATCTGCGACATAGCAATTTGTAGCCTAAAACACGGCACATCGAGCCACCTTATACCGATCTACGACGAACTTGCATAGTTTCGTCAAACATCGGTCGTTTCGAGTGGAAAGCAATCCGGTCGTCAATGGTGATTCATGACATTACACATATAAACAACTATAACTCCGCTTCTATTCGTCGTATGCGAATCTGCGACATAGCAATTTGTAGGTTAAAACACGACACATTGACCCACCTTATACCGATCTGCGAAGAACTTGCATAGTTTCGTCAAACGTCGATCGTTCTGAGGGGTAGGCAATCCGGCCGTCGATGGTGAATCATGGCCTCACAGATATAAACAACTATAACTCCGCTTCTATTCGTCGAATGCATATCTGCGACATAGCAATTTGTAGCTTAAAGCACGTCACATCGACCCACCTTATACCGATCTGCGAAGAACTTGCATAGTTTCGTTAAACGTCGATCGTTCCGAGTGGTAGGCAATCCTGTCGTCAATGGTGATTCATGGCCACACAGATATAAACATCGATAACTCCGCTTCTATTCGTCGTATGCGAATCTGCGGCATAGCAATTTGTAGCTTAAAACACGGCCCAACGACCCACCTTATACCGATCTGTGACGAACTTGCATAGTTTCGTCAAACATCGATCGTTTCGAGTGGTAGGCAATCCGGCCGTCAATGGTGATTCATGGCCTGACAGATATAAACAACTATAACTCCGCTTCTATTCGTCGTATGCGAATCTGCGGCATAGCAATTTGTAGCTTAAAACACGGCCCAACGACCCACCTTATACCGATCTGCAACGAACTTGCATAGTTTCGTCAAACATCGATCGTTTCGAGTGGTAGGCAATCCGGTCGTCAATGGTGATTAATGACCTCATAGATATAAACAACTATAACTCCACTTCTATTCGTCGTATGCGAATCTGCGACATAGCAATTTGTGGGTTAAAACACGACACATCGACCCACCTTATACCGATCTGCGAAGAACTTGCATAGTTTCGTCAAACTTTGATCGTTCCGAGCGGTAGGCAATCCGGCCGTCGATGGTGATTGATGGCCTCACAGATATAAACAACTATAACTCCGCTTCTATTCGTCGTATGCAAATCTGCGGCATAGCAATTTGTAGCTTAAAGCACGACACATCGACCCACCTTATACCGATCTGCGACGAACTTGCATAGTTTCGTCAAACATCGATCGTTTCGAGTGGAAGGCAATCCGGCCGTCAATGGTGATTCATGGCCTGACAAATATAAACAAGTATAACTCCGCTTCTATTCGTCGTATGCAAATCTGCGACATAGCAATTTGTACCTTAAAACACGACATATCGACCCACCTTATACCGACCTGCGAAGAACTTGCATAGTTTCGTCAAACATCGATCGTTTCGAGTGATAGGCATTCCGGCCGTCAATGATGATTCATGACCTCACAGATATAAACAACTACAACTCCGCTTCTATTCGTCGTATGCAAATCTGCGACATAGCAAGTTGTAGCCTAAAACACGACACATCGAGCCACCTTATACCGATCTGCGACGAACTTGCATAGTTTCGTCAAACGTCGATCGTTCCGAGTGGTAGGCAATACTGTCGTCAACGGTGATTAATGGCCTCACAGATGTAAACATCGATAAGTCCGCTTCTATTCGTCGTATGTGAATCTGCGACACAGCAACTTGTAGCTTAAAACACGGCCCAACGACCCACCTTATACCGATCTGCGACGAACTTGCATAGTTTTGTCAAACATCGATCGTTTCGAGTGGTAGGCAATCCGGTCGTCAATGGTGATTAATAGCTTCATGGATATAAACAACTATAACTCCACTTCTATTCGTCGTATGCGAATCTGCGACATAGCAATTTGTGGGTTAAAACACGACACATCGACCCACCTTATACCGATCTGCGAAGAACTTGCATAGTTTCGTCACACGTCGATCGTTCCGAGTGGTAGGCAATCCTGTCGTCAATGGTGATTCATGGCCTCACAGATATAAACATTGATAACTCCGCTTCTATTCGTCGTATGCGAATCTGCGGCATAGCAATTTGTAGCTTAAAACACGGCCAAACGACCCACCTTATACCGATCTGCAACGAACTTGCATAGTTTCGTCAAACATCGATCGTTTCGAGTGGTAGGCAATCCGGTCGTCAATGGTGATTAATGGCCTCACAGATATAAACTATAACTCCACTTCTATTCGTCGTATGCGAATCTGCGACATAGCAACTTGTAGCTTAAAACACGGCCCAACGACCCACCTTATACCGATCTGCGACGAACTTGCATAGTATCGTCAAACATCGATCGTTTCGAGTGGTAGGGAATCCGGTCGTCAATGGTGGTTAATGGCCTCACAGATATAAACATCGATAACTCCGCTTCTATTCGTCGTATGCGAATCTGCGACACAGCAACTTGTAGCTTAAAACACGGCCCAACGACCCACCTTATACCGATCTGCGAAGAACTTGCATAGTTTCGTCAAACGTCGATCGTTCCGAGTGGTAGGCAATCCTGCCGTCAATGGTGATTCATGGCCTCACAGATAGAAACAACTATAACTCCCCCTCTATTCGTCGTATGCAAATCTGCGGCATAGCAATTTGTAGCTTAAAACGCGGCCAAACGACCAACCTTATACCGATCTGCAACGAACTTGCATAGTTTCGTCAAACATCGATCGTTTCGAGTGGAAGGCAATCCGGCCGTCAATGGTGATTCATGGCCTCACAGACATTAACAACTGTAACTCGGCTTCTATTTGTTGTATGCAAATCTGCGACATAGCAAGTTGTAGCTTAAACCACGACACATCGACCCACCTTATACCGAACTGAAAAGATCTTTCATAGTTTCGTCAATCGTCGATCGTTCCGAGTGGTAGGCAATCCGGCCGTCGATGGTGATTCATGGCCTCACAGATATAAACAACTACAACTCCGCTTCTATTCGTCGTATGCAAATCTGCAACATAGCCATTTGTAGCTTAAAGCACGACACATCGACCCACCTTATACCGATCTGCGACGAACTTGCATAGTTTCGTCAAACATCGATCGTTTCGAGTGATAGGCATTCCGGCCGTCAATGATGATTCATGACCTCACAGATATAAACAACTACAACTCCGCTTCTATTCGTCGTATGCAAATCTGCGACATAGCAATTTGTAGCCTAAAACACGGCACATCGAGCCACCTTATACCGATCTACGACGAACTTGCATAGTTTCGTCAAACATCGGTCGTTTCGAGTGGAAAGCAATCCGGTCGTCAATGGTGATTCATGACATTACACATATAAACAACTATAACTCCGCTTCTATTCGTCGTATGCGAATCTGCGACATAGCAATTTGTAGGTTAAAACACGACACATTGACCCACCTTATACCGATCTGCGAAGAACTTGCATAGTTTCGTCAAACGTCGATCGTTCTGAGGGGTAGGCAATCCGGCCGTCGATGGTGAATCATGGCCTCACAGATATAAACAACTATAACTCCCCCTCTATTCGTCGTATGCAAATCTGCGGCATAGCAATTTGTAGCTTAAAACGCGGCCAAACGACCCACCTTATACCGATCTGCAACGAACTTGCATAGTTTCGTCAAACATCGATCGTTTCGAGTGGAAGGCAATCCGGCCGTCAATGGTGATTCATGGCCTCACAGACATTAACAACTGTAACTCGGCTTCTATTTGTTGTATGCAAATCTGCGACATAGCAAGTTGTAGCTTAAACCACGACACATCGACCCACCTTATACCGAACTGAAAAGATCTTTCATAGTTTCGTCAATCGTCGATCGTTCCGAGTGGTAGGCAATCCGGCCGTCGATGGTGATTCATGGCCTCACAGATATAAACAACTACAACTCCGCTTCTATTCGTCGTATGCAAATCTGCAACATAGCCATTTGTAGCTTAAAGCACGACACATCGACCCACCTTATACCGATCTGCGACGAACTTGCATAGTTTCGTCAAACATCGATCGTTTCGAGTGATAGGCATTCCGGCCGTCAATGATGATTCATGACCTCACAGATATAAACAACTACAACTCCGCTTCTATTCGTCGTATGCAAATCTGCGACATAGCAATTTGTAGCCTAAAACACGGCACATCGAGCCACCTTATACCGATCTACGACGAACTTGCATAGTTTCGTCAAACATCGGTCGTTTCGAGTGGAAAGCAATCCGGTCGTCAATGGTGATTCATGACATTACACATATAAACAACTATAACTCCGCTTCTATTCGTCGTATGCGAATCTGCGACATAGCAATTTGTAGGTTAAAACACGACACATTGACCCACCTTATACCGATCTGCGAAGAACTTGCATAGTTTCGTCAAACGTCGATCGTTCTGAGGGGTAGGCAATCCGGCCGTCGATGGTGAATCATGGCCTCACAGATATAAACAACTATAACTCCGCTTCTATTCGTCGAATGCATATCTGCGACATAGCAATTTGTAGCTTAAAGCACGTCACATCGACCCACCTTATACCGATCTGCGAAGAACTTGCATAGTTTCGTTAAACGTCGATCGTTCCGAGTGGTAGGCAATCCTGTCGTCAATGGTGATTCATGGCCACACAGATATAAACATCGATAACTCCGCTTCTATTCGTCGTATGCGAATCTGCGGCATAGCAATTTGTAGCTTAAAACACGGCCCAACGACCCACCTTATACCGATCTGTGACGAACTTGCATAGTTTCGTCAAACATCGATCGTTTCGAGTGGTAGGCAATCCGGCTGTCAATGGTGATTCATGGCCTGACAGATATAAACAACTATAACTCCGCTTCTATTCGTCGTATGCGAATCTGCGGCATAGCAATTTGTAGCTTAAAACACGGCCCAACGACCCACCTTATACCGATCTGCAACGAACTTGCATAGTTTCGTCAAACATCGATCGTTTCGAGTGGTAGGCAATCCGGTCGTCAATGGTGATTAATGACCTCATAGATATAAACAACTATAACTCCACTTCTATTCGTCGTATGCGAATCTGCGACATAGCAATTTGTGGGTTAAAACACGACACATCGACCCACCTTATACCGATCTGCGAAGAACTTGCATAGTTTCGTCAAACTTTGATCGTTCCGAGCGGTAGGCAATCCGGCCGTCGATGGTGATTGATGGCCTCACAGATATAAACAACTATAACTCCGCTTCTATTCGTCGTATGCAAATCTGCGGCATAGCAATTTGTAGCTTAAAGCACGACACATCGACCCACCTTATACCGATCTGCGACGAACTTGCATAGTTTCGTCAAACATCGATCGTTTCGAGTGGAAGGCAATCCGGCCGTCAATGGTGATTCATGGCCTGACAAATATAAACAAGTATAACTCCGCTTCTATTCGTCGTATGCAAATCTGCGACATAGCAATTTGTACCTTAAAACACGACATATCGACCCACCTTATACCGACCTGCGAAGAACTTGCATAGTTTCGTCAAACATCGATCGTTTCGAGTGATAGGCATTCCGGCCGTCAATGATGATTCATGACCTCACAGATATAAACAACTACAACTCCGCTTCTATTCGTCGTATGCAAATCTGCGACATAGCAAGTTGTAGCCTAAAACACGACACATCGAGCCACCTTATACCGATCTGCGACGAACTTGCATAGTTTCGTCAAACGTCGATCGTTCCGAGTGGTAGGCAATACTGTCGTCAACGGTGATTAATGGCCTCACAGATGTAAACATCGATAAGTCCGCTTCTATTCGTCGTATGTGAATCTGCGACACAGCAACTTGTAGCTTAAAACACGGCCCAACGACCCACCTTATACCGATCTGCGACGAACTTGCATAGTTTTGTCAAACATCGATCGTTTCGAGTGGTAGGCAATCCGGTCGTCAATGGTGATTAATAGCTTCATGGATATAAACAACTATAACTCCACTTCTATTCGTCGTATGCGAATCTGCGACATAGCAATTTGTGGGTTAAAACACGACACATCGACCCACCTTATACCGATCTGCGAAGAACTTGCATAGTTTCGTCACACGTCGATCGTTCCGAGTGGTAGGCAATCCTGTCGTCAATGGTGATTCATGGCCTCACAGATATAAACATTGATAACTCCGCTTCTATTCGTCGTATGCGAATCTGCGGCATAGCAATTTGTAGCTTAAAACACGGCCAAACGACCCACCTTATACCGATCTGCAACGAACTTGCATAGTTTCGTCAAACATCGATCGTTTCGAGTGGTAGGCAATCCGGTCGTTCTATTCGTCGTATGCGAATCTGCGACACAGCAACTTGTAGCTTAAAACACGGCCCAACGACCCACCTTATACCGATCTGCGACGAACTTGCATAGTATCGTCAAACATCGATCGTTTCGAGTGGTAGGGAATCCGGTCGTCAATGGTGGTTAATGGCCTCACAGATATAAACATCGATAACTCCGCTTCTATTCGTCGTATGCGAATCTGCGACACAGCAACTTGTAGCTTAAAACACGGCCCAACGACCCACCTTATACCGATCTGCGAAGAACTTGCATAGTTTCGTCAAACGTCGATCGTTCCGAGTGGTAGGCAATCCTGTCGTCAATGGTGATTAATGGCCTCACAGATATAAACAACTATAACTCCCCCTCTATTCGTCGTATGCAAATCTGCGGCATAGCAATTTGTAGCTTAAAACGCGGCCAAACGACCCACCTTATACCGATCTGCAACGAACTTGCATAGTTTCGTCAAACATCGATCGTTTCGAGTGGAAGGCAATCCGGCCGTCAATGGTGATTCATGGCCTCACAGACATTAACAACTGTAACTCGGCTTCTATTTGTTGTATGCAAATCTGCGACATAGCAAGTTGTAGCTTAAACCACGACACATCGACCCACCTTATACCGAACTGAAAAGATCTTTCATAGTTTCGTCAATCGTCGATCGTTCCGAGTGGTAGGCAATCCGGCCGTCGATGGTGATTCATGGCCTCACAGATATAAACAACTACAACTCCGCTTCTATTCGTCGTATGCAAATCTGCAACATAGCCATTTGTAGCTTAAAGCACGACACATCGACCCACCTTATACCGATCTGCGACGAACTTGCATACTTTCGTCAAACATCGATCGTTTCGAGTGATAGGCATTCCGGCCGTCAATGATGATTCATGACCTCACAGATATAAACAACTACAACTCCGCTTCTATTCGTCGTATGCAAATCTGCGACATAGCAATTTGTAGCCTAAAACACGACACATCGAGCCACCTTATACCGATCTGCGACGAACTTGCATAGTTTCGTTAAACGTCGATCGTTCCGAGTGGTAGGCAATCCTGTCGTCAATGGTGATTCATGGCCACACAGATATAAACATCGATAACTCCGCTTCTATTCGTCGTATGCGAATCTGCGGCATAGCAATTTGTAGCTTAAAACACGGCCCAACGACCCACCTTATACCGATCTGTGACGAACTTGCATAGTTTCGTCAAACATCGATCGTTTCGAGTGGTAGGCAATCCGGTCGTCAATGGTGATTAATGGCCTCATGGATATAAACAACTATAACTCCACTTCTATTCGTCGTATGCGAATCTGCGACATAGCAATTTGTGGGTTAAAACACGACACATCGACCCACCTTATACCGATCTGCGAAGAACTTGCATAGTTTCGTCAAACGTCGATCGTTCCGAGTGGTAGGCAATCCTGTCGTCAATGGTGATTCATGGCCTCACAGATATAAACATCGATAACTCCGCTTCTATTCGTCGTATGCGAATCTGCGGCATAGCAATTTGTAGCTTAAAACACTACACATCGACCCACCTTATACCGATCTGCAACGAACTTGCATAGTTTCGTCAAACATCGATCGTTTCGAGTGGTAGGCAATCCGGTCGTCAATGGTGATTAATGGCCTCACAGATATAAACTATAACTCCACTTTTATTCGTCGTATGCAAATCTGCGACAAAGCATTTTGTAGCTTAAAGCACGACACATCGACTCACCTTATACCGATCTACGACGAACTTGCATAGTTTCGTCAAACATCGGTCGTTTCGAGTGGAAAGCAATCCGGTCGTCAATGGTGATTCATGACCTTACACATATAAACAACTATAACTCCGCTTCTATTCGTCGTATGCAAATCTGCGACATAGCAATTTGTAGCTTAAAACACGACACATGGACCCACCTTATACCGATCTGCGAAGAACTTGCATAGTTCCGTCAAACATCGATCGTTTCGAGTGGAAGGCAATCCGGCCGTCAATGGTGATTTATGGCCTGACAAATATAAACAACTATAACTCCGCTTCTATTCGTCGTATGCAAATCTGCGACATAGCAATTTGTACCTTAAAACACGACATATCGACCCACCTTATACCGACCTGCGAAGAACTTGCATAGTTTCGTCAAACATCGATCGTTTCGAGTGATAGGCATTCCGGCCGTCAATGATGATTCATGACCTCACAGATATAAACAACTATAACTCCGCTTCTATTCGTCGTACGCAAATCTGCGACATAGCAAGTTGTAGCCTAAAACACGACACATCGAGCCACCATATACCGATCTGCGACGAACTTGCATAGTTTCGTCAAACGTCGATCGTTCCGAGTGGTAGGCAATACTGTCGTCAATGGTGATTAATGGCCTCACAGATATAAACATCGATAAGTCCGCTTCTATTCGTCGTATGTGAATCTGCGACACAGCACCTTGTAGCTTAAAACACGGCCCAACGACCCACCTTATACCGATCTGCGACGAACTTGCATAGTTTTGTCAAACATCGATCGTTTCGAGTGGAAGGCAATCCTGCCGTCAATGGTGATTCATGGCCTGACAGATATAAACAACCATAACTCCACTTCTATTCGTAGTACGCGAATCTGCGACATAGCAATTTGTAGCTTAAAACACGACACATCGACCCATCTTATACCGATCTGCGAAGAACTTGCATAGTTTCGTCAAACGTCGATCGTTCCGCGTGGTAGGCAATCCTGCCGTTAATGGTGATTCATGGCCTCACAGATATAAACAACTATAACTCCGCCTCTATTCGTCGTATGCAAATCTGCGACATAGCAATTTGTAGCTTAAAACACGACACATCGACCCACCTTATACCGATCTGCGAAGAACTTGCATAGTTTCGGCAAACGTCGATCGTTCCGAGTGGTAGGCAATCCGGCTGTCAATGGTGATTCATGGCCTGACAGATATAAACAACTATAACTCCGCTTCTATTCGTCGTATGCGAATCTGCGGCATAGCAATTTGTAGCTTAAAACACGGCCCAACGAACCACCTTATACCGATCTGCAACGAACTTGCATAGTTTCGTCAAACATCGATCGTTTCGAGTGGTAGGCAATCCGGTCGTCAATGGTGATTAATGACCTCATAGATATAAACAACTATAACTCCACTTCTATTCGTCGTATGCGAATCTGCGACATAGCAATTTGTGGGTTAAAACACGACACATCGACCCACCTTATACCGATCTGCGAAGAACTTGCATAGTTTCGTCAAACTTTGATCGTTCCGAGCGGTATGCAATCCGGCCGTCGATGGTGATTGATGGCCTCACAGATATAAACAACTATAACTCCGCTTCTATTCGTCGTATGCAAATCTGCGGCATAGCAATTTGTAGCTTAAAGCACGACACATCGACCCACCTTATACCGATCTGCGACGAACTTGCATAGTTTCGTCAAACATCGATCGTTTCGAGTGGAAGGCAATCCGGCCGTCAATGGTGATTCATGGCCTGACAAATATAAACAAGTATAACTCCGCTTCTATTCGTCGTATGCAAATCTGCGACATAGCAATTTGTACCTTAAAACACGACATATCGACCCACCTTATACCGACCTGCGAAGAACTTGCATAGTTTCGTCAAACATCGATCGTTTCGAGTGATAGGCATTCCGGCCGTCAATGATGATTCATGACCTCACAGATATAAACAACTACAACTCCGCTTCTATTCGTCGTATGCAAATCTGCGACATAGCAAGTTGTAGCCTAAAACACGACACATCGAGCCACCTTATACCGATCTGCGACGAACTTGCATAGTTTCGTCAAACGTCGATCGTTCCGAGTGGTAGGCAATACTGTCGTCAACGGTGATTAATGGCCTCACAGATGTAAACATCGATAAGTCCGCTTCTATTCGTCGTATGTGAATCTGCGACACAGCAACTTGTAGCTTAAAACACGGCCCAACGACCCACCTTATACCGATCTGCGACGAACTTGCATAGTTTTGTCAAACATCGATCGTTTCGAGTGGTAGGCAATCCGGTCGTCAATGGTGATTAATAGCTTCATGGATATAAACAACTATAACTCCACTTCTATTCGTCGTATGCGAATCTGCGACATAGCAATTTGTGGGTTAAAACACGACACATCGACCCACCTTATACCGATCTGCGAAGAACTTGCATAGTTTCGTCACACGTCGATCGTTCCGAGTGGTAGGCAATCCTGTCGTCAATGGTGATTCATGGCCTCACAGATATAAACATTGATAACTCCGCTTCTATTCGTCGTATGCGAATCTGCGGCATAGCAATTTGTAGCTTAAAACACGGCCAAACGACCCACCTTATACCGATCTGCAACGAACTTGCATAGTTTCGTCAAACATCGATCGTTTCGAGTGGTAGGCAATCCGGTCGTCAATGGTGATTAATGGCCTCACAGATATAAACTATAACTCCACTTCTATTCGTCGTATGCGAATCTGCGACATAGCAACTTGTAGCTTAAAACACGGCCCATCGACCCACCTCACACCGATCTGCGACGAACTTGCATAGTATCGTCAAACATCGATCGTTTCGAGTGGTAGGGAATCCGGTCGTCAATGGTGGTTAATGGCCTCACAGATATAAACATCGATAACTCCGCTTCTATTCGTCGTATGCGAATCTGCGACACAGCAACTTGTAGCTTAAAACACGGCCCAACGACCCACCTTATACCGATCTGCAACGAACTTGCATAGTTTCGTCAAACATCGATCGTTTCGAGTGGTAGGCAATCCGGTCGTCAATGGTGATTAATGGCCTCACAGATATAAACTATAACTCCACTTCTATTCGTCGTATGCGAATCTGCGACATAGCAACTTGTAGCTTAAAACACGGCCCAACGACCCACCTTATACCGATCTGCGACGAACTTGCATAGTATCGTCAAACATCGATCGTTTCGAGTGGTAGGCAATGCGGCCGTCAATGGTGATTCATGGCCCTACAGATATAAACAACAATAACTCCGCTTGTATTCGTCGTACGCAAATCTGCGACATAGCAATTTGTAGCCTAAAACACGACACATCGACCCACCTTATACCGATCTGCGACGAACTTGCATAGTTTCGTCAAGCGTCGATCGTTTCGAGTGGAAGGCAATCCGGCCGTCAATGGTGATTCATGGCCTGACAGATATAAACAACTATAACTCCACTTCTATTCGTCGTATGCGAATCTGTGACATAGCAATTTGTAGCTTAAAACACGACACATCGACCCATCTTATACCGATCTGCGAAGAACTTGCATAGTTTCGTCAAACGTCGATCGTTCCGAGTGGTAGGCAATCCTGCCGTTAATGGTGATTCATGGCCTCACAGATATAAACAACTATAACTCCGCCTCTATTCGTCGTATGCAAATCTGCGACATAGCAATTTGTAGCTTAAAACACGACACATCGACCCACCTTATACCGATCTGCGAAGAACTTGCATAGTTTCGGCAAACGTCGATCGTTCCGAGTGGTAGGCAATCCGGCCGTCAATGGTGATTCACGGCCTGACAGATATAAACAACTATAACTCCACTTCTATTCGTCGTATGCAAATCTGCGGCATAGCAATTTGTAGCTTAAAGCACGACACATCGACCCACCTTATACCGATCTGCGAAGAACTTGCATAGTTTCGTCAAACGTCGATCGTTTCGAATGGTAGGCAATCCGGTCGTCAATGGTGATTAATAGCTTCATGGATATAAACAACTATAACTCCACTTCTATTCGTCGTATGCGAATCTGCGACATAGCAATTTGTGGGTTAAAACACGACACATCGACCCACCTTATACCGATCTGCGAAGAACTTGCATAGTTTCGTCAAACATCGATCGTTTCGAGTGGAAGGCAATCCGGCCGTCAATGGTGATTTATGGCCTGACAAATATAAACAACTATAACTCCGCTTCTATTCGTCGTATGCAAATCTGCGACATAGCAATTTGTACCTTAAAACACGACATATCGACCCACCTTATACCGACCTGCGAAGAACTTGCATAGTTTCGTCAAACATCGATCGTTTCGAGTGATAGGCATTCCGGCCGTCAATGATGATTCATGACCTCACAGATATAAACAACTATAACTCCGCTTCTATTCGTCGTACGCAAATCTGCGACATAGCAAGTTGTAGCCTAAAACACGACACATCGAGCCACCTTATACCGATCTGCGACGAACTTGCATAGTTTCGTCAAACGTCGATCGTTCCGAGTGGTAGGCAATACTGTCGTCAACGGTGATTAATGGCCTCACAGATATAAACATCGATAAGTCCGCTTCTATTCGTCGTATGTGAATCTGCGACACAGCAACTTGTAGCTTAAAACACGGCCCAACGACCCACCTTATACCGATCTGCGACGAACTTGCATAGTTTTGTCAAACATCGATCGTTTCGAGTGGTAGGCAATCCGGTCGTCAATGGTGATTAATAGCCTCATGGATATAAACAACTATAACTCCACTTCTATTGGTCGTATGCGAATCTGCGACATAGCAATATGTGGGTTAAAACACGACACATCGACCCACCTTATACCGATCTGCGAAGAACTTGCATAGTTTCGTCAAACTTTGATCGTTCCGAGCGGTAGGCAATCCGGCCGTCGATGGTGATTGATGGCCTCACAGATATAAACAACTATAACTCCGCTTCTATTCGTCGTATGCAAATCTGCGGCATAGCAATTTGTAGCCTAAAACACGACACATCGAGCCACCTTATACCGATCTGCGACGAACCTGCATAGTATCGTCAAACATCGATCGTTTCGAGTGGTAGGCAATCCGGTCGTCAATGGTGGTTAATGGCCTCACAGATATAAACATCGATAACTCCGCTTCTATTCGTCGTATGCGAATCTGCGACGTAGCAAGTTGTAGCTTAAAACACGGCCCAACGAGCCACCTTATACCGATCTGCGTCGAACTTGCATAGTTTCGTCAAACATCGATCGTTTCGAGTGATAGGCATTCCGGCCGTTAATGATGATTCATGACCTCACAGATATAAACAACTACAACTCCGCTTCTATTCGTCGTATGCAAATCTGCGACATAGCAATTTGTAGCCTAAAACACGACACATCGAGCCACCTTATACCGATCTGCGACGAACTTGCATAGTTTCGTCAAACATCGATCGTTCCGAGTGGTAGGCAATCCTGTCGTCAATGGTGATTCATGGCCTCACAGATATAAACATCGATAACTCCACTTCTATTCGTCGTATGCGAATCTGCGACATAGCAGTTTGTGGGTTGAAACACGACACATCGACCCACCTTATACCGATCTGCGACGAACTTTCATAGTTTCGTCAAACGTCGATCGTTCCGAGTGGTAGGCAATACTGTCGTCAATGGTGATTAATGGCCTCACAGATATAAACATCGATAAGTCCGCTTCTATTCGTCGTATGCGAATCTGCGACACAGCAACTTGTAGCTTAAAACACGGCCCAACGACCCACCTTATACCGATCTGCGACGAACTTGCATAGTTTTGTCAAACATCGATCGTTTCGAGTGGAAGGCAATCCTGCCGTCAATGGTGATTCATGGCCTGACAGATATAAACAACTATAACTCCACTTCTAGTCGTAGTACGCGAATCTGCGACATAGCAATTTGTAGCTTAAAACACGACACATCGACCCATCTTATACCGATCTGCGAAGAACTTGCATAGTTTCGTCAAACGTCGATCGTTCCGAGTGGTAGGCAATCCTGCCGTCAATGGTGATTCATGGCCTCACAGATAGAAACAACTATAACTCCGCCTCTATTCGTCGTATGCAAATCTGCGGCATAGCAATTTGTAGCTTAAAACACGGCCAAACGACCCACCTTATACCGATCTGCAACGAACTTGCATAGTGCGACGAACTTGCATAGTTTCGTCAAACATCGATCGTTTCGAGTGGTAGGCAATCCGGCCGTCAATGGTGATTCATGGCCTCACAGACATTAACAACTGTAACTCGGCTTCTATTTGTTGTATGCAAATCTGCGACATAGCAAGTTGTAGCTTAAACCACGACACATCGACCCACCTTATACCGATCTGCGAAGAACTTGCATAGTTTCGTCAAACGTCGATCGTTCTGAGGGGTAGGCAATCCGGCCGTCGATGGTGAATCATGGCCTCACAGATATAAACAACTAGAACTCCGCTTCTATTCGTCGAATGCAAATCTGCGACATAGCAATTTGTAGCTTAAAGCACGTCACATCGACCCACCTTATACCGATCTGCGACGAACTTGCATAGTTTCGTCAAACGTCGATCGTTCCGAGTGGTAGGCAATCCTGTCGTCAATGGTGATTCATGGCCTGACAAATATAAACAACTATAACTCCGCTTCTATTCGTCGTATGCAAATCTGCGACATAGCAATTTGTAGCTTAAAACATGACACATCGACCCACCTTATACCGATCTGCGAAGAACTTGCATAGTTTCGTTAAACGTCGATCGTTCCGAGTGGTAGGCAATCCTGTCGTCAATGGTGATTCATGGCCACCCAGATATAAACATCGATAACTCCGCTTCTATTCGTCGTATGCGAATCTGCGGCATAGCAATTTGTAGCTTAAAACACGGCCCAACGACCCACCTTATACTGATCTGTGACGAACTTGCATAGTTTCGTCAAACATCGATCGTTTCGAGTGGTAGGCAATCCGGCCGTCAATGGTGATTCATGGCCTGACAGATATAAACAACTATAACTCCGCTTCTATTCGTCGTACGCAAATCTGCGACATAGCAATTTGTAGCCTAAAACACGACACATCGAGCCACCTTATACCGATCTGCGACGAACTTGCATAGTTTCGTCAAGCGTCGATCGTTCCGAGTGATAGGCATTCCGGCCATCAATGGTGATTCATTGCCTGACAAATATAAACAACTATAACTCCGCTTCTATTCGTCGTATGCAAATCTGCGACATAGCAATTTGTAGCTTAAAACACGACACATCGACCCACCTTATACCGATCTGCGAAGAACTTGCATAGTTTCGTCAAACGTCGATCGTTTCGAGTGGTAGGCAATCCGGTCGTCAATGGTGATTAATAGCTTCATGGATATAAACAACTATAACTCCACTTCTATTCGTCGTATGCGAATCTGCGACATAGCAATTTGTGGGTTAAAACACGACACATCGACCCACCTTATACCGGTCTGCGAAGAACTTGCATAGTTTCGTCAAACTTTTATCGTTCCGAGCGGTAGGCAATCCGGCCGTCGATGGTGATTGATGGCCTCACAGATATAAACAACTATAACTCCGCTTCTATTCGTCGTATGCAAATCTGCGGCATAGCAATTTGTAGCTTAAAACACGGCCCAACGACCCACCTTATACTGATCTGTGACGAACTTGCATAGTTTCGTCAAACATCGATCGTTTCGAGTGGTAGGCAATCCGGCCGTCAATGGTGATTCATGGCCTGACAGATATAAACAACTATAACTCCGCTTCTATTCGTCGTACGCAAATCTGCGACATAGCAATTTGTAGCCTAAAACACGACACATCGAGCCACCTTATACCGATCTGCGACGAACTTGCATAGTTTCGTCAAGCGTCGATCGTTCCGAGTGATAGGCATTCCGGCCATCAATGGTGATTCATTGCCTGACAAATATAAACAACTATAACTCCGCTTCTATTCGTCGTATGCAAATCTGCGACATAGCAATTTGTAGCTTAAAACACGACACATCGACCCACCTTATACCGATCTGCGAAGAACTTGCATAGTTTCGTCAAACGTCGATCGTTTCGAGTGGTAGGCAATCCGGTCGTCAATGGTGATTAATAGCTTCATGGATATAAACAACTATAACTCCACTTCTATTCGTCGTATGCGAATCTGCGACATAGCAATTTGTGGGTTAAAACACGACACATCGACCCACCTTATACCGATCTGCGAAGAACTTGCATAGTTTCGTCAAACTTTGATCGTTCCGAGCGGTAGGCAATCCGGCCGTCGATGGTGATTGATGGCCTCACAGATATAAACAACTTTAACTCCGCTTCTATTCGTCGTATGCAAATCTGCGGCATAGCAATTTGTAGCTTAAAGCACGACACATCGACCCACCTTATACCGATCTGCGACGAACTTGCATAGTTTCGTCAAACATCGATCGTTTCGAGTGGAAGGCAATCCGGCCGTCAATGGTGATTCATGGCCTGACAAATATAAACAAGTATAACTCCGCTTCTATTCGTCGTATGCAAATCTGCGACATAGCAATTTGTACCTTAAAACACGACATATCGACCCACCTTATACCGACCTGCGAAGAACTTGCATAGTTTCGTCAAACATCGATCGTTTCGAGTGATAGGCATTCCGGCCGTCAATGATGATTCATGACCTCACAGATATAAACAACTACAACTCCGCTTCTATTCGTCGTATGCAAATCTGCGACATAGCAAGTTGTAGCCTAAAACACGACACATCGAGCCACCTTATACCGATCTGCGACGAACTTGCATAGTTTCGTCAAACGTCGATCGTTCCGAGTGGTAGGCAATACTGTCGTCAACGGTGATTAATGGCCTCACAGATGTAAACATCGATAAGTCCGCTTCTATTCGTCGTATGTGAATCTGCGACACAGCAACTTGTAGCTTAAAACACGGCCCAACGACCCACCTTATACCGATCTGCGACGAACTTGCATAGTTTTGTCAAACATCGATCGTTTCGAGTGGTAGGCAATCCGGTCGTCAATGGTGATTAATAGCTTCATGGATATAAACAACTATAACTCCACTTCTATTCGTCGTATGCGAATCTGCGACATAGCAATTTGTGGGTTAAAACACGGCCCAACGACCCACCTTATACCGATCTGCGAAGAACTTGCATAGTTTCGTCAAACGTCGATCGTTCCGAGTGGTAGGCAATCCTGCCGTCAATGGTGATTCATGGCCTCACAGATAGAAACAACTATAACTCCCCCTCTATTCGTCGTATGCAAATCTGCGGCATAGCAATTTGTAGCTTAAAACGCGGCCAAACGACCCACCTTATACCGATCTGCAACGAACTTGCATAGTTTCGTCAAACATCGATCGTTTCGAGTGGAAGGCAATCCGGCCGTCAATGGTGATTCATGGCCTCACAGACATTAACAACTGTAACTCGGCTTCTATTTGTTGTATGCAAATCTGCGACATAGCAAGTTGTAGCTTAAACCACGACACATCGACCCACCTTATACCGAACTGAAAAGATCTTTCATAGTTTCGTCAATTGTCGATCGTTCCGAGTGGTAGGCAATCCTGTCGTCAATGGTGATTCATGGCCTCACAGATATAAACATCGATAACTCCGCTTCTATTCGTCGTATGCGAATCTGCGGCATAGCAATTTGTAGCTTAAAACACGGCCAAACGACCCACCTTATACCGATCTGCAACGAACTTGCATAGTTTCGTCAAACATCGATCGTTTCGAGTGGTAGGCAATCCGGTCGTCAATGGTGATTAATGGCCTCACAGATATAAACTATAACTCCACTTCTATTCGTCGTATGCGAATCTGCGACATAGCAACTTGTAGCTTAAAACACGGCCCAACGACCCACCTTATACCGATCTGCGACGAACTTGCATAGTATCGTCAAACATCGATCGTTTCGAGTGGTAGGCAATGCGGCCGTCAATGGTGATTCATGGCCCTACAGATATAAACAACAATAACTCCGCTTGTATTCGTCGTACGCAAATCTGCGACATAGCAATTTGTAGCCTAAAACACGACACATCGACCCACCTTATACCGATCTGCGACGAACTTGCATAGTTTCGTCAAGCGTCGATCGTTTCGAGTGGAAGGCAATCCGGCCGTCAATGGTGATTCATGGCCTGACAGATATAAACAACTATAACTCCACTTCTATTCGTCGTATGCGAATCTGTGACATAGCAATTTGTAGCTTAAAACACGACACATCGACCCATCATATACCGATCTGCGAAGAACTTGCATAGTTTCGTCAAACGTCGATCGTTCCGAGTGGTAGGCAATCCTGCCGTTAATGGTGATTCATGGCCTCACAGATATAAACAACTATAACTCCGCCTCTATTCGTCGTATGCAAATCTGCGACATAGCAATTTGTAGCTTAAAACACGACACATCGACCCACCTTATACCGATCTGCGAAGAACTTGCATAGTTTCGGCAAACGTCGATCGTTCCGAGTGGTAGGCAATCCGGCCGTCAATGGTGATTCACGGCCTGACAGATATAAACAACTGTAACTCCGCTTCTATTCGTCGTATGCAAATCTGCGACATAGCAATTTGTAGCTTAAAACACGGCACATCGACCCACCTTATGCCGATCTGCGAAGAACTTGCAGAGTTTCGGCAAACGTCGATCGTTCCGAGTGGTAGGCAATCCGGCTGTCAATGGTGATTCATGGCCTGACAGATATAAACAACTATAACTCCGCTTCTATTCGTCGTATGCGAATCTGCGGCATAGCAATTTGTAGCTTAAAACACGGCCCAACGACCCACCTTATACCGATCTGCAACGAACTTGCATAGTTTCGTCAAACATCGATCGTTTCGAGTGGTAGGCAATCCGGTCGTCAATGGTGATTAATGACCTCATAGATATAAACAACTATAACTCCACTTCTATTCGTCGTATGCGAATCTGCGACATAGCAATTTGTGGGTTAAAACACGACACATCGACCCACCTTATACCAATCTGCGAAGAACTTGCATAGTTTCGTCAAACTTTGATCGTTCCGAGCGGTAGGCAATCCGGCCGTCGATGGTGATTGATGGCCTCACAGATATAAACAACTATAACTCCACTTCTATTCGTCGTATGCAAATCTGCGGCATAGCAATTTGTAGCTTAAAGCACGACACATCGACCCACCTTATACCGATCTGCGACGAACTTGCATAGTTTCGTCAAACATCGATCGTTTCGAGTGGAAGGCAATCCGGCCGTCAATGGTGATTTATGGCCTGACAAATATAAACAACTATAACTCCGCTTCTATTCGTCGTATGCAAATCTGCGACATAGCAATTTGTACCTTAAAACACGACATATCGACCCACCTTATACCGACCTGCGAAGAACTTGCATAGTTTCGTCAAACATCGATCGTTTCGAGTGATAGGCATTCCGGCCGTCAATGATGATTCATGACCTCACAGATATAAACAACTATAACTCCGCTTCTATTCGTCGTACGGAAATCTGCGACATAGCAAGTTGTAGCCTAAAACACGACACATCGAGCCACCTTATACCGATCTGCGACGAACTTGCATAGTTTCGTCAAACGTCGATCGTTCCGAGTGGTAGGCAATACTGTCGTCAACGGTGATTAATGGCCTCACAGATATAAACATCGATAAGTCCGCTTCTATTCGTCGTATGTGAATCTGCGACACAGCAACTTGTAGCTTAAAACACGGCCCAACGACCCACCTTATACCGATCTGCGACGAACTTGCATAGTTTTGTCAAACATCGATCGTTTCGAGTGGTAGGCAATCCGGTCGTCAATGGTGATTAATAGCCTCATGGATATAAACAACTATAACTCCACTTCTATTGGTCGTATGCGAATCTGCGGCATAGCAATATGTGGGTTAAAACACGACACATCGACCCACCTTATACCGATCTGCGAAGAACTTGCATAGTTTCGTCAAACTTTGATCGTTCCGAGCGGTAGGCAATCCGGCCGTCGATGGTGATTGATGGCCTCACAGATATAAACAACTATAACTCCGCTTCTATTCGTCGTATGCAAATCTGCGGCATAGCAATTTGTAGCCTAAAACACGACACATCGAGCCACCTTATACCGATCTGCGACGAACTTGCATAGTATCGTCAAACATCGATCGTTTCGAGTGGTAGGCAATCCGGTCGTCAATGGTGGTTAATGGCCTCACAGATATAAACATCGATAACTCCGCTTCTATTCGTCGTATGCGAATCTGCGACGTAGCAAGTTGTAGCTTAAAACACGGCCCAACGAGCCACCTTATACCGATCTGCGTCGAACTTGCATAGTTTCGTCAAACATCGATCGTTTCGAGTGATAGGCATTCCGGCCGTTAATGATGATTCATGACCTCACAGATATAAACAACTACAACTCCGCTTCTATTCGTCGTATGCAAATCTGCGACATAGCAATTTGTAGCCTAAAACACGACACATCGAGCCACCTTATACCGATCTACGACGAACTTGCATAGTTTCGTCAAACATCGATCGTTCCGAGTGGTAGGCAATCCTGTCGTCAATGGTGATTCATGGCCTCACAGATATAAACATCGATAACTCCACTTCTATTCGTCGTATGCGAATCTGCGACATAGCAGTTTGTGGGTTAAAACACGACACATCGACCCACCTTATACCGATCTGCGACGAACTTTCATAGTTTCGTCAAACGTCGATCGTTCCGAGTGGTAGGCAATACTGTCGTCAATGGTGATTAATGGCCTCACAGATATAAACATCGATAAGTCCGGTTCTATTCGTCGTATGCGAATCTGCGACACAGCAACTTGTAGCTTAAAACACGGCCCAACGACCCACCTTATACCGATCTGCGACGAACTTGCATAGTTTTGTCAAACATCGATCGTTTCGAGTGGAAGGCAATCCAGCCGTCAATGGTGATTCATGGCCTGACAGATATAAACAACTATAACTCCACTTCTAGTCGTAGTACGCGAATCTGCGACATAGCAATTTGTAGCTTAAAACACGACACATCGACCCATCTTATACCGATCTGCGAAGAACTTGCATAGTTTCGTCAAACGTCGATCGTTCCGAGTGGTAGGCAATCCTGCCGTCAATGGTGATTCATGGCCTCACAGATAGAAACAACTATAACTCCGCCTCTATTCGTCGTATGCAAATCTGCGGCATAGCAATTTGTAGCTTAAAACACGGCCAAACGACCCACCTTATACCGATCTGCAACGAACTTGCATAGTTTCGTCAAACATCGATCGTTTCGAGTGGAAGGCAATCCGGCCGTCAATGGTGATTCATGGCCTCACAGACATTAACAACTGTAACTCGGCTTCTATTTGTTGTATGCAAATCTGCGACATAGCAAGTTGTAGCTTAAACCACGACACATCGACCCACCTTATACCGATCTGCGAAGAACTTGCATAGTTTCGTCAAACGTCGATCGTTCTGAGGGGTAGGCAATCCGGCCGTCGATGGTGAATCATGGCCTCACAGATATAAACAACTATAACTCCGCTTCTATTCGTCGAATGCAAATCTGCGACATAGCAATTTGTAGCTTAAAGCACGTCACATCGACCCACCTTATACCGATCTGCGACGAACTTGCATAGTTTCGTCAAACGTCGATCGTTCCGAGTGGTAGGCAATCCTGTCGTCAATGGTGATTCATGGCCTGACAAATATAAACAACTATAACTCCGCTTCTATTCGTCGTATGCAAATCTGCGACATAGCAATTTGTAGCTTAAAACATGACACATCGACCCACCTTATACCGATCTGCGAAGAACTTGCATAGTTTCGTTAAACGTCGATCGTTCCGAGTGGTAGGCAATCCTGTCGTCAATGGTGATTCATGGCCACCCAGATATAAACATCGATAACTCCGCTTCTATTCGTCGTATGCGAATCTGCGGCATAGCAATTTGTAGCTTAAAACACGGCCCAACGACCCACCTTATACTGATCTGTGACGAACTTGCATAGTTTCGTCAAACATCGATCGTTTCGAGTGGTAGGCAATCCGGCCGTCAATGGTGATTCATGGCCTGACAGATATAAACAACTATAACTCCGCTTCTATTCGTCGTACGCAAATCTGCGACATAGCAATTTGTAGCCTAAAACACGACACATCGAGCCACCTTATACCGATCTGCGACGAACTTGCATAGTTTCGTCAAGCGTCGATCGTTCCGAGTGATAGGCATTCCGGCCATCAATGGTGATTCATTGCCTGACAAATATAAACAACTATAACTCCGCTTCTATTCGTCGTATGCAAATCTGCGACATAGCAATTTGTAGCTTAAAACACGACACATCGACCCACCTTATACCGATCTGCGAAGAACTTGCATAGTTTCGTCAAACGTCGATCGTTCCGAGTGGTAGGCAATCCGGCCGTCGATGGTGATTCATGGCCTCACAGATATAAACAACTACAACTCCGCTTCTATTCGTCGTATGCAAATCTGCGACATAGCAATTTGTAGCTTAAAGAACGGCACATTGACCCACCTTAAACCGATCTGCGACGAACTTGCATAGTTTCGTCAAACATCGATCGTTTCGAGTGGAAGGCAATCCGGCCGTCAATGGTGATTCATTGCCTGACAAATATAAACAACTATAACTCCGCTTCTATTCGTCGTATGCAAATCTGCGACATAGCAATTTGTAGCTTAAAACACGACACATCGACCCACCTTATACCGACCTGCGAAGAACTTGCATAGTTTCGTCAAACGTCGATCGTTCCGAGTGGTAGGCAATCCGGCCGTCAATGATGATTCATGACCTCACAGATATAAACAACTACAACTCCGCTTCTATTCGTCGTTTGCAAATCTGCGACATAGCAATTTGTAGCCTAAAACACGACACATCGAGTCACCTTATACCGATCTGCGACGAACTTGCATAGTTTCGTCAAACATCGATTGTTTCGAGTGGTAGGCATTCCGGCCGTCAATGATGATTCATGACCTCACAGATATAAACAACTATAACTCCGCTTCTATTCGTCGTATGCAAATCTGCGACACAGCAATTTGTAGCTTAAAGCACGACACATCGACCCACCTTATACCGATCTGCGAAGAACTTGCATAGTTTCGTCAGACGTCGATCGTTCCGAGTGGTAGGCAATCCGGTCGTCAATGGTGGTTAATGGCCTCACAGATATAAACATCGATAACTCCACTTCTATTCGTCGTATGCGAATCTGCGACATAGCAACTTGTAGCCTAAAACACGGCCCAACGACCCACCTTATACCGATCTGCAACGAACTTGCATAGTTTCGTCAAATATCGATCGTTTCGAGTGGTAGGCTATCCGGTCGTCAATGGTGATTAATGGCCTCACAGATATAAACAACTATAACTCCACTTCTATTCGTCGTATGCAAATCTGCGACATAGCAATTTGTAGCTTAAAGCACGACACATCGACCCACCTTATACCGATCTGCGACGAACTTGCATAGTTTCGTCAAACATCGATCGTTTCGAGTGGTAGGCAATCCGGCCGTCGATGGTGATTCATGGCCTCACAGATATAACTAACCATAACTCCGCTTCTATTCGTCGTATGCAAATCTGCGACACAGCAATTTGTAGCTTAAAGCACGACACATCGACCCACCTTATACCGATCTGCGACGAACTTGCATAGTATCGTCAAACATCGATCGTTTCGAGTGGTAGGCATTCCGGCCGTCAATGATGATTCATGACCTCACAGATATAAACAACTACAACTCCGCTTCTATTCGTCGTTTGCAAATCTGTGACATAGCAATTTGTAGCCTAAAACACGACACATCGAGTCACCTTATACCGATCTGCGACGAACTTGCATAGTTTCGTCAAACATCGGTCGTTTCGAGTGGAAAGCAATCCGGTCGTCAATGGTGATTCATGGCCTGACACATATAAACAACTATAACTCCGCTTCTATTCGTCGTATGCGAATCTGCGACATAGCAATTTGTAGGTTAAAACACGACACATCGACCCACCTTATACCGGTCTGCGACGAACTTGCATAGTTTCGTCAAACATCGATCGTTTCGAGTGGTAGGCAATCCGGCCGTCGATGGTGATTCATGGCCTCACAGATATAGCCAACTATAACTCCGCTTCTATTCGTCGTATGCAAATCTGCGACATAGCAATTTGTAGCTTAAAGCACTCCACATCGACCCACCTTATACCGATCTGCGACGAACTTGCATAGTTTCGTCAAACATCGATCGTTTCGAGTGGTAGGCATTCCGGCCGTCAATCATGATTCATGACCTTACAGATATAAAGAACTATAACTCCGCTTCTATTCATCGTATGCAAATCTGCGACATAGCAATTTGTAGCTTAAAGCACGGCCCAACGACCCACCTTATACCGATCTGCGACGAACTTGCATAGTTTTGTCAAACATCGATCGTTTCGAGTGGAAGGCAATCCTGCCGTCCATGGTGATTCATGGCCTGACAGATATAAACAACCATAACTCCACTTCTATTCGTAGTACGCGAATCTGCGACATAGCAATTTGTAGCTCAAAACACGACACATCGACCCATCTTATACCGATCTGCGAAGAACTTGCATAGTTTCGTCAAACGTCGATCGTTCCGAGTGGTAGGCAATCCTACCGTCAATGGTGATTCATGGCCTCACAGATAGAAACAACTATAACCCCGCCTCTATTCGTCGTATGCAAATCTGCGACATAGCAATTTGTAGCTTAAAACACGACACATCGACCCACCTTATACCGATCTGCGACGGACTTGCATAGTTTCGTCAAACATCGATCGTTTCGAGTGGAAGGCAATCCGGCCGTCAATGGTGATTCATGGCCTGACAGATATAAACAACTATAACTCCACTTCTATTCGTCGTATGCAAATCTGCGACATAGCAATTTGTAGCCTAAAACACGACACATCGAGCCACCTTATACCGATCTGCGACGAACTTGCATAGTATCGTCAAACATCGATCGTTTCGAGTGGTAGGCAATCCGGTCGTCAATGGTGGTTAATGGCCTCACAGATATAAACATCGATAACTCCGCTTCTATTCGTCGTATGCGAATCTGCGACGTAGCAAGTTGTAGCTTAAAACACGGCCCAACGAGCCACCTTATACCGATCTGCGTCGAACTTGCATAGTTTCGTCAAACATCGATCGTTTCGAGTGATAGGCATTCCGGCCGTTAATGATGATTCATGACCTCACAGATATAAACAACTACAACTCCGCTTCTATTCGTCGTATGCAAATCTGCGACATAGCAATTTGTAGCCTAAAACACGACACATCGAGCCACCTTATACCGATCTACGACGAACTTGCATAGTTTCGTCAAACATCGATCGTTCCGAGTGGTAGGCAATCCTGTCGTCAATGGTGATTCATGGCCTCACAGATATAAACATCGATAACTCCACTTCTATTCGTCGTATGCGAATCTGCGACATAGCAGTTTGTGGGTTAAAACACGACACATCGACCCACCTTATACCGATCTGCGACGAACTTTCATAGTTTCGTCAAACGTCGATCGTTCCGAGTGGTAGGCAATACTGTCGTCAATGGTGATTAATGGCCTCACAGATATAAACATCGATAAGTCCGCTTCTATTCGTCGTATGCGAATCTGCGACACAGCAACTTGTAGTTTAAAACACGGCCCAACGACCCACCTTATACCGATCTGCGACGAACTTGCATAGTTTTGTCAAACATCGATCGTTTCGAGTGGAAGGCAATCCTGCCGTCAATGGTGATTCATGGCCTGACAGATATAAACAACTATAACTCCACTTCTAGTCGTAGTACGCGAATCTGCGACATAGCAATTTGTAGCTTAAAATACGACACATCGACCCATCTTATACCGATCTGCGAAGAACTTGCATAGTTTCGTCAAACGTCGATCGTTCCGAGTGGTAGGCAATCCTGCCGTCAATGGTGATTCATGGCCTCACAGATAGAAACAACTATAACTCCGCCTCTATTCGTCGTATGCAAATCTGCCGCATAGCAATTTGTAGCTTAAAACACGGCCAAACGACCCACCTTATACCGATCTGCAACGAACTTGCATAGTTTCGTCAAACATCGATCGTTTCGAGTGGAAGGCAATCCGGCCGTCAATGGTGATTCATGGCCTCACAGACATTAACAACTGTAACTCGGCTTCTATTTGTTGTATGCAAATCTGCGACATAGCAAGTTGTAGCTTAAACCACGACACATCGACCCACCTTATACCGATCTGCGAAGAACTTGCATAGTTTCGTCAAACGTCGATCGTTCTGAGGGGTAGGCAATCCGGCCGTCGATGGTGAATCATGGCCTCACAGATATAAACAACTATAACTCCGCTTCTATTCGTCGAATGCAAATCTGCGACATAGCAATTTGTAGCTTAAAGCACGTCACATCGACCCACCTTATACCGATCTGCGACGAACTTGCATAGTTTCGTCAAACGTCGATCGTTCCGAGTGGTAGGCAATCCTGTCGTCAATGGTGATTCATGGCCTGACAAATATAAACAACTATAACTCCGCTTCTATTCGTCGTATGCAAATCTGCGACATAGCAATTTGTAGCTTAAAACATGACACATCGACCCACCTTATACCGATCTGCGAAGAACTTGCATAGTTTCGTTAAACGTCGATCGTTCCGAGTGGTAGGCAATCCTGTCGTCAATGGTGATTCATGGCCACCCAGATATAAACATCGATAACTCCGCTTCTATTCGTCGTATGCGAATCTGCGGCATAGCAATTTGTAGCTTAAAACACGGCCCAACGACCCACCTTATACCGATCTGTGACGAACTTGCATAGTTTCGTCAAACATCGATCGTTTCGAGTGGTAGGCAATCCGGCCGTCAATGGTGATTCATGGCCTGACAGATATAAACAACTATAACTCCGCTTCTATTCGTCGTACGCAAATCTGCGACATAGCAATTTGTAGCCTAAAACACGACACATCGAGCCACCTTATACCGATCTGCGACGAACTTGCATAGTTTCGTCAAGCGTCGATCGTTCCGAGTGGTAGGCAATCCTGCCGTCAATGGTGATTCATGGCCTCACAGATAGAAACAACTATAACTCCGCCTCTATTCGTCGTATGCAAATCTGCGGCATAGCAATTTGTAGCTTAAAACACGGCCAAACGACCCACCTTATACCGATCTGCAACGAACTTGCATAGTTTCGTCAAACATCGATCGTTTCGAGTGGAAGGCAATCCGGCCGTCAATGGTGATTCATGGCCTCACAGACATTAACAACTGTAACTCGGCTTCTATTTGTTGTATGCAAATCTGCGACATAGCAAGTTGTAGCTTAAACCACGACACATCGACCCACCTTATACCGATCTGCGAAGAACTTGCATAGTTTCGTCAAACGTCGATCGTTCTGAGGGGTAGGCAATCCGGCCGTCGATGGTGAATCATGGCCTCACAGATATAAACAACTATAACTCCGCTTCTATTCGTCGAATGCAAATCTGCGACATAGCAATTTGTAGCTTAAAGCACGTCACATCGACCCACCTTATACCGATCTGCGACGAACTTGCATAGTTTCGTCAAACGTCGATCGTTCCGAGTGGTAGGCAATCCTGTCGTCAATGGTGATTCATGGCCTGACAAATATAAACAACTATAACTCCGCTTCTATTCGTCGTATGCAAATCTGCGACATAGCAATTTGTAGCTTAAAACATGACACATCGACCCACCTTATACCGATCTGCGAAGAACTTGCATAGTTTCGTCAAGCGTCGATCGTTCCGAGTGGTAGGCAATGCGGTCGTCAATGGTGGTTAATGGCCTCACAGATATAAACATCGATAACTCCTCTTCTATTCGTCGTATGCGAATCTGCGACATAGCAAGTTGTAGCTTAAAACACTGCCCAACGACCCACCTTATACCGATCTGCGACGAACCTGCATAGTTTCGTCAAACATCGATCGTTTCGAGTGGAAGGCAATCCGGCCGTCTATGGTGATTCATGGCCTCACAGACATTAACATCTGTAACTCCGCTTCTATTTGTTGTATGCAAATCTGCGACATAGCAAGTTGTAGCTTAAACCACGACACATCGACCCACCTTATACCGATCTGAAAAGATCTTTCATAGTTTCGTCAATCGTCGATCGTTCCGAGTGGTAGGCAATCCGGCCGTCGATGGTGATTCATGGCCTCACAGATATAAACAACTACAACTCCGCTTCTATTCGTCGTATGCAAATCTGCGACATAGCAATTTGTAGCTTAAAGAACGGCACATCGACCCACCTTAAACCGATCTGCGACGAACTTGCATAGTTTCGTCAAACATCGATCGTTTCGAGTGGAAGGCAATCCGGCCGTCAATGGTGATTCATTGCCTGACAAATATAAACAACTATAACTCCGCTTCTATTCGTCGTATGCAAATCTGCGACATAGCAATTTGTAGCTTAAAACACGACACATCGACCCACCTTATACCGACCTGCGAAGAACTTGCATAGTTTCGTCAAACGTCGATCGTTCCGAGTGGTAGGCAATCCGGCCGTCAATGATGATTCATGACCTCACAGATATAAACAACTACAACTCCGCTTCTATTCGTCGTTTGCAAATCTGCGACATAGCAATTTGTAGCCTAAAACACGACACATCGAGTCACCTTATACCGATCTGCGACGAACTTGCATAGTTTCGTCAAACATCGATTGTTTCGAGTGGTAGGCATTCCGGCCGTCAATGATGATTCATGACCTCACAGATATAAACAACTATAACTCCGCTTCTATTCGTCGTATGCAAATCTGCGACACAGCAATTTGTAGCTTAAAGCACGACACATCGACCCACCTTATACCGATCTGCGAAGAACTTGCATAGTTTCGTCAAACGTCGATCGTTCCGAGTGGTAGGCAATCCTGTCGTCAATGGTGATTCATGGCCTCACAGATACAAACATCGATAACTCCGCTTCTATTCGTCGTATGCGAATCTGCGACATCGCAACTTGTAGCTTAAAACACGGCCCAACGACCCACCTTATACCGATCTGCAACGAACTTGCATAGTTTCGTCAAATATCGATCGTTTTGAGTGGTAGGCTATCCGGTCGTCAATGGGGATTAATGGCCTCACAGATATAAACAACTATAACTCCACTTCTATTCGTCGTATGCAAATCTGCGACATAGCAATTTGTAGCTTAAAGCACGACACATCGACCCACCTTATACCGATCTGCGACGAACTTGCATAGTTTCGTCAAACATCGATCGTTTCGAGTGGTAGGCAATCCGGCCGTCGATGGTGATTCATGGCCTCACAGATATAAATAACCATAACTCCGCTTCTATTCGTCGTATGCAAATCTGCGACATAGCAATTTGTAGCTTAAAGCACGACACATCGACCCACCTTATAGCGATCTGCGACGAACTTGCATAGTTTCGTCAAACATCGATCGTTTCGAGTGGAAGGCAATTCGGCTGTCAATGGTGATTCATGGCCTGACAAATATAAACAACTATAACTCCGCTTCTATTCGTCGTACGCAAATCTGCGACATAGCAATTTGTAGCCTAAAACACGACACATCGAGCCACCTTATACCGATCTGCGACGAACTTGCATAGTTTCGTCAAGCGTCGATCGTTCCGAGTGGTAGGCAATCCGGTCGTCAATGGTGGTTAATGGCCTCACAGATATAAACATCGATAACTCCACTTCTATTCGTCGTATGCGAATCTGCGACATAGCAACTTGTAGCCTAAAACACGGCCCAACGACCCACCTTATACCGATCTGCAACGAACTTGCATAGTTTCGTCAAATATCGATCGTTTCGAGTGGTAGGCTATCCGGTCGTCAATGGTGATTAATGGCCTCACAGATATAAACAACTATAACTCCACTTCTATTCGTCGTATGCAAATCTGCGACATAGCAATTTGTAGCTTAAAGCACGACACATCGGCCCACCTTATACCGATCTGCGACGAACTTGCATAGTTTCGTCAAACATCGATCGTTTCGAGTGGTAGGCAATCCGGCCGTTGATGGTGATTCATGGCCTCACAGATATAACTAACCATAACTCCGCTTCTATTCGTCGTATGCAAATCTGCGACACAGCAATTTGTAGCTTAAAGCACGACACATCGACCCACCTTATACCGATCTGCGACGAACTTGCATAGTATCGTCAAACATCGATCGTTTCGAGTGGTAGGCATTCCGGCCGTCAATGATGATTCATGACCTCACAGATATAAACAACTACAACTCCGCTTCTATTCGTCGTTTGCAAATCTGTGACATAGCAATTTGTAGCCTAAAACACGACACATCGAGTCACCTTATACCGATCTGCGACGAACTTGCATAGTTTCGTCAAACATCGGTCGTTTCGAGTGGAAAGCAATCCGGTCGTCAATGGTGATTCATGGCCTGACACATATAAACAACTATAACTCCGCTTCTATTCGTCGTATGCGAATCTGCGACATAGCAATTTGTAGGTTAAAACACGACACATCGACCCACCTTATACCGGTCTGCGACGAACTTGCATAGTTTCGTCAAACATCGATCGTTTCGAGTGGTAGGCAATCCGGCCGTCGATGGTGATTCATGGCCTCACAGATATAGCCAACTATAACTCCGCTTCTATTCGTCGTATGCAAATCTGCGACATAGCAATTTGTAGCTTAAAGCACTCCACATCGACCCACCTTATACCGATCTGCGACGAACTTGCATAGTTTTGTCAAACATCGATCGTTTCGAGTGGAAGGCAATCCTGCCGTCCATGGTGATTCATGGCCTGACAGATATAAACAACCATAACTCCACTTCTATTCGTAGTACGCGAATCTGCGACATAGCAATTTGTAGCTTAAAACACGACACATCGACCCATCTTATACCGATCTGCGAAGAACTTGCATAGTTTCGTCAAACGTCGATCGTTCCGAGTGGTAGGCAATCCTACCGTCAATGGTGATTCATGGCCTCACAGATAGAAACAACTATAACCCCGCCTCTATTCGTCGTATGCAAATCTGCGACATAGCAATTTGTAGCTTAAAACACGACACATCGAGCCACCTTATACCGATCTGCGACGAACTTGCATAGTATCGTCAAACATCGATCGTTTCGAGTGGTAGGCAATCCGGTCGTCAATGGTGGTTAATGGCCTCACAGATATAAACATCGATAACTCCGCTTCTATTCGTCGTATGCGAATCTGCGACGTAGCAAGTTGTAGCTTAAAACACGGCCCAACGAGCCACCTTATACCGATCTGCGTCGAACTTGCATAGTTTCGTCAAACATCGATCGTTTCGAGTGATAGGCATTCCGGCCGTTAATGATGATTCATGACCTCACAGATATAAACAACTACAACTCCGCTTCTATTCGTCGTATGCAAATCTGCGACATAGCAATTTGTAGCCTAAAACACGACACATCGAGCCACCTTATACCGATCTACGACGAACTTGCATAGTTTCGTCAAACATCGATCGTTCCGAGTGGTAGGCAATCCTGTCGTCAATGGTGATTCATGGCCTCACAGATATAAACATCGATAACTCCACTTCTATTCGTCGTATGCGAATCTGCGACATAGCAGTTTGTGGGTTAAAACACGACACATCGACCCACCTTATACCGATCTGCGACGAAC
The DNA here is from genome assembly GCA_914767735.1 of Anoplius nigerrimus. NCBI lineage: Eukaryota > Metazoa > Arthropoda > Insecta > Hymenoptera > Pompilidae > Anoplius > Anoplius nigerrimus. Next base: position 187,058 of record CAJZBX010000559.1, on the reverse strand, counting down.
TTTCATAGTTTCGTCAAACGTCGATCGTTCCGAGTGGTAGGCAATACTGTCGTCAATGGTGATTAATGGCCTCACAGATATAAACATCGATAAGTCCGCTTCTATTCGTCGTATGCGAATCTGCGACACAGCAACTTGTAGCTTAAAACACGGCCCAACGACCCACCTTATACCGATCTGCGACGAACTTGCATAGTTTTGTCAAACATCGATCGTTTCGAGTGGAAGGCAATCCTGCCGTCAATGGTGATTCATGGCCTGACAGATATAAACAACTATAACTCCACTTCTAGTCGTAGTACGCGAATCTGCGACATAGCAATTTGTAGCTTAAAACACGACACATCGACCCATCTTATACCGATCTGCGAAGAACTTGCATAGTTTCGTCAAACGTCGATCGTTCCGAGTGGTAGGCAATCCTGCCGTCAATGGTGATTCATGGCCTCACAGATAGAAACAACTATAACTCCGCCTCTATTCGTCGTATGCAAATCTGCGGCATAGCAATTTGTAGCTTAAAACACGGCCAAACGACCCACCTTATACCGATCTGCAACGAACTTGCATAGTTTCGTCAAACATCGATCGTTTCGAGTGGAAGGCAATCCGGCCGTCAATGGTGATTCATGGCCTCACAGACATTAACAACTGTAACTCGGCTTCTATTTGTTGTATGCAAATCTGCGACATAGCAAGTTGTAGCTTAAACCACGACACATCGACCCACCTTATACCGATCTGCGAAGAACTTGCATAGTTTCGTCAAACGTCGATCGTTCTGAGGGGTAGGCAATCCGGCCGTCGATGGTGAATCATGGCCTCACAGATATAAACAACTATAACTCCGCTTCTATTCGTCGAATGCAAATCTGCGACATAGCAATTTGTAGCTTAAAGCACGTCACATCGACCCACCTTATACCGATCTGCGACGAACTTGCATAGTTTCGTCAAACGTCGATCGTTCCGAGTGGTAGGCAATCCTGTCGTCAATGGTGATTCATGGCCTGACAAATATAAACAACTATAACTCCGCTTCTATTCGTCGTATGCAAATCTGCGACATAGCAATTTGTAGCTTAAAACATGACACATCGACCCACCTTATACCGATCTGCGAAGAACTTGCATAGTTTCGTTAAACGTCGATCGTTCCGAGTGGTAGGCAATCCTGTCGTCAATGGTGATTCATGGCCACCCAGATATAAACATCGATAACTCCGCTTCTATTCGTCGTATGCGAATCTGCGGCATAGCAATTTGTAGCTTAAAACACGGCCCAACGACCCACCTTATACCGATCTGTGACGAACTTGCATAGTTTCGTCAAACATCGATCGTTTCGAGTGATAGGCATTCCGGCCGTCAATGGTGATTCATTGCCTCACAGATACAAACATCGATAACTCCGCTTCTATTCGTCGTATGCGAATCTGCGACATCGCAACTTGTAGCTTAAAACACGGCCCAACGACCCACCTTATACCGATCTGCAACGAACTTGCATAGTTTCGTCAAATATCGATCGTTTTGAGTGGTAGGCTATCCGGTCGTCAATGGTGATTAATGGCCTCACAGATATAAACAACTATAACTCCACTTCTATTCGTCGTATGCAAATCTGCGACATAGCAATTTGTAGCTTAAAGCACGACACATCGACCCACCTTATACCGATCTGCGACGAACTTGCATAGTTTCGTCAAACATCGATCGTTTCGAGTGGTAGGCAATCCGGCCGTCGATGGTGATTCATGGCCTCACAGATATAAATAACCATAACTCCGCTTCTATTCGTCGTATGCAAATCTGCGACATAGCAATTTGTAGCTTAAAGCACGACACATCGACCCACCTTATAGCGATCTGCGACGAACTTGCATAGTTTCGTCAAACATCGATCGTTTCGAGTGGAAGGCAATTCGGCTGTCAATGGTGATTCATGGCCTGACAAATATAAACAACTATAACTCCGCTTCTATTCGTCGTACGCAAATCTGCGACATAGCAATTTGTAGCCTAAAACACGACACATCGAGCCACCTTAAACCGATCTGCGACGAACTTGCATAGTTTCGTCAAGCGTCGATCGTTCCGAGTGGTAGGCAATCCGGTCGTCAATGGTGGTTAATGGCCTCACAGATATAAACATCGATAACTCCACTTCTATTCGTCGTATGCAAATCTGCGACACAGCAATTTGTAGCTTAAAGCACGACACATCGACCCACCTTATACCGATCTGCGACGAACTTGCATAGTATCGTCAAACATCGATCGTTTCGAGTGGGAGGCATTCCGGCCGTCAATGATGATTCATGACCTCACAGATATAAACAACTACAACTCCGCTTCTATTCGTCGTTTGCAAATCTGTGACATAGCAATTTGTAGCCTAAAACACGACACATCGAGTCACCTTATACCGATCTGCGACGAACTTGCATAGTTTCGTCAAACATCGGTCGTTTCGAGTGGAAAGCAATCCGGTCGTCAATGGTGATTCATGGCCTGACACATATAAACAACTATAACTCCGCTTCTATTCGTCGTATGCGAATCTGCGACATAGCAATTTGTAGGTTAAAACACGACACATCGACCCACCTTATACCGGTCTGCGACGAACTTGCATAGTTTCGTCAAACATCGATCGTTTCGAGTGGTAGGCAATCCGGCCGTCGATGGTGATTCATGGCCTCACAGATATAGCCAACTATAACTCCTCTTCTATTCGTCGTATGCAAATCTGCGACATAGCAATTTGTAGCTTAAAGCACTCCACATCGACCCACCTTATACCGATCTGCGACGAACTTGCATAGTTTCGTCAAACGTCGATCGTTTCGAGTGGTAGGCATTCCGGCCGTCAATCATGATTCATGACCTTACAGATATAAAGAACTATAACTCCGCTTCTATTCATCGTATGCAAATCTGCGACATAGCAATTTGTAGCTTAAAGCACGACACATCGACCCACCTTATACCGATCTGCGACGAACTTGCATAGTTTCGTCAAACATCGATCGTTTCGAGTGGAAGGCAATCCGGTCGTCAATGGTGATTCATGGCCTGACACATATAAACAACTATAACTCCGCTTCTATTCGTCGTATGCGAATCTGCGACATAGCAATTTGTAGCTTAAAGCACGACACATCGACCCACCTTATACCGATCTGCGAAGAACTTGCATAGTTTCGTCAAACATCGATCGTTTCGAGTGGTAGGCAATCCGGCCGTCGATGGTGATTCATGGCCTCACAGATATAAATAACCATAACTCCGCTTCTATTCGTCGTATGCAAATCTGCGACATAGCAATTTGTAGCTTAAAGCACGACACATCGACCCACCTTATACCGATCTGCGAAGAACTTGCATAGTTTCGTCAAACATCGATCGTTTCGAGTGGTAGGCAATCCGGCCGTCGATGGTGATTCATGGCCTCACAGATATAAATAACCATAACTCCGCTTCTATTCGTCGTATGCAAATCTGCGACATAGCAATTTGTAGCTTAAAGCACGACACATCGACCCACCTTATAGCGATCTGCGACGAACTTGCATAGTTTCGTCAAACATCGATCGTTTCGAGTGGAAGGCAATTCGGATGTCAATGGTGATTCATGGCCTGACAAATATAAACAACTATAACTCCGCTTCTATTCGTCGTACGCAAATCTGCGACATAGCAATTTGTAGCCTAAAACACGACACATCGAGCCACCTTATACCGATCTGCGACGAACTTGCATAATTTCGTCAAGCGTCGATCGTTCCGAGTGGTAGGCAATCCGGTCGTCAATGGTGGTTAATGGCCTCACAGATATAAACATCGATAACTCCACTTCTATTCGTCGTATGCGAATCTGCGACATAGCAACTTGTAGCCTAAAACACGGCCCAACGACCCACCTTATACCGATCTGCAACGAACTTGCATAGTTTCGTCAAATATCGATCGTTTCGAGTGGTAGGATATCCGGTCGTCAATGGTGATTAATGGCCTCACAGATATAAACAACTATAACTCCACTTCTATTCGTCGTATGCAAATCTGCGACATAGCAATTTGTAGCTTAAAGCACGACACATCGACCCACCTTATACCGATCTGCGACGAACTTGCATAGTTTCGTCAAACATCGATCGTTTCGAGTGGTAGGCAATCCGGCCGTCGATGGTGATTCATGGCCTCACAGATATAAATAACCATAACTCCGCTTCTATTCGTCGTATGCAAATCTGCGACACAGCAATTTGTAGCTTAAAGCACGACACATCGACCCACCTTATACCGATCTGCGACGAACTTGCATAGTATCGTCAAACATCGATCGTTTCGAGTGGTAGGCATTCCGGCCGTCAATGATGATTCATGACCTCACAGATATAAACAACTACAACTCCGCTTCTATTCGTCGTTTGCAAATCTGCGACATAGCAATTTGTAGCCTAAAACACGACACATCGAGTCACCTTATACCGATCTGCGACGAACTTGCATAGTTTCGTCAAACATCGGTCGTTTCGAGTGGAAAGCAATCCGGTCGTCAATGGTGATTCATGGCCTGACACATATAAACAACTATAACTCCGCTTCTATTCGTCGTATGCGAATCTGCGACATAGCAATTTGTAGGTTAAAACACGACACATCGGCCCACCTTATACCGGTCTGCGACGAACTTGCATAGTTTCGTCAAACATCGATCGTTTCGAGTGGTAGGCAATCCGGCCGTCGATGGTGATTCATGGCCTCACAGATATAGCCAACTATAACTCCGCTTCTATTCGTCGTATGCAAATCTGCGACATAGCAATTTGTAGCTTAAAGCACTCCACATCGACCCACCTTATACCGATCTGCGACGAACTTGCATAGTTTCGTCAAACATCGATCGTTTCGCGTGGTAGGCATTCCGGCCGTCAATGATGATTCATGACCTCACAGATATAAACAACTACAACTCCGCTTCTATTCGTCGTTTGCAAATCTGTGACATAGCAATTTGTAGCCTAAAACACGACACATCGAGTCACCTTATACCGATCTGCGACGAACTTGCATAGTTTCGTCAAACATCGGTCGTTTCGAGTGGAAAGCAATCCGGTCGTCAATGGTGATTCATGGCCTGACACATATAAACAACTATAACTCCGCTTCTATTCGTCGTATGCGAATCTGCGACATAGCAATTTGTAGGTTAAAACACGACACATCGACCCACCTTATACCGGTCTGCGACGAACTTGCATAGTTTCGTCAAACATCGATCGTTTCGAGTGGTAGGGAATCCGGCCGTCGATGGTGATTCATGGCCTCACAGATATAGCCAACTATAACTCCGCTTCTATTCGTCGTATGCAAATCTGCGACATAGCAATTTGTAGCTTAAAGCACTCCACATCGACCCACCTTATACCGATCTGCGACGAACTTGCATAGTTTCGTCAAACATCGATCGTTTCGAGTGGTAGGCATTCCGGCCGTCAATCATGATTCATGACCTTACAGATATAAAGAACTATAACTCCGCTTCTATTCATCGTATGCAAATCTGCGACATAGCAATTTGTAGCTTAAAGCACGACACATCGACCCACCTTATACCGATCTGCGACGAACTTGCATAGTTTCGTCAAACATCGATCGTTTCGAGTGGAAGGCAATCCGGTCGTCAATGGTGATTCATGGCCTGACACATATAAACAACTATAACTCCGCTTCTATTCGTCGTATGCGAATCTGCGACATAGCAATTTGTAGCTTAAAGCACGACACATCGACCCACCTTATACCGATCTGCGAAGAACTTGCATAGTTTCGTCAAACATCGATCGTTTCGAGTGGTAGGCAATCCGGCCGTCGATGGTGATTCATGGCCTGACAGATATAAACAACCATAACTCCGCTTCTATTCGTCGTATGCAAATCTGCGACATAGCAATTTGTAGCTTAAAGCACGACACATCGACCCACCTTATACCGATCTGCGAAGAACTTGCATAGTTTCGTCAAACATCGATCGTTTCGAGTGGTAGGCAATCCGGCCGTCGATGGTGATTCATGGCCTCACAGATATAAATAACCATAACTCCGCTTCTATTCGTCGTATGCAAATCTGCGACATAGCAATTTGTAGCTTAAAGCACGACACATCGACCCACCTTATAGCGATCTGCGACGAACTTGCATAGTTTCGTCAAACATCGATCGTTTCGAGTGGAAGGCAATTCGGATGTCAATGGTGATTCATGGCCTGACAAATATAAACAACTATAACTCCGCTTCTATTCGTCGTACGCAAATCTGCGACATAGCAATTTGTAGCCTAAAACACGACACATCGAGCCACCTTATACCGATCTGCGACGAACTTGCATAATTTCGTCAAGCGTCGATCGTTCCGAGTGGTAGGCAATCCGGTCGTCAATGGTGGTTAATGGCCTCACAGATATAAACATCGATAACTCCACTTCTATTCGTCGTATGCGAATCTGCGACATAGCAACTTGTAGCCTAAAACACGGCCCAACGACCCACCTTATACCGATCTGCAACGAACTTGCATAGTTTCGTCAAATATCGATCGTTTCGAGTGGTAGGATATCCGGTCGTCAATGGTGATTAATGGCCTCACAGATATAAACAACTATAACTCCACTTCTATTCGTCGTATGCAAATCTGCGACATAGCAATTTGTAGCTTAAAGCACGACACATCGACCCACCTTATACCGATCTGCGACGAACTTGCATAGTTTCGTCAAACATCGATCGTTTCGAGTGGTAGGCAATCCGGCCGTCGATGGTGATTCATGGCCTCACAGATATAAATAACCATAACTCCGCTTCTATTCGTCGTATGCAAATCTGCGACACAGCAATTTGTAGCTTAAAGCACGACACATCGACCCACCTTATACCGATCTGCGAAGAACTTGCATAGTATCGTCAAACATCGATCGTTTCGAGTGGTAGGCATTCCGGCCGTCAATGATGATTCATGACCTCACAGATATAAACAACTACAACTCCGCTTCTATTCGTCGTTTGCAAATCTGTGACATAGCAATTTGTAGCCTAAAACACGACACATCGAGTCACCTTATACCGATCTGCGACGAACTTGCATAGTTTCGTCAAACATCGGTCGTTTCGAGTGGAAAGCAATCCGGTCGTCAATGGTGATTCATGGCCTGACACATATAAACAACTATAACTCCGCTTCTATTCGTCGTATGCGAATCTGCGACATAGCAATTTGTAGGTTAAAACACGACACATCGGCCCACCTTATACCGGTCTGCGACGAACTTGCATAGTTTCGTCAAACATCGATCGTTTCGAGTGGTAGGCAATCCGGCCGTCGATGGTGATTCATGGCCTCACAGATATAGCCAACTATAACTCCGCTTCTATTCGTCGTATGCAAATCTGCGACATAGCAATTTGTAGCTTAAAGCACTCCACATCGACCCACCTTATACCGATCTGCGACGAACTTGCATAGTTTCGTCAAACATCGATCGTTTCGCGTGGTAGGCATTCCGGCCGTCAATCATGATTCATGACCTTACAGATATAAAGAACTATAACTCCGCTTCTATTCATCGTATGCAAATCTGCGACATAGCAATTTGTAGCTTAAAGCACGACACATCGACCCACCTTATACCGATCTGCGACGAACTTGCATAGTTTCGTCAAACATCGATCGTTTCGAGTGGATGGCAATCCGGTCGTCAATGGTGATTCATGGCCTGACACATATAAACAACTATAACTCCGCTTCTATTCGTCGTATGCGAATCTGCGACATAGCAATTTGTAGGTTAAAGCACGACACATCGACCCACCTTATACCGATCTGCGAAGAACTTGCATAGTTTCGTCAAACATCGATCGTTTCGAGTGGTAGGCAATCCGGCCGTCGATGGTGATTCATGGCCTCACAGATATAAATAACCATAACTCCGCTTCTATTCGTCGTATGCAAATCTGCGACATAGCAATTTGTAGCTTAAAGCACGACACATCGACCCACCTTATAGCGATCTGCGACGAACTTGCATAGTTTCGTCAAACATCGATCGTTTCGAGTGGAAGGCAATTCGGCTGTCAATGGTGATTCATGGCCTGACAAATATAAACAACTATAACTCCGCTTCTATTCGTCGTTCGCAAATCTGCGACATAGCAATTTGTAGCCTAAAACACGACACATCGAGCCACCTTATACCGATCTGCGACGAACTTGCATAGTTTCGTCAAGCGTCGATCGTTCCGAGTGGTAGGCAATCCGGTCGTCAATGGTGGTTAATGGCCTCACAGATATAAACATCGATAACTCCACTTCTATTCGTCGTATGCGAATCTGCGACATAGCAACTTGTAGCTTAAAACACGGCCCAACGACCCACCTTATACCGATCTGCAACGAACTTGCATAGTTTCGTCAAATATCGATCGTTTCGAGTGGTAGGCTATCCGGTCGTCAATGGTGATTAATGGGCTCACAGATATAAACAACTATAACTCCACTTCTATTCGTCGTATGCAAATCTGCGACATAGCAATTTGTAGCTTAAAGCACGACACATCGACCCACCTTATACCGATCTTGCATAGTTTCGTCAAATATCGATCGTTTCGAGTGGTAGGCTATCCGGTCGTCAATGGTGATTAATGGCCTCACAGATATAAACAACTATAACTCCACTTCTATTCGTCGTATGCAAATCTGCGACATAGCAATTTGTAGCTTAAAGCACGACACATCGACCCACCTTATACCGATCTGCGACGAACTTGCATAGTTTCGTCAAACATCGATCGTTTCGAGTGGTAGGCAATCCGGCCGTCGATGGTGATTCATGGCCTCACAGATATAAATAACCATAACTCCGCTTCTATTCGTCGTATGCAAATCTGCGACACAGCAATTTGTAGCTTAAAGCACGACACATCGACCCACCTTATACCGATCTGCGACGAACTTGCATAGTATCGTCAAACATCGATCGTTTCGAGTGGTAGGCATTCCGGCCGTCAATGATGATTCATGACCTCACAGATATAAACAACTACAACTCCGCTTCTATTCGTCGTTTGCAAATCTGTGACATAGCAATTTGTAGCCTAAAACACGACACATCGAGTCACCTTATACCGATCTGCGACGAACTTGCATAGTTTCGTCAAACATCGGTCGTTTCGAGTGGAAAGCAATCCGGTCGTCAATGGTGATTCATGGCCTGACACATATAAACAACTATAACTCCGCTTCTAATCGTCGTATGCGAATCTGCGACATAGCAATTTGTAGGTTAAAACACGACACATCGACCCACCTTATACCGGTCTGCGACGAACTTGCATAGTTTCGTCAAACATCGATCGTTTCGAGTGGTAGGCAATCCGGCCGTCGATGGTGATTCATGGCCTCACAGATATAGCCAACTATAACTCCGCTTCTATTCGTCGTATGCAAATCTGCGACATAGCAATTTGTAGCTTAAAGCACTCCACATCGACCCACCTTATACCGATCTGCGACGAACTTGCATAGTTTCGTCAAACATCGATCGTTTCGAGTGGTAGGCATTCCGGCCGTCAATCATGATTCATGACCTTACAGATATAAAGAACTATAACTCCGATTCTATTCATCGTATGCAAATCTGCGACATAGCAATTTGTAGCTTAAAGCACGACACATCGACCCACCTTATACCGATCTGCGACGAACTTGCATAGTTTCGTCAAACATCGATCGTTTCGAGTGGAAGGCAATCCGGTCGTCAATGGTGATTCATGGCCTGACACATATAAACAACTATAACTCCGCTTCTATTCGTCGTATGCGAATCTGCGACATAGCAATTTGTAGGTTAAAACACGACACATCGACCCACCTTATACCGATCTGCGAAGAACTTGCATAGTTTCGTCAAACGTCGATCGTTCCGAGTGGTAGGAAATCCTGTCGTCAATGGTGATTCATGGCCTCACAGATACAAACATCGATAACTCCGCTTCTATTCGTCGTATGCGAATCTGCGACATCGCAACTTGTAGCTTAAAACACGGCCCAACGACCCACCTTATACCGATCTGCAACGAACTTGCATAGTTTCGTCAAATATCGATCGTTTCGAGTGGTAGGCTATCCGGTCGTCAATGGTGATTAATGGCCTCACAGATATAAACAACTATAACTCCACTTCTATTCGACGTATGCAAATCTGCGACATAGCAATTTGTAGCTTAAAGCACGACACATCGACCCACCTTATACCGATCTGCGACGAACTTGCATAGTTTCGTCAAACATCGATCGTTTCGAGTGGTAGGCAATCCGGCCGTCGATGGTGATTCATGGCCTCACAGATATAAATAACCATAACTCCGCTTCTATTCGTCGTATGCAAATCTGCGACATAGCAATTTGTAGCTTAAAGCACGACACATCGACCCACCTTATAGCGATCTGCGACGAACTTGCATAGTTTCGTCAAACATTGATCGTTTCGAGTGGAAGGCAATCCGGCTGTCAATGGTGATTCATGGCCTGACAAATATAAACAACTATAACTCCGCTTCTATTCGTCGTACGAAAATCTGCGACATAGCAATTTGTAGCCTAAAACACGACACATCGAGCCACCTTATACCGTTCTGCGACGAACTTGCATAGTTTCGTCAAGCGTCGATCGTTCCGAGTGGTAGGCAATCCGGTCGTCAATGGTGGTTAATGGCCTCACAGATATAAACATCGATAACTCCACTTCTATTCGTCGTATGCGAATCTGCGACATAGCAATTTGTAGCTTAAAACACGACACATCGACCCACCTTATACCGATCTGCGACGAACTTGCATAGTTTCGTCAAACATCGATCGTTTCGAGTGGTAGGCAATCCGGCCGTCGATGGTGATTCATGGCCTCACAGATATAAATAACCATAACTCCGCTTCTATTCGTCGTATGCAAATCTGCGACACAGCAATTTGTAGCTTAAAGCACGACACATCGACCCACCTTATACCGATCTGCGACGAACTTGCATAGTATCGTCAAACATCGATCGTTTCGAGTGGTAGGCATTCCGGCCGTCAATGATGATTCATGACCTCACAGATATAAACAACTACAACTCCGCTTCTATTCGTCGTTTGCAAATCTGTGACATAGCAATTTGTAGCCTAAAACACGACACATCGAGTCACCTTATACCGATCTGCGACGAACTTGCATAGTTTCGTCAAACATCGGTCGTTTCGAGTGGAAAGCAATCCGGTCGTCAATGGTGATTCATGGCCTGACACATATAAACAACTATAACTCCACTTCTATTCGTCGTATGCGAATCTGCGACATAGCAAGTTGTAGCTTAAAACACGGTCCAACGACCCAACTTATACCGATCTGCGACGTACTTGCATAGTTTCGTCAAACATCGATCGTTTCGAGTGGAAGGCAATCCGGTCGTCAATGGTGATTCATGGCCTCACACACGTTAACAACTGTAACTCCGCTTCTATTTGTTGTATGCAAATCTGCGACATAGCAAGTTGTAGCTTAAACCACGACACATCGACCCACCTTATACCGAACTGAAAAGATCTTTCATAGTTTCGTCAATCGTCGATCGTTTCGAGTGGTAGGCAATCCGGCCGTCGATGGTGATTCATGGCCTCACAGATATAAACAACTACAACTCCGCTTCTATTCGTCGTATGCAAATCTGCAACATAGCCATTTGTAGCTTAAAGCACGACACATCGACCCATCTTATACCGATGTGCGAAGAACTTGCATAGTTTCGTCAAACGTCGATCGTTCCGAGTGGTAGGCAATCCTGCCGTCAATGGTGATTTATGGTCTCACAGATATAAACAACTATAACTCCGCCTCTATTCGTCGTATGCAAATCTGCGACATAGCAATTTGTAGCTCAAAACACGGCCCAACGACCCACCTTATACCGATCTGCAACGAACTTGCATAGTTTTGTCAAATATCGATCGTTTCGAGTGGTAGGCTATCCGGTCGTCAATGGTGATTAATGGCCTCACAGATATAAACAACTATAACTCCACTTCTATTCGTCGTATGCAAATCTGCGACATAGCAATTTGTAGCTTAAAGCACGACACATCGACCCACCTTATACCGATCTTGCATAGTTTCGTCAAATATCGATCGTTTCGAGTGGTAGGCTATCCGGTCGTCAATGGTGATTAATGGCCTCACAGATATAAACAACTATAACTCCACTTCTATTCGTCGTATGCAAATCTGCGACATAGCAATTTGCAGCTTAAAACACGGCACATCGACTCACCTTATACCGATCTGCGACGAACTTGCATAGTTTCGTCAAACATCGGTCGTTTCGAGTGGAAAGCAATCCGGTCGTCAATGGTGATTCATGGCCTGACACATATAAACAACTATAACTCCACTTCTATTCGTCGTATGCGAATCTGCGACATAGCAAGTTGTAGCTTAAAACACGGCCCAACGACCCAACTTATACCGATCTGCGACGTACTTGCATAGTTTCGTCAAACATCGATCGTTTCGAGTGGAAGGCAATCCGGCCGTCAATGGTGATTCATGGCCTCACAGACGTTAACAACTATAACTCCGCTTCTATTCGTCGCATGCAAATCTGCGACATAGCAATTTGTAGCTTAAAGCACGACACATCGACCCACCTTATACCGAACTGAAAAGATCTTTCATAGTTTCGTCAATCGTCGATCGTTTCGAGTGGTAGGCAATCCGGCCGTCGATGGTGACTCATGAACTGACAAATATAAACAACTATAACTCCGCTTCTATTCGTCGTATGCAAATCTGCGACATAGCAATTTGTAGCTTAAAACACGACACATCGACCCACCTTATACCGATCTGCGAAGAACTTGCATAGTTTCGTCAAACGTCTATCGTTCCGAGTGGTAGGCAATCCGGCCGTCGATGGTGATTCATGGCATCACAGATATTAATAACTATAACTCCGCTTCTATTCGTCGTATGCAAATCTGCGACATAGCAATTTGTAGCCTAAAACACGAAACATCGACCCATCTTATACCGATCTGCGAAGAACTTGCAGAGTTTCGGCAAACGTCGCTCGTTCCGAGTGGTAGGCAATCCGGCCGTCAATGGTGATTCATGGCCTGACACATATAAACAACTATAACTCCGCTTCTATTCGTCGTATGCGAATCTGCGACATAGCAATTTGTAGGTTAAAACACGACACATCGACCCACCTTATACCGGTCTGCGACGAACTTGCATAGTTTCGTCAAACATCGATCGTTTCGAGTGGTAAGCAATCCGGCCGTCAATCATGATTCATGACCTCACAGATATAAAGAACTATAACTCCGCTTCTATTCATCGTATGCAAATCTGCGACATAGCAATTTGTAGCTTAAAGCACGACACATCGACCCACCTTATACCGATCTGCGACGAACTTGCATAGTTTCGTCAAACATCGATCGTTTCGAGTGGAAGGCAATCCGGCCGTCAATGGTGATTCATGGCCTGACAGATATAAACAACTATAACTCCACTTCTATTCGTAGTATGCGAATGTGCGACATAGAAATTTGTAGCTTAAAACACGACACATCGACCCATCTTATACCGATGTGCGAAGAACTTGCATAGTTTCGTCAAACGTCGATCGTTCCGAGTGGTAGGCAATCCTGCCGTCAATGGTGATTTATGGTCTCACAGATATAAACAACTATAACTCCGCCTCTATTCGTCGTATGCAAATCTGCGACATAGCAATTTGTAGCTTAAAACACGACACATCGAGCCACCTTATACCGATCTACGACGAACTTGCATAGTTTCGTCAAACATCGATCGTTCCGAGTGGTAGGCAATCCTGTCGTCAATGGTGATTCATGGCCTCACAGATATAAACATCGATAACTCCACTTCTATTCGTCGTATGCGAATCTGCGACATAGCAGTTTGTGGGTTAAAACACGACACATCGACCCACCTTATACCGATCTGCGACGAACTTGCATAGTTTCGTCAAACATCGATCGTTTCGAGTGGAAGGCAATCCGGCCATCAATGGTGATTCATGGCCTCACAGACATTAACAACTGTAACTCGGCTTCTATTTGTTGTATGCAAATCTGCGACATAGCAAGTTGTAGCTTAAACCACGACACATCGACCCACCTTATACCGATCTGCGAAGAACTTGCATAGTTTCGTCAAACGTCGATCGTTCTGAGGGGTAGGCAATCCGGCCGTCGATGGTGAATCATGGCCTCACAGATATAAACAACTATAACTCCGCTTCTATTCGTCGAATGCAAATCTGCGACATAGCAATTTGTAGCTTAAAGCACGTCACATCGACCCACCTTATACCGATCTGCGACGAACTTGCATAGTTTCGTCAAACGTCGATCGTTCCGAATGGTAGGCAATCCTGTCGTCAATGGTGATTCATGGCCTGACAAATATAAACAACTATAACTCCGCTTCTATTCGTCGTATGCAAATCTGCGACATAGCAATTTGTAGCTTAAAACATGACACATCGACCCACCTTATACCGATCTGCGATGAACTTGCATAGTTTCGTTAAACGTCGATCGTTCCGAGTGGTAGGCAATCCTGTCGTCAATGGTGATTCATGGCCACCCAGATATAAACATCGATAACTCCGCTTCTATTCGTCGTATGCGAATCTGCGGCATAGCAATTTGTAGCTTAAAACACGGCCCAACGACCCACCTTATACCGATCTGTGACGAACTTGCATAGTTTCGTCAAACATCGATCGTTTCGAGTGGAAGGCAATCCGGTCGTCAATGGTGATTCATGGCCTGACACATATAAACAACTATAACTCCGCTTCTATTCGTCGTATGCGAATCTGCGACATAGCAATTTGTAGCTTAAAGCACGACACATCGACCCACCTTATACCGATCTGCGAAGAACTTGCATAGTTTCGTCAAACATCGATCGTTTCGAGTGGATGGCAATCCGGTCGTCAATGGTGATTCATGGCCTGACACATATAAACAACTATAACTCCGCTTCTATTCGTCGTATGCGAATCTGCGACATAGCAATTTGTAGGTTAAAGCACGACACATCGACCCACCTTATACCGATCTGCGAAGAACTTGCATAGTTTCGTCAAACATCGATCGTTTCGAGTGGTAGGCAATCCGGCCGTCGATGGTGATTCATGGCCTCACAGATATAAAGAACAATAACTCCGCTTCTATTCGTCGTATGCAAATCTGCGACATAGCAATTTGTAGCTTAAAGCACGACACATCGACCCACCTTATAGCGATCTGCGACGAACTTGCATAGTTTCGTCAAACATCGATCGTTTCGAGTGGAAGGCAATTCGGCTGTCAATGGTGATTCATGGCCTGACAAATATAAACAACTATAACTCCGCTTCTATTCGTCGTACGCAAATCTGCGACATAGCAATTTGTAGCCTAAAACACGACACATCGAGCCACCTTATACCGATCTGCGACGAACTTGCATAGTTTCGTCAAGCGTCGATCGTTCCGAGTGGTAGGCAATCCGGTCGTCAATGGTGGTTAATGGCCTCACAGATATAAACATCGATAACTCCACTTCTATTCGTCGTATGCGAATCTGCGACATAGCAACTTGTAGCTTAAAACACGGCCCAACGACCCACCTTATACCGATCTGCAACGAACTTGCATAGTTTCGTCAAATATCGATCGTTTCGAGTGGTAGGCTATCCGGTCGTCAATGGTGATTAATGGCCTCACAGATATAAACAACTATAACTCCACTTCTATTCGTCGTATGCAAATCTGCGACATAGCAATTTGTAGCTTAAAGCACGACACATCGACCCACCTTATACCGATCTTGCATAGTTTCGTCAAATATCGATCGTTTCGAGTGGTAGGCTATCCGGTCGTCAATGGTGATTAATGGCCTCACAGATATAAACACCTATAACTCCACTTCTATTCGTCGTATGCAAATCTGCGACATAGCAATTTGTAGCTTAAAGCACGACACATCGACCCACCTTATACCGATCTGCGACGAACTTGCATAGTTTCGTCAAACATCGATCGTTTCGAGTGGTAGGCAATCCGGCCGTCGATGGTGATTCATGGCCTCACAGATATAAATAACCATAACTCCGCTTCTATTCGTCGTATGCAAATCTGCGACACAGCAATTTGTAGCTTAAAGCACGACACATCGACCCACCTTATACCGATCTTCGACGAACTTGCATAGTATCGTCAAACATCGATCGTTTCGAGTGGTAGGCATTCCGGCCGTCAATGATGATTCATGACCTCACAGATATAAACAACTACAACTCCGCTTCTATTCGTCGTTTGCAAATCTGTGACATAGCAATTTGTAGCCTAAAACACGACACATCGAGTCACCTTATACCGATCTGCGACGAACTTGCATAGTTTCGTCAAACATCGGTCGTTTCGAGTGGAAAGCAATCCGGTCGTCAATGGTGATTCATGGCCTGACACATATAAACAACTATAACTCCGCTTCTAATCGTCGTATGCGAATCTGCGACATAGCAATTTGTAGGTTAAAACACGACACATCGACCCACCTTATACCGGTCTGCGACGAACTTGCATAGTTTCGTCAAACATCGATCGTTTCGAGTGGTAGGCAATCCGGCCGTCGATGGTGATTCATGGCCTCACAGATATAGCCAACTATAACTCCGCTTCTATTCGTCGTATGCAAATCTGCGACATAGCAATTTGTAGCTTAAAGCACTCCACATCGACCCACCTTATACCGATCTGCGACGAACTTGCATAGTTTCGTCAAACATCGATCGTTTCGAGTGGTAGGCATTCCGGCCGTCAATCATGATTCATGACCTTACAGATATAAAGAACTATAACTCCGATTCTATTCATCGTATGCAAATCTGCGACATAGCAATTTGTAGCTTAAAGCACGACACATCGACCCACCTTATACCGATCTGCGACGAACTTGCATAGTTTCGTCAAACATCGATCGTTTCGAGTGGAAGGCAATCCGGTCGTCAATGGTGATTCATGGCCTGACACATATAAACAACTATAACTCCGCTTCTATTCGTCGTATGCGAATCTGCGACATAGCAATTTGTAGGTTAAAGCACGACACATCGACCCACCTTATACCGATCTGCGAAGAACTTGCATAGTTTCGTCAAACATCGATCGTTTCGAGTGGTAGGCAATCCGGCCGTCGATGGTGATTCATGGCCTCACAGATATAAATAACCATAACTCCGCTTCTATTCGTCGTATGCAAATCTGCGACATAGCAATTTGTAGCTTAAAGCACGACACATCGACCCACCTTATACCGATCTGCGACGAACTTGCATAGTTTCGTCAAACATCGATCGTTTCGAGTGGAAGGCAATTCGGCTGTCAATGGTGATTCATGGCCTGACAAATATAAACAACTATAACTCCGCTTCTATTCGTCGTACGCAAATCTGCGACATAGCAATTTGTAGCCTAAAACACGACACATCGAGCCACCTTATACCGATCTGCGACGAACTTGCATAGTTTCGTCAAGCGTCGATCGTTCCGAGTGGTAGGCAATCCGGTCGTCAATGGTGGTTAATGGCCTCACAGATATAAACATCGATAACTCCACTTCTATTCGTCGTATGCGAATCTGCGACATAGCAACTTGTAGCTTAAAACACGGCCCAACGACCCACCTTATACCGATCTGCAACGAACTTGCATAGTTTCGTCAAATATCGATCGTTTCGAGTGGTAGGCTATCCGGTCGTCAATGGTGATTAATGGCCTCACAGATATAAACAACTATAACTCCACTTCTATTCGTCGTATGCAAATCTGCGACATAGCAATTTGTAGCTTAAAGCACGACACATCGACCCACCTTATACCGATCTTGCATAGTTTCGTCAAATATCGATCGTTTCGAGTGGTAGGCTATCCGGTCGTCAATGGTGATTAATGGCCTCACAGATATAAACAACTATAACTCCACTTCTATTCGTCGTATGCAAATCTGCGACATAGCAATTTGTAGCTTAAAGCACGACACATCGACCCACCTTATACCGATCTGCGACGAACTTGCATAGTTTCGTCAAACATCGATCGTTTCGAGTGGTAGGCAATCCGGCCGTCGATGGTGATTCATGGCCTCACAGATATAAATAACCATAACTCCGCTTCTATTCGTCGTATGCAAATCTGCGACACAGCAATTTGTAGCTTAAAGCACGACACATCGACCCACCTTATACCGATCTGCGACGAACTTGCATAGTATCGTCAAACATCGATCGTTTCGAGTGGTAGGCATTCCGGCCGTCAATGATGATTCATGACCTCACAGATATAAACAACTACAACTCCGCTTCTATTCGTCGTTTGCAAATCTGTGACATAGCAATTTGTAGCCTAAAACACGACACATCGAGTCACCTTATACCGATCTGCGACGAACTTGCATAGTTTCGTCAAACATCGGTCGTTTCGAGTGGAAAGCAATCCGGTCGTCAATGGTGATTCATGGCCTGACACATATAAACAACTATAACTCCGCTTCTAATCGTCGTATGCGAATCTGCGACATAGCAATTTGTAGGTTAAAACACGACACATCGACCCACCTTATACCGGTCTGCGACGAACTTGCATAGTTTCGTCAAACATCGATCGTTTCGAGTGGTAGGCAATCCGGCCGTCGATGGTGATTCATGGCCTCACAGATATAGCCAACTATAACTCCGCTTCTATTCGTCGTATGCAAATCTGCGACATAGCAATTTGTAGCTTAAAGCACTCCACATCGACCCACCTTATACCGATCTGCGACGAACTTGCATAGTTTCGTCAAACATCGATCGTTTCGAGTGGTAGGCATTCCGGCCGTCAATCATGATTCATGACCTTACAGATATAAAGAACTATAACTCCGATTCTATTCATCGTATGCAAATCTGCGACATAGCAATTTGTAGCTTAAAGCACGACACATCGACCCACCTTATACCGATCTGCGACGAACTTGCATAGTTTCGTCAAACATCGATCGTTTCGAGTGGAAGGCAATCCGGTCGTCAATGGTGATTCATGGCCTGACACATATAAACAACTATAACTCCGCTTCTATTCGTCGTATGCGAATCTGCGACATAGCAATTTGTAGGTTAAAACACGACACATCGACCCACCTTATACCGATCTGCGAAGAACTTGCATAGTTTCGTCAAACGTCGATCGTTCCGAGTGGTAGGAAATCCTGTCGTCAATGGTGATTCATGGCCTCACAGATACAAACATCGATAACTCCGCTTCTATTCGTCGTATGCGAATCTGCGACATCGCAACTTGTAGCTTAAAACACGGCCCAACGACCCACCTTATACCGATCTGCAACGAACTTGCATAGTTTCGTCAAATATCGATCGTTTCGAGTGGTAGGCTATCCGGTCGTCAATGGTGATTAATGGCCTCACAGATATAAACAACTATAACTCCACTTCTATTCGACGTATGCAAATCTGCGACATAGCAATTTGTAGCTTAAAGCACGACACATCGACCCACCTTATACCGATCTGCGACGAACTTGCATAGTTTCGTCAAACATCGATCGTTTCGAGTGGTAGGCAATCCGGCCGTCGATGGTGATTCATGGCCTCACAGATATAAATAACCATAACTCCGCTTCTATTCGTCGTATGCAAATCTGCGACATAGCAATTTGTAGCTTAAAGCACGACACATCGACCCACCTTATAGCGATCTGCGACGAACTTGCATAGTTTCGTCAAACATTGATCGTTTCGAGTGGAAGGCAATCCGGCTGTCAATGGTGATTCATGGCCTGACAAATATAAACAACTATAACTCCGCTTCTATTCGTCGTACGAAAATCTGCGACATAGCAATTTGTAGCCTAAAACACGACACATCGAGCCACCTTATACCGTTCTGCGACGAACTTGCATAGTTTCGTCAAGCGTCGATCGTTCCGAGTGGTAGGCAATCCGGTCGTCAATGGTGGTTAATGGCCTCACAGATATAAACATCGATAACTCCACTTCTATTCGTCGTATGCGAATCTGCGACATAGCAATTTGTAGCTTAAAGCACGACACATCGACCCACCTTATACCGATCTGCGACGAACTTGCATAGTTTCGTCAAACATCGATCGTTTCGAGTGGTAGGCAATCCGGCCGTCGATGGTGATTCATGGCTTCACAGATATAAATAACCATAACTCCGCTTCTATTCGTCGTATGCAAATCTGCGACACAGCAATTTGTAGCTTAAAGCACGACACATCGACCCACCTTATACCGATCTGCGACGAACTTGCATAGTATCGTCAAACATCGATCGTTTCGAGTGGTAGGCATTCCGGCCGTCAATGATGATTCATGACCTCACAGATATAAACAACTACAACTCCGCTTCTATTCGTCGTTTGCAAATCTGTGACATAGCAATTTGTAGCCTAAAACACGACACATCGAGTCACCTTATACCGATCTGCGACGAACTTGCATAGTTTCGTCAAACATCGATCGTTTCGAGTGGTAGGCATTCCGGCCGTCAATGATGATTCATGACCTCACAGATATAAACAACTACAACTCCGCTTCTATTCGTCGTTTGCAAATCTGTGACATAGCAATTTGTAGCCTAAAACACGACACATCGAGTCACCTTATACCGATCTGCGACGAACTTGCATAGTTTCGTCAAACATCGGTCGTTTCGAGTGGAAAGCAATCCGGTCGTCAATGGTGATTCATGGCCTGACACATATAAACAACTATAACTCCACTTCTATTCGTCGTATGCGAATCTGCGACATAGCAAGTTGTAGCTTAAAACACGGTCCAACGACCCAACTTATACCGATCTGCGACGTACTTGCATAGTTTCGTCAAACATCGATCGTTTCGAGTGGAAGGCAATCCGGTCGTCAATGGTGATTCATGGCCTCACAGACGTTAACAACTGTAACTCCGCTTCTATTTGTTGTATGCAAATCTGCGACATAGCAAGTTGTAGCTTAAACCACGACACATCGACCCACCTTATACCGAACTGAAAAGATCTTTCATAGTTTCGTCAATCGTCGATCGTTTCGAGTGGTAGGCAATCCGGCCGTCGATGGTGATTCATGGCCTCACAGATATAAACAACTACAACTCCGCTTCTATTCGTCGTATGCAAATCTGCAACATAGCCATTTGTAGCTTAAAGCACGACACATCGACCCATCTTATACCGATGTGCGAAGAACTTGCATAGTTTCGTCAAACGTCGATCGTTCCGAGTGGTAGGCAATCCTGCCGTCAATGGTGATTTATGGTCTCACAGATATAAACAACTATAACTCCGCCTCTATTCGTCGTATGCAAATCTGCGACATAGCAATTTGTAGCTCAAAACACGGCCCAACGACCCACCTTATACCGATCTGCAACGAACTTGCATAGTTTTGTCAAATATCGATCGTTTCGAGTGGTAGGCTATCCGGTCGTCAATGGTGATTAATGGCCTCACAGATATAAACAACTATAACTCCACTTCTATTCGTCGTATGCAAATCTGCGACATAGCAATTTGTAGCTTAAAGCACGACACATCGACCCACCTTATACCGATCTTGCATAGTTTCGTCAAATATCGATCGTTTCGAGTGGTAGGCTATCCGGTCGTCAATGGTGATTAATGGCCTCACAGATATAAACAACTATAACTCCACTTCTATTCGTCGTATGCAAATCTGCGACATAGCAATTTGTAGCTTAAAGCACGGCACATCGACCCACCTTATACCGATCTGCGACGAACTTGCATAGTTTCGTCAAACATCGGTCGTTTCGAGTGGAAAGCAATCCGGTCGTCAATGGTGATTCATGGCCTGACACATATAAACAACTATAACTCCACTTCTATTCGTCGTATGCGAATCTGCGACATAGCAAGTTGTAGCTTAAAACACGGCCCAACGACCCAACTTATACCGATCTGCGACGTACTTGCATAGTTTCGTCAAACATCGATCGTTTCGAGTGGAAGGCAATCCGGCCGTCAATGGTGATTCATGGCCTCACAGACGTTAACAACTGTAACTCCGCTTCTATTTGTTGTATGCAAATCTGCGACATAGCAAGTTGTAGCTTAAACCACGACACATCGACCCACCTTATACCGAACTGAAAAGATCTTTCATAGTTTCGTCAATCGTCGATCGTTTCGAGTGGTAGGCAATCCGGCCGTCGATGGTGACTCATGAACTGACAAATATAAACAACTATAACTCCGATTCTATTCGTCGTATGCAAATCTGCGACATAGCAATTTGTAGCTTAAAACACGACACATCGACCCACCTTATACCGATCTGCGAAGAACTTGCATAGTTTCGTCAAACGTCTATCGTTCCGAGTGGTAGGCAATCCGGCCGTCGATGGTGATTCATGGCATCACAGATATTAATAACTATAACTCCGCTTCTATTCGTCGTATGCAAATCTGCGACATAGCAATTTGTAGCCTAAAACACGAAACATCGACCCATCTTATACCGATCTGCGAAGAACTTGCAGAGTTTCGGCAAACGTCGCTCGTTCCGAGTGGTAGGCAATCCGGCCGTCAATGGTGATTCATGGCCTGACACATATAAACAACTATAACTCCGCTTCTATTCGTCGTATGCGAATCTGCGACATAGCAATTTGTAGGTTAAAACACGACACATCGACCCACCTTATACCGGTCTGCGACGAACTTGCATAGTTTCGTCAAACATCGATCGTTTCGAGTGGTAAGCAATCCGGCCGTCAATCATGATTCATGACCTCACAGATATAAAGAACTATAACTCCGCTTCTATTCATCGTATGCAAATCTGCGACATAGCAATTTGTAGCTTAAAGCACGACACATCGACCCACCTTATACCGATCTGCGACGAACTTGCATAGTTTCGTCAAACATCGATCGTTTCGAGTGGAAGGCAATCCGGCCGTCAATGGTGATTCATGGCCTGACAGATATAAACAACTATAACTCCACTTCTATTCGTAGTATGCGAATGTGCGACATAGAAATTTGTAGCTTAAAACACGACACATCGACCCATCTTATACCGATGTGCGAAGAACTTGCATAGTTTCGTCAAACGTCGATCGTTCCGAGTGGTAGGCAATCCTGCCGTCAATGGTGATTTATGGTCTCACAGATATAAACAACTATAACTCCGCCTCTATTCGTCGTATGCAAATCTGCGACATAGCAATTTGTAGCTTAAAACACGACACATCGAGCCACCTTATACCGATCTACGACGAACTTGCATAGTTTCGTCAAACATCGATCGTTCCGAGTGGTAGGCAATCCTGTCGTCAATGGTGATTCATGGCCTCACAGATATAAACATCGATAACTCCACTTCTATTCGTCGTATGCGAATCTGCGACATAGCAGTTTGTGGGTTAAAACACGACACATCGACCCACCTTATACCGATCTGCGACGAACTTGCATAGTTTCGTCAAACATCGATCGTTTCGAGTGGAAGGCAATCCGGCCGTCAATGGTGATTCATGGCCTCACAGACATTAACAACTGTAACTCGGCTTCTATTTGTTGTATGCAAATCTGCGACATAGCAAGTTGTAGCTTAAACCACGACACATCGACCCACCTTATACCGATCTGCGAAGAACTTGCATAGTTTCGTCAAACGTCGATCGTTCTGAGGGGTAGGCAATCCGGCCGTCGATGGTGAATCATGGCCTCACAGATATAAACAACTATAACTCCGCTTCTATTCGTCGTATGCAAATCTGCGACATAGCAATTTGTAGCTTAAAGCACGTCACATCGACCCACCTTATACCGATCTGCGACGAACTTGCATAGTTTCGTCAAACGTCGATCGTTCCGAATGGTAGGCAATCCTGTCGTCAATGGTGATTCATGGCCTGACAAATATAAACAACTATAACTCCGCTTCTATTCGTCGTATGCAAATCTGCGACATAGCAATTTGTAGCTTAAAACATGACACATCGACCCACCTTATACCGATCTGCGATGAACTTGCATAGTTTCGTTAAACGTCGATCGTTCCGAGTGGTAGGCAATCCTGTCGTCAATGGTGATTCATGGCCACCCAGATATAAACATCGATAACTCCGCTTCTATTCGTCGTATGCGAATCTGCGGCATAGCAATTTGTAGCTTAAAACACGGCCCAACGACCCACCTTATACCGATCTGTGACGAACTTGCATAGTTTCGTCAAACATCGATCGTTTCGAGTGGAAGGCAATCCGGTCGTCAATGGTGATTCATGGCCTGACACATATAAACAACTATAACTCCGCTTCTATTCGTCGTATGCGAATCTGCGACATAGCAATTTGTAGCTTAAAGCACGACACATCGACCCACCTTATACCGATCTGCGAAGAACTTGCATAGTTTCGTCAAACATCGATCGTTTCGAGTGGATGGCAATCCGGTCGTCAATGGTGATTCATGGCCTGACACATATAAACAACTATAACTCCGCTTCTATTCGTCGTATGCGAATCTGCGACATAGCAATTTGTAGGTTAAAGCACGACACATCGACCCACCTTATACCGATCTGCGAAGAACTTGCATAGTTTCGTCAAACATCGATCGTTTCGAGTGGTAGGCAATCCGGCCGTCGATGGTGATTCATGGCCTCACAGATATAAATAACCATAACTCCGCTTCTATTCGTCGTATGCAAATCTGCGACATAGCAATTTGTAGCTTAAAGCACGACACATCGACCCACCTTATAGCGATCTGCGACGAACTTGCATAGTTTCGTCAAACATCGATCGTTTCGAGTGGAAGGCAATTCGGCTGTCAATGGTGATTCATGGCCTGACAAATATAAACAACTATAACTCCGCTTCTATTCGTCGTACGCAAATCTGCGACATAGCAATTTGTAGCCTAAAACACGACACATCGAGCCACCTTATACCGATCTGCGACGAACTTGCATAGTTTCGTCAAGCGTCGATCGTTCCGAGTGGTAGGCAATCCGGTCGTCAATGGTGGTTAATGGCCTCACAGATATAAACATCGATAACTCCACTTCTATTCGTCGTATGCGAATCTGCGACATAGCAACTTGTAGCTTAAAACACGGCCCAACGACCCACCTTATACCGATCTGCAACGAACTTGCATAGTTTCGTCAAATATCGATCGTTTCGAGTGGTAGGCTATCCGGTCGTCAATGGTGATTAATGGCCTCACAGATATAAACAACTATAACTCCACTTCTATTCGTCGTATGCAAATCTGCGACATAGCAATTTGTAGCTTAAAGCACGACACATCGACCCACCTTATACCGATCTTGCATAGTTTCGTCAAATATCGATCGTTTCGAGTGGTAGGCTATCCGGTCGTCAATGGTGATTAATGGCCTCACAGATATAAACAACTATAACTCCACTTCTATTCGTCGTATGCAAATCTGCGTCATAGCAATTTGTAGCTTAAAGCACGACACATCGACCCACCTTATACCGATCTGCGACGAACTTGCATAGTTTCGTCAAACATCGATCGTTGCGAGTGGAAGGCAATCCGGCCGTCGATGGTGATTCATGGCCTCACAGATATAAATAACCATAACTCCGCTTCTATTCGTCGTATGCAAATCTGCGACACAGCAATTTGTAGCTTAAAGCACGACACATCGACCCACCTTATACCGATCTGCGACGAACTTGCATAGTATCGTCAAACATCGATCGTTTCGAGTGGTAGGCATTCCGGCCGTCAATGATGATTCATGACCTCACAGATATAAACAACTACAACTCCGCTTCTATTCGTCGTTTGCAAATCTGTGACATAGCAATTTGTAGCCTAAAACACGACACATCGAGTCACCTTATACCGATCTGCGACGAACTTGCATAGTTTCGTCAAACATCGGTCGTTTCGAGTGGAAAGCAATCCGGTCGTCAATGGTGATTCATGGCCTGACACATATAAACAACTATAACTCCGCTTCTAATCGTCGTATGCGAATCTGCGACATAGCAATTTGTAGGTTAAAACACGACACATCGACCCACCTTATACCGGTCTGCGACGAACTTGCATAGTTTCGTCAAACATCGATCGTTTCGAGTGGTAGGCAATCCGGCCGTCGATGGTGATTCATGGCCTCACAGATATAGCCAACTATAACTCCGCTTCTATTCGTCGTATGCAAATCTGCGACATAGCAATTTGTAGCTTAAAGCACTCCACATCGACCCACCTTATACCGATCTGCGACGAACTTGCATAGTTTCGTCAAACATCGATCGTTTCGAGTGGTAGGCATTCCGGCCGTCAATCATGATTCATGACCTTACAGATATAAAGAACTATAACTCCGATTCTATTCATCGTATGCAAATCTGCGACATAGCAATTTGTAGCTTAAAGCACGACACATCGACCCACCTTATACCGATCTGCGACGAACTTGCATAGTTTCGTCAAACATCGATCGTTTCGAGTGGAAGGCAATCCGGTCGTCAATGGTGATTCATGGCCTGACACATATAAACAACTATAACTCCGCTTCAATTCGTCGTATGCGAATCTGCGACATAGCAATTTGTAGGTTAAAACACGACACATCGACCCACCTTATACCGATCTGCGAAGAACTTGCATAGTTTCGTCAAACGTCGATCGTTCCGAGTGGTAGGAAATCCTGTCGTCAATGGTGATTCATGGCCTCACAGATACAAACATCGATAACTCCGCTTCTATTCGTCGTATGCGAATCTGCGACATCGCAACTTGTAGCTTAAAACACGGCCCAACGACCCACCTTATACCGATCTGCAACGAACTTGCATAGTTTCGTCAAATATCGATCGTTTCGAGTGGTAGGCTATCCGGTCGTCAATGGTGATTAATGGCCTCACAGATATAAACAACTATAACTCCACTTCTATTCGACGTATGCAAATCTGCGACATAGCAATTTGTAGCTTAAAGCACGACACATCGACCCACCTTATACCGATCTGCGACGAACTTGCATAGTTTCGTCAAACATCGATCGTTTCGAGTGGTAGGCAATCCGGCCGTCGATGGTGATTCATGGCCTCACAGATATAAATAACCATAACTCCGCTTCTATTCGTCGTATGCAAATCTGCGACATAGCAATTTGTAGCTTAAAGCACGACACATCGACCCACCTTATAGCGATCTGCGACGAACTTGCATAGTTTCGTCAAACATTGATCGTTTCGAGTGGAAGGCAATCCGGCTGTCAATGGTGATTCATGGCCTGACAAATATAAACAACTATAACTCCGCTTCTATTCGTCGTACGAAAATCTGCGACATAGCAATTTGTAGCCTAAAACACGACACATCGAGCCACCTTATACCGATCTGCGACGAACTTGCATAGTTTCGTCAAGCGTCGATCGTTCCGAGTGGTAGGCAATCCGGTCGTCAATGGTGGTTAATGGCCTCACAGATATAAACATCGATAACTCCACTTCTATTCGTCGTATGCGAATCTGCGACATAGCAATTTGTAGCTTAAAGCACGACACATCGACCCACCTTATACCGATCTGCGACGAACTTGCATAGTTTCGTCAAACATCGATCGTTTCGAGTGGTAGGCAATCCGGCCGTCGATGGTGATTCATGGCCTCACAGATATAAATAACCATAACTCCGCTTCTATTCGTCGTATGCAAATCTGCGACACAGCAATTTGTAGCTTAAAGCACGACACATCGACCCACCTTATACCGATCTGCGACGAACTTGCATAGTATCGTCAAACATCGATCGTTTCGAGTGGTAGGCATTCCGGCCGTCAATGATGATTCATGACCTCACAGATATAAACAACTACAACTCCGCTTCTATTCGTCGTTTGCAAATCTGTGACATAGCAATTTGTAGCCTAAAACACGACACATCGAGTCACCTTATACCGATCTGCGACGAACTTGCATAGTTTCGTCAAACATCGATCGTTTCGAGTGGTAGGCATTCCGGCCGTCAATGATGATTCATGACCTCACAGATATAAACAACTACAACTCCGCTTCTATTCGTCGTTTGCAAATCTGTGACAGAGCAATTTGTAGCCTAAAACACGACACATCGAGTCACCTTATACCGATCTGCGACGAACTTGCATAGTTTCGTCAAACATCGGTCGTTTCGAGTGGAAAGCAATCCGGTCGTCAATGGTGATTCATGGCCTGACACATATAAACAACTATAACTCCACTTCAATTCGTCGTATGCGAATCTGCGACATAGCAAGTTGTAGCTTAAAACACGGTCCAATGACCCAACTTATACCGATCTGCGACGTACTTGCATAGTTTCGTCAAACATCGATCGTTTCGAGTGGAAGGCAATCCGGTCGTCAATGGTGATTCATGGCCTCACAGACGTTAACAACTGTAACTCCGCTTCTATTTGTTGTATGCAAATCTGCGACATAGCAAGTTGTAGCTTAAACCACGACACATCGACCCACCTTATACCGAACTGAAAAGATCTTTCATAGTTTCGTCAATCGTCGATCGTTTCGAGTGGTAGGCAATCCGGCCGTCGATGGTGATTCATGGCCTCACAGATATAAACAACTACAACTCCGCTTCTATTCGTCGTATGCAAATCTGCAACATAGCCATTTGTAGCTTAAAGCACGACACATCGACCCACCTTATACCGATCTGCGAAGAACTTGCATAGTTTCGTCAAACGTCGATCGTTCCGAGTGGTAGGCAATCCGGCCGTCGCTGGTGATAGCCGGCCTCACAGATATAAATAACTATAACTCCGCTTCTATTCGTCGTTCGCAAATATGCGACATAGCAAGTTGTAGCCTAAAACACGACACATCGAGCCACCTTATACCGATACGAACTTGCATAGTTTCGTCAAACGTCGATCGTTCCGAGTGGTAGGCAATACTGTCGTCAATGGTGATTAATGGCCTCACAGATATAAACATCGATAAATCCGCTTCTATTCGTCGTATGCGAATCTGCGACACAGCAACTTGTAGCTTAAAACACGGCCCAACGACCCACCTTATACCGATCTGCGACGAACTTGCATAGTTTCGTCAAACATCGGTCGTTTCGAGTGGAAAGCAATCCGGTCGTCAATGGTGATTCATGGCCTGACACATATAAACAACTATAACTCCACTTCTATTCGTCGTATGCGAATCTGCGACATAGCAAGTTGTAGCTTAAAACACGGCCCAACGACCCAACTTATACCGATCTGCGACGTACTTGCATAGTTTCGTCAAACATCGATCGTTTCGAGTGGAAGGCAATCCGGCCGTCAATGGTGATTCATGGCCTCACAGACGTTAACAACTGTAACTCCGCTTCTATTTGTTGTATGCAAATCTGCGACATAGCAAGTTGTAGCTTAAACCACGACACATCGACCCACCTTATACCGAACTGAAAAGATCTTTCATAGTTTCGTCAATCGTCGATCGTTTCGAGTGGTAGGCAATCCGGCCGTCGATGGTGACTCATGAACTGACAAATATAAACAACTATAACTCCGATTCTATTCGTCGTATGCAAATCTGCGACATAGCAATTTGTAGCTTAAAACACGACACATCGACCCACCTTATACCGATCTGCGAAGAACTTGCATAGTTTCGTCAAACGTCTATCGTTCCAAGTGGTAGGCAATCCGGCCGTCGATGGTGATTCATGGCATCACAGATATAAATAACTATAACTCCGCTTCTATTCGTCGTATGCAAATCTGCGACATAGCAATTTGTAGCCTAAAACACGAAACATCGACCCATCTTATACCGATCTGCGAAGAACTTGCAGAGTTTCGGCAAACGTCGCTCGTTCCGAGTGGTAGGCAATCCGGCCGTCAATGGTGATTCATGGCCTGACACATATAAACAACTATAACTCCGCTTCTATTCGTCGTATGCGAATCTGCGACATAGCAATTTGTAGGTTAAAACACGACACATCGACCCACCTTATACCGGTCTGCGACGAACTTGCATAGTTTCGTCAAACATCGATCGTTTCGAGTGGTAGGCAATCCGGCCGTCAATCATGATTCATGACCTCACAGATATAAAGAACTATAACTCCGCTTCTATTCATCGTATGCAAATCTGCGACATAGCAATTTGTAGCTTAAAGCACGACACAT
The DNA here is from genome assembly GCA_914767735.1 of Anoplius nigerrimus. NCBI lineage: Eukaryota > Metazoa > Arthropoda > Insecta > Hymenoptera > Pompilidae > Anoplius > Anoplius nigerrimus. The sequence continues at coordinate 156,697 of CAJZBX010000559.1, read as the reverse complement.
CGACCCACCTTATACCGATCTGCGACGAACTTGCATAGTTTCGTCAAACATCAATCGTTTCGAGTGGAAGGCAATCCGGCCGTCAATGGTGATTCATGGCCTGACAGATATAAACAATTATAACACCACTTCTATTCGTAGTATGCGAATGTGCGACATAGAAATTTGTAGCTTAAAACACGACACATCGACCCATCTTATACCGATGTGCGAAGAACTTGCATAGTTTCGTCAAACGTCGATCGTTCCGAGTGGTAGGCAATCCTGCCGTCAATGGTGATTTATGGTCTCACAGATATAAACAACTATAACTCCGCCTCTATTCGTCGTATGCAAATCTGCGACATAGCAATTTGTAGCTTAAAACACGACACATCGACCCACCTTATACCGATCTGCGACGAACTTGCATAGTTTCGTCAAACATCGGTCGTTTCGAGTGGAAAGCAATCCGGTCGTCAATGGTGATTCATGGCCTGACACATATAAACAACTATAACTCCGCTTCTATTCGTCGTATGCGAATCTGCGACATAGCAATTTGTAGGTTAAAACACGACACATCGACCCACCTTATACCGATCTGCGAACAACTTGCATAGTTTCGACAAACGTCGATTGTTCCGAGTGGTAGGCAATCCTGTCGTCGATGGTGATTCATGGCCTCACAGATACAAACATCGATAACTCCGCTTCTATTCGTCGTATGCGAATCAGCGACATAGCAACTTGTAGCTTAAAACACGGCCCAACGACCCACCTTATACCGATCTGCAACGAACTTGCATAGTTTCGTCAAATATCGATCGTTTCGAGTGGTAGGCAATCCGGTCGTCAATGGTGGTTAATGGCCTCACAGATATAAACATCGATAACTCCGCTTCTATTCGTCGTATGCGAATCTGCGACGTAGCAAGTTGTAGCTTAAAACACGGCCCAACGAGCCACCTTATACCGATCTGCGTCGAACTTGCATAGTTTCGTCAAACATCGATCGTTTCGAGTGATAGGCATTCCGGCCGTTAATGATGATTCATGACCTCACAGATATAAACAACTACAACTCCGCTTCTATTCGTCGTATGCAAATCTGCGACATAGCAATTTGTAGCCTAAAACACGACACATCGAGCCACCTTATACCGATCTACGACGAACTTGCATAGTTTCGTCAAGCATCGATCGTTCCGAGTGGTAGGCAATCCTGTCGTCAATGGTGATTCATGGCCTCACAGATATAAACATCGATAACTCCACTTCTATTCGTCGTATGCGAATCTGCGACATAGCAGTTTGTGGGTTAAAACACGACACATCGACCCACCTTATACCGATCTGCGACGAACTTGCATAGTTTCGTCAAACATCGATCGTTTCGAGTGGAAGGCAATCCGGCCGTCAATGGTGATTCATGGCCTCACAGACATTAACAACTGTAACTCGGCTTCTATTTGTTGTATGCAAATCTGCGACATAGCAAGTTGTAGCTTAAACCACGACACATCGACCCACCTTATACCGATCTGCGAAGAACTTGCATAGTTTCGTCAAACGTCGATCGTTCTGAGGGGTAGGCAATCCGGCCGTCGATGGTGAATCATGGCCTCACAGATATAAACAACTATAACTCCGCTTCTATTCGTCGAATGCAAATCTGCGACATAGCAATTTGTAGCTTAAAGCACGTCACAACGACCCACCTTATACCGATCTGCGACGAACTTGCATAGTTTCGTCAAACGTCGATCGTTCCGAATGGTAGGCAATCCTGTCGTCAATGGTGATTCATGGCCTGACAAATATAAACAACTATAACTCCGCTTCTATTCGTCGTATGCAAATCTGCGACATAGCAATTTGTAGCTTAAAACATGACACATCGACCCACCTTATACCGATCTGCGAAGAACTTGCATAGTTTCGTCAAACGTCGATCGTTCCGAGTGGTAGGCAATCCTGTCGTCAATGGTGATTCATGGCCACCCAGATATAAACATCGATAACTCCGCTTCTATTCGTCGTATGCGAATCTGCGGCATAGCAATTTGTAGCTTAAAACACGGCCCAACGACCCACCTTATACCGATCTGTGACGAACTTGCATAGTTTCGTCAAACATCGATCGTTTCGAGTGGTAGGCAATCCGGCCGTCAATGGTGATTCATGGCCTGACAGATATAGACAACTATAACTCCGCTTCTATTCGTCGTACGCAAATCTGCGACATAGCAATTTGTAGCCTAAAACACGACACATCGAGCCACCTTATACCGATCTGCGACGAACTTGCATAGTTTCGTCAAGCGTCGATCGTTCCGAGTGATAGGCATTCCGGCCGTCAATCATGATTCATGACCTCACAGATATAAAGAACTATAACTCCGCTTCTATTCATCGTATGCAAATCTGCGACATAGCAATTTGTAGCTTAAAGCACGACACATCGACCCACCTTATACCGATCTGCGACGAACTTGCATAGTTTCGTCAAACATCGATCGTTTCGAGTGGAAGGCAATCCGGCCGTCAATGGTGATTCATGGCCTGACAGATATAAACAACTATAACTCCACTTCTATTCGTAGTATGCGAATCTGCGACATAGCAATTTGTAGCTTAAAACACGACACATCGACCCATCTTATACCGATGTGCGAAGAACTTGCATAGTTTCGTCAAACGTCGATCGTTCCGAGTGGTAGGCAATCCTGCCGTCAATGGTGATTTATGGTCTCACAGATATAAACAACTATAACTCCGCCTCTATTCGTCGTATGCAAATCTGCGACATAGCAATTTGTAGCTTAAAACACGGCCCAACGACCCACCTTATACCGATCTGCAACGAACTTGCATAGTTTTGTCAAATATCGATCGTTTCGAGTGGTAGGCTATCCGGTCGTCAACGGTGATTAATGGCCTCACAGATATAAACAACTATAACTCCACTTCTATTCGTCGTATGCAAATCTGCGACATAGCAATTTGTAGCTTAAAGCACGACACATCGACCCACCTTATACCGATCTTGCATAGTTTCGTCAAATATCGATCGTTTCGAGTGGTAGGCTATCCGGTCGTCAATGGTGATTAATGGCCTCACAGATATAAACAACTATAACTCCACTTCTATTCGTCGTATGCAAATCTGTGACATAGCAATTTGTAGCTTAAAGCACGGCACATCGACCCACCTTATACCGATCTGCGACGAACTTGCATAGTTTCGTCAAACATCGGTCGTTTCGAGTGGAAAGCAATCCGGTCGTCAATGGTGATTCATGGCCTGACACATATAAACAACTATAACTCCACTTCTATTCGTCGTATGCGAATCTGCGACATAGCAAGTTGTAGCTTAAAACACGGCCCAACGACCCAACTTATACCGATCTGCGACGTACTTGCATAGTTTCGTCAAACATCGATCGTTTCGAGTGGAAGGCAATCCGGCCGTCAATGGTGATTCATGGCCTCACAGACGTTAACAACTGTAACTCCGCTTCTATTTGTTGTATGCAAATCTGCGACATAGCAAGTTGTAGCTTAAACCACGACACATCGACCCACCTTATACCGAACTGAAAAGATCTTTCATGGTTTCGTCAATCGTCGATCGTTTCGAGTGGTAGGCAATCCGGCCGTCGATGGTGACTCATGAACTGACAAATATAAACAACTATAACTCCGATTCTATTCGTCGTATGCAAATCTGCGACATAGCAATTTGTAGCTTAAAACACGACACATCGACCCACCTTATACCGATCTGCGAAGAACTTGCATAGTTTCGTCAAACGTCTATCGTTCCGAGTGGTAGGCAATCCGGCCGTCGATGGTGATTCATGGCATCACAGATATAAATAACTATAACTCCGCTTCTATTCGTCGTATGCAAATCTGCGACATAGCAATTTGTAGCCTAAAACACGAAACATCGACCCATCTTATACCGATCTGCGAAGAACTTGCAGAGTTTCGGCAAACGTCGCTCGTTCCGAGTGGTAGGCAATCCGGCCGTCAATGGTGATTCATGGCCTGACACATATAAACAACTATAACTCCGCTTCTATTCGTCGTATGCGAATCTGCGACATAGCAATTTGTAGGTTAAAACACGACACATCGACCCACCTTATACCGGTCTGCGACGAACTTGCATAGTTTCGTCAAACATCGATCGTTTCGAGTGGTAGGCAATCCGGCCGTCAATCATGATTCATGACCTCACAGATATAAAGAACTATAACTCCGCTTCTATTCATCGTATGCAAATCTGCGACATAGCAATTTGTAGCTTAAAGCACGACACATCGACCCACCTTATACCGATCTGCGACGAACTTGCATAGTTTCGTCAAACATCGATCGTTTCGAGTGGAAGGCAATCCGGCCGTCAATGGTGATTCATGGCCTGACAGATATAAACAACTATAACTCCACTTCTATTCGTAGTATGCGAATGTGCGACATAGAAATTTGTAGCTTAAAACACGACACATCGACCCATCTTATACCGATGTGCGAAGAACTTGCATAGTTTCGTCAAACGTCGATCGTTCCGAGTGGTAGGCAATCCTGCCGTCAATGGTGATTTATGGTCTCACAGATATAAACAACTATAACTCCGCCTCTATTCGTCGTATGCAAATCTGCGACATAGCAATTTGTAGCTTAAAACACGACACATCGACCCACCTTATACCGATCTGCGACGAACTTGCATAGTTTCGTCAAACATCGGTCGTTTCGAGTGGAAAGCAATCCGGTCGTCAATGGTGATTCATGGCCTGACACATATAAACAACTATAACTCCGCTTCTATTCGTCGTATGCGAATCTGCGACATAGCAATTTGTAGGTTAAAACACGACACATCGACCCACCTTATACCGATCTGCGAACAACTTGCATAGTTTCGACAAACGTCGATTGTTCCGAGTGGTAGGCAATCCTGTCGTCGATGGTGATTCATGGCCTCACAGATACAAACATCGATAACTCCGCTTCTATTCGTCGTATGCGAATCAGCGACATAGCAACTTGTAGCTTAAAACACGGCCCAACGACCCACCTTATACCGATCTGCAACGAACTTGCATAGTTTCGTCAAATATCGATCGTTTCGAGTGGTAGGCAATCCGGTCGTCAATGGTGGTTAATGGCCTCACAGATATAAACATCGATAACTCCGCTTCTATTCGTCGTATGCGAATCTGCGACATAGCAGTTTGTGGGTTAAAACACGACACATCGACCCACCTTATACCGATCTGCGACGAACTTGCATAGTTTCGTCAAACATCGATCGTTTCGAGTGGAAGGCAATCCGGCCGTCAATGGTGATTCATGGCCTCACAGACATTAACAACTGTAACTCGGCTTCTATTTGTTGTATGCAAATCTGCGACATAGCAAGTTGTAGCTTAAACCACGACACATCGACCCACCTTATACCGATCTGCGAAGAACTTGCATAGTTTCGTCAAACGTCGATCGTTCTGAGGGGTAGGCAATCCGGCCGTCGATGGTGAATCATGGCCTCACAGATATAAACAACTATAACTCCGCTTCTATTCGTCGAATGCAAATCTGCGACATAGCAATTTGTAGCTTAAAGCACGTCACATCGACCCACCTTATACCGATCTGCGACGAACTTGCATAGTTTCGTCAAACGTCGATCGTTCCGAATGGTAGGCAATCCTGTCGTCAATGGTGATTCATGGCCTGACAAATATAAACAACTATAACTCCGCTTCTATTCGTCGTATGCAAATCTGCGACATAGCAATTTGTAGCTTAAAACATGACACATCGACCCACCTTATACCGATCTGCGAAGAACTTGCATAGTTTCGTTAAACGTCGATCGTTCCGAGTGGTAGGCAATCCTGTCGTCAATGGTGATTCATGGCCACCCAGATATAAACATCGATAACTCCGCTTCTATTCGTCGTATGCGAATCTGCGGCATAGCAATTTGTAGCTTAAAACACGGCCCAACGACCCACCTTATACCGATCTGTGACGAACTTGCATAGTTTCGTCAAACATCGATCGTTTCGAGTGGTAGGCAATCCGGCCGTCAATGGTGATTCATGGCCTGACAGATATAAACAACTATAACTCCGCTTCTATTCGTCGTACGCAAATCTGCGACATAGCAATTTGTAGCCTAAAACACGACACATCGAGCCACCTTATACCGATCTGCGACGAACTTGCATAGTTTCGTCAAGCGTCGATCGTTCCGAGTGATAGGCATTCCGGCCGTCAATCATGATTCATGACCTCACAGATATAAAGAACTATAACTCCGCTTCTATTCATCGTATGCAAATCTGCGACATAGCAATTTGTAGCTTAAAGCACGACACATCGACCCACCTTATACCGATCTGCGACGAACTTGCATAGTTTCGTCAAACATCGATCGTTTCGAGTGGAAGGCAATCCGGCCGTCAATGGTGATTCATGGCCTGACAGATATAAACAACTATAACTCCACTTCTATTCGTAGTATGCGAATCTGCGACATAGCAATTTGTAGCTTAAAACACGACACATCGACCCATCTTATACCGATGTGCGAAGAACTTGCATAGTTTCGTCAAACGTCGATCGTTCCGAGTGGTAGGCAATCCTGCCGTCAATGGTGATTTATGGTCTCACAGATATAAACAACTATAACTCCGCCTCTATTCGTCGTATGCAAATCTGCGACATAGCAATTTGTAGCTTAAAACACGGCCCAACGACCCACCTTATACCGATCTGCAACGAACTTGCATAGTTTTGTCAAATATCGATCGTTTCGAGTGGTAGGCTATCCGGTCGTCAATGGTGATTAATGGCCTCACAGATATAAACAACTATAACTCCACTTCTATTCGTCGTATGCAAATCTGCGACATAGCAATTTGTAGCTTAAAGCACGACACATCGACCCACCTTATACCGATCTTGCATAGTTTCGTCAAATATCGATCGTTTCGAGTGGTAGGCTATCCGGTCGTCAATGGTGATTAATGGCCTCACAGATATAAACAACTATAACTCCACTTCTATTCGTCGTATGCAAATCTGCGACATAGCAATTTGTAGCTTAAAGCACGGCACATCGACCCACCTTATACCGATCTGCGACGAACTTGCATAGTTTCGTCAAACATCGGTCGTTTCGAGTGGAAAGCAATCCGGTCGTCAATGGTGATTCATGGCCTGACACATATAAACAACTATAACTCCACTTCTATTCGTCGTATGCGAATCTGCGACATAGCAAGTTGTAGCTTAAAACACGGCCCAACGACCCAACTTATACCGATCTGCGACGTACTTGCATAGTTTCGTCAAACATCGATCGTTTCGAGTGGAAGGCAATCCGGCCGTCAATGGTGATTCATGGCCTCACAGACGTTAACAACTGTAACTCCGCTTCTATTTGTTGTATGCAAATCTGCGACATAGCAAGTTGTAGCTTAAACCACGACACATCGACCCACCTTATACCGAACTGAAAAGATCTTTCATAGTTTCGTCAATCGTCGATCGTTTCGAGTGGTAGGCAATCCGGCCGTCGATGGTGACTCATGAACTGACAAATATAAACAACTATAACTCCGATTCTATTCGTCGTATGCAAATCTGCGACATAGCAATTTGTAGCTTAAAACACGACACATCGACCCACCTTATACCGATCTGCGAAGAACTTGCATAGTTTCGTCAAACGTCTATCGTTCCGAGTGGTAGGCAATCCGGCCGTCGATGGTGATTCATGGCATCACAGATATAAATAACTATAACTCCGCTTCTATTCGTCGTATGCAAATCTGCGACATAGCAATTTGTAGCCTAAAACACGAAACATCGACCCATCTTATACCGATCTGCGAAGAACTTGCAGAGTTTCGGCAAACGTCGCTCGTTCCGAGTGGTAGGCAATCCGGCCGTCAATGGTGATTCATGGCCTGACACATATAAACAACTATAACTCCGCTTCTATTCGTCGTATGCGAATCTGCGACATAGCAATTTGTAGGTTAAAACACGACACATCGACCCACCTTATACCGGTCTGCGACGAACTTGCATAGTTTCGTCAAACATCGATCGTTTCGAGTGGTAGGCAATCCTGCCGTCAATGGTGATTTATGGTCTCACAGATATAAACAACTATAACTCCGCCTCTATTCGTCGTATGCAAATCTGCGACATAGCAATTTGTAGCTTAAAACACGACACATCGACCCACCTTATACCGATCTGCGACGAACTTGCATAGTTTCGTCAAACATCGGTCGTTTCGAGTGGAAAACAATCCGGTCGTCAATGGTGATTCATGGCCTGACACATATAAACAACTATAACTCCGCTTCTATTCGTCGTATGCGAATCTGCGACATAGCAATTTGTAGGTTAAAACACGACACATCGACCCACCTTATACCGATCTGCGAACAACTTGCATAGTTTCGACAAACGTCGATTGTTCCGAGTGGTAGGCAATCCTGTCGTCGATGGTGATTCATGGCCTCACAGATACAAACATCGATAACTCCGCTTCTATTCGTCGTATGCGAATCAGCGACATAGCAACTTGTAGCTTAAAACACGGCCCAACGACCCACCTTATACCGATCTGCAACGAACTTGCATAGTTTCGTCAAATATCGATCGTTTCGAGTGGTAGGCAATCCGGTCGTCAATGGTGGTTAATGGCCTCACAGATATAAACATCGATAACTCCGCTTCTATTCGTCGTATGCGAATCTGCGACGTAGCAAGTTGTAGCTTAAAACACGGCCCAACGAGCCACCTTATACCGATCTGCGTCGAACTTGCATAGTTTCGTCAAACATCGATCGTTTCGAGTGATAGGCATTCCGGCCGTTAATGATGATTCATGACCTCACAGATATAAACAACTACAACTCCGCTTCTATTCGTCGTATGCAAATCTGCGACATAGCAATTTGTAGCCTAAAACACGACACATCGAGCCACCTTATACCGATCTACGACGAACTTGCATAGTTTCGTCAAACATCGATCGTTCCGAGTGGTAGGCAATCCTGTCGTCAATGGTGATTCATGGCCTCACAGATATAAACATCGATAACTCCACTTCTATTCGTCGTATGCGAATCTGCGACATAGCAGTTTGTGGGTTAAAACACGACACATCGACCCACCTTATACCGATCTGCGACGAACTTTCATAGTTTCGTCAAACGTCGATCGTTCCGAGTGGTAGGCAATACTGTCGTCAATGGTGATTAATGGCCTCACAGATATAAACATCGATAAGTCCGCTTCTATTCGTCGTATGCGGATCTGCGACACAGCAACTTGTAGCTTAAAACACGGCCCAACGACCCACCTTATACCGATCTGCGACGAACTTGCATAGTTTTGTCAAACATCGATCGTTTCGAGTGGAAGGCAATCCTGCCGTCAATGGTGATTCATGGCCTGACAGATATAAACAACTATAACTCCACTTCTAGTCGTAGTACGCGAATCTGCGACATAGCAATTTGTAGCTTAAAACACGACACATCGACCCATCTTATACCGATCTGCGAAGAACTTGCATAGTTTCGTCAAACGTCGATCGTTCCGAGTGGTAGGCAATCCTGCCGTCAATAGTGATTCATGGCCTCACAGATAGAAACAACTATAACTCCGCCTCTATTCGTCGTATGCAAATCTGCGGCATAGCAATTTGTAGCTTAAAACACGGCCAAACGACCCACCTTATACCGATCTGCAACGAACTTGCATAGTTTCGTCAAACATCGATCGTTTCGAGTGGAAGGCAATCCGGCCGTCAATGGTGATTCATGGCCTCACAGACATTAACAACTGTAACTCGGCTTCTATTTGTTGTATGCAAATCTGCGACATAGCAAGTTGTAGCTTAAACCACGACACATCGACCCACCTTATACCGATCTGCGAAGAACTTGCATAGTTTCGTCAAACGTCGATCGTTCTGAGGGGTAGGCAATCCGGCCGTCGATGGTGAATCATGGCCTCACAGATATAAACAACAATAACTCCGCTTCTATTCGTCGAATGCAAATCTGCGACATAGCAATTTGTAGCTTAAAGCACGTCACATCGACCCACCTTATACCGATCTGCGACGAACTTGCATAGTTTCGTCAAACGTCGATCGTTCCGAATGGTAGGCAATCCTGTCGTCAATGGTGATTCATGGCCTGACAAATATAAACAACTATAACTCCGCTTCTATTCGTCGTATGCAAATCTGCGACATAGCAATTTGTAGCTTAAAACATGACACATCGACCCACCTTATACCGATCTGCGAAGAACTTGCATAGTTTCGTTAAACGTCGATCGTTCCGAGTGGTAGGCCATCCTGTCGTCAATGGTGATTCATGGCCACCCAGATATAAACATCGATAACTCCGCTTCTATTCGTCGTATGCGAATCTGCGGCATAGCAATTTGTAGCTTAAAACACGGCCCAACGACCCACCTTATACCGATCTGTGACGAACTTGCATAGTTTCGTCAAACATCGATCGTTTCGAGTGGTAGGCAATCCGGCCGTCAATGGTGATTCATGGCCTGACAGATATAAACAACTATAACTCCGCTTATATTCGTCGTACGCAAATCTGCGACATAGCAATTTGTAGCCTAAAACACGACACATCGAGCCACCTTATACCGATCTGCGACGAACTTGCATAGTTTCGTCAAGCGTCGATCGTTCCGAGTGATAGGCATTCCGGCCGTCAATGGTGATTCATTGCCTGACAAATATAAACAACTATAACTCCGCTTCTATTCGTCGTATGCAAATCTGCGACATAGCAATTTGTAGCTTAAAACACGACACATCGACCCACCTTATACCGATCTGCGAAGAACTTGCATAGTTTCGTCAAACATCGATCGTTTCGAGTGGAAGGCAATCCGGCCGTCAATGGTGATTCATGGCCTCACAGACATTAACATCTGTAACTCCGCTTCTATTTGTTGTATGCAAATCTGCGACATAGCAAGTTGTAGCTTAAACCACGACACATCGACCCACCTTATACCGGTCTGAAAAGATCTTTCATAGTTTCGTCAATCGTCGATCGTTCCGAGTGGTAGGCAATCCGGCCGTCGATGGTGATTCATGGCCTCACAGATATAAACAACTACAACTCCGCTTCTATTCGTCGTATGCAAATCTGCGACATAGCAATTTGTAGCTTAAAGAACGACACATCGACCCACCTTAAACCGATCTGCGACGAACTTGCATAGTTTCGTCAAACATCGATCGTTTCGAGTGGAAGGCAATCCGGCCGTCAATGGTGATTCATGGCCTCACAGACATTAACATCTGTAACTCCGCTTCTATTTGTTGTATGCAAATCTGCGACATAGCAAGTTGTAGCTTAAACCACGACACATCGACCCACCTTATACCGGTCTGAAAAGATCTTTCATAGTTTCGTCAATCGTCGATCGTTCCGAGTGGTAGGCAATCCGGCCGTCGATGGTGATTCATGGCCTCACAGATATAAACAACTACAACTCCGCTTCTATTCGTCGTATGCAAATCTGCGACATAGCAATTTGTAGCTTAAAGAACGACACATCGACCCACCTTAAACCGATCTGCGACGAACTTGCATAGTTTCGTCAAACATCGATCGTTTCGAGTGGAAGGCAATCCGGCCGTCAATGGTGATTCATTGCCTGACAAATATAAACAACTATAACTCCGCTTCTATTCGTCGTATGCAAATCTGCGACATAGCAATTTGTAGCTTAAAACACGACACATCGACCCACCTTATACCGACCTGCGAAGAACTTGCATAGTTTCGTCAAACGTCGATCGTTCCGAGTGGTAGGCAATCCGGCCGTCAATGATGATTCATGACCTCACAGATATAAACAACTACAACTCCGCTTCTATTCGTCGTTTGCAAATCTGCGACATAGCAATTTGTAGCCTAAAACACGACACATCGAGTCACCTTATACCGATCTGCGACGAACTTGCATAGTTTCGTCAAACATCGATTGTTTCGAGTGGTAGGCATTCCGGCCGTCAATGATGATTCATGACCTCACAGATATAAACAACTATAACTCCGCTTCTATTCGTCGTATGCAAATCTGCGTCACAGCAATTTGTAGCTTAAAGCACGACACATCGACCCACCTTATACCGATCTGCGAAGAACTTGCATAGTTTCGTCAAACGTCGATCGTTCCGAGTGGTAGGCAATCCTGTCGTCAATGGTGATTCATGGCCTCACAGATACAAACATCGATAACTCCGCTTCTATTCGTCGTATGCGAATCTGCGACATCGCAACTTGTAGCTTAAAACACGGCCCAACGACCCACCTTATACCGATCTGCAACGAACTTGCATAGTTTCGTCAAATATCGATCGTTTTGAGTGGTAGGCTATCCGGTCGTCAATGGTGATTAATGGCCTCACAGATATAAACAACTATAACTCCACTTCTATTCGTCGTATGCAAATCTGCGACATAGCAATTTGTAGCTTAAAGCACGACACATCGACCCACCTTATACCGATCTGCGACGAACTTGCATAGTTTCGTCAAACATCGATCGTTTCGAGTGGTAGGCAATCCGGCCGTCGATGGTGATTCATGGCCTCACAGATATAAATAACCATAACTCCGCTTCTATTCGTCGTATGCAAATCTGCGACATAGCAATTTGTAGCTTAAAGCACGACACATCGACCCACCTTATAGCGATCTGCGACGAACTTGCATAGTTTCGTCAAACATCGATCGTTTCGAGTGGAAGGCAATTCGGCTGTCAATGGTGATTCATGGCCTGACAAATATAAACAACTATAACTCCGCTTCTATTCGTCGTACGCAAATCTGCGACATAGCAATTTGTAGCCTAAAACACGACACATCGAGCCACCTTATAGCGATCTGCGACGAACTTGCATAGTTTCGTCAAGCGTCGATCGTTCCGAGTGGTAGGCAATCCGGTCGTCAATGGTGGTTAATGGCCTCACAGATATAAACATCGATAACTCCACTTCTATTCGTCGTATGCAAATCTGCGACACAGCAATTTGTAGCTTAAAGCACGACACATCGACCCACCTTATACCGATCTGCGACGAACTTGCATAGTATCGTCAAACATCGATCGTTTCGAGTGGTAGGCATTCCGGCCGTCAATGATGATTCATGACCTCACAGATATAAACAACTACAACTCCGCTTCTATTCGTCGTTTGCAAATCTGTGACATAGCAATTTGTAGCCTAAAACACGACACATCGAGTCACCTTATACCGATCTGCGACGAACTTGCATAGTTTCGTCAAACATCGGTCGTTTCGAGTGGAAAGCAATCCGGTCGTCAATGGTGATTCATGGCCTGACACATATAAACAACTATAACTCCGCTTCTATTCGTCGTATGCGAATCTGCGACATAGCAATTTGTAGGTTAAAACACGACACATCGACCCACCTTATACCGGTCTGCGACGAACTTGCATAGTTTCGTCGAACATCGATCGTTTCGAGTGGTAGGCAATCCGGCCGTCGATGGTGATTCATGGCCTCACAGATATAGCCAACTATAACTCCGCTTCTATTCGTCGTATGCAAATCTGCGACATAGCAATTTGTAGCTTAAAGCACTCCACATCGACCCACCTTATACCGATCTGCGACGAACTTGCATAGTTTCGTCAAACATCGATCGTTTCGAGTGGTAGGCATTCCGGCCGTCAATCATGATTCATGACCTTACAGATATAAAGAACTATAACTCCGCTTCTATTCATCGTATGCAAATCTGCGACATAGCAATTTGTAGCTTAAAGCACGACACATCGACCCACCTTATACCGATCTGCGACGAACTTGCATAGTTTCGTCAAACATCGATCGTTTCGAGTGGAAGGCAATCCGGTCGTCAATGGTGATTCATGGCCTGACACATATAAACAACTATAACTCCGCTTCTATTCGTCGTATGCGAATCTGCGACATAGCAATTTGTAGCTTAAAGGACGACACATCGACCCACCTTATACCGATCTGCGAAGAACTTGCATAGTTTCGTCAAACATCGATCGTTTCGAGTGGTAGGCAATCCGGCCGTCGATGGTGATTCATGGCCTCACAGATATAAATAACCATAACTCCGCTTCTATTCGTCGTATGCAAATCTGCGACATAGCAATTTGTAGCTTAAAGCGCGACACATCGACCCACCTTATACCGATCTGCGACGAACTTGCATAGTTTCGTCAAACATCGATCGTTTCGAGTGGAAGGCAATCCGGTCGTCAATGGTGATTCATGGCCTGACACATATAAACAACTATAACTCCGCTTCTATTCGTCGTATGCGAATCTGCGACATAGCAATTTGTAGCTTAAAGCACGACACATCGACCCACCTTATACCGATCTGCGAAGAACTTGCATTGTTTCGTCAAACATCGATCGTTTCGAGTGGTAGGCAATCCGGCCGTCGATGGTGATTCATGGCCTCACAGATATAAATAACCATAACTCCGCTTCTATTCGTCGTATGCAAATCTGCGACATAGCAATTTGTAGCTTAAAGCACGACACATCGACCCACCTTATAGCGATCTGCGACGAACTTGCATAGTTTCGTCAAACATCGATCGTTTCGAGTGGAAGGCAATTCGGATGTCAATGGTGATTCATGGCCTGACAAATATAAACAACTATAACTCCGCTTCTATTCGTCGTACGCAAATCTGCGACATAGCAATTTGTAGCCTAAAACACGACACATCGAGCCACCTTATACCGATCTGCGACGAACTTGCATAATTTCGTCAAGCGTCGATCGTTCCGAGTGGTAGGCAATCCGGTCGTCAATGGTGGTTAATGGCCTCACAGATATAAACATCGATAACTCCACTTCTATTCGTCGTATGCGAATCTGCGACATAGCAACTTGTAGCCTAAAACACGGCCCAACGACCCACCTTATACCGATCTGCAACGAACTTGCATAGTTTCGTCAAATATCGATCGTTTCGAGTGGTAGGATATCCGGTCGTCAATGGTGATTAATGGCCTCACAGATATAAACAACTATAACTCCACTTCTATTCGTCGTATGCAAATCTGCGACATAGCAATTTGTAGCTTAAAGCACGACACATCGACCCACCTTATACCGATCTTGCATAGTTTCGTCAAATATCGATCGTTTCGAGTGGTAGGCTATCCGGTCGTCAATGGTGATTAATGGCCTCACAGATATAAACAACTATAACTCCACTTCTATTCGTCGTATGCAAATCTGCGACATAGCAATTTGTAGCTTAAAGCACGACACATCGACCCACCTTATACCGATCTGCGACGAACTTGCATAGTTTCGTCAAACATCGATCGTTTCGAGTGGTAGGCAATCCGGCCGTCGATGGTGATTCATGGCCTCACAGATATAAATAACCATAACTCCGCTTCTATTCGTCGTATGCAAATCTGCGACATAGCAATTTGTAGCTTAAAGCACGACACATCGACCCACCTTATACCGATCTGCGACGAACTTGCATAGTATCGTCAAACATCGATCGTTTCGAGTGGTAGGCATTCCGGCCGTCAATGATGATTCATGACCTCACAGATATAAACAACTACAACTCCGCTTCTATTCGTCGTTTGCAAATCTGTGACATAGCAATTTGTAGCCTAAAACACGACACATCGAGTCACCTTATACCGATCTGCGACGAACTTGCATAGTTTCGTCAAACATCGGTCGTTTCGAGTGGAAAGCAATCCGGTCGTCAATGGTGATTCATGGCCTGACACATATAAACAACTATAACTCCGCTTCTATTCGTCGTATGCGAATCTGCGACATAGCAATTTGTAGGTTAAAACACGACACATCGACCCACCTTATACCGGTCTGCGACGAACTTGCATAGTTTCGTCAAACATCGATCGTTTCGAGTGGTAGGCAATCCGGCCGTCGATGGTGATTCATGGCCTCACAGATATAGCCAACTATAACTCCGCTTCTATTCGTCGTATGCAAATCTGCGACATAGCAATTTGTAGCTTAAAGCACTCCACATCGACCCACCTTATACCGATCTGCGACGAACTTGCATAGTTTCGTCAAACATCGATCGTTTCGAGTGGTAGGCATTCCGGCCGTCAATCATGATTCATGACCTTACAGATATAAAGAACTATAACTCCGCTTCTATTCATCGTATGCAAATCTGCGACATAGCAATTTGTAGCTTAAAGCACGACACATCGACCCACCTTATACCGATCTGCGACGAACTTGCATAGTTTCGTCAAACATCGATCGTTTCGAGTGGAAGGCAATCCGGTCGTCAATGGTGATTCATGGCCTGACACATATAAACAACTATAACTCCGCTTCTATTCGTCGTATGCGAATCTGCGACATAGCAATTTGTAGGTTAAAGCACGACACATCGACCCACCTTATACCGATCTGCGAAGAACTTGCATAGTTTCGTCAAACATCGATCGTTTCGAGTGGTAGGCAATCCGGCCGTCGATGGTGATTCATGGCCTCACAGATATAAATAACCATAACTCCGCTTCTATTCGTCGTATGCAAATCTGCGACATAGCAATTTGTAGCTTAAAGCACGACACATCGACCCACCTTATAGCGATCTGCGACGAACTTGCATAGTTTCGTCAAACATCGATCGTTTCGAGTGGAAGGCAATTCGGCTGTCAATGGTGATTCATGGCCTGACAAATATAAACAACTATAACTCCGCTTCTATTCGTCGTACGCAAATCTGCGACATAGCAATTTGTAGCCTAAAACACGACACATCGAGCCACCTTATACCGATCTGCGACGAACTTGCATAGTTTCGTCAAGCGTCGATCGTTCCGAGTGGTAGGCAATCCGGTCGTCAATGGTGGTTAATGGCCTCACAGATATAAACATCGATAACTCCACTTCTATTCGTCGTATGCAAATCTGCGACACAGCAATTTGTAGCTTAAAGCACGACACATCGACCCACCTTATACCGATCTGCGACGAACTTGCATAGTATCGTCAAACATCGATCGTTTCGAGTGGTAGGCATTCCGGCCGTCAATGATGATTCATGACCTCACAGATATAAACAACTACAACTCCGCTTCTATTCGTCGTTTGCAAATCTGTGACATAGCAATTTGTAGCCTAAAACACGACACATCGAGTCACCTTATACCGATCTGCGACGAACTTGCATAGTTTCGTCAAACATCGGTCGTTTCGAGTGGAAAGCAATCCGGTCGTCAATGGTGATTCATGGCCTGACACATATAAACAACTATAACTCCGCTTCTATTCGTCGTATGCGAATCTGCGACATAGCAATTTGTAGGTTAAAACACGACACATCGACCCACCTTATACCGGTCTGCGACGAACTTGCATAGTTTCGTCAAACATCGATCGTTTCGAGTGGTAGGCAATCCGGCCGTCGATGGTGATTCATGGCCTCACAGATATAGCCAACTATAACTCCGCTTCTATTCGTCGTATGCAAATCTGCGACATAGCAATTTGTAGCTTAAAGCACTCCACATCGACCCACCTTATACCGATCTGCGACGAACTTGCATAGTTTCGTCAAACATCGATCGTTTCGAGTGGTAGGCAATCCGGCCGTCAATCATGATTCATGACCTTACAGATATAAAGAACTATAACTCCGCTTCTATTCATCGTATGCAAATCTGCGACATAGCAATTTGTAGCTTAAAGCACGACACATCGACCCACCTTATACCGATCTGCGACGAACTTGCATAGTTTCGTCAAACATCGATCGTTTCGAGTGGAAGGCAATCCGGTCGTCAATGGTGATTCATGGCCTGACACATATAAACAACTATAACTCCGCTTCTATTCGTCGTATGCGAATCTGCGACATAGCAATTTGTAGCTTAAAGGACGACACATCGACCCACCTTATACCGATCTGCGAAGAACTTGCATAGTTTCGTCAAACATCGATCGTTTCGAGTGGTAGGCAATCCGGCCGTCGATGGTGATTCATGGCCTCACAGATATAAATAACCATAACTCCGCTTCTATTCGTCGTATGCAAATCTGCGACATAGCAATTTGTAGCTTAAAGCGCGACACATCGACCCACCTTATACCGATCTGCGACGAACTTGCATAGTTTCGTCAAACATCGATCGTTTCGAGTGGAAGGCAATCCGGTCGTCAATGGTGATTCATGGCCTGACACATATAAACAACTATAACTCCGCTTCTATTCGTCGTATGCGAATCTGCGACATAGCAATTTGTAGCTTAAAGGACGACACATCGACCCACCTTATACCGATCTGCGAAGAACTTGCATAGTTTCGTCAAACATCGATCGTTTCGAGTGGTAGGCAATCCGGCCGTCGATGGTGATTCATGGCCTCACAGATATAAATAACCATAACTCCGCTTCTATTCGTCGTATGCAAATCTGCGACATAGCAATTTGTAGCTTAAAGCACGACACATCGACCCACCTTATACCGATCTGCGACGAACTTGCATAGTTTCGTCAAACATCGATCGTTTCGAGTGGAAGGCAATCCGGTCGTCAATGGTGATTCATGGCCTGACACATATAAACAACTATAACTCCGCTTCTATTCGTCGTATGCGAATCTGCGACATAGCAATTTGTAGCTTAAAGCACGACACATCGACCCACCTTATACCGATCTGCGAAGAACTTGCATTGTTTCGTCAAACATCGATCGTTTCGAGTGGTAGGCAATCCGGCCGTCGATGGTGATTCATGGCCTCACAGATATAAATAACCATAACTCCGCTTCTATTCGTCGTATGCAAATCTGCGACATAGCAATTTGTAGCTTAAAGCACGACACATCGACCCACCTTATAGCGATCTGCGACGAACTTGCATAGTTTCGTCAAACATCGATCGTTTCGAGTGGAAGGCAATTCGGATGTCAATGGTGATTCATGGCCTGACAAATATAAACAACTATAACTCCGCTTCTATTCGTCGTACGCAAATCTGCGACATAGCAATTTGTAGCCTAAAACACGACACATCGAGCCACCTTATACCGATCTGCGACGAACTTGCATAATTTCGTCAAGCGTCGATCGTTCCGAGTGGTAGGCAATCCGGTCGTCAATGGTGGTTAATGGCCTCACAGATATAAACATCGATAACTCCACTTCTATTCGTCGTATGCGAATCTGCGACATAGCAACTTGTAGCCTAAAACACGGCCCAACGACCCACCTTATACCGATCTGCAACGAACTTGCATAGTTTCGTCAAATATCGATCGTTTCGAGTGGTAGGATATCCGGTCGTCAATGGTGATTAATGGCCTCACAGATATAAACAACTATAACTCCACTTCTATTCGTCGTATGCAAATCTGCGACATAGCAATTTGTAGCTTAAAGCACGACACATCGACCCACCTTATACCGATCTTGCATAGTTTCGTCAAATATCGATCGTTTCGAGTGGTAGGCTATCCGGTCGTCAATGGTGATTAATGGCCTCACAGATATAAACAACTATAACTCCACTTCTATTCGTCGTATGCAAATCTGCGACATAGCAATTTGTAGCTTAAAGCACGACACATCGACCCACCTTATACCGATCTGCGACGAACTTGCATAGTTTCGTCAAACATCGATCGTTTCGAGTGGTAGGCAATCCGGCCGTCGATGGTGATTCATGGCCTCACAGATATAAATAACCATAACTCCGCTTCTATTCGTCGTATGCAAATCTGCGACATAGCAATTTGTAGCTTAAAACACGACACATCGACCCACCTTATACCGATCTGCGACGAACTTGCATAGTATCGTCAAACATCGATCGTTTCGAGTGGTAGGCATTCCGGCCGTCAATGATGATTCATGACCTCACAGATATAAACAACTACAACTCCGCTTCTATTCGTCGTTTGCAAATCTGTGACATAGCAATTTGTAGCCTAAAACACGACACATCGAGTCACTTTATACCGATCTGCGACGAACTTGCATAGTTTCGTCAAACATCGGTCGTTTCGAGTGGAAAGCAATCCGGTCGTCAATGGTGATTCATGGCCTGACACATATAAACAACTATAACTCCGCTTCTATTCGTCGTATGCGAATCTGCGACATAGCAATTTGTAGGTTAAAACACGACACATCGACCCACCTTATACCGGTCTGCGACGAACTTGCATAGTTTCGTCAAACATCGATCGTTTCGAGTGGTAGGCAATCCGGCCGTCGATGGTGATTCATGGCCTCACAGATATAGCCAACTATAACTCCGCTTCTATTCGTCGTATGCAAATCTGCGACATAGCAATTTGTAGCTTAAAGCACTCCACATCGACCCACCTTATACCGATCTGCGACGAACTTGCATAGTTTCGTCAAACATCGATCGTTTCGAGTGGTAGGCATTCCGGCCGTCAATCATGATTCATGACCTTACAGATATAAAGAACTATAACTCCGCTTCTATTCATCGTATGCAAATCTGCGACATAGCAATTTGTAGCTTAAAGCATGACACATCGACCCACCTTATACCGATCTGCGACGAACTTGCATAGTTTCGTCAAACATCGATCGTTTCGAGTGGAAGGCAATCCGGTCGTCAATGGTGATTCATGGCCTGACACATATAAACAACTATAACTCCGCTTCTATTCGTCGTATGCGAATCTGCGACATAGCAATTTGTAGGTTAAAGCACGACACATCGACCCACCTTATACCGATCTGCGAAGAACTTGCATAGTTTCGTCAAACATCGATCGTTTCGAGTGGTAGGCAATCCGGCCGTCGATGGTGATTCATGGCCTCACAGATATAAATAACCATAACTCCGCTTCTATTCGTCGTATGCAAATCTGCGACATAGCAACTTGTAGCTTAAAACACGGCCCAACGACCCACCTTATACCGATCTGCAACGAACTTGCATAGTTTCGTCAAATATCGATCGTTTCGAGTGGTAGGCTATCCGGTCGTCAATGGTGATTAATGGCCTCACAGATATAAACAACTATAACTCCACTTCTATTCGTCGTATGCAAATCTGCGACATAGCAATTTGTAGCTTAAAGCACGACACATCGACCCACCTTATACCGATCTTGCATAGTTTCGTCAAATATCGATCGTTTCGAGTGGTAGGCTATCCGGTCGTCAATGGTGATTAATGGCCTCACAGATATAAACAACTATAACTCCACTTCTATTCGTCGTATGCAAATCTGCGACATAGCAATTTGTAGCTTAAAGCACGACACATCGACCCACCTTATACCGATCTGCGACGAACTTGCATAGTTTCGTCAAACATCGATCGTTTCGAGTGGTAGGCAATCCGGCCGTCGATGGTGATTCATGGCCTCACAGATATAAATAACCATAACTCCGCTTCTATTCGTCGTATGCAAATCTGCGACACAGCAATTTGTAGCTTAAAGCACGACACATCGACCCACCTTATACCGGTCTGCGACGAACTTGCATAGTATCGTCAAACATCGATCGTTTCGAGTGGTAGGCATTCCGGCCGTCAATGATGATTCATGACCTCACAGATATAAACAACTACAACTCCGCTTCTACTCGTCGTTTGCAAATCTGTGACATAGCAATTTGTAGCCTAAAACACGACACATCGAGTCACCTTATACCGATCTGCGACGAACTTGCATAGTTTCGTCAAACATCGGTCGTTTCGAGTGGAAAGCAATCCGGTCGTCAATGGTGATTCATGGCCTGACACATATAAACAACTATAACTCCGCTTCTAATCGTCGTATGCGAATCTGCGACATAGCAATTTGTAGGTTAAAACACGACACATCGACCCACCTTATACCGGTCTGCGACGAACTTGCATAGTTTCGTCAAACATCGATCGTTTCGAGTGGTAGGCAATCCGGCCGTCGATGGTGATTCATGGCCTCACAGATATACCCAACTATAACTCCGCTTCTATTCGTCGTATGCAAATCTGCGACATAGCAATTTGTAGCTTAAAGCACTCCACATCGACCCACCTTATACCGATCTGCGACGAACTTGCATAGTTTCGTCAAACATCGATCGTTTCGAGTGGTAGGCATTCCGGCCGTCAATCATGATTCATGACCTTACAGATATAAAGAACTATAACTCCGATTCTATTCATCGTATGCAAATCTGCGACATAGCAATTTGTAGCTTAAAGCACGACACATCGACCCACCTTATACCGATCTGCGACGAACTTGCATAGTTTCGTCAAACATCGATCGTTTCGAGTGGAAGGCAATCCGGTCGTCAATGGTGATTCATGGCCTGACACATATAAACAACTATAACTCCGCTTCTATTCGTCGTATGCGAATCTGCGACATAGCAATTTGTAGGTTAAAACACGACACATCGACCCACCTTATACCGATCTGCGAAGAACTTGCATAGTTTCGTCAAACGTCGATCGTTCCGAGTGGTAGGAAATCCTGTCGTCAATGGTGATTCATGGCCTCACAGATACAAACATCGATAACTCCGCTTCTATTCGTCGTATGCGAATCTGCGACATCGCAACTTGTAGCTTAAAACACGGCCCAACGACCCACCTTATACCGATCTGCAACGAACTTGCATAGTTTCGTCAAATATCGATCGTTTCGAGTGGTAGGCTATCCGGTCGTCAATGGTGATTAATGGCCTCACAGATATAAACAACTATAACTCCACTTCTATTCGACGTATGCAAATCTGCGACATAGCAATTTGTAGCTTAAAGCACGACACATCGACCCACCTTATACCGATCTGCGACGAACTTGCATAGTTTCGTCAAACATCGATCGTTTCGAGTGGTAGGCAATCCGGCCGTCGATGGTGATTCATGGCCTCACAGATATAAATAACCATAACTCCGCTTCTATTCGTCGTATGCAAATCTGCGACATAGCAATTTGTAGCTTAAAGCACGACACATCGACCCACCTTATAGCGATCTGCGACGAACTTGCATAGTTTCGTCAAACATCGATCGTTTCGAGTGGAAGGCAATCCGGCTGTCAATGGTGATTCATGGCCTGACAAATATAAACAACTATAACTCCGCTTCTATTCGTCGTACGAAAATCTGCGACATAGCAATTTGTAGCCTAAAACACGACACATCGAGCCACCTTATACCGATCTGCGACGAACTTGCATAGTTTCGTCAAGCGTCGATCGTTCCGAGTGGTAGGCAATCCGATTTTTGTGATCCTCTTTCCATCCTCTTTAAGCATGTATAAGCACAAGTCGACCGAATCACTTTCCATTTTTTGCCGAAATAAATTGCAAGGGGTATGTATTCCTTACCGTTTCCTCGATTTTCTATAATCGCCTGTAACGTTCGAAACACCGATCGAAACCTATGCTAATCATACATTTTCTTGAAGCTGTCGACGCGTACCTTGAGATAGGACTATCAGCGACAGCTCATCTTTAAAAAAAAATATTGTTTCAGTAGTAGTTGTCGACCAAGGCTCTTCCTCGATTAGTCACGTCTTTTGTTTTTTGGCTGAAACTTCGAAAATAATGCACTTACAAGGCTCTGCCTGCGATTTTTGTGATGCCCTTTCCATCCTCTTTAAGCGTGTATAAGCACAAGTCGACCGAAACACTTTCCATTATTTGCCGAAATATATTGCAATGGGTATGTATTCCTTACCGTTTCCTCGATTTTCTTTAATCGCCTGTAACTTTCGAAACACCGATTGAAACCTATGATAATCAAATATTTTCTTGAAGCTCTCGACGCGTACCTTAAGATTGGACTATCAGCGAAAGCCCATCTTAAAAAAAAGAATGTTTCAGTTGTAGTGGTCGACCAAGGCTCTTCTTTGTTTAGTCAAGCCTTTGGTTTTTTGGCTGTAACTTCGAAAATAATGTACTTAGAAAGCTCTGCCTGCGATTTTTGTGATCCTCGTTCCATCCTCCTTAAGTTTGTATAAGCACAAGTCGACCGAAACACTTTCCATTATTTGCCGAAATATATTGCAATGGGTATGTATTCCTTACCGTTTCCTCGATTTTCTATAATCGCCTGTAACTTTCGAAACACCGATCGAAACCTATGCTAATCATACATTTTCTTGAAGCTGTCGACGCGTACCTTGAGATAGGACTATCAGCGACAGCCCATCTTTAAAAAAAATATTGTTTCAGTTGTAGTGGTCGACCAAGGGTCTTCTTCGATTAATCAAGCCTTTGGTTTTTTGGCTGTAACTTCGAAAATAATGCACTTAGAAAGCTCTGCCCGCGATTTTTGTGATGCCCTTTCCATCCTCCTTAAGTGTGTGTAAGCACAGGTCGATCGAAAAACTTTCCATTTTTTGCCGAAATAAATTGCAAGGGGTATGTATTCCTTACCGTTTCCTCGATTTTCTATAATCGCCTGTAACTTTCGAAACACCGATCGAAACCTATGCTAATCATACATTCTCTTGATGCTGTCAACGCGTACCTTGAGATAGGACTATCAGCGACAGCTCATCTTTAAAAAAAAATATTGTTTCAGTAGTAGTGGTCGACCAAGGCTCTTCTTCGATTAATCAAGCCTTTGGTTTTTTGGCTATAACTTCGAAAATAATGCACTTAGAAAGCTCTGCCCGCGATTTTTGTGATGCCCTTTCCATCCTCCTTAAGTGTGTGTAAGCACAGGTCGATCGAAAAACTTTCCATTTTTTGCCGAAATAAATTGCAAGGGGTATGTATTCCTTACCGTTTCCTCGATTTTCTATAATCGCCTGTAACTTTCGAAACACCGATCGAAACCTATGCTAATCATACATTCTCTTGATGCTGTCAACGCGTACCTTGAGATAGGACTATCAGCGACAGCTCATCTTTAAAAAAAAATATTGTTTCAGTAGTAGTGGTCGACCAAGGCTCTTCTTCGATTAATCAAGCCTTTGGTTTTTTGGCTATAACTTCGAAAATAATGCACTTAGAAAGCTCTGCCTGCGATTTTTGTGATCCTCGTTCCATCCTCTTTAAGCGTGTATAAGCACAAGTCGACCGAAACACTTTCCATTATTTGCCGAAATATATTGCAATGGGTATGTATTCCTTACCGTTTCCTCGATTTTCTTTAATCGCCTGTAACTTTCGAAACACCGATCGAAACCTATGATAATCATAAATTTTCTTGAAGCTCTCGACGCGTACCTTTGGATTGGACTATCAGCGAAAGCCCATCTTAAAAAAAAAATTGTTTCAGTTGTAGTGGTCGACCAAGGCTCTTCTTCGATTAATCAAGCCTTTGGTTTTTTGGCTGTAACTTCGAAAATATTGTACTTAGAAAGCTCTGCCTGCGATTTTTGTGATCCTCGTTCCATCCTCCTTAAGCGTGTATAAGCACAAGTCGACCGAAACACTTTCCATTATTTGCCGAAATATATTGCAATGGGTATGTATTCCTTACCGTTTCCTCGATTTTCTTTAATCGCCTGTAACTTTCGAAACACCGATCGAAACCTATGTTAATCATACATTTTCTTGAAGCTCTCGACGCGTACCTTAAGATAGGACTATCAGCGAAAGCCCATCTTAAAAAAAAAATTGTTTCAGTTGTAGTGGTCGACCAAGGCTCTTCTTCGATTAATCAAGCCTTTGGTTTTTTGGCTGTAACTTCGAAAATAATGCACTTAGAAAGCTCTGCCTGCGACTTTTGTGATCCTCGTTCCATCCTCCTTAAGCGTGTATAAGCACAAGTCGACCGAAACACTTTCCATTATTTGCCGAAATATATTGCAATGGGTATGTATTCCTTACCGTTTCCTCGATTTTCCTTAATCGCCTGTAACTTTCGAAACACCGATTGAAACCTATGATAATCATACATTTTCTTGAAGCTCTTGACGCGTACCTTAGGATAGGACTATCAGCGAAAGCCCACCTTAAAAAAAAATTGTTTCAGTTGTAGTGGTCGACCAAGGCTCGTCTTCGATTAATCAATCCTTTGGTTTTTTGGCTGTAACTTCGAAAATAATGCACTTAGGAGGCTCTGCCTGCGATTTTTGTGATGCCCTTTCCATCCTCTTTAAGCGTGTGTAAGCACAAGTCGATCGAAAAACTTTCCATTTTTTGCCGAAATAAATTGCAAGTGGTATGTATTCCTTGCCGTTTCCTTGATTTTCTATAATCGCCTGTAACTTTCGAAACACCGATCGAAACCTATGATAATCATACATTTTCTTGATGCTCTCGACGCGTACCTTAAGATAGGACTATCAGCGAAAGCCCATCTTAAAAAAAAAATTGTTTCAGTAGTAGTGGTCGACCAAGGCTCTTCTTCAATTAATCAAGCCTTTGGTTTTCTGGCTGTAACTTCGAAAATAATGCACTTAGGTAGCTCTGCCTGCGATTTTTGTGATGCCCTTTCCATCCTCTTTCAGCGTGTATAAGCACAAGTCGATCGAAAAACTTTCCATTTCTTGCCGAAATAAATTGCAAGGGGTATGTATTCCTTACCGTTTCCTCGATTTTCTATAATCGCCTGTAACTTTCGAAACACCGATCGAAACCTATGATAATCATACATTTTCTTGATGCTCTCGACGCGTACCTTAAGATAGGACTATAAGCGAAAGCCCATCTTAAAAAAAAAATTGTTTCAGTAGTAGTGGTCGACCAAGGCTCTTCTTCAATTAATCAAGCCTTTGGTTATCTGGCTGTAACTTCGAAAATAATGCACTTAGGTAGCTCTGCCTGCGATTTTTGTGATGCCCTTTCCATCCTCTTTCAGCGTGTATAAGCACAAATCGATCGAAAAACTTTCCATTTTTTGCCGAAATAAATTGCAAGGGGTATGTATTCCTTACCGTTTCCTCGATTTTCTATAATCGCCTGTAACTTTCGAAACACCGATCGAAACCTATGCTAATCATACATTTTCTTGATGCTGTCGACGCGTACCTTGAGATAGGACTATCAGCGACAGCTCATCTTTAAAAAAAAATATTGTTTCAGTAGTAGTGGTCGACCAAGGCTCTTCTTCGATTAATCAAGCCTTTGGTTTTTTGGCTATAACTTCGAAAATAATGCACTTAGAAAGCTCTGCCTGCGATTTTTGTGATCCTCGTTCCATCCTCTTTAAGCGTGTGTAAGCACAAGTCGACCGAAACACTTTCCATTATTTGCCGAAATATATTGCAATGGGTATGTATTCCTTACCGTTTCCTCGATTTTCTTTAATCGCCTGTAACTTTCGAAACACCGATCGAAACCTATGATAATCATACATTTTCTTGAAGCTCTTGACGCGTACCTTGGGATTGGACTATCAGCGAAAGCCCATCTTAAAAAAAAAATTGTTTCAGTTGTAGTGGTCGACCAAGGCTCTTCTTCGATTAATCAAGCCTTTGGTTTTTTGGCTGTAACTTCGAAAATATTGTACTTAGAAAGCTCTGCCTGCGATTTTTGTGATCCTCGTTCCATCCTCCTTAAGCGTGTATAAGCACAAGTCGACCGAAACACTTTCCATTATTTGCCGAAATATATTGCAATGGGTATGTATTCCTTACCGTTTCCTCGATTTTCTTTAATCGCCTGTAACTTTCGAAACACCGTTCGAAACCTATGATAATCATACATTTTCGTGAAGCTCTCGACGCGTACCTTAAGATAGGACTATCAGCGAAAGCCCATCTTAAAAAAAAAATTGTTTCAGTTGTAGTTGTCGACCAAGGCTCTTCTTCGATTAATCAAGCCTTTGGTTTTTTGGCTGTAACTTCGAAAATAATGCACTCAGAAAGCTCTGCCTGCGATTTTTGTGATCCTCGTTCCATCCTCCTTAAGCGTGTATAAGCACAAGTCGACCGAAACACTTTCCATTATTTGCCGAAATATATTGCAATGGGTATGTATTCCTTACCGTTTCCTCGATTTTCTATAATCGCCTGTAACTTTCGAAACACCGATCGAAACCTATGCTAATCATACATTTTCTTGAAGCTGTCGACGCGTACCTTGAGATAGGACTATCAGCGACAGCCCATCTTTAAAAAAAATATTGTTTCAGTTGTAGTGGTCGACCAAGGGTCTTCTTCGATTAATCAAGCCTTTGGTTTTTTGGCTGTAACTTCGAAACTAATGCACTTAGAAAGCTCTGCCCGCGATTTTTGTGATGCCCTTTCCATCCTCCTTAAGTGTGTGTAAGCACAGGTCGATCGAAAAACTTTCCATTTTTTGCCGAAATAAATTGCAAGGGGTATGTATTCCTTACCGTTTCCTCGATTTTCTATAATCGCCTGTAACTTTCGAAACACCGATCGAAACCTATGCTAATCATACATTCTCTTGATGCTGTCAACGCGTACCTTGAGATAGGACTATCAGCGACAGCTCATCTTTAAAAAAAAATATTGTTTCAGTAGTAGTGGTCGACCAAGGCTCTTCTTCGATTAATCAAGCCTTTGGTTTTTTGGCTATAACTTCGAAAATAATGCACTTAGAAAGCTCTGCCTGCGATTTTTGTGATCCTCGTTCCATCCTCTTTAAGCGTGTATAAGCACAAGTCGACCGAAACACTTTCCATTATTTGCCGAAATATATTGCAATGGGTATGTATTCCTTACCGTTTCCTCGATTTTCTTTAATCGCCTGTAACTTTCGAAACACCGATCGAAACCTATGATAATCATACATTTTCTTGAAGCTCTCGACGCGTACCTTTGGATTGGACTATCAGCGAAAGCCCATCTTAAAAAAAAAATTGTTTCAGTTGTAGTGGTCGACCAAGGCTCTTCTTCGATTAATCAAGCCTTTGGTTTTTTGGCTGTAACTTCGAAAATATTGTACTTAGAAAGCTCTGCCTGCGATTTTTGTGATCCTCGTTCCATCCTCCTTAAGCGTGTATAAGCACAAGTCGATCGAAAAACTTTCCATTTTTTGCCGAAATAAATTGCAAGTGGTATGTATTCCTTGCCGTTTCCTTGATTTTCTATAATCGCCTGTAACTTTCGAAACACCGATCGAAACCTATGATAATCATACATTTTCTTGATGCTCTCGACGCGTACCTTAAGATAGGACTATCAGCGAAAGCCCATCTTAAAAAAAAAATTGTTTCAGTAGTAGTGGTCGACCAAGGCTCTTCTTCAATTAATCAAGCCTTTGGTTATCTGGCTGTAACTTCGAAAATAATGCACTTAGGTAGCTCTGCCTGCGATTTTTGTGATGCCATTTCCATCCTCTTTCAGCGTGTATAAGCACAAATCGATCGAAAAACTTTCCATTTTTTGCCGAAATAAATTGCAAGGGGTATGTATTCCTTACCGTTTCCTCGATTTTCTATAATCGCCTGTAACTTTCGAAACACCGATCGAAACCTATGCTAATCATACATTTTCTTGATGCTGTCGACGCGTACCTTGAGATAGGACTATCAGCGACAGCTCATCTTTAAAAAAAAATATTGTTTCAGTAGTAGTGGTCGACCAAGGCTCTTCTTCGATTAATCAAGCCTTTGGTTTTTTGGCTATAACTTCGAAAATAATGCACTTAGAAAGCTCTGCCTGCGATTTTTGTGATCCTCGTTCCATCCTCTTTAAGCGTGTGTAAGCACAAGTCGACCGAAACACTTTCCATTATTTGCCGAAATATATTGCAATGGGTATGTATTCCTTACCGTTTCCTCGATTTTCTTTAATCGCCTGTAACTTTCGAAACACCGATCGAAACCTATGATAATCATACATTTTCTTGAAGCTCTTGACGCGTACCTTTGGATTGGACTATCAGCGAAAGCCCATCTTAAAAAAAAAATTGTTTCAGTTGTAGTGGTCGACCAAGGCTCTTCTTCGATTAATCAAGCCTTTGGTTTTTTGGCTGTAACTTCGAAAATATTGTACTTAGAAAGCTCTGCCTGCGATTTTTGTGATCCTCGTTCCATCCTCCTTAAGCGTGTGTAAGCACAAGTCGACCGAAACACTTTCCATTATTTGCCGAAATATATTGCAATGGGTATGTATTCCTTACCGTTTCCTCGATTTTCTTTAATCGCCTGTAACTTTCGAAACACCGTTCGAAACCTATGATAATCATACATTTTCGTGAAGCTCTCGACGCGTACCTTAAGATAGGACTATCAGCGAAAGCCCATCTTAAAAAAAAAATTGTTTCAGTTGTAGTTGTCGACCAAGGCTCTTCTTCGATTAATCAAGCCTTTGGTTTTTTGGCTGTAACTTCGAAAATAATGCACTCAGAAAGCTCTGCCTGCGATTTTTGTGATCCTCGTTCCATCCTCCTTAAGCGTGTATAAGCACAAGTCGACCGAAACACTTTCCATTATTTGCCGAAATATATTGCAATGGGTATGTATTCCTTACCGTTTCCTCGATTTTCTATAATCGCCTGTAACTTTCGAAACACCGATCGAAACCTATGCTAATCATACATTTTCTTGAAGCTGTCGACGCGTACCTTGAGATAGGACTATCAGCGACAGCCCATCTTTAAAAAAAATATTGTTTCAGTTGTAGTGGTCGACCAAGGGTCTTCTTCGATTAATCAAGCCTTTGGTTTTTTGGCTGTAACTTCGAAAATAATGCACTTAGAAAGCTCTGCCCGCGATTTTTGTGATGCCCTTTCCATCCTCCTTAAGTGTGTGTAAGCACAGCTCGATCGAAAAACTTTCCATTTTTTGCCGAAATAAATTGCAAGGGGTATGTATTCCTTACCGTTTCCTCGATTTTCTATAATCGCCTGTAACTTTCGAAACACCGATCGAAACCTATGCTAATCATACATTCTCTTGATGCTGTCGACGCGTACCTTGAGATAGGACTATCAGCGACAGCTCATCTTTAAAAAAAAATATTGTTTCAGTAGTAGTGGTCGACCAAGGCTCTTCTTCGATTAATCAAGCCTTTGGTTTTTTGGCTATAACTTCGAAAATAATGCACTTAGAAAGCTCTGCCTGCGATTTTTGTGATCCTCGTTCCATCCTCTTTAAGCGTGTATAAGCACAAGTCGACCGAAACACTTTCCATTATTTGCCGAAATATATTGCAATGGGTATGTATTCCTTACCGTTTCCTCGATTTTCTTTAATCGCCTGTAACTTTCGAAACACCGATCGAAACCTATGATAATCATACATTTTCTTGAAGCTCTCGACGCGTACCTTTGGATTGGACTATCAGCGAAAGCCCATCTTAAAAAAAAAATTGTTTCAGTTGTAGTGGTCGACCAAGGCTCTTCTTCGATTAATCAAGCCTTTGGTTTTTTGGCTGTAACTTCGAAAATATTGTACTTAGAAAGCTCTGCCTGCGATTTTTGTGATCCTCGTTCCATCCTCCTTAAGCGTGTGTAAGCACAAGTCGACCGAAACACTTTCCATTATTTGCCGAAATATATTGCAATGGGTATGTATTCCTTACCGTTTCCTCGATTTTCTTTAATCGCCTGTAACTTTCGAAACACCGATCGAAACCTATGATAATCATACATTTTCTTGAAGCTCTCGACGCGTACCTTAAGATAGGACTATCAGCGAAAGCCCATCTTAAAAAAAAAATTGTTTCAGTTGTAGTGGTCGACCAAGGCTCTTCTTCGATTAATCAAGCCTTTGGTTTTTTGGCTGTAACTTCGAAAATAATGCACTTAGAAAGCTCTGCCTGCGATTTTTGTGATCCTCGTTCCATCCTCCTTAAGCGTGTATAAGCACAAGTCGACCGAAACACTTTCCATTATTTGCCGAAATATATTGCAATGGGTATGTATTCCTTACCGTTTCCTCGATTTTCCTTAATCGCCTGTAACTTTCGAAACACCGATTGAAACCTATGATAATCATACATTTTCTTGAAGCTCTTGACGCGTACCTTAGGATAGGACTATCAGCGAAAGCCCACCTTAAAAAAAAATTGTTTCAGTTGTAGTGGTCGACCAAGGCTCTTCTTCGATTAATCAATCCTTTGGTTTTTTGGCTGTAACTTCGAAAATAATGCACTTAGGAGGCTCTGCCTGCGATTTTTGTGATGCCCTTTCCATCCTCTTTAAGCGTGTGTAAGCACAAGTCGATCGAAAAACTTTCCATTTTTTGCCGAAATAAATTGCAAGTGGTATGTATTCCTTGCCGTTTCCTTGATTTTCTATAATCGCCTGTAACTTTCGAAACACCGATCGAAACCTATGATAATCATACATTTTCTTGATGCTCTCGACGCGTACCTTAAGATAGGACTATCAGCGAAAGCCCATCTTAAAAAAAAAATTGTTTCAGTAGTAGTGGTCGACCAAGGCTCTTCTTCGATTAATCAAGCCTTTGGTTTTTTGGCTGTAACTTCGAAAATAATGCACTTAGGTAGCTCTGCCTGCGATTTTTGTGATGCCCTTTCCATCCTCTTTCAGCGTGTATAAGCACAAATCGATCGAAAAACTTTCCATTTTTTGCCGAAATAAATTGCAAGGGGTATGTATTCCTTACCGTTTCCTCGATTTTCTATAATCGCCTGTAACTTTCGAAACACCGATCGAAACCTATGCTAATCATACATTTTCTTGATGCTGTCGACGCGTACCTTGAGATAGGACTATCAGCGACAGCTCATCTTTAAAAAAAAATATTGTTTCAGTAGTAGTGGTCGACCAAGGCTCTTCTTCGATTAATCAAGCCTTTGGTTTTTTGGCTATAACTTCGAAAATAATGCACTTAGAAAGCTCTGCCTGCGATTTTTGTGATCCTCGTTCCATCCTCTTTAAGCGTGTGTAAGCACAAGTCGACCGAAACACTTTCCATTATTTGCCGAAATATATTGCAATGGGTATGTATTCCTTACCGTTTCCTCGATTTTCTTTAATCGCCTGTAACTTTCGAAACACCGATCGAAACCTATGATAATCATACATTTTCTTGAAGCTCTTGACGCGTACCTTTGGATTGGACTATCAGCGAAAGCCCATCTTAAAAAAAAAATTGTTTCAGTTGTAGTGGTCGACCAAGGCTCTTCTTCGATTAATCAAGCCTTTGGTTTTTTGGCTGTAACTTCGAAAATATTGTACTTAGAAAGCTCTGCCTGCGATTTTTGTGATCCTCGTTCCATCCTCCTTAAGCGTGTATAAGCACAAGTCGACCGAAACACTTTCCATTATTTGCCGAAATATATTGCAATGGGTATGTATTCCTTACCGTTTCTTCGATTTTCTTTAATCGCCTGTAACTTTCGAAACACCGTTCGAAACCTATGATAATCATACATTTTCGTGAAGCTCTCGACGCGTACCTTAAGATAGGACTATCAGCGAAAGCCCATCTTAAAAAAAAAATTGTTTCAGTTGTAGTTGTCGACCAAGGCTCTTCTTCGATTAATCAAGCCTTTGGTTTTTTGGCTGTAACTTCGAAAATAATGCACTTAGAAAGCTCTGCCTGCGATTTTTGTGATCCTCGTTCCATCCTCCTTAAGCGTGTATAAGCACAAGTCGACCGAAACACTTTCCATTATTTGCCGAAATATATTGCAATGGGTATGTATTCCTTACCGTTTCCTCGATTTTCTATAATCGCCTGTAACTTTCGAAACACCGATCGAAACCTATGCTAATCATACATTTTCTTGAAGCTGTCGACGCGTACCTTGAGATAGGACTATCAGCGACAGCCCATCTTTAAAAAAAATATTGTTTCAGTTGTAGTGGTCGACCAAGGGTCTTCTTCGATTAATCAAGCCTTTGGTTTTTTGGCTGTAACTTCGAAAATAATGCACTTAGAAAGCTCTGCCCGCGATTTTTGTGATGCCCTTTCCATCCTCCTTAAGTGTGTGTAAGCACAGCTCGATCGAAAAACTTTCCATTTTTTGCCGAAATAAATTGCAAGGGGTATGTATTCCTTACCGTTTCCTCGATTTTCTATAATCGCCTGTAACTTTCGAAACACCGATCGAAACCTATGCTAATCATACATTCTCTTGATGCTGTCGACGCGTACCTTAAGATAGGACTATCAGCGAAAGCCCATCTTAAAAAAAAAATTGTTTCAGTAGTAGTGGTCGACCAAGGCTCTTCTTCGATTAATCAAGCCTTTGGTTTTTTGGCTGTAACTTCGAAAATAATGCACTTAGGTAGCTCTGCCTGCGATTTTTGTGATGCCCTTTCTATCCTCTTTCAGCGTGTATAAGCACAAATCGATCGAAAAACTTTCCATTTTTTGCCGAAATAAATTGCAAGGGGTATGTATTCCTTACCGTTTCCTCGATTTTCTATAATCGCCTGTAACTTTCGAAACACCGATCGAAACCTATGCTAATCATACATTTTCTTGATGCTGTCGACGCGTACCTTGAGATAGGACTATCAGCGACAGCTCATCTTTAAAAAAAAATATTGTTTCAGTAGTAGTGGTCGACCAAGGCTCTTCTTCGATTAATCAAGCCTTTGGTTTTTTGGCTATAACTTCGAAAATAATGCACTTAGAAAGCTCTGCCTGCGATTTTTGTGATCCTCGTTCCATCCTCTTTAAGTGTGTGTAAGCACAAGTCGACCGAAACACTTTCCATTATTTGCCGAAATATATTGCAATGGGTATGTATTCCTTACCGTTTCCTCGATTTTCCTTAATCGCCTGTAACTTTCGAAACACCGATTGAAACCTATGATAATCATACATTTTCTTGAAGCTCTTGACGCGTACCTTAGGATAGGACTATCAGCGAAAGCCCACCTTAAAAAAAAATTGTTTCAGTTGTAGTGGTCGACCAAGGCTCTTCTTCGATTAATCAATCCTTTGGTTTTTTGGCTGTAACTTCAAAAATAATGCACTTAGGAGGCTCTGCCTGCGATTTTTGTGATGCCCTTTCCATCCTCTTTAAGCGTGTGTAAGCACAAGTCGATCGAAAAACTTTCCATTTTTTGCCGAAATAAATTGCAAGTGGTATGTATTCCTTGCCGTTTCCTTGATTTTCTATAATCGCCTGTAACTTTCGAAACACCGATCGAAACCTATGATAATCATACATTTTCTTGATGCTCTCGACGCGTACCTTAAGATAGGACTATCAGCGAAAGCCCATCTTAAAAAAAAAATTGTTTCAGTAGTAGTGGTCGACCAAGGCTCTTCTTCGATTAATCAAGCCTTTGGTTTTTTGGCTGTAACTTCGAAAATAATGCACTTAGGTAGCTCTGCCTGCGATTTTTGTGATGCCCTTTCCATCCTCTTTCAGCGTGTATAAGCACAAATCGATCGAAAAACTTTCCATTTTTTGCCGAAATAAATTGCAAGGGGTATGTATTCCTTACCGTTTCCTCGATTTTCTATAATCGCCTGTAACTTTCGAAACACCGATCGAAACCTATGCTAATCATACATTTTCTTGATGCTGTCGACGCGTACCTTGAGATAGGACTATCAGCGACAGCTCATCTTTAAAAAAAAATATTGTTTCAGTAGTAGTGGTCGACCAAGGCTCTTCTTCGATTAATCAAGCCTTTGGTTTTTTGGCTATAACTTCGAAAATAATGCACTTAGAAAGCTCTGCCTGCGATTTTTGTGATCCTCGTTCCATCCTCTTTAAGCGTGTGTAAGCACAAGTCGACCGAAACACTTTCCATTATTTGCCGAAATATATTGCAATGGGTATGTATTCCTTACCGTTTCCTCGATTTTCTTTAATCGCCTGTAACTTTCGAAACACCGATCGAAACCTATGATAATCATACATTTTCTTGAAGCTCTCGACGCGTACTTTAAGTTAGGATGATCAGCGAAAGCCCATCTTTAAAAAAAAATTGTTTCAGTTGTACTGGTCGACCAAGGCTCTTCCTCGATTAATCAAGCCTTTGGTTTTTTGGCTGTAACTTCGAAAATAATGCACTTAGAAAGCTCTGCCTGCGAGTTTTGTGATCCTCGTTCCATCCTCTTGAAGCGTGTATAAGTACAAGTCGACCGATACATTTTCCATTTTTTGCCGAAATAAATTGCGAGGGGTATGTATTCCTTACCGTTTCCTCGATTTTCTATAATCGCCTGTAACTTTCGAAACACCGATCGAAACCTATGCTAATCATACATTTTCTTGAAGCTGTCGACGCGTACCTTGAGATAGGAGTATCAGCGACAGCCCATCTTTAAAAAAAATATTGTTTCAGTTGTAGGGGTCGACCAAGGCTCTTCTTCGATTAATCAAGCCTTTGTTTTTTTGGCTGTAACTTCGAAAATAATGCACTTAGGAGGCTCTGCCTGCGATTTTTGTGATCCTCGTTCCATCCTCTTTAAGCGTGTATAAGTACATGTCGACCGAAACACTTTCCATTTTTTGCCGAAATAAATTGCAAGGGGTATGTATTCCTTACCGTTTCCTCGATTATCTATAATCGCCTGTAACTTTCGAAACACCGATCGAAATCTATGCTAATCATACATTTTCTTGAAGCTGTCGACGCGTACCTTGAGATAGGACTATCAGCGACAGCCCATCTTTAAAAAAAATATTGTTTCAGTTGTAGTGGTCGACCAAGGGTCTTCTTCGATTAATCAAGCCTTTGGTTTTTTGGCTGTAACTTCGAAAATAATGCACTTAGAAAGCTCTGCCCGCGATTTTTCTGATGCCCTTTCCATCCTCCTTGAGCGTGTGTAAGCACAAGTCGACCGAAAAACTTTCCATTTTTTGCCGAAATAAATTGCAAGGGGTATGTATTCCTTACCGTTTCCTTGATTTTATATAATCGCCTGTAACTTTCGAAACACCGATCGAAACCTATGATAATCATACATTTTCTTGAAGCTCTCGACGCGTACCTTAAGTTAGGATGATCAGCGATAGCTCATCTTTAAAAAAAAATATTGTTTCAGTAGTAGTGGTCGACCAAGGCTCTTCTTCGATTAATCAAGCCTTTGGTTTTTTGGCTGTAACTTCGAAAATAATGCACTTAGAAAGCTCTGCCCGCGATTTTTGTGATGCCCTTTCCATCCTCCTTAAGTGTGTGTAAGCACAGCTCGATCGAAAAACTTTCCATTTTTTGCCGAAATAAATTGCAAGGGGTATGTATTCCTTACCGTTTCCTCGATTTTCTATAATCGCCTGTAACTTTCGAAACACCGATCGAAACCTATGCTAATCATACATTCTCTTGATGCTGTCGACGCGTACCTTGAGATAGGACTATCAGCGACAGCTCATCTTTAAAAAAAAATATTGTTTCAGTAGTAGTGGTCGACCAAGGCTCTTCTTCGATTAATCAAGCCTTTGGTTTTTTGGCTATAACTTCGAAAATAATGCACTTAGAAAGCTCTGCCTGCGATTTTTGTGATCCTCGTTCCATCCTCTTTAAGCGTGTATAAGCACAAGTCGACCGAAACACTTTCCATTATTTGCCGAAATATATTGCAATGGGTATGTATTCCTTACCGTTTCCTCGATTTTCTTTAATCGCCTGTAACTTTCGAAACACCGATCGAAACCTATGATAATCATACATTTTCTTGAAGCTCTCGACGCGTACCTTTGGATTGGACTATCAGCGAAAGCCCATCTTAAAAAAAAAATTGTTTCAGTTGTAGTGGTCGACCAAGGCTCTTCTTCGATTAATCAAGCCTTTGGTTTTTTGGCTGTAACTTCGAAAATATTGTACTTAGAAAGCTCTGCCTGCGATTTTTGTGATCCTCGTTCCATCCTCCTTAAGCGTGTGTAAGCACAAGTCGACCGAAACACTTTCCATTATTTGCCGAAATATATTGCAATGGGTATGTATTCCTTACCGTTTCCTCGATTTTCTTTAATCGCCTGTAACTTTCGAAACACCGATCGAAACCTATGATAATCATACATTTTCTTGAAGCTCTCGACGCGTACCTTAAGATAGGACTATCAGCGAAAGCCCATCTTAAAAAAAAAATTGTTTCAGTTGTAGTGGTCGACCAAGGCTCTTCTTCGATTAATCAAGCCTTTGGTTTTTTGGCTGTAACTTCGAAAATAATGCACTTAGAAAGCTCTGCCTGCGATTTTTGTGATCCTCGTTCCATCCTCCTTAAGCGTGTATAAGCACAAGTCGACCGAAACACTTTCCATTATTTGCCGAAATATATTGCAATGGGTATGTATTCCTTACCGTTTCCTCGATTTTCCTTAATCGCCTGTAACTTTCGAAACACCGATTGAAACCTATGATAATCATACATTTTCTTGAAGCTCTTGACGCGTACCTTAGGATAGGACTATCAGCGAAAGCCCACCTTAAAAAAAAATTGTTTCAGTTGTAGTGGTCGACCAAGGCTCTTCTTCGATTAATCAATCCTTTGGTTTTTTGGCTGTAACTTCGAAAATAATGCACTTAGGAGGCTCTGCCTGCGATTTTTGTGATGCCCTTTCCATCCTCTTTAAGCGTGTGTAAGCACAAGTCGATCGAAAAACTTTCCATTTTTTGCCGAAATAAATTGCAAGTGGTATGTATTCCTTGCCGTTTCCTTGATTTTCTATAATCGCCTGTAACTTTCGAAACACCGATCGAAACCTATGATAATCATACATTTTCTTGATGCTCTCGACGCGTACCTTAAGATAGGACTATCAGCGAAAGCCCATCTTAAAAAAAAAATTGTTTCAGTAGTAGTGGTCGACCAAGGCTCTTCTTCGATTAATCAAGCCTTTGGTTTTTTGGCTGTAACTTCGAAAATAATGCACTTAGGTAGCTCTGCCTGCGAT
Organism: Anoplius nigerrimus; assembly: GCA_914767735.1. Taxonomy (NCBI): domain Eukaryota; kingdom Metazoa; phylum Arthropoda; class Insecta; order Hymenoptera; family Pompilidae; genus Anoplius; species Anoplius nigerrimus. The sequence goes on along the minus strand of CAJZBX010000559.1, from coordinate 117,929 downwards.
TTTTGTGATGCCCTTTCCATCCTCTTTCAGCGTGTATAAGCACAAATCGATCGAAAAACTTTCCATTTTTTGCCGAAATAAATTGCAAGGGGTATGTATTCCTTACCGTTTCCTCGATTTTCTATAATCGCCTGTAACTTTCGAAACACCGATCGAAACCTATGCTAATCATACATTTTCTTGATGCTGTCGACGCGTACCTTGAGATAGGACTATCAGCGACAGCTCATCTTTAAAAAAAAATATTGTTTCAGTAGTAGTGGTCGACCAAGGCTCTTCTTCGATTAATCAAGCCTTTGGTTTTTTGGCTATAACTTCGAAAATAATGCACTTAGAAAGCTCTGCCTGCGATTTTTGTGATCCTCGTTCCATCCTCTTTAAGCGTGTGTAAGCACAAGTCGACCGAAACACTTTCCATTATTTGCCGAAATATATTGCAATGGGTATGTATTCCTTACCGTTTCCTCGATTTTCTTTAATCGCCTGTAACTTTCGAAACACCGATCGAAACCTATGATAATCATACATTTTCTTGAAGCTCTTGACGCGTACCTTTGGATTGGACTATCAGCGAAAGCCCATCTTAAAAAAAAAATTGTTTCAGTTGTAGTGGTCGACCAAGGCTCTTCTTCGATTAATCAAGCCTTTGGTTTTTTGGCTGTAACTTCGAAAATATTGTACTTAGAAAGCTCTGCCTGCGATTTTTGTGATCCTCGTTCCATCCTCCTTAAGCGTGTATAAGCACAAGTCGACCGAAACACTTTCCATTATTTGCCGAAATATATTGCAATGGGTATGTATTCCTTACCGTTTCTTCGATTTTCTTTAATCGCCTGTAACTTTCGAAACACCGTTCGAAACCTATGATAATCATACATTTTCGTGAAGCTCTCGACGCGTACCTTAAGATAGGACTATCAGCGAAAGCCCATCTTAAAAAAAAAATTGTTTCAGTTGTAGTTGTCGACCAAGGCTCTTCTTCGATTAATCAAGCCTTTGGTTTTTTGGCTGTAACTTCGAAAATAATGCACTTAGAAAGCTCTGCCTGCGATTTTTGTGATCCTCGTTCCATCCTCCTTAAGCGTGTATAAGCACAAGTCGACCGAAACACTTTCCATTATTTGCCGAAATATATTGCAATGGGTATGTATTCCTTACCGTTTCCTCGATTTTCTATAATCGCCTGTAACTTTCGAAACACCGATCGAAACCTATGCTAATCATACATTTTCTTGAAGCTGTCGACGCGTACCTTGAGATAGGACTATCAGCGACAGCCCATCTTTAAAAAAAATATTGTTTCAGTTGTAGTGGTCGACCAAGGGTCTTCTTCGATTAATCAAGCCTTTGGTTTTTTGGCTGTAACTTCGAAAATAATGCACTTAGAAAGCTCTGCCCGCGATTTTTGTGATGCCCTTTCCATCCTCCTTAAGTGTGTGTAAGCACAGCTCGATCGAAAAACTTTCCATTTTTTGCCGAAATAAATTGCAAGGGGTATGTATTCCTTACCGTTTCCTCGATTTTCTATAATCGCCTGTAACTTTCGAAACACCGATCGAAACCTATGCTAATCATACATTTTCTTGATGCTGTCGACGCGTACCTTAAGATAGGACTATCAGCGAAAGCCCATCTTAAAAAAAATATTGTTTCAGTAGTAGTGGTCGACCAAGGCTCTTCTTCGATTAATCAAGCCTTTGGTTTTTTGGCTGTAACTTCGAAAATAATGCACTTAGGTAGCTCTGCCTGCGATTTTTGTGATGCCCTTTCTATCCTCTTTCAGCGTGTATAAGCACAAATCGATCGAAAAACTTTCCATTTTTTGCCGAAATAAATTGCAAGGGGTATGTATTCCTTACCGTTTCCTCGATTTTCTATAATCGCCTGTAACTTTCGAAACACCGATCGAAACCTATGCTAATCATACATTTTCTTGATGCTGTCGACGCGTACCTTGAGATAGGACTATCAGCGACAGCTCATCTTTAAAAAAAAATATTGTTTCAGTAGTAGTGGTCGACCAAGGCTCTTCTTCGATTAATCAAGCCTTTGGTTTTTTGGCTATAACTTCGAAAATAATGCACTTAGAAAGCTCTGCCTGCGATTTTTGTGATCCTCGTTCCATCCTCTTTAAGTGTGTGTAAGCACAAGTCGACCGAAACACTTTCCATTATTTGCCGAAATATATTGCAATGGGTATGTATTCCTTACCGTTTCCTCGATTTTCCTTAATCGCCTGTAACTTTCGAAACACCGATTGAAACCTATGATAATCATACATTTTCTTGAAGCTCTTGACGCGTACCTTAGGATAGGACTATCAGCGAAAGCCCACCTTAAAAAAAAATTGTTTCAGTTGTAGTGGTCGACCAAGGCTCTTCTTCGATTAATCAATCCTTTGGTTTTTTGGCTGTAACTTCAAAAATAATGCACTTAGGAGGCTCTGCCTGCGATTTTTGTGATGCCCTTTCCATCCTCTTTAAGCGTGTGTAAGCACAAGTCGATCGAAAAACTTTCCATTTTTTGCCGAAATAAATTGCAAGTGGTATGTATTCCTTACCGTTTCCTTGATTTTCTATAATCGCCTGTAACTTTCGAAACACCGATCGAAACCTATGATAATCATACATTTTCTTGATGCTCTCGACGCGTACCTTAAGATAGGACTATCAGCGAAAGCCCATCTTAAAAAAAAAATTGTTTCAGTAGTAGTGGTCGACCAAGGCTCTTCTTCGATTAATCAAGCCTTTGGTTTTTTGGCTGTAACTTCGAAAATAATGCACTTAGGTAGCTCTGCCTGCGATTTTTGTGATGCCCTTTCCATCCTCTTTCAGCGTGTATAAGCACAAGTCGATCGAAAAACTTTCCATTTTTTGCCGAAATAAATTGCAAGGGGTATGTATTCCTTACCGTTTCCTCGATTTTCTATAATCGCCTGTAACTTTCGAAACACCGATCGAAACCTATGCTAATCATACATTTTCTTGATGCTGTCGACGCGTACCTTGAGATAGGACTATCAGCGACAGCTCATCTTTAAAAAAAAATATTGTTTCAGTAGTAGTGGTCGACCAAGGCTCTTCTTCGATTAATCAAGCCTTTGGTTTTTTGGCTATAACTTCGAAAATAATGCACTTAGAAAGCTCTGCCTGCGATTTTTGTGATCCTCTTTCCATCCTCTTTAAGCGTGTGTAAGCACAAGTCGACCGAAACACTTTCCATTATTTGCCGAAATATATTGCAATGGGTATGTATTCCTTACCGTTTCCTCGATTTTCTTTAATCGCCTGTAACTTTCGAAACACCGATCGAAACCTATGATAATCATACATTTTCTTGAAGCTCTCGACGCGTACTTTAAGTTAGGATGATCAGCGAAAGCCCATCTTTAAAAAAAAATTGTTTCAGTTGTACTGGTCGACCAAGGCTCTTCCTCGATTAATCAAGCCTTTGGTTTTTTGGCTGTAACTTCGAAAATAATGCACTTAGAAAGCTCTGCCTGCGAGTTTTGTGATCCTCGTTCCATCCTCTTGAAGCGTGTATAAGTACAAGTCGACCGATACATTTTCCATTTTTTGCCGAAATAAATTGCGAGGGGTATGTATTCCTTACCGTTTCCTCGATTTTCTATAATCGCCTGTAACTTTCGAAACACCGATCGAAACCTATGCTAATCATACATTTTCTTGAAGCTGTCGACGCGTACCTTGAGATAGGAGTATCAGCGACAGCCCATCTTTAAAAAAAATATTGTTTCAGTTGTAGGGGTCGACCAAGGCTCTTCTTCGATTAATCAAGCCTTTGTTTTTTTGGCTGTAACTTCGAAAATAATGCACTTAGGAGGCTCTGCCTGCGATTTTTGTGATCCTCGTTCCATCCTCTTTAAGCGTGTATAAGTACATGTCGACCGAAACACTTTCCATTTTTTGCCGAAATAAATTGCAAGGGGTATGTATTCCTTACCGTTTCCTCGATTATCTATAATCGCCTGTAACTTTCGAAACACCGATCGAAATCTATGCTAATCATACATTTTCTTGAAGCTGTCGACGCGTACCTTGAGATAGGACTATCAGCGACAGCCCATCTTTAAAAAAAATATTGTTTCAGTTGTAGTGGTCGACCAAGGGTCTTCTTCGATTAATCAAGCCTTTGGTTTTTTGGCTGTAACTTCGAAAATAATGCACTTAGAAAGCTCTGCCCGCGATTTTTCTGATGCCCTTTCCATCCTCCTTGAGCGTGTGTAAGCACAAGTCGACCGAAAAACTTTCCATTTTTTGCCGAAATAAATTGCAAGGGGTATGTATTCCTTACCGATTCCTTGATTTTATATAATCGCCTGTAACTTTCGAAACACCGATCGAAACCTATGATAATCATACATTTTCTTGAAGCTCTCGACGCGTACCTTAAGTTAGGATGATCAGCGATAGCTCATCTTTAAAAAAAAATATTGTTTCAGTAGTAGTGGTCGACCAAGGCTCTTCTTCGATTAATCAAGCCTTTGGTTTTTTGGCTATAACTTCGAAAATAATGAACTTAGAAAGCTCTGCCTGCGATTTTTGTAATCCTCTTTCCATCCTCTTTAAGCACGTATAAGCACAAGTCGACCGAAACACTTTCCATTTTTTGCCGAAATAAATTGCAAGGGGTATGTATTCCTTACCGTTTCCTTGATTTTCTATAATCGCCTGTAACTTTCGAAACACCGATCGAAACCTATGATAATCATACATTTTCTTGAAGCTCTCGACGGGTACCTTAAGTTAGGATGATCAGCGATAGCTCATCTTTAAAAAAAAATTGTTTCAGTTGTACTGGTCGACCAAGGCTCTTCCTCGATTAATCAAGCCTTTGGTTTTTTCGCTGTAACTTCGAAAATAATGCACTTAGGAGGCTCTGCCTGCGATTTTTGTGATCCTATTTCCATCCTCTTTTAGCATGTATAAACATAAGTCGACCGAAACACTTTCCATTTTTTGCCGAAATAAATTGCAAGGGGTATGTATTCCTTGCCGTTTCCTCGATTTTCTATAATCGCCTGTAACTTTCGAAACACTGATCAAAACCTATGATAATCATACATTTTCTTGAAGCTCTCGTCGCGTACTTTAAGTTAGGATGATCAGCGAAAGCCCATCTTAAAAAAAAAATTGTTTCAGTTGTAGTGGTCGACCAAGGCTCTTCTTCGATTAATCAAGCCTTTGGTTTTTTGGCTGTAACTTCGAAAATAATGCACTTAGAAAGCTCTGCCTGCGATTTTTGTGATCCTCGTTCCATCCTCCTTAAGCGTGTATAAGCACAAGTCGACCGAAACACTTTCCATTATTTGCCGAAATATATTGCAATGGGTATGTATTCCTTACCGTTTCCTCGATTTTCTTTAATCGCCTGTAACTTTCGAAACACCGATCGAAACCTATGATAATCATACATTTTCTTGAAGCTCTCGACGCGTACTTTAAGTTAGGATGATCAGCGAAAGCCCATCTTTAAAAAAAAATTGTTTCAGTTGTACTGGTCGACCAAGGCTCTTCCTCGATTAATCAAGCCTTTGGTTTTTTGGCTGTAACTTCGAAAATAATGGACTTAGAAAGCTCTGCCTGCGAGTTTTGTGATCCTCGTTCCATCCTCTTGAAGCGTGTATAGTACAAGTCGACCGATACACTTTCCATTTTTTGCCGAAATAAATTGCGAGGGGTATGTATTCCTTACCGTTTCCTCGATTTTCTATAATCGCCTGTAACTTTCGAAACACCGATCGAAACCTATGCTAATCATACATTTTCTTGAAGCTGTCGACGCGTACCTTGAGATAGGAGTATCAGCGACAGCCCATCTTTAAAAAAAATATTGTTTCAGTTGTAGGGGTCGACCAAGGCTCTTCTTCGATTAATCAAGCCTTTGTTTTTTTGGCTGTAACTTCGAAAATAATGCACTTAGGAGGCTCTGCCTGCGATTTTTGTGATCCACGGTCCATCCTCTTTAAGCGTGTATAAGTACAAGTCGACCGAAACACTTTCCATTATTTGCCGAAATATATTGCAAGGGGTATGTATTCCTTACCGTTTCCTCGATTATCTATAATCGCCTGTAACTTTCGAAACACCGATCGAAATCTATGCTAATCATACATTTTCTTGAAGCTGTCGACGCGTACCTTGAGATAGGACTATCAGCGACAGCCCATCTTTAAAAAAAATATTGTTTCAGTTGTAGTGGTCGACCAAGGGTCTTCTTCGATTAATCAAGCCTTTGGTTTTTTGGCTGTAACTTCGAAAATAATGCACTTAGAAAGCTCTGCCCGCGATTTTTCTGATGCCCTTTCCATCCTCCTTGAGCGTGTGTAAGCACAAGTCGACCGAAAAACTTTCCATTTTTTGCCGAAATAAATTGCAAGGGGTATGTATTCCTTACCGTTTCCTTGATTTTATATAATCGCCTGTAACTTTTGAAACACCGATCGAAACCTATGATAATCATACATTTTCTTGAAGCTCTCGACGCGTACCTTAAGTTAGGATGATCAGCGATAGCTCATCTTTAAAAAAAAATATTGTTTCAGTAGTAGTGGTTGACCAAGGCTCTTCCTCGATTAATCAAGTCTTTGGTTTTTTGGCTATAACTTCGAAAATAATGCACTTAGAAAGCTCTGCCTGCGATTTTTGTGATCCTCGTTCCATCCTCCTTAAGCGAGTATAAGTACAAGTCGACTGAAACACTTTCCATTTTTTGCCGAAATAAATTGCGAGGGGTATGTATTCCTTACCGTTTCCTCGATTTTCTTTAATCGCCTGTAACTTTCGAAACACCGATCGAAACCTATGATAATCATACATTTTCTTGAAGCTGTCGAAGCGTACCTTGAGATAGGAGTATCAGCGACAGCCCATCTTTAAAAAAAATATTGTTTCAGTTGTAGGGGTCGACCAAGGCTCTTCCTCGATTAATCAAGCCTTTGGTTTTTTGGCGGTAACTTCGAAAAGAATGCACATAGGAGGCTCTGCCTGCGATTTTTGTGATCCTCGTTCCATCCTCTTTAAGCGTGTATAAGTACAAGTCGACCGAAACACTTTCCATTTTTTGCCGAAATAAATTGCAAGGGGTATGTATTCCTTACCGTTTCCTCGATTATCTATAATCGCCTGTAACTTTCGAAACACCGATCGAAATCTATGCTAATCATACATTTTCTTGAAGCTGTCGACGCGTACCTTGAGATAGGACTATCAGCGACAGCCCATCTTTAAAAAAAATATTGTTTCAGTTGTAGTGGTCGACCAAGGGTCTTCTTCGATTAATCAAGCCTTTGGTTTTCTGGCTGTAACTTCGAAAATAATGCACTTAGAAAGCTCTGCCCGCGATTTTTCTGATGCCCTTTCCATCCTCCTTGAGCGTGTGTAAGCACAAGTCGACCGAAAAACTTTCCATTTTTTGCCGAAATAAATTGCAAGGGGTATGTATTCCTTACCGTTTCCTTGATTTTATATAATCGCCTGTAACTTTCGAAACACCGATCGAAACCTATGATAATCATACATTTTCTTGAAGCTCTCGACGCGTACCTTAAGTTAGGATGATCAGCGATAGCTCATCTTTAAAAAAAAATATTGTTTCAGTAGTAGTGGTCGACCAAGGCTCTTCTTCGATTAATCAAGCCTTTGGTTTTTTGGCTATAACTTCGAAAATAATGAACTTAGAAAGCTCTGCCTGCGATTTTTGTAATCCTCTTTCCATCCTCTTTAAGCATGTATAAGCACAAGTCGACCGAAACACTTTCCATTTTTTGCCGAAATAAATTGCAAGGGGTATGTATTCCTTACCGTTTCCTTGATTTTCTATAATCGCCTGTAACTTTCGAAACACCGATCGAACCCTACGATAATCATACATTTTCTTGAAGCTCTCGACGCGTACCTTAAGATAGGACTATCAGCGAAAGCCCATCTTTAAAAAAAAATTGTTTCAGTTGTAGTGGTCGACCAAGGCTCTTCCTCGATTAATCAAGCCTTTGGTTTTTTGGCTGTAACTTCGAAAATAATGCACTTAGGAGGCTCTGCCTGCGATTTTTGTGATCCTCGTTCCATCCTCTTTAAGCGTGTATAAGTACAAGTCGACCGAAACACTTTCCATTTTTTGCCGAAATAAATTGCAAGGGGTATGTATTCCTTACCGTTTCCTCGATTTTCGATAATCGCCTGTAACTTTCGAAACACCGATCGAAACCTATGCTAATCATACATTTTCTTGAAGCTGCCGACGCGTACCTTGAGATAGGACTATCAGCGACAGCCCATCTTTAAAAAAAATATTGTTTCAGTAGTAGTGGTTGACCAAGGCTCTTCCTCGATTAATCAAGTCTTTGGTTTTTTGGCTATAACTTCGAAAATAATGCACTTAGAAAGCTCTGCCTGCGATTTTTGTGATCCTCGTTCCATCCTCCTTAAGCGAGTATAAGTACAAGTCGACTGAAACACTTTCCATTATTTGCCGAAATATATTGCAATGGGTATGTATTCCTTACCGTTTCCTCGATTTTCTTTAATCGCCTGTAACTTTCGAAACACCGATCGAAACCTATGATAATCATACATTTTCTTGAAGCTCTCGACGCTTACCTCTAGTTAGGATGATCAGCGACAGCTCATCTTTAAAAAAAAAATATTTTTTCAGTAGTAGTTGTCGACCAAGGCTCTTCCTCGACTAAACACGTCTTTGGTTTTTTGGCGGTAACTTCGAAAAGAATGCACATAGGAGGCTCTGCCTGCGATTTTTGTGGTCCTCTTTCCATCCCCTTTAAGCATGTATAAGTACAAGTCGACCGAAACACTTTCCATTTTTTGCCGAAATAAATTGCAAGGGGTATGTATTCCTTACCGTTTCCTCGATTTTCTATAATCGCCTGTAACTTTCGAAACACCGATCGAAACCTATGCTAATCATACATTTTCTTGAAGCTGTCGACGCGTACCTTGAGATAGGACTATCAGCGAAAGCCCATCTTTAAAAAAAAATATTGTTTCAGTTGTAGTGGTCGACCAAGGCTCTTCCTCGATTAATCAAGTCTTTGGTTTTTTGGCTGTAACTTCGAAAATAATGCACTTAGAAAGCTCTGCCTGCGATTTTTGTGATCCTCTTTCCATCCCCTTAGGCATGTATAACCACAAGTCGACCAAAACACTTTCCATTTTTTGCCGAAATAAATTGCAAGGGGTATGTATTCCTTACCGTTTCCTTGATTTTCTATAATCGCCTGTAACTTTCGAAACACCGATCGAACCCTACGATAATCATACATTTTCTTGAAGCACTCGACGCGTACCTTAAGATAGGACTATCAGCGAAAGCCCATCTTTAAAAAAAAATTGTTTCAGTTGTAGTGGTCGACCAAGGCTCTTCCTCGATTAATCAAGTCTTTGGTTTTTTGGCTGTAACTTCGAAAATAATGCACTTAGAAGGCTCTGCCTGCGATTTTTGGGATCCTCTTTCCATCCTCTTTAAGCGTTTATAAGCACAAAGTCGACTGAAACACTTTCTATTTTTTGCCGAAATAAATTGCAAGGGGTATGTATTCCTTGCCGTTTACTCGATTTTCTATAATCGCCGGTAACTTTCGAAACACCGATCGAAACCTATGATAATCATACATTTTCTTGAAGCTCTCGACGCTTACCTCAAGTTAGGATGATCAGCGAAAGCCCATCTTTAAAAAAAATTGTTTCAGTTGTACTGGTCGACCAAGGCTCTTCCTCGATTAATCAAGCCTTTGGTTTTCTGGCTGTAACATCGAAAATAATGCACTTAGGTAGCTCTGCCTGCGATTTTTGTGATGCACTTTCCATCCTCTTTCAGCGTGTATAAGCACAAGTCGATCGAAAAACTTTCCATTTCTTGCCGAAATAAATTGCAAGGGGTATGTATTCCTTGCCGTTTACTCGATTTTCTATAATCGCCTGTAACTTTCGAAACACCGATCGAAACCTATGCTAATCATACATTTTCTTGAAGCTGTCGACGCGTACCTTGAGATAGGACTATCAGCGACAGCCCATCTTTAAAAAAAATATTGTTTCAGTTGTAGTGGTCGACCAAGGCTCTTCTTCGATTAATCAAGCCTTTGGTTTTTTGGCTGTAACTTCGAAAATAATGCACTTAGAAAGCTCTGCCCGCGATTTTTGTGATGCCCTTTCCATCCTCTTTAAGCATGCATAAGCACAAGTCGATCGAAAAACTTTCCATTTTTTGCCGAAATAAATTGCAAGGGGTATGTATTCCTTACCGTTTCCTCGATTTTCTATAATCGCTTGTAACTTTCGAAACACCGATCGAAACCTATGATAATCATACATTATCTTGAAGCTGTCGACGCGTACCTTAAGATAGGACTATCAGCGACAGCTCATCTTTAAAAAAAAATATTGTTTCAGTAGTATTGGTCGACCAAGGCTCTTCCTCGATTAATCAAGTCTTTGGTTTTTTGGCTGTAACTTCGAAAATAATGCACTTAGAAAGCTCTGCCTGCGATTTTTGTGATCCTCTTTCCATCCCCTTAGGCATGTATAACCACAAGTCGACCAAAACACTTTCCATTTTTTGCCGAAATAAATTGCAAGGGGTATGTATTCCTTACCGTTTCCTTGATTTTCTATAATCGCCTGTAACTTTCGAAACACCGATCGAACCCTACGATAATCATACATTTTCTTGAAGCTCTCGACGCGTACCTTAAGATAGGACTATCAGCGAAAGCCCATCTTTAAAAAAAAATTGTTTCAGTTGTAGTGGTCGACCAAGGCTCTTCCTCGATTAATCAAGTCTTTGGTTTTTTTGCTGTAACTTCGAAAATAATGCACTTAGAAAGCTCTGCCTGCGATTTTTGTGATCCTCTTTCCATCCTCTTTTAGCATGTGTAAGCACAAGTCGACCGAAACACTTTCCATTTTTTGCCGAAATAAATTGCAAGGGGTATGTATTCCTTACCGTTTCCTCGATTTTCTATAATCGCCTGTAACTTTCGAAACACCGATCGAATCCTATGCTAATCATACATTTTCTTGAAGCTGTCGGCGCGTACCTTGAGATAGGACTATCAGCGACAGCTCATCTTTAAAAAAAATATTGTTTCAGTAGTAGTGGTCGACCAAGGCTCGTCTTCGATTAATCAAGCCTTTGGTTTTTTGGCTATAACTTCGAAAATAATGCACTTAGAAAGCTCTGCCTGCGATTTTTGTGATCCTCGTTCCATCCTCCTTAAGCGTGTATAAGCACAAGTCGATCGAAAAACTTTCCATTTCTTGCCGACATAAATTGCAAGGGGTATGTATTCCTTACCGTTTCCTCGATTTTCTATAATCGCCTGTAACTTTCGAAACACCGATAGAAACATATGCTAATCATACATTTTCTTGAAGCTGTCGACGCGTACCTTGAGATAGGACTATCAGCGACAGCCCATCTTTAAAAAAAATATTGTTTCAGTAGTAGTGGTCGACCAAGGTTCTTCCTCGATTAATCAAATTATTGGATTTTTGGCTATAACTTCGAAAATAATGCACTTAGAAAGCTCTGCCTGCGATTTTTGTGATCCTCTTTCCATCCTCTTTAAGCATGCATAAGCACAAGTCGACCGAAACACTTTCCATTTTTTGCCGAAATAAATGGCGAGGGGTATTTATTCCTTACCGTTTTCTCGATTTTGTTTAATCGCCTGTAACTTTCGAAACAAAGATCGAAACCTCTGATAATCATACATTTTCTTGAAGCTCTGGACGCGTACCTTAAGATAGGACTATCAGCGACAGCTCATCTTTAAAAAAAAAATATTTTTTCAGTAGTAGTTGTCGACCAAGGCTCTTCCTCGATTAAACACGTCTTTGGTTTTTTGGCTGTAACTTCGAAAATAATGCACTTAGGAGGCTCTGCCTGCGATTTTTGTGATCTTCTTTCCATCCTCTTTAAGCATGTATAAGCACAAGTCGACCGAAACACTTTCCATTTTTTGCCGAAATAAATTGCAAGGGGTATGTATTCCTTACCGTTTCCTCGATTTTCTATAATCGCCTGTAACTTTCGAAACACCGATCGAATCCTATGCTAATCATACATTTTCTTGAAGCTGTCGGCGCGTACCTTCAGATAGGACTATCAGCGACAGCTCATCTTTAAAAAAAAATATTGTTTCAGTAGTATTGGTCGAACTAGGCTCTTCCTCGATTAATCAAGTCTTTGGTTTTTTGGCTGTAACTTCGAAAATAATGCACTTAGAAAGCTCTGCCTGCGATTTTTGTGATCCTCTTTCCATCCCCTTAGGCATGTATAACCACAAGTCGACCAAAACACATTCCATTTTTTGCCGAAATAAATTGCCAGGGGTATGTATTCCTTACCGTTTCCTTGATTTTCTATAATCGCCTGTAACTTTCGAAACACCGATCGAACCCTACGATAATCATACATTTTCTTGAAGCTCTCGACGCGTACCTTAAGATAGGACTATCAGCGAAAGCCCATCTTTAAAAAAAAATTGTTTCAGTTGTAGTGGTCGACCAAGGCTCTTCCTCGATTAATCAAGTCTTTGGTTTTTTGGCTGTAACTTCGAAAATAATGCACTTAGAAAGCTCTGCCTGCGATTTTTGTGATCCTCTTTCCATCCTCTTTTAGCATGTGTAAGCACAAGTCGACCGAAACACTTTCCATTTTTTGCCGAAATAAATTGCAAGAGGTATGTATTCCTTACCGTTTCCTTGATTTTCTATAATCGCCGGTAACTTTCGAAACACCGATCGAAACCTATGATAATCATACATTTTCTTGAAGCTCTCGACGCTTACCTCAAGTTAGAATGATCAGCGAAAGCCCATCTTTAAAAAAAATTGTTTCAGTTGTACTGGTCGACCAAGGCTCTTCCTCGATTAATCAAGCCTTTGGTTTTTTGGCGGTTACTTCGAAAAGAATGCACTTAGGAGGCTCTGCCTGCGATTTTTGTGATCTTCTTTCCATCCTCTTTAAGCATGTATAAGCACAAGTCGACCGAAACACTTTCCATTTTTTGCCGAAATAAATTGCAAGGGGTATGTATTCCTTACCGTTTCCTCGATTTTCTATAATCGCCTGTAACTTTCGAAACACCGATCGAATCCTATGCTAATCATACATTTTCTTGAAGCTGTCGGCGCGTACCTTGAGATAGGACTATCAGCGACAGCTCATCTTTAAAAAAAATATTGTTTCAGTAGTAGTGGTCGACCTAGGCTCGTCTTCGATTAATCAAGCCTTTGGTTTTTTGGCTATAACTTCGAAAATAATGCACTTAGAAAGCTCTGCCTGCGATTTTTGTGATCCTCGTTCCATCCTCCTTAAGCGTGTATAAGCACAAGTCGATCGAAAAACTTTCCATTTCTTGCCGACATAAATTGCAAGGGGTATGTATTCCTTACCGTTTCCTCGATTTTCTATAATCGCCTGTAACTTTCGAAACACCGATAGAAACATATGCTAATCATACATTTTCTTGAAGCTGTCGACGCGTACCTTGAGATAGGACTATCAGCGGCAGCCCATCTTTAAAAAAAATATTGTTTCAGTAGTAGTGGTCGACCAAGGTTCTTCCTCGATTAATCAAATTATTGGATTTTTGGCTATAACTTCGAAAATAATGCACTTAGAAAGCTCTGCCTGCGATTTTTGTGATCCTCTTTCCATCCTCTTTAAGCATGCATAAGCACAAGTCGACCGAAACACTTTTCATTTTTTGCCGAAATAAATGGCGAGGGGTATTTATTCCTTACCGTTTTCTCGATTTTGTTTAATCGCCTGTAACTTTCGAAACACCGATCGAAACCTCTGATAATCATACATTTTCTTGAAGCTCTGGACGCGTACCTTAAGATAGGACTATCAGCGACAGCTCATCTTTAAAAAAAAATATTGTTTCAGTAGTAGTTGTCGACCAAGGCTCTTCCTCGATTAAACACGTCTTTGGTTTTTTGGCTGTAACTTCGAAAATAATGCACTTAGGAGGCTCTGCCTGCGATTTTTGTGATCTTCTTTCCATCCTCTTTAAGCATGTATAAGCACAAGTCGACCGAAACACTTTCCATTTTTTGCCGAAATAAATTGCAAGGGGTATGTATTCCTTACCGTTTCCTCGATTTTCTATAATCGCCTGTAACTTTCGAAACACCGATCGAATCCTATGCTAATCATACATTTTCTTGAAGCTGTCGGCGCGTACCTTCAGATAGGACTATCAGCGACAGCTCATTTTTAAAAAAAATATTGTTTCAGTAGTAGTGGTCGACCAAGGCTCGTCTTCGATTAATCAAGCCTTTGGTTTTTTGGCTATAACTTCGAAAATAATGCACTTAGAAAGCTCTGCCTGCGATTTTTGTGATCCTCGTTCCATCCTCCTTAAGCGTGTATAAGCACAAGTCGACCGAAACACTTTCCATTTTTTGCCGAAATAAATTGCAAGGGGTATGTATTCCTTACCGTTTCCTCGATTTTCGATAATCGCCTGTAACTTTCGAAACACCGATCGAAACCTATGCTAATCATACATTTTCTTGAAGCGGTCGACGCGTACCTTGAGATAGGACTATCAGCGACAGCCCATCTTTAAAAAAAATATTGTTTCAGTAGTAGTGGTCGACCAAGGCTCTTCTTGGTTTAGTCAAGCCTTTGGTTTTTTGGCTGTAACTTCGAAAATAATGCACTTAGAAAGCTCTGCCTGCGATTTTTGTGATCCTCTTTCCATCCTCTTTAAGCGTGTATAAGCACAAGTCGACCGAAACACTTTGCATTTTTTGCCGAAATAAATTGCAAGGGGTATGTATTCCTTACCGTTTCCTTGATTTTCTATAATCGCTTGTAACTTTCGAAACACCGATCGAAACCTATGATAATCATACATCTTCTTGAAGCTGTCGACGCGTACCTTAAGATAGGACTATCAGCGACAGCTCATCTTTAAAAAAAAATATTGTTTCAGTAGTAGTGGTCGACCAAGGCTCTTCCTCGATTAATCAAGTCTTTGGTTTTTTGGCTGTAACTTCGAAAATAATGCACTTAGAAAGCTCTGCCTGCGATTTTTGTGATCCTCTTTCCATCCCCTTAGGCATGTATAACCACAAGTCGACCAAAACACTTTCCATTTTTTGCTGAAATAAATTGCAAGGGTTATGTATTCCTTACCGTTTCCTCGATTTTCTATAATCGCCTGTAACTTTCGAAACACCGATCGAATCCTATGCTAATCATACATTTTCTTGAAGCTGTCGGCGCGTACCTTGTGATAGGACTATCAGCGACAGCTCATCTTTAAAAAAAATATTGTTTCAGTAGTAGTGGTCGACCAAGGCTCGTCTTCGATTAATCAAGCCTTTGGTTTTTTGGCTATAACTTCGAAAATAATGCACTTAGAAAGCTCTGCCTGCAATTTTTGTGATCCTCGTTCCATCCTCCTTAAGCGTGTATAAGCACAAGTCGACCGAAACACTTTCCATTTTTTGCCGAAATAAATTGCAAGGGGTATGTATTCCTTACCGTTTCCTTGATTTTCTATAATCGCCTGTATCTTTCGAAACACCGTTCGAAACCTATGATAATCATACATTTTCTTGAAGCTCTGGACGCGTACCTTAAGTTAGGATGATCAGCGATAGCTCATCTTTAAAAAAAAATATTGTTTCAGTAGTAGTGTTCGACCAAGGCTCCTCTTCGATTAATCAAGCCTTTGGTTTTCTGGCTGTAACATCGAAATTAATGCACTTAGGTAGCTCTGCCTGCGATTTTTGTGATGCACTTTCCATCCTCTTTCAGCGTGTATAAGCACAAGTCAATCGAAAAACTTTCCATTTCTTGCCGAAATAAATTGCAAGGGGTATGTATTCCTTGCCGTTTACTCGATTTTCTATAATCGCCTGTAACTTTCGAAACACCGATCGAAACCTATGCTAATCATACATTTTCTTGAAGCTGTCGACGCGTACCTTGAGATAGGACTATCAGCGACAGCCCATCTTTAAAAAAAATATTGTTTCAGTTGTAGTGGTCGACCAAGGGTCTTCTTCGATTAATCAAGCCTTTGGTTTTTTGGCTGTAACTTCGAAAATAATGCACTTAGAAAGCTCTGCCCGCGATTTTTCTGATGCCCTTTCCATCCTCCTTGAGCGTGTGTAAGCACAAGTCGACCGAAAAACTTTCCATTTTTTGCCGAAATAAATTGCAAGGGGTATGTATTCCTTACCGATTCCTTGATTTTATATAATCGCCTGTAACTTTCGAAACACCGATCGAAACCTATGATAATCATACATTTTCTTGAAGCTCTCGACGCGTACCTTAAGTTAGGATGATCAGCGATAGCTCATCTTTAAAAAAAAATATTGTTTCAGTAGTAGTGGTCGACCAAGGCTCTTCTTCGATTAATCAAGCCTTTGGTTTTTTGGCTATAACTTCGAAAATAATGAACTTAGAAAGCTCTGCCTGCGATTTTTGTAATCCTCTTTCCATCCTCTTTAAGCACGTATAAGCACAAGTCGACCGAAACACTTTCCATTTTTTGCCGAAATAAATTGCAAGGGGTATGTATTCCTTACCGTTTCCTTGATTTTCTATAATCGCCTGTAACTTTCGAAACACCGATCGAAACCTATGATAATCATACATTTTCTTGAAGCTCTCGACGGGTACCTTAAGTTAGGATGATCAGCGATAGCTCATCTTTAAAAAAAAATTGTTTCAGTTGTACTGGTCGACCAAGGCTCTTCCTCGATTAATCAAGCCTTTGGTTTTTTCGCTGTAACTTCGAAAATAATGCACTTAGGAGGCTCTGCCTGCGATTTTTGTGATCCTATTTCCATCCTCTTTTAGCATGTATAAACATAAGTCGACCGAAACACTTTCCATTTTTTGCCGAAATAAATTGCAAGGGGTATGTATTCCTTGCCGTTTCCTCGATTTTCTATAATCGCCTGTAACTTTCGAAACACTGATCAAAACCTATGATAATCATACATTTTCTTGAAGCTCTCGTCGCGTACTTTAAGTTAGGATGATCAGCGAAAGCCCATCTTAAAAAAAAAATTGTTTCAGTTGTAGTGGTCGACCAAGGCTCTTCTTCGATTAATCAAGCCTTTGGTTTTTTGGCTGTAACTTCGAAAATAATGCACTTAGAAAGCTCTGCCTGCGATTTTTGTGATCCTCGTTCCATCCTCCTTAAGCGTGTATAAGCACAAGTCGACCGAAACACTTTCCATTATTTGCCGAAATATATTGCAATGGGTATGTATTCCTTACCGTTTCCTCGATTTTCTTTAATCGCCTGTAACTTTCGAAACACCGATCGAAACCTATGATAATCATACATTTTCTTGAAGCTCTCGACGCGTACTTTAAGTTAGGATGATCAGCGAAAGCCCATCTTTAAAAAAAAATTGTTTCAGTTGTACTGGTCGACCAAGGCTCTTCCTCGATTAATCAAGCCTTTGGTTTTTTGGCTGTAACTTCGAAAATAATGGACTTAGAAAGCTCTGCCTGCGAGTTTTGTGATCCTCGTTCCATCCTCTTGAAGCGTGTATAGTACAAGTCGACCGATACACTTTCCATTTTTTGCCGAAATAAATTGCGAGGGGTATGTATTCCTTACCGTTTCCTCGATTTTCTATAATCGCCTGTAACTTTCGAAACACCGATCGAAACCTATGCTAATCATACATTTTCTTGAAGCTGTCGACGCGTACCTTGAGATAGGAGTATCAGCGACAGCCCATCTTTAAAAAAAATATTGTTTCAGTTGTAGGGGTCGACCAAGGCTCTTCTTCGATTAATCAAGCCTTTGTTTTTTTGGCTGTAACTTCGAAAATAATGCACTTAGGAGGCTCTGCCTGCGATTTTTGTGATCCTCGTTCCATCCTCTTTAAGCGTGTATAAGTACAAGTCGACCGAAACACTTTCCATTTTTTGCCGAAATAAATTGCAAGGGGTATGTATTCCTTACCGTTTCCTCGATTATCTATAATCGCCTGTAACTTTCGAAACACCGATCGAAATCTATGCTAATCATACATTTTCTTGAAGCTGTCGACGCGTACCTTGAGATAGGACTATCAGCGACAGCCCATCTTTAAAAAAAATATTGTTTCAGTTGTAGTGGTCGACCAAGGGTCTTCTTCGATTAATCAAGCCTTTGGTTTTTTGGCTGTAACTTCGAAAATAATGCACTTAGAAAGCTCTGCCCGCGATTTTTCTGATGCCCTTTCCATCCTCCTTGAGCGTGTGTAAGCACAAGTCGACCGAAAAACTTTCCATTTTTTGCCGAAATAAATTGCAAGGGGTATGTATTCCTTACCGTTTCCTTGATTTTATATAATCGCCTGTAACTTTTGAAACACCGATCGAAACCTATGATAATCATACATTTTCTTGAAGCTCTCGACGCGTACCTTAAGTTAGGATGATCAGCGATAGCTCATCTTTAAAAAAAAATATTGTTTCAGTAGTAGTGGTTGACCAAGGCTCTTCCTCGATTAATCAAGTCTTTGGTTTTTTGGCTATAACTTCGAAAATAATGCACTTAGAAAGCTCTGCCTGCGATTTTTGTGATCCTCGTTCCATCCTCCTTAAGCGAGTATAAGTACAAGTCGACTGAAACACTTTCCATTTTTTGCCGAAATAAATTGCGAGGGGTATGTATTCCTTACCGTTTCCTCGATTTTCTTTAATCGCCTGTAACTTTCGAAACACCGATCGAAACCTATGATAATCATACATTTTCTTGAAGCTGTCGAAGCGTACCTTGAGATAGGAGTATCAGCGACAGCCCATCTTTAAAAAAAATATTGTTTCAGTTGTAGGGGTCGACCAAGGCTCTTCCTCGATTAATCAAGCCTTTGGTTTTTTGGCGGTAACTTCGAAAAGAATGCACATAGGAGGCTCTGCCTGCGATTTTTGTGATCCTCGTTCCATCCTCTTTAAGCGTGTATAAGTACAAGTCGACCGAAACACTTTCCATTTTTTGCCGAAATAAATTGCAAGGGGTATGTATTCCTTACCGTTTCCTCGATTATCTATAATCGCCTGTAACTTTCGAAACACCGATCGAAATCTATGCTAATCATACATTTTCTTGAAGCTGTCGACGCGTACCTTGAGATAGGACTATCAGCGACAGCCCATCTTTAAAAAAAATATTGTTTCAGTTGTAGTGGTCGACCAAGGGTCTTCTTCGATTAATCAAGCCTTTGGTTTTCTGGCTGTAACTTCGAAAATAATGCACTTAGAAAGCTCTGCCCGCGATTTTTCTGATGCCCTTTCCATCCTCCTTGAGCGTGTGTAAGCACAAGTCGACCGAAAAACTTTCCATTTTTTGCCGAAATAAATTGCAAGGGGTATGTATTCCTTACCGTTTCCTTGATTTTATATAATCGCCTGTAACTTTCGAAACACCGATCGAAACCTATGATAATCATACATTTTCTTGAAGCTCTCGACGCGTACCTTAAGTTAGGATGATCAGCGATAGCTCATCTTTAAAAAAAAATATTGTTTCAGTAGTAGTGGTCGACCAAGGCTCTTCTTCGATTAATCAAGCCTTTGGTTTTTTGGCTATAACTTCGAAAATAATGAACTTAGAAAGCTCTGCCTGCGATTTTTGTAATCCTCTTTCCATCCTCTTTAAGCATGTATAAGCACAAGTCGACCGAAACACTTTCCATTTTTTGCCGAAATAAATTGCAAGGGGTATGTATTCCTTACCGTTTCCTTGATTTTCTATAATCGCCTGTAACTTTCGAAACACCGATCGAACCCTACGATAATCATACATTTTCTTGAAGCTCTCGACGCGTACCTTAAGATAGGACTATCAGCGAAAGCCCATCTTTAAAAAAAAATTGTTTCAGTTGTAGTGGTCGACCAAGGCTCTTCCTCGATTAATCAAGCCTTTGGTTTTTTGGCTGTAACTTCGAAAATAATGCACTTAGGAGGCTCTGCCTGCGATTTTTGTGATCCTCGTTCCATCCTCTTTAAGCGTGTATAAGTACAAGTCGACCGAAACACTTTCCATTTTTTGCCGAAATAAATTGCAAGGGGTATGTATTCCTTACCGTTTCCTCGATTTTCGATAATCGCCTGTAACTTTCGAAACACCGATCGAAACCTATGCTAATCATACATTTTCTTGAAGCTGCCGACGCGTACCTTGAGATAGGACTATCAGCGACAGCCCATCTTTAAAAAAAATATTGTTTCAGTAGTAGTGGTTGACCAAGGCTCTTCCTCGATTAATCAAGTCTTTGGTTTTTTGGCTATAACTTCGAAAATAATGCACTTAGAAAGCTCTGCCTGCGATTTTTGTGATCCTCGTTCCATCCTCCTTAAGCGAGTATAAGTACAAGTCGACTGAAACACTTTCCATTATTTGCCGAAATATATTGCAATGGGTATGTATTCCTTACCGTTTCCTCGATTTTCTTTAATCGCCTGTAACTTTCGAAACACCGATCGAAACCTATGATAATCATACATTTTCTTGAAGCTCTCGACGCTTACCTCTAGTTAGGATGATCAGCGACAGCTCATCTTTAAAAAAAAAATATTTTTTCAGTAGTAGTTGTCGACCAAGGCTCTTCCTCGATTAAACACGTCTTTGGTTTTTTGGCGGTAACTTCGAAAAGAATGCACATAGGAGGCTCTGCCTGCGATTTTTGTGGTCCTCTTTCCATCCCCTTTAAGCATGTATAAGTACAAGTCGACCGAAACACTTTCCATTTTTTGCCGAAATAAATTGCAAGGGGTATGTATTCCTTACCGTTTCCTCGATTTTCTATAATCGCCTGTAACTTTCGAAACACCGATCGAAACCTATGCTAATCATACATTTTCTTGAAGCTGTCGACGCGTACCTTGAGATAGGACTATCAGCGAAAGCCCATCTTTAAAAAAAAATATTGTTTCAGTTGTAGTGGTCGACCAAGGCTCTTCCTCGATTAATCAAGTCTTTGGTTTTTTGGCTGTAACTTCGAAAATAATGCACTTAGAAAGCTCTGCCTGCGATTTTTGTGATCCTCTTTCCATCCCCTTAGGCATGTATAACCACAAGTCGACCAAAACACTTTCCATTTTTTGCCGAAATAAATTGCAAGGGGTATGTATTCCTTACCGTTTCCTTGATTTTCTATAATCGCCTGTAACTTTCGAAACACCGATCGAACCCTACGATAATCATACATTTTCTTGAAGCACTCGACGCGTACCTTAAGATAGGACTATCAGCGAAAGCCCATCTTTAAAAAAAAATTGTTTCAGTTGTAGTGGTCGACCAAGGCTCTTCCTCGATTAATCAAGTCTTTGGTTTTTTGGCTGTAACTTCGAAAATAATGCACTTAGAAGGCTCTGCCTGCGATTTTTGGGATCCTCTTTCCATCCTCTTTAAGCGTTTATAAGCACAAAGTCGACTGAAACACTTTCTATTTTTTGCCGAAATAAATTGCAAGGGGTATGTATTCCTTGCCGTTTACTCGATTTTCTATAATCGCCGGTAACTTTCGAAACACCGATCGAAACCTATGATAATCATACATTTTCTTGAAGCTCTCGACGCTTACCTCAAGTTAGGATGATCAGCGAAAGCCCATCTTTAAAAAAAATTGTTTCAGTTGTACTGGTCGACCAAGGCTCTTCCTCGATTAATCAAGCCTTTGGTTTTTTGGCGGTAACTTCGAAAAGAATGCACTTAGGAGGCTCTGCCTGCGATTTTTGTGATCCTCTTTCCATCCTCTTTAAGCATGTATAAGCACAAGTCGACCAAAACACTTTCCATTTTTTGCCGAAATAAATTGCAAGGGGTATGTATTCCTTACCGTTTCCTTGATTTTCTATAATCGCCTGTAACTTTCGAAACACCGTTCGAAACATATGATAATCATACATTTTCTTGAAGCTCTGGACGCGTACCTTAAGTTAGGATGATCAGCGATAGCTCATCTTTAAAAAAAAATATTGTTTCAGTAGTAGTGTTCGACCAAGGCTCCTCTTCGATTAATCAAGCCTTTGGTTTTCTGGCTGTAACATCGAAAATAATGCACTTAGGTAGCTCTGCCTGCGATTTTTGTGATGCACTTTCCATCCTCTTTCAGCGTGTATAAGCACAAGTCGATCGAAAAACTTTCCATTTCTTGCCGAAATAAATTGCAAGGGGTATGTATTCCTTGCCGTTTACTCGATTTTCTATAATCGCCTGTAACTTTCGAAACACCGATCGAAACCTATGCTAATCATACATTTTCTTGAAGCTGTCGACGCGTACCTTGAGATAGGACTATCAGCGACAGCCCATCTTTAAAAAAAATATTGTTTCAGTTGTAGTGGTCGACCAAGGCTCTTCTTCGATTAATCAAGCCTTTGGTTTTTTGGCTGTAACTTCGAAAATAATGCACTTAGAAAGCTCTGCCCGCGATTTTTGTGATGCCCTTTCCATCCTCTTTAAGCATGCATAAGCACAAGTCGATCGAAAAACTTTCCATTTTTTGCCGAAATAAATTGCAAGGGGTATGTATTCCTTACCGTTTCCTCGATTTTCTATAATCGCTTGTAACTTTCGAAACACCGATCGAAACCTATGATAATCATACATTATCTTGAAGCTGTCGACGCGTACCTTAAGATAGGACTATCAGCGACAGCTCATCTTTAAAAAAAAATATTGTTTCAGTAGTATTGGTCGACCAAGGCTCTTCCTCGATTAATCAAGTCTTTGGTTTTTTGGCTGTAACTTCGAAAATAATGCACTTAGAAAGCTCTGCCTGCGATTTTTGTGATCCTCTTTCCATCCCCTTAGGCATGTATAACCACAAGTCGACCAAAACACTTTCCATTTTTTGCCGAAATAAATTGCAAGGGGTATGTATTCCTTACCGTTTCCTTGATTTTCTATAATCGCCTGTAACTTTCGAAACACCGATCGAACCCTACGATAATCATACATTTTCTTGAAGCTCTCGACGCGTACCTTAAGATAGGACTATCAGCGAAAGCCCATCTTTAAAAAAAAATTGTTTCAGTTGTAGTGGTCGACCAAGGCTCTTCCTCGATTAATCAAGTCTTTGGTTTTTTTGCTGTAACTTCGAAAATAATGCACTTAGAAAGCTCTGCCTGCGATTTTTGTGATCCTCTTTCCATCCTCTTTTAGCATGTGTAAGCACAAGTCGACCGAAACACTTTCCATTTTTTGCCGAAATAAATTGCAAGGGGTATGTATTCCTTACCGTTTCCTCGATTTTCTATAATCGCCTGTAACTTTCGAAACACCGATCGAATCCTATGCTAATCATACATTTTCTTGAAGCTGTCGGCGCGTACCTTGAGATAGGACTATCAGCGACAGCTCATCTTTAAAAAAAATATTGTTTCAGTAGTAGTGGTCGACCAAGGCTCGTCTTCGATTAATCAAGCCTTTGGTTTTTTGGCTATAACTTCGAAAATAATGCACTTAGAAAGCTCTGCCTGCGATTTTTGTGATCCTCGTTCCATCCTCCTTAAGCGTGTATAAGCACAAGTCGATCGAAAAACTTTCCATTTCTTGCCGAAATAAATTGCAAGGGGTATGTATTCCTTACCGTTTCCTCGATTTTCTATAATCGCCTGTAACTTTCGAAACACCGATAGAAACATATGCTAATCATACATTTTCTTGAAGCTGTCGACGCGTACCTTGAGATAGGACTATCAGCGACAGCCCATCTTTAAAAAAAATATTGTTTCAGTAGTAGTGGTCGACCAAGGTTCTTCCTCGATTAATCAAATTATTGGATTTTTGGCTATAACTTCGAAAATAATGCACTTAGAAAGCTCTGCCTGCGATTTTTGTGATCCTCTTTCCATCCTCTTTAAGCATGCATAAGCACAAGTCGACCGAAACACTTTCCATTTTTTGCCGAAATAAATGGCGAGGGGTATTTATTCCTTACCGTTTTCTCGATTTTGTTTAATCGCCTGTAACTTTCGAAACAAAGATCGAAACCTCTGATAATCATACATTTTCTTGAAGCTCTGGACGCGTACCTTAAGATAGGACTATCAGCGACAGCTCATCTTTAAAAAAAAAATATTTTTTCAGTAGTAGTTGTCGACCAAGGCTCTTCCTCGATTAAACACGTCTTTGGTTTTTTGGCTGTAACTTCGAAAATAATGCACTTAGGAGGCTCTGCCTGCGATTTTTGTGATCTTCTTTCCATCCTCTTTAAGCATGTATAAGCACAAGTCGACCGAAACACTTTCCATTTTTTGCCGAAATAAATTGCAAGGGGTATGTATTCCTTACCGTTTCCTCGATTTTCTATAATCGCCTGTAACTTTCGAAACACCGATCGAATCCTATGCTAATCATACATTTTCTTGAAGCTGTCGGCGCGTACCTTCAGATAGGACTATCAGCGACAGCTCATCTTTAAAAAAAAATATTGTTTCAGTAGTATTGGTCGAACTAGGCTCTTCCTCGATTAATCAAGTCTTTGGTTTTTTGGCTGTAACTTCGAAAATAATGCACTTAGAAAGCTCTGCCTGCGATTTTTGTGATCCTCTTTCCATCCCCTTAGGCATGTATAACCACAAGTCGACCAAAACACATTCCATTTTTTGCCGAAATAAATTGCCAGGGGTATGTATTCCTTACCGTTTCCTTGATTTTCTATAATCGCCTGTAACTTTCGAAACACCGATCGAACCCTACGATAATCATACATTTTCTTGAAGCTCTCGACGCGTACCTTAAGATAGGACTATCAGCGAAAGCCCATCTTTAAAAAAAAATTGTTTCAGTTGTAGTGGTCGACCAAGGCTCTTCCTCGATTAATCAAGTCTTTGGTTTTTTGGCTGTAACTTCGAAAATAATGCACTTAGAAAGCTCTGCCTGCGATTTTTGTGATCCTCTTTCCATCCTCTTTTAGCATGTGTAAGCACAAGTCGACCGAAACACTTTCCATTTTTTGCCGAAATAAATTGCAAGAGGTATGTATTCCTTACCGTTTCCTTGATTTTCTATAATCGCCGGTAACTTTCGAAACACCGATCGAAACCTATGATAATCATACATTTTCTTGAAGCTCTCGACGCTTACCTCAAGTTAGAATGATCAGCGAAAGCCCATCTTTAAAAAAAATTGTTTCAGTTGTACTGGTCGACCAAGGCTCTTCCTCGATTAATCAAGCCTTTGGTTTTTTGGCGGTTACTTCGAAAAGAATGCACTTAGGAGGCTCTGCCTGCGATTTTTGTGATCTTCTTTCCATCCTCTTTAAGCATGTATAAGCACAAGTCGACCGAAACACTTTCCATTTTTTGCCGAAATAAATTGCAAGGGGTATGTATTCCTTACCGTTTCCTCGATTTTCTATAATCGCCTGTAACTTTCGAAACACCGATCGAATCCTATGCTAATCATACATTTTCTTGAAGCTGTCGGCGCGTACCTTGAGATAGGACTATCAGCGACAGCTCATCTTTAAAAAAAATATTGTTTCAGTAGTAGTGGTCGACCTAGGCTCGTCTTCGATTAATCAAGCCTTTGGTTTTTTGGCTATAACTTCGAAAATAATGCACTTAGAAAGCTCTGCCTGCGATTTTTGTGATCCTCGTTCCATCCTCCTTAAGCGTGTATAAGCACAAGTCGATCGAAAAACTTTCCATTTCTTGCCGAAATAAATTGCAAGGGGTATGTATTCCTTACCGTTTCCTCGATTTTCTATAATCGCCTGTAACTTTCGAAACACCGATAGAAACATATGCTAATCATACATTTTCTTGAAGCTGTCGACGCGTACCTTGAGATAGGACTATCAGCGGCAGCCCATCTTTAAAAAAAATATTGTTTCAGTAGTAGTGGTCGACCAAGGTTCTTCCTCGATTAATCAAATTATTGGATTTTTGGCTATAACTTCGAAAATAATGCACTTAGAAAGCTCTGCCTGCGATTTTTGTGATCCTCTTTCCATCCTCTTTAAGCATGCATAAGCACAAGTCGACCGAAACACTTTTCATTTTTTGCCGAAATAAATGGCGAGGGGTATTTATTCCTTACCGTTTTCTCGATTTTGTTTAATCGCCTGTAACTTTCGAAACACCGATCGAAACCTCTGATAATCATACATTTTCTTGAAGCTCTGGACGCGTACCTTAAGATAGGACTATCAGCGACAGCTCATCTTTAAAAAAAAATATTGTTTCAGTAGTAGTTGTCGACCAAGGCTCTTCCTCGATTAAACACGTCTTTGGTTTTTTGGCTGTAACTTCGAAAATAATGCACTTAGGAGGCTCTGCCTGCGATTTTTGTGATCTTCTTTCCATCCTCTTTAAGCATGTATAAGCACAAGTCGACCGAAACACTTTCCATTTTTTGCCGAAATAAATTGCAAGGGGTATGTATTCCTTACCGTTTCCTCGATTTTCTATAATCGCCTGTAACTTTCGAAACACCGATCGAATCCTATGCTAATCATACATTTTCTTGAAGCTGTCGGCGCGTACCTTCAGATAGGACTATCAGCGACAGCTCATTTTTAAAAAAAATATTGTTTCAGTAGTAGTGGTCGACCAAGGCTCGTCTTCGATTAATCAAGCCTTTGGTTTTTTGGCTATAACTTCGAAAATAATGCACTTAGAAAGCTCTGCCTGCGATTTTTGTGATCCTCGTTCCATCCTCCTTAAGCGTGTATAAGCACAAGTCGACCGAAACACTTTCCATTTTTTGCCGAAATAAATTGCAAGGGGTATGTATTCCTTACCGTTTCCTCGATTTTCGATAATCGCCTGTAACTTTCGAAACACCGATCGAAACCTATGCTAATCATACATTTTCTTGAAGCGGTCGACGCGTACCTTGAGATAGGACTATCAGCGACAGCCCATCTTTAAAAAAAATATTGTTTCAGTAGTAGTGGTCGACCAAGGCTCTTCTTGGTTTAGTCAAGCCTTTGGTTTTTTGGCTGTAACTTCGAAAATAATGCACTTAGAAAGCTCTGCCTGCGATTTTTGTGATCCTCTTTCCATCCTCTTTAAGCGTGTATAAGCACAAGTCGACCGAAACACTTTGCATTTTTTGCCGAAATAAATTGCAAGGGGTATGTATTCCTTACCGTTTCCTTGATTTTCTATAATCGCTTGTAACTTTCGAAACACCGATCGAAACCTATGATAATCATACATCTTCTTGAAGCTGTCGACGCGTACCTTAAGATAGGACTATCAGCGACAGCTCATCTTTAAAAAAAAATATTGTTTCAGTAGTAGTGGTCGACCAAGGCTCTTCCTCGATTAATCAAGTCTTTGGTTTTTTGGCTGTAACTTCGAAAATAATGCACTTAGAAAGCTCTGCCTGCGATTTTTGTGATCCTCTTTCCATCCCCTTAGGCATGTATAACCACAAGTCGACCAAAACACTTTCCATTTTTTGCTGAAATAAATTGCAAGGGTTATGTATTCCTTACCGTTTCCTCGATTTTCTATAATCGCCTGTAACTTTCGAAACACCGATCGAATCCTATGCTAATCATACATTTTCTTGAAGCTGTCGGCGCGTACCTTGTGATAGGACTATCAGCGACAGCTCATCTTTAAAAAAAATATTGTTTCAGTAGTAGTGGTCGACCAAGGCTCGTCTTCGATTAATCAAGCCTTTGGTTTTTTGGCTATAACTTCGAAAATAATGCACTTAGAAAGCTCTGCCTGCAATTTTTGTGATCCTCGTTCCATCCTCCTTAAGCGTGTATAAGCACAAGTCGACCGAAACACTTTCCATTTTTTGCCGAAATAAATTGCAAGGGGTATGTATTCCTTACCGTTTCCTTGATTTTGTATAATCGCCTGTAACTTTCGAAACACCGATCGAAACCTATGATAATCATACATTATCTTGAAGCTGTCGACGCGTACCTTAAGATAGGACTATCAGCGACAGCTCATCTTTAAAAAAAAATATTGTTTCAGTAGTATTGGTCGACCAAGGCTCTTCCTCGATTAATCGGGAGGGTCCCAGTTGACCACAGGACCGATTGACCACAGGACCGATTGACCACATATTTTTGCCCACGTCCCGTTTGACCACGTCCCGATTGCCCACGTCCCGATTGACCACACGACATTATTGCCCACGTCCCGTTTGACCACACGACATTATTGCCCACGTCCCGTTTGACCACAGGGCTTATTCCCACGTCCCGATTGACCACACGGCATTATTGCCCACGTCCCGATTGACCACATCACATTATTGTCCACGTCCCGTTTGCGCACAAGACTAATGGCATATAGACCGATTGCACACAAAAGTAACTCTGGCGTCTCTTTTGCGCACAAACCCTATTGCATCCGATTAAATTGCGCACAAAACCTTGGTGAGAAATAATTCCTTTAAAATTAAACAACCCTTTGAACCACCATCAACGTCTCCCATGGATCTGAACTGCTTCAACCCCTAAGAGGTTGACATGTTTGGGCGGCCGTACCTTCCGAATGCATGGATATACGACCGTCGACAGAGAACTGCTTCTTCACAATTCAAAAAATTCGAAAGGGGTGACTCACCCTCGCGCAGGAAACCATTAAAAATTAAGAGTTTTGAAAACTGA
The DNA here is from genome assembly GCA_914767735.1 of Anoplius nigerrimus. Taxonomy (NCBI): domain Eukaryota; kingdom Metazoa; phylum Arthropoda; class Insecta; order Hymenoptera; family Pompilidae; genus Anoplius; species Anoplius nigerrimus. The sequence goes on along the minus strand of CAJZBX010000559.1, from coordinate 89,313 downwards.
AAACCCCTTAGGAACCCCAGGAAACATACCGTAGGATGTCTCGAAGTTATATCCGTGACAGTAACTTTAAAAATGGGAAACCCGATTTCAACCCCTAAGAGATTGACACGTTAACGCGGCCGTATCTTCTGAATGGATGGAGATTCGGCGGTCGGACAAGGAACTGCTACTTTACAATTTCATAAGACGCAACGTATCCGGTTACAAACAAAAGTCACCCCCATACCCTGCCGAATGTGCAGAGGGATGTAAGGGGTAAAAATGTTGAGAAAAATATTTTACACCCGAAAAGTGCGTGGTAGGGTATAGAATGACCGCGGCGAGCGAGCATTGTGAGAGGTTTCAAAAAATTCGAAAGGGGTGACTCACCCTCGCGCAGGAAGCCTTTAAAAATTAAAAGTTTTAAAAACTGGAAACCCCTTAGGAACCCCAGGAAACATACTGTAGGATGTCTCGAAGTTATATCCCTGACAGTAACTTTTAAAATGGGAAACCCGATTTCAACCCCTAAGAGATTGACACGTTAAGGCGGCCGTATCTTCTGAATGGATGGAGATTCGGCGGTTGGACACGGAACTGCTACTTTACAATTTCATAAGACGCAACGTATCCGGTTACAAACAAAAGTCACCCCCATACCCTGCCGCATGTGCAGAGGGATGTGAGGGGTAAAAATGTTGGGGAAAATATTTTAGACCCGAAAAGTGCCTGGTAGGGTATAGAATGACCACTGCGAGCGAGCATTGTGAGAGGTTTCAAAAAATTCGAAAGGGGTGACTCACCCTCGCGCAGGAAGCCATTGAAAATTAAGAGTTTTGAAAACTGAAAACCCCTTAGGAACCCCAGGAACCATACCGTAGGATGTCTCGAAGTTATATCCGTGACAGTAACTTTAAAACTGGGAAACCCGATTTCAACCCCTAAGAGATTGACACGTTAAGGCGGCCGTATCTTCTGAATGGATGGAGATTCGGCGGTCGGACAAGGAGCTGCTACTTTACAATTTCATAAGACGCAACGTATCCGGTTACAAACAAAAGTCACCCCCATACCCTGCCGCATGTGCAGAGGGATGTAAGGGGTAAAAATGTTGAGAAAAATATTTTACACCCGAAAAGTGCGTGGTAGGGTATTGAATGACCACGGCGGGCGACCATTGTGAGAGGTTTCTAAACATTCGAAAGGGGTGACTCACCCTCGCGCAGGAAACCATTAAAAATTAAGAGTTTTGAAAACTGAAAACCCCTTAGGAACCCCAGGAAACATACCGTAGGATGTCTCGAAGTTATATCCGTGACAGTAACTTTAAAAATGGGATACCCGATTTCAACCCCTAAGAGATTGACACGTTAAGGCGGCCGTATCTTCTCTGCTGAAGGGAGGGTCCCGTTTGCACACAGTTCCGATTGCGCACATCCCGTTTGCACACAGATTTTTGCACCCAGTCCCGATTGCGCACATCCCGATTGCACACATTCCTTTTGCGCACAACAACTGTAAGCGGACTGATTGCACACAGTACATTTTCCACGCGGATCGATTGCACACAAAATCCATTGCAAAGGGACCGATTGCGCACAAAACCTTGTCCTCTCGATCCGATTGCATACAAAATCCATTGCAAAGGGACCGATTGCGCACAAAACCTTGTCCTCGCGATCCGATTGCGCACAGGATTTTCTATGCAATATTTGATCGACACAGGTAAATAGGGTCACGAATTCAATTGCAAGTGAACCGATTGCACACAAGCCGTATGGCGCGCGTCCCGTTTGCGCACAGAGCTGTTTGCACGCGTTTCAATTGCACACAATGACAACTGTAAGCGGACTGATTGCGCACAGCACATTTTCCGCGCGGATTGATTGCACACGAAATCCATTGCTAAGAGACCGATTGCGCACAAAACCTTGTCCTCGCGATCCGATTGCGCATAGGATTTTCTGTGCAATATCTGTTGCACACAGGTAAACTGAATACAAATTCAGCTGCAAGTGAACTGATTGCGCACAGCCACTACTCAGCAGTGATCAATTGCACTCGAGATTTCTTCTGTAATATCGATAGCACACACATCTATTGGAAACGAAACCCAGTGCCTATTGACCTGTTGCACTCATGAACTTGTCTTCACGACTTGAGTGCGCACTGGATTTTGTGGTTAATATCAGCTTCAAACAGGTCGAGTGGGGGTAGGATTTCTTCCATAATACATAAAGTATAATAATATATTTTTTCCCTGATTCTGATGTCTTGTATTATAAATCTATATCATATTACATGTTTTTTGTTATTATATACTACATATGAGGCTTTTCATGACAAATCGGACACTTTTATACCTCACACCCTTCGATTTTTTTCAAAACTTTTTAGGTTTTTAAGACCGATGAAACATGGGATTATGAATTTTTTTTTAGATATTTTTGACCATCCGTTTCGAAAATATGAAATTTCTTAAAATTTGGGCTCTTTGATTTCAAATGCTCATAACTTTGCCAACAATGCACCAAATTGATCGTTCTTTTTTCAAAATTTGTGTTTTTGAATGCTCTTTCAAGAAAAAAATATAATTTTTATCGAAATTTTTGTTTTCATTGTTTAATTTTTATTTAGAGCACAAAATATTTTTTATCACAAAACATGTCCCCATCGATTTTTTTAAAACAATTCTTAAAGAAGCTTTGATGCATATAAGAACTTAACAAATTTCTCCGATCGTGGGAAAACTCCGTTCTATTTTTTTCTTTATTCGAAAATATCTATTCTATCAAATCGCATGTTCCGGTTCAATGAAAAATGTTTTTTTTCGAGATGTATGCCAAGTCCAATTTTTTATAAAAAAACTCTCGAAAGTACTTGATGGATATAAGAACATTTAAAATTTGCCCGATCGTGGGGTAACTCTTGGTTCCATTTTTTTTCAATCAAATCGTAAGTTCCGTGTATTTCCACTGTGATAGAACAGACATTTTCGAATAAAGAAAAAGAATAGAACGAAGAGTTTCCCCACGATCAGACAAATTTTTTAAGTTTGTACATGCATCAAAGTTTCTACCAGAATTTTTTGAAAAAAATCGAACGGGACATGTTTTTAGATAAAAAATATTTTGTTTTAAATAAAAATTAAAAAATGAAAACAATTATTTCGACTAAAATTATATTTTTTTCTTGAGAGCATTCAAAAACACAAATTTTCAAAAAAGAACGATCGAATTATTGCATTTTCGCAAAGTTATGAGCATTTATTAAAAAGAGCCCAAATTTTAAGAAAATTCATATTTCCAAAACGGACCGTCAAAAAAAACTGAAAAAATTTATGATCGCGTTTTTCATCGACCTTAAAAACATTAAAAATTATGAAAAAAATCGAAGGGGGTGAGGTACAAAAGTGTCCGATTTGGCATGGAATGCGTCATATATAATATTTTATGTATGCTGTGAGCATATACTGGTCTGTCTGGTAATCAACAATATATTTCTGAGAAAACAGGACAACGATTTATTGATTAGGATCAGGTTACATGTTCGATGAATCATTTTTGCGTAGTTGATTTTCAAGATAATACTTTGAAGTAGACTTTGTACAATATGCAGTTTCTTGACCCAAAAGGTACTCTATTCATTGTGGGGAATGTATCTCGCAATGGTCATTATTGTGAGAGCGGGGTACAAGATGCCAGTTGTACTCTAATATTCAGATGGCTCTCTCTCTCTCTCTCGTGTGGTCAAAAATCTTCTCGTACATATTGGCGTAGTTGGATGCTACAATGCAGATATATTATCAGTACATCATGATACATTTAGTAATCACGCGCTGATCATTTGCCAAAAGTAGAAGCCTAATCTTAAATGGGAATATGAGTCTAAATTATGATAACAGTTTCATTATAACTATTTTAATAGATTTAATAATTTGAATCTAGTAAAGATAGAACACATTTTCAATTATTTGAAACAATGACTAGGAGCTAATAATAAGAAAAATTACGGAAAAATTTTTAAAACGTCATTAAAAATTACATTGATGTACATGTCTGAAGAAAAAACGAGAGGTAACACTCTACTTGTCATGATAATCGTTTGGAAGGATAAATCCGAGTCAAAGAGAGCCTTTGTTATAAATGTGTGTGCAAAAGTGTAAAAAGGATATTTCTTTCTTTAGGGGATTATTTTGTTACTTGCTATTTTTGATTGCTTATTGCATATCAAATTACCATGATATTGTGCGCCAGATTACATACAGCAAACCGTATTTTGGCAATTTTCAAGAAGGTTCAGTTAACACATGTACATTAAAAATACCGGCGAATTTATAAAGACTCGTCAAGTTGAGGAAATTTATTTATTTTCATGCCAAAGAAGAATGAATACCATTCGATAATTGCTGGTTTCTCAAATCCACGTTTTACACTATTTTTACGGCTAATATTTTCACACATATTTATCTGTAATCTGGGGGTTTATTTCCTCTCCTTCTTAATGATATTCGCTTGCTCAGAATTGATGTTATTATCGGATTAATTTATATGTCTAGTTAATACTGAGTAATGACTCTGCCTGACCTTTCTGTTGTTCACATCCTATTTTCAAGTTTCTAGAACTTTGACAAATGTAACAAGCCAAATCAAGTGTCTTTCATGGAGAAAATACTGTGCAGTGTGTGTTTGCGGATAAACCATTTCAGGTGGTTGGGACAGAGGTAGAATATAATGCATTACTATGGTATTAACACTTTCAAGTGGACCTCTATAAATATTAATTTTGTTCCTTCATAGTACAGCTGCAAGAGGACTGTAAATGGCAAATATACAGTGCTGAATAAGACGGTTGAGACGGATAGTTTTTCTCCTAAGGGTCTACTGCACGAAATGAAGACTTTTCTTCCTCAGGAATGTGTCTGATAATCTTGTTGCACAATCTATTAAATCTATACCTATAATGAGGGTATGCATTGGTATGCTTCCGCATTTCAAATTGACAGAAATATAACTATTTCTAAGTAGCTACGAAGTAAATCGATTTTGGGGTGGGAAGCTTTTTTCCTCGAATCTCATTGTAGTAGCACTCCTTTGTTATATCTGCTCCATAAAATTTATAAGCCTTATTTAACTCGTAAAATTATAGTCTGAAATGTAAACAGTCCTTCTTATAATTTTTATAAAGTTCTCCATGAAATACTCAGTAAAATATTGGGTCTTACCCGTTTTCATGCCAAAGATATTTGGTACCACGCTGAGGCTGTTCAGGGCATCGCAATTCCAAACAGTGCTTTCCTTGTTCTCTACTTGTTACTGTCTTCTTTACTAATGTACCCTTCGATCTAGCATTTTACATTATATCACATAGACGGGATGAGAAATAAGGATTCTGTTAATCCCCTGGACGGAATTCATTAAAAATACCAAGTTTTGGTTAAAGCCACGGTAATCAAAGTAAACAACAAAACCTGCAAGCAAACTTTTGGATACGTGATAGGCTCTCCATTATCTTTTGTGTTGTAAATTTAGTAATCGTGGAAGTTGTCACCACCATCGTCCCTTCTATAAGCATTATGATGACGACGTTATTACCGCAGTACTAACAGAGAGTGTGTAGTACCGCAGTGCTAACAGTGAAATATTCGAGCGATTTAATGAATTCCATCCCAGGCTAAAGTCCACTCGTTAAATAGAAATTAATGTGTATTTAATCAAACGTAATACACATAATAATATTACAATAGATGGCTATCACAGAAAGCATGGTCTAGATGTTACAATAATTACACCTTGGCCCATTCATAGCAACACTGAGTGGGACTTTTTTTTTCCCTCATCCAAGAAACCTTCGCAAGACTTCTGGGACACTGAGTGGAACTGGCAATTGGTTTAATAGCCAGCACAATCAGATTATCACATGTCTTCTTTACGGAGAAATACTTGATTTAACACAGAAGACAATTAAGAGGACAACTTTTGTTCTCATGTTATTCACCTCCTTGTTCAGCAATGTATATTTGTCTTTAACCATCCTGTGGCGGCTAGTGTAAAAAAGATTGAAATCAATAATCATGGAGGTTCAATTAATGCGCTTAATACAATAATAATGCCTTACATATGCTTACATCTGATCTTTGTTTAACAACGTAAAATGTTTTGTATGCAAACACATATTGCGTACTAATTTTTCTATTAATAACACTTTGGTGTCCATTTTACCTTCCGTCAAAGATTCTATCCACATTAATCATCTGAATGCCAGAGTTTATCATATCTCCTGAGGCAGCTGCAACGCTAGCTACATTAGCGAAATTTCTAGAAAGTTGAATATAGGAATTGTAATATAAAAGGCAGAAAAATGGTTCTGGGATCCGTAACTAAGCACTCACCAAATTGATTCTGATTAAATTGTAGCATAACTTCTACATCAAGCAAGCGAAAATCATTCTGATGGAGACATTGCAGTTTCGCACCAAATTTCACCTGAAAAGATTTAAAATTATTAGACACAGAAACAGTGTAAATATTCGGTTTAAAGAACTGAAACTTGTCCACTATTAGTATCGTATGTAATAATATTTATTTTTGTTTCGGCATTACAACAAATAAGTATCCTCAATTTAATGAGGAATTTCTTAACTAAACCTCTCAGATAGTTCATTTCATATAGAACTTAGTCTGTACCTTTTTTAGACCAGAAGAACAAAATATTCATATTTCCAACACTGAGAAAATGTTGCATGAAATTATTTTGCAGTATAAATGCAACCAAGCACTATAAATAAAACTTACCACTTCAGAAACTGGATTCAGGTTACTCCGCTTGCTGTATTACTACAAAATATTGGTGTGTTACGTATGAAAATAAATATTCCCCATTAACTTTGTATGAGATTATAACAATTTAGAAATACCTTCCAAATGTGTGTTCACTTGTCCTTTGCATTAATATTTCAACATTCTATGAAATAAATGCAAGATTTCTTAATGATTAATATCTACACTTAATGCTTAATATCTAACTTTTTCGATCAATTGTGAAAAAACAAAATAAATGTAACACCTGTTTCATAGTATTGAGCACTTTCTTTGCAGAAGTCCTCCTTCACCATTCATCCAGCCAAACATGATCTATATTACACAATGCAGTTTCAAATACTGTGTAAAAGTTGTTTGGTAACATGACATCTGGCTCTAAGGACTTTGGCCATAGAAATACCAACAAAATGTTCCTGCACAACCTGCAATGTGAAATGGCAATAGAGCTGGAAAATACAAAATTTGAAGAAAATAAAGTGACGTTAGTTATGATAAAATTGTTTCATATTGTTTCAAATGCATGTGTGAACAAATAGGGTATTTCTGTACAATAACCTCTAATACATATCAATGAGTACTTGGATGCGTAAACGATGTAGCAATTTCTATTCTACCACCTTCACTTTCAATTATTCTATTATTCAGACAATCACAGTTACATGTTCCTACAATAGCTTATTTTTAAGCCCCGTGTTCTGAGTTACTAAGTTGCTAAAATGTTTATTGTTACAATGTATCCTCGTGCACCGCAGAATGTCCAAACAATATAACGCTTTTTGAAATTACTCATCGTAAAAGCAATTGCTGTATAATGTTTTCACTTTCACCAGAATATTCATGTACTTAATAATTTTAATACTTTCCTCGGCCGTTGCTTTTAAAAAATAACCTGAAACTATACTAATTACTAATAATTACTAATCAATTTTTTCGATGAATTCTCAAACAACAAAATAAAAACACCTGCTACACATTATTGAGCATTTTTATTGCAGAAGTCCTCCACCCACACTTCCAGGCAGTCAGGATCTGTTTTACATGATGCAGTTTGAAATACTGTGTAAAAGTTGTTTGGCAACATGACATGTGACTCTGAGGATTTTGGCTGTAAAAATACCAACAAAATGTTTCTGCACATCCTGGAATGTGAAATGGCAAGCGAGCTACTATTACAAACTTTGAAGAACACATTAAGTGACGTTAGTTGCGATAAAATTGTCTCATATTGTTTCAAATGCATGTGTGAACAAATAGGATATTTCTGCACAATAACCTCTAATACACATTAATGAGTACTTGGATACGTAAACAATGTAGCAATTTCTATTCTACTTTTGCTTTGCTTTTAAAAAATTACTTCAAACTATACTAATTAGTAATAATTACAAATAATTATAAATTTTTTCAATGAATTCTCACACAACAAAATAAATACAACACCTGTTTCATAGTATTGAACATTTTCATTGCAGAATTCCTTCACACATCCTGCCAATCATTATCTTTGTTACACGATGCAGTTTCAAACACGTTGTAAAAGTTCATTGGGAACTTGATATCCGACTCTGAATATTTTGGCTTTAGAAGTACTAACAAAGTATTTCTGCAAATATATAAGTACGCTATCTACGGAGTTTAAGGTAAAACCTGTAAGTGTAAAGCATAGTTTTTTTTTGATACATGCAGCAGCCATGAAATTAAGCAAGACACACCCTAATGTGTGGTTATTTTTGGGTATGATTTTAAGAGTGCTTCATTTTATTAATTTTATTTTTGTATAGATTACACAAAAAATTAGGGAAATGTTTAGATATATGGTACCTGTTCATATTCCACAACACCGGGTTTGAGCACATTGCGATTAATAAGTTAAATATGGATGGTACATTTGCATTTAAGTGTGCAATACATTATATCATTGGCGTAATTTACGTAATAATCAGCACATTGATTCCTAGGCTGTTTTTTTCAGTGCAATTCAAATGTGATTCCCACGGCAGTCAATGTGTTAATTTGCAAGATAAAAATTTGTAGTAAATAATATAAAATAATGTTTTCTATACGTTTGGTAGTGTTTGCGTAAACGTCACAGTAAATCGTGTCGTCCAATATCGTACGTGAAAGATAATCGCTTCTTTGTGAATTATTTTTTATCATTCCTTCATTTGTAGAAAATCTTTCGAAACTGCTAATGGATCAAGAACTGGATTATAGCCGGTTGAAACTAGGCCACCGCATAAAACGAAGGCAGACTCAAATTGCTAAAAAACGTGACAGAATTATCCAGGAAGCCCAAAAGGATTTAGTTACAAAAAAATTACCACTTAAACAATTCTTAAGGCAATTTTATCATTCACTAAGGGAAGATTGGTATCAGAGAGTTAAGTTATTCAAAGGTATTATTGATATTTCGTAATCTATACGCAATGGTCAACGAAGGCATTAAATTACATAACTTCTACAAGTTGTAATTTACAGATAACACTGGGAGCGACAAACAAACATTACGTGCGATAAAAGTAGTTCTAAAAAAACTTGATGTAAAACTGTTAAAAAAAAGGTGTTCGAGAATATAAATCGTAATTCAGCATATTATTTCGAAAATTGTGATTAATTTTTGACCAGGCGAAGAAGAAATGAAAATTACGTAGACCAAAAGAAGTACTAAAACAGATTGGCGGCAGATGTGTATAAAAAACAGAAAACTGTTATGGCTCAACTTATTTTTCAAAGTTCTGAATACCAGTATGAGCGTTGATCTAGTTGCGGGTCAATAAGAAACTACGTTTCACGTTAGTGGACTCACAGTGGACTTGATTGAAGTCTAAAACAAAAAGAATATAACAAATTATGCAGCCATTAAAATATTATCTGTTTTCATCTTTAAACGGTATACTGACCATACATGTTTCACAGATACTTCATTGTGATCGCTGTAAATTCTTTTCTTTTTTCCTCTTTCTTGTCAGTCAACAGTATTCTGAGAAAATTGGTGAAAATCTTGTAGTTCCCATAATCAATATGTACTACCTTGGGTAAAGCCTAGCAATAGAAAAGAAAAAGTATACACTCCCATCAGATGTAAACTACAGGAAACATTGTGTAAATCTTTACATAAAGTAATACCATGTAGCTTTTCCTAACTCCACTGTATATAAAGATCAAAGCGACTGCCAATCCACCCACGTACATCTATAGAACACTAAGTATTTGTACTTGTATTCCTAGTATGCATTTTAATCTTTGACACTCTATGGACAAATCACTGCGTAGGTAAGCCCTACTTTCCTCAATGTCTTTTACATTTTCTTAAGCTGCTCTACACAAAAAAACAAATTTAATGATATAAGATGTCCAGCATGATTGATTATACAACAAACACTATGATCACTGTCATTGTAATACCTTTGACTTTAGAAATCTTAGTGATACTGTTTCATTTGCTTAAATCGTTGAGTATTTTTGTAGATTAAGAGATAATCTATGACAGTGAGCATTTCTGATTCTCGCAAATTGGCTATAAATTCGAAGATCTGCATTTTCAAACATTTGTTTCCTGAAACAACATGAACCCATATTCCAACAAAAGTCTACATTGGAATACCTATTTATGGGTTGCTTTATAAGTTGCTAATTTGATCATTGTTACAATCTATCCTCGTATAACCCCATACAGCTCATTGTCTCAAATAATATAACATTTTATGAAATCTTCCATGTATCAAAAAAAAACTATGCTTTACACTTACAGGTTTTACCTTAAACTCCGTAGATAGCGTACTTATATATTTGCAGAAGTACTTTGTTAGTACTTTTAAAGCCAAAATATTCAGAGTCGGATATCAAGTTCCCAATGAACTTTTACAACGTGTTTGAAACTGCATCGTGTAACAAAGATAATGATTGGCAGGATGTGTGAAGGAATTCTGCAATGAAAATGTTCAATACTATGAAACAGGTGTTGTATTTATTTTGTTGTTTGAGAATTCATTGAAAAAATTTATAATTATTTGTAATTATTACTAATTAGTATAGTTTGAAGTAATTTTTTAAAAGCAAAGCAAAAGTAGAATAGAAATTGCTACATTGTTTACGTATCCAAGTACTCATTGATGTGTATTAGAGGTTATTGTGCAGAAATATCCTATTTGTTCACACATGCATTTGAAACAATATGAGACAATTTTATCGCAACTAACGTCACTTAATGTTCTTCAAAGTTTGTAATAGTAGCTCGCTTGCCATTTCACATTCCAGGTTGTGCAGAAACATTTTGTTGGTATTTTTACAGCCAAAATCCTCAGAGTCACATGTCATGTTGCCAAACAACTTTTACACAGTATTTCAAACTGCATCATGTAAAACAGATCCTGACTGCCTGGAAGTGTGGGTGGAGGACTTCTGCAATAAAAATGCTCAATAATGTGTAGCAGGTGTTTTTATTTTGTTGTTTGAGAATTCATCGAAAAAATTGATTAGTGATTATTAGTAATTAGTATAGTTTCAGGTTATTTTTTAAAAGCAACGGCCGAGGAAAGTATTAAAATTATTAAGTACATGAATATTCTGGTGAAAGTGAAAACATTATACAGCAATTGCTTTTACGATGAGTAATTTCAAAAAGCGTTATATTGTTTGGACATTCTGCGGTGCACGAGGATACATTGTAACAATAAACATTTTAGCAACTTAGTAACTCAGAACACGGGACTTAAAAATAAGCTATTGTAGGAACATGTAACTGTGATTGTCTGAATAATAGAATAATTGAAAGTGAAGGTGGTAGAATAGAAATTGCTACATCGTTTACGCATCCAAGTACTCATTGATATGTATTAGAGGTTATTGTACAGAAATACCCTATTTGTTCACACATGCATTTGAAACAATATGAAACAATTTTATCATAACTAACGTCACTTTATTTTCTTCAAATTTTGTATTTTCCAGCTCTATTGCCATTTCACATTGCAGGTTGTGCAGGAACATTTTGTTGGTATTTCTACGGCCAAAATCCACAGAGTCACATGGCATGTTGCCAAACAACTTTTACACAGTATTCGAAAGTGCATCGTGTAAAACTGTGTAAAACAGATTATGACTGCCTGGAGGTGTGCGGACTTCCGCAATGAAAATATTTAATACTAAGAAACAGGTGTTGTATTTATATTGTTATTTGACAATTTATCGAAAAAATTGATTGGTAATTATTAGTCATTAGCATAGTTTGAGGTTATTTTTTAAAAACAGGGGCCGCGGAAAGTATTATAAATTATTAAGTACATGAATGTTCTGGTGAAAGTGAAAACATTGTGCAGCATTTTACAATAAATAATTTCAGAAAGTGTTACATTGGTTGAAGATTCTGTGGTGCATGAGGATACATTGTAACAATAAACATTTTCACAACCTAGTCACTCAGAACATGGATCTTAAAAGTAAGCTTTTGTAGGAACATGTAACTGTAATTGTGTGAATAAAGGAATAATTAAAAGTGAAGGTGATAGTATCGAAATTGCTACATCGTTTACATACCCAAGTACTCATTCATATGTATTAGGAGTTATTGTACAGAAATATCCTATTTGTCCACACATGCATTTCAAATAATATGAATCAATTTTATCACAACTAACGTCACTTTATTTTCTTCAATGTTTGTATTTGCCAGCTCTATTGCCATTTCACATTGCAGGTTGTGCTGGAACATTTTGTTGGTATTCCTATGGCCAAAGTCCTTAGAGCCAGATGTCATGTTACCAAACAACTTTTACACAGTATTTGAAACTGCATTGTGTAATATAGATCATGATTGGCTGGATGAATGGTGAAGGAGGACTTCTGCAAAGAAAGTGCTCAATACTATGAAACAGGTGTTACATTTATTTTGTTTTTTCACAATTGATCGAAAAAGTTAGATATTAAGCATTAAGTGTAGATATTAATCATTAAGAAATCTTGCATTTATTTCATAGAATGTTGAAATATTAATGCAAAGGACAAGTGAACACACATTTGGAAGGTATTTCTAAATTGTTATAATCTCATACAAAGTTAATGGGGAATATTTATTTTCATACGTAACACACCAATATTTTGTAGTAATACAGCAAGCGGAGTAACCTGAATCCAGTTTCTGAAGTGGTAAGTTTTATTTATAGTGCTTGGTTGCATTTATACTGCAAAATAATTTCATGCAACATTTTCTCAGTGTTGGAAATATGAATATTTTGTTCTTCTGGTCTAAAAAAGGTACACACTAAGTTCCATATGAAATGAACTATCTGAGAGGTTTAGTTAAGAAATTCCTCATTAAATTGAGGATACTTATTTGTTGTAATGCCGAAACAAAAATAAATATTACTACATACGATACTAATAGTGGACAAGTTTCAGTTCTTTAAACCGAATATTTACACTGTTTCTGTGTCTAATAATTTTAAATCTTTTCAGGTGAAATTTGGTGCGAAACTGCAATGTCTCCATCAGAATGATTTTCGCTTGCTTGATGTAGAAGTTATGCTACAATTTAATCAGAATCAATTTGGTGAGTGCTTAGTTACGGATCCCAGAACCATTTTTCTGCCTTTTATATTACAATTCCTATATTCAACTTTCTAGAAATTTGGCTAATGTAGCTAGCGTTGCAGCTGTCTCAGGAGATATGATAAACTCTGGCATTCAGATGATTAATGTGGATAGAATCTTTGACGGAAGGTAAAATGGACACCAAAGTGTTATTAATAGAAAAATTAGTACGCAATATGTGTTTGCATACAAAACATTTTACGTTGTTAAACAAAGATCAGATGTAAGCATATGTAAGGCATTATTATTGTATTAAGCGTATTAATTGAACCTCCATGATTATTGATTTCAATCTTTTTTGCTCTAGCCGCCACAGGATGGTTAAAGACAAATATACATTGCTGAACAAGGAGGTGAATAACATGAGAACAAAAGTTGTCCTCTTAATTGTCTTCTGTGTTAAATCAAGTATTTCTCCGTAAAGAAGACATGCGATAATCTGATTGTGCTGGCTATTAAACCAATTACCAGTTCCACTCAGTGTCCCAGAAGTCTTGCGAAGGTTTCTTGGATGAGGGAAAAAAAAAGTCCCACTCAGTGTTGCTATGAATGGGCCAAGGTGTAATTATTGTAACATCTAGACCATGCTTTCTGTGATAGCCATCTATTGTAATATCATTATGTGTATTACGTTTGATTAAATACACATTGAGAAAAGTAATACGTTTATTAATTTCTATTTCACGAGTGGACTTTAGCCTGGGATGGAATTCATTAAATCGCTCGAATATTTCACTGTTAGCACTGCGGTACTACACACTCTCTGTTAGTACTGCGGTAATAACGTCGTCATCATAATGCTTATAGAAGGGACGATGGTGGTGACAACTTCCACGATTACTAAATTTACAACACAAAAGATAATGGAGAGCCTATCACGTATCCAAAAGTTTGCTTGCAGGTTTTGTTGTTTACTTTGATTACCGTGGCTTTAACCAAATCTTGGTATTTTTAATGAATTCCGTCCAGGGGATTAACAGAATCCTTATTTCTCATCCCGTCTATGTGATATCATGTAAAATGCTAAATCGAAGGGTACATTAGTAAAGAAGACAGTAACAAGTAGAGAACAAGGAAAGCACTGTTTGGAATTGCGATGCCCTGAACAGCCTCAGCGTGGTACCAAATAGCTTTGGCATGAAAACGGGTAAAACCCAATATTTTACTGAGTATTTCAGGGAGAACTTTATAAAAATTATAAGAAGGACTGTTTACATCTCAGACTATAATTTTACAAGTTAAATAAGGCTTATAAATTTTATGGAGCAGATATAACAAAGGAGTGCTACTACAATGAGATTCGAGGAAAAAAGCCTCCCACCCCAAAATCGATTTACTTCGTAGCTACTTAGAAATAGTTATATTTCTGTAAATTTGAAATGCGGAAGCATACCAATGCATCCCCTCATTATATGTAGGTATAGATTTAATAGATTGTGCAACAAGATTATCAGACACATTCCTGAGGAAGAAAAGTCTTCATTTCGTGCAGTAGACCCTTAGGAGAAAAACTATCCGTCTCAACCGCCTTATTCAGCACTGTATATTTGCCATTTACAGTCTTCTTGCAGCTGTACTATGAAGGAACAAAATTAATATTTGTAGAGGTCCACTTGAAAGTGTTAATACCATAGTAATGCATTATATTCTACCTCTGTCCCAACCACCTGAAATGGTTTATCCGCAAACACACACTGCACAGTATTTTCTCCATGAAAGACACTTGATTTGGCTTGTTACATTTGGCAAGGCTTGTTACATTTGTCAAAGTTTCGCCCATCTGAAAAAAAAATATTCTTTCAGTAGTAGTGGTCGACCAAGGCTCTTCCTCGATTAATCAAGTCTTTGGTTTTTTGGCTATAACTTCGAAAATAATGCACTTAGAAAGCTCTGCCTGCGTACAAAAATCTGTGTGCAAACGGGATGTGCGCAATCGGAACTGTGTGCAAACGGGACCCTCCCTTCAGAGAAGATACGGCCGCCTTAACGTGTCAATCTCTTAGGGGTTGAAATCGGGTTTCCCATTTGTAAAGTTACTGTCACGGATATAACTTCGAGACATCCTACGGTATGTTTCCTGGGGTTCCTAAGGGGTTTACAGTTTTTAAAACTTTTAATTTTTAAAAGCTTCCTGCGCGAGGGTGAGTCACCCCTTTCGAATTTTTTGAAACCTCTCACAATGCTCGCTCGCCGTGGTCATTCTATACCCTACCACGCACTTTTCGAGTGTAAAATATTTTTCTCAACATTTTTACCCCTTACATCCCTCTGCACATGCGGCAGGGTATGGGGGTGACTTTTGTTTGTAACCGGATACGTTGCGTCTTATGAAATTGTAAAGTAGCAGTTCCTTGTCCGACCGCCGAATCTCCATCCATTCAGAAGATGCGGCCGCCTTAACGTGTCAATCTCTTAGGGGTTGAAATCGGGTTTCCCAGTTTTAAAGTTACTGTCACGGATATAACTTCGAGACGTCCTACGGTATGGTTCCTGGGGTTCCTAAGGGGTTTCCAGTTTTTAAAACTTTCAATTTTTAAAAGCTTCCTGCGCGAGGGTGAGTAACCCCTTTCGAATTTTTTGAAACCTCTCACAATGCTCGCTCGCCGTGGTCATTCTATACCCTACCACGCACTTTTCGGGTGTAAAATATTTTTCTCAACATTTTTACCCCTTACATCCCTCTGCACATGCGGCAGGGTATGGGGGTGACTTTTGTTTGTAACCGGATACGTTGCGTCTTATGAAATTGTAAAGTAGCAGTTCCTTGTCCGACCGCCGAATCTCCATCCATTCAGAAGATACGGCCGCGTTAACGTGTCAATCTCTTAGGGGTTGAAATCGGGTTTCCCATTTTTAAAGTTACTGTCACGGATATATCTTCGAGACATCCTACGGTATGTTTCCTAGGGTTCCTAAGGGGTTTTCAGTTTTCAAAACTCTTAATTTTTAATGGCTTCCTGCGCGAGGGTGAGTCACCCCTTTCGAATTTTTTGAAACCTCTCACAATGCTCGCTCGCCGCGGTTATTCTATACCCTACCACGCACTTTTCGGGTGTAAAATATTTTTCTCAACATTTTTACCCCTTACATCCCTCTGCACATGCGGCAGGGTATGGGGGTGACTTTTGTTTGTAACCGGATACGTTGCGTCTTAAGAAATTGTAAAGTAGCAGTTCCTTGTCCGACCGCCGAATCTCCATCCATTCAGAAGATGCGGCCGCCTTAACGTGTCAATCTCTTAGGGGTTGAAATCGGGTTTCCCATTTTAAAAGTTACTGTCACGGATATAACTTCGAGACATCCTACAGTATGTTTCCTGGGGTTCCTAAGGGGTTTCCAGTTTTTAAAACTTTTAATTTTTAAAGGCTTCCTGCGCGAGGGTGAGTCACCCCTTTCGAATTTTTTGAAACCTCTCGCAATGCTCGCTCGCCGCGGTCATTCTATACCCTACCACGCACTTTTCGGGTGTAAAATATTTTTCTCAACATTTTTACCCCTTACATCCATCTGCACATTCGGCAGGGTATGGGGGTGACTTTTGTTTGTAACCGGATACGTTGCGTCTTATGAAATTGTAAAGTAGCAGTTCCTTGTCCGACCGCCGAATCTCCATCCATTCAGAAGATACGGCCGCGTTAACGTGTCAATCTCTTAGGGGTTGAAATCGGGTTTCCATTTTTAAAGTTACTGTCACGGATATAACTTCGAGACATCCTACGGTATGTTTCCTGGGGTTCCTAAGGGGTTTTCAGTTTTCAAAACTCTTAATTTTTAATGGTTTCCTGCGCGAGGGTGAGTCACCCCTTTCGAATTTTTTGAATTGTGAAGAAGCAGTTCTCTGTCGACGGTCGTATATCCATGCATTCGGAAGGTACGGCCGCCCAAACATGTCAACCTCTTAGGGGTTGAAGCAGTTCAGATCCATGGGAGACGTTGATGGTGGTTCAAAGGGTTGTTTAATTTTAAAGGAATTATTTCTCACCAAGGTTTTGTGCGCAATTTAATCGGATGCAATAGGGTTTGTGCGCAAAAGAGACGCCAGAGTTACTTTTGTGTGCAATCGGTCTATATGCCATTAGTCTTGTGCGCAAACGGGACGTGGACAATAATGTGATGTGGTCAATCGGGACGTGGGCAATAATGCCGTGTGGTCAATCGGGACGTGGGAATAAGCCCTGTGGTCAAACGGGACGTGGGCAATAATGTCGTGTGGTCAAACGGGACGTGGGCAATAATGTCGTGTGGTCAATCGGGACGTGGGCAATCGGGATGTGGTCAATCGGTCCTGTGGGCAAAAATATGTGGTCAATCGGTCCTGTGGTCAATCGGTCCTGTGGTCAATTGGGGGTCACTCGATTAATCAAGTCTTTGGTTTTTTGGCTGTAACTTCGAAAATAATGCACTTAGAAAGCTCTGCCTGCGATTTTTGTGATCCTCTTTCCATCCCCTTAGGCATGTATAACCACAAGTCGACCAAAACACTTTCCATTTTTTGCCGAAATAAATTGCAAGGGGTATGTATTCCTTACCGTTTCCTTGATTTTCTATAATCGCCTGTAACTTTCGAAACACCGATCGAACCCTACGATAATCATACATTTTCTTGAAGCTCTCGACGCGTACCTTAAGATAGGACTATCAGCGAAAGCCCATCTTTAAAAAAAATTGTTTAAGTTGTAGTGGTCGACCAAGGCTCTTCCTCGATTAATCAAGTCTTTGGTTTTTTGGCTGTAACTTCGAAAATAATGCACTTAGAAAGCTCTGCCTGCGATTTTTGTGATCCTCTTTCCATCCTCTTTTAGCATGTGTAAGCACAAGTCGACCGAAACACTTTCCATTTTTTGCCGAAATAAATTGCAAGGGGTATGTATTCCTTACCGTTTCCTTGATTTTCTATAATCGCCGGTAACTTTCGAAACACCGATCGAAACCTATGATAAACATACATTTTCTTGAAGCTCTCGAAGCTTACCTCAAGTTAGGATGATCAGCGAAAGCCCATCTTTAAAAAAAATTGTTTCAGTTGTACTGGTCGACCAAGGCTCTTCCTCGATTAATCAAGCCTTTGGTTTTTTGGCGGTAACTTCGAAAAGAATGCACTTAGGAGGCTCTGCCTGCGATTTTTGTGATCTTCTTTCCATCCTCTTTAAGCATGTATAAGCACAAGTCGACCGAAACACTTTCCATTTTTTGCCGAAATAAATTGCAAGGGGTATGTATTCCTTACCGTTTCCTCGATTATCTATAATCGCCTGTAACTTTCGAAACACCGATCGAAACCAATGATTGTCATACATTTTCTTGAAGCTCTCGACGCGTTCCTTAAGTTAGGATGATCAGGGATAGCTCATCTTTAAAAAAAAATATTGTTTCAGTAGTAGTGTTCGACCAAGGCTCTTATTCGATTAATCAAGCCTTTGGTTTTCTGGCTGTAACTTCGAAAATAATGCACTTAGGTAGCTCTGCCTGCGATTTTTGTGATGCCCTTTCCATCCTCTTTCAGCGTGTATAAGCACAAGTCGATCGAAAAACTTTCCATTTCTTGCCGAAATAAATTGCAAGGGGTATGTATTCCTTACCGTTTCCTCGATTTTCTATAATCGCCTGTAACTTTCGAAACACCGATCGAAACATATGCTAATCATACATTTTCTTGAAGCTGTCGACGCGTACCTTGAGATAGGACTATCAGCGACAGCCCATCTTTAAAAAAAATATTGTTTCAGTAGTAGTGGTCGACCAAGGTTCTTCCTCGATTAATCAAATTATTGGATTTTTGGCTATAACTTCGAAAATAATGCACTTAGAAAGCTCTGCCTGCGATTTTTGTGATCCTCTTTCCATCCTCTTTAAGCATGCATAAGCACAAGTCGACCGAAACACTTTCCATTTTTTGCCGAAATAAATGGCGAGGGGTATTTATTCCTTACCGTTTTCTCGATTTTGTTTAATCGCCTGTAACTTTCGAAACACCGATCGCAACCTATGATAATCATACATTTTCTTGAAGCTCTGGACGCGTACCTTAAGATAGGACTATCAGCGACAGCTCATCTTTAAAAAAAAATATTGTTTCAGTAGTAGTTGTCGACCAAGGCTCTTCCTCGATTAAACACGTCTTTGGTTTTTTGGCTGTAACTTCGAAAATAATGCACTTAGGAGGCTCTGCCTGCGATTTTTGTGATCTTCTTTCCATCCTCTTTAAGCATGTATAAGCACAAGCCGACCGAAACACTTTCCATTTTTTGCCGAAATAAATTGCAAGGGGTATGTATTCCTTACCGTTTCCTCGATTTTCTATAATCGCCTGTAACTTTCGAAACACCGATCGAATCCTATGCTAATCATACATTTTCTTGAAGCTGTCGGCGCGTACCTTGAGATAGGACTATCAGCGACAGCGCATCTTTAAAAAAAATATTGTTTCAGTAGTAGTGGTCGACCAAGGCTCGTCTTCGATTAATCAAGCCTTTGGTTTTTTGGCTATAACTTCGAAAATAATGCACTTAGAAAGCTCTGCCTGCGATTTTTGTGATCCTCGTTCCATCCTCCTTAAGCGTGTATAAGCACAAGTCGACCGAAACACTTTCCATTTTTTGCCGAAATAAATTGCAAGGGGTATGTATTCCTTACCGTTTCCTTGATTTTCTATAATCGCCTGTAACTTTCGAAACACCGATCGAAACCAATGATAGTCATACATTTTCTTGAAGCTCTCGACGCGTTCCTTAAGTTAGGATGATCAGGGATAGCTCATCTTTAAAAAAAAATATTGTTTCAGTAGTAGTGTTCGACCAAGGCTCTTGTTCGATTAATCAAGCATTTGGTTTTCTGGCTGTAACTTCGAAAATAATGCACTTAGGTAGCTCTGCCTGCGATTTTTGTGATGCCCTTTCCATCCTCTTTCAGCGTGTATAAGCCCAAGTCGATCGAAAAACTTTCCATTATTTTCCGAAATATATTGCAACGGGTATGTATTCCTTACCGTTTCCTCGATTTTCTTTAATCGCCTGTAACTTTCGAAACACCGATCGAAACCTATGATAATCATACATTTTCTTGAAGCTCTCGACGCGTACCTTAAGATAGGACTATCAGCGACAGCTCATCTTTAAAAAAAAATATTGTTTCAGTAGTAGTGGTCGACCAAGGCTCTTCCTCGATTAATCAAGTCTTTGGTTTTTTGGCTAAAACTTCGAAAATAATGCACTTAGAAAGCTCTGCCTGCGATTTTTGTGATCCTCTTTCCATCCTCTTTAAGCGTGTATAAGCACAAGTCGACCGAAACACTTTGCATTTTTTGCCGAAATAAATTGCAAGGGGTATGTATTCCTTACCGTTTCCTTGATTTTCTATAATCGCTTGTAACTTTCGAAACACCGATCGAAACCTATGATAATCATACATCTTCTTGAAGCTGCCGACGCGTACCTTAAGATAGGACTATCAGCGACAGCTCATCTTTAAAAAAAAATATTGTTTCAGTAGTAGTGGTCGACCAAGGCTCTTCCTCGATTAATCAAGTCTTTGGTTTTTTGGCTGTAACTTCGAAAATAATGCACTTAGAAAGCTCTGCCTGCGATTTTTGTGATCCTCTTTCCATCCCCTTAGGCATGTATAACCACAAGTCGACCAAAACACTTTCCATTTTATGCCGAAATAAATTGCAAGGTGTATGTATTCCTTACCGTTTCCTTGATTTTCTATAATCGCCTGTAACTTTCGAAACACCTATCGAAACCTATGATAATCATACATTTTCTTGAAGCTCTCGACGCGTACCTTATGATAGGACTATCAGCGAAAGCCCATCTTTAAAAAAAAATTGTTTCAGTTGTACTGGTCGACCAAGGCTCTTCCTCGATTAATCAAGTCTTTGGTTTTTTGGCTATATCTTCGAAAATAATGCATTTAGAAAGCTCTGCCTGCGATTTTTGTGATCCTCTTTCCATCCTCTTTAAGCTTGTGTAAGGAAACCACGAGGTACCCCCTCCCTTTTCACGCTAGTCATTCAATTAGATTTAATAAGTTAAAATAAGGTCAGGGAACAACTGACATGTAATGTCGTTTCTCTGTTTATAGGTAAGTGTTGTACATAGTGTAAATTAGAACTTAAAATAAAAAGAATACTCTGTTTATAGAAACCCATTTATGCCACTGTTGTCACCTAACCTAAAACGCACAACCAAACAACATTATAAAACGACATTATCGTCAGAAAAACGGGAAGAAAAAAAAAAGGAAAGAAAATGGATAAGCTAAGGTTCGACTTCAGGGTGAAAACATCGGGAGATGGAAAAACCAATATAATTGCCCTAACTTCAATTGGAATACAAGAAGGCAAGAACTTCATAATGCCGGCGGAATTTGAAGCGATGAAATTTCACACAGTTCTCGAAAAAACAAAGCCTTACGAGAGAATAAAGAACACCCTAAAAAGAAGACATCAAAACAGAGGAGTCTGGATAACACTTACAGAAGATTTAAGAAAAACATATTTGGATGAAGCTGACAATTTAATGTTTAATGAACTCTACTTAGAAGAGGTGGAGAAAGAGACATTGGAAACAAAAGAAAGGGAAGTTACAGAAGACTCCATGACTAAATTATTAGAGAAACTTATAAACCAACAACAAAGTTATGAACAGCAAAATTTACAAAAGATCTCAGAAAAATTTATATTAGAAAAATATCAAACAAAAAGTACCAATGCACACCAATGGATCGAAAATTTTGAAAAAGAATGCCAACGCTTTGAAATAATAAAGGATGAAAAGAAGATTGAAATTTTAAAACTTTTCCTAGAAAAATCTTGTCTTGACTGGTATAGCAGCATGATGATAAAATTTGGTACACATTCAGAATGGGAGAAATGGAAAAAAAGTTTCACTGAAACGTACGCGAACAAAGGATGGAGCCAAATTAGATATGCACTAACATTTAAATACCAGGCAGGGTCACTGCTGGAATATGCAGTAAAAAAACAAAAGCTTTTGTTAGAAGTACGAAAAACGGTCGATAAGGATACATTAATAGACCTAATAGCCCTAGGTCTACCAAACTTCATAACAGACAAAATTGATAGAGAAGCATTGCAAGAAACTGAGGATTTATTCAACGAAATAGGAAGACTGGAGCACATGGTTGAAAAAAGAAAATTTGGAGAGAAAAGACCAATTCCAAAGATGGAGAATAAAATCCCAAGAACACCATGCAAAATTTGTGAGAAAAACGGCAAAGGTACACGTTACCATCCTGAGGCACTATGTTGGTTTAAACCAAGGTATAATGATGAAAAAATAGAAAAACAAATAGAATATGTAAATAATACAGGATTAGAAAATATACTAATAAAAGAAAATCCAAAAAACTAGAATTAACACCATTGATTAAAGTAAAAGTATTGCTCAACGATACTCTAGAAGTGAAGGGCATTTATGACCCAGGATCAAATATATCCTTAATAAATGCAAGATTATTAAAAATGAAAAGAAAACAAACAAGCAATACTAACAATAGGAACTTAACTACAATCAATGGTGTGAAAAAAACAGAGGGAGTAATAACTACAAAAGTAAAAATCTTTAATGAAGAAAATAAGATGGATATTTTTGTTATAGACAGTGAACATTTTCACTATGATTTTCTGATCGGCTTAGATTGTATAAAAAAATTCAAATTGTGCCAAGACGAAAAACTACAAATAAAACAGAGAAGTACACCGGAGTCAGACGAGGAAGATTCCACAAAAACACACGAAAAAAATATAAGAATCCCCAGTCTAGAAGGAAAAAAAGAGGAAGATTATACAATAAATTTTAATGAACATATTAATGAAAAAGATTTTGAGATAGTCACAAACCACTTAGAAAGTGAGAAAAAAAAGATCATTGATGAACTTATAAAAAAACATAGAGAAGTATTTGCGAAAGACAAGTATGATGTAGGAAGAGTAAGAAATTATGAAGCTCACATAGACTTACTAGTTGAAAAATACCCTAGTAAAAGACCGTACAGATGTACGACAGAAGATAGAAAAGAAATTGAACAACAGATCGCCGAACTACTAAGAAAAAAATTAATCGAAGATTCATACAGTCCTTTTGCCGCTCCAGTTACCCTAGTATACAAACGAGAAGAGAATAAGAAAACAAGACTCTGTATAGACTTTCGGGATTTGAATAAAATAGTAGTGCCTCAATCACAGCCGTTTCCTCTAATCGAAGATCTTGTAGAGAAAACAAGAGACTGCAAATATTTCTCTACACTAGACATAAATTCAGCATTCTGGGCGATACCGTTAAAAATCGAAGATAGAAAGAAAACGGCATTTGTGACACAGGAAGGTCATTACCAATGGACCTGTCTACCATTTGGGTTAAAAACTTCTCCAGCAATTTTCCAAAGGATTTTGAGTAATATTAAAAGAAAACAAAAACTCTCAGACTTTGTAGTGAATTATATTGATGACATATTAGTTTTCTCAAAAACATTTACTGAACACATCGACCACCTAAGACGATTATTCGAAGCAATAGTAAAAGAAGGCTTTAGATTAAAGTTCTCAAAATGTGCTTTCGCAAAAGACTGGGTAAAATACTTAGGTCACATAATACAAAATAATTCGGTACGTCCACTGAAAGACAATCTAATATCGATACGAAATTTCCCTACACCGAAAACGCAGAAAAACGTCAGGCAATTTTTGGGAAAAATAAACTTCTATAACAAATATGTCAAAAACAGTGCAATTACTTTAGACCCATTACACAACCTATTAAGGAAAAATCAACAATTCAATTGGACGAAAGAGTGTCAGGCATCATTCGACAGAATAAAAGATCTCCTTTGTCGACAACCGGTTTTAGGAATATTTGACCAGAAGCTACCAATACACATATATACGGATGCCAGCTCAAAAGGAGTGGGAGCAATTCTAAAACAACCACAAATGAATGGAGAAGAAAAACCGATCGCATACTTCTCAAAAAAATTAAACGACACCCAAAAGAGAAAAAAAGCAATTTATTTAGAATGCCTGGCTATGAAAGAAGCAATAAAATATTGGCAACACCGACTCATAGGACGAAAATTTACTGTTTTTTCAGATCATAAGCCATTGGAAAATATGAAGATAAAATGTAGAACCGACGAAGAACTAGGCGATTTGATGTACTACTTGTCACAATACAACTTCGATATAAAATACGCTCCAGGAAAATACAACCAAGAAGCAGATTGCCTAAGCAGGAACCCGGTGTTGGAACCAAATGAAAACGAAGATGAACAGTTAAAAGTTGTAAACCTCATCAAATTACAAGATATTATCAACGACCAAGAAACAAACACAGAACTACAAACCGAAAAAGAAAAAATGACAAAGAAAAATAAAATATACTTTAAGAAAATAAGAGGAAAAGAGAAAATAGTACTATCAGAAAAACTTAGCATAGAACTCATACAAAAAATTCACGAACATTATAGTCATATAGGCATAGAGCAAATAAAAAACAAAATCAATCCTTTCTATACAAACAAAAACTTAATGCAGAACATAAAAGAAATATGTAAAAAATGCACAACATGTATTAAGAACAAATCAAGAGGCCAGGACAAATATGGCTTAATGTCTCACTTAGGACCGGCTGAAAAACCGTACGAGATTATGTCAATTGATACAATTGGAGGTTTTGGAGGAAGACGATCATCAAAGAAATACTTACACCTACTAGTCGACCACTTTACAAGGTACGCTTGGATACTGACGTCAAAAACTCAAAGCGCCAAGGATTTCATAAAATTAGTTAAAAAAATTGCAACAGATGAAAAGATCGGCATGGTGTTAACCGACCAATACCCGGGAATTAACTCAAAAGAATTTAAGGACTTTTTAGAAGAACAAAAAATTCCGCTGATTTTTACAGCAGTAAATTCACCGTTCTCAAACGGACTCAACGAAAGACTTAACCAGACATTAACAAATAAAATAAGATGCACAATAAATGAAAAAAAGAAAAAAGTTGCATGGACGACGGTTGCCGCAGAATGCGTAAAAAGATACAATGAAACAGAACATACGGTTACAGGTTTTACACCAAAATACCTGTTAGAAGGCGAAGACACTACGATCTTACCAAATGAAATAAAACAAGAAAAAACACACAATAACTTACAAGAAGACAGAAAACGGGCACTCCAAAGAACAAAACAATCACACGACTACAACAAGAAAATATTTGATAAAAACAGGAAACCATTACAATTCAATGTTGGAGACGTAGTCTTTATAGAAAACGGTAATAGATTAAACAGAAGAAAACTGGATGAATTGAAGATTGGCCCCTATAAAATCTTGAATAAAATATCAAACTCCATATACGAGATTGATACGGGACACAAGAAAACACAATCAAACATATTCCAAATAACAAAATTAACTCCAGCTACCATCACATCGAAATAAAAACACGCCAGCTTTTACAGAAACAAGAAGAAAAGAGACGGAGTGAGAAGATCAAAATTTTTACAAAATTTTGTACTTGGGCGGGGAGATGTAAGGAAACCACGAGGTACCCCCTCCCTTTTCACGCTAGTCATTTCGCGCGCCGTGAGCGTAAACAGATTCAGCGAGAGATACAAACAAAGAGAGGTGAGAAACAAAGAGCACGTGGAAGAGAGTGAAAATTAGAGACTATCGTTTACAGTGATTTAATAAGTTAAAATAAGGTCAGGGAACAACTGACATGTAATGTCGTTTCTCTGTTTATAGGTAAGTGTTGTACATAGTGTAAATTAGAACTTAAAATAAAAAGAATACTCTGTTTATAGAAACCCATTTATGCCACTGTTGTCACCTAACCTAAAACGCACAACCAAACAACATTATACATGTATAAGCACAAGTCGACCGAAACACTTTCCATTTTTTGCCGAAATAAATTGCAAGGGGTATGTATTCCTTGCCGTTTCCTCAATTTTCTATAATCGCCTGTAACTTTCGAAACACCGATCGAAACCTATGATAATCGTACATTTTCTTGAAGCTGTAAACGCGTACCTTAAGATAGGACTATCAGCGACAGCTCATCTTTAAAAAAAAATATTGTTTCAGTAGTAGTGGTCGACCAAGGCTCTTCCTCGATTAATCAAGTCTTTGGTTTTTTGGCTGTAACTTTGAAAATATTGCACTTAGAAAGCTCTGCCTGCGATTTTTGTGATCCTCGTTCCATCCTCTTGAAGCGTGTATAAGTACAAGTCGACTAAACACTTTCCATTTTTTGCCGAAATAAATTGCAAGGGGTATGTATTCCTTACCGTTTCCTTGATTTTCTATAATCGCCTGTAACTTTCGAAACACCGATCGAAACCTATGATAATCATACATTTTCTTGAAGCTCTCGACGCGTACCTTAAGATAGGACTATCAGCGAAAGCCCATCTTTAAAAAAAATATTGTTTCAGTAGTAGTGGTCGACCAAGGTTCTTCCTCGATTAATCAAATTATTGGATTTTTGGCTATAACTTCCAAAATAATGCACTTAGAAAGCTCTGCCTGCGATTTTTGTGATCCTCTTTCCATCCTCTTTAAGCATGCATAAGCACAAGTCGACCGAAACACTTTCCATTTTTTGCCGAAATAAATGGCGAGGGGTATTTATTCCTTACCGTTTTCTCGATTTTGTTTAATCGCCTGTAACTTTCGAAACACCGATCGCAACCTATGATAATCATACATTTTCTTGAAGCTCTGGACGCGTACCTTAAGATAGGACTATCAGCGACAGCTCATCTTTAAAAAAAAATATTGTTTCAGTAGTAGTTGTCGACCAAGGCTCTTCCTCGATTAAACACGTCTTTGGTTTTTTGGCTGTAGCTTCGAAAATAATGCACTTAGGAGGCTCTGCCTGCGATTTTTGTGATCTTCTTTCCATCCTCTTTAAGCATGTATAAGCACAAGTCGACCGAAACACTTTCCATTTTTTGCCGAAATAAATTGCAAGGGGTATGTATTCCTTACCGTTTCCTCGATTTTCTATAATCGCCTGTAACTTTCGAAACACCGATCGAATCCTATGCTAATCATACATTTTCTTGAAGCTGTCGGCGCGTACCTTGAGATAGGACTATCAGCGACAGCGCATCTTTAAAAAAAATATTGTTTCAGTAGTAGTGGTCGACCAAGGCTCGTCTTCGATTAATCAAGCCTTTGGTTTTTTGGCTATAACTTCGAAAATAATGCACTTAGAAAGCTCTGCCTGCGATTTTTGTGATCCTCGTTCCATCCTCCTTAAGCGTGTATAAGCACAAGTCGACCGAAACACTTTCCATTTTTTGCCGAAATAAATTGCAAGGGGTATGTATTCCTTACCGTTTCCTCGATTTTCGATAATCGCCTGTAACTTTCGAAACACCGATCGAAACCTATGCTAATCATACATTTTCTTGAAGCTGTGGACGCGTACCTTGAGATAGGACTATCAGCGACAGCCCATCTTTAAAAAAAATATTGTTTCAGTAGTAGTGGTCGACCAAGGCTCTTCTTGGTTTAGTCAAGCCTTTGGTTTTTTGGCTGTAACTTCGAAAATAATGTACTGAGAAAGCTCTGCCTGCGATTTTTGTGATCCTCGTTCCATCCTCCTTAAGCGTGTATAAGCACAAGTCGACCGAAACACTTTCCATTATTTTCCGAAATATATTGCAATTGGTATGTATTCCTTACCGTTTCCTCGATTTTCTTTAATCGCCTGTAACTTTCGAAACACCGATCGAAACCTATGATAATCATACATTTTCTTGAAGCTCTCGACGCGTACCTTAAGATAGGACTATCAGCGACAGCTCATCTTTAAAAAAAAATATTGTTTCAGTAGTAGTTGTCGACCAAGGCTCTTATTCGATTAATCAAGCATTTGGTTTTCTGGCTGTAACTTCGAAAATAATGCACTTAGGTAGCTCTGCCTGCGATTTTTGTGATGCCCTTTCCATCCTCTTTAAGCATGTATAAGCACAAGTCGACCGATACACTTTCCATTTTTTGCCGAAATAAATTGCAAGGGGTATGTATTCCTTACCGTTTCCTCGATTTTCTATAATCGCCTGTAACTTTCGAAACACCGATCGAAACATATGCTAATCATACATTTTCTTGAAGCTGTCGACGCGTACCTTGAGATAGGACTATCAGCGACAGCCCATCTTTAAAAAAAATATTGTTTCAGTAGTAGTGGTCGACCAAGGTTCTTCCTCGATTAATCAAATTATTGGATTTTTGGCTATAACTTCGAAAATAATGCACTTAGAAAGCTCTGCCTGCGATTTTTGTGATCCTCTTTCCATCCTCTTTAAGCATGCATAAGCACAAGTCGACCGAAACACTTTCCATTTTTTGCCGAAATAAATGGCGAGGGGTATTTATTCCTTACCGTTTTCTCGATTTTGTTTAATCGCCTGTAACTTTCGAAACACCGATCGCAACCTATGATAATCATACATTTTCTTGAAGCTCTGGACGCGTACCTTAAGATAGGACTATCAGCGACAGCTCATCTTTAAAAAAAAATATTGTTTCAGTAGTAGTTGTCGACCAAGGCTCTTCCTCGATTAAACACGTCTTTGGTTTTTTGGCTGTAACTTCGAAAATAATGCACTTAGGAGGCTCTGCCTGCGATTTTTGTGATCTTCTTTCCATCCTCTTTAAGCATGTATAAGCACAAGCCGACCGAAACACTTTCCATTTTTTGCCGAAATAAATTGCAAGGGGTATGTATTCCTTACCGTTTCCTCGATTTTCTATAATCGCCTGTAACTTTCGAAACACCGATCGAATCCTATGCTAATCATACATTTTCTTGAAGCTGTCGGCGCGTACCTTGAGATAGGACTATCAGCGACAGCGCATCTTTAAAAAAAATATTGTTTCAGTAGTAGTGGTCGACCAAGGCTCGTCTTCGATTAATCAAGCCTTTGGTTTTTTGGCTATAACTTCGAAAATAATGCACTTAGAAAGCTCTGCCTGCGATTTTTGTGATCCTCGTTCCATCCTCCTTAAGCGTGTATAAGCACAAGTCGACCGAAACACTTTCCATTTTTTGCCGAAATAAATTGCAAGGGGTATGTATTCCTTACCGTTTCCTCGATTTTCGATAATCGCCTGTAACTTTCGAAACACCGATCGAAACCTATGCTAATCATACATTTTCTTGAAGCTGTCGACGCGTACCTTGAGATAGGACTATCAGCGACAGCCCATCTTTAAAAAAAATATTGTTTCAGTAGTAGTGGTCGACCAAGGCTCTTCTTGGTTTAGTCAAGCCTTTGGTTTTTTGGCTGTAACTTCGAAAATAATGCATTTAGAAAGCTCTGCCTGCGATTTTTGTGATCCTCTTTCCATCCTCTTTAAGCATGTATAAGCACAAGTCGACCGAAACACTTTCCATATTTTGCCGAAATAAATTGCAAGGGGTATGTATTCCTTACCGTTTCCTTGATTTTCTATAATCGCCTGTAACTTTCGAAACACCGATCGAAACCAATGATAGTCATACATTTTCTTGAAGCTCTCGACGCGTTCCTTAAGTTAGGATGATCAGGGATAGCTCATCTTTAAAAAAAAATATTGTTTCAGTAGTAGTGTTCGACCAAGGCTCTTGTTCGATTAATCAAGCATTTGGTTTTCTGGCTGTAACTTCGAAAATAATGCACTTAGGTAGCTCTGCCTGCGATTTTTGTGATGCCCTTTCCATCCTCTTTCAGCGTGTATAAGCCCAAGTCGATCGAAAAACTTTCCATTATTTTCCGAAATATATTGCAACGGGTATGTATTCCTTACCGTTTCCTCGATTTTCTTTAATCGCCTGTAACTTTCGAAACACCGATCGAAACCTATGATAATCATACATTTTCTTGAAGCTCTCGACGCGTACCTTAAGATAGGACTATCAGCGACAGCTCATCTTTAAAAAAAAATATTGTTTCAGTAGTAGTGGTCGACCAAGGCTCTTCCTCGATTAATCAAGTCTTTGGTTTTTTGGCTAAAACTTCGAAAATAATGCACTTAGAAAGCTCTGCCTGCGATTTTTGTGATCCTCTTTCCATCCTCTTTAAGCGTGTATAAGCACAAGTCGACCGAAACACTTTGCATTTTTTGCCGAAATAAATTGCAAGGGGTATGTATTCCTTACCGTTTCCTTGATTTTCTATAATCGCTTGTAACTTTCGAAACACCGATCGAAACCTATGATAATCATACATCTTCTTGAAGCTGCCGACGCGTACCTTAAGATAGGACTATCAGCGACAGCTCATCTTTAAAAAAAAATATTGTTTCAGTAGTAGTGGTCGACCAAGGCTCTTCCTCGATTAATCAAGTCTTTGGTTTTTTGGCTGTAACTTCGAAAATAATGCACTTAGAAAGCTCTGCCTGCGATTTTTGTGATCCTCTTTCCATCCCCTTAGGCATGTATAACCACAAGTCGACCAAAACACTTTCCATTTTATGCCGAAATAAATTGCAAGGTGTATGTATTCCTTACCGTTTCCTTGATTTTCTATAATCGCCTGTAACTTTCGAAACACCTATCGAAACCTATGATAATCATACATTTTCTTGAAGCTCTCGACGCGTACCTTATGATAGGACTATCAGCGAAAGCCCATCTTTAAAAAAAAATTGTTTCAGTTGTACTGGTCGACCAAGGCTCTTCCTCGATTAATCAAGTCTTTGGTTTTTTGGCTATATCTTCGAAAATAATGCATTTAGAAAGCTCTGCCTGCGATTTTTGTGATCCTCTTTCCATCCTCTTTAAGCATGTGTAAGGAAACCACGAGGTACCCCCTCCCTTTTCACGCTAGTCATTCAATTAGATTTAATAAGTTAAAATAAGGTCAGGGAACAACTGACATGTAATGTCGTTTCTCTGTTTATAGGTAAGTGTTGTACATAGTGTAAATTAGAACTTAAAATAAAAAGAATACTCTGTTTATAGAAACCCATTTATGCCACTGTTGTCACCTAACCTAAAACGCACAACCAAACAACATTATAAAACGACATTATCGTCAGAAAAACGGGAAGAAAAAAAAAAGGAAAGAAAATGGATAAGCTAAGGTTCGACTTCAGGGTGAAAACATCGGGAGATGGAAAAACCAATATAATTGCCCTAACTTCAATTGGAATACAAGAAGGCAAGAACTTCATAATGCCGGCGAAATTTGAAGCGATGAAATTTCACACAGTTCTCGAAAAAACAAAGCCTTACGAGAGAATAAAGAACACCCTAAAAAGAAGACATCAAAACAGAGGAGTCTGGATAACACTTACAGAAGATTTAAGAAAAACATATTTGGATGAAGCTGACAATTTAATGTTTAATGAACTCTACTTAGAAGAGGTGGAGAAAGAGACATTGGAAACAAAAGAAAGGGAAGTTACAGAAGACTCCATGACTAAATTATTAGAGAAACTTATAAACCAACAACAAAGTTATGAACAGCAAAATTTACAAAAGATCTCAGAAAAATTTATATTAGAAAAATATCAAACAAAAAGTACCAATGCACACCAATGGATCGAAAATTTTGAAAAAGAATGCCAACGCTTTGAAATAATAAAGGATGAAAAGAAGATTGAAATTTTAAAACTTTTCCTAGAAAAATCTTGTCTTGACTGGTATAGCAGCATGATGATAAAATTTGGTACACATTCAGAATGGGAGAAATGGAAAAAAAGTTTCACTGAAACGTACGCGAACAAAGGATGGAGCCAAATTAGATATGCACTAACATTTAAATACCAGGCAGGGTCACTGCTGGAATATGCAGTAAAAAAACAAAAGCTTTTGTTAGAAGTACGAAAAACGGTCGATAAGGATACATTAATAGACCTAATAGCCCTAGGTCTACCAAACTTCATAACAGACAAAATTGATAGAGAAGCATTGCAAGAAACTGAGGATTTATTCAACGAAATAGGAAGACTGGAGCACATGGTTGAAAAAAGAAAATTTGGAGAGAAAAGACCAATTCCAAAGATGGAGAATAAAATCCCAAGAACACCATGCAAAATTTGTGAGAAAAACGGCAAAGGTACACGTTACCATCCTGAGGCACTATGTTGGTTTAAACCAAGGTATAATGATGAAAAAATAGAAAAACAAATAGAATATGTAAATAATACAGGATTAGAAAATATACTAATAAAAGAAAATCCAAAAAACTAGAATTAACACCATTGATTAAAGTAAAAGTATTGCTCAACGATACTCTAGAAGTGAAGGGCATTTATGACCCAGGATCAAATATATCCTTAATAAATGCAAGATTATTAAAAATGAAAAGAAAACAAACAAGCAATACTAACAATAGGAACTTAACTACAATCAATGGTGTGAAAAAAACAGAGGGAGTAATAACTACAAAAGTAAAAATCTTTAATGAAGAAAATAAGATGGATATTTTTGTTATAGACAGTGAACATTTTCACTATGATTTTCTGATCGGCTTAGATTGTATAAAAAAATTCAAATTGTGCCAAGACGAAAAACTACAAATAAAACAGAGAAGTACACCGGAGTCAGACGAGGAAGATTCCACAAAAACACACGAAAAAAATATAAGAATCCCCAGTCTAGAAGGAAAAAAAGAGGAAGATTATACAATAAATTTTAATGAACATATTAATGAAAAAGATTTTGAGATAGTCACAAACCACTTAGAAAGTGAGAAAAAAAAGATCATTGATGAACTTATAAAAAAACATAGAGAAGTATTTGCGAAAGACAAGTATGATGTAGGAAGAGTAAGAAATTATGAAGCTCACATAGACTTACTAGTTGAAAAATACCCTAGTAAAAGACCGTACAGATGTACGACAGAAGATAGAAAAGAAATTGAACAACAGATCGCCGAACTACTAAGAAAAAAATTAATCGAAGATTCATACAGTCCTTTTGCCGCTCCAGTTACCCTAGTATACAAACGAGAAGAGAATAAGAAAACAAGACTCTGTATAGACTTTCGGGATTTGAATAAAATAGTAGTGCCTCAATCACAGCCGTTTCCTCTAATCGAAGATCTTGTAGAGAAAACAAGAGACTGCAAATATTTCTCTACACTAGACATAAATTCAGCATTCTGGGCGATACCGTTAAAAATCGAAGATAGAAAGAAAACGGCATTTGTGACACAGGAAGGTCATTACCAATGGACCTGTCTACCATTTGGGTTAAAAACTTCTCCAGCAATTTTCCAAAGGATTTTGAGTAATATTAAAAGAAAACAAAAACTCTCAGACTTTGTAGTGAATTATATTGATGACATATTAGTTTTCTCAAAAACATTTACTGAACACATCGACCACCTAAGACGATTATTCGAAGCAATAGTAAAAGAAGGCTTTAGATTAAAGTTCTCAAAATGTGCTTTCGCAAAAGACTGGGTAAAATACTTAGGTCACATAATACAAAATAATTCGGTACGTCCACTGAAAGACAATCTAATATCGATACGAAATTTCCCTACACCGAAAACGCAGAAAAACGTCAGGCAATTTTTGGGAAAAATAAACTTCTATAACAAATATGTCAAAAACAGTGCAATTACTTTAGACCCATTACACAACCTATTAAGGAAAAATCAACAATTCAATTGGACGAAAGAGTGTCAGGCATCATTCGACAGAATAAAAGATCTCCTTTGTCGACAACCGGTTTTAGGAATATTTGACCAGAAGCTACCAATACACATATATACGGATGCCAGCTCAAAAGGAGTGGGAGCAATTCTAAAACAACCACAAATGAATGGAGAAGAAAAACCGATCGCATACTTCTCAAAAAAATTAAACGACACCCAAAAGAGAAAAAAAGCAATTTATTTAGAATGCCTGGCTATAAAAGAAGCAATAAAATATTGGCAACACCGACTCATAGGACGAAAATTTACTGTTTTTTCAGATCATAAGCCATTGGAAAATATGAAGATAAAATGTAGAACCGACGAAGAACTAGGCGATTTGATGTACTACTTGTCACAATACAACTTCGATATAAAATACGCTCCAGGAAAATACAACCAAGAAGCAGATTGCCTAAGCAGGAACCCGGTGTTGGAACCAAATGAAAACGAAGATGAACAGTTAAAAGTTGTAAACCTCATCAAATTACAAGATATTATCAACGACCAAGAAACAAACACAGAACTACAAACCGAAAAAGAAAAAATGACAAAGAAAAATAAAATATACTTTAAGAAAATAAGAGGAAAAGAGAAAATAGTACTATCAGAAAAACTTAGCATAGAACTCATACAAAAAATTCACGAACATTATAGTCATATAGGCATAGAGCAAATAAAAAACAAAATCAATCCTTTCTATACAAACAAAAACTTAATGCAGAACATAAAAGAAATATGTAAAAAATGCACAACATGTATTAAGAACAAATCAAGAGGCCAGGACAAATATGGCTTAATGTCTCACTTAGGACCGGCTGAAAAACCGTACGAGATTATGTCAATTGATACAATTGGAGGTTTTGGAGGAAGACGATCATCAAAGAAATACTTACACCTACTAGTCGACCACTTTACAAGGTACGCTTGGATACTGACGTCAAAAACTCAAAGCGCCAAGGATTTCATAAAATTAGTTAAAAAAATTGCAACAGATGAAAAGATCGGCATGGTGTTAACCGACCAATACCCGGGAATTAACTCAAAAGAATTTAAGGACTTTTTAGAAGAACAAAAAATTCCGCTGATTTTTACAGCAGTAAATTCACCGTTCTCAAACGGACTCAACGAAAGACTTAACCAGACATTAACAAATAAAATAAGATGCACAATAAATGAAAAAAAGAAAAAAGTTGCATGGACGACGGTTGCCGCAGAATGCGTAAAAAGATACAATGAAACAGAACATACGGTTACAGGTTTTACACCAAAATACCTGTTAGAAGGCGAAGACACTACGATCTTACCAAATGAAATAAAACAAGAAAAAACACACAATAACTTACAAGAAGACAGAAAACGGGCACTCCAAAGAACAAAACAATCACACGACTACAACAAGAAAATATTTGATAAAAACAGGAAACCATTACAATTCAATGTTGGAGACGTAGTCTTTATAGAAAACGGTAATAGATTAAACAGAAGAAAACTGGATGAATTGAAGATTGGCCCCTATAAAATCTTGAATAAAATATCAAACTCCATATACGAGATTGATACGGGACACAAGAAAACACAATCAAACATATTCCAAATAACAAAATTAACTCCAGCTACCATCACATCGAAATAAAAACACGCCAGCTTTTACAGAAACAAGAAGAAAAGAGACGGAGTGAGAAGATCAAAATTTTTACAAAATTTTGTACTTGGGCGGGGAGATGTAAGGAAACCACGAGGTACCCCCTCCCTTTTCACGCTAGTCATTTCGCGCGCCGTGAGCGTAAACAGATTCAGCGAGAGATACAAACAAAGAGAGGTGAGAAACAAAGAGCACGTGGAAGAGAGTGAAAATTAGAGACTATCGTTTACAGTGATTTAATAAGTTAAAATAAGGTCAGGGAACAACTGACATGTAATGTCGTTTCTCTGTTTATAGGTAAGTGTTGTACATAGTGTAAATTAGAACTTAAAATAAAAAGAATACTCTGTTTATAGAAACCCATTTATGCCACTGTTGTCACCTAACCTAAAACGCACAACCAAACAACATTATACATGTATAAGCACAAGTCGACCGAAACACTTTCCATTTTTTGCCGAAATAAATTGCAAGGGGTATGTATTCCTTGCCGTTTCCTCAATTTTCTATAATCGCCTGTAACTTTCGAAACACCGATCGAAACCTATGATAATCGTACATTTTCTTGAAGCTGTAAACGCGTACCTTAAGATAGGACTATCAGCGACAGCTCATCTTTAAAAAAAAATATTGTTTCAGTAGTAGTGGTCGACCAAGGCTCTTCCTCGATTAATCAAGTCTTTGGTTTTTTGGCTGTAACTTTGAAAATATTGCACTTAGAAAGCTCTGCCTGCGATTTTTGTGATCCTCGTTCCATCCTCTTTAAGCGTGTATAAGTACAAGTCGACTAAACACTTTCCATTTTTTGCCGAAATAAATTGCAAGGGGTATGTATTCCTTACCGTTTCGTCGATTTTCTATAATCGCCTGTAACTTTCGAAACACCGATCGAAACCTATGCTAATCATACATTTTCTTGAAGCTGCCGACGCGTACCTTGAGATAGGACTATTAGCGACAGCTCATCTTTAAAAAAAAATATTGTTTCAGTAGTAGGGTTCGACCAAGGCTCTTCTTCGATTAATCAAGCCTTTGGTTTTCTGGCCGTAACTTCGAAAATAATGCACTTAGGTAGCTCTGCCTGCGATTTTTGTGATGCCCTTTCCATCCTCTTTCAGCGTGTATAAGCACAAGTCGATCGAAAAACTTTCCATTTCTTGCCGAAATAAATTGCAGGGTATGTATTCCTTACCGTATCCTCGATTTTCTATAACCGCCTGTAACTTTCGAAACACCGATCGAAACCTATGCTAATCATACATTTTCTTGAAGCTGTCGACGCGTACCTTGAGATAGGACTATCAGCGACAGCCCATCTTTAAAAAAAATATTGTTTCAGTTGTAGTGGTCGACCAAGGCTCTTCCTCGATTAATCAAGCCTTTGGTTTTTTGGCTGTAACTTCGAAAATAATGCACTTAGAAAGCTCTGCCCGCGATTTTTGTGATCCTCTTTCCATCCTCTTTAAGCATGTATAAGTACAAGTCGACCGAAACACTTTCCATTTTTTGCCGAAATAAATTGCAAGGGGTATGTATTCCTTACCGTTTCGTCGATTTTCTATAATCGCCTGTAACTTTCGAAACACCGATCGAAACCTATGCTAATCATACATTTTCTTGAAGCTGCCGACGCGTACCTTGAGATAGGACTATTAGCGACAGCTCATCTTTAAAAAAAAATATTATTTCAGTAGTAGTGGTCGACCAAGGCTCTTCTTCGATTAATCAAGCCTTTGGTTTTTTGGCTATAACTTCGAAAGTAATGCACTTAGAAAGCTCTGCCTGCGATTTTTGTGATCCTCGTTCCATCCTCTTTAAGCGTGTATAAATACAAGTCGACCGAAACACTTTCCATTTTTTGCCGAAATAAATTGCAAGGGGTATGTATTCCTTACCGTTTCCATGATTTTCTATAATCGCCTGTAACTTTCGAAACACCGATCGAAACCTATGATAATCATACATTTTCTTGAAGCTCTCGACGCGTACCTTGAGATAGGACTATCAGCGGAAGCCCATCTTTAAAAAAAAATTGTTTCAGTTGTACTGGTCGACCAAGGCTCTTCCTCGATTAATCAAGTCTTTGGTTTTTTGGCTATAACTTCGAAAATAATGCACTTAGAAAGCTCTGCCTGCGATTTTTGTCGTCCTCTTTCCATCCTCTTTAAGCATGTATAAGCACAAGTCGACCGAAACACTTTCCATTTTTTGCCGAAATAAGTTGCAAGGGGTATGTATTCCTTACCTTTTCCTTGATTTTCTATAATCGCCTGTAACTTTCGAAACACCGATCGAAACCTAAGATAATCATACATTTTCTTAAAGCTCTTGACGCGTACCTTGAGATAGGACTATCAGCGAAAGCCCATCTTTAAAAAAAAATTGTTTCAGTTGTACTGGTCGACCAAGGCTCTTCCTCGATTAATCAAGTCTTTGGCTTTTTGGCTATAACTTCGAAAATAATGCACTTAGAAAGCTCTGCCTGCGATTTTTGTGATCCTCTTTCCATCCTCTTTAAGCATGTATAAGCACAAGTCGACCGAAACACTTTCCATTTTTTGCCGAAATAAATTGCAGGGGTATGTATTCCTTGCCGTTTCCTCGATTTTCTATAATCACCTGTAACTTTCGAAACACCGATCGAAATCTATGATAATCATACATTTTCTTGAAGCTGTTGACGCGTACCTTAAGATAGGACTATCAGCGACAGCTCATCTTTAAAAAAAAATATTGTTTCAGTAGTAGTGGTCGACCAAGGCTCTTCCTCGATTAATCATGTCTTTGGTTTTTTGGCTGTAACTTTGAAAATAATGCACTTAGAAAGCTCTGCCTGCGATTTTTGTGATCCTCTTTCCATCCTCTTTAAGCATTTATAAGCACAAGTCGACTGAAACACTTTCCATTTCTTGCCGAAATAAATTGCAAGGCGTATGTATTCCTTACCGTTTCCTCGATTTTCTATAATCGCCTGTAACTTTCGAAACACCGATCGAAACCTATGATAATCATACATTTTCTTGAAGCTCTCGACGCGTACCTTGAGATAGGACTATCAGCGGAAGCCCATCTTTAAAAAAAAATTGTTTCAGTTGTACTGGTCGACCAAGGCTCTTCCTCGATTAATCAAGTCTTTGGTTTTTTGGCTATAACTTCGAAAATAATGCACTTAGAAAGCTCTGCCTGCGATTTTTGTCGTCCTCTTTCCATCCTCTTTAAGCATGTATAAGCACAAGTCGACCGAAACACTTTCCATTTTTTGCCGAAATAAGTTGCAAGGGGTATGTATTCCTTACCTTTTCCTTGATTTTCTATAATCGCCTGTAACTTTCGAAACACCGATCGAAACCTAAGATAATCATACATTTTCTTAAAGCTCTCGACGCGTACCTTGAGATAGGGCTATCAGCGAAAGCCCATCTTTAAAAAAAAATTGTTTCAGTTGTACTGGTCGACCAAGGCTCTTCCTCGATTAATCAAGTCTTTGGCTTTTTGGCTATAACTTCGAAAATAATGCACTTAGAAAGCTCTGCCTGCGATTTTTGTGATCCTCTTTCCATCCTCTTTAAGCATGTATAAGCACAAGTCGACCGAAACACTTTCCATTTTTTGCCGAAATAAATTGCAGGGGTATGTATTCCTTGCCGTTTCCTCGATTTTCTATAATCACCTGTAACTTTCGAAACACCGATCGAAATCTATGATAATCATACATTTTCTTGAAGCTGTTGACGCGTACCTTAAGATAGGACTATCAGCGACAGCTCATCTTTAAAAAAAAATATTGTTTCAGTAGTAGTGGTCGACCAAGGCTCTTCCTCGATTAATCATGTCTTTGGTTTTTTGGCTGTAACTTTGAAAATAATGCACTTAGAAAGCTCTGCCTGCGATTTTTGTGATCCTCTTTCCATCCTCTTTAAGCATTTATAAGCACAAGTCGACTGAAACACTTTCCATTTCTTGCCGAAATAAATTGCAAGGGGTATGTATTCCTTACCGTTTCCTCGATTTTCTATAATCGCCTGTAACTTTCGAAACACCGATCGAAACCTATGCTAATCATACATTTTCTTGAAGCTGTCGACGCGCACCTTGAGATAGGACTATCAGCGACAGCCCATCTTTAAAAAAAATATTGTTTCAGTTGTAGTGGTCGACCAAGGCTCTTTCTCGATTAATCAAGTCTTTGGTTTTTTGGCTGTAACTTCGAAAATAATGCACTTAGAAAGCTCTACCCGCGATTTTTGTGATGCCCTTTCCATCCTCCTTAAGTGAGTGTAAGCACAAGTCGATCGAAAAACTGTCCATGTTTTGCCGAAATAAATTGCAAGGGGTATGTATTCCTTACCGTCTCCTTGATTTTCTATAATCGCCTGTAACTTTCGAAACACCGATCGAAACCTATGATAATCATACATTTTCTTGAAGCTCTCGACGCGTACCTTAAGATAGGACTATCAGCGAAATCCCATCTTTAAAAAAAAATTGTTTCAGTTGTACTGGTCGACCAAGGCTCTTCCTCGATTAATCAAGTGTTTGGTTTTTTGGCTATATCTTCGAAAATAATGCATTTAGAAAGATCTGCCTGCGATTTTTGTGATCCTCTTTCCATCCTCTTTAAGCATGTATAAGCACAAGACGACCCAAACACTTTCCATTTTTTGCCGAAATAAATTGCAAGGGGTATGTATTCCTTACCGTTTCCTTGATTTTCTATAATCGCCTGTAACTTTCGAAACACCGATCGAAACCAATAATAATCATACATTTTCTTAAAGCTCTCAACGCGTACCTCAAGATAGGATGATCAGCGACAGTCCATCTTTAAAAAAAATATTGTTTTAGTTGTAGTGGTCGACCAAGGCTCTTCTTCGATTAATCAAGCCTTTGGTTTTTTGGCTGTAACTTCGAAAATAATGCACTTAGAAAGCTCTGCCTGCGATTTTTGTGATGCCCTTTCCATCCTCCTTAAGCGAGTGTAAGCACAAGTCGATCGAAAAACTTTCCATGTTTTGCCGAAATAAATTGCAAGGGGTATGTATTCCTTACCGTTTCCTTGATTTTCTATAATCGCCTGTAACTTTCGAAACACCGATCGAAACCTATGATAATCATACATTTTCTTGAAGCTCTCGACGCGTACCTTAAGATAGGACTATCAGCGAAAGCCCATCTTTAAAAAAAAATTGTTTCAGTTGTACTGGTCGACCAAGGCTCTTCCTCGATTAATCAAGTCTTTGGTTTTTTGGCTATATCTTCGAAAATAATGCATTTAGAAAGTTCTGCCTGCGATTTTTGTGATCCTCTTTCCATCCTCTTTAAGCATGTATAAGCACAAGTCGACCGAAACACTTTCCATGTTTTGCGGAAATAAATTGCAAGGGGTATGTATTCCTTACCGTTTCCTTGATTTTCTATAATCGCCTGTAACTTTCGAAACACCGATCGAAACCAATGATAATCATACATTTTCTTGAAGCTCTCGACGCGTACCTTAAGTTAGGATGATCAGCGATAGCTCATCTTTAAAAAAAAATATTGTTTCAGTAGTAGGGTTCGACCAAGGCTCTTCTTCGATTAATGAAGCCTTTGGTTTTCTGGCCGTAACTTCGAAAATAATGCACTTAGGTAGCTCTGCCTGCGATTTTTGTGATGCCCTTTCCATCCTCTTTCAGCGTGTATAAGCAAAAGTCGATCGAAAAACTTTCCATTTCTTGCCGAAATAAATTGCAGGGTATGTATTCCTTACCGTTTCCTCGATTTTCTATAATCGCCTGTAACTTTCGAAACACCGATCGAAACCTATGATAATCATACATTTTCTTGAAGCTCTCGACGCGTACCTTGAGATAGGACTATCAGCGGAAGCCCATCTTTAAAAAAAAATTGTTTCAGTTGTACTGGTCGACCAAGGCTCTTCCTCGATTAATCAAGTCTTTGGTTTTTTGGCTATAACTTCGAAAATAATGCACTTAGAAAGCTCTGCCTGCGATTTTTGTCGTCCTCTTTCCATCCTCTTTAAGCATGTATAAGCACAAGTCGACCGAAACACTTTCCATTTTTTGCCGAAATAAGTTGCAAGGGGTATGTATTCCTTACCTTTTCCTTGATTTTCTATAATCGCCTGTAACTTTCGAAACACCGATCGAAACCTAAGATAATCATACATTTTCTTAAAGCTCTCGACGCGTACCTTGAGATAGGACTATCAGCGAAAGCCCATCTTTAAAAAAAAATTGTTTCAGTTGTACTGGTCGACCAAGGCTCTTCCTCGATTAATCAAGTCTTTGGCTTTTTGGCTATAACTTCGAAAATAATGCACTTAGAAAGCTCTGCCTGCGATTTTTGTGATCCTCTTTCCATCCTCTTTAAGCATGTATAAGCACAAGTCGACCGAAACACTTTCCATTTTTTGCCGAAATAAATTGCAGGGGTATGTATTCCTTGCCGTTTCCTCGATTTTCTATAATCACCTGTAACTTTCGAAACACCGATCGAAATCTATGATAATCATACATTTTCTTGAAGCTGTTGACGCGTACCTTAAGATAGGACTATCAGCGACAGCTCATCTTTAAAAAAAAATATTGTTTCAGTAGTAGTGGTCGACCAAGGCTCTTCCTCGATTAATCATGTCTTTGGTTTTTTGGCTGTAACTTTGAAAATAATGCACTTAGAAAGCTCTGCCTGCGATTTTTGTGATCCTCTTTCCATCCTCTTTAAGCATTTATAAGCACAAGTCGACTGAAACACTTTCCATTTCTTGCCGAAATAAATTGCAAGGGGTATGTATTCCTTACCGTTTCCTCGATTTTCTATAATCGCCTGTAACTTTCGAAACACCGATCGAAACCTATGCTAATCATACATTTTCTTGAAGCTGTCGACGCGCACCTTGAGATAGGACTATCAGCGACAGCCCATCTTTAAAAAAAATATTGTTTCAGTTGTAGTGGTCGACCAAGGCTCTTTCTCGATTAATCAAGTCTTTGGTTTTTTGGCTGTAACTTCGAAAATAATGCACTTAGAAAGCTCTACCCGCGATTTTTGTGATGCCCTTTCCATCCTCCTTAAGTGAGTGTAAGCACAAGTCGATCGAAAAACTGTCCATGTTTTGCCGAAATAAATTGCAAGGGGTATGTATTCCTTACCGTCTCCTTGATTTTCTATAATCGCCTGTAACTTTCGAAACACCGATCGAAACCTATGATAATCATACATTTTCTTGAAGCTCTCGACGCGTACCTTAAGATAGGACTATCAGCGAAATCCCATCTTTAAAAAAAAATTGTTTCAGTTGTACTGGTCGACCAAGGCTCTTCCTCGATTAATCAAGTGTTTGGTTTTTTGGCTATATCTTCGAAAATAATGCATTTAGAAAGATCTGCCTGCGATTTTTGTGATCCTCTTTCCATCCTCTTTAAGCATGTATAAGCACAAGACGACCCAAACACTTTCCATTTTTTGCCGAAATAAATTGCAAGGGGTATGTATTCCTTACCGTTTCCTTGATTTTCTATAATCGCCTGTAACTTTCGAAACACCGATCGAAACCAATAATAATCATACATTTTCTTAAAGCTCTCAACGCGTACCTCAAGATAGGATGATCAGCGACAGTCCATCTTTAAAAAAAATATTGTTTTAGTTGTAGTGGTCGACCAAGGCTCTTCTTCGATTAATCAAGCCTTTGGTTTTTTGGCTGTAACTTCGAAAATAATGCACTTAGAAAGCTCTGCCTGCGATTTTTGTGATGCCCTTTCCATCCTCCTTAAGCGAGTGTAAGCACAAGTCGATCGAAAAACTTTCCATGTTTTGCCGAAATAAATTGCAAGGGGTATGTATTCCTTACCGTTTCCTTGATTTTCTATAATCGCCTGTAACTTTCGAAACACCGATCGAAACCTATGATAATCATACATTTTCTTGAAGCTCTCGACGCGTACCTTAAGATAGGACTATCAGCGAAAGCCCATCTTTAAAAAAAAATTGTTTCAGTTGTACTGGTCGACCAATGCTCTTCCTCGATTAATCAAGTCTTTGGTTTTTTGGCTATATCTTCGAAAATAATGCATTTAGAAAGTTCTGCCTGCGATTTTTGTGATCCTCTTTCCATCCTCTTTAAGCATGTATAAGCACAAGTCGACCGAAACACTTTCCATGTTTTGCGGAAATAAATTGCAAGGGGTATGTATTCCTTACCGTTTCCTTGATTTTCTATAATCGCCTGTAACTTTCGAAACACCGATCGAAACCAATGATAATCATACATTTTCTTGAAGCTCTCGACGCGTACCTTAAGTTAGGATGATCAGCGATAGCTCATCTTTAAAAAAAAATATTGTTTCAGTAGTAGGGTTCGACCAAGGCTCTTCTTCGATTAATGAAGCCTTTGGTTTTCTGGCCGTAACTTCGAAAATAATGCACTTAGGTAGCTCTGCCTGCGATTTTTGTGATGCCCTTTCCATCCTCTTTCAGCGTGTATAAGCAAAAGTCGATCGAAAAACTTTCCATTTCTTGCCGAAATAAATTGCAGGGTATGTATTCCTTACCGTTTCCTCGATTTTCTATAACCGCCTGTAACTTTCGAAACAC
This sequence comes from Anoplius nigerrimus, assembly GCA_914767735.1. Lineage (NCBI taxonomy): Eukaryota > Metazoa > Arthropoda > Insecta > Hymenoptera > Pompilidae > Anoplius > Anoplius nigerrimus. The sequence goes on along the minus strand of CAJZBX010000559.1, from coordinate 45,015 downwards.
CGATCGAAACCTATGCTAATCATACATTTTCTTGAAGCTGTCGACGCGTACCTTGAGATAGGACTATCAGCGACAGCCCATCTTTAAAAAAAATATTGTTTCAGTTGTAGTGGTCGACCAAGGCTCTTCCTCGATTAATCAAGCCTTTGGTTTTTTGGCTGTAACTTCGAAAATAATGCACTTAGAAAGCTCTGCCCGCGATTTTTGTGATGCCCTTTCCATCCTCCTTAAGCGTGTGTAAGCACAAGTCGATCGAAAAACTTTCCATTTTTTGCCGAAATAAATTGCAAGGGGTATGTATTCCTTACCGTATCCTCGATTTTCTATAACCGCCTGTAACTTTCGAAACACCGATCGAAACCTATGCTAATCATACATTTTCTTGAAGCTGTCGACGCGTACCTTGAGATAGGACTATCAGCGACAGCCCATCTTTAAAAAAAATATTGTTTCAGTTGTAGTGGTCGACCAAGGCTCTTCCTCGATTAATCAAGCCTTTGGTTTTTTGGCTGTAACTTCGAAAATAATGCAGTTAGAAAGCTCTGCCTGCGATTTTTGTGATCCTCTTTCCATCCTCTTTAAGCATGTATAAGTACAAGTCGACCGAAACAATTTCCATTTTTTGCCGAAATAAATTGCAAGGGGTATGTATTCCTTACCGTTTCGTCGATTTTCTATAATCGCCTGTAACTTTCGAAACACCGATCGAAACCTATGCTAATCATACATTTTCTTGAAGCTGTCGACGCGTACCTTGAGATAGGACTATTAGCGACAGCTCATCTTTAAAAAAAAATATTATTTCAGTAGTAGTGGTCGACCAAGGCTCTTCTTCGATTAATCAAGCCTTTGGTTTTTTGGCTATAACTTCGAAAGTAATGCACTTAGAAAGCTCTGCCTGCGATTTTTGTGATCCTCGTTCCATCCTCTTTAAGCGTGTATAAATACAAGTCGACCGAAACACTTTCCATTTTTTGCCGAAATAAATTGCAAGGGGTATGTATTCCTTACCGTTTCCTCGATTTTCTATAATCGCCTGTAACTTTCGAAACACCGATCGAAACCTATGCTAATCATAAATTTTCTTGAAGCTGTCGACGCGTACCTTGAGATAGGACTATCAGCGACAGCCCATCTTTAAAAAAAATATTGTTTCAGTTGTAGTGGTCGACCAAGGCTCTTCTTCGATTAATCAAGCCTTTGGTTTTTTGGCTGTAACTTCGAAAATAATGCACTTAGAAAGCTCTGCCCGCGATTTTTGTGATGCCCTTTCCATCCTCCTTAAGCGTGTGTAAGCACAAGTCGATCGAAAAACTGTCCATGTTTTGCCGAAATAAGTTGCAAGGGGTATGTATTCCTTACCGTTTCCTTGATTTTCTATAATCGCCTGTAACTTTCGAAACACCGATCGAAACCTATGATAATCATACATTTTCTTAAAGCTCTCGACGCGTACCTTGAGATAGGACTATCAGCGAAAGCCCATCTTTAAAAAAAAATTGTTTCAGTTGTACTGGTCGACCAAGGCTCTTCCTCGATTAATCAAGTCTTTGGTTTTTTGGCTATAACTTCGAAAATAATGCACTTAGAAAGCTCTGCCTGCGATTTTTGTGATCCTCTTTCCATCCTCTTTAAGCATGTATAAGCACAAGTCGACCGAAACACTTTCCATTTTTTGCCGAAATAAATTGCAGGGGTATGTATTCCTTGCCGTTTCCTCGATTCTCTATAATCGCCTGTAACTTTCGAAACACCGATCGAAATCTATGATAATCATACATTTTCTTGAAGCTGTTGACGCGTACCTTAAGATAGGACTATCAGCGACAGCTCATCTTTAAAAAAAAATATTGTTTCAGTAGTAGTGGTCGACCAAGGCTCTTCCTCGATTAATCATGTCTTTGGTTTTTTGGCTGTAACTTTGAAAATAATGCACCTAGAAAGCTCTGCCTGCGATTTTTGTGATCCTCTTTCCATCCTCTTTAAGCATTTATAAGCACAAGTCGACTGAAACACTTTCCATTTCTTGCCGAAATAAATTGCAAGGGGTATGTATTCCTTACCGTTTCCTCGATTTTCTATAATCGCCTGTAACTTTCGAAACACCGATCGAAACCTATGCTAATCATACATTTTCTTGAAGCTGTCGACGCGCACCTTGAGATAGGACTATCAGCGACAGCCCATCTTTAAAAAAAATATTGTTTCAGTTGTAGTGGTCGACCAAGGCTCTTTCTCGATTAATCAAGTCTTTGGTTTTTTGGCTGTAACTTCGAAAATAATGCACTTAGAAAGCTCTGCCCGCGATTTTTGTGATGCCCTTTCCATCCTCCTTAAGTGAGTGTAAGCACAAGTCGATCGAAAAACTGTCCATGTTTTGCCGAAATAAATTGCAAGGGGTATGTATTCCTTACCGTCTCCTTGATTTTCTATAATCGCCTGTAACTTTCGAAACACCGATCGAAACCTATGATAATCATACATTTTCTTGAAGCTCTCGACGCGTACCTTAAGATAGGACTATCAGCGAAATCCCATCTTCAAAAAAAAAATTGTTTCAGTTGTACTGGTCGACCAAGGCTCTTCCTCGATTAATCAAGTGTTTGGTTTTTTGGCTATATCTTCGAAAATAATGCATTTAGAAAGATCTGCCTGCGATTTTTGTGATCCTCTTTCCATCCTCTTTAAGCATGTATAAGCACAAGACGACCCAAACACTTTCCATTTTTTGCCGAAATTAATTGCAAGGGGTATGTATTCCTTACCGTTTCCTTGATTTTCTATAATCGCCTGTAACTTTCGAAACACCGATCGAAACCAATAATAATCATACATTTTCTTAAAGCTCTCAACGCGTACCTCAAGATAGGATGATCAGCGACAGTCCATCTTTAAAAAAAATATTGTTTTAGTTGTAGTGGTCGACCAAGGCTCTTCTTCGATTAATCAAGCCTTTGGTTTTTTGGCTGTAACTTCGAAAATAATGCACTTAGAAAGCTCTGCCTGCGATTTTTGTGATGCCCTTTCCATCCTCCTTAAGCGAGTGTAAGCACAAGTCGATCGAAAAACTTTCCATGTTTTGCCGAAATAAATTGCAAGGGGTATGTATTCCTTACCGTTTCCTTGATTTTCTATAATCGCCTGTAACTTTCGAAACACCAATCGAAACCTATGATAATCATACATTTTCTTGAAGCTCTCGACGCGTACCTTAAGATAGGACTATCAGCAAAAGCCCATCTTTAAAAAAAAATTGTTTCAGTTGTACTGGTCGACCAAGGCTCTTCCTCGATTAATCAAGTCTTTGGTTTTTTGGCTATATCTTCGAAAATAATGCATTTAGAAAGTTCTGCCTGCGATTTTTGTGATCCTCTTTCCATCCTCTTTAAGCATGTATAAGCACAAGTCGACCGAAACACTTTCCATGTTTTGCGGAAATAAATTGCAAGGGGTATGTATTCCTTACCGTTTCCTTGATTTTCTATAATCGCCTGTAACTTTCGAAACACCGATCGAAACCAATGATAATCATACATTTTCTTGAAGCTCTCGACGCGTACCTTAAGTTAGGATGATCAGCGATAGCTCATCTTTAAAAAAAAATATTGTTTCAGTAGTAGGGTTCGACCAAGGCTCTTCTTCGATTAATGAAGCCTTTGGTTTTCTGGCCGTAACTTCGAAAATAATGCACTTAGGTAGCTCTGCCTGCGATTTTTGTGATGCCCTTTCCATCCTCTTTCAGCGTGTATAAGCAAAAGTCGATCGAAAAACTTTCCATTTCTTGCCGAAATAAATTGCAGGGTATGTATTCCTTACCGTGTCCTCGATTTTCTATAACCGCCTGTAACTTTCGAAACACCGATCGAAACCTATGCTAATCATACATTTTCTTGAAGCTGTCGACGCGTACCTTGAGATAGGACTATCAGCGACAGCCCATCTTTAAAAAAAATATTGTTTCAGTTGTAGTGGTCGACCAAGGCTCTTCCTCGATTAATCAAGCCTTTGGTTTTTTGGCTGTAACTTCGAAAATAATGCACTTAGAAAGCTCTGCCCGCGATTTTTGTGATGCCCTTTCCATCCTCCTTAAGCGTGTGTAAGCACAAGTCGATCGAAAAACTTTCCATTTTTTGCCGAAATAAATTGCAAGGGGTATGTATTCCTTACCGTATCCTCGATTTTCTATAACCGCCTGTAACTTTCGAAACACCGATCGAAACCTATGCTAATCATACATTTTCTTGAAGCTGTCGACGCGTACCTTGAGATAGGACTATCAGCGACAGCCCATCTTTAAAAAAAATATTGTTTCAGTTGTAGTGGTCGACCAAGGCTCTTCCTCGATTAATCAAGCCTTTGGTTTTTTGGCTATAACTTCGAAAGTAATGCACTTAGAAAGCTCTGCCTGCGATTTTTGTGATCCTCGTTCCATCCTCTTTAAGCGTGTATAAATACAAGTCGACCGAAACACTTTCCATTTTTTGCCGAAATAAATTGCAAGGGGTATGTATTCCTTACCGTTTCCTCGATTTTCTATAATCGCCTGTAACTTTCGAAACACCGATCGAAACCTATGCTAATCATAAATTTTCTTGAAGCTGTCGACGCGCACCTTGAGATAGGACTATCAGCGACAGCCCATCTTTAAAAAAAATATTGTTTCAGTTGTAGTGGTCGACCAAGGCTCTTCTTCGATTAATCAAGCCTTTGGTTTTTTGGCTGTAACTTCGAAAATAATGCACTTAGAAAGCTCTGCCCGCGATTTTTGTGATGCCCTTTCCATCCTCCTTAAGCGTGTGTAAGCACAAGTCGATCGAAAAACTGTCCATGTTTTGCCGAAATAAGTTGCAAGGGGTATGTATTCCTTACCGTTTCCTTGATTTTCTATAATCGCCTGTAACTTTCGAAACACCGATCGAAACCTATGATAATCATACATTTTCTTAAAGCTCTGCCTGCGATTTTTGTGATCCTCTTTCCATCCTCTTTAAGCATGTATAAGCACAAGTCGACCGAAACACTTTCCATTTTTTGCCGAAATAAATTGCAGGGGTATGTATTCCTTGCCGTTTCCTCGATTCTCTATAATCGCCTGTAACTTTCGAAACACCGATCGAAATCTATGATAATCATACATTTTCTTGAAGCTGTTGACGCGTACCTTAAGATAGGACTATCAGCGACAGCTCATCTTTAAAAAAAAATATTGTTTCAGTAGTAGTGGTCGACCAAGGCTCTTCCTCGATTAATCATGTCTTTGGTTTTTTGGCTGTAACTTTGAAAATAATGCACCTAGAAAGCTCTGCCTGCGATTTTTGTGATCCTCTTTCCATCCTCTTTAAGCATTTATAAGCACAAGTCGACTGAAACACTTTCCATTTCTTGCCGAAATAAATTGCAAGGGGTATGTATTCCTTACCGTTTCCTCGATTTTCTATAATCGCCTGTAACTTTCGAAACACCGATCGAAACCTAAGATAATCATACATTTTCTTAAAGCTCTCGACGCGTACCTTGAGATAGGACTATCAGCGAAAGCCCATCTTTAAAAAAAAATTGTTTCAGTTGTACTGGTCGACCAAGGCTCTTCCTCGATTAATCAAGTCTTTGGCTTTTTGGCTATAACTTCGAAAATAATGCACTTAGAAAGCTCTGCCTGCGATTTTTGTGATCCTCTTTCCATCCTCTTTAAGCATGTATAAGCACAAGTCGACCGAAACACTTTCCATTTTTTGCCGAAATAAATTGCAGGGGTATGTATTCCTTGCCGTTTCCTCGATTTTCTATAATCACCTGTAACTTTCGAAACACCGATCGAAATCTATGATAATCATACATTTTCTTGAAGCTGTTGACGCGTACCTTAAGATAGGACTATCAGCGACAGCTCATCTTTAAAAAAAAATATTGTTTCAGTAGTAGTGGTCGACCAAGGCTCTTCCTCGATTAATCATGTCTTTGGTTTTTTGGCTGTAACTTCGAAAATAATGCACTTAGAAAGCTCTGCCCGCGATTTTTGTGATGCCCTTTCCATCCTCCTTAAGTGAGTGTAAGCACAAGTCGATCGAAAAACTGTCCATGTTTTGCCGAAATAAATTGCAAGGGGTATGTATTCCTTACCGTCTCCTTGATTTTCTATAATCGCCTGTAACTTTCGAAACACCGATCGAAACCTATGATAATCATACATTTTCTTGAAGCTCTCGACGCGTACCTTAAGATAGGACTATCAGCGAAATCCCATCTTCAAAAAAAAAATTGTTTCAGTTGTACTGGTCGACCAAGGCTCTTCCTCGATTAATCAAGTGTTTGGTTTTTTGGCTATATCTTCGAAAATAATGCATTTAGAAAGATCTGCCTGCGATTTTTGTGATCCTCTTTCCATCCTCTTTAAGCATGTATAAGCACAAGACGACCCAAACACTTTCCATTTTTTGCCGAAATAAATTGCAAGGGGTATGTATTCCTTACCGTTTCCTTGATTTTCTATAATCGCCTGTAACTTTCGAAACACCGATCGAAACCAATAATAATCATACATTTTCTTAAAGCTCTCAACGCGTACCTCAAGATAGGATGATCAGCGACAGTCCATCTTTAAAAAAAATATTGTTTTAGTTGTAGTGGTCGACCAAGGCTCTTCTTCGATTAATCAAGCCTTTGGTTTTTTGGCTGTAACTTCGAAAATAATGCACTTAGAAAGCTCTGCCTGCGATTTTTGTGATGCCCTTTCCATCCTCCTTAAGCGAGTGTAAGCACAAGTCGATCGAAAAACTTTCCATGTTTTGCCGAAATAAATTGCAAGGGGTATGTATTCCTTACCGTTTCCTTGATTTTCTATAATCGCCTGTAACTTTCGAAACACCGATCGAAACCTATGATAATCATACATTTTCTTGAAGCTCTCGACGCGTACCTTAAGATAGGACTATCAGCAAAAGCCCATCTTTAAAAAAAAATTGTTTCAGTTGTACTGGTCGACCAAGGCTCTTCCTCGATTAATCAAGTCTTTGGTTTTTTGGCTATATCTTCGAAAATAATGCATTTAGAAAGTTCTGCCTGCGATTTTTGTGATCCTCTTTCCATCCTCTTTAAGCATGTATAAGCACAAGTCGACCGAAACACTTTCCATGTTTTGCGGAAATAAATTGCAAGGGGTATGTATTCCTTACCGTTTCCTTGATTTTCTATAATCGCCTGTAACTTTCGAAACACCGATCGAAACCAATGATAATCATACATTTTCTTGAAGCTCTCGACGCGTACCTTAAGTTAGGATGATCAGCGATAGCTCATCTTTAAAAAAAAATATTGTTTCAGTAGTAGGGTTCGACCAAGGCTCTTCTTCGATTAATGAAGCCTTTGGTTTTCTGGCCGTAACTTCGAAAATAATGCACTTAGGTAGCTCTGCCTGCGATTTTTGTGATGCCCTTTCCATCCTCTTTCAGCGTGTATAAGCAAAAGTCGATCGAAAAACTTTCCATTTCTTGCCGAAATAAATTGCAGGGTATGTATTCCTTACCGTGTCCTCGATTTTCTATAACCGCCTGTAACTTTCGAAACACCGATCGAAACCTATGCTAATCATACATTTTCTTGAAGCTGTCGACGCGTACCTTGAGATAGGACTATCAGCGACAGCCCATCTTTAAAAAAAATATTGTTTCAGTTGTAGTGGTCGACCAAGGCTCTTCCTCGATTAATCAAGCCTTTGGTTTTTTGGCTGTAACTTCGAAAATAATGCACTTAGAAAGCTCTGCCCGCGATTTTTGTGATGCCCTTTCCATCCTCCTTAAGCGTGTGTAAGCACAAGTCGATCGAAAAACTTTCCATTTTTTGCCGAAATAAATTGCAAGGGGTATGTATTCCTTACCGTATCCTCGATTTTCTATAACCGCCTGTAACTTTCGAAACACCGATCGAAACCTATGCTAATCATACATTTTCTTGAAGCTGTCGACGCGTACCTTGAGATAGGACTATCAGCGACAGCCCATCTTTAAAAAAAATATTGTTTCAGTTGTAGTGGTCGACCAAGGCTCTTCCTCGATTAATCAAGCCTTTGGTTTTTTGGCTATAACTTCGAAAGTAATGCACTTAGAAAGCTCTGCCTGCGATTTTTGTGATCCTCGTTCCATCCTCTTTAAGCGTGTATAAATACAAGTCGACCGAAACACTTTCCATTTTTTGCCGAAATAAATTGCAAGGGGTATGTATTCCTTACCGTTTCCTCGATTTTCTATAATCGCCTGTAACTTTCGAAACACCGATCGAAACCTATGCTAATCATAAATTTTCTTGAAGCTGTCGACGCGCACCTTGAGATAGGACTATCAGCGACAGCCCATCTTTAAAAAAAATATTGTTTCAGTTGTAGTGGTCGACCAAGGCTCTTCTTCGATTAATCAAGCCTTTGGTTTTTTGGCTGTAACTTCGAAAATAATGCACTTAGAAAGCTCTGCCCGCGATTTTTGTGATGCCCTTTCCATCCTCCTTAAGCGTGTGTAAGCACAAGTCGATCGAAAAACTGTCCATGTTTTGCCGAAATAAGTTGCAAGGGGTATGTATTCCTTACCGTTTCCTTGATTTTCTATAATCGCCTGTAACTTTCGAAACACCGATCGAAACCTATGATAATCATACATTTTCTTAAAGCTCTGCCTGCGATTTTTGTGATCCTCTTTCCATCCTCTTTAAGCATGTATAAGCACAAGTCGACCGAAACACTTTCCATTTTTTGCCGAAATAAATTGCAGGGGTATGTATTCCTTGCCGTTTCCTCGATTCTCTATAATCGCCTGTAACTTTCGAAACACCGATCGAAATCTATGATAATCATACATTTTCTTGAAGCTGTTGACGCGTACCTTAAGATAGGACTATCAGCGACAGCTCATCTTTAAAAAAAAATATTGTTTCAGTAGTAGTGGTCGACCAAGGCTCTTCCTCGATTAATCATGTCTTTGGTTTTTTGGCTGTAACTTTGAAAATAATGCACCTAGAAAGCTCTGCCTGCGATTTTTGTGATCCTCTTTCCATCCTCTTTAAGCATTTATAAGCACAAGTCGACTGAAACACTTTCCATTTCTTGCCGAAATAAATTGCAAGGGGTATGTATTCCTTACCGTTTCCTCGATTTTCTATAATCGCCTGTAACTTTCGAAACACCGATCGAAACCTATGCTAATCATACATTTTCTTGAAGCTGTCGACGCGCACCTTGAGATAGGACTATCAGCGACAGCCCATATTTAAAAAAAATATTGTTTCAGTTGTAGTGGTCGACCAAGGCTCTTTCTCGATTAATCAAGTCTTTGGTTTTTTGGCTGTAACTTCGAAAATAATGCACTTAGAAAGCTCTGCCCGCGATTTTTGTGATGCCCTTTCCATCCTCCTTAAGCGTGTGTAAGCACAAGTCGATCGAAAAACTGTCCATGTTTTGCCGAAATAAGTTGCAAGGGGTATGTATTCCTTACCGTTTCCTTGATTTTCTATAATCGCCTGTAACTTTCGAAACACCGATCGAAACCTATGATAATCATACATTTTCTTAAAGCTCTCGACGCGTACCTTGAGATAGGACTATCAGCGAAAGCCCATCTTTAAAAAAAAATTGTTTCAGTTGTACTGGTCGACCAAGGCTCTTCCTCGATTAATCAAGTCTTTGGTTTTTTGGCTATAACTTCGAAAATAATGCACTTAGAAAGCTCTGCCTGCGATTTTTGTGATCCTCTTTCCATCCTCTTTAAGCATGTATAAGCACAAGTCGACCGAAACACTTTCCATTTTTTGCCGAAATAAATTGCAGGGGTATGTATTCCTTGCCGTTTCCTCGATTCTCTATAATCGCCTGTAACTTTCGAAACACCGATCGAAATCTATGATAATCATACATTTTCTTGAAGCTGTTGACGCGTACCTTAAGATAGGACTATCAGCGACAGCTCATCTTTAAAAAAAAATATTGTTTCAGTAGTAGTGGTCGACCAAGGCTCTTCCTCGATTAATCATGTCTTTGGTTTTTTGGCTGTAACTTTGAAAATAATGCACCTAGAAAGCTCTGCCTGCGATTTTTGTGATCCTCTTTCCATCCTCTTTAAGCATTTATAAGCACAAGTCGACTGAAACACTTTCCATTTCTTGCCGAAATAAATTGCAAGGGGTATGTATTCCTTACCGTTTCCTCGATTTTCTATAATCGCCTGTAACTTTCGAAACACCGATCGAAACCTATGCTAATCATACATTTTCTTGAAGCTGTCGACGCGCACCTTGAGATAGGACTATCAGCGACAGCCCATATTTAAAAAAAATATTGTTTCAGTTGTAGTGGTCGACCAAGGCTCTTTCTCGATTAATCAAGTCTTTGGTTTTTTGGCTGTAACTTCGAAAATAATGCACTTAGAAAGCTCTGCCCGCGATTTTTGTGATGCCCTTTCCATCCTCCTTAAGTGAGTGTAAGCACAAGTCGATCGAAAAACTGTCCATGTTTTGCCGAAATAAATTGCAAGGGGTATGTATTCCTTACCGTTTCCTTGATTTTCTATAATCGCCTGTAACTTTCGAAACACCGATCGAAACCTATGATAATCATACATTTTCTTAAAGCTCTCGACGCGTACCTTGAGATAGGACTATCAGCGAAAGCCCATCTTTAAAAAAAAATTGTTTCAGTTGTACTGGTCGACCAAGGCTCTTCCTCGATTAATCAAGTCTTTGGTTTTTTTGCTATAACTTCGAAAATAATGCACTTAGAAAGCTCTGCCTGCGATTTTTGTCGTCCTCTTTCCATCCTCTTTAAGCATGTATAAGCACAAGTCGACCGAAACACTTTCCATTTTTTGCCGAAATAAGTTGCAAGGGGTATGTATTCCTTACCTTTTCCTTGATTTTCTATAATCGCCTGTAACTTTCGAAACACCGATCGAAACCTAAGATAATCATACATTTTCTTAAAGCTCTCGACGCGTACCTTGAGATAGGACTATCAGCGAAAGCCCATCTTTAAAAAAAAATTGTTTCAGTTGTACTGGTCGACCAAGGCTCTTCCTCGATTAATCAAGTCTTTGGCTTTTTGGCTATAACTTCGAAAATAATGCACTTAGAAAGCTCTGCCTGCGATTTTTGTGATCCTCTTTCCATCCTCTTTAAGCATGTATAAGCACAAGTCGACCGAAACACTTTCCATTTTTTGCCGAAATAAATTGCAGGGGTATGTATTCCTTGCCGTTTCCTCGATTTTCTATAATCACCTGTAACTTTCGAAACACCGATCGAAATCTATGATAATCATACATTTTCTTGAAGCTGTTGACGCGTACCTTAAGATAGGACTATCAGCGACAGCTCATCTTTAAAAAAAAATATTGTTTCAGTAGTAGTGGTCGACCAAGGCTCTTCCTCGATTAATCATGTCTTTGGTTTTTTGGCTGTAACTTTGAAAATAATGCACTTAGAAAGCTCTGCCTGCGATTTTTGTGATCCTCTTTCCATCCTCTTTAAGCATTTATAAGCACAAGTCGACTGAAACACTTTCCATTTCTTGCCGAAATAAATTGCAAGGGGTATGTATTCCTTACCGTTTCCTCGATTTTCTATAATCGCCTGTAACTTTCGAAACACCGATCGAAACCTATGCTAATCATACATTTTCTTGAAGCTGTCGACGCGCACCTTGAGATAGGACTATCAGCGACAGCCCATCTTTAAAAAAAATATTGTTTCAGTTGTAGTGGTCGACCAAGGCTCTTTCTCGATTAATCAAGTCTTTGGTTTTTTGGCTGTAACTTCGAAAATAATGCACTTAGAAAGCTCTGCCCGCGATTTTTGTGATGCCCTTTCCATCCTCCTTAAGTGAGTGTAAGCACAAGTCGATCGAAAAACTGTCCATGTTTTGCCGAAATAAATTGCAAGGGGTATGTATTCCTTACCGTCTCCTTGATTTTCTATAATCGCCTGTAACTTTCGAAACACCGATCGAAACCTATGATAATCATACATTTTCTTGAAGCTCTCGACGCGTACCTTAAGATAGGACTATCAGCGAAATCCCATCTTCAAAAAAAAAATTGTTTCAGTTGTACTGGTCGACCAAGGCTCTTCCTCGATTAATCAAGTGTTTGGTTTTTTGGCTATATCTTCGAAAATAATGCATTTAGAAAGATCTGCCTGCGATTTTTGTGATCCTCTTTCCATCCTCTTTAAGCATGTATAAGCACAAGACGACCCAAACACTTTCCATTTTTTGCCGAAATAAATTGCAAGGGGTATGTATTCCTTACCGTTTCCTTGATTTTCTATAATCGCCTGTAACTTTCGAAACACCGATCGAAACCAATAATAATCATACATTTTCTTAAAGCTCTCAACGCGTACCTCAAGATAGGATGATCAGCGACAGTCCATCTTTAAAAAAAATATTGTTTTAGTTGTAGTGGTCGACCAAGGCTCTTCTTCGATTAATCAAGCCTTTGGTTTTTTGGCTGTAACTTCGAAAATAATGCACTTAGAAAGCTCTGCCTGCGATTTTTGTGATGCCCTTTCCATCCTCCTTAAGCGAGTGTAAGCACAAGTCGATCGAAAAACTTTCCATGTTTTGCCGAAATAAATTGCAAGGGGTATGTATTCCTTACCGTTTCCTTGATTTTCTATAATCGCCTGTAACTTTCGAAACACCGATCGAAACCTATGATAATCATACATTTTCTTGAAGCTCTCGACGCGTACCTTAAGATAGGACTATCAGCAAAAGCCCATCTTTAAAAAAAAATTGTTTCAGTTGTACTGGTCGACCAAGGCTCTTCCTCGATTAATCAAGTCTTTGGTTTTTTGGCTATATCTTCGAAAATAATGCATTTAGAAAGTTCTGCCTGCGATTTTTGTGATCCTCTTTCCATCCTCTTTAAGCATGTATAAGCACAAGTCGACCGAAACACTTTCCATGTTTTGCGGAAATAAATTGCAAGGGGTATGTATTCCTTACCGTTTCCTTGATTTTCTATAATCGCCTGTAACTTTCGAAACACCGATCGAAACCAATGATAATCATACATTTTCTTGAAGCTCTCGACGCGTACCTTAAGTTAGGATGATCAGCGATAGCTCATCTTTAAAAAAAAATATTGTTTCAGTAGTAGGGTTCGACCAAGGCTCTTCTTCGATTAATGAAGCCTTTGGTTTTCTGGCCGTAACTTCGAAAATAATGCACTTAGGTAGCTCTGCCTGCGATTTTTGTGATGCCCTTTCCATCCTCTTTCAGCGTGTATAAGCAAAAGTCGATCGAAAAACTTTCCATTTCTTGCCGAAATAAATTGCAGGGTATGTATTCCTTACCGTGTCCTCGATTTTCTATAACCGCCTGTAACTTTCGAAACACCGATCGAAACCTATGCTAATCATACATTTTCTTGAAGCTGTCGACGCGTACCTTGAGATAGGACTATCAGCGACAGCCCATCTTTAAAAAAAATATTGTTTCAGTTGTAGTGGTCGACCAAGGCTCTTCCTCGATTAATCAAGCCTTTGGTTTTTTGGCTGTAACTTCGAAAATAATGCACTTAGAAAGCTCTGCCCGCGATTTTTGTGATGCCCTTTCCATCCTCCTTAAGCGTGTGTAAGCACAAGTCGATCGAAAAACTTTCCATTTTTTGCCGAAATAAATTGCAAGGGGTATGTATTCCTTACCGTATCCTCGATTTTCTATAACCGCCTGTAACTTTCGAAACACCGATCGAAACCTATGCTAATCATACATTTTCTTGAAGCTGTCGACGCGTACCTTGAGATAGGACTATCAGCGACAGCCCATCTTTAAAAAAAATATTGTTTCAGTTGTAGTGGTCGACCAAGGCTCTTCCTCGATTAATCAAGCCTTTGGTTTTTTGGCTATAACTTCGAAAGTAATGCACTTAGAAAGCTCTGCCTGCGATTTTTGTGATCCTCGTTCCATCCTCTTTAAGCGTGTATAAATACAAGTCGACCGAAACACTTTCCATTTTTTGCCGAAATAAATTGCAAGGGGTATGTATTCCTTACCGTTTCCTCGATTTTCTATAATCGCCTGTAACTTTCGAAACACCGATCGAAACCTATGCTAATCATAAATTTTCTTGAAGCTGTCGACGCGCACCTTGAGATAGGACTATCAGCGACAGCCCATCTTTAAAAAAAATATTGTTTCAGTTGTAGTGGTCGACCAAGGCTCTTCTTCGATTAATCAAGCCTTTGGTTTTTTGGCTGTAACTTCGAAAATAATGCACTTAGAAAGCTCTGCCCGCGATTTTTGTGATGCCCTTTCCATCCTCCTTAAGCGTGTGTAAGCACAAGTCGATCGAAAAACTGTCCATGTTTTGCCGAAATAAGTTGCAAGGGGTATGTATTCCTTACCGTTTCCTTGATTTTCTATAATCGCCTGTAACTTTCGAAACACCGATCGAAACCTATGATAATCATACAGGCTCTGCCTGCGATTTTTGTGATGCCCTTTCCATCCTCTTTAAGCGTGTATAAGCACAAGTCGACCGAAACACTTTCCATTTTTTGCCGAAATAAATTGCAGGGGTATGTATTCCTTGCCGTTTCCTCGATTCTCTATAATCGCCTGTAACTTTCGAAACAACGATCGAAATCTATGATAATCATACATTTTCTTGAAGCTGTTGACGCGTACCTTAAGATAGGACTATCAGCGACAGCTCATCTTTAAAAAAAAATATTGTTTCAGTAGTAGTGGTCGACCAAGGCTCTTCCTCGATTAATCATGTCTTTGGTTTTTTGGCTGTAACTTTGAAAATAATGCACCTAGAAAGCTCTGCCTGCGATTTTTGTGATCCTCTTTCCATCCTCTTTAAGCATTTATAAGCACAAGTCGACTGAAACACTTTCCATTTCTTGCCGAAATAAATTGCAAGGGGTATGTATTCCTTACCGTTTCCTCGATTTTCTATAATCGCCTGTAACTTTCGAAACACCGATCGAAACCTATGCTAATCATACATTTTCTTGAAGCTGTCGACGCGCACCTTGAGATAGGA
This sequence comes from Anoplius nigerrimus, assembly GCA_914767735.1. Classification (NCBI taxonomy): domain Eukaryota; kingdom Metazoa; phylum Arthropoda; class Insecta; order Hymenoptera; family Pompilidae; genus Anoplius; species Anoplius nigerrimus. The sequence goes on along the minus strand of CAJZBX010000559.1, from coordinate 29,983 downwards.
CTATCAGCGACAGCCCATATTTAAAAAAAATATTGTTTCAGTTGTAGTGGTCGACCAAGGCTCTTTCTCGATTAATCAAGTCTTTGGTTTTTTGGCTGTAACTTCGAAAATAATGCACTTAGAAAGCTCTGCCCGCGATTTTTGTGATGCCATTTCCATCCTCCTTAAGTGAGTGTAAGCACAAGTCGATCGAAAAACTGTCCATGTTTTGCCGAAATAAATTGCAAGGGGTATGTATTCCTTACCGTTTCCTTGATTTTCTATAATCGCCTGTAACTTTCGAAACACCGATCGAAACCTATGATAATCATACATTTTCTTAAAGCTCTCGACGCGTACCTTGTGATAGGACTATCAGCGAAAGCCCATCTTTAAAAAAAAATTGTTTCAGTTGTACTGGTCGACCAAGGCTCTTCCTCGATTAATCAAGTCTTTGGTTTTTTGGCTATAACTTCGAAAATAATGCACTTAGAAAGCTCTGCCTGCGATTTTTGTCGTCCTCTTTCCATCCTCTTTAAGCATGTATAAGCACAAGTCGACCGAAACACTTTCCATTTTTTGCCGAAATAAGTTGCAAGGGGTATGTATTCCTTACCTTTTCCTTGATTTTCTATAATCGCCTGTAACTTTCGAAACACCGATCGAAACCTAAGATAATCATACATTTTCTTAAAGCTCTCGACGCGTACCTTGAGATAGGACTATCAGCGAAAGCCCATCTTTAAAAAAAAATTGTTTCAGTTGTACTGGTCGACCAAGGCTCTTCCTCGATTAATCAAGTCTTTGGCTTTTTGGCTATAACTTCGAAAATAATGCACTTAGAAAGCTCTGCCTGCGATTTTTGTGATCCTCTTTCCATCCTCTTTAAGCATGTATAAGCACAAGTCGACCGAAACACTTTCCATTTTTTGCCGAAATAAATTGCAGGGGTATGTATTCCTTGCCGTTTCCTCGATTTTCTATAATCACCTGTAACTTTCGAAACACCGATCGAAATCTATGATAATCATACATTTTCTTGAAGCTGTTGACGCGTACCTTAAGATAGGACTATCAGCGACAGCTCATCTTTAAAAAAAAATATTGTTTCAGTAGTAGTGGTCGACCAAGGCTCTTCCTCGATTAATCATGTCTTTGGTTTTTTGGCTGTAACTTTGAAAATAATGCACTTAGAAAGCTCTGCCTGCGATTTTTGTGATCCTCTTTCCATCCTCTTTAAGCATTTATAAGCACAAGTCGACTGAAACACTTTCCATTTCTTGCCGAAATAAATTGCAAGGGGTATGTATTCCTTACCGTTTCCTCGATTTTCTATAATCGCCTGTAACTTTCGAAACACCGATCGAAACCTATGCTAATCATACATTTTCTTGAAGCTGTCGACGCGCACCTTGAGATAGGACTATCAGCGACAGCCCATCTTTAAAAAAAATATTGTTTCAGTTGTAGTGGTCGACCAAGGCTCTTTCTCGATTAATCAAGTCTTTGGTTTTTTGGCTGTAACTTCGAAAATAATGCACTTAGAAAGCTCTGCCCGCGATTTTTGTGATGCCCTTTCCATCCTCCTTAAGTGAGTGTAAGCACAAGTCGATCGAAAAACTGTCCATGTTTTGCCGAAATAAATTGCAAGGGGTATGTATTCCTTACCGTCTCCTTGATTTTCTATAATCGCCTGTAACTTTCGAAACACCGATCGAAACCTATGATAATCATACATTTTCTTGAAGCTCTCGACGCGTACCTTAAGATAGGACTATCAGCGAAATCCCATCTTTAAAAAAAAATTGTTTCAGTTGTACTGGTCGACCAAGGCTCTTCCTCGATTAATCAAGTGTTTGGTTTTTTGGCTATATCTTCGAAAATAATGCATTTAGAAAGATCTGCCTGCGATTTTTGTGATCCTCTTTCCATCCTCTTTAAGCATGTATAAGCACAAGACGACCCAAACACTTTCCATTTTTTGCCGAAATAAATTGCAAGGGGTATGTATTCCTTACCGTTTCCTTGATTTTCTATAATCGCCTGTAACTTTCGAAACACCGATCGAAACCAATAATAATCATACATTTTCTTAAAGCTCTCAACGCGTACCTCAAGATAGGATGATCAGCGACAGTCCATCTTTAAAAAAAATATTGTTTTAGTTGTAGTGGTCGACCAAGGCTCTTCTTCGATTAATCAAGCCTTTGGTTTTTTGGCTGTAACTTCGAAAATAATGCACTTAGAAAGCTCTGCCTGCGATTTTTGTGATGCCCTTTCCATCCTCCTTAAGCGAGTGTAAGCACAAGTCGATCGAAAAACTTTCCATGTTTTGCCGAAATAAATTGCAAGGGGTATGTATTCCTTACCGTTTCCTTGATTTTCTATAATCGCCTGTAACTTTCGAAACACCGATCGAAACCTATGATAATCATACATTTTCTTGAAGCTCTCGACGCGTACCTTAAGATAGGACTATCAGCAAAAGCCCATCTTTAAAAAAAAATTGTTTCAGTTGTACTGGTCGACCAAGGCTCTTCCTCGATTAATCAAGTCTTTGGTTTTTTGGCTATATCTTCGAAAATAATGCATTTAGAAAGTTCTGCCTGCGATTTTTGTGATCCTCTTTCCATCCTCTTTAAGCATGTATAAGCACAAGTCGACCGAAACACTTTCCATGTTTTGCGGAAATAAATTGCAAGGGGTATGTATTCCTTACCGTTTCCTTGATTTTCTATAATCGCCTGTAACTTTCGAAACACCGATCGAAACCAACGATAATCATACATTTTCTTGAAGCTCTCGACGCGTACCTTAAGTTAGGATGATCAGCGATAGCTCATCTTTAAAAAAAAATATTGTTTCAGTAGTAGGGTTCGACCAAGGCTCTTCTTCGATTAATGAAGCCTTTGGTTTTCTGGCCGTAACTTCGAAAATAATGCACTTAGGTAGCTCTGCCTGCGATTTTTGTGATGCCCTTTCCATCCTCTTTCAGCGTGTATAAGCAAAAGTCGATCGAAAAACTTTCCATTTCTTGTCGAAATAAATTGCAGGGTATGTATTCCTTACCGTGTCCTCGATTTTCTATAACCGCCTGTAACTTTCGAAACACCGATCGAAACCTATGCTAATCATACATTTTCTTGAAGCTGTCGACGCGTACCTTGAGATAGGACTATCAGCGAAAGCCCATCTTTAAAAAAAAATTGTTTCAGTTGTACTGGTCGACCAAGGCTCTTCCTCGATTAATCAAGTCTTTGGCTTTTTGGCTGTAACTTCGAAAATAATGCACTTAGAAAGCTCTGCCCGCGATTTTTGTGATGCCCTTTCCATCCTCCTTAAGTGAGTGTAAGCACAAGTCGATCGAAAAACTGTCCATGTTTTGCCGAAATAAATTGCAAGGGGTATGTATTCCTTACCGTTTCCTTGATTTTCTATAATCGCCTGTAACTTTCGAAACACCGATCGAAACCTATGATAATCATACATTTTCTTAAAGCTCTCGACGCGTACCTTGAGATAGGACTATCAGCGAAAGCCCATCTTTAAAAAAAAATTGTTTCAGTTGTACTGGTCGACCAAGGCTCTTCCTCGATTAATCAAGTCTTTGGTTTTTTGGCTATAACTTCGAAAATAATGCACTTAGAAAGCTCTGCCTGCGATTTTTGTCGTCCTCTTTCCATCCTCTTTAAGCATGTATAAGCACAAGTCGACCGAAACACTTTCCATTTTTTGCCGAAATAAGTTGCAAGGGGTATGTATTCCTTACCTTTTCCTTGATTTTCTATAATCGCCTGTAACTTTCGAAACACCGATCGAAACCTAAGATAATCATACATTTTCTTAAAGCTCTCGACGCGTACCTTGAGATAGGACTATCAGCGAAAGCCCATCTTTAAAAAAAAATTGTTTCAGTTGTACTGGTCGACCAAGGCTCTTCCTCGATTAATCAAGTCTTTGGCTTTTTGGCTATAACTTCGAAAATAATGCACTTAGAAAGCTCTGCCTGCGATTTTTGTGATCCTCTTTCCATCCTCTTTAAGCATGTATAAGCACAAGTCGACCGAAACACTTTCCATTTTTTGCCGAAATAAATTGCAGGGGTATGTATTCCTTGCCGTTTCCTCGATTTTCTATAATCACCTGTAACTTTCGAAACACCGATCGAAATCTATGATAATCATACATTTTCTTGAAGCTGTTGACGCGTACCTTAAGATAGGACTATCAGCGACAGCTCATCTTTAAAAAAAAATATTGTTTCAGTAGTAGTGGTCGACCAAGGCTCTTCCTCGATTAATCATGTCTTTGGTTTTTTGGCTGTAACTTTGAAAATAATGCACTTAGAAAGCTCTGCCTGCGATTTTTGTGATCCTCTTTCCATCCTCTTTAAGCATTTATAAGCACAAGTCGACTGAAACACTTTCCATTTCTTGCCGAAATAAATTGCAAGGGGTATGTATTCCTTACCGTTTCCTCGATTTTCTATAATCGCCTGTAACTTTCGAAACACCGATCGAAACCTATGCTAATCATACATTTTCTTGAAGCTGTCGACGCGCACCTTGAGATAGGACTATCAGCGACAGCCCATCTTTAAAAAAAATATTGTTTCAGTTGTAGTGGTCGACCAAGGCTCTTTCTCGATTAATCAAGTCTTTGGTTTTTTGGCTGTAACTTCGAAAATAATGCACTTAGAAAGCTCTGCCCGCGATTTTTGTGATGCCCTTTCCATCCTCCTTAAGTGAGTGTAAGCACAAGTCGATCGAAAAACTGTCCATGTTTTGCCGAAATAAATTGCAAGGGGTATGTATTCCTTACCGTCTCCTTGATTTTCTATAATCGCCTGTAACTTTCGAAACACCGATCGAAACCTATGATAATCATACATTTTCTTGAAGCTCTCGACGCGTACCTTAAGATAGGACTATCAGCGAAATCCCATCTTCAAAAAAAAAATTGTTTCAGTTGTACTGGTCGACCAAGGCTCTTCCTCGATTAATCAAGTGTTTGGTTTTTTGGCTATATCTTCGAAAATAATGCATTTAGAAAGATCTGCCTGCGATTTTTGTGATCCTCTTTCCATCCTCTTTAAGCATGTATAAGCACAAGACGACCCAAACACTTTCCATTTTTTGCCGAAATAAATTGCAAGGGGTATGTATTCCTTACCGTTTCCTTGATTTTCTATAATCGCCTGTAACTTTCGAAACACCGATCGAAACCAATAATAATCATACATTTTCTTAAAGCTCTCAACGCGTACCTCAAGATAGGATGATCAGCGACAGTCCATCTTTAAAAAAAATATTGTTTTAGTTGTAGTGGTCGACCAAGGCTCTTCTTCGATTAATCAAGCCTTTGGTTTTTTGGCTGTAACTTCGAAAATAATGCACTTAGAAAGCTCTGCCTGCGATTTTTGTGATGCCCTTTCCATCCTCCTTAAGCGAGTGTAAGCACAAGTCGATCGAAAAACTTTCCATGTTTTGCCGAAATAAATTGCAAGGGGTATGTATTCCTTACCGTTTCCTTGATTTTCTATAATCGCCTGTAACTTTCGAAACACCGATCGAAACCTATGATAATCATACATTTTCTTGAAGCTCTCGACGCGTACCTTAAGATAGGACTATCAGCAAAAGCCCATCTTTAAAAAAAAATTGTTTCAGTTGTACTGGTCGACCAAGGCTCTTCCTCGATTAATCAAGTCTTTGGTTTTTTGGCTATATCTTCGAAAATAATGCATTTAGAAAGTTCTGCCTGCGATTTTTGTGATCCTCTTTCCATCCTCTTTAAGCATGTATAAGCACAAGTCGACCGAAACACTTTCCATGTTTTGCGGAAATAAATTGCAAGGGGTATGTATTCCTTACCGTTTCCTTGATTTTCTATAATCGCCTGTAACTTTCGAAACACCGATCGAAACCAATGATAATCATACATTTTCTTGAAGCTCTCGACGCGTACCTTAAGTTAGGATGATCAGCGATAGCTCATCTTTAAAAAAAAATATTGTTTCAGTAGTAGGGTTCGACCAAGGCTCTTCTTCGATTAATGAAGCCTTTGGTTTTCTGGCCGTAACTTCGAAAATAATGCACTTAGGTAGCTCTGCCTGCGATTTTTGTGATGCCCTTTCCATCCTCTTTCAGCGTGTATAAGCAAAAGTCGATCGAAAAACTTTCCATTTCTTGCCGAAATAAATTGCAGGGTATGTATTCCTTACCGTGTCCTCGATTTTCTATAACCGCCTGTAACTTTCGAAACACCGATCGAAACCTATGCTAATCATACATTTTCTTGAAGCTGTCGACGCGTACCTTGAGATAGGACTATCAGCGACAGCCCATCTTTAAAAAAAATATTGTTTCAGTTGTAGTGGTCGACCAAGGCTCTTCCTCGATTAATCAAGCCTTTGGTTTTTTGGCTGTAACTTCGAAAATAATGCACTTAGAAAGCTCTGCCCGCGATTTTTGTGATGCCCTTTCCATCCTCCTTAAGCGTGTGTAAGCACAAGTCGATCGAAAAACTTTCCATTTTTTGCCGAAATAAATTGCAAGGGGTATGTATTCCTTACCGTATCCTCGATTTTCTATAACCGCCTGTAACTTTCGAAACACCGATCGAAACCTATGCTAATCATACATTTTCTTGAAGCTGTCGACGCGTACCTTGAGATAGGACTATCAGCGACAGCCCATCTTTAAAAAAAATATTGTTTCAGTTGTAGTGGTCGACCAAGGCTCTTCCTCGATTAATCAAGCCTTTGGTTTTTTGGCTATAACTTCGAAAGTAATGCACTTAGAAAGCTCTGCCTGCGATTTTTGTGATCCTCGTTCCATCCTCTTTAAGCGTGTATAAATACAAGTCGACCGAAACACTTTCCATTTTTTGCCGAAATAAATTGCAAGGGGTATGTATTCCTTACCGTTTCCTAGATTTTCTATAATCGCCTGTAACTTTCGAAACACCGATCGAAACCTATGCTAATCATAAATTTTCTTGAAGCTGTCGACGCGCACCTTGAGATAGGACTATCAGCGACAGCCCATCTTTAAAAAAAATATTGTTTCAGTTGTAGTGGTCGACCAAGGCTCTTCTTCGATTAATCAAGCCTTTGGTTTTTTGGCTGTAACTTCGAAAATAATGCACTTAGAAAGCTCTGCCCGCGATTTTTGTGATGCCCTTTCCATCCTCCTTAAGCGTGTGTAAGCACAAGTCGATCGAAAAACTGTCCATGTTTTGCCGAAATAAGTTGCAAGGGGTATGTATTCCTTACCGTTTCCTTGATTTTCTATAATCGCCTGTAACTTTCGAAACACCGATCGAAACCTATGATAATCATACATTTTTTTAAAGCTCTGCCTGCGATTTTTGTGATCCTCTTTCCATCCTCTTTAAGCATGTATAAGCACAAGTCGACCGAAACACTTTCCATTTTTTGCCGAAATAAATTGCAGGGGTATGTATTCCTTGCCGTTTCCTCGATTCTCTATAATCGCCTGTAACTTTCGAAACACCGATCGAAATCTATGATAATCATACATTTTCTTGAAGCTGTTGACGCGTACCTTAAGATAGGACTATCAGCGACAGCTCATCTTTAAAAAAAAATATTGTTTCAGTAGTAGTGGTCGACCAAGGCTCTTCCTCGATTAATCATGTCTTTGGTTTTTTGGCTGTAACTTTGAAAATAATGCACCTAGAAAGCTCTGCCTGCGATTTTTGTGATCCTCTTTCCATCCTCTTTAAGCATTTATAAGCACAAGTCGACTGAAACACTTTCCATTTCTTGCCGAAATAAATTGCAAGGGGTATGTATTCCTTACCGTTTCCTCGATTTTCTATAATCGCCTGTAACTTTCGAAACACCGATCGAAACCTATGCTAATCATACATTTTCTTGAAGCTGTCGACGCGCACCTTGAGATAGGACTATCAGCGACAGCCCATATTTAAAAAAAATATTGTTTCAGTTGTAGTGGTCGACCAAGGCTCTTTCTCGATTAATCAAGTCTTTGGTTTTTTGGCTGTAACTTCGAAAATAATGCACTTAGAAAGCTCTGCCCGCGATTTTTGTGATGCCCTTTCCATCCTCCTTAAGTGAGTGTAAGCACAAGTCGATCGAAAAACTGTCCATGTTTTGCCGAAATAAATTGCAAGGGGTATGTATTCCTTACCGTTTCCTTGATTTTCTATAATCGCCTGTAACTTTCGAAACACCGATCAAAACCTATGATAATCATACATTTTCTTAAAGCTCTCGACGCGTACCTTGAGATAGGACTATCAGCGAAAGCCCATCTTTAAAAAAAAATTGTTTCAGTTGTACTGGTCGACCAAGGCTCTTCCTCGATTAATCAAGTCTTTGGTTTTTTGGCTATAACTTCGAAAATAATGCACTTAGAAAGCTCTGCCTGCGATTTTTGTCGTCCTCTTTCCATCCTCTTTAAGCATGTATAAGCACAAGTCGACCGAAACACTTTCCATTTTTTGCCGAAATAAGTTGCAAGGGGTATGTATTCCTTACCTTTTCCTTGATTTTCTATAATCGCCTGTAACTTTCGAAACACCGATCGAAACCTAAGATAATCATACATTTTCTTAAAGCTCTCGACGCGTACCTTGAGATAGGACTATCAGCGAAAGCCCATCTTTAAAAAAAAATTGTTTCAGTTGTACTGGTCGACCAAGGCTCTTCCTCGATTAATCAAGTCTTTGGCTTTTTGGCTATAACTTCGAAAATAATGCACTTAGAAAGCTCTGCCTGCGATTTTTGTGATCCTCTTTCCATCCTCTTTAAGCATGTATAAGCACAAGTCGACCGAAACACTTTCCATTTTTTGCCGAAATAAATTGCAGGGGTATGTATTCCTTGCCGTTTCCTCGATTTTCTATAATCACCTGTAACTTTCGAAACACCGATCGAAATCTATGATAATCATACATTTTCTTGAAGCTGTTGACGCGTACCTTAAGATAGGACTATCAGCGACAGCTCATCTTTAAAAAAAAATATTGTTTCAGTAGTAGTGGTCGACCAAGGCTCTTCCTCGATTAATCATGTCTTTGGTTTTTTGGCTGTAACTTTGAAAATAATGCACTTAGAAAGCTCTGCCTGCGATTTTTGTGATCCTCTTTCCATCCTCTTTAAGCATTTATAAGCACAAGTCGACTGAAACACTTTCCATTTCTTGCCGAAATAAATTGCAAGGGGTATGTATTCCTTACCGTATCCTCGATTTTCTATAACCGCCTGTAACTTTCGAAACACCGATCGAAACCTATGCTAATCATACATTTTCTTGAAGCTGTCGACGCGTACCTTGAGATAGGACTATCAGCGACAGCCCATCTTTAAAAAAAATATTGTTTCAGTTGTAGTGGTCGACCAAGGCTCTTCCTCGATTAATCAAGCCTTTGGTTTTTTGGCTATAACTTCGAAAGTAATGCACTTAGAAAGCTCTGCCTGCGATTTTTGTGATCCTCGTTCCATCCTCTTTAAGCGTGTATAAATACAAGTCGACCGAAACACTTTCCATTTTTTGCCGAAATAAATTGCAAGGGGTATGTATTCCTTACCGTTTCCTCGATTTTCTATAATCGCCTGTAACTTTCGAAACACCGATCGAAACCTATGCTAATCATAAATTTTCTTGAAGCTGTCGACGCGCACCTTGAGATAGGACTATCAGCGACAGCCCATCTTTAAAAAAAATATTGTTTCAGTTGTAGTGGTCGACCAAGGCTCTTTCTCGATTAATCAAGTCTTTGGTTTTTTGGCTGTAACTTCGAAAATAATGCACTTAGAAAGCTCTGCCCGCGATTTTTGTGATGCCCTTTCCATCCTCCTTAAGTGAGTGTAAGCACAAGTCGATCGAAAAACTGTCCATGTTTTGCCGAAATAAATTGCAAGGGGTATGTATTCCTTACCGTCTCCTTGATTTTCTATAATCGCCTGTAACTTTCGAAACACCGATCGAAACCTATGATAATCATACATTTTCTTGAAGCTCTCGACGCGTACCTTAAGATAGGACTATCAGCGAAATCCCATCTTTAAAAAAAAATTGTTTCAGTTGTACTGGTCGACCAAGGCTCTTCCTCGATTAATCAAGTGTTTGGTTTTTTGGCTATATCTTCGAAAATAATGCATTTAGAAAGATCTGCCTGCGATTTTTGTGATCCTCTTTCCATCCTCTTTAAGCATGTATAAGCACAAGACGACCCAAACACTTTCCATTTTTTGCCGAAATAAATTGCAAGGGGTATGTATTCCTTACCGTTTCCTTGATTTTCTATAATCGCCTGTAACTTTCGAAACACCGATCGAAACCAATAATAATCATACATTTTCTTAAAGCTCTCAACGCGTACCTCAAGATAGGATGATCAGCGACAGTCCATCTTTAAAAAAAATATTGTTTTAGTTGTAGTGGTCGACCAAGGCTCTTCTTCGATTAATCAAGCCTTTGGTTTTTTGGCTGTAACTTCGAAAATAATGCACTTAGAAAGCTCTGCCTGCGATTTTTGTGATGCCCTTTCCATCCTCCTTAAGCGAGTGTAAGCACAAGTCGATCGAAAAACTTTCCATGTTTTGCCGAAATAAATTGCAAGGGGTATGTATTCCTTACCGTTTCCTTGATTTTCTATAATCGCCTGTAACTTTCGAAACACCGATCGAAACCTATGATAATCATACATTTTCTTGAAGCTCTCGACGCGTACCTTAAGATAGGACTATCAGCGAAAGCCCATCTTTAAAAAAAAATTGTTTCAGTTGTACTGGTCGACCGAAGCTCTTCCTCGATTAATCAAGTCTTTGGTTTTTTGGCTATAACTTCGAAAATAATGCACTTAGAAAGCTCTGCCTGCGATTTTTGTGATGCCCTTTCCATCCTCCTTAAGCGAGTGTAAGCACAAGTCGATCGAAAAACTTTCCATGTTTTGCCGAAATAAATTGCAAGGGGTATGTATTCCTTACCGTTTCCTTGATTTTCTATAATCGCCTGTAACTTTCGAAACACCGATCGAAACCTATGATAATCATACATTTTCTTGAAGCTCTCGACGCGTACCTTAAGATAGGACTATCAGCGAAAGCCCATCTTTAAAAAAAAATTGTTTCAGTTGTACTGGTCGACCAAGGCTCTTCCTCGATTAATCAAGTCTTTGGTTTTTTGGCTATATCTTCGAAAATAATGCATTTAGAAAGTTCTGCCTGCGATTTTTGTGATCCTCTTTCCATCCTCTTTAAGCATGTATAAGCACAAGTCGACCGAAACACTTTCCATGTTTTGTGGAAATAAATTGCAAGGGGTATGTATTCCTTACCGTTTCCTTGATTTTCTATAATCGCCTGTAACTTTCGAAACACCGATCGAAACCAATGATAATCATACATTTTCTTGAAGCTCTCGACGCGTACCTTAAGTTAGGATGATCAGCGATAGCTCATCTTTAAAAAAAAATATTGTTTCAGTAGTAGGGTTCGACCAAGGCTCTTCTTCGATTAATGAAGCCTTTGGTTTTCTGGCCGTAACTTCGAAAATAATGCACTTAGGTAGCTCTGCCTGCGATTTTTGTGATGCCCTTTCCATCCTCTTTCAGCGTGTATAAGCAAAAGTCGATCGAAAAACTTTCCATTTCTTGCCGAAATAAATTGCAGGGTATGTATTCCTTACCGTGTCCTCGATTTTCTATAACCGCCTGTAACTTTCGAAACACCGATCGAAACCTATGCTAATCATACATTTTCTTGAAGCTGTCGACGCGTACCTTGAGATAGGACTATCAGCGACAGCCCATCTTTAAAAAAAATATTGTTTCAGTTGTAGTGGTCGACCAAGGCTCTTCCTCGATTAATCAAGCCTTTGGTTTTTTGGCTGTAACTTCGAAAATAATGCACTTAGAAAGCTCTGCCCGCGATTTTTGTGATGCCCTTTCCATCCTCCTTAAGCGTGTGTAAGCACAAGTCGATCGAAAAACTTTCCATTTTTTGCCGAAATAAATTGCAAGGGGTATGTATTCCTTACCGTATCCTCGATTTTCTATAACCGCCTGTAACTTTCGAAACACCGATCGAAACCTATGCTAATCATACATTTTCTTGAAGCTGTCGACGCGTACCTTGAGATAGGACTATCAGCGACAGCCCATCTTTAAAAAAAATATTGTTTCAGTTGTAGTGGTCGACCAAGGCTCTTCCTCGATTAATCAAGCCTTTGGTTTTTTGGCTATAACTTCGAAAGTAATGCACTTAGAAAGCTCTGCCTGCGATTTTTGTGATCCTCGTTCCATCCTCTTTAAGCGTGTATAAATACAAGTCGACCGAAACACTTTCCATTTTTTGCCGAAATAAATTGCAAGGGGTATGTATTCCTTACCGTTTCCTCGATTTTCTATAATCGCCTGTAACTTTCGAAACACCGATCGAAACCTATGCTAATCATAAATTTTCTTGAAGCTGTCGACGCGTACCTTGAGATAGGACTATCAGCGACAGCCCATCTTTAAAAAAAATATTGTTTCAGTTGTAGTGGTCGACCAAGGCTCTTCTTCGATTAATCAAGCCTTTGGTTTTTTGGCTGTAACTTCGAAAATAATGCACTTAGAAAGCTCTGCCCGCGATTTTTGTGATGCCCTTTCCATCCTCCTTAAGCGTGTGTAAGCACAAGTCGATCGAAAAACTGTCCATGTTTTGCCGAAATAAGTTGCAAGGGGTATGTATTCCTTACCGTTTCCTTGATTTTCTATAATCGCCTGTAACTTTCGAAACACCGATCGAAACCTATGATAATCATACATTTTCTTAAAGCTCTCGACGCGTACCTTGAGATAGGACTATCAGCGAAAGCCCATCTTTAAAAAAAAATTGTTTCAGTTGTACTGGTCGACCGAAGCTCTTCCTCGATTAATCAAGTCTTTGGTTTTTTGGCTATAACTTCGAAAATAATGCACTTAGAAAGCTCTGCCTGCGATTTTTGTGATCCTCTTTCCATCCTCTTTAAGCATGTATAAGCACAAGTCGACCGAAACACTTTCCATTTTTTGCCGAAATAAATTGCAGGGGTATGTATTCCTTGCCGTTTCCTCGATTCTCTATAATCGCCTGTAACTTTCGAAACACCGATCGAAATCTATGATAATCATACATTTTCTTGAAGCTGTTGACGCGTACCTTAAGATAGGACTATCAGCGACAGCTCATCTTTAAAAAAAAATATTGTTTCAGTAGTAGTGGTCGACCAAGGCTCTTCCTCGATTAATCATGTCTTTGGTTTTTTGGCTGTAACTTTGAAAATAATGCACCTAGAAAGCTCTGCCTGCGATTTTTGTGATCCTCTTTCCATCCTCTTTAAGCATTTATAAGCACAAGTCGACTGAAACACTTTCCATTTCTTGCCGAAATAAATTGCAAGGGGTATGTATTCCTTACCGTTTCCTCAATTTTCTATAATCGCCTGTAACTTTCGAAACACCGATCGAAACCTATGCTAATCATACATTTTCTTGAAGCTGTCGACGCGCACCTTGAGATAGGACTATCAGCGACAGCCCATATTTAAAAAAAATATTGTTTCAGTTGTAGTGGTCGACCAAGGCTCTTTCTCGATTAATCAAGTCTTTGGTTTTTTGGCTGTAACTTCGAAAATAATGCACTTAGAAAGCTCTGCCCGCGATTTTTGTGATGCCCTTTCCATCCTCCTTAAGTGAGTGTAAGCACAAGTCGATCGAAAAACTGTCCATGTTTTGCCGAAATAAATTGCAAGGGGTATGTATTCCTTACCGTCTCCTTGATTTTCTATAATCGCCTGTAACTTTCGAAACACCGATCGAAACCTATGATAATCATACATTTTCTTGAAGCTCTCGACGCGTACTTTAAGATAGGACTATCAGCGAAAGCCCATCTTTAAAAAAAAATTGTTTCAGTTGTACTGGTCGACCAAGGCTCTTCCTCGATTAATCAAGTCTTTGGTTTTTTGGCTATATCTTCGAAAATAATGCATTTAGAAAGCTCTGCCTTCGATTTTTGTGATCCTCTTTCCATCCTCTTTAAGCATGTATAAGCACAAGTCGACCCAAACACTTTCCATTTTTTGCCGAAATAAATTGCAAGGGGTATGTATTCCTTACCGTTTCCTTGATTTTCTATAATCGCCTGTAACTTTCGAAACACCGATCGAAACCAATAGTAATCATACAATTTCTTAAAGCTCTCAACGCGTACCTCAAGATAGGATGATCAGCGACAGTCCATCTTTAAAAAAAATATTGTTTTAGTTGTAGTGGTCGACCAAGGCTCTTCTTCGATTAATCAAGCCTTTGGTTTTTTGGCTGTAACTTCGAAAATAATGCACTTAGAAAGCTCTGCCTGCGATTTTTGTGATGCCCTTTCCATCCTCCTTAAGCGAGTGTAAGCACAAGTCGATCGAAAAACTTTCCATGTTTTGCCGAAATAAATTGCAAGGGGTATGTATTCCTTACCGTTTCCTTGATTTTCTATAATCGCCTGTAACTTTCGAAACACCGATCGAAACCTATGATAATCATACATTTTCTTGAAGCTCTCGACGCGTACCTTAAGATAGGACTATCAGCGAAAGCCCATCTTTAAAAAAAAATTGTTTCAGTTGTACTGGTCGACCAAGGCTCTTCCTCGATTAATCAAGTCTTTGGTTTTTTGGCTATCTCTTCGAAAATAATGCATTTAGGAAGCTCTGCCTGCGATTTTTGTGATCCTCTTTCCATCCTCTTTAAGCGTGTATAAGCACAAGTCGACCGAAACACTTTCCATTTTTTGCCGAAATAAATTGCAGGGGTATGTATTCCTTGCCGTTTCCTCAATTTTCTATAATCGCCTGTAACTTTCGAAACACCGATCGAAATCTATGATAATCATACATTTTCTTGAAGCTGTTGACGCGTACCTTAAGATAGGACTATCAGCGACAGCTCATCTTTAAAAAAAAATATTGTTTCAGTAGTAGTGGTCGACCAAGGCTCTTCCTCGATTATTCATGTCTTTGGTTTTTTGGCTGTAACTTTGAAAATAATGCACTTAGAAAGCTCTGCCTGCGATTTTTGTGATCCTCTTTCCATCCTCTTTAAGCATTTATAAGCACAAGTCGACTGAAACACTTTCGATTTCTTGCCGAAATAAATTGCAAGGGGTATGTATTCCTTACCGTTTCCTCGATTTTCTATAATCGCCTGTAACTTTCGAAACACCGATCGAAACCTATGCTAATCATACATTTTCTTGAAGCTGTCGACGCGCACCTTGAGATAGGACTATCAGCGACAGCCCATCTTTAAAAAAAATATTGTTTCAGTTGTAGTGGTCGACCAAGGCTCTTTCTCGATTAATCAAGTCTTTGGTTTTTTGGCTGTAACTTCGAAAATAATGCACTTAGAAAGCTCTGCCCGCGATTTTTGTGATGCCCTTCCCATCCTCCTTAAGTGAGTGTAAGCACAAGTCGATTGGAAAAACTGTCCATGTTTTGCCGAAATAAATTGCAAGGGGTATGTATTCCTTACCGTCTCCTTGATTTTCTATAATCGCCTGTAACTTTCGAAACACCGATCGAAACCTATGATAATCATACATTTTCTTGAAGCTGTCGACGCGTACCTTAAGATAGGACTATCAGCGAAAGCCCATCTTTAAAAAAAAATTGTTTCAGTTGTACTGGTCGACCAAGGCTCTTCCTCGATTAATCAAGTCTTTGGTTTTTTGGCTATATCTTCAAAAATAATGCATTTAGAAAGCTCTGCCTGCGATTTTTGTGATCCTCTTTCCATCCTCTTTAAGCATGTATAAGCACAAGTCGACCCAAACACTTTCCATTTTTTGCCGAAATAAATTGCAAGGGGTATGTATTCCTTACCGTTTCCTTGATTTTCTATAATCGCCTGTAACTTTCGAAACACCGATCGAAACCAATAATAATTATACATTTTCTTAAAGCTCTCAACGCGTACCTCAAGATAGAATGATCAGCGACAGTCCATCTTTAAAAAACATATTGTTTTAGTTGTAGTGGTCGACCAAGGCTCTTCTTCGATTAATCAAGCCTTTGGTTTTTTGGCTGTAACTTCGAAAATAATGCACTTAGAAAGCTCTGCCTGCGATTTTTGTGATGCCCTTTCCATCCTCCTTAAGCGAGTGTAAGCACAAGTCGATCGAAAAACTTTCCATGTTTTACCGAAATAAATTGCAAGGGGTATGTATTCCTTACCGTTTCCTTGATTTTCTATAATCGCCTGTAACTTTCGAAACACCGATCGAAACCTATGATAATCATACATTTTCTTGAAGCTCTCGACGCGTACCTTAAGATAGGACTATCAGCGAAAGCCCATCTTTAAAAAAAAATTGTTTCAGTTGTACTGGTCGACCAAGGCTCTTCCTCGATTAATCAAGTCTTTGGTTTTTTGGCTATAACTTCGAAAATAATGCACTTAGAAAGCTCTGCCTGCGATTTTTGTGATCCTCTTTCCATCCTCTTTAAGCATGTATAAGCACAAGTCGACCGAAACCCTTTCCATTTTTTGCCGAAATAAATTGCAGGGGTATGTATTCCTTGCCGTTTCCTCGATTTTCTATAATCGCCTGTAACTTTCGAAACACCGATCGAAATCTATGATAATCATACATTTTCTTGAAGCTGTTGACGCGTACCTTAAGATAGGACTATCAGCGACAGCTCATCTTTAAAAAAAATATTGTTTCAGTAGTAGTGGTCGACCAAGGCTCTTCCTCGATTAATCATGTCTTTGGTTTTTTGGCTGTAACTTTGAAAATAATGCACTTAGAAAGCTCTGCCTGCGATTTTTGTGATCCTCTTTCCATCCTCTTTAAGCATTTATAAGCACAAGTCGACTGAAACACTTTCGATTTCTTGCCGAAATAAATTGCAAGGGGTATGTATTCCTTACCGTTTCCTCGATTTTCTATAATCGCCTGTAACTTTCGAAACACCGATCGAAACCTATGCTAATCATACATTTTCTTGAAGCTGTCGACGCGCACCTTGAGATAGGACTATCAGCGACAGCCCATCTTTAAAAAAAATATTGTTTCAGTTGTAGTGGTCGACCAAGGCTCTTCCTCGATTAATCAAGCCTTTGGTTTTTTGGCTGTAACTTCGAAAATAATGCACTTAGAAAGATCTGCCCGCGATTTTTGTGATGCCCTTTCCATCCTCCTTAAGCGTGTGTAAGCACAAGTCGATCGAAAAACTTTCCATTTTTTGCCGAAATAAATTGCAAGGGATATGTATTCCTTACCGTTTCCTTGATTTTCTATAATCGACTGTAACTTTCGAAACACCGATCGAAACCTATGATCATCATACATTTGCTTGAAGCTCTCGTCGCGTACCTTGAGATAGGACTATCAGCGAAAGCCCATCTTTAAAAAAATATTGTTTCAGTAGTAGTGGTCGACCAAGGCTCTTTTTCGATTAATCAAGCCTTTGGTTTTCTGGCCGTAACATCGGAAATAATGCACTTAGGTGGCTCTGCCTGCGATTTTTGTGATGCCCTTTCCATCCTCTTTCAGCGTGTATAAGCACAAGTCGATCGAAAAACTTTCCATTTCTTGCCGAAATAAATTGCAAGGGGTATGTATTCCTTACCGTATCCTCGATTTTCTATAACCGCCTGTAACTTTCGAAACACCGATCGAAACCTATGCTAATCATACATTTTCTTGAAGCTGTCGACGCGTACCTTGAGATAGGACTATCAGCGACAGCCCATCTTTAAAAAAAATATTGTTTCAGTTGTAGTGGTCGACCAAGGCTCTTCCTCGATTAATCAAGCCTTTGGTTTTTTGGCTGTAACTTCGAAAATAATGCACTTAGAAAGCTCTGCCTGCGATTTTTGTGATCCTCTTTCCATCCTCTTTAAGCATGTATAAGTACAAGTCGACCGAAACACTTTCCATTTTTTGCCGAAATAAATTGCAAGGGGTATGTATTCCTTACCGTTTCGTCGATTTTCTATAATCGCCTGTAACTTTCGAAACACCGATCGAAACCTATGCTAATCATACATTTTCTTGAAGCTGTCGACGAGTACCTTGAGATAGGACTATTAGCGACAGCTCATCTTTAAAAAAAAATTGTTTCAGTTGTACTGGTCGACCAAGGCTCTTCCTCGATTAATCAAGTCTTTGGCTTTTTGGCTATAACTTCGAAAATAATGCACTTAGAAAGCTCTGCCTGCGATTTTTGTGATCCTCTTTCCATCCTCTTTAAGCATGTATAAGCACAAGTCGACCGAAACACTTTCCATTTTTTGCCGAAATAAATTGCAGGGGTATGTATTCCTTGCCGTTTCCTCGATTTTCTATAATCACCTGTAACTTTCGAAACACCGATCGAAATCTATGATAATCATACATTTTCTTGAAGCTGTTGACGCGTACCTTAAGATAGGACTATCAGCGACAGCTCATCTTTAAAAAAAAATATTGTTTCAGTAGTAGTGGTCGACCAAGGCTCTTCCTCGATTAATCATGTCTTTGGTTTTTTGGCTGTAACTTTGAAAATAATGCACTTAGAAAGCTCTGCCTGCGATTTTTGTGATCCTCTTTCCATCCTCTTTAAGCAATTATAAGCACAAGTCGACTGAAACACTTTCCATTTCTTGCCGAAATAAATTGCAAGGGGTATGTATTCCTTACCGTTTCCTCGATTTTCTATAATCGCCTGTAACTTTCGAAACACCGATCGAAACCTATGCTAATCATACATTTTCTTGAAGCTGTCGACGCGCACCTTGAGATAGGACTATCAGCGACAGCCCATCTTTAAAAAAAATATTGTTTCAGTTGTAGTGGTCGACCAAGGCTCTTTCTCGATTAATCAAGTCTTTGGTTTTTTGGCTGTAACTTCGAAAATAATGCACTTAGAAAGCTCTGCCCGCGATTTTTGTGATGCCCTTTCCATCCTCCTTAAGTGAGTGTAAGCACAAGTCGATCGAAAAACTGTCCATGTTTTGCCGAAATAAATTGCAAGGGGTATGTATTCCTTACCGTCTCCTTGATTTTCTATAATCGCCTGTAACTTTCGAAACACCGATCGAAACCTATGATAATCATACATTTTCTTGAAGCTCTCGACGCGTACCTTAAGATAGGACTATCAGCGAAATCCCATCTTCAAAAAAAAAATTGTTTCAGTTGTACTGGTCGACCAAGGCTCTTCCTCGATTAATCAAGTGTTTGGTTTTTTGGCTATATCTTCGAAAATAATGCATTTAGAAAGATCTGCCTGCGATTTTTGTGATCCTCTTTCCATCCTCTTTAAGCATGTATAAGCACAAGACGACCCAAACACTTTCCATTTTTTGCCGAAATAAATTGCAAGGGGTATGTATTCCTTACCGTTTCCTTGATTTTCTATAATCGCCTGTAACTTTCGAAACACCGATCGAAACCAATAATAATCATACATTTTCTTAAAGCTCTCAACGCGTACCTCAAGATAGGATGATCAGCGACAGTCCATCTTTAAAAATAATATTGTTTTAGTTGTAGTGGTCGACCAAGGCTCTTCTTCGATTAATCAAGCCTTTGGTTTTTTGGCTGTAACTTCGAAAATAATGCACTTAGAAAGCTCTGCCTGCGATTTTTGTGATGCCCTTTCCATCCTCCTTAAGCGAGTGTAAGCACAAGTCGATCGAAAAACTTTCCATGTTTTGCCGAAATAAATTGCAAGGGGTATGTATTCCTTACCGTTTCCTTGATTTTCTATAATCGCCTGTAACTTTCGAAACACCGATCGAAACCTATGATAATCATACATTTTCTTGAAGCTCTCGACGCGTACCTTAAGATAGGACTATCAGCAAAAGCCCATCTTTAAAAAAAAATTGTTTCAGTTGTACTGGTCGACCAAGGCTCTTCCTCGATTAATCAAGTCTTTGGTTTTTTGGCTATATCTTCGAAAATAATGCATTTAGAAAGTTCTGCCTGCGATTTTTGTGATCCTCTTTCCATCCTCTTTAAGCATGTATAAGCACAAGTCGACCGAAACACTTTCCATGTTTTGCGGAAATAAATTGCAAGGGGTATGTATTCCTTACCGTTTCCTTGATTTTCTATAATCGCCTGTAACTTTCGAAACACCGATCGAAACCAATGATAATCATACATTTTCTTGAAGCTCTCGACGCGTACCTTAAGTTAGGATGATCAGCGATAGCTCATCTTTAAAAAAAAATATTGTTTCAGTAGTAGGGTTCGACCAAGGCTCTTCTTCGATTAATGAAGCCTTTGGTTTTCTGGCCGTAACTTCGAAAATAATGCACTTAGGTAGCTCTGCCTGCGATTTTTGTGATGCCCTTTCCATCCTCTTTCAGCGTGTATAAGCAAAAGTCGATCGAAAAACTTTCCATTTCTTGCCGAAATAAATTGCAGGGTATGTATTCCTTACCGTGTCCTCGATTTTCTATAACCGCCTGTAACTTTCGAAACACCGATCGAAACCTATGCTAATCATACATTTTCTTGAAGCTGTCGACGCGTACCTTGAGATAGGACTATCAGCGACAGCCCATCTTTAAAAAAAATATTGTTTCAGTTGTAGTGGTCGACCAAGGCTCTTCCTCGATTAATCAAGCCTTTGGTTTTTTGGCTGTAACTTCGAAAATAATGCACTTAGAAAGCTCTGCCCGCGATTTTTGTGATGCCCTTTCCATCCTCCTTAAGCGTGTGTAAGCACAAGTCGATCGAAAAACTTTCCATTTTTTGCCGAAATAAATTGCAAGGGGTATGTATTCCTTACCGTATCCTCGATTTTCTATAACCGCCTGTAACTTTCGAAACACCGATCGAAACCTATGCTAATCATACATTTTCTTGAAGCTGTCGACGCGTACCTTGAGATAGGACTATCAGCGACAGCCCATCTTTAAAAAAAATATTGTTTCAGTTGTAGTGGTCGACCAAGGCTCTTCCTCGATTAATCAAGCCTTTGGTTTTTTGGCTATAACTTCGAAAGTAATGCACTTAGAAAGCTCTGCCTGCGATTTTTGTGATCCTCGTTCCATCCTCTTTAAGCGTGTATAAATACAAGTCGACCGAAACACTTTCCATTTTTTGCCGAAATAAATTGCAAGGGGTATGTATTCCTTACCGTTTCCTCGATTTTCTATAATCGCCTGTAACTTTCGAAACACCGATCGAAACCTATGCTAATCATAAATTTTCTTGAAGCTGTCGACGCGCACCTTGAGATAGGACTATCAGCGACAGCCCATCTTTAAAAAAAATATTGTTTCAGTTGTAGTGGTCGACCAAGGCTCTTCTTCGATTAATCAAGCCTTTGGTTTTTTGGCTGTAACTTCGAAAATAATGCACTTAGAAAGCTCTGCCCGCGATTTTTGTGATGCCCTTTCCATCCTCCTTAAGCGTGTGTAAGCACAAGTCGATCGAAAAACTGTCCATGTTTTGCCGAAATAAGTTGCAAGGGGTATGTATTCCTTACCGTTTCCTCGATTTTCTATAATCGCCTGTAACTTTCGAAACACCGATCGAAACCTATGATAATCATACATTTTCTTAAAGCTCTGCCTGCGATTTTTGTGATCCTCTTTCCATCCTCTTTAAGCATGTATAAGCACAAGTCGACCGAAACACTTTCCATTTTTTGCCGAAATAAATTGCAGGGGTATGTATTCCTTGCCGTTTCCTCGATTCTCTATAATCGCCTGTAACTTTCGAAACAACGATCGAAATCTATGATAATCATACATTTTCTTGAAGCTGTTGACGCGTACCTTAAGATAGGACTATCAGCGACAGCTCATCTTTAAAAAAAAATATTGTTTCAGTAGTAGTGGTCGACCAAGGCTCTTCCTCGATTAATCATGTCTTTGGTTTTTTGGCTGTAACTTTGAAAATAATGCACCTAGAAAGCTCTGCCTGCGATTTTTGTGATCCTCTTTCCATCCTCTTTAAGCATTTATAAGCACAAGTCGACTGAAACACTTTCCATTTCTTGCCGAAATAAATTGCAAGGGGTATGTATTCCTTACCGTTTCCTCGATTTTCTATAATCGCCTGTAACTTTCGAAACACCGATCGAAACCTATGCTAATCATACATTTTCTTGAAGCTGTCGACGCGCACCTTGAGATAGGACTATCAGCGACAGCCCATATTTAAAAAAAATATTGTTTCAGTTGTAGTGGTCGACCAAGGCTCTTCCTCGATTAATCAAGTCTTTGGTTTTTTGGCTGTAACTTCGAAAATAATGCACTTAGAAAGCTCTGCCCGCGATTTTTGTGATGCCCTTTCCATCCTCCTTAAGTGAGTGTAAGCACAAGTCGATCGAAAAACTGTCCATGTTTTGCCGAAATAAATTGCAAGGGGTATGTATTCCTTACCGTTTCCTTGATTTTCTATAATCGCCTGTAACTTTCGAAACACCGATCGAAACCTATGATAATCATACATTTTCTTAAAGCTCTCGACGCGTACCTTGAGATAGGACTATCAGCGAAAGCCCATCTTTAAAAAAAAATTGTTTCAGTTGTACTGGTCGACCAAGGCTCTTCCTCGATTAATCAAGTCTTTGGTTTTTTGGCTATAACTTCGAAAATAATGCACTTAGAAAGCTCTGCCTGCGATTTTTGTCGTCCTCTTTCCATCCTCTTTAAGCATGTATAAGCACAAGTCGACCGAAACACTTTCCATTTTTTGCCGAAATAAGTTGCAAGGGGTATGTATTCCTTACCTTTTCCTTGATTTTCTATAATCGCCTGTAACTTTCGAAACACCGATCGAAACCTAAGATAATCATACATTTTCTTAAAGCTCTCGACGCGTACCTTGAGATAGGACTATCAGCGAAAGCCCATCTTTAAAAAAAAATTGTTTCAGTTGTACTGGTCGACCAAGGCTCTTCCTCGATTAATCAAGTCTTTGGCTTTTTGGCTATAACTTCGAAAATAATGCACTTAGAAAGCTCTGCCTGCGATTTTTGTGATCCTCTTTCCATCCTCTTTAAGCATGTATAAGCACAAGTCGACCGAAACACTTTCCATTTTTTGCCGAAATAAATTGCAGGGGTATGTATTCCTTGCCGTTTCCTCGATTTTCTATAATCACCTGTAACTTTCGAAACACCGATCGAAATCTATGATAATCATACATTTTCTTGAAGCTGTTGACGCGTACCTTAAGATAGGACTATCAGCGACAGCTCATCTTTAAAAAAAAATATTGTTTCAGTAGTAGTGGTCGACCAAGGCTCTTCCTCGATTAATCATGTCTTTGGTTTTTTGGCTGTAACTTTGAAAATAATGCACTTAGAAAGCTCTGCCTGCGATTTTTGTGATCCTCTTTCCATCCTCTTTAAGCATTTATAAGCACAAGTCGACTGAAACACTTTCCATTTCTTGCCGAAATAAATTGCAAGGGGTATGTATTCCTTACCGTTTCCTCGATTTTCTATAATCGCCTGTAACTTTCGAAACACCGATCGAAACCTATGCTAATCATACATTTTCTTGAAGCTGTCGACGCGCACCTTGAGATAGGACTATCAGCGACAGCCCATCTTTAAAAAAAATATTGTTTCAGTTGTAGTGGTCGACCAAGGCTCTTTCTCGATTAATCAAGTCTTTGGTTTTTTGGCTGTAACTTCGAAAATAATGCACTTAGAAAGCTCTGCCCGCGATTTTTGTGATGCCCTTTCCATCCTCCTTAAGTGAGTGTAAGCACAAGTCGATCGAAAAACTGTCCATGTTTTGCCGAAATAAATTGCAAGGGGTATGTATTCCTTACCGTTTCCTTGATTTTCTATAATCGCCTGTAACTTTCGAAACACCGATCGAAACCTATGATAATCATACATTTTCTTGAAGCTCTCGACGCGTACCTTAAGATAGGACTATCAGCGAAATCCCATCTTTAAAAAAAAATTGTTTCAGTTGTACTGGTCGACCAAGGCTCTTCCTCGATTAATCAAGTGTTTGGTTTTTTGGCTATATCTTCGAAAATAATGCATTTAGAAAGATCTGCCTGCGATTTTTGTGATCCTCTTTCCATCCTCTTTAAGCATGTATAAGCACAAGACGACCCAAACACTTTCCATTTTTTGCCGAAATAAATTGCAAGGGGTATGTATTCCTTACCGTTTCCTTGATTTTCTATAATCGCCTGTAACTTTCGAAACACCGATCGAAACCAATAATAATCATACATTTTCTTAAAGCTCTCAACGCGTACCTCAAGATAGGATGATCAGCGACAGTCCATCTTTAAAAAAAATATTGTTTTAGTTGTAGTGGTCGACCAAGGCTCTTCTTCGATTAATCAAGCCTTTGGTTTTTTGGCTGTAACTTCGAAAATAATGCACTTAGAAAGCTCTGCCTGCGATTTTTGTGATGCCCTTTCCATCCTCCTTAAGCGAGTGTAAGCACAAGTCGATCGAAAAACTTTCCATGTTTTGCCGAAATAAATTGCAAGGGGTATGTATTCCTTACCGTTTCCTTGATTTTCTATAATCGCCTGTAACTTTCGAAACACCGATCGAAACCTATGATAATCATACATTTTCTTGAAGCTCTCGACGCGTACCTTAAGATAGGACTATCAGCAAAAGCCCATCTTTAAAAAAAAATTGTTTCAGTTGTACTGGTCGACCAAGGCTCTTCCTCGATTAATCAAGTCTTTGGTTTTTTGGCTATATCTTCGAAAATAATGCATTTAGAAAGTTCTGCCTGCGATTTTTGTGATCCTCTTTCCATCCTCTTTAAGCATGTATAAGCACAAGTCGACCGAAACACTTTCCATGTTTTGCGGAAATAAATTGCAAGGGGTATGTATTCCTTACCGTTTCCTTGATTTTCTATAATCGCCTGTAACTTTCGAAACACCGATCGAAACCAATGATAATCATACATTTTCTTGAAGCTCTCGACGCGTACCTTAAGTTAGGATGATCAGCGATAGCTCATCTTTAAAAAAAAATATTGTTTCAGTAGTAGGGTTCGACCAAGGCTCTTCTTCGATTAATGAAGCCTTTGGTTTTCTGGCCGTAACTTCGAAAATAATGCACTTAGGTAGCTCTGCCTGCGATTTTTGTGATGCCCTTTCCATCCTCTTTCAGCGTGTATAAGCAAAAGTCGATCGAAAAACTTTCCATTTCTTGCCGAAATAAATTGCAGGGTATGTATTCCTTACCGTGTCCTCGATTTTCTATAACCGCCTGTAACTTTCGAAACACCGATCGAAACCTATGCTAATCATACATTTTCTTGAAGCTGTCGACGCGTACCTTGAGATAGGACTATCAGCGAAAGCCCATCTTTAAAAAAAAATTGTTTCAGTTGTACTGGTCGACCAAGGCTCTTCCTCGATTAATCAAGTCTTTGGCTTTTTGGCTGTAACTTCGAAAATAATGCACTTAGAAAGCTCTGCCCGCGATTTTTGTGATGCCCTTTCCATCCTCCTTAAGTGAGTGTAAGCACAAGTCGATCGAAAAACTGTCCATGTTTTGCCGAAATAAATTGCAAGGGGTATGTATTCCTTACCGTTTCCTTGATTTTCTATAATCGCCTGTAACTTTCGAAACACCGATCGAAACCTATGATAATCATACATTTTCTTAAAGCTCTCGACGCGTACCTTGAGATAGGACTATCAGCGAAAGCCCATCTTTAAAAAAAAATTGTTTCAGTTGTACTGGTCGACCAAGGCTCTTCCTCGATTAATCAAGTCTTTGGTTTTTTGGCTATAACTTCGAAAATAATGCACTT
This sequence comes from Anoplius nigerrimus, assembly GCA_914767735.1. Lineage (NCBI taxonomy): Eukaryota > Metazoa > Arthropoda > Insecta > Hymenoptera > Pompilidae > Anoplius > Anoplius nigerrimus. The sequence continues at coordinate 4,225 of CAJZBX010000559.1, read as the reverse complement.
AGAAAGCTCTGCCTGCGATTTTTGTCGTCCTCTTTCCATCCTCTTTAAGCATGTATAAGCACAAGTCGACCGAAACACTTTCCATTTTTTGCCGAAATAAGTTGCAAGGGGTATGTATTCCTTACCTTTTCCTTGATTTTCTATAATCGCCTGTAACTTTCGAAACACCGATCGAAACCTAAGATAATCATACATTTTCTTAAAGCTCTCGACGCGTACCTTGAGATAGGACTATCAGCGAAAGCCCATCTTTAAAAAAAAATTGTTTCAGTTGTACTGGTCGACCAAGGCTCTTCCTCGATTAATCAAGTCTTTGGCTTTTTGGCTATAACTTCGAAAATAATGCACTTAGAAAGCTCTGCCTGCGATTTTTGTGATCCTCTTTCCATCCTCTTTAAGCATGTATAAGCACAAGTCGACCGAAACACTTTCCATTTTTTGCCGAAATAAATTGCAGGGGTATGTATTCCTTGCCGTTTCCTCGATTTTCTATAATCACCTGTAACTTTCGAAACACCGATCGAAATCTATGATAATCATACATTTTCTTGAAGCTGTTGACGCGTACCTTAAGATAGGACTATCAGCGACAGCTCATCTTTAAAAAAAAATATTGTTTCAGTAGTAGTGGTCGACCAAGGCTCTTCCTCGATTAATCATGTCTTTGGTTTTTTGGCTGTAACTTTGAAAATAATGCACTTAGAAAGCTCTGCCTGCGATTTTTGTGATCCTCTTTCCATCCTCTTTAAGCATTTATAAGCACAAGTCGACTGAAACACTTTCCATTTCTTGCCGAAATAAATTGCAAGGGGTATGTATTCCTTACCGTTTCCTCGATTTTCTATAATCGCCTGTAACTTTCGAAACACCGATCGAAACCTATGCTAATCATACATTTTCTTGAAGCTGTCGACGCGCACCTTGAGATAGGACTATCAGCGACAGCCCATCTTTAAAAAAAATATTGTTTCAGTTGTAGTGGTCGACCAAGGCTCTTTCTCGATTAATCAAGTCTTTGGTTTTTTGGCTGTAACTTCGAAAATAATGCACTTAGAAAGCTCTGCCCGCGATTTTTGTGATGCCCTTTCCATCCTCCTTAAGTGAGTGTAAGCACAAGTCGATCGAAAAACTGTCCATGTTTTGCCGAAATAAATTGCAAGGGGTATGTATTCCTTACCGTCTCCTCGATTTTCTATAATCGCCTGTAACTTTCGAAACACCGATCGAAACCTATGATAATCATACATTTTCTTGAAGCTCTCGACGCGTACCTTAAGATAGGACTATCAGCGAAATCCCATCTTCAAAAAAAAAATTGTTTCAGTTGTACTGGTCGACCAAGGCTCTTCCTCGATTAATCAAGTGTTTGGTTTTTTGGCTATATCTTCGAAAATAATGCATTTAGAAAGATCTGCCTGCGATTTTTGTGATCCTCTTTCCATCCTCTTTAAGCATGTATAAGCACAAGACGACCCAAACACTTTCCATTTTTTGCCGAAATAAATTGCAAGGGGTATGTATTCCTTACCGTTTCCTTGATTTTCTATAATCGCCTGTAACTTTCGAAACACCGATCGAAACCAATAATAATCATACATTTTCTTAAAGCTCTCAACGCGTACCTCAAGATAGGATGATCAGCGACAGTCCATCTTTAAAAAAAATATTGTTTTAGTTGTAGTGGTCGACCAAGGCTCTTCTTCGATTAATCAAGCCTTTGGTTTTTTGGCTGTAACTTCGAAAATAATGCACTTAGAAAGCTCTGCCTGCGATTTTTGTGATGCCCTTTCCATCCTCCTTAAGCGAGTGTAAGCACAAGTCGATCGAAAAACTTTCCATGTTTTGCCGAAATAAATTGCAAGGGGTATGTATTCCTTACCGTTTCCTTGATTTTCTATAATCGCCTGTAACTTTCGAAACACCGATCGAAACCTATGATAATCATACATTTTCTTGAAGCTCTCGACGCGTACCTTAAGATAGGACTATCAGCAAAAGCCCATCTTTAAAAAAAAATTGTTTCAGTTGTACTGGTCGACCAAGGCTCTTCCTCGATTAATCAAGTCTTTGGTTTTTTGGCTATATCTTCGAAAATAATGCATTTAGAAAGTTCTGCCTGCGATTTTTGTGATCCTCTTTCCATCCTCTTTAAGCATGTATAAGCACAAGTCGACCGAAACACTTTCCATGTTTTGCGGAAATAAATTGCAAGGGGTATGTATTCCTTACCGTTTCCTTGATTTTCTATAATCGCCTGTAACTTTCGAAACACCGATCGAAACCAATGATAATCATACATTTTCTTGAAGCTCTCGACGCGTACCTTAAGTTAGGATGATCAGCGATAGCTCATCTTTAAAAAAAAATATTGTTTCAGTAGTAGGGTTCGACCAAGGCTCTTCTTCGATTAATGAAGCCTTTGGTTTTCTGGCCGTAACTTCGAAAATAATGCACTTAGGTAGCTCTGCCTGCGATTTTTGTGATGCCCTTTCCATCCTCTTTCAGCGTGTATAAGCAAAAGTCGATCGAAAAACTTTCCATTTCTTGCCGAAATAAATTGCAGGGTATGTATTCCTTACCGTGTCCTCGATTTTCTATAACCGCCTGTAACTTTCGAAACACCGATCGAAACCTATGCTAATCATACATTTTCTTGAAGCTGTCGACGCGTACCTTGAGATAGGACTATCAGCGACAGCCCATCTTTAAAAAAAATATTGTTTCAGTTGTAGTGGTCGACCAAGGCTCTTCCTCGATTAATCAAGCCTTTGGTTTTTTGGCTGTAACTTCGAAAATAATGCACTTAGAAAGCTCTGCCCGCGATTTTTGTGATGCCCTTTCCATCCTCCTTAAGCGTGTGTAAGCACAAGTCGATCGAAAAACTTTCCATTTTTTGCCGAAATAAATTGCAAGGGGTATGTATTCCTTACCGTATCCTCGATTTTCTATAACCGCCTGTAACTTTCGAAACACCGATCGAAACCTATGCTAATCATACATTTTCTTGAAGCTGTCGACGCGTACCTTGAGATAGGACTATCAGCGACAGCCCATCTTTAAAAAAAATATTGTTTCAGTTGTAGTGGTCGACCAAGGCTCTTCCTCGATTAATCAAGCCTTTGGTTTTTTGGCTATAACTTCGAAAGTAATGCACTTAGAAAGCTCTGCCTGCGATTTTTGTGATCCTCGTTCCATCCTCTTTAAGCGTGTATAAATACAAGTCGACCGAAACACTTTCCATTTTTTGCCGAAATAAATTGCAAGGGGTATGTATTCCTTACCGTTTCCTCGATTTTCTATAATCGCCTGTAACTTTCGAAACACCGATCGAAACCTATGCTAATCATAAATTTTCTTGAAGCTGTCGACGCGCACCTTGAGATAGGACTATCAGCGACAGCCCATCTTTAAAAAAAATATTGTTTCAGTTGTAGTGGTCGACCAAGGCTCTTCTTCGATTAATCAAGCCTTTGGTTTTTTGGCTGTAACTTCGAAAATAATGCACTTAGAAAGCTCTGCCGGCGATTTTTGTGATGCCCTTTCCATCCTCCTTAAGCGTGTGTAAGCACAAGTCGATCGAAAAACTGTCCATGTTTTGCCGAAATAAGTTGCAAGGGGTATGTATTCCTTACCGTTTCCTTGATTTTCTATAATCGCCTGTAACTTTCGAAACACCGATCGAAACCTATGATAATCATACATTTTTTTAAAGCTCTGCCTGCGATTTTTGTGATCCTCTTTCCATCCTCTTTAAGCATGTATAAGCACAAGTCGACCGAAACACTTTCCATTTTTTGCCGAAATAAATTGCAGGGGTATGTATTCCTTGCCGTTTCCTCGATTCTCTATAATCGCCTGTAACTTTCGAAACACCGATCGAAATCTATGATAATCATACATTTTCTTGAAGCTGTTGACGCGTACCTTAAGATAGGACTATCAGCGACAGCTCATCTTTAAAAAAAAATATTGTTTCAGTAGTAGTGGTCGACCAAGGCTCTTCCTCGATTAATCAAGTCTTTGGTTTTTTGGCTGTAACTTTGAAAATAATGCACCTAGAAAGCTCTGCCTGCGATTTTTGTGATCCTCTTTCCATCCTCTTTAAGCATTTATAAGCACAAGTCGACTGAAACACTTTCCATTTCTTGCCGAAATAAATTGCAAGGGGTATGTATTCCTTACCGTTTCCTCGATTTTCTATAATCGCCTGTAACTTTCGAAACAC